>OZ005704.1:0-2400000 GCA_963930775.1 Cliona cf. orientalis
CCAAACCCAAACCCAAACCCAAACCCAAACCCAAACCCAAACCCAAACCAAACCCAAACCCAAACCCAAACCCAAACCCAAACCCAAACCCAAACCCAAACCCAAACCCAAACCCAAACCCAAACCCAAACCCAAACCCAAACCCAAACCCAAACCCAAACCCAAACCCAAACCCAAACCCAAACCCAAACCCAAACCCAAACCCAAACCCAAACCCAAACCCAAACCCAAACCCAAACCCAAACCCAAACCCAAACCCAAACCCAAACCCAAACCCAAACCCAAACCCAAACCCAAACCCAAACCCAAACCCAAACCCAAACCCAAACCCAAACCCAAACCCAAACCCAAACCCAAACCCAAACCCAAACCCAAACCCAAACCCAAACCCAAACCCAAACCCAAACCCAAACCCAAACCCAAACCCAAACCCAAACCCAAACCCAAACCCAAACCCAAACCCAAACCCAAACCCAAACCCAAACCCAAACCCAAACCCAAACCCAAACCCAAACCCAAACCCAAACCCAAACCCAAACCCAAACCCAAACCCAAACCCAAACCCAAACCCAAACCCAAACCCAAACCCAAACCCAAACCCAAACCCAAACCCAAACCCAAACCCAAACCCAAACCCAAACCCAAACCCAAACCCAAACCCAAACCCAAACCCAAACCCAAACCCAAACCCAAACCCAAACCCAAACCCAAACCCAAACCCAAACCCAAACCCAAACCCAAACCCAAACCCAAACCCAAACCCAAACCCAAACCCAAACCCAAACCCAAACCCAAACCCAAACCCAAACCCAAACCCAAACCCAAACCCAAACCCAAACCCAAACCCAAACCCAAACCCAAACCCAAACCCAAACCCAAACCCAAACCCAAACCCAAACCCAAACCCAAACCCAAACCCAAACCCAAACCCAAACGAACCCGAACCCGAACCCGAACCCAAACCCAAACCCAAACCCAAACCCAAACCCAAACCCAAACCCAAACCCAAACCCAAACCCAAACCCAAACCCAAACCCAAACCCGAACCCAAACCGAACCCGAACCCAAACCCAAACCGAACCCAAACCGAACCCAAACCCAAACCCAAACCCAAACCCAAACCCAAACCCAAACCCAAACCCGAACCCAAACCCAAACCGAACCCAAACCCAAACCCAAACCGAACCCGAACCCGAACCCAATACTTATTGCTCGACCCAATACTTATTGCTCGACCCAATACTTATTGCTCGACCCAATACTTATTGCTCGACCCAATACTTATTGCTCGACCCAATACTTATTGCTCGACCCAATACTTATTGCTCGACCCAATACTTATTGCTCGACCCAATACTTATTGCTCGACCCAATACTTATTGCTCGACCCAATACTTATTGCTCGACCCAATACTTATTGCTCGACCCAATACTTATTGCTCGACCCAATACTTATTGCTCGACCCAATACTTATTGCTCGACCCAATACTTATTGCTCGACCCAATACTTATTGCTCGACCCAATACTTATTGCTCGACCCAATACTTATTGCTCGACCCAATACTTATTGCTCGACCCAATACTTATTGCTCGACCCAATACTTATTGCTCGACCCAATACTTATTGCTCGACCCAATACTTATTGCTCGACCCAATACTTATTGCTCGACCCAATACTTATTGCTCGACCCAATACTTATTGCTCGACCCAATACTTATGCGCAGAACCATACTTATGCGCCCCCCATGCTTTGGCCCCCCAAACCCCCCGTGCTGGGCTCGAACCTAGGACCACAGTTTCTATAGTCTCCACAGATTTGTAGGCGAGAGCATGACACAGACACTACGCTGAACAGTTACTTTTGTCATGTTTATTAAGCTTGTTTGTGTCTATCTCACTAGTCACACAAAAATATCCCCATATCCTCCCATATTAAACTAAGTCTTTGCGTGTTGAAGATCAACGCGGGGAAAATTTGATTATTAAGGGACCTAGATGAAGCGCAGCGCAGAAAAATCCATAAATTAAAAATATGCATGCATACAATATAATCTAGTAAAGTTGAGTCAAAGTCATGTGCAAGAGAGGAGAACAGCAGTTCATCACAATCCATTGACGGGCCATGGTCAAGTGCATCACGCTACACCCTAGTTGTTCACACCACCAACATCCGACGGCTCCACATACCGTTAATGCAGGGGCAGCGATCCCAACAAGAGTGGAGGACAAAGCAGTTGACCAAGGCTCGTCTCAGGCTGGAGACACAAGAGGCTACACCAACAACCAGTAGATAGCAACTCCCAAAAATCTCTGAATAAAAAAATATATACGTGATAAACTCAATGGATATATTTAACATTAGCATACACATAGTAATATGAGCCTAATCCAGTGAAGGCGAGTTAGTACACACACAAACTCTAAAGCTGTGCTCCAAACACACATCACACACACACACACACACAAGCCAACACCATATGCACCAGAGTATAAGCATACCAAGATTCAGTGGAAAGGCCTCAAGCTAGCACCATGCACCAGTAGAAGCACAACAAATCATTGGACAAGAGTCTTAAGCCAGCACCATGCACCATATGTACCAGTAAATAGACAATAAAGTCATGCAAAAGAACTTGCCTCAATCTAACAATGTGCACCAGTAGAAATTCCAAACAATCCAGTCGGTAGGATCATTCCAATTAAAGAACACCAGCAATAGGTGGTAGAGATGAAGACACAGTACAGCCAAGATCCCAACAATGCAGTAAATCCTTCCAATTGAAGAGCGCTAGCAACAGTTGGCAGAGATGAAGACACAGTACAGCTGAGATGAAGGGTATGCAGTAGATTCTTCCAATTGAAGAGCACCTTCCAATTGAAGAGCACTGGCAAGTGTTGGCAGAGATGAAGACACACTACAACTGGTGACAATTCTGGCTTTTGCTGCTAGCAACAGTTGGCAGAGATGAAGACACAGTACAGCTGAGATGAAGGGTGAACAGTTAGTTGACTTGAATGACAATGCTGGCTTTTGCTGCTCTTTAAATACTCCTCTCTCTGAATCATCCAGGCAAGGGCTACTGGCATGTCTTGACTGGCTGTAATTGGTTTCCACACCTTGAATTGTTCAAATCAATGTAAAACTTAATTGGATGTGTACACAAGCTGGCTGTGAGACTCTATGGTCAATGGTCAATGTAAAGCTTATTAGAAATTCTTTCCTTTCCCTTTCCCATTCCACAAGCCAACACCAAGCAATATTCAGCAGTCTCAAGCTAGCACCATGCACCAGTAGAAGCACAACAAAATTCAGTGGACAAGTCTTAAGCCAGCACCATGCACAATATGTACCAGTAAATAGACAATAAAGTCATGCACGCAAAAGAACTTGCCTCAATCCAACAATGTTCACCAGTAGAAATTCCAAACAATCCAGTCAGTAGGATCATTCCAATTAAAGAACACCAGCAATAGGTGGTAGAGATGAAGACACAGTACAACCAAGATCCCAACATTGCAGTAGATCCTTCCAATTGAAGAGCACCAGCAAGAGTTGGCAGAGATGAAGACACAGTGCAGCTGAGAGAAAGGGTGAACAGTTGGCAGAGATGAAGACACAGTACAGCTGAGATGAAGGATGAAGACACAGTACAGCCGAGATGAAGGATGAAGACACAGTACAGCCAAGATCCCAACAATGCAGTAGATAATTCCAATTGAAGAGCAATAGCAGCAGTTGGCAGAGATGAAGACACAGTACAGCTGAGATGAAGGATGAACAGTTAGTTTAGTTGAATGACAATGCTGGCTTTTGCTGCTCTTTAAATACTCCTCCCTCTGAATCATCCAGGCAAGGGCTACTTGTATGTTTTGACTCTGGCTGTAATTGGTTTCCACACCTGGAATTGTTCAAATCAATATAAAGCTTAATTGAATCTGCAGACAAGCTGGCTGCAAGACTGTAATAAAATCCATTCAAAGCTTCAATGAATGTGCATGCATGTGCTTGTGCAGAGCTAAGCATGTTTAAGAATGCACCAAAGCAATACAAGATCAATATTTCCACAAGCCAACACCACGCAACAGTAGAGTAGAAGCATAGCAACAATCAGCAGAAAGGCCTCAAGCTAGCACAATGCACGAGTAGTACAACAAAAATCAGTGGACAAGTCTCAGAGCTAGCACCATGCATCATGCACTAGATTAAAAGTACAACAAAATCATGCAAAAGAACTTACCTCAATCCAACCATGTGCACCAGTAGCAATTGAAGAGCACACAGAGAGATCAGCAAGTACCAACAATGCAGTAGATCCTTCCAATTGAAGAGCACTGGCAACAGTTGGCAGAGATGAAGACACAGTACAGCTGAGATGAAGACACAGTACAGCCAAGATCCCAACAATGCAGTAGATACTTCCAATTGAAGAGCACTAGCAGCAGTTGGCAGAGATGAAGACACAGTACAGCTGAGATGAAGGTGAAGAGTTAGTTTAGTTGAATGACAATGCTGGCTTTTGCTGCTCTTTAAATACTACTCCCTCTGAATCTTCCAGACGAGGGCCTCTGGTATGTTTTGACTGGCTGTAATTGGTTTCCACACCTTGAATTGTTCAACTCAATGTAAAGCTTAATTGAATGTGCAGACAAGCTGGCTGCAAGACTGTATGAAATCCATTCAAATCTTCAATGTATGTGCATGTGCATGTGCATGTGCTTGTGCAGAGCTAAGCATGTTTAAGAATGCACCAAAGCAATACGAGATCAATGTTTTCAACAAGCCAACACCATGCAACAGTAGAGTAGAAGCATAGCAACAATCAGCGGAAAGGCCTCAAGCTAGCACCATGCACGAGTAGAAGTACAACAAAAATCAGTGGACAAGTCTCAAGCTAGCACCACGCATCATATGCATGCACTAAAGTAAAAGTACAACAAAATCATGCAAAAGAACTTACCTCAATCCAACAATTGCACCAGTAGCAATTGAAGAGCACACAGAGAGATCAGCAAGTTCCAACAGTGCAGTAGATCCTTCCAATTGAAGAGCACCTTCCAATTGAAGAGCACTAGCAACAGTTGGCAGAGATGAAGACACAGTACAACTGAGATGAAGGGTGAACGGTTAGTTGAATGACAATGCTGGCTTTTGCTGCTCTTTAAATTCTCTCTATAAATAATCCTCTTGCTGTCTTTCATGAACTGTAGACCCCAATCAGATTCAGACGAAGAGATTCAGACCGTGGCCGGTACCACCAAGAAGCAGAAGCCATTACCGTATATTCATATTCAATAAAAGTACAGGAGTGGTCATAATAGAGAATACTCCCTCAATGCAGACCCCCTCCTCTGAAGCTGACTGATCCGAGGGCTCTTCAAACTGGCCAGGGGGAGAAAAGAAGCAGTTTTTATCTCGAATGAAGTAGGTCAATAATGAGAGCTGTCAGAGTACTTTTTCATATTTCACACACAGGAGTTCCAGAGTTGTGAATAAACAATATGAAGCTGCCTCTCGAGTACGAGGATTCTACTCCTCGCTGATGGAAATTTATGCGATGGTCAGTTTATGGCGAGTAAATTTGCTGTGTGTTAAGATGTATCATTTCCCTAGCCACCTGAAAAAAAACGGGAGGAGTATTTTCAGAAGAAGTGAAACACCTGGCCAACTACTTTCAGGCCTACATTGAGTGGAAGAAAACTCCCTCACTGACTGCATGCAGAGAGTATCTGGAGCGCTATCCAAATGAAAAGGGGCGGACTGATCACGATATACAAAAGAAGGTTGTGAGAATGTACTCAAAGTAATATGCCGCCCCTTTTCATTTGGATAGAGCTCCACAAACTCTGATTCTGATTGTGCATGCTTACTCACTCTATCATATCCACAATATTATTATCTAATTGTACATCTAATGTATTTTTTCATGATCCTTATTGCAGTTATTGGCAAGTATATTGTGCCCAGTTATATCGAGGATTACTTCATTTACATCCATTCTTATTGTTCAAAATAGCTGGATAGAGTATATAGCTCATACAGAAATGATTACTTGAACTATTCAGATTTTGAGCGCACACCTGCATGATCAAGATAGGATTATGACATTGAGCAAACACACTTTGAAATGTAGAAAATACCACTCACCTCGAGTTGAAATAAACTCGACAAATGATTAGCAAATGGTTGAATCTCCTCTTAAATTGTGCACCTGCGTGATAAGAGTGCTGAAGTGAACCAGAATCAGACATGCTTAATTATAGATAATTATAGGAGTGTTTATGCACCTCCATCAGACACAATGTTACTGTACATGGCAGAGATCACCTCCGTGATGTACATGAAACAATTATGTTTCCAGGCCCCACGACATGGACGTTGAGGTGCTTGGAGGCCCACATATTCAGAGGAATTGTGAAAAATGGTTGATGAACGAACACACAGCTACAGAACGAACACACAGCTACAGCACCAACAGAATTCAATTGTAGAGGGTGAATGACCAGTCCGTAAATAATATTCGAAGCGACATGCAATGTGATCAAACCTACACCAAAGAAGCCGACAGAGGGCATATTTGTGGCGAAACTCTGCCTCATACCTTAAAAAGTAACATCCGTATGGGCATGATTTGTGGTTTATTGGAATCCTCACATCAAATTACCCTTGGTCCCGCCTTAAAACATCTGAGGTCACCCCTAAACTTTAACCACCTCCCAACTTGGTAGAGTATGATGATGTCATATTATATTAAAAAGCAACGTCGCTATGGGCGTGGTTTATAGTTTATCAGAATCCTCACATCAAATTACCCTTGGTTCCGCCTTAAAACATCCAAGGTCAAGCCCCTTTGTAAAAATCATCAATGGGTGAAATCCTTACAAGACACTAGCAACAGTTGGCAGAGATGAAGACACAGTACAACTGAGATGAAGGGTGAACGGTTAGTTGAATGACAATGCTGGCTTTTGCTGCTCTTTAAAGTCTCTCTATAAATAATCCTCTTGCTGTCTTTCATGAACTGTAGACCCCAATCAGATTCAGACGAAGAGATTCAGACCGTGGCCGGTACCACCAAGAAGCAGAAGCCATCACAGTATATTCATATTCAATAAAAGTACAGGAGTGGTCATAATAGAGAATACTCCCTCAATGCAGACCCCCTCCTCAGAAGCTGACTGATCCGAGGGCTCTTCAAACTGGCCAGGGGGAGACAAGAAGCAGTTTTTATCTCGAATGAAGTAGGTCAATAATGATAGCTGTCAGAGTACTTTTTCATATTTCACACACAGGAGTTCCAGAGTTGTGAATAAACAATATGAAGCTGCCTCTCGAGTACGAGGATTCTACTCCTCGCTGATGGAAATTTATGCGATGGTCAGTTTATGGCGAGTAAATTTGCTCTGTGTGTTAAGATGTATCATTTCCCTAGCCACCTGAAAAAAAACGGGAGGAGTATTTTCAGAAGAAGTGAAAAACCTGGCCAACTACTTTCAGGCCTACATTGAGTGGAAGAAAACTCCCTCACTGACTGCATGCAGAGAGTATCTGGAGCGCTATCCAAATGAAAAGGGGCGGACTGATCACGATATACAAAAGAAGGTTGTGAGAATGTACTCAAAGTAATATGCCGCCCCTTTTCATTTGGATAGAGCTCCACAAACTCTGATTCTGATTGTGCATGCTTACTCACTCTATCATATCCACAATATTATTATCTAATTGTACATCTAATGTATTTTTTCATGATCCTTATTGCAGTTATTGGCAAGTATATTGTGCCCAGTTATATCGAGGATTACTTCATTTACATCCATTCTTATTGTTCAAAATAGCTGGATAGAGTATATAGCTCATACAGAAATGATTACTTGAACTATTCAGATTTTGAGCGCACACCTGCATGATCAAGATAGGATTATGACATTGAGCAAACACACTTTGAAATGTAGAAAATACCACTCACCTCGAGTTGAAATAAACTCGACAAATGATTAGCAAATGGTTGAATCTCCTCTTAAATTGTGCACCTGCGTGATAAGAGTGCTGAAGTGAACCAGAATCAGACATGCTTAATTATAGATAATTATAGGAGTGTTTATGCACCTCCATCAGACACAATGTTACTGTACATGGCAGAGATCACCTCCGTGATGTACATGAAACAATTATGTTTCCAGGCCCCACGACATGGACGTTGAGGTGATTGGAGGCCCACATATTCAGAGGAATTGTGAAAAATGGTTGATGAACGAACACACAGCTACAGAACGAACACACAGCTACAGCACCAACAGAATTCAATTGTAGAGGGTGAATGACCAGTCCGTAAATAATATTCGAAGCGACATGCAATGTGATCAAACCTACACCAAAGAAGCCGACAGAGGGCATATTTGTGGCGAAACTCTGCCTCATACCTTAAAAAGTAACATCCGTATGGGCATGATTTGTGGTTTATTGGAATCCTCACATCAAATTACCCTTGGTCCCGCCTTAAAACATCTGAGGTCACCCCTAAACTTTAACCACCTCCCAACTTGGTAGAGTATGATGATGTCATATTATATTAAAAAGCAACGTCGCTATGGGCGTGGTTTGTGGTTTATCAGAATCCTCACATCAAATTACCCTTGGTTCCGCCTTAAAACATCCAAGGTCAAGCCCCTTTGTAAAAATCATCAATGGGTGAAATCCTTACAAGACACTCCCTCAATGCAGACCCCCTCCTCTGAAGCTGACTGATCCCAGGGCTCTTCGAACTGGCCAGGGGGGAGACAAGAAGCTGTTTTTGCCTCGAATGAAGTAGGTCAATAATGATAAGTGTCAGAGTACTTTACTCCCTCAATGCAGATCCCCTCCTCTGAAGCTGACAGATCCGAGGGCTCTTCAAACTGGCCAGGGGGGAGACAAGAAGCAGCTTTTGCCTCAAATGAAGTAGGTCAATAATGAATGATAGCTGTCAGAGTACTTTTTCATATTTCACACACAGGGGTTCCAGAGTCGTGAATAAAGAGTATGAAGCCGCCTCTCGAAAACGAGGATTCTACTCCTCACTGATGGAAATTTATGCGATGGTCAGTTTATGGAGAGTAAATTTGCTCTGTATGTTAAGAAGTATCATTTCCCTAGCCACCTGAAAAAAAACAGAGGGGAGGAGTATTTTCAGAGGATGAAGTAAAACACCTGTCCAACCACTTTCAGACCTTCATTGAGTGGAAGAAAACTCCCTCACTGAATGCATGCAGAGAGTATCTGGAGCGCTATCCAAATGAAAAGGGGCGGACTGATCACGATATACAAAAGAAGGTTGTGAGAATGTACTCAAAGTAATATGCCGCCCTTTTTCATTTGGATAGAGCTCCACAAACTCTGATTCTGATTGTGCATGCTTACTCACTCTATCATATCCACAATATTATCTAATTATATTATCTAATTGTACCTCTAATGTATTCCCTTTAATTTTTCATGATCCTTATTGCAGTTATTGGCAAGTATATTGTGCCCAGTTATATCGAGGATTACTTCATTTACATCCATTCTTATTGTTCTGGGTTTGGTTCTGGGCGCACACCTGCATGGTCAAATACCGCTCACCTAGAGTTGAAATAAACTCGACAAACGGTTAGCAAATGGTTGAATCTCCTCTTGATATGTACAGTCGTGTGCACCTGCGTGATAAGAGTGCTGAAGTGAACCAGAATCAGACGTGCTTAATTATAGATAATTATAGGAGTGTTTATGCACCTCCATCAGCCACAATATTACTGTACATGGCAGAGATCACCTCCGTGATGTACATGAAACAATTGTGTTTCCAGGCCCCACGACATGGACGTTGAGGTGCTTGGAGGCCCACATATTCAGAGGAATTGTGAAAGAAACGGTCAATGAATGAACACACAGCTACAGCACCAACAGAATTCAATAGGTGAATGACCAGTCCATAAATATTTGAATCGACATGCAATGTGATCAAACCTACACCAAAGAAGCCGACAGAGGGCATGTTTGTGGCGAAACTGCCTCATACCTTAAAAAGCAACGTCCGTATGGGCGTGGTTTGTGGTTTATCGGAATCCTCACATCAAATTACCCTTGGTCCCGCCTTAAAATGTCCGAGGTCAAACCCTAAACTTTAACCACCTCCTGGAAGTACCGTTAGTAGTAGAGTATGATGTCATATCTTAAAAAGCAACGTCCGTATGGGCGTGGTTTGTGGTTTATCGGAATCCTCACATCAAATTACCCCTGGTCCCGCCTTAAAACATTCAAGGTCAAGCCCCTATGTAAAAATCATCAATGGGTGAAATCCCTACAACATACTAGAAACAATCTAGGTGTAACTTACATGCTTCTTTACACAGCTAAGCAAAGCCGAGTATTGCTTTCACCGGATGTGCAATAGATTGTATAGCCAGTGTTAATGTTATAGTAGCTAGCAGCATCAGCCTATCTGGAATTGTAAATCACTGTCAGAATGCCTCAGAATTGCCCTCAAAGAGTCTAAATTTCCAATATCTTCTGGAGGAACATGCCCCCAGACCCACCCGCCTAGGTGGGCTGTGGGCTAATGCCCACATCATACCTATCTGAGCCACGCCCCCATGTAACCCCCCTTTGAGAAAGGCTGCGTACGGGCCTGATCTCCATTGCCTACAGGTAGAGATTTTGTCCCACAAAGATTTTATCTGATGCCCTATGATGCCAAGACCTGACTTTAGGTATGAAAACTGTGTACCCGCAGCTTGACCACGGAACATAGGCTTGGAGAGTCACTTACAGATACAAATAAACTAAAATAATGTTGTATCTTACCTTAGGAGAGCTTCCAACGACCTCAAGAGCTCATCTGCCTCACCAGCTCGTGTGAAAAACAATAACGCGGACTGCCCGCGCGAAGAAGTATTGTACATATGACGCTCACGTGACCGTTTCCAATCCCGGCGAGGGTCATATAATCCATGTACAATCATAATAATATTATTATGCATACGCGATCATTACTTCTTCGAGCATCACCGATCGCGGACGACGCCGAGTCCAATATTGGCCAACATCATCCAATCTCGTTCCTATAAGTCCAAACTCAAGTTTGTGAATCCTGAAGCAGACTGGTTTGAGTCGCGAGTCGGCGCGCATACCGACCGCGCAATCGAGCATAACCGATCGCGGGCCACGCGGAGTCCAATACTGGCCATCTCGTTCCCATAAGTCCAAACTCAGTTTGTGAATCTTGAGGCGGACTCGGGCTCAAACTACATTGCTGAGCGCACGATCCAATACGCGATTATTAGTGTGATTATTGCATGCGCACGCACGCACGCACGCACGCACACATTTGAAATTACAATGGCATACAATACTATAAATTGAAATTACAATGGCATACAATACTATAAACATTTAATAAAACATGAAGATCAAATATGAATAATGAATGAAGAAGAGAGAAATCACAAGATATGAATAAGATAACAACCATAATAATGAATAAAAAGATGAGTGTGGTCACTACACTTAGTGACTATACAACTATGTCTCACCTATGTATCACTCCTTGTGCAGATTCTTGCCTGGAACAACCCTGCATGACATACTAGAGCAAAATATTGAAATGCTAATCAAGGGTGTACTGAACCAGGGGCAGAGCCCCCAACGTACACCCTTGCTATATGCTCACATGTATGTATCAAGCTATATGCACGTGCAGGAAAACGCCAATCAAGGGTGTACTGAACCAGGGGTAGAGCCCCCAACGTACACCCTTGCTATACGCTCACATGCATGTATCAAGCTATATGCACGTGCAGGCAAACGCCAATCAAGGGTGTACTGAACCAGGGATAGAGCCCCCAACGTACACCCTTGCTATACGCTCACATGCATGTATCAAGCTATATGCACGTGCAGGCAAACGCCAATCAAGGGTGTACTGAACCAGGGGCAGAGCCCCCAACATACACCCTTGCTATATGCTCACATGAATCAAGCTATATGCACGTGCAGGCAAACGCTAATCAAGGGTGTACTGAACCAGGGGCACAGCCCCCAACGTACACCCTTGCTATATGCTCACATGTATGTATCAAGCTATATGCACGTGCAGGCAAACGCTAATCAAGGGTGTACTGAACCAGGGGTAGAGCCCCCAACGTACACCCTTGCTATATGCTCATATGTATCAAGCTATATGTACGTGCAGGCAAACGCTAATCAAGGGTGTACTGAACCAGGGGCAGAGCCCCCAACGTACACCCTTGCTATATGCTCACATGTATGTATCAAGCTATATGCACGTGCAGGCAAACGCTAATCAAGGGTGTACTGAACCAGGGGTAGAGCCCCCAACGTACACCCTTGCTATATGCTCACATGTATGTATCAAGCTATATGCACGTGCAGGCAAACGCCAATCAAGGGTGTACTGAACCAGGGGCAGAGCCCCCAACGTACACCCTTGCTATATGCTCACATGTATGTATCAAGCTATATGCACGTGCAGGCAAACGCCAATCAAGGGTGTACTGAACCAGGGGTAGAGCCCCCAACGTACACCCTTGCTATATGCTCACATGTATGTATCAAGCTATATGCACGTGCAGGCAAACGCCAATCAAGGGTGTACTGAACCAGGGGCAGAGCCCCCAACGTACACCCTTGCTATATGCTCACATGAATCGAGCTATATGCACGTGCAGGCAAACGCTAATCAAGGGTGTACTGAACCAGGGGTAGAGCCCCCAACGTACACCCTTGCTATATGCTCACATGTATGTATCAAGCTATATGCACGTGCAGGCAAACGCCAATCAAGGGTGTACTGAACCAGGGGCAGAGCCCCCAACGTACACCCTTGCTATATGCTCACATGAATCGAGCTATATGCACGTGCAGGCAAACGCTAATCGAGGGTGTACTGAACCAGGGGCAGAGCCCCCAACGTACACCCTTGCTATATGCTCACATGAATCGAGCTATATGCACGTGCAGGCAAACGCTAATCAAGGGTGTACTGAACCAGGGGCAGAGCCCCCAACGTACACCCTTGCTATATGCTCACATGAATCAAGCTATATGCACGTGCAGGCAAACGCTAATCAAGGGTGTACTGAACCAGGGGCAGAGCCCCCAACGTACACCCTTGCTATATGCTCACATGAATCAAGCTATATGCACGTGCAGGCAAACGCTAATCAAGGGTGTACTGAACCAGGGGCAGAGCCCCCAACGTACACCCTTGCTATATGCTCACATGAATCAAGCTATATGCACGTGCAGGCAAACGCTAATCAAGGGTGTACTGAACCAGGGGCAGAGCCCCCAACGTACACCCTTGCTATATGCTCACATGTATGTATCAAGCTATATGCACGTGCAGGCAAACGCCAATCAAGGGTGTACTGAACCAGGGGTAGAGCCCCCAACGTACACCCTTGCTATATGCTCACATGTATGTATCAAGCTATATGCACGTGCAGGCAAACGCCAATCAAGGGTGTACTGAACCAGGGGCAGAGCCCCCAACGTACACCCTTGCTATATGCTCACATGAATCGAGCTATATGCACGTGCAGGCAAACGCTAATCAAGGGTGTACTGAACCAGGGGCAGAGCCCCCAACGTACACCCTTGCTATATGCTCACATGTATCAAGCTATATGTACGTGCAGGCAAACGCTAATCAAGGGTGTACTGAACCAGGGGCAGAGCCCCCAACGTACACCCTTGCTATATGCTCACATGCATGTATCAAGCTATATGCACGTGCAGGCAAACGCCAATCAAGGGTGTACTGAACCAGGGGTAGAGCCCCCAACGTACACCCTTGCTATATGCTCACATGTATGTATCAAGCTATATGCACGTGCAGGCAAACACCAATCAAGGGTGTACTGAACCAGGGGCAGAGCCCCCAACGTACACCCTTGCTATATGCTCACATGAATCGAGCTATATGCACGTGCAGGCAAACGCTAATCAAGGGTGTACTGAACCAGGGGCAGAGCCCCCAACGTACACCCTTGCTATATGCTCACATGAATCGAGCTATATGCACGTGCAGGCAAACGCTAATCAAGGGTGTACTGAACCAGGGGCAGAGCCCCCAACGTACACCCTTGCTATATGCTCACATGTATGTATCAAGCTATATGCACGTGCAGGCAAACGCTAATCAAAGGTGTACTGAACCAGGGGCAGAGCCCCCAACGTACACCCTTGCTATATGCTCACATGAATCAAGCTATATGCACGTGCAGGCAAACGCTAATCAAGGGTGTACTGAACCAGGGGCAGAGCCCTCAACGTACACCCTTGACTATATGGCCACCTGTAACAGAAGAAAACAAAAATATAAATTACTGCACATGCACACATACACAATGTCATGCAGTGCCACTTACATTGTGTGTTGAATCATCACAGCCACTACATCAGATTTTGTAACATCCAGCACTGCATAAAAACAGAATAAACGCTTTTAACACAAAATTTAGGCAGCTATAGCTATCTATGACCACACTTCTAACATGTGTATATGCCACAAAAATTAGAAAATGAAAAGAGGGTGACATTACAAATCAATAAGAAAAATTAAAATTCTTCTCTTCTTGGATCTTGCTACTCTCTCCAGCCACAGCTCACTTTCTCTGCCCAGTGACACAAGTGAAGATATTCCAAAAATTATTTTCTCTCTTGCCTCAGAGTATATAGGAAGATATGAAGCGTTGCTACCTACAATTGCATGCATGGTTGAAATAGCATTCTGATTAATTTTGGTCCCATAGGGCTTTATTAATCACCACATTTCAGTCAGTGGATACATGTACATCAGTCACGAACATTATTTACATTTGGAAGATCAGTACATAGCATAGCTGTGTGCATGACCATAATATCAGTGCTAGGCTAGATGCATGCATGTAGGCCACAACATTATTATGGCCTTCATGCATGTATATAGCACTGAGTACAAATTGTTGATTGGTATGCAACATCACTTAATAATTATGTTAATACACAATTACCACATTCTTCATGCACGCACTGAGAATTATTATTTGACTTTAATCGTGATTTACTGATCAAAATGCCACGCACTTCTGCTATACACTGTAAAGCTGACCAAGGCAATGGCAATACTCATATCACCCAGGATGTGGTTAGGGCAATATTATGAGTATTGCCTGGCCGCTCTTGCGCTGTGAGCTTTGCCATAGTAATTATGCCCAGTGAGCAATGTCTACACATCTGCAATACTATAGTAATGCATCACGTAGTGACGTCATCCGACCACAACCATAGCAACTACAGCAGCTCCCTAGCGACCATAATATGACGTCATACTGTTTGAATGTATGGCTATGTAGCTGGCAGCGCTTTTGTATGCTGGTTTATGTAGCTTAATAATTATGATAACTTCTCCCCTTACGGTGATAAAATATTAATGTGAGGATTCATCCCCACAGAGTAAATTTGAAGGTACTGTACTTGCTCTAATTATCTGAACACCCAAAAATAATTACTAATATCGTCGTTCGGTTAATTCAGCCAATGGCTCGTTAGAGTGTACAAAAATGGAGAAAGCACTAGCGATAATGAAACAGCAGTCAATGTCCAACTATAGTTTATTGTCTTCAGCTCAGGTCTAGTGTCGCCGCTGTGCTCACTATAACTAAGTCCATGTTATCTTTCCGCTCATAGATGCTGTCCAAAATGTGGTAGCCATACTCTGCAATGAACGTAAGAGTTGTCTTGAGCTCCTATCATGCTGTGTACCGCGTGGTCATTCAGTTGATTAGAATGGGTGAGAAAACTTGAAAGTTTGGATATTCAATGAATTACAAAGGAAATTAAACTTATTATTCAGGCTATTAGAATGTTCATTCAATGAATTACAAAGGAAATTAAACTTATTATTCAGGCTATTAGGAATGTTCAAATAATTAGAGCGAGTATGGTAATTTATAAGACTCAACCAAAACCGCATAATCCTACAATAATTGTTCTACTGCATACATAAGGACACATCCACCCTCTTAGTACTCAATGTATAAAATATATTATGATACAATTGGCTGTCTTTATTAGCCTTATCCCAAGGATTTTCAATGTTACCCACAGACTCAAACACTGGGAGATAAAATTAATGTCAGATGCATGCTTTGCTAGCTACTATCTATGAAGCTTTCAGACACTAGTCTATAAAAGTATATATCACCAATAAGATTTCTAACAGAAAGATGAGAAACTGTGGAGTTCAGTGGTCTATATATAAAAGCATGGTTTGTCACCACCGCAGTATATTATGTACAATCATTTAAGGTACATGTACCTTCGACGTTTCGCTCTGGAGTGGTAGTGTACAGCATGCTACTACACTTGAAGGCACATATAATATGAAAACAGCCGATTTTCAGCATTCAAGCAGCCCGCATTAATCAATGGCATTATGTGACACTTCTCGTGTGATCCAAGGTCCTCCCATTTTGTGTGTAACAATGAAAAGGTGACAGGGTCTGGGGACGAGGCTAGCCAGAGTCACTTTTAGCTATTACTTAATAATCACCCTCACCTTCTTATAGATTTATCATCGTCTGGTCACAGCATCTACATCACCAATTGCATTTAAAATCGACCTGCAAACGAACAAAAACTCAAAAGAAAATTGTAATACTCAGTCTAATAAATGCTTCTCTAATGATAAGGTACATTTAGCATAATAATATTATTGATAGAGTAGCTACATACAGGGCCAGGTGCTTTCATAAATATATACCCCCCCCCCCCCCAGGCTTTTCTAATGATGGTAGAGCGTTTGGCATCTAGCTACACCAAGATCATACTATAAACGCTAACTTGATGCTCGTGGCAGGGCTCTTTGCGCGTGATCGCGGATGTATCTACAGCCCCATGTGACTTACATTGTAAGTTTCAAACTCTTCGTTCCATAACATTAGGTGTAGGTCGATCACTCTGCTGTTATTATTATTCTAGTAGCTAGTACCACCAGCTCCAAGTCCATCTCTTAGGCCCTAGACATTTTACATCGAATTTCTTCGCGAGCGCACGCAGATCATTGCTATACATGCGCGCATACGCTAATTATTATTGTCAACGCGCAATGCCTATGAGCGCTATTAAAATTATTTGCGTATTGCGTACATACTAGAGCCTCATTCCCAGTCCACGGCCACCCCGAGCCCAGTGTTGCAATACCTGTACTCGCGTATCGGATTCCAGTTACATGTATGGATTGGTGACCTACAGTTGTGCTTGTCCTCCTTCCAATTCCTACAGCACGCCCGAATAATTAGCGCATGCGCGGGCGAGCCACTCCTCCCCACGCCCACTGAGCTGTGATGCTATTCTAGACTGAGAAAGAGAAAGCTGGGAGGTTTACTATATGTTTTCACTTTTGCCGATTAATCCCACAACTTATTGACCATGAGCTGGAGGCGAAAGGAAGGAGGTACGTACGTAGCCAGCAACTTTGAAGTATTTTATATGTGTACAGACTACATAGTATGCGCATGGTATGATGGTCACACGGTAGAGCTACTCCCTTTCGCTGGTGAATGTTCGATGCTGCACGACTTTCATAATTAATTCAGTGTGATCTTTCATCTACAGTTCCGTATTTACTTGATCTTCCTATGCCTGTATTCACCGGTCTGTGTGTGTCTCTGGACAGTGGTGCTATTCACAATTGGAAGGCACTGGTTCACCATCTCCACGATTACATGATGACAGACATATGCGCCAGCTCAGCATTATTGAGCAGAGGGTAAGCTTTGTCGTTATTATTTTGATCAGCTAGTTGTGCATGGTGCTACTTTTAAAACTACATACGTGATTGTTGAGGCCATGTGTACACAAGTGTGCTAATGTACAGTATATGCCCAAAGTACTGCCTTGGGCGATTTGGACTTTCATGTAGATCATGAAACCTCACTTTTCGTTTACGAGGTTTATAATAATATTATAATAATTATTGTAATTTAGAGATACTGCAGAGCCCTGAGGTAGTGTAATAATATTATGGTACAGTATGGCGGGTAATTTTCGTGAGGTGCTAATTTTCGTTATTTTCGTGGTTGACTTGGCAGTCACGAAATTTTCCCACCCACGAAATTAATGCCTACTGTGATATGGTACGTACTATGCGAGTCCATGATAATGGGTCTGGCCACAAACACCGTGGCAGCGCGGCCAACACTTTCCAGTGTTATCAAGCAACAGTAGCCACTGTCATCCAGCTGATAGCATCTTCGACACTAATATTCTTCTATCTCATGCCTTTTGTCCAAGTATCTGTAGGTATGGCTTAGTAACAAAGAAGATCAGAGAGTGTGTATAGATTACATCATTGCTTATGCAGCAGTGCCACGCCCCTAGACTGGTTGCTGTCACGAAATTTAAAACCACGAAAATTAATTTTGAGGGCCTTTTCGGACTTTCCACGAAAATTACCCACCATACCCTAGCTGACTGCATTATACTCTGAATCCAAGATTATGTTCACAGTGTTATTTGACACAGAGAGAGAGAGAGAGAGAGAGAGAGAGAGAGAGAGAGAGAGAGAGAGAGAGAGAGACTGTCTGACCTACAATACACTTGTGAGGTAGTGTGGTTTGTATTCATGGGGGGGGGGGGGGGTGGTCCTGTCAACCACCTCCTCAGTATGGCTGCTGCCACTTCACTGCAGTGTCTGCTTTTGTTTTATCATGAGCAGGATGAGCTGGTTGGTGGTACTATATAACTCAAGTTTGTGGAGCAAAGAATTTTGTCACTGAAATACAGGCTCTCTCAAAGTTAGTAGCTGCTAAATAGAGTCAATAATAGTTACTGCATTCATTAAAATGTCGGTGAGCACATGTACAGGGATATATATCCTTCCTTTCCCAACCCTAGAATTCCCATGGAGAACAGCACTAAACTATTGGAACATGTGCCATTGTCTGACGAGTAACCATCGTCTCATAATGCTATGTTGATTGATTATTCACAAGAACAGAGTTGTATAGCATCATTGAATGTGTTGATTTCGACTATAACACATGGTTCACATTAATTTTAGTGCCCAATTCACCGATTTATTGAACATAAGCTCATGTACACTTCCAAGAATTGTTATGTACATGTAAACTAGTTACATTTATCTCTCCTACAGCTTAAGCCATGCCCCTGTGCTCGGCTACAGTTGTGATGGTCTCTGCCTTATTTCTCCATATATGGCAAACTCTGCACTCGCCTACCTTTGCCGAGCTCAGCAAATTGTCATACACAGAGACGTTAAAAGGTACTATGCATGTACAGTATCAGACCTTATGATAATGGTTGGACATAGGACATTTTCCGACAAATAGCCAGCATGTCCTGCCATTCACTTTATTATCCAGACTCTTTCTTTCATTCAATCAATGCAGCATTCAATAGTGCAGTTCAAGCACTAATGTCTGACTAGCATCCTGTTTACTGGCTTAGGCTGCACTGTAGTAGCTGTGGCTGGGTCAACTATGGTTTTTGGAGGCTGGCTTAGGGTGGGCCTAGCACCCACCAACTACATATTGACCACAATGACTCAGCAGCTGTACATCTGCTGGTGGTCTTCTATGCCTTGAGCTGAGTGTACTGTAATATTATTACACAGCATGCCCTGCTACAGCATTGATATATTATAGTTGGAAGAAAAAAAATTATTAATAATACAATATACATTGGTGTCCGGGAATTCGGTGTAAATGTCTGGTCAAATTTCAGACATTTTGACTGGCCATAGATACAAAAAAATTTATCGTAAGGTCTGCAGTATGTATAGTCATGTACTTGCAATTTTAGTGAGGTACTGCTACCACTAATTATTTCAGAAGATTTTACGATGATATAGTAGACATCTAGAGCATTTCAGAAGGCTTTAATAAATAGATATTATGTGTATATCGACATGTACTTGCTAGGCTGATTGTTTAGCTACTGGTGCTGCTATTCATAGGGCCTCACAATTGGTTGTCTGTGACCATGGTTATTTGCATATCAAAGAAAGAAAGTACCCAATACCCTTATGGCTGGTCATGGTACAGAGGTGCACACCTGCACCCACAGTTTTCAGGTGATAGTGAGATATGGCCCCTCATGTATGATGAAAGTAGCTAGGTACACATGTACCGTAGATCTGGAAATTTTCATGTAAAGAAACTTTCGTACAATAAATTTTTGTGTAAAAAATTTTCATATGAACGACCCCTTACCACATTAGCGTTAATAATGCATGCTAACTTTCGTAGCTCCCATCAACTACGAAAATATTTTTACAACGAAAATTTCCAGATTTACAGTATTGCATGCACACACACAGCATGTGTATAGGGTACAGTGGAGTGCATACAATGTGTAGTGTGTGGTGGTTTGTCCCTGTTAATTAGCTAAGATGTTACTCCTCTGATCTAGTTATTTAAATTCCCAACTTTGTCTTGTACCAATCTTCATTATAATACTTTATGAGCACCACCCTATAATAATTTAGGTACCCTTTGCATTTTTCAGTTGTAATTAGAAGTGATATTACACCAAGAGTATGCAATGTATAGTCTTGCATGGTAGCACCCATTTAAATTGGAATGGACATTACCATGTGAGAGTATCAACTATGTTGTTGCTCTGCTAACTGGTATACTCTTTAGCTGTGTACATGCATGGTGTCTTAATTAGAGGAAGTCTCCTTATTTCTTGTTTTATAGACCAGCCATGGTTGCACAGTATCCAAGTAACTCTTGTTTTGGCCGTGAATAAAAAAAATAGATTTTTACTTATCTATCCCTTGATCCATGACCACAAGTATTATGGTAAACGCAGTAAAGTACCATTCTTGAGTGAGCATCCATAGTCATAGTGGAGCTGCTATGCACTAGCTTATGCACAGTGTAAAAATTATGTGCAAGTTAAACTAGTACCATAACTGTAATGCATGTAAATGGTCTGAAATAGTCTGTAGAAGAGTGTTCATGCAGTTTATCATGACATTGTGTGTACTCTTGAGCATAATATATACATGCATACACATGTACACTGTGGCTAGCTAGGTGCATGTAGTTACATACTGGTATGCCTTGTAATTTTCCATGGGAGTGTGTGTTAATGATATTCAGTACTTGTGGCCACGGTATGTGTGAAAGAGGTGTAACTGGATGGAAGGTGTGCTGGGAATTACTAGACTACAGAGGCTCTCCACAATAGCAGAATTCTTGAGGTGAGGGATGTGCAGGTGTGGTATACTGTACTTTATTGGCCATCACCTAGCAACCAAAGTTTTTACAGGAAAATTGCCGGCCACCACAGGGGTGTGGGTGATCATAGGGTAGGCCAACGATGAGAGGGGGTCATGGGCCAATAAGACAGTTACAAGACCTTAATGCATTCGACCATGCATCTCATGCACCCCAATTAAGGTTATGTAACTATAACTTACAAGTCAGCTACTAGTATAACACTGTAGGTTTCGAGCTTTACCACGCCTAGCACCACAGCTGACTCTATTGGTTTGAGGCCAATTATGTACTACACAGCTTGTCTTCTGCTAACCATACAGTGGCAGCTACTATGCCAAGCTATAGTGAGCCTTGCATATAAGTGGGAGGGGCTGCTCAAAATCGTTTGGGGGGGGGGGGGTTGCAACCCCAGCAACCCCCCCCCTAGATCCGCCCCTGATAAACCAGCCGTGGTTCCACAGTATCCAAGTAACCCTTGTTTTGGCCATGAATAGAAGTGTCTTTTTACTTATCATCCCTTTTTCCATGACCACAAGTATTATGATAAACAAGATCTAATGCCACAATTAGTACCATTCTCGAGTGAGCATCCATAGTCATAGTGGAGCTGCTATGCACTAACTCATGCAGAGTGTATAAATCATGTGCAAGTTAAACTAGTATCGTCAACTGTAATGCATTTATAATATTATGGTCTGAAATAGTCTGTAGAGGAGTGTTCATGCAGTTCATCATGACATTGTGTGTACTCTCTTGAGCATAATATTATGTACATACAAATGTTCACTGTATTTGCTTAGAGGGGGAGCCCCACCCCTCTGGCTCCTCGCTAGCTACATGTACATGCATGTGGTCAGGAGTACATTACTAATTTATTCCTGACATACCGTATAGCCGGAAAATTTGGCGGGGAATTAAATTTGGCGGTTTGGCGGTCTATATTACAACCGCCAAATTAAAATCTACCAAAATTTCCTACTCACATATATACGTATCGCGATCCCATACCAAACTGCCAAACTTAAATCCACCAATATTCTTATAATAGCAATTTTGGGCTCAACCGCCAAATTTAATTCCCGCCAATATTTCCGGCTATATGGTAGTACACAACTGGTATGCCTTTATTCCCTATGGCCGGGTATGGCTTGAAGTTTCTGTGCCAGTGTGTTAATGATAATCAGTACTTGTAGCCAAGTATCTGCTATGCACTGGTACATGGTGTTGGCTTGTTGTGCACCAACATTACTAACTTCTTTACCAACAATACAACATTTCTCATATCACCATAATCAACCTACTGCATCAACATTACTAACTATATCAACTTTACCAAGAATACCAAAATTATCAACATTTCTGAGAAATGTAGATAATTTGGTATTGTTGGTAAAGTTGGTAAAGTTAGTAATGTTAGTGCCGCAGGTCGATTGTGGCGACATGAGAAATGTTGATAATTTTGGTTATTTTGGTAAAGTTAGTAATGTTGGTGCTGCAGGTCAATAATTATTGTAGCAACATGAGAAAATTTGATAATTTTGGTAATTAAAGGTAAAGTTACTGTCCTGCATAAAATTATCATGTATTTCAAGGCAAAGCACAAAGCAAATTCACTGCCCAGCTGCCCCACAAGCACTGAGGATCAATCATAATATGAAAACCATAATAATTATGTTGCCTTTATACTGGTGCCTGGCAATCCACATTTCTCCAATAAGCCCCATCCATATGATAATTCCAGTTCAGTCTATGTGTAGCTTTTAGCAAATCACCATCTACATGTATCAACTCGCATTAATTTTTGTCACTCCTCCCTTCGGGAACACAAAGGCTTTCAGTTTAGATAGTGATACAGCCTGGCTGGGTGTACAGTGTGTACACCTGTATTGTAGATATACAAAAACACCAATGGACTGATGCTCGTGTGTGTGTGTGTGTGCCTAAGCAGGCAAATTATCAGCTGTGGGATGTGCGTAGATAATTATTGTAGGGTGGCCTGATGATGATCATGGGGACAGAGTTCCATAATGGCACTGCACTCCAATTAGATCCCCACAAGGGGGCGTAATATACCTCTTTATTATGTGATTGTATTATAGGAGAAGTGCTTGATGTGCGAGTGAATTATTCAGCTATCAGCACAAACATCTACTGCATGGTGGCCAAGTATTTTGCCCAATTCCTAGCATTGTACATTGTACTTGTGTCCCCCTAATGCTATAATTAAATTTTGATGCTATAATCTAGATCTACAGATGAGATGTAGTTTCTCCTCAACATTGAGGAGCAAATTAAGAAAGATCTACTAGCACTAACACAGTCAGAAGGAGGACAGAGAAACTGTATATGCAGCCCATCTTCACCAAGAAACATGCCTTATATTCGTGTGGCTACCTTGTCTAACTAAGGCAGCTCTTATTGTAGAGTCAGTTGGGATTCCTTACAAAGGCTCTTACTGGCCAAGACTCAGGCAGCTAATGATGTCGTCAATCCGGATGGAAACATTTTTGATTAGTGATCGAAGAACATACACACCTGTTATCATACAAACTGTATGCATACCTACATAATTATCATAGTGTTTAACACCATAAATTTCATGTATAAAACATTTGTGTGATAATTTCTCGCGTTAAATTTAATAATTAATTTTATGTTTAATAATATTGTGCATATATTTTTGGGCATTAATTTTCGCATAAGCCAGGCTATCCAAAAATATTTTAACAGTGAAATGCATGTGAATTCAGTATTATTGATTGGTTCTTCTAATAGTTGTACATGTACCTCTTGGGTACAATGTATATCTTAGATACTAGATGTACTGTTCAGTGATATGCAGGCCAGGTACAGTCTAGTAGTATAGTAGGTGATGATTGTTTAGCTCCAGTACTAGTACTTAAGTATGCACGTGACGTATTTTTAAGCTCCACCCCTCACGATATTCAACGATTGTGATGGAAACGATTGCTGCAATGCACGAGGCTCATTTTGTCCCTCTGCATGCACAGAGTAACTCGTATTGTCTGTCCCCTCTACTTCTGGAAGGAAGAAATAAGCTGGTGGTGGCGACCATAAGAGGAGAGATATCCTGTCTTGAATTCCATAGTCCGTCAGCACAACGCCCTCCTAGTTTCACTCCAGTCAACTTTACATATATTCCTGGTGAGGCACTGTGACCATAGATGATAATATCTATAGTATACATCACCCTTACCGTTTGATGTTCAATATTTGCAGTTGATGCAGAGGTAGTGTCCTTGGACGTCTTGACGAAGGAACCTCATGGAGTCATTGTAGGAGTCACACTCGTCAAGGTGAGAGGTCAGTTAGCTGGTGCACAACACTGTATTTATACGCACACATAGACCGACTCAGATCCTAAGGAGGTTTATTTTAACTTGTATGGAGTCCACTGTGACCCATCGCTGCCATTTCAGTGGGAGAAGGTGGCAGGTAAGTCATTCATTCGTGTAGATGTGCTGACAATGCATGGATGGTATATTTTATATGATGTGCAGAAGACTGGCATCCACTTACACTCAAATATATTCCTTTTCAATTGACGCATACAAAGTAAGTTACCAATCTGTGGAAATTATGGAAAGGCCTATTACAAACTCCTTGCATGTGCGTGCATGTACAGGATAGTGACTGGTGATCAGTGGGAATCCGTATTTCTGCTGGCTGGTGACGATCTTACTGTGCACCTCTATCGTGAGTCACTTCTATCAGAAGTACGACCATCTTTCTCTTTCTTACCACCCCACTATGGACAACTGAGAGGGAGGAATATTGATTGGAAATGCATGTATGCCATGGCGCATGCTTGTCATTATTTTCTCACTATAGATGTATTCAAAAAGCTTCTTGATTCTTTCTTCTTTTGGCTTAAGGGCCTAGGCCAACTCAGCAAGAGGTGCACTAGCTAATTCCCTCTCAAGGGCAACAAATGCAGTATTGACTGGTATAGCAATACTGTGTCATTTGCAAACTTCAATGGAGTTGCATATCCATGGCGAGCATTGTGTCTGAATAGCGTTTCCAATCCCTCCTTCCTCTCTGTTATGCATGATGCCACCAATCAAACCTCCTTCACAGCTGAGCTTTGCTGAAGAGCCATCATCCAATCTCTTCTTCCCTGAGTTTTGTGAGCTATCTAGTAGTATCACTAGCCTCGATATGAGGGTTATTGGGACGCAGCGACTGACGGTGTTTGGCTGTCAGAACGGCTACCTTCAGTGCAGCCTGGTCGATATCACTGCTGGCAGTAAGTTTGCTCCATGCAGGTATCAGTGCACATACCCCCAGCATATCCTATGCATACCCTTCCATTCAGAGGTGCTGCGCTGCTGGACTAGTGAGATCATGGATGGGCCTGTAACTTCTGTTAGTCTTTTCACTCTATTCTCGAGAGCAGCTGGTGAGGGAGTAGCTAAATCATCCTTGTACTAGAGTACTGTTTAACTTCTGAACAGATGGAGAGGATGTGGAGCTATTGGAGAGCTACCATGCTGTGATCGGCTCAGCCGTGGAGCTTGGCTTGGTTTTCATGTGAGGCCAGAATATTAGGCATCCAATGTAGTAAACCAGTACAATAATGTAGGAATATACTGGAGAAAGGCTTCTCTGAAGCTACTGTGTTACCTTCATCTCAGCAACATGACAGTATACTCTCTATATGTGTAGCAGACCTCAACTGGGATGGTATCAATGAACTGGTGCTAGGGACATTCGGAAGAGTGAGCAGTTATGGTTTTAGTGAGATATGACACCACTGCTCCCCCCCCCCCCCTTCCCTCTTTCTCTCTCTCTTTTTCTCAGCAAGTGTTAGTCTACCAATTTGTTCAAGGTGAGGTTTAATTATCATTCCTTGACTCGTCACCCCGCATTTGTGATGCTGTTACTGTTTCTTATAATTATAGATGGGCAGGTTGGCATTTCTAGCTTCAGGCTCATGTGGAGTAAAGCATTTGCTCACCCTATCCACCGTGTGTGGTATGGTGACATCACTCACGATGGACTATCTGAACTAGTTGTTCTTTCTGCTGGAGGCATACATATCATGCAGGTAACTAATCATTATAATATTATTATACCATAAATCGCAAATATTTCATATTTTCGGACAGCCTGGCTTGTGCGAAAATTAAATATGCAAAAATACATTCGTAATATTATTAATGATAATGTGGTATAGGGTCATTTGTCCAAAAATATTTAACATGAAAAATTATTGCATGAAATATTCACAGTTTACAGTATAGTCTGAACTGGCTCCCCCATGCATTTTGAATTTACATAGTCACACTAGTTAATAAGCATATTTGTTGTAAGTTACTAAGCAACCAAGTACAGTAGAGTAGTGTTCAAGAGTTTTATAAAACTGGTTGTTGAGCAGTCACCCAGAGTACATGCCATACACTCTAGCCACAATCCAATTAGGTGTGCAGGATTACATAATCCTACATTACCAACAGTGCTTGCAGGGCTCATATTGCTCACTCACTGACAGATAACTATTATATGCGTTTATCACTCGTGGTTGTATAATTGTAAGGAAAAGCAAAGGGAAAACAACGTAAATTTCTGATCAGTACGAAGTGAGCATTTCGCAAAATGCTAAATCACACGTAGGTGGGTGTGACCAAGAGGGTGTGACATGCCCGAATTTAATTTCATAGAGAAGATTTTCACAGGAGTATACCTCTCAAACTGAAATTCACGAAGTTTTCTCTCAAAAGTTTAATAATAAAGTATAATAATAATGACCAATAATTAACTCATGATTGTGAACCATAATTATGCACTTTATTCCTTGCAGCATGATGTGGAGCAAGCTGCTCAAACTTGTAAGCAAAGACTTCACCAGAAATCAAGAGCCACAACTTAATTTTGTTGTGTACGTTTGTAGGAAATTGAGGTTTACCTTATTTATACATGTATGAGTGTCAAATTATGCCAATGCGTGTGCACGGTGGTGAGCTTTTATAAGAAAAAATGTCGGATCGCGATGATGGCAAGGTGGGATCGTACCGATCTGCAGTTAACTGTGTTTTTGACAATTGGCAGGCACTGTCGATGGCAGTGGAGCACTCATTTGGAGGGCAGCACAGTTCAGAAAAGGCAGAATGGCTGAAGGGTGTTATGTGCGAATTTCTGACCGGCGAACGATCAGGTATATGCGCGGCGGGTGCGTGCTGTGATCTTGTTGAAAAATTATCAATAAAAATTATTATAAGCTGTTTTGCATCTTGTAGCTCGAAGCGCTGGGGAGGTGGAAGATTATCTGGCTAGTCTCATGGATCAAGAGTTCGACACGATCGTTGATGACGGCAGCATAAGCCAGGTACATAATTATAATATTACATAAAGCGCGAAAATTATGGACGTTCAGCCTATAGTTGTGGTTTCAGATATCCCAACGACTCGTTGATGTGTGGCACGAATGGAAGGCTACCAGCGAATTGGCATCAGCTGATATTCCAACAGATTCACCTATGCTTCCTGAGGTAGCAGAGTATGTATTCACAATAATACTATAATTAAAATATTACAACCGACTTCCACAGAATACAAGTGAAAACAAGAGAGAAATTTCAGAAGGGAGGGAGGACAATATTGTGGTAGCAGATGATGATGGATGGACACTAGTTTCTAGAAAACGATGATTAGTGTTCAATGTTACAATTTGGTAAACTGACAGAGAGATTTTGTAGTGAGAATTCTGAGATTGCAAGGCCTTCCAAATGTAGCTCTTCCAAATTCCTACGATGTCATGATAATGGTAAACAACAGTTATTAAAATTGTGTGATAACACTACATTAAATTTTGCATTGCATGTGAACCCATCTCTGCAGCTAGCTGATGTATTTTAGTGTTCTCTGCGCCCAAGCAATATCTTTATGATAGATGGGAACCTTGCGTGTGCTATTATTAGTATATACTGAAAAGTAATTATTATAGGGATTGTCTCACATAAGTGTTGAGAGAGAGTTGACTAGTGCCTTGCTTGAGAGTGAGGAACAGTAGCTGAGGTCAAGGAACTTCAGGCTTTTCTTTACACATGATAAATAAGCTAGCCCATCGTCATAAAGGTAGTGGCAATGGCTAACACTCAAACGCTCTAGATGTTTCAAACCTCCTACAACGAACAAATGCAGCTTTATACTGTCAAAGCTACTATTATTGTACATGTACTCACTAAGATGCTCCAGGCCATTGCCAGTGATGGCCAATCCTGATCCATCGATGGCCACCAGCTTGAGAGAGGCTCGCCCACTAGAAGGCAGCCTGTTGTAGTCAGAGCTCCAGTGATCAAACTCTTTAAACCGTACTCTACCTCCAAGACGAAGGATCCACTCAGCAGCTGCTCTGTCGGCACCAATGCTGGCCAACCGAGATGGATCTACCCTATTCAAGAAGCTTAATTAGATGTACACCATTAATGTGTTATTAAATCACCCTTCATACCTGTTAAAGACGAAGTTAACCCAATACCAAACTTCTCGTCTTTTGATAACATTTGCCATAGATCTAGAGTAGGCGTGCCCCGGTGGTGAGCTTTATTTGGAGTACAGTTCAACACCCGTGTTATTTTCAGGTGATTAGGTATAAGTTATTTGTAGTTGTGCTCGGATATTACCTAGGCCCTATGGACCACGTTACCGTATATACACAAAAGGGGCGTGCTCGTCCATTATAACGTATGGAAATATGGAAGACTTGCACACATCACCATAGCTACCAGTATGGGTGCCAGCGCTGCAGCACCCACGTGGCCGCTTTTGCTTGCCCTAGGCCTACATAGCATGGCTTGCCAAAGAAAGCCTAAAGTTGTTTTTACAGCAAAAGAGCGTGAAGTTTTGGAGAAAGCTTATGATGCCGGTATGAACAGTGTCTCCAAAGAAAAGGTTTCTCTCATCCAAGAGGCTGCTGCAAGGATACAAAAAGATGAGCAAGAGATTAAGGTATTCATTAATATTTGTAGCTAGAGGCTATGTATACCCTTGAAGTCCATGGTGCTGACTAGACTGAAATATGCATGTACCGGATTTATCATCGTGCACCTAGTATAAATACCCTAAATTAGCTAGGGGTAGCCTCACTATCCACACTATCACCATTCAATTACCAGTAAAAAGGGAGTGGTGACCATGCGCACATCAATCTAGTTGTTCCAGCAGAATGCAATTACCAAAACATTGCAGCATGTAACTGCAATAAATTCAAATCTCGACTGATTAGACGTGATCAAATCCTGTCGCCAGAATATCTCATTGTATGCACAGTCACCAGACCCCTTTACCTCAGATTGGGGGTGTGGCATGTGAGACTAATCAGAGGGCTGATCAGATAATAGATGAAGCTGCAGTGATAATTTTGATCACACTATTCGCCTCTGGGGAGGCATTTTTGTCAACTTTTTCGTATCCTTTGCCTATGATGTTTGGGGGGGGGGGGACGGGGGGAGGGAGGCAATACATAGACGAGTGCATAATCTCATACCCCCATTCAGATCGTCAAGTATGCATTGGCTAGGGTGTGGAGGTGGATTAAGAGTTCTTTAATGATTGCTGTTTTGTCATGACAGTAGTTATAACCATGATCAAATTTAATGCTCAATACTCTCTTGACAACAGCAACTGCGTAAAAGAGTAAAAGCAGTAATATTATTATCAACATCATACCGTATATATAGCGGGAAATTTTCGAGGGAGAAAACTTTCATGAATTTTGCGATTTTTCAGCCATCCGCAACAGTTTTCTCCATAAAATTCTAGGCATGCCACACCCATTATGCGACCAGTTTATAACTCCGCGAAAGTTTTCTCCACGAAATGCTCCTTTCCTACCGATCCGCGAAAGTTTTCTCCCTCGAAAATTTCCCGCTATAATATTATGGTAATTATTCTGATGCATTGGTAATACTCTCATCAAGTGTTTTTATTTTTTCTAGATCTGTCTATTGAATTATAACTGCCTCTATTATAATGGAGCCAGCTAGATAGAACTGTTATGATATAGGATATAATATTATTATACCCCCCCCCCCAAGGGCCATTTTTAATTAAATTTTATAGATTCAATATATACTTTGGGTGCAAGAAATATTATTGTATGCATAATACACAACTTTGTAGGCACATTAAATCTCTATAAATTATTGCAGAATTGGATAGGAAATGAAAAGGGTCGAAGAAAGCGTTCAGGCCTTTCTGGCACAGATGCTCCATCCACAAAGAAGCCTCCACAGAAATTGAGGGCTCCAAACCCTTACAATCTCTTTGTAAAGGATTTCTTCAAATCCAAGGGTATGTACATGTACACAAGGCATATAATAATATTATACTGCCAGTTACCAGAGGGTGATCATAGGGTAGGCTGATGATAAAAGGTATGTATCATGGGCCACAAATATATGTTATGCATCCCAATCATGATCATGTAAACACTGCATGTATGTGCAGTGGAGTAGGAAGCAATCACATGTTGTGGGGGCCACTGGTACAGGTTGTGGGTGTGGCTTTGGTTACTGAATTTTATGACTGATGTGTGCACATACATGTGTACATTATACCTTTTGTGTGTAGAGAGCATATAATTTATGTGTATGTGCACGAGTGAGAAACAATTGTGGATTCACTTTTTACAATCGTAATAGTTACCTCTCAAATAATAGTTATTAAATTTATTGACCAAATCAAGCACAACTCCCGAGGGAGTGCTTCTATACTGCATACAGAGCGAGGGATTGATTTTTTAGCCCACTGTTTCCATGGATACAATAAACATGTTTTTAGCCCTCAAGAACTATAATACTTATAAGCTGCTTTGTTCTTATCTTCTTGTCACCCATCTTATCGGTTTCTACGTGATTTAAAGACCTCAGGGCTCAGTAGAACCCTCACTTCTCTCGGATTTCTACATAGAACCCTTCGGTCTTCTAAATCACGTAGAAACCTCCTAAACAGTGTCTTAACTATTGTATAGTACCTTGTATACCTTAGCAACCACATAACAACGGGCTAGAAATGTAGTATTGGGTCTCGATCTGTATTAAGATGGTATGGACAATATGAACTGACTGCCCAATCATTGCCAAGTGCATGGGATGATTACAAACACACACATGCACACACACTGTCCACGTTATAAACATTGTATCTTGTGTGTGATGTCAGGGTACGAGGCTCTTACAATATAGTTTGGGTTTGGGTTTGGGTTTTACATACACTTAATGTCATATTGTATGATAATGTGCATACACACAATAGAGGGAATTGCAATTCCTGATTTGGGTGATAAGAACAAAGCAGCTGCTATAAAATGGCGTGCTATGTCCCAGGAGGATAAACAGCCTTTCTTTCAGCTAGCGTCCCAGATTCCAGCTGTTTCCCCAAGTGCTTCAAGTTCAGCATACAACACTTGGCATGAGACCCAGAGAATTCTGAGCAACTTCCAGGACAATGTGAGATGACTGCACAATCTATTTTTGAGATATTATTTCCCTTATTTCAGTGCGAGTGGGCAGAGAACTTTGGGATACATGTTATGTACATCGTGTGCAATGAGAAAAATCACTATGTAGGTGGAACGAAAGCTGGTCGGGAATTTCTCAGTACTAATCCTCACTTGCCTGCCTCTTTTTTGATTTCGACTAAGCCAGGTAATTTAATAGCTACTATCATAGTTATTCAGATATTATAATATTATTATTCTATTCCTAGGTATCACCCCTACTCCTCCAGATCCTATATCCAAAAAAGAATTTAGAGCTGCTGTGCAGGAGCAGCTCAATGCTAAATATTGTAAGTGCCATGGGTGCCTAGGATTAATTTTATAAGGTACTATTCATTCTGGATACTACTAATTCCATTTTCATAGCTCTTGCTGTTGGAGATCCACATGCTAGGGTGCCCTATCAGCAGTTGAGACCTGAGCATATTATTGGTCTGCCTCCTGGGATAAACCTCTGTCATCCTTCCAATCTATCCAACGATCAATTGGAAACCATCTACAATAACATAGCACATATCAAGTTTATTGGTAAGTTCTCTATGCACTATCACTCAAGGCCTGATTAATATAATGTTTGAAATCAAGCATTTCAGCATTACGTCAAGCACTCGTTGTTAATATTTTGAACTGGTATGTTCCCTGACCTAGCCCTCAAGGAGGATCGAGAAGGGTCTGGTATACATGTACATCAAACACTTTTTGGGCACATCATGTGATTGCTTTCATACCCAAGTCTCATCTCCACCCTTCCTTAAGGAGGGAAAAGGGTCTGGCTGGTGAACTTTGGCCGAATATTCAATTCTCGTTCTCTGGCACATACCAACAAAGCATCTTATAAAGGTTGGATCTGCGGTATACTTATCATGTGACTGAGACAGAGTTGTGATCTCATTGGTGTATGGAAATTCATCAGCACAGGCCCAAGGATTCTGCCCAAGTTCACCAGACCCTTTTCCCTCTTTGATGCTGGGGTCTGGAAATAAGACTACTACTCATACATGCACTGCCGGCTATAGCTCGGTGTCACATGATAATCACTGTAAGCTACATGGTATGAATGTGATTGGTGTGTCAGAATCAGAAACAAGCCCCAGAAAGTGCTTGATGTATAAGACCCTTTCTCTCGTTGAGGGCAGGGTCTGGGGACGACACTATAGACCTTACCTGGAGTCTGTATTAACACTGATAGGTCGGCATCTCTAGCTATAGTTGTCCCCTAATTACCTAATTTAATGCTAAGCTCTATCCCTATTATTATGTGTGCAGGCGTACCTCCAAAGCCCATTCAATCAAGCAGTGAGCACAATTACACCAAACAGTTAAATGATTCTGTTCCTCCACGACAGCGTGCTGGCCATGGGTATACCACCCTCACCACTAAAGGAGGAGGTGACGAGCACGTCAAACTTGATCACGATCAGAAGACCGATCATGAACTTAAGATTGGACATAGTGTTCATTTACTTTCCACCAATTATGACATAGTTGGAACTGCTGTCACAATGAGTGGTAACCTTCTTCATGGCCACAGCATACCAGAAGGTTTTACAAAAGTTTCTGTACAACGGATTGAGCAGGGAAGGAAACCCTGGCCGTCAGTCAAAGGACTTGACGATGAAGAGCTAGCAAATGGCTCCATAACTGCTTGGCCAATGAAATTCATGAGAAAAGTGTAATTATGTACAGCCTGACAGCATGCATGCACTCATATTATATAATTATTATGATAATTATGTAACATGAATACTTGGAAACTGTGGTGTGTCATTATTCTTCAATTTTGGTTAATTAATACAATGTACACAATAATATTATTATGTCAATGATTGTTCATAGATAGAGAAAGTGCAAAAATGGCAAAACTAAGTCTTCTTTTTTGCATGATGAATGAAATGAGGTCCTGCATGTATCACTCTAGCTAAAGATATTGACTTCCTTGACGACTCCACTACTCTCTGTAAGTCTTCTTTCTTCCAGTGTAAGTAACCCTTCTTCGTCTTGTGTCCTGCAGTACAGTAACAATCATAGCAGTGAGACCATTGAATGCCTTTCAGAAATCTTGTGGCATTGCATTTACCTGGGATTCTTCCTTGCTTAATACAGGACAGCATTCTTTTATCTTCCTCAGTGAACTCATACACAGGTTCATTTTTCCATTGTTCCTGCAGACAAAACCTGAAAGGTCTATTTCATTGCCTATTATCGTGACATACCTGCAAGTATTCCTCTCTTTCAAGCCGTAGACATCGCCTTTGAACTTCTTCTCTTGTGGGAAAGATAGCTTCATCTTCACTTGAACTTGGGTCATCTGTACACATCATTCATGATAGTGAGGCACCTCGTATATTAACAATGATACTATTATGTACCTGAATAACTTTGAGGGGGAGAAGTAACTTCCTCTTGATGATATGAAGTTGATGGAGTAGACATCTTGATGGTCTGCTTTGTGGACTGGAGTGAATGATCCATATCTGCAGGTCCTAACACATCATCTGTCCTACGAATATCTGTCGATGACCCAAGTGAAAGTGGGAGAACTCTCTGTTGAGTCTGATAGTGTGTAGAGGGTGGCAAGGCGGACTTGGGCACTAGAGCTGATTCAGTATAAGATGAAAGGTGTGATGGTGTGAAGCTTGAATCTATATAATATTGATTGCATACACGTATAATATACAAGTTGGCAAGTAACCATCAATGACATACAAGCAGATCCATCATTACTTTCACTATCACTAGATTCTTCACCAGATGAGTTAGACTTCTCATCATCAGAGGATGCTTGCCTTGGGTGTGGAAGAGAGCCTATGTTAGGCTCGTCTGTAACTGGAGGCTCATCTGTAACTGGAGACTCATCTATAAGACAAGGCTCGTCTGTAAACGGAGACTCGTCTGTACACATATTATAATATTATGGAACAGAACAATAATTATTGCCACATGATGCAGAATAAAACAATTATTAATATTATAGTACCTGTACCTCTGCCAGCACTGCAGGGTATCTATTAGGTACATGTACACATGTAAGTCTTTACCTGAGAAATTATGAGCAATGCCATATGGAAGTAAGTGAGAGCAAAATTTCTCCAGTGGTAGTGGTGGGAGGTCAACGTATCGACTGTATGATGATCTTAAATCATGTAGCAGCCCTTCACATTCCAAGCAGGCCATATTGAGCAACTGCAACGCTCCATTCCTGTACTTTGTGCCTGGCTGTAATTTTAGCTGCTCCACCACTGTCATAAGTTGCTGCCAGTCATTCTTAATAAAGGCTAACGTTGCTCTCATTTCAGCTTGAAGGAGACACACTTCTTCATCTGCCCTCAGAGTGAGATGGTGATGTCTTATAGCATTAAGTCTCACATCTTTTGGGACAGGCGTGTCTGTTTCCTGAAGCCACAAGATAGAGGTGAGGTCTGTGATGTCACTCCACTCTATTTTTTTGTCACTAGGGAAGGAATTATACTTCTTAATGAGTTGTTTTAGTTTCGAAGACTCCTGAGTTATGCCTTTTGAAAGACGAGAAGCTAAGTACTGCCCATCTGCAACACAGTGCATGTATATGTACAACAAAAGTATGATTTACCATGCGTACAGTTAGGGTACGTACCTGCAAATTTTGCCTTTAAATTCAAAAGAAACCACCGCTCCCGAGCACAAGTTGCCATACTTTCAAGAACCTTCTGTTTTTCCTTCTCCCCTTCTATTCTCTTTAAATCAAGATAAACATCTGAGTCCTTGGACCATCGCTGGATCCCCTGCTTGCTCTCTATTGTCAGTAGCTCAGTATTGATTCTAAAAAGCAGGTGATATATGAAGGCACATACGGATGTGTATGCATAGCATACCTGCTTAACCGCTGATGAATTTGTACCAATTTGTTAGTGGCACAACTTCGTACTTCATCACTATTAATGGGAATGATACATATCACTGTAGCACACTATGCTTTAAGTTTGTTCTTACCATAAATCATAGAATACCTTCAACTGATCAAAATATTCTTTCTCCCAGCTTTGTTGATGGTCTACCTGAGATCCTATCATAGCTATGTACATGCAGGCACTACTGTAAATTCACAATCAACTCACTTGATGTGGGTGATGATTGGACTTCCAATAGATACCACCGTTCGATGTCAGCAGTGCTGAATTTAACTATAGCAGGGGAATATCTAGGTTTAGCTGTATGACCCCAGGACTGCCGTCCCTGGCATCCCCCCCCCTCCCCCCAATATTATAGTTTATTACCTGGTGACTTTTGCATAATTTCTTCCAATGTGTGTTTAGATTCCTGCTGAAGTTTCAAGGCTTTTTCCATCCTGGATGCCAACAATCTTGCTATGGATGTGAGAAATTCATATCACAATCAATAAAGTGATGTGAGACTGACGTAGTCGCTTGACAGATTGATTTGAATAATATAGCAAAGCATCCGTCAGAATGTCAATACGATGAGATGGCCGCATCTCCTTTGTCATCCTGGCAAAACGCCTGAGGTATGCCCACAGCCTCTCAACCACTTCACCATCCGTTAGCCCATATCCTTCCAAATTTCTTGGGCTATACTTAAGCTTTGTGGTTAAAAAGTATAGATCTATAATTGTAGTTTTCACAAATTGACTGTGTACATGTACACTAACTTGACAATCAATCTTGTGGCCGTATGAATGAAACACAGGAATTGCTAATGTAAAGAATCCCAGCAAGTCAGTTCTTCCTTGGTTCTACAAATTATTGTCTTGTTAGTATAAGTATTGCTTCCACTATACAATAATTCTCACCCGAAGATGCCTTTCAAGAGTGCAAGCCACATCATAGAGGACAGACACTCCACTATACTGCTGGGAACTTTGTAGTAGACTCTCCATCGCATATACTATGTATGACAGCCTACACACACAACAACATATCTGGCTGCATCACAATCAGTAGACTTACCGCTCTCCATGGTGCATAGATAACATTTTGTGAGGAAATTCATGTCTACACACAATTCCGATCACACCAGTCTCGTCAAGTGACCTGTAGCGTGACTTACTCCTTAATGCATCACCCGCAAGGAATTGGTTACACTCCTATAATAATAATAATCAAACAACACATTACTATAATTGAAGGGCTCAGAAGCAAAGTGGGCTAACCCCGAAAGAAATATGGGGAATTGTCTAAAAAGCTCAAAAATGGACTAAAAACCATACATTGTACTCTACCAAGTTGCCAAAATTTTCAAAAAATTGAATTTTCTATAGCTCATGAAACACATTTTAAACATGTTTTCAAGATTCAGGGGGCTAAGTCATCATTTGTGGGTTAGCCCACTTTGCTTCTGAGCCCTTCAATTATTATGCTCCACTTTAACCTTGCTCGTGGACATCTTTATGGTGCCATAGCTCTTCACATACTGATCAACACATTCCTGATCAAAAAACTTAATCTGTTGGTGAAGAGGAGGACGTACGCTACTCCCTGATGCCTTTTTTCGACATAAACCAAAATTTCCATCAATAGAGTATAATACTCTACCATCCTATAATATATTATTATGCATACACTGTATATCAGTACAAGACTACAACACTAACTACGTACCTTCGGACACGCTGGGCAGCTTGTTCCATCATGCTGTCTGTCAGGAACTATCGATTTCAGATGGCGTAGCCCATATTTCATGTACCTAAATTCATTAATACATGTATATATAATATTATATAATAATATTATAATATTATTTCCGCAAATTGAATGGCTACATGTATATGCTACTTACCGATACTCCTCAAAGCTGTCTATAATAACAGGATATAAATTGCATTTTCTTGCCTATAAGATAGTACAGTAATATATAATTTTGTATTATTAAAGATAATGTACATGAATACGCACCCTCATTAGCTGAGAATCAGTTAAAACTCCAATGGCAGCAACAAAATCTTGAGCAGGCACCTGGCATTCAAGCATGAAGGCCTCAAACCAATCTAGCAGGTCAAACGTGAAGGCTAGTTTGGGTTGTTTTGGAGTAGCAGCAAAAAGATGAGAGCGCATCAAGGTTTCGACCTCAGATTCACAAGCACAAAAAGTAACACAGACTGAATGGTAACAACCTACAATTCACATTATATAAAAAAGAATGAATGTGTAACTGATTGACCAACCATTTTTGTCCACACATGTCACTTCACGGGTATAGGTCGTAGAACAGCTACAGTGATACCTCAAAGACAAATCCCTTGGAAATGGGATGTACATTTGCTTGTCATCCTACATGTATCAGTACAGATGAGATTGCAATATCTATGGAGCACATCATAAGATGTGGAAATGCCTAACCTTCCACAGCATTGGAGAGTGAAACAAATTGATACCTGCATGCGATTCTCTCGTACATTTCTCACACATGTATGTCAGTGCACCACAGTCCTTGCACCATACATTTGCACTGCATTTACACACGACACAGGCAACGCCACTTGGGAATCCTATACTTGATATCATCGCTGGTACGAGCTTTGGCCTAATTTCTGCCCATGCTTCGGCTGCTCGTTCCTTTCTCTCTCTATGGGACTCCCTCGTACGAGGTGGAAATAGTGGATCACCTGACAAGGGATCTTGTATATCATCTGGAAGAGGATCATGTCCTGAATTAGAATCTGCTGTAGTATCAGCGATAGAGGCAGTAGAATTGAGAGATGCCGCTGGGGTCGGGGCTGGAGTGCTAGCACAAGGTTGAGCTGCACGAGATAGAGAATAGGAGACCCTCCTGATCTTCACTGATTTGCGTTTTGGCAACGATTCTACAAAATTCAGCTGGATACTGTCAGGATTTCTCTTCTGTCTCCTCATTTTGCATTATACGGTACGTCGGTATTAAGGGTGTAGCTATGGTGATGGGTATAGGCATGGGATCAGAGTCGGGAATATACGCATTATAATATTCTCATACGTTATAATGGACGAGCACGCCCCTTTTGTGTATATACGGTAACGTGGTCCATAGGGTCTAGGTAATATCCGAGTACAACTACAAATAACTTATACCTAATCACCTGAAAATAACACGTGAAGCGGGTGAGTTCAATGGAGCTTTCTGAAGCTGTTGTGGAAGGTCTGAAAGTGGCCGGTTCAAGCTCACTCTCGGATCAACTGTTCCATTCGTTGCTATCTCGTGCAGTAGAAGTTTCACCAACAAGCTCACGATCGGATGAAGGTAGATCTATATATCCCAGCCAGCATGACAGTAAAGTTATGCGACTCTGACGTAGCTACACCTGATTAATAATATTATGTCCATGTTGACTACCATAATCCTACTCTACTAATCTCTGTGACCTAGCTAGACTGAGGTGTGGGCCCAGGTGAAGTAATATGTTCCCAAAATTTTATTATGTGTGGTGGAGGTGGATATCAGTGAAAATCTTTCTCTCTCAGCTGAATCTGGTGCAGCAAAGGAGGCCTTCTCTGCTTTAGCAGTGCTCCTTTATGAAGCTGCCAGAGTGGATGCTGACTCAGCTAGTTTGAGGTAGTATGCACTGCACTAGTTGTGTGCATGTGTGTTGAGCTGTTTTGTGTTGTATGCAGCTCTGTCCTTGAGGAGTGTCAGTTCTCCCCAGCAAGGAGCAAGCAGCTTATCGACCTACTAGTGGTGAGTGTTGATCTTCTTTGATAAACATATCATTATCTCATGTGTCACTTGACATTGTAGGATAAGAAGGCTGAACTACGCAGTGCACTGGACAGGTAAGACACTGATGGATATTTGTACATGTACCATGATGCAAAAGATAATCTTCAGAGATATCATGTGCATGTACAAGACATTTTTTTATTAAATTTTCAGAGTTGGTCACTGTGCACCACATGTAGTGGACGTGGACTGGCGGTTGGACTACTGTATCAAGGTATTGTAGCTGCTAGCTCGTGAGTCACGGCTATTATGTGAAAGACTGTTTGTTGTAGAGTAACCACCTTGAGCGAGTCAACCAACCACAGTATCTTCTTGCCCTAACCACCACTTGTCAACAGGTATAATAACTATAATACATCATTGAAATTCCATGCTCCTGTCAACTAGTATTGTACATGTTGCATGTGCAGACAGAGCTAGGTGATGCGTCCCATAACACAGTGCACTTTGCATGCTCCCAGGAACAGTTGCAGGTATGTGATAACACAATGGTCCTTGATAATAATAGTTACCATAAGAAATAATAATTTTATTACATAGGATATGGTTCAAAAGCTCAAGGATGCCACAAAGAGTTTGGACAAGTTTACATCAAACTAGTAATGATTATACTGAGTTAGAGTGTGCCCTTGGTTTGAATGAGAACTGCACTTGGAACCAAACCTATAATTATTATTGTTAAGATTTTTTTAAATTGTTAAATTTTTTATGTACAATAATTATTACTAACCAAGCTCTTGCAGAGTTTTATCTGCCTCTTCTCTAGTGAATACGTGCTTAGGAAATGATGTCATGAGTCCACCTGGACTAGTAGCCTGGCTCTCCACAAATCTCTCCACCTCCTCCAGCTTTGCTGAGACAGCAAATTCATGGACTATAGCACCACCACCCAATAATCTGATCTGTGGTATAAACACTCACTCACACACTGCACTGTGTAAACCACAATGACACAATGTCCTGTACACTCACCTGTAGTTTGCAAGTAGTGTACTCTTTCTTGGTGTGAGGTGTACTAGCTGCTGCAGTGTTGGGCTGAGCTGGTAACGAGGTTGCTGCCTTCTGCCGCTCTTGCCTGGCCTTGTGCTCAGCTCGATCACGTGCTATCTGTTCACGAATACGCTGCCTGCAACAAGAGCAGTATTAGTCGTATAGAACCACTCAGCAGTGCTCACTTAGCCAAGCGGTCTTCCTGCTTCTCTCTCCTTCGTTCCTCAGCAATTTTCTTTGCTTCCTGGAGCTCCATTCTGCAGTTTTCAGCATCATAACCTTTTGTTCTGTTATGGATAAAGCTTTCTCTCACTTTTGTTTCAAGTCTGTGATGTCCTTTCCTCCTTTTCTTCTGATCTTCTCTCTCTCAATGGCCTCCTGCACATGTATGTCATGAGCAGCAGTGCTAGCAAACTGGCCATGGAAACTCTGAAAGCCTCACCTTTTTCTCCTTCTCTTCTCTCTCCTGTCTCCTCTGTTTCATTCTCTCCTCTACCCTGCATCAATGTCTAGCATACCAGCAAACTAGTACATTTTTAATATTTAGTGCTATACCTTTTCAGTTGTGCTGCTTTTTCCTCTGCTGTCAGTGGCTTAATTTCCTCTGTGCTCTCTGAGAAGTTCTGGTGCTGAGTTCTAGCTGCGTGGGCCTGCCATGAAGATATAATCAGCTTACAAATATTATATGCTCACTTACTTCAGCATCAAGTCCACTTTTGAACAGCTTTCCACATCTGCCATGTACCCATTGAGACAATCAGTGCCATAATATTATAGCCTTATATTGTATCTACACTTAGCCTCGTCCCCAGGCTCTCTTGGGGGAGCCTGGCCGGGGACGAGGCTCTCTGGGGGGAGCCTGGCCGGGGACGAGGCTCTCTGGGGGGAGCCTGGCCGGGGACGAGGCTCTCTGGGGGGAGCCTGGCCGGGGACGAGGCTCTCTTGGGGGGAGCCTGGCCCGGGGACGAGGCTAGTCTACACTATGACTACTCACTCTTCACATTTAAGTGACTTTGGTTGTTGTATTTGAGTCTGATCGACCATCTGGTCCGACGTCTGTTGGCCGGAGGTCAAGCCACTCCCACTAGCCACATCTCCTTCATCTTCCTTATCTACTGAATGATTCAGTAGCCTGCAGTGGACAAGCACAACGTACACAGCTCAATCAGGCTATGCCAGGTGGGACTTCCCCTACAGATTAAATCTGCGGTATACAGGATATAACTCTAGCCCCCACAGCAGCTATTGAAGTCTTCAATCTTGGTGCATAAATTATCTTATGAGTGCAGTAAAAGACGGTGGCATACTTCAACGTACCAGTCCATGGCCTGCTGTACTCCCTGGTTCCCCGTGGCCTCCAAGGCGCGCTCCCTTCAGTCATAGATTATGCATAAGACCAACTCATGATCAACAGCATGCCGCTATCACCAGCGGTCAACGTACGCTTTGTTCTTGGGAAATCCCATCTCCAGCAAGCTTTCCAGAGCAGCGGACATCTCTAGCCTCGTCAGCTAGCTCGACAGTACGAACACACGTACAGATGGTAAGGATCGACAAAACCGCAAAGTGGGAGGATCACAGCATCAACAGATGACAGATTATACATAGCAACATAGAAATATAAATTAAGCAATGATAAAATGCATGATTGAAATATTATTAAAAGAATCTCATACAAAAACAATTTATGTAGGACGGGATTGGCTATCATAAGGCCAAGCAAAATTGATTATTAGTTTCTCATCCTATGTTCAGGAATTTCCCCAGGCGGGAGGGTGGCTTTTTATTTTATTTTTTTGTCATGAATATCATTAAATATCATCATGAATTTCATTAAAAAATGGGCGAGTCTATGACATAATGCCTTGTGCAGATAGTTTTAATGATATTCATGAAATAAAATGTGGTCAGGCAGAGGAAAAACTAGAGGCGGGCGGGGATGAGAAACTAATATTCAATTTTATTTGGCCTAAGCAAAGATTGTTATCCTGAGCCAGAGCCACAGCAGGTCCAGCCACCTGAGCCAGGAGTCCCACCAACAAGAGGCCCACTACCAGCATCACCAACTGACACCTTACTGTTTAGTCTACCACGAACTTGATCACCCTGAATCTTTTCCTCAACCTACAGAGAGAGAGAGAGAGAGACACAGGGAGAGATTCGTTCATTGTTGATAGAATCATACAATGTCATGGTACCACCAAACTTACGCTATCTAAGATTTTCTCTGCTAGTGCCTCAAATGCCTCTGCTATGTTTTGGTTGGTCCACGCACTTGTTTCAAACAGTTCTGTCCCATGTTGCTTTGCCAGCTGTACAATAACACACACAGTCACATCTGAGTGATAGTATATGCATGTAGATAGAGCAGCTAGCTGCACCTTTTCCCCCTTGTGTGTTGTGACTTGTCTGTGCTGCTCCAGATCTAGCTTATTTCCAACGAGCACTAGCTTCACGTCATCAACTGCATTCTATGCCAACAAGAAAACAAAGGAGTGTACCTCCTGAGATCTTGCATAAAATGCACAACAATGTCATGTACATTAAATTAGTTCTTACCTCTTCAATGTTGCGTAGCCATTTGGAGACATTAGAGTAAGTCTGTTCCTGAGTGATGTCATACACCAGCATTATGCCCTGTACACAAAGGTACATTCACTACTGCTACATATGAATCGATTCGGAGATGTTTTTGACTTGGCACACACAGCCATGTGCTGCATATGTGCCGGCCGAGAGAGTTACCTAGTGCCATCTCAGTGCAATGTTACATACCTGGGCTCGTCTGTAGTACTGAGCAGTCAGTGTCTCGAACCTCTCCTGACCTGCAGTGTCCCTGTAATCATCAATGCTAATTAGCACCTTCCACTAGATAAGCAGTAGCAAGTGGCTCACCATATCTGTAGACGAACACGCTTCCCCCTCACAGTAAACGTCTTCAGTTTGAAATCTATTCCTACAATATCAAACACAAGAAAGCATGCATTTCAATAAAGGAGGTATATTAAATAATCATTTCTGGGACCAATGTTATTAAACGATTTCCTACAAATTATCACAGATTAATGGGGGTACACAGCAAAGGGCTCACCAATGGTGGTAATGTGGGTTCTCCTGATCTGTTGGTCGGTGAACTGTGTGATGAGGCACGTCTTCCCCACTCCACTGTCGCCGCACAGCAGAATTTTGAACAGGTGATCGTAGTTTCGATCCATCTGCGAGATTATCTGACTATCGGTGACACATCACTCAACAGTTATTTTGACTAGATCGAGTGTCAACAGATCTCACCTTTTTACGCTCCGCCAACCAAAGATACTGGACAGTGACCTCTGGATGACCTTGCGATAGACCTGGTCACGTGCTTTGCAGAGATTGCCAATTCAGCAAGTTTTAATCTAGGCAATCGAGATGTCGAGCAATGCAGCGACCAGCTATCCATATGGCTACAGACCCATCCAGACGACATCCGCCTCACTCGGATCCACGCTGCCAGAGAGAGAGAGACTGAGAGCGCAAACCAGACGCCAGCAGCAAAGAAACATGAGATCCTACAAGGTCCTTTTGATAGGAGAAAGTGGTGTCGGGAAATCGACGCTAGTGGCTCGTCTCTGCGAGGATCGGTTCCTAGCAGAGAGCAGGCAACACACACTAGGTCAGCTAGCTAGGTAGCTAGCACTTTTAACATTCGCTAATCGAAATTCCCGACACACTCTTGATCATCATTTGTAGGTATTGATATGTTTGAAAAGGAGGTGGAGATTGATGGCGAACCAATCAAGATGTACATATGGTAAGTCTGCCCTTTCTAGCTCCTTTCCTGGAGCAGGGTTCAATGTTTGTGTTGATTATGAGTGCTGTGTTTCAGGGACACTGTTGGCACTGAGCGATTTGACTCGATCACCACTCAGTACTACAGGGGAGGAGCGGTACGTCATGTCACTGCAGCAACATCATGTGTGTGATTATCTTTTATGTTGTGCCTACACTTGCAGGGCATCATAATTGTCTATGACATTACTTCAACTCAATCTTTTACTCAGCTAATCAAGTGGATTGGCTATGTCCAATCAGTAAGCTCCGTCAATCTGTGTGTGTTTTTATTTGTTCTTGAGTCATCCAAGCTTATCTCCTGCTTACAGCATGCTACTGCAGATGTCAGTTTAATGCTTCTAGGATCTAAGAGCGATTTAGACAGCCGGAGAGAGGTTACACGTGAAGACGCTGAAAAGGTAAAGCCACACTGGTACTTTGGAGGAACATGTTTAATTTTTGTGCTACTTTTATGTGAAGTTTGCTGCTAACCACGAGATCAGCTTGTTCTATGAAGTGAGTGCAAAGAGTGGTAGCAATGTCAATGAAGCATTTGAAGCTTTCTTCAAGGAGATCCATGTTCGAGTAAGTGACCTTAAATCTCTCACTTGCTCTACTTATGACTGTGATAATGCCATCCTTGCAGGCAACTGGTCCAGTAGTCACTAATGAACCAACTCCAAATGCACCAGCAAACAGCAAATGCTGTCGAATGTAGTCAGATCATACATGTACATTGTGATGATGTGATGCTAATGTGTCATTGTTAATGTGTGTGTATCATTGTTAATGTGTGTATGTGTTTCATTGTGTGATCTGTCTACTATGACAATGAAAGATGTACGCGCGTACGCATGCGCACAGCTAACTATAGTACATTAACGATGACGTCATAAGCATGTCCGCACTGCAGAAATGGAGTGTGGTGGACTTCTTCTTCCTGGACGTTCATCTCTGTCCTCTTTCACCGGTTTCCTCACTAGCAAGGTTAGTCCACTTACAGTGTTGTATAAATAATGAAAAGTCTACCAGAATCAACCCTTTGAAACAGTCAGGCACTGACTACTACATATACATAGAGCTGCAGTTGCCTGAGAGTCATGAAGATCAACCTACCAGGATGAGAGCTGCAAGGTAGCTAGGATAAGCATATCCCTCTGTCCCCTTCCCTTCTCTTCCTTGCAGGCTGGACGTGGACTGGAGACTTGACTACATTCTACGACCACGCAAGAAAACACTAATTAAGGTTTGTTTCCATGGCAGACTCCTCCCATTTTATTGCTATCTCTGCAGCTGCTAGAGGAGAGTGAGAGTGTATCTGGCTTTATTAGAGACCTGACTCATTTGGTGGACCAGCTAGAGACTGGCGGATGTGTGAGTGTGCCCTTTGACCTCCCTCCTGTTGACTACTACACCAAGATCACTGATCACCTTGCAAAGGTTGGATGGAGAAAGTGAGTGAATGTTTGTAGCCATTGGCTGCCATTCTTGCCGCCGTCTACTACAGTGTTCTTGAAACAAGCTCAAACTTCACAACACTCAAATTACTGGCCAGGTAACGTGAGTTTATGAGTGCAAACATAATGTATGCTATCTAGTTCATTAATTTTTGTGACGGGGCAAGCTCCTTCTAATACCATTATCATGCAGTGATGATCATGGGCGCAATCATGTTCTTTCTATACACATCACTCCTTCACAGGTCAGTATAATTTTTTTTATGTGTGAATGATCTTTGGTGTGTATGATATCAGTATCCTGATGAGTTGCCTGGGCTGAGTGTTGATGCTCCTGCTGTGTTTCAGCCAACCTGGTCCCCCACTGTACGTTATTCACTCACTCTCTGCATTTATGGTGACCTTTCCCCCCCCCCCCCCCCCCCCCCCCATGCATGGATGAGGCAGGGTGCTCTAGTGAGCCTCCTCTCTCAATTCAAGGCCTGGCTGTGTCAGTTTCAGCGCTTTTGGTTGACAATGGAGCTTGTTGATTCGTCTCTTTGGGTGCTGGAGCCTCTACAGCCAACGAGGGCTGCCACCTCCAGGAGAATTGTCTTGGGTATGTGATCTCACTGTATCAAAGAGAATGGATCAATTTTCCCTGGCTGCATTAACTTTCTTTGCTTGTTTATAGATAATTCCCTGTCTCTCTCCATGTATTTGGAAGTGGACTGGCGTCGTCCTGGTAACCCACCTCAGTGCAGCTTTTTGGGCCCCGACAGAGGTATGCATTTAATGCAAAGTTGATTATGCATGCGTGGCTATGAAAACAGTGTATCCTGGCGATATTGTGACATGTGTTTGTTGATGCTGTCTGTTGACACTACACTTGCCCCACAGATGTTGCAAAGTTGAAGGAAGCATTTGCAAGGGGAAGACACACATGGTCTGAAATTAAGGCACCGACTCACACTCAGCGCATGTAAGTATGGGTTCCCTGCCTGTAGGGATGACAGTGCCTCGCTGATCGATAATCTGAAGGGAGTTTTGTGTGTGGAGTTTCCCTCACAGCCCAAGACAGCCATGGAACTGGTACATATCCATTTTGTGATGGGCACTGTCATTATAACACTATGTGTGCATACATGAACATATTCATCACACAGGACTCTATTGAGTGCTCTATTTGTTACCAAGGCAACGACGAAGGAGGGACTCCTGGTATTTGCTGTGATAATTGCTCTAAGTACTATCATAAGGGATGCATTGTGGAGGTACTACAACATTATTATGCCATTGGTGCATGATAACAATAATATTGCCTTATATGGTAATGTACACACGCACACCAGTGGTTTAAAGGTTTACCCACTTCTGTGTACACCTCATTTCAAAGTCTCTCGGGAGAATGTCCATATTGCAACAAGGTAAAACGGAATATCCTTTCAGAAATGATTATTATTCAGGAGTCACACAACGTAAATACTCTTCTTTTCAGAGGATTGCAGTAAAGCCATAATAACTTCCTCTGACAAGCTACGGATTTTTAACACCTAACTATATTATACATGTGTACACTAGCTAACAATTAATAAAATTGTCTGTATTACTCTTGATTCAATTATCTCATTCCTCTGATTTTGATTGTTCTTCATTTCCAGCTTCACCTTCTGCTGAGGCTCCCTCTTCGGTTGGCTTTTCTCCCTCGTCGGCTGGCTCTTTGTCTCCCTCGTCAGCTGCCTTCTCTCCCTGATCAACTGGCTCTTTGTCTCCCTCGTCAGCTGCCTTCTCTCCCTGATCAACTGGCTCTTTGTCTCCCTCGTCAGCTGCCTTCTCTCCCTCGTCAGCTGGCTCTTTGTCTCCCTCATCAGCTGCCTTCCCTCCCTGATCAGCTGGCTCTTTGTCTCCCTCGTCAGCTGCCTTCTCTTCACTGGTTGCCTGCACCTCACTCTTTTGTTCTTCCTCACTGGCTGGTTTCTCTTCTGTCTTCTCCACCTGCTGGCTAGCTGCTGCTACTACTGCTGTCCCTGTCTCTGCTGGTTTCTCATCTCCATCTTTCTTTCCTTTCTCATTGTCTGCTTGCGATTCAGTTGGTTTCTCTGTTTCTTTCTCAGCTGGTTTCTCCTCCCCTTCAGGTTTGGCTTTCTCTGTCTTTGCTGCTTCAGCTTGGCCGTCTTCCTTGGCAGCTTCCCCTCCCTCGTTTGCTGTCTCAGTTGGCACTGGAGGTGGTCGTTTGGAAGGATGTCCAAGATATCCAGGAGTCTTCTTTGCTAATCCCATATCAATAAGGCTGTAGCATGTATCAATGATGCTCTCCTCCACAGGCCGTGGACTCACTCCAAGCTCATTCACCATTCTCTCGTTGCTCAACTGAGCTGTCTTGCCAACAAGAGGGTAGATCTGCTTGATCCTGGAGTCAAAGAACTTCCCCACCCACAGCAAGGCTTTGGGAGCGTTCTTGGATGGAATTTTGTAGCCTTGGGGCTGGAATTCATCTCCGATAATCTGTGCCATCTCCCTGAGGTGCAGTGTGCGGTTGGAGAGGATGTACCTGTTTCCAGCCGCCTCACTTTTCTCCATGGCTGCAATGTGGGCCACTGCCACATCACGCACGTCCACTATGGGACTCGTCACATCTGGTAGGACAGGTAATTTCCCATTCAGCAGACGCTGACAGAAATCCTTCGAACCTTCTCCACTACTGGCACTGAGCAGAGGTCCCTGAACGTAGGCCGGATTCACAACTGTCAGTTCAAATCGCTTGTCGTCTTCTAGCTTCTTGACAAATTCCCAAGCTGCCTGCTCGGCTTTCAGCTTGCTCTTCACATAGGCATCACAGGCAGACTCCACAGACCAATCTTTCTCTGTGTAGACGTAGTCTGGAGGGTTTCCTGGACTTCCGCCGGTACCAGAGGAGACAGCAGCGATGGAGCTAGTCACCACAACACGCTTGATGGTGCCAGCATCAGCACAGGCCTGGAGTACATTAATCGTGCCCTCCACGGCTGTACGAACAATCACTGCTTCATTAGTAGCTCCCGCTGGGAAAGGAGAGGCCACATGGAACACATATGTGCAGCGGTGTAAAGCTTTCTTCCAGCTCTCGGGCTTAGAGAGATCAGCTTCAACGAGACGCAAGGGATACTTGGGATCAGACACCAACTCTAGTAATGGTTGAACCTATTAGCACAAGTCACCCCCACACGTTAACATCCGTTATGAATGCACAGTGCAAATTTCATACCTTCTCCTGTCGTTTCTTGCTTCTCACGGTGCCTCTAATGCGGTAGCGTCCTTGCTCTAGCAGCTGCTTGATCAAATGAGTAGCAATGAATCCCGAGGCGCCAGTCACCAGCACTATAGGTATGCCATCATTAGGCTCTTCGTCATCTGGCTCTTCTTCCGTGGCTCCTTCTTTCCCTTGCTCAGCGCTAGCAGCTGCCGTCGCCTGCTCACTCGCTTCTCCTCCAGCACTATCAGGTTTCGTTTCGCATGCTGCCGGCTTCTCTTCGCTGGCCGATTGTTCCTCCGGCTGGCTCGTTGCCTCCACCTTCTCCTCGGAAGACATCGTTGTGCTAGAAATGTACTAGAATATCAACTCAAGTGACCGCACCCTGGATATGGGATGTACGTATAACGTATGTACGTTTATGAAACAGCTCAATTTTGAGGGATGTGGTCAGATTAATTAAAACAGCAGATAACTGTTTTTTGTACAATTATTATAATACGGTTATTGAGCCACAGTAGCAGTGGTTGTACTTAGTCATGCTATGCTGATTGGTACTATCAATGAATAGTTATTAATGGTTATCCTTAATTGTTTATGATAGATAGACATTTCACGCATAGAATAATGCATCCGGCCAGGATCTGGCCTATGTAAAACTTAATATAAATACAATGAGCATGATAACAAAATTGATAAGGGAATAAAAATTAATTAATTATGGATAATAATCCAATAGTGTAGAAGCAACTGAGCTAATAATCGGCTATAAGAAAAGGGACCATTGGGGATTTTACAAAAAAATTGAGTTTTAGCATGGATTGATAGCCCTATGTGTGCTGAATCCAATGATGCAAAGTGGAGTTTGGGCCATTTTGTGCACTCGGATAGATACATTCATTTTCAGAAAATATGAATTTTTAATTAAATTTTGTATTAATTTTTATGTATCTGAGCAAAATATTTGAGCTCATAACTGCTATTCACATGTTCCAACTATACAAACATGAAGCAAGAAATATACATTTTCTAATGGACTAAATTGAGAGAATCATCATCGGAAACTAAATGAAATTTTATCCCCAATGGTCCACCGTCCATTACTATAACATATTATGACAACAGGTATTCATAAAATCAGCAGAGAAGAGAGAGGAAGAGATTGGGAGGGAGGAATTTTTAAAATTTTATATATAATGATAGTGAAGTAAGATGATGGTTGAATAATGATAACCATTTTTAAATTTTAGTGAATTAAATTAATGAATCCACAATTTACTATAATAATAATAATAATAAATATTATTATTATTATTAATATTGAGCCACACGTGTGCAGCGAGAAAATTATGACGACCTTTACCATTCCCTCTGCTGACTGTGCACATCATGTCGAAGGCAACTAAAAGGAAGCACGTCACTCGTGAAGTGCTCGAGGGAGACGTGACGCTGACTGATGGACAAAGTATCGTCAGGGTAAGCCTCTAAATCGCAAAGTATGGTCAAATACAAATCAGGAACCAGTGTATGCATCTGCTCCAATTATTGAATATAATATGCGACCTGCTCTGAGAATAGGGACCACTCGGGATATTTCATAAAAATTGAATTTTTAGCATGGATTGATAGCTTTATGTGTGCTGAATCCAATGGTGCAAGTTTCATGAAAAAATATCGATCACAAGTGGAGTTATGACCATTTTTATACACACAGGTAGCTATATTCTTTTTTCGGAAAATGCACATATTTAATCAAATTTTGTATTAAGTTGTATGTGTCCGAGCAATTGTTTGCACCCAAGCATTTACGATAGTTTATAGCAACTACATAAACATAGCATATCAATATGAAACTAAAATTCTACATTTTCTGGTGGACTAAAATACAGAAAAATAATAAATATTTATTTTCCCCACATTTTAGTTATTGTAAAATGAAATTTTATCCCAAGTGGTCCCTTTTCTCAGAGCAGGTCACATTAATTTATTATTATTATACTGAGTATAGTCTCGTGCTCAGCCCCTCATGAAGGGGGCTAGGCACGAGACTAATTGGAGTCTAGTAGTACTAGATTCACGTACTAGTGTCCCTTGATTGCTCTGTTTATATTCCTAAGGTTGTGTGTGGTCGAGGAAACAACCTTCATGAGGTAGAGTCCACTACCGGGGTCAAGTTTTTAGTGAGTATGCCGACAAAATTTCGTAGAAATGTCTGGATCAAAAGAGGTGGGTCCATGCATGCTACCGTCACTTGCAAACATAATATTTTACTAGCACTATATATGTACATTATTTTCTGTACAATCGTGTATATTTGGTAGTATAGACTGTTAGTTCTATTATTATGCTACAGGTGACTATGTTGTGGTTGAGCGCATCAGTGAGGGTCAGAAAGTTCAAGCTGAGATAGTACATATCCTTTATCAGGAACAGATCAAAACTCTCAAACAGCAAAATCTATGGTAATTTCTCATAATAATTATTATTATTTTATCCAGCTTAGGTGACGCTAAATCTATTTCAATCATGTGATATTTTTGGTGCAGGCCAGAAGAGTTTCTTGAGCGTGAAGCTGGAGCTGGAGCCAGTGGCTCAGTGGCCTCACCACAACAGACAAGCACTATGAACTCGTCAAAGTTGGCAGCAGCAGACTCTGACAGTGATAGTGAATTGTTTGTCAATACCAATAGACCACCTGCACCAACACAATCAGACCATTCCAGCGAATCAGATTCAAGCTAGCATCACAGCTAGGACATGCATTATTATCACAGCTCTTCACTCTTTATTAATTTTTACGCACATTAATTTTTTTCTTTACGCAGAAAATTTTCGCGGATGTGCGTTCATCATATCGCTCGCGAAAGGATCGCGCTTGATGTACGTATTTAATATACGCGCATTTCCATAATTTTGCTGAATCCGCAAATTGGATGCGCGCTCGATGCTGAATCGGCAAAAATAGTTCAACGATCATGAGTACGAGAACAGTGAGGGAGTGCTCGTTGGAAGATGTAGCCAGTATTCGTGAGCCAGGCGTCATACGTGGCGTGGAGATTGGCAAGGCTAGCTCCCTCTGGAAACAACCATCGTACCTCGCCAAGCGGTGCTCATCTAGACAGGTCAGAGTGCACGCGAGCCCTACCCCTCGCATGGACTTCATCTCCAAAAACTTCTCATATAAGTGAGCACCAGCTGCAGTTTGACTGTCCATGCACGTCATTGTAATTAATTTTATGCACTCTCTCGTCTAGAACACTTTCCTTTGATGAGTTTATTGAGCTGGCATCAACTGAACGTCAACAGTGTAGTGGCTCTGCGGGTGAGGTCAGTATACTCATAGATGATATAGTACGGACGTGGTATACTCATAAATCTTCCCCTTTCTTTATTTATGGTATACTGTGCACATACCAAGTTCATTAAAACCTCCGGTAGCTAGGGTGTTATGTTTGATATGCTCAGCATCCTACACTGGCGTAAAGGCAGTAGGGGATGGAGGAAAAGAAGAGCAATTTAATAGGCAAATAATAGAAATGCAGTTCTAAATTAACGTCTCTATTTCTTAATTCCATTCAGAGATATTTCTTCATTCTTGCTGCAGATGGAGTGTTTCTACTATCTTCGCTCTCTTGGCGGGAATCCACGCAAAGATGTGGCTAATTTTGAGAAGGACTACCCTGAGCTAGCAGATGATCTCCATCTACCTCCTATTGTTCCTCCAGAGAGGATTTTCTCTTCCGTATTTCGAGTCAGCTCTGCCAAGCTCAGCCTGTGGACTCACTATGATGTGAGCATACGCAATATTTAATTGTATCCTTTTTGAAGCTTGGGAGGGCCTGAGGATGATGTTAAGATGATTATTAAAATTTAATTTTATTTCTTTCATCATCAGGTAATGGATAACATTCTTGTGGAGGTGGTTGGCAGAAAGAAGGTGGTTTTATTTCCACCAAGTAACGCTCCATTTCTCTACCTCACTGGTGACAAGTCACAAGTAACAAACATTGACGAACCAGATTTAACGAAATTTCCAAAGTTTGCTCAGTCAACAAGATATGAGTGTGTGCTAGATGCTGGTGATGTGCTGTTCATTCCTGCTCTGTGGTTCCATCACGTCACAGCCATTGACTTTGCTGTTGCTGTTAATGTGTTTTGGAGACACTTACCAAAGGAACTGTATGACAGTAAAGATCCGTACGGGAATAAAGATCCCTTGCCAGCACAAAGAGCCTTGCAGATGGTCGATAAAGCCACCAAGCTGCTAGATACACTACCCGAAGATCATAAACAGTTTTACTGCCTTCATCTCATCTCATCCATAGAAAATAAACTATCAGTGTCCAAGAATTGATTGAAATTTTAAATTTTGAAAATTCAGAAATATTATGTCAAATTTAAAATATAAATACATGTGATCTGGCAGGGGTCAATGAGGAATCAAAAAGTTATTATGTGAGTTTTGAGGCTACACAGAGAGCTACTCCACACAGCACTAGCAGCATCCCAACGTAAGTCCAGTTGGAGTGAATTTTCTCCCCTAGGAGTCGACTAACTAGGCTGGTGACGAGAAAGGTGAGAGAGTTAGCGATGGGAACGGCCAGAGAGATGTCAGCCTGAGACAGAGTGAAGTAGTAGAGCAAGGAACCACTCTGGTTGAGAAGAAAGGGCACAGCATACTGCCATCGAAGAGCAAGGAACTTGACCTCCATCACTAGCTGAACCACTCGACTACTGCAGTCTATCTTCTCAATGCCAGCACTGCCCTTCTTCATGAGAGGGTTGGTGGCTCCCCAGAGAACAGCCACTGCAACAAGCCATATAGAGTGGACCAAACTATCCATCCCTCGGCTGAGGTGGCGACGACCTTTACCACATCATAAATCATGCACAGGCTGTTGGTGTGCGTTATTTCGAACTCTACACGTGTGGAAGAATGAGTTGGCGAGGTATGTAACCTAAGCTTAAGAGTGCTACTTTAAGCTTCTAAGCTTCATAATATCGACGGATTTCTCTGCCTATTCAGGATCTTATGGTAGCCGTGGGAAGGGAAAGAGGAGGTTTGCTGCTCAAGGATCATGGCGTTCCAGCGAGTCCCTCCAGGGAGAGGGTGAAGCGGTCCTTTGGCTTCACCGTCCTCCAGACGCTCCCCTTCCCTCAGCAGCGCCCACTCCTGGACTCACAACTATCAGTAGCAAGCAGAGTGGGCGTGGAAAGGACGAAGTTCACCTAACTCAACTAGCAAGGGAGTTCTGGGGGACCAAAGGTCAAAGTTCATTCAAGGCCTCGGTAGTGGACGGTGTGTACAGCGTTATAGTGAAAACAAGGTATGCGTGAAATATAAAGGGCAGCTAGTATATTATTGTCATTACATGGATGTATGCTATAGGTATGCCCTGCGCCTAATAACAAGCCTCGAGTACAGCCAGTACCTGGAGAATTACCTGTGGCCACATTTCTCCAAAGAGAGGGTACAAGCATCCATGCATATCTGACTTTCACCACTACTGTGTGTGTCACAACTGCAGGGCAATACAGCCTACCTCATGTCCATTGTACTCATGGTCAACGAGAAGTGGAGAGAGAGAGTTCCACTGTGGAGCGCCTTTCAGCAGAAGCCAGACCCATTCCCTGACTTTTTTCACTGCCTACTAGAAGCCGCTCTCTCCAGCATTGAGGTATATAATATGTGTGCTTAATTTTTTTGCTGTGGGTGACATCATCATTACATCATGCTCACAGGGTAGCAAGCTGAGCATGCGTGAGAGATCTATTCTCATCATTTTCTTGGTTCATGCCTTCAACAGTTTGGTAATGTGATTCTATGCCGTATGGGGATGCCCCTTACGTCATCATCCTTTTATCCATGCTCAGGAGGTAGATTTGGTTCGTGAGCAAGTGCAGCGTCTTGTGTCTCTGCCAATCTGGCAGCACCTTGTCCCATCTCGTCTTCAGGATGAGCTCAATGCCGTCACAAAACTCCGAAAGTACTGGAACATCATTCAGAAAAGAGATAGGCAGGGTGACCCAGCTACGATGGAAAAGTGAGTCGCGAACATGCTTTAAGTTATAGTACATAATTTCTCCACCTGTGTGCATGTATAATATTATTTAGGCTGAATTTGGAGCGTGGATTTCTTTGGCATTTGATGGAGCAGTTTTTTGCAGTTCTAAGCTCGATCCCAGCCAAGGGTAAGCTACATGTAGCACTCCACTTTCATAGTGCATTCTTGTTAACCTTCAGGTGCAGTCAGCGAAGATGCTGTCACATACTGTGAGCGTTTTCTTGAGCTAGTGACTGATTTGGAGGCTCAACTGCCGACAAGGCGATTCTTCAATACTCTCCTTGACAGCTGCAACTTTATGGTATTACCGGCGTTACATCAGTAGTGGTGTACATCACCCACTGTGGCCATGTACGGTGTCCCCTATGCTTGCTGTAGGTTCGCTGTTCTATCTCTGAGTTGGCCAGTCGGAAGCCAGAGGGTCACCTCTTCTCTCAGCTGCTCACTCGCCTCAAGCTCTATGCTCGGTTTGAGATTAACGACCAATCCGGTTCTGCCCTGACTGATCATGAAATGACGGACATTCACTATAATAGAATCACCTCTCTACAGGTCTAGAAAAGAAAACATGTCACTTACTAAAATGCCATAAAACTCTTTTTTTTTTCTGCAGAGAGCAGCGTTCAAGCTTTTTCCAGCATTGAGGTCATTCTCTCTTAGCAATGTAGCTAGCGTCGACACAAGAGCAGCACTAACTCAGCACTTTTCAAAGCTAAAGTAATGTACAAACTGCTTGACTAGAGTGTAGGCATGTGATTTTGTCCTCTCTCCATCACTCCCTCCCTCCTCCAGCCACTCCACAATGCATGAGATAGCGGCCTACCTTCACCTAGTCACACCCAATGTTCCTGGGGACACCCTGACCTCTGACCTCCTCCTGGAAGTGCTAGTGTCTCACCATGAGCGTCGGTTGTCCCAGCTGGAGACCATCAATGCTCTCCCTCTCTACCCCACCGAGGAGATACTCTGGGATGAGAATATTGTACCGTCAGAGTTCTACAATGGAGAAAGTATGTAGTACAATATTATGATGTAGATACTTGTCTCGAACTATTTTTTCTTTTTTTTCAGCATGTCTGGCTCTTCCAAAACTCAACCTTCAGTTTCTCACTCTCCATGATTATCTTCTCAGGAATTATGTTCTCTTTCGACTCGAGTCAACTTGTAAGTTATCAACACCTTTTCTCTCGGGTACTGCTGCACTATCTCTTGTTGCTGCTCCAACCTCCCAGATGAGATTCGTGAGGACATAGAGGACATTGTTAGTCGACTGAAGCCTTGGGCAAATACAGACGGGAATACAGAGTTTGGTGGGTGGGCTCGCATGGCCCTTCCAATATCCACCTTTTCCGTGGTGGAGGTGGGCAGGCCAAACGTTGGAGAGAATCGTCCTTCTAGGGTCAGGGCTGATGTTACTATTGAACTAAATGTTGCTGACTCAGTCAAAATGGAGTGGGAAGGTGGGTCAGTGCTGCTCAACAATCCTTAGCAGAAAAAATGCTGTGATTTGCTTGTTCAATGCTTATCGTTTGCAGGTCTCCGTAAACATGACGTCTGTTTTGTTGTGACAGTGAAGGCCCAGATGAGCCCATATGACCAATTTGATTGGAATCGACCATTTGTTCCTCAAGTTGGGCTGGCGTATGTGAGGGGCTGTGAGATTGAGGGGATGCTCGATGAAGAGGGGCGTGTCATAGAGGAGGGGCCAGAGCCGAAGCCACGCCTACCAGGAAAGAGCCGCACCTTTCGTGTGTGGCTGGACACAAACCAGTATCAGCTGGACATGGCCGACGTGGTGCAGGGCAAGGAGGACGTCTACGAGACATTCAACATCTTCATGAGGAGAAAACCAAAAGAAAACAATTTTAAGGTGATGCAATGTGATACTCATGATGTACAAAAATAGCCAGATACGTTATTTTCACAACTGAGCTAATATCATGTCGTTGTGTTGCTTAGGCTGTTTTAGAGACGATTCGTGATTTGATGAATACAGAGTGTGTTGTTCCCGAATGGCTCCATGACACGTTTCTAGGATACGGCGATGCAGATGCCGCCCACTACCCTCAGATGCCCAATCAGATCACAGCACTTGATTTTAAAGACACCTTCCTCTCCTTGGATCACCTCAGGGACTCATTCCCAAAGTACTCCATCAAAGTAAGAGCAAAGATTAGATTTCTGTACCGAATCCTTGATCCCTCCTCCCTCACTCTCTCTCTTAGTGCTCCACTGATGATCCTCATTGTCAGGTGCCTCCATTCAAGTCAGTTAATGATCATAATGGCTGATGTTGATGCTCAAATTCTCCCTCTCTTCTTTCAGGATAGTTTTCCCCACCCCTGCCAAGGCTGGGCAGAAACGGAAGGTGCCGCCAGAAAACCAGGAAGGGGAGGAGTCTGCTTCAGAGACCACACCTACCATTCAAGTGGAGCCATATGTATTGCCAAATCGTGGCCCATATCCATACAACCAACCCAAGAAGTAAGAAACTAATGCTAAACGTTTCTCCCCAACATATGTACACTCTGCTGTGCAGGAATGCAGTTCCTTTCACAGCTACTCAGGTGGAGGCCATCTTGTCCGGGATGCAGCATGGACTCACCCTGGTGGTTGGTCCTCCTGGTACAGGAAAGACAGACGTGGCTGTACAAATCATCTCCAATCTCTACCACAATTTCCCGGATCAAAGGACACTGCTGGTCACTCACTCCAACCAGGCTCTCAACCAGGTACTGCACTACAGAGCATCAAGTCATTAGACCAAAACAGGATTATTAAAAAAAATGAATTTGTGCAGCTGTTTGAGAAGATCATGTGTCTTGACATTGAGGAGCGTCACTTGCTTCGTCTTGGACATGGTGAGGAGGAGTTGGCCACGGACAAGGACTTCAGCAGATATGGGAGAGTGAACTTCATTCTGGCTCTGCGGATGGAGCTGCTCAAGGAGGTGGAGAGACTTCAGGTCAGTCAAATATTTCTTCATTAGAAATAAACAAAAATTTGCTGATGTTTCAACTATCTAGTCAGAAAGTCAGCAAATTTACAGAACGGTTAAATTGTCTGCAGAAGACCTTTGCTTGTTTCTATGCAGGATAGCATCTGATAAAAATTATGATAGTTTTGTGCAGGATAGCATCCAACAAAATGATAATTTTATGGAGGACAGCGTCCAATAAAATAATAATTCTGTGCAAGATAGCATCTGACAAAAATTAATAATAATTCTGTGCAGCAACTGAGAACAATATCACTTCATACTTCACAAATATTATTGTGTTATTGTGTCAATTTGGTTCTATTCAGGAGAGCCTTGGAGTTGGTGGAGATGTGTCGTACACTTGTGAGACGGCCGGCCACTTCTTCCTTTACCAGATCATGGCCAGATGGGAAAACTATTCAAGCAAAGTCAAGGCATTAGCTAATAAGGTATGGAGTTGTTGGGTGTGGTTTACCATGGTCATGTGACTTGTTTTCTCTCTGCAGCCCGAAGGTCTCGTTGCCATAACAGAACTATTTCCGTTTGCAAAATACTTCTCAAATGCTCCTCAGCCGCTATTCAAGGGCCAAAGCTTTGCTGAAGACTGGGACATTGCTGAGGTAAGTGGCTTCTCATAAATGGCCTGCCCTATTGCTCTAGGCTGCTGTACTTTTTTCCTCACAGGGGTGCTACAGACACATAAAAAAGATATTCAAGCAGCTCGAGGTAGGTGTAGAATCATCAACCTAACGACAGTAATTGAACTGGCCATTTTTTTGTCGTCTGTAGGAGTTTAGAGCGTTTGAGTTGCTCCGTAGCAGTCGTGATCGCATCAACTACCTTCTCACTAGAGAGGCGAAGATTATAGCTATGACATGTACTCATGCTGCACTCAAACGCAAAGATCTCGTTCAACTCTCCTTTAAGGTATGAAGCCATTGACTGAGAGAGACACGCATACTGTTACGTTTATGTTTGTTATCTCACAAATGATGTTCCTAGTACGACAATGTGCTCATGGAGGAGGCTGCTCAGATTTTGGAGGTGGAGACATTCATTCCTCTGATGCTCCAGCAGCCCCAGGACGGACACAGCAGGCTGAAGAGAGTCATCATGATTGGTGATCACCACCAGGTAAACTAACATGGCCTCCATCAATCAATAAGCAGATCTGACTCTCTCTCTCTCTCCCTCCATCTGTCACCAGCTTCCTCCAGTGATCAAAAACATGTCCTTTCAGAAGTACTCGAACATGGAGCAGTCCATGTTCACTCGATTTGTCCGCCTTGGAGTTCCTACGATCCAGTTGGATGGTCAGGGAAGAGCCAGACCCAGTCTCTGTCAGCTCTACAAGTGGCGCTATAAGGACCTTGGAGACCTTCCTCACGTGAGGGAGTGGCCAGAGTATCGGGTCACGAACCCTGGGATGAGGTTTGACTATCAGCTCATTGATGTGGGAGATTTCAATGGAGTGGGAGAGTCTGAGCCAACACCACACTTCTACCAGGTCAGTGCCTGACTCGTATCTCTCAATGTTTCAAATGTGTTGTACTAGATATGTGCGAATTTTGTGAGTGATATCTCCCTATCTGTTATGTTTCAGAATCTTGGAGAGGCAGAATTTGCTGTAGGTGTGTTCATGTACCTGAGGCTCCAGGGCTATCCTCCTGACAAGATAGCCATTCTCACCACCTACAACGGCCAGAAGCACCTCATTCGAGATGTCCTGGCTAAGAGGTGCGCTAACAACCCCGTCTTTGGACTGCCAGAAAAGGTTGGCGACCTATGAACTTGAATTGGATGACCATCAGTGCCCTATCTTGTGCAGGTTACAACTGTTGACCGTTACCAGGGGCAACAGAATGATTACATCATCTTGTCTCTTGTTCGTACTCGTCATGTTGGGCATCTTCGTGATGTTCGGCGTCTAGTGGTTGCCATGTCTCGAGCACGACTTGGCCTCTACATCCTGGCCAGGGTAGCCCTCTTCTCCTCCTGCACTGAGCTACAACCAACATGGAAAATAGTGAGGAAAACCCTACTGATTGTTATTGCTGATTGAAAATTGTCTTCCTACAGCTCCTTCAAAGACCAACACAGTTGCACCTTGTTCCTAATGAGTTTTACCCTGCCGTTAGAGGGGTAAGTTCCACCTCTCTCCTTCACACTAACTCCAGTTTGCCTTGCTGTGTTGTTAGGCTGGAGAGGATGTCTCCCCTGAGAGTGTTTTAGTTATCAGCAACATGCCACATCTGGCACAGTACGTCTACCAGGACTATCATATCAGGATTGATGCACTCAGGGCAAAGGTAAATATGATTTCTTCCTGGTTATTGGAGCTGCTACTTCATTATTTACCTTCCGTAGATGGGTGGAGCTAATACTGGCCTGGCCCCACCCCCTGAGCAGGTGGGAAATGACAATGGTGCTCCATCTGAAGGTATGGAGTCAGAGCAACAATCGACAGCTGCGAGGGAGGAGACAAATATGGAGGGAGATGTCACTGAAGCCAGCGATGGAGGAAGGGAAGAGGAGAGTGAGAAAGAGGAGGCCACTGTCACTGCAGCTGATGAAGATATGGCAAGGGAGACTGAAGATTGCGGAAAGAGTGAGAGAGAGGGTGCCATGGACATTCGGGAAAGCACTGACAGTAAGAGAGAAGATGCAAAAGAGACTACTGTTGCACAGGAGGAGAAAAAAGAAAAGGAGTGCACGCCACCCCCGGCCCCTGTGGTAGGCGAGGCCACTCTAGGACCCCCGGCCCCTGTGGTAGGCGAGGCCACTCTAGGACCCCCGGCCGCTGTGGTAGGCGAGGCCACTCTAGGACCCCCGGCTCCTGTGATAGGCGAGGCCACTCTAGGACCTAGTGATGAGCAAGTTACACAGCAAATTACTGACGAAAATGAAGAACAGAAAATGGAAACAGATTAACATTTAATAATAATGTGCAACAGAAATGTTTACCCTGTAATACATCTGCAATAAACATCTTGTAATAATAGTCTATATGTACTTGAATAGGAGTTGATCAGAGGTCAGAGCGCACTCCATGTCCGGGTCCTGTGGGTGTTTCGGTGAGTGACGTTAGTCCATTGATTGGTTCAGCAGCGTAGCGGCCACTGTACGGCCCTGCCTTGGGCTGCCGGCCAGCAATAAGATCATCCAGTATCCCCTCCATGTCTGACTCCTTCAAATCCTCGTAGTAGTTATCGTTAATCTGAACCATGGGGGCATTGACGCACGCCCCTAGGCACTCCACCTCGTTTAGTGTGAACAGTCCATCCTCTGTTGTTGCTCCCATCTCTATGCCTAGCTTCTTCTTTATCACCTCAACGATGCCATTCGAGTTGCACAGCATGCATGGAGTGGTCGTGCACACTTGAATGTGGTATTTGCCGACTGGCTCACGGTTGAACATTGTGTAGAAGGTAGAGACCTCATATACTCTCATCCTCGACATTCCCAGTAGCTCTGCCACCTTATTCATAGCTGATATTGGCAGCCATCCGTGCTGGCGCTGCGCTAGGTCTAGTACAGGTATGACAGCAGCTGCCTTGTGAGCTTCAGGGTAGTTGGCTACTATCGCCTCGACTCGCTTCAGAGTCTCCGGGGTAAACTCGAATGGCGTGTCTGGATTGTTGTCGGCGGTGTGCCTGTGGACGAATAGCTTGCCATCTCCTCCAAGAAGCCCAGCAGAGCCGTGAATTCTTCTCGAGGAGATGCGAAGATAATTTCCTAATTGAAGCGCACCTCGGGATGCCAGTTTGAGCGCCATTGGCTTGAATTGAAGCAGTGTTCAACGCTGGAATTGAACTCAGATGGTAGCAGAAACTCGAAGACAGTAGTGTCAGATGTTCTAAGAGCCAGGCAAGTGCAAGAAGGTCACAGTTCTAGTTGATCCGAAGTGGGCGTGGCGATTGTTACGTAATTAGATCGAGACTAGGTACATGTACATGGTACATGGTGTGTGGTTTGTGCACGTGGAAATTGTCGTTAGGAGATTGCGATCAAGCATCAAGGGATGGCTGGGGTAAGTGAGCTATGTATCCATTTGCATCCGCCTTTGCTATTATATTTCAGTCAATTTTTTATCTGTGTTGTGATGTCTTCTGTGATTGTATTTATGCTGTGTTTTGATGTTCATGTGCTATTTGTTTCCCTGCCCTGCAGACATTATACACATATCCAGACAGTTTTCGTGCTGCTAAGGCGTTGATAGCTGCCCAGTACAGTGGTGCGTCGGTGCGAGTCGTCAGTGAACCTCCAGAGTTCATCATAGGGGAGACGAACAGGACACCAGAGTTCCTCGCCAAATTTCCCCTCGGAAAGGTGACGTCACATTACTCCATCAACAACTGATGATATTGTACACATAATTATACTCTATCAGTCATGTGATAGTCATGTGACTGATTCAAACTTCATACATGCATAGCATTTTTCCATGATATGACTCTAGTATTGCATTTTCTCTCTAGGTTCCTGCGTTTGAGACCTCAGACGGTACACCAATATACGAGAGCAATGCTATAGCATACTATGGTGAGTACTGATTGTACATATTATGTTAATTGACAATGTGAAGTAGCATTGGTCCTCTTTTTGCTTTATCAGTGGCTAATAACCAGTTGCGTGGTACGGGTGACATCGACCCTGCTCTAGTTCAACAGTATGTCAACTTTGCTGACAATGAGATTCTCCCTGCTAGCTGTACATGGACCTTCCCAACTCTTGGTATTATGCAGTACAACAAACAGGTCAGTAGTGACTGCTCAGAGCTCGAGGATCACATGACTACTCTGAACCAGAGGATCATGTATTTTTATTATTATATTATTCAGGCGACAGAGCAAGCCCAGGGAACAGTGAAGGCAGCACTCGGTCTACTGAATGAAGCACTGGCCACCAGAACATTCCTCGTGGGAGAGAGAGTGACTTTGGCGGACATCACATGTGTCTGCAACCTAGTGCTTCTCTACAAACAGGTCAGATACACACTATACATTGTTGTCAAGTTTAGGTATACTATGATTCCTTTTTCAACCTAGGTATTGGAGCCAGCGTTCAGAGCACCCTATATGAACGTCAACCGATGGTTCTTGACCTGCATAAACCAGCCACAGTTTAAAGCTGTACTGGGAGAAGTAGAGATTTGCACAAAGATGGCTACATTTGATGGTGAGGGAAAGACTTGCCTCTTCTTTAAAGCTATCAGTTGCTTAAATCACACATCCATTTTTTCAGCCAAGAAATACAACCAGCTGTTCCCCTCAAAGAAGGAGAAGGCATCAAAGAAGAAAGAGGACAAGCCAGCAGCAGAGAAGAAAGAGTCCAAGCCAAAGGCCAAACCAAAAGATGAGGAGCCAGAGGATGATGAACCAAAGCCACCAAAGTTCAAAGATCCTTATGTTGGTCTCCCCAAAAGGTGAGTAGCAGCAGGCTGTATTCAGCACACAGTGTTACTGCCCCCTTCCCCCTCTCTCCCTCCCTCTCTTTCTGTGGTTGTAGTTCTTTTGATTTGGATGCTTTCAAGCGCTCATACTCGAACGAAGATACTGCCACGAAGGCCATTCCTTTCTTTTGGGAGAACTTTGACAAGGAAGGATGGAGTATTTGGAAGGCCACGTACAACTACCCCGAGGACCTGAAGAAGATCTTCATGGCGAGCAACCTGGTATCTGGGATGATGCAGCGCATTGAGAAGCTGAGGAAGTATGCATTTGCCAGCGTTCTGATCCTAGGGGTGGACAGCAACATAGCCATCGAGGGAGTGTGGGTCTTGAGGGGACAGGAGCTCGCATTCAACGTAAGGGTCACTTGGAGTTGTATGTGCTAGGAATCCAGTGCTTCCAAGTATTATGGTATTTTTATTGAATTCTGACCATAAGTACTGATAAAAGATTTAAAAGTGGGGGGAGATTAATTTTAGTACTATGTCATGCATTTTATATGGAGCACTTTGTAAAAATTAATACTAAAAATGGGAATATTTGTACTAAAAGGCAGGAGAATAGCTTGGAAGCAGTGGAAATGAACAATTATTATTATAACCTAATAATTTATAATACCTCTGTTTCTGTAGCTTATGGAGGACTGGAACATTGATGCACCATCATACACATTCACGAAGCTTGACCCAGACAGTGAGGGAGACAGGGCAACAGTCAACAAGTACCTTCTGTGGGAGGGTGACTTCGCTGATGAAAGTGGAAAACAGAGACCAGTTCCAGATGGAAAGATTTTTAAGTGAATGAACTCCAATAGTGTACTTTTGATGGTGGCAATAGGGAAATAGAATTTGAAAATTTCATGTTTTGACCAGTATAAAAAAAATGTTTGAAGTTGGTGCGGCGTACGCGCGCGCGTGCATGCATAGCGCATAGCGCATTGCATTGTACATGTATGGTGCGCGCGCGCATTCACTGCACATGTACTGGAACGGGAATGTGACGTGATGAACGAAACGAGTGCAAGTGGACGTGGCTGGTGCAATTCAAAAGAAGCTAGTAACAAGAAAATGTGAGTCCAGCGTTGGCTGTTTGAATCTTTACGATGAATTTGCATTTTTTCCAAGTTGTGTGTTTTCAGCTATAGGCTATTGTGTGTTTGTGCTGTTTTGAAAAAAAAAAACTGTTCGTTGTGTTGTATGGCGCTTTTTACTGCGTTATCCTTTTTGTCTATCTTGATACAGAGATGATTCCTGTGTCTCTCCGCATCACTAGCAATTTCTGCAGCGCAGCCTAGTGCACTGGAAGAACTAAGGCCGAGGCAAGTTATTAAAACGTGTCCATATCCATATGGCCGGTCGGCCATGTGTTCTATCACGTGAGTCCGAATGTACGTTAAGTACAATTGGACCGGACTCGAGTGCATTCTGTTAGTTGATTCCGTTGGCATCAGGCTCTAATTCTCAAAGCTGGTGAAACATGATACAATTTCAGGGTTTCCCTATCTTGTAGTGCATAAAATTAGGTCATAGGCATAGAGCCACTGTGTACAAAACTGGTCATAATTTCTATTCTCTCTACTATGACATTGCAGCAGTTTGTTGCATACTCATACGTATCAGCCGCCCCCCATATCTAATACCACCAAGCTAAGACTTGTTTTGTATAATAACATTTTGTGTTTCTTGGATGTGCTCCTTTTATTGGAGCACACTGTCAATGTTTTTATAGAAAGTGGCCTATTTTCATGTACTAAGACGGTGGGGTGGACCTTTTGAATCCAGCTATATAGAATGCCCCATGTCTAAGTATTGTGCCTACTTCAGTTTTGAATGTGTTGTTAAATCTTTTATTGTTTTTATATCGCTATATACATGAGGTGTTGTGGAGCTAAGAAGTGAAGGCAAGGCCTCAGTGAAGCAAGGCCTAGGGTGTAATCACTCGAGGTGAAGTTGTCTGGGGTGAAGGCAAGCCCTCAGTGAAGCAAGCCCTAAAGTGTCGTCATTTTAGGTGAAATTGTCTGGGGTGAAGGCAGGTCTAGAAGATGGGAGCTGTACAATAATAATATTACTATGGGCACCAATCACAAGAAATTAAAATCCGGATCGAATTGTGGTGAGTACATTGATAATCCTTTGATGATCGCTACCAATCATCACTATTTTGAAATTTTTTACCCCTGCAGTGACTTCCTATGAATATCAAGTGAAATACATATTTAACTGAACGTTTAGTTCGGTAGCTAGGACATAGCTGTATGTATGTTGTAAATTTTCGCGCATGCGCGGCTTTTCGCAGCGCCGATTATGCTCATTTGGTTTGCGCGCGCTGCGCTGGGGTAGTGCACGAAAATTTGAGTCCCTGCGCCGCAAATATTGCTACTGAAATGGTACGGAGCTACGCCATGATAACAATGGTGATCAAAGATTTGTACATTGCGCAACGTAACGTACATGGTACAGGGTCGTCCATCGCAATTATTGGATTCGCAATTTGGCCCGACTTGACTAGAACGCAATTATTACCGTAGGTTGGGGTTTGATTGCGCGTATCAATTCCATAAAAGAAAAATCTATTAATTGCGAATTGCGAGATTTTCTGCGTTTCGCAATTAATAGATTCGCAAACATAAAACGTGCACGTATACTACGTAATTAAAACCCTCCTACGGTAAACTACTGAATTAAAATCTGTCCTACTGTGATGATTAGATGTACAGCAAAGCTTGATCCTGTTTTTATTGTTAATGCAGTATTTTATGCGCGTTCAAAATTGATGTTTCTGTGACAGTTGTAACTTAATTTTGGTTTATATTGCACAGAATTATAAATAATTTTTGATTGCTGGGTGTGCTGTATAATTATGTGCTCAAGAAGGAATTCGGAAACCTATGGACAAGACAATACAACCTGAACCAGAAGAACAGGACATTTATAATATTTCAAGAAATTTTTTATTAGATATTAACTAGCCATTATTAGGCCATATAAAATAACTTACTTGATTCTCATCCCCGCCCGTCCCAATTTTTACAGGCCGCCTCTATGAATTTTATTGCTATCGCGCGTGCGCAGTAGCGACCCTTTACCAAATATCTCGAAAATATGCTCCAGACACTGCTCTTTCTAGTGTCCTGATGAGTAAAAAATAAAAATAAAATGCCTCCTCCCGCCCCTATTTTTTGGAAAAAGGTGGATGAGAATCAAGTAAATTATTTTATATGGCCTTACTGTGGTGTGAGAAACAAATTAATCAGGAGCCTCCTCATTTCCTACTCCACTGCTCTACATTACTTTACACATTACCTGCTTTACCTTAGATTACTCACTTTACCTTGCAATTTAAAGACTGCCATCGTGCATAAAATTATAATTTTGTCACATGCCATACTGCACAAATTTAAATTTTTTGTTGCCTATAGCACCAAAATTACTAATTAATTTTTTACCCTTGCCGCTGTCATTGCCTACAGCTAGCCAAAGTTACTAATTTGACCTTACAACAATCCACAACCATTTATAATCATCAATAACAACCATCCATCGCGAAATTAACGCAGCGCAAGACGTTGCGTCGCATTTTTGCATTGTGAACGGGCCTTTATTTTTGTCGCTTTTCCCCTAATAATATTATTCGCCAAATTAAGAACCAAAAAAATTTGCCCGCTATAATAATAATAATTACTGTATTTTTCGCGATTACAATTTACAAATACTACGGTGGCGATCATTACCAGACACGATTATGGCGCTGTTTCCCTCTGCCAAGGCTCTGTTTCCATCGGCTGAAGAAGAAACGTGTGAAACTGGTAAGTATCCTCGTCCAGAAATCTAGACCAGCATGATCACCGTCTTTCCCTCTCGATATTAGATCAAAAGCATTCCGTAGAAGGTGATTCCGGTTGGTTAGAGAATGCAAGCTATCAACCAGCACCCACCGCTCTGAGTACAATCTCAGTAGGAGGCAAAACTAGCGAAGAAATTCATCACAAATGCACTGGTACTAAGCGAAAGAAGAAGGATGGATTAGAGGCTAAGACGAAGGTGTTGATCCAGACAACTAGCGACAGTGTCAAAGCTAGTGGTGCTGACTATCGAATTGACTCCAAAGCAGATGCTGGTAACCTTCACTACGATGGCCTCTACAGCGGAGACATTGCCCTTTATAGGAGAAGATTTGAGGTGGTGGGGCTTGTCCAAAACCAGTCGGTGGAGCTTAACGACGGGCGCAGCAAGGGAAAGGACAAGACGATGAAAGGGAAACAGCTGAGATACTTCAAGGGAGCAAGCATAGGAGAGAGAGAATTGATTCGACCAACAATCGGCAAGAAAATCGAGTGTGAGGGTCTAGACTTCCTTGACCTTGAGATGAAACAGTCTGCTGAATCAGCAGAAAACCAGACACTGGGGGCGTACGGTAGTCAGCTGAGCAGTGAGTACAACCGAACCCTCCTTAACGAGCCACACAATATCGACCTCTGGATGGAATTCATTGCCCTCCAAGACCAATTGGGTGGGTGGGGCCAAGCTGATCACGAAAAGGTGGGTAAGGTAAAGAGAGCTGTGTTGGAGAGAAAGGTATCCATCTTTGAGAGAGCACTGGAGAGCAACCCTACATCAGCGGAGCTGCTCACTGGCTACATGGATCTAGTGAGAGAGTTCTGGGAGACAGAGAAGGTTGTTCGAAAATGGAAGGACATTGTATTTCATCAGCCGAACAAAGCACAGCTCTGGCTGCACTACATTCATTTCTGCCAGACCTCCTTCTCCTCATTCTCTGTCTCCTCACAGCTGACTCTATATCGCAAATGTATCTCCACACTAGTCTCCATATTGAGTGGGTCATTGCAGTCCCATAAGCCAGAGTCAGATGCATTAGACCAACTACTGTACATCCTCTCTCTCTACTGCCAGTTCTTGCAGCAAGCAGGCCACTCAGAGAAAGCTATCGCGTGCTACCAAGCACTGATCGAATTCAACCTATGCTGTCCTCACGAGCTAATCCAAGAGACCTTCAAGACAAGATTAGAGTTCTTTGAGACATACTGGGACAGCGGTTGCCCTCGGTTCGGAGAAAAGGATGCTCTCGGATGGAATAATTGGACCATGGCTAATCAAAGGGGCTCCCCCAATAGCAGTAAGCTGGGTCTTTTGGATGTTAGCGCTTTCCTTGAAATTGCTGAATCTGAAACAAGGGAATCTGATTTAGACGAGGAAGATGTTGATCCGGATGTGTTGATGATAGCTGGCCAGTCTGTGCCACAGGCATGGCTCACGCTCGAAGTGCATCGCACTGTTGAACAGTGCCTACCATGGAGGCCAGATGAGACAAAGGGAGAGAGTGAGGAAGATTGTACTGATCCAGACAGATTGGTACTCTTTGACGATATCAGCCCTACGCTGTTTGACATTCGTGAGCCAGTCAGCCAGCTGAAACTGGTGCTCGGATTTATTCAGTTGTTGGGAGGACCAGTTTCTGCGTCCACAAGCCAGCAAACAGCTACAGCGATGGAATCTTTGAATCAAATTTCACTTAGTCTTCTCAACAACCTCTCTTGTTTGTCCGATGAAAGTGTGCAGGTTCTCCAGTGCCTTGGTTTCAGCTCCCTCACCCCATCTTCTCTCAGGGAGTTGGGGTTGCAAGTCGGCCGTCAGCTTCTCTCCACAGTGGTCCCTGACTCAGCAAAATGCACACCCTCCATACACAATGCCATAGTGACAGCCGTCAACCACTCTCTGAGCTTGTTCTCTGATGCAGCCATGCAGACGAAGCTCGTTCAGATATTGATAATGTTTCTGCTGCAGCAGTTGATGGGCAGTTTAATGGCTGAATCAAAGCTGTCAAAACAGACAAAAAGCAGAGTGAAAGCAGTTCAGAAATTGACCAAGAATATTCTCCGGCTTGAGCAACACCGAAACAACATCTCCCTGTGGAACTGCTGTGCTCTCGTTGAATATTTGCTCGGCAATTTTCAAGATTCCCGTAGGCTCTATCAATCTCTGCTGACTCAGCATCCCTCACCAGTTCCTCAGCTCACGTGTTTGTACTGCGAATGTCTACTAGGTGTCCAGGGAACACTAACAAGGAGTAAGCCCCCTCAATCACACTCGGAGCAAACCACTCTGGCTCTGCATGCCATCATTTGCTTAACGGAAGGCAAATACTCTACTCTAGATGGAGCAAGCATTTCTGCAGCTCGAGTTCTAAGAGCTCGGAGTAAATTCGAACAGAAATCTGACCAAGCTGGTGGTGCATTTGATATTCTTTGTCATTGCTATTTTGAGTATGTGACGAGAGGTCTAGAAGCAGCGAGCACAGTCTTCGACAAATGGATAGCTACAAAATCATCAGAAATTCAACATTTAGCACGTGGTTCGCCCGAACACACATCTGCTCTCCGCACACTAGAACTACTCTTCACTAAACAGATGGCACTAATCGAGGTCCACAGTTCACTTCACCCGAGCACTCCGCCCAAGCTAATGAGGTCCCTTCTCGAGAAGGCACTGGCAACATTCCCATACCACACCCTCTACCTAGCCAAATTCATCGACGCTGAGCAGAAATCATTCATCAGTGGACGACTGAGGCGATTCTTTGACAGCAACACATCAACGTGCAGCTCAGTCATACCATGGCTCTACTCCATAGCGGCTGAGCTACAGAGATACTGTCACCTACAGGACTCCAGTGGACTACTGCTGCACCTGGTAGAGGAGATACCAACAGGCACTGTCCACAGAATCAAGTCTCTACTGAGCAGAGCTACCGATAGCACCAGCGGACAACACTGTCCTCTGCTGTGGAGAATATACATGATTGTACTGGTAAGAAAGCATACCTGTCCATATCGTTGTGTGTGTATCTATATAGTGTCGTCAAGGCCCTTGCTGTCATATAGAAACATCAATGTTCTTTATACTTGCATAGGCCCTCACTGGAAGCATTGATCGTGTGAAAGATACCTTTTATCGAGCGATTCATAATTGCCCTTGGGCCAAGGTAAATTAATAATCATCTCCATGGCAATGATTGACTCTCTCTCTTCCTTGACAGGTGCTGTACTTGGATGTGGTGAGACTTGTGCCCAGTGAAGCTGAATCAGTGATCGAGCTGATGGAGGAGAAGGAGCTGAGGCAAAGAGCTCCACTAGAGGAGGTCAAACTGTTACTCTCTGCAACGAAATAATAACTTTGGCAATGTGATGTTCTCTCTTGTATCTGTGCGGCTTACATTCAAATTACTGCACATTGCGCATGCGTAAAAGGACTGCGCGGATCATTACAAACGGCGCGCGCCAAGCCAGCCGTTTGCAGATGGCTACTAGCACTAGATGCGACTGGTTTGGAGCTGATTTAGAAGCCACGGCAGCTTGAAAAAGACCGATGTTGCACTGTGATTGAAAACTGACTGTATAACTGGATTATTGAATCAAACGGCTATGGCTGTGAGTATGCTGGGCGGAGCTGGAGGAGTGAAGAGGGCGCTAAGCGAGAGTGAAGACAGCGAATACTCTGAGGATGAGGCCCACTATCCTACGACCACGCTGGTGCTGGCATCCAACGTGCATCCCCATAAGCCAGAATGGTGAGTTGGCAGTACAGCTGATAAATATGAGTGGGTGTTTGTGGTTTTATGTGCATGTCCTTATACGTTCAGCGGTTGCTGTGGCTACAGCAGCAGTCGAGCCAGGAAGCAACAGAGAATCATCAACCCTTACTTTTCAGCCTTCCTACAGCTCTTTGGTAAGCACAGCACTCGGCTTCTTGTTGATGAATTTGACTAGCTTAATTGATGTACACACACACACACACACACACACACACCACACTCACTTGCACACTCGCACACATAATATTGTGGCTGTAGAGGATGATATTATTCAGGACTTCCTCTGGTTGGACTCGTGCTGCAAATTGGCAGATAAGGTAGTCTTGTTATTGCCTCTGTGTGATTGATTGATAATTGTATGGATTTTATTTTATGTTTTGTCTGTAATTAGTATCTTCTGGCGATGGTCTACGTGTATTTCAGGAGGGCGGCTCTACCCATAGAACAATACAATAGAGTCAATTTCTTTACCGCACTGTAAGTCACCATCACAGACTAGAATATCATGCATACTCACACAATCTAATTTTACAGGCGCTAGGCATGCACCACATACATACATATCATGTACTAAGATAATACTATTGTACTACTTGTGTACATGACCATGTACATGTATGTTATGTACAAGTAACATGAGATGTTAATCTCTGTCCCAGCCCCATCACAGCCTAGCCAGGCCTAGCGTCTTGGGCTGTTTAACCCCTAAAGTACAAGTAGCCTCATATCCAGCCTCCCTGATCGTTTTCGACGCACACAAGAGAAGCTACATGTACTAGTCAAAATGACCACATTTAATGTATAATCTGTATTAATCATCAGTGATAATCTCTGTTTATCCCCTGCATGCCTCCATTGTGATGACTGACAGCTACCTAGCCAATGACATTGAGGAAGATGAAGAGGATGACAAATATGAGATATTCTCGTGGGTGCTGGGAGCGCAGTGGATGTCCCAATTCCCCATGTTCCTGGTTCGTCGTGATGAGCTCTGGCACAGAATGGGATTCAGAGCTATCGTCAGTAGAAAAACATGTGAAGAGGTAGAGTGCTGTAGATAGTGTACATGTACGTCATAACATTATGAGACTGTACATGTGCCCACTCACTGCCTTATATGGCTAAGCCAGTGTGAGTGTTGCCTTCCTGTTTGTGAGTGATTGGGTTCCAGTGCGGTGGCTAGGGGGGGATGCCCTCAACAGCTAGGGCTGCTCACAAGCCAGCCACCACTGCCGGCCGCCTGGCCACGGCCATTCTAAGCCCCCTCTTACTTCCATACTCATCTACTCCCCCACTCCTCTCCCTCACCACACACTCACACACACTCACACACACTCATCTCGGTTGTACTACGTATGTCATACATGTAATTATACACACATGCATAAATAGCCACAAAATCCCCCATCCATTGAACTTTCTGTTTTGCTTATAATTGTTATGTACACAGAAACACACACACACACACACACACACAAGCCCTTGCTCTGTTTAACGTACACAACCTTCTCATCTTCAATTAGCCACGTAGCTGACACCCTAATTTTGTTTTTGTGCACAACACCAACACGCGTCATTCACAGGTGATGGCAATGGCTCCTAGTCACGATGTTTGGCAGCGTATTCGTCCCTCTCACCACGGAGGAGCCCAGAGGTCCTACTCCCAGCCCCCTACACCTCGCTATGGCCGCTCCTCTCCCCCTTACTGTGAGTACTGTACTATTGCCAAGTCATCTGTGAGCGTGGGGAACCTAGCCAGCAAACAAGGAGACAGTGAACTGCCAAAACTGGTGACACCTTCTCCCAGCACAGGACTGCTGCACGTCCCACCAATCTTTGGCATGGATCTACTCGACGATATAGACTGTGCTCAGAGTAAAGGTAAATATTATATTATAGCAGTATTGTGCATGCTGGCGGCATGAGGGAGGCAGGTATTGACACATAACAAAATGTTTAAATTACCCAACACAAAGCTAAGAAGTTGTCTGCTAGAGACCCCATAGGCTGTGCTATATAGGGCTATTGATATATATTGACTGAATTGAGGTCTAAGTGGCATAGTTAGCAGTGGGAGTTGGCGTGGTGACTGGCTGAGAGCCTTTTAACATGACAAGAGGCATAATTAATGATTCATGAAGTTTCAGACATGTTTCAACATACGCTATTGTGTGTATATGTGTGAGGTTTTGTGTATACATTTAGTTTGGCTGGTGGCCAGATGCCAAGCTATTCTTTCTCTACCGTAGATCTACTTTCTGTGAGTCAGCTATTGCCTTCTGAGCCGTGAACCAACTCATACTATTCTTCAAATAGCTATAAACATCAACTGCCGTGTTATTTTTGTACTGTAATCATTATCAAAGCTGTTTATGGTCGTCCCAGCACCTTTCTCTATTTATGTTGACTCCTAGCTCTCCCCATCACAGTGGTCATCAAGCACATTCTAAATAAATGATTTTTATTCTCCATTATTTTTGGCAAAGCACTATCCAAACATGAACTTGTATCAACAAACTATAGTAATGCTTTCAAATTCTTTAATGTTTCCCCAAGGATACATCACCACACCGACGAACAACTGTTATGAATGCTGTATGTATGTATGTGTGCATATTGTATATTATCGTGTGTGCATTGGTCAGTGTAAGTGTGTATGATAATATTATTATAATATCTGATTGTTAAGTCTATATCTAGCTGTGTATCATGTTATGCATGACTGTGTGCTATGTGGGGAGGGAGAGAGAGAGAGAGAGGGAGAGGATATCTGATCAATAATTTGTAGTTTGGTGGTTTGTGGTGGGCTAAGGTGCTTGAGTCAAGTCCTGTGGTTTTGTAGATTAAGCAGCTGCAGTGAGTGTACACCATGCATACCACTGATCTGAGCTGCAGCGCAGCCTGACATGACATGTACAGGAACAAGCTGCATAAATCAATTACATTACTTAGGCTAATTAATTATCTGGTAACCTGAGTAAAGTCAGGAGCATGCTCATGTTGAAAAAAATTCTCCAGCCATCCTATAGACAATACAGAAACATTGAGAGGTGACCCATACTAGCTAACCACTGACTGTATACACAAGTCACGACTGAGATTGCTCAACTATTGTGACACTGTTGCATGTAACATAAGCTTGTGACATCACTGGAACTACACTGCCTCCCAGTATGGTAATGAGGAATGCTCTCATACTATGGCCCATGTCAACACGCTAGCAATTCACACTCGCATTCACACACGCACACTATTGCCAAGAGAGTTAAATGCCATCTAGTTTACATCAGGTTCCATGTAGGGAGCAGCTGGCATGCCGGAGCAGGGGGAGACGCCTTGACAACAAGTTGTACACTACAGCAGCGGCGATTGTTGGTTAGTTGTACGCTACACACTGATACGGTGCACTCTCTCCCCTACCTCACACAAACATAATTATATACTCATACACAACTGTTGCTAGCCCAGCACTATACTAGTAAAGACACAATAGCAGTGTAGTGACCTGTGTGTGGATCCTGGCTGTGGCTTGGCCTAGCAATGTAGCGTGGGAAAGCATCAAGCCTATCATCAGACAGGGACAGCCTCTGCTCTGCGGCGCTGTGTTTGGAAACAGCTGGTTTGAAGGTCCAATTCCTGTGCAGGACTTCTATGACTGACACCCAATCCAGGGGGAGTTGGCTGCGTTCCAAGTGAACGCTCAGTTTAAGAACTTGCGTGACACTGTGGGTAGAGAGAGCAAGACTGATGCTTAATGAGCTGCGCGCAGGGACGTACAACATACCAGGGCCAACTACCTGGAAAAACTGATTCCAGGGCCAATACCACACAAGGGGATGGGGAGAAAATTACAAACGCTTTCTTTACGAATATGGCAGAAGAAACTAGTAAACAACATGTGTAGGAAAAATACCATCCTGCCAAATAGAGCTGGACCCATTCTACTCCCGACCATCCTGCTTGGCCCTCTATGGCTCACACTCAGCTTCACTGGCTGCTAAGAATGTATTTTTCTTTATCTAATTAAGGTGGTGGGTAATGGAGCCACACTAATAACATCAGACAGCTAGATGAGGCCCCTCTTAGCAACCGATAGCCACACACAGAAACATGAGCAAGCATTGGGACGATATTGCACCATAAAACTTCAAACACTTGCAGGGATACCAATTACGGCTATCTTTGATTGTCTTACAGGACAATGCTCTGTGGTTGCATCTTTGCCATGGCACTCACAGCTAGCAGTCTACGTGAGTGCTAAGAACAAGGTGAGAGGCTACCAATAACAATCGATCATTGTCCAAAGCTTTGGTTGCATAGCTTGTCAGAGTAAGTGTTACTAGGTGCTAACTTTGGTAGGTAGGCAGCTATCATGGAGCCCGCTCCAAGAACATCCACAAGCTTATCCACAACAGAGGAAGGAGATACTAGATCCAAAGCAACCTGAAAATAAGATTTATTACCAGTAAGAAATATCTATTATATCGATCTGAGGTATTAATGATAGAACATGCATAAACATAATTAAGAGAGGGAGGGAAAATGTCAGGGACGTGCCAAATGTTAACCAGCACCAAAATCCTAATAAGGAAAAAGGTGTTTACCAATACTACAGCATCTTGAAAGAATTAACAGTCATATGTTCACAGCCACAGAGCTGACTAAGCAAATAGACGCCCATATATGAGGACTAGACTGGATCACTCATTGCACAATCATGCAACAGAACTAGGACTATCATGAGATGCACTGCGTGAAGGCTGACTTGGCCTTAAACGGACAGCAAAGCATAATAATGAAAGGAAGTGTATTCCCCTAGTTCCTGCTTCAACAGATGCTCACTACATGAGAAACAGTGTGGTAGTAATTATTATGATGCAACTAGTCACTGATCATACTCACAGCATCGACTCTGCAGTTGTGAATATAGTCAGCTGCATTGGATACGTCATCTTCGATAAACTGCACATTGTCCGGCCACGGATTGTCAGGGTGAGAGATGTTCCACGAGTGACGCCAGCTATCGTAGTTTATTTTAGCTTGAGCTTGATGCTTGGGAACTGTCTCAAAGCTATAGACACGGCCTGATGCACCCACTGATAGAGAAACAAGAAAGAAAGGCATTGTGTGCAAGGGGAGAGGGAGGGAGAGAGAGAAAGAGAGAAAGGAGAGAGAGAAGTAATTGTGGGAATGAGATGCCCTGACAGAGTGAACACATGTCCATAGAGAGATAGTTGACAATACTGAGATTGTGTGCATGCACAATGCCTATGCAAACAGACACCATCAACTGCACTGGAGGTGTAGTATTGAACAGATGGGAACAGGCTGAGGTTTGGCAGCCGACAAAGCAAGATCAGAGCCGGGCCCCAATGCGCACTCTACTCCTGATGTTTATCAAGCCTGACAATGCCACTGGTATTCCCCCTTGGCCTCTTGATAAGGGCCATTGTACATCCAATATAAATTGGAAATGCTGGTTTTCAAGAGCTGACAGTACTTCCTGCCAGCTACTCCGCTGAGGAAATTACCCTTTATACTGGGTCAGGTGCACACTAATGACCTCACATGGCCTGCTCATGGCCCGGCATACCGTGGTTAGAGAGATAGAGGGTCATAGCTCCTGAGCCAGTGCCTGCTTCAATCACTGTAGCCCCTCCTCCAATGTTGAGGTATCCCATCATGGCCCAGATGTCCTTGGGGTAGGTTGGAGTAGCCGAACGCTTCAACAGACACACGTACTCATCCAGTCTCGGTCGACGAAACCAAACGGAGCTTCCAGTATGACTTGTAAATCTTTGACATGGTGACTGTCCAATGATTTCATTGTGTTTGAATTGGCCAGATGAATTATGGAATACAGAGCCTTCCTGTAGTTGGAAGAGTCGCTGTCGACTTTTCTTATCCTCGGCAAGGACGTACTCTCCCCACTGAAATACAGCACTGCTAGACCACCTCCTAATCCTCTGCATCATCCACACAGCACATGTGCATGTCCTCGTGACTCGACTTCGGCTAATTACAATTGCGTCATGTTGCGTCACGCATCATCTTGCGGTTTTATTAATCACTCATCAATCTCCAATCGGAATGAGGAAATGAGCGCGGCATGTGAGGAGTTTCGTTGCCATAAAAGGCAAATTCGCGGAAGCTCGCTGCGAGTACTTGCTGTACAAATAGCTTCCGCACTCCTAACAAGGCATTCTGCAGACCGACGCCATAAAAAGAATGAGCCGCGACGAGAAAGCTCAGAACGCAGCTTCTATTAGTACAGCTAAGTTAGCTACTTCCGTACCAAAAGACACAACCGTGAAGTTCAGGTCTGCCGGACAGCCTGCTGGAATAACTTCTAAAATGCTTGGAGATAACCGATACAGCCCCAACCCCGCTCCCGCAGCTTCTGACCCCTTCGTCAACTTCTCCCCAAACAAACTGCACAAGCTCGAACAAGAGGACCGAAGTTCAAGCATCAGCGATACAGACGACAGCTGCAGCGTACAGCTGGACCAAGCTACAGGAAAGTCCATCCCCGCACCGGGCAAGAAAACCAGAGGTCGAGTCAAGATCCAGATGGAGTACATACAGAACAAGCTTCGCCGCTACACCACCTTTTCAAAAAGAAAGTCTGGAATGATGAAGAAGGTAAGAGAGATACATAGAGCTGGCTTAGCTTATTTTGTTAATACGATCGAGCCTTATTTTATCCGTTTTTTTTCCCTTTTCTCTCCACTCGCGCGCACAGGCTTACGAACTTAGTACACTGACAGGAACACAGGTGATGCTGCTCGTGGCCTCGGAGACGGGCCACGTCTACACCTTCGCAACACCCAAACTGCAGCCAATGATCACCTCAGAGGCAGGCAAGGCTCTCATTCAGACCTGTCTCCACCAGCCCGATCCACCGAGCGTCATCGTCCCGCCGCCAGGCGATTTCGACATGAGGATGTCGGTGAACGGCTTCGAGGAGACAGAGCTAGGATACCAGATGCCAGAGGACGACTTCAAGGTACTTAGCAAGTAACCACAAGCATGCTTTCCCGATAAGAATGGGAGGGGAGGGAGGCGCGCGCACTCGATCTAAAAAAAAAACCACCACTTTAGTGAAGTGTGTGTGTCGCGTATTCACTGTTTTCTCTCTCTCTCTCTGATTACAGAACGGCATGGACCCCAACCTTCACCATGCATCAACGGCAGGTCCCATGCCAGCCATCTTGAACCATGGGCCGATAGTGACGATCCCCCACGGCATGATGCCCCTGCACGGATTCCCTCCAAGCAGCTGCATCCCAGCGGAGACACATCCAATGACATCACAGGCCATGAGCACGGCAATGACACACGCCCCCATGCCGCACGTCCAACAGGCCCAGGCCCTCTCTCCTCCCCACCAGTCGCCACCGCCTAGCTACTCACCACCTCAGCCAGCCAGTCCTCCCCACGCCAGCCCCTACACACCTACATCGATGCCTCACCAACCAGTGATGATCGATGAGCTGAGCTCCCCTTCGCTGGCCCACCACGGCCACATCGAGTCCTACGACAGGAGCCCAAGCCACAGTCCCATCCAAAACAGATACTCTCACTCTCCGCAGACGCTGTACAGTGTAGCGGGAGGAAGTCCCATCACTGCTGGCCACAGAATGTGAACCATCTCTAGCTAAAACTTTTTTCATTCTCCTGTCATTCCAACTGTTTCATAAAGCCTTCTTCCCCCCTAGCTGTTTTTCACCTTACCAGTGTACTCATTCCGACTGTATCTATTGTACTTCATCTCTCGAGCTGGTCTCGCTGGTTTCAGTGTTTGTCTGTCCGTGTGTGTTGGGAGCAGGGCTCCTAATGTTTGTTTCAGTTTTTGTATGTTGTACAGTCAAAAGCACACAAGTCAAAAAGATTCCTAAGCATCAGACACTTTTCCTGTTTATTTTGTTAGCGCTGGTCGCTAGTTGGGCAGCTGGTCTGCCGAATCCCTCAAAATAATAAAACTTTTGAAAATGATACCACACTGTCATCTAGTGAGTTGTTGATGGTTGAGGGTGGGTGGTATATAGAGTATGGGAGGCTGTAATTAAGCCTGGCCATGTAGGGAGAGAGAGGGAGCTAGCTAGCTGTTGGATGTAATAAGAGCCTGGTTCAAGTCAAAACAGCGTACCCTCCCACCCCATTACCGGCATACCTGAACTGGACTCTATGAATACATGGCTAGCTATAGTGCACCTATGAATATAGTGACCTGGCTCACATAGTAGTCCACTGAAGTCCCATTTTAAAAAAAATCTCAAACTCATTATCAAAATATGTAACAAATGGATGCACATTAGCTAAATGAATGAGAGACAATGAGAGTGCATTAGGCCAGTGGCAGGCCCTACTGCAGGTGGAAATATTCATGCAGAAACACAGTCATGATCTTTCTGAAGTTTGAGACAAATGTCCAGTCAATGGCTTGAGTGTTGTCGGAGGGCTTGTGCCAGACTTTGGGGAACGGGTAGGTGATCAGATGCACCACAGGAACACCTAACATACACAAACACAAGAAAAACAGGCACAGTCATGCCAAAGCTGTTTACTCTGAGCCAGCTTCCAGCAGATGGCTGCACACACACACACACACACACACACACACATATCTATACACATAGAGGGATTCAAACTAGAAACTAGTCAAGTACTAAGGGTAAGGGTGTACAGGGGCTCTGTGTATGCTGGTAGGCGGCCTATGTCATCTTGATCAGGGCTGGGGGGAGAGAGAGTTCTAAGCCTAGCACCCTGGCTTCTGTCAAAGCATTGCAACAATCAGACAAGCTGTCACTAATGGGAATCTGTGGTTAGGCCAAGCCACATGAGTGCATTCCTACGCTGCTATCCAATGACAACATCTCCTATTCACACAAAAAATAAAGGCTTCATGTAACATGAGATGATCAGAGAGAGAGAGAGAGAGAGAGAGAGAGAGAGAGAGAGAGAGAGAGAGAGAGAGAGAGAGAGAGAGAGAGAGAGAGAGAGATTACCTCTCTCTAAAAACGGCTCATGGTCATCTCCAATGCGAAAGCTGTTGCCAGTTCCTTCCTTGAAGTGTTCTCGAGAATGCTGCTCAAGGTGACCCATCTCCTTCAATCGCTTCTCTGTGGGAGGGAAACATGTGATGAAGCATGGATTAGCTGAGGATACATAATGGCCATTAGCACACACCAGTACTAACTAAAACTTCATTAACAAAGGAACTTGCCTCAGGCATCTCCCAGTTCATTACCTAGTTATCAGTTATCAACACAGCGCTAACTGAAAGGTGCTAAACTACTGTGCATTCTCTCTCCCATGCCGTGTACGCATTAGTCTCCAAGGCCCCCCACACACGCACCTACAGCCGCCGGCCATCCCTCCGTGACCAGCGAGAGTGCAAGGTACGTCCCCCGCTGGAAGGCTAGGTGAGAGTTTTGGCTAGCAGTGCATGTCTGAGCGGTGCCATGCCCAGGTCCAAGTAGGGAGCCTCTAGCCCACACACAGCCATGCCAAGCATTGTGGAAGAGAGTGGGCATAGACCTTATTGGAACACCCCACTCCATGAATTAGGAACTACCGACAATAGAGCTGGCTACTCTACAAGCATTCACTACCAAAGCACACGACCTTTTAGGGCGTGATACTATGAATAGAACAACTATTCATAGATTTGGACGATTGCACAACACCCCCATAGTATACTAACTTGGACACCTCAGTAAACTATGTCAACACTGTGTGACATCACAATAGAAGCCTGACCTATGACATTTAGAAACCCAATACTGCCATGCAACGTCTTCCAGGAACACAGTGATACCATTGTAAATAATTGCCACCAACAGCTGCCATTCTTGGCTCACCAATTTTGACAATCCTCTGAAATAGGTTGGTAGTCTCATGGTACATGTCATAAAATGTAGGCCATGGACTGGTAGATCCAATCAGATCGAGGAGCACAAAAGCCTCCATTACCTCGAGAGCTGACTTGCCATTAACACTGAGCAGCCCAGCGCTTGGCTCCATATCCCTAGCCAACCGCCTTGAACCATATAGGGAGTCCGTCGCGGTCCAGGCACGGAAAGCCTCCTCACCATCTGTGAAGATCAGTTGCAAAGATACCTCCGAAAGCTGAGGGGGAGAGAGAGGATTATTAATGCCATAAAATGAAAATAACACAGTCATGCTAAGCTAAACCATATTTGGAATTCAGTCAGTGAGGGTGAGGCTACTACTGTACAGTAAGCAACGATGTCCTAAAATGCAATGAAATGCCCCAAGCAAGAATTACGAGTTTTTTCAACTGAGTTAGTTCCTTGAGGCTGTTGGGGGATGGCTACTCAGTGACCCACCCACCCACCTGTCTATCTTTGAGTTTTTGATCGAGAGCGAGTGCAAGGTCCAGGAGCAGAGCAACGGAGAGGGCGGAGTCTGTTGCCCCTAGAAACACTTGATCCTTTAAGTACTTTGAGTCGTAGTGAGCCGCTAGCACTAGGCGGCGGTCCACGTGGGGGTCAAGGGTCGCGATGATGTTAGTGAATGGCTTCGTACCAAAAGGGGTGGAGTCTTCAAACGAATGCTCCGTCACATTCCAGCGAGAGCAATCCAGCTGACTCAGCCGAGAGAGAATATACTACACACAGGGATTAATTAGTATGCATATTAAACTAAGGAGCACACTCCTGCAATATTGAAACTGACCTCTTTGACCTTTTCATGTCCCGGGGTTCCCGGGATTCTCTCTTGCAGGATTTGTGGAAAGTCATACTTTTGGATGCTCTCTATGTCATTGCAACGCATGATCGAGCGAATTCGCTGACTCGTCAAAAGCTTAAAACGATGCTAAAATGGGACAAAGTATAGTACAACTCATAAATAACCACACATCAATACATACAACATAATAAACTACAAACACACACTTCTCTTTCAACGGTTCGTGGGGATGCTATTTGACAAAGAGAGAAAGCTAGCAGTGGCATGCAGAGTCTAGGGCGTGATGGACGATATTAGAGCCAGCTATAGATATTACATGGCTGGTGCACGTGGTGCAGGCAGTAATGTGTTCCTTACTGGAGTCCTCTGGGCCATGGAGGTGGGGGCATTGAGGAGAAGCAGCAGCGCCCAGCTGAAGCAGAAAGCCAGAAAAACACTCCAACTAATAGAGTATGGCACAGTCATGCTTCACCTTTCTCCACTAGGACTCTAAAGAACATCTATCGCTTCGACAGATAAAATGTTCTCTTCCTCGACAGTCACGTTTGTTTGGCGACAATATTCCGTAGGAAAGGAGTTAAGCTTCACGTGTGCGATCCCTATGCATGGCGACCTTTACCGCATCCGGCGTAATTAACCACACCTAGCTCAACCATGGATGAAAAGAAAGCTGAGAAATCGTCAGAAAAGCCAGCATCTAGTTCAAGCAGCGGGCCATCACGCAGCCTTAGGCTGAGCAAGCTGGACTCGCAGGGAGCACGTGCTATGTGGAGAGACTCGGCGGAGAAATCGAGCGCCGAGGAGGTGGTGGGAAAGATGGAGGAGGCATTCGAGACGATCATAAGGTGCCTTGGAGACCCTAGACCAGAGAGAGACGGACTCAAGAGAACGCCCAAGCGAGCCGCACATGCGCTGTGCTACTTCACCAAGGGATATGAGGAAGATCTCAAAAGTATTGTGATTGCATCATAATTAATTTTGTTCAAAATGGCAATGATCAAGCACAGTTTCTGATTTGCAGGTGTTGTTGATGAAGGTGTGTTTGACGAGAATCACGATGAGATGGTCGTAGTGCGAGATATTGAACTGTTTTCGCTGTGTGAACATCACCTGGTACCATTCTATGGCACAGTTGCCGTTGGATACCTGCCCAAAGGAAAAGTACTAGGGCTGAGCAAGGTGGCTAGGTAAGAGCATCCGCATGTGTTATGAAAGTATGATCACTGCTATGTGGTTTATATAGGATTGTGGAGATGTTCAGTCGACGGCTTCAAGGTAAAAATTAATAATATGCCTGGAAGTGGGCGTGGCTAATATCCATTCCATATACAGTGCAGGAGAGACTTACTAAGGAGATAGCAGAGGCTGTGCTGGAGGCCATTGACCCATCAGGAGTGGGGGTCGTTATTGAAGCAACGTACGTGGAAGATAGTAACAATAGTTGTAGCTATATACCCAAGTCCATTACATGATTGTAGCGTACATTATTATCCAGTAATGTGTTCCCTGCAGGCACATGTGCATGACAATGCGTGGCATTAACAAGCCTCAGAACAAGACGGTCACTAGTTCAATGATCGGAGTGTTCAGGGACGATCCTCGGACAAGAGAAGAGTTCCTCACTTTAGTCAAATCAACTAAGTAGCTATATTTTTTATTTATTACAGCAAATGCACATTGCTATTGATTTTTTTAGATATATTATGTCGTGCATAACTATTGTGGTGCATTACGTGGTTTGAGGTCAATGACCTCAGGAAATGGTCGTCACTTTACAGGTTTCTCAATTATTGACCATCAATTAGCATGATTTCTTTTTACAGTAATTATTACATACACAAAGGAAAAATCAGAAGTGGAGTTATAACATTGTATACGGCATGAGTCGCAAAAGAACGTATACATCATCAGAACATCAAACTGAAAAAACAGACAACAAAAAAACCCACAATTCAGAAATAGGATGAGACAAAAATGAATTGATAATGATAGAAAGTGGAGCCATTAGATGTTGCGAGTGAAGGCTACATTCAAATCACATAGTTCACATAGTAAGAAACTGTGGAATATACATACATACATACATAGAGGCATCAAAGGTATTTTTTAATGATCACCTTGATCAGGAATTTCTTAGAATATTTTGTCGATTTGCTGTCGATACCGGATCCAGCGGTAACATTTGAGAGAGAAAATCATCTGCCAATGAGTGAATGAACGTGTTCAACAAAAACAAAACAAAACAAAAAAACTCCAAAAAAAATCAAAAAAAATTGTGCGTGGTTTGGTTGAGTCAGTTCAAGATAGTCCTTTTAGTTGTCGCTGCTGTCTGTTAGGGGAGAGAGAGAGAAAGCACAATAAAGCCTCAGCTAGCTCAGTAAACTATCACTACAGTTAGTAAATTATCACTACAGTTAGTAAATTACTGCCCACTCACCATCGATGACGTGAGCGGTGACCCTCTCACAGAAGTAGTCCATCTCGGAGTCGTTGACCTCGTAGTGCCGAGGCGGCAAAGGGGGCGGGGCTCCAAAAGCGCTCGGCTGGGACGGAGGAAGGAATGGTTTTGCCTGAGGGCTCATCGGAGGGCCACCGCTGGGGACAGTCGGGGCAGCTGCCGCAGGAAAGATGTTTGACTTTGGCCTTAGGAAGGAGGGAGCGTGGTGAGGAAGAGGTTGCTGCTGGAGCTGACGGGCGCTCATGCGAGGGAGAGTGCTGCTAGACCGACCAAAGTTGGGGAGAGAGACAATCTTATTGTTGACGGTGCTGCTCCTGGGGGAGCGGAGAGAGCGCGTCTTGTGGGCAGCAGATCCACTCAACCGAGAGTTGGCAGTAGCAGAGGGCATAGCGTGAATTGTGTAGAAGCCAGGTCCCCAGCTGAAGGGAGAAATAAGGGAATATATTGATTACTGATCCTTCAAGAGGGGCCACCAGTATCTTTATGTATACTAGAATCTAGGGAGTCAAAATCAACCTCAAGAATGGGAAAATAAATCCTCAAAGGATAAGAGTAAATCACATGACATGTCATGTGACTACATGCATACGTCACTCACTGTCTGCCTTTGGGAGGTTTCTTTGGAGAGAGCACTCTGAGCGTTTGGTTGCACTGCTGCTTCCAGTCAAAAAACAGATTCTTCTGCTCCACAGTAAACACCTATTATTGCCAGCAACAAAAAAGAGAGATTACTCACACACAAGAATAGTGATACCTTATTCAGTGAACAGCTCATCTATAGGCATACTGAAAGCAGAGAGGGTATGTGACACAGGGGGCAACGCTGATACACATGACCTTTGCAATGGAAAGCTACAAGCCTAAAATGGTGATGTTGCTAGTAGCTGAAAGGAAGGGGGGTCCCTGTGGAATGCACATTGCCTGTTTATGAGCAAGCTAGTTACAGAGAGTGTGTGTATGGCTTAGGCTGGGGGAGAGAGAGGAAATGGTACTAAGGGAGGCCATGATAGAGAGAGAGAGAGTGAGAGGGAGGGAGGGAGGTGGGCAGGTACCCTCACCACAACTTAGCCCAGCTAAAGGAGAACCAACTCAATTAAGTTAGACTAAACTGTGGCCAGTGTGTCAATGCTAGACAGCCCACCCTAATCCCGGCCCAGTCAATACTCCCCACACAGCTTCAAACACAATAGCCTTTGATATAATAAGAGGTGCCCATGCAGCAGTACCAGCCGAGCAGCTGGCCTTCCTGCGTCTTACCTCGTGTTGCAGGGCTGTGTCCAGAAGCTTTAAAAATCCGCTGAGATTCTCCTCGTTTGTGTCCGTGTGGAGCATAAGCTGGTGGTAGGCTGCGAGAGTGCGTGTGCGTGTTTGTGTGTGAGAGCGGCATGACCAGTAATTAAGATTGTCTGAAGCCATAGGATGATCTAGACCTGCTAATGGAGTAATCAGGCCAATAGTGAAGCGGCCACACCCAGCCCTCACTTATGAATATTCATATACCACCACTTACACATCAAATATCAAGGGCTTATACTGTCGACTCCTAATAATGCAATATTCCGTACCTTTGCCCATGGCCCTGGTGAAGAGTGAAGGCAGGTCCTCATGAGGAAAATCCTTTGCTAAGAGCTCCTCCAAATCAGATCCCCCGTCCGAGCTCGAGTGCTGAGCATTGGGAGGGGAGGAGGGACTGCCGGGACGATCTTCCTCGTCGTCGTCTCCTGCCTCTTGCTGGGACTCCTTTTCCTCCGGAGTACTCTTTGTCTCTCCTCCCTCTCCCTCTCCGTCTCCATCACCGTTCTCCTTGTCCTGAGAGGCAGCGGGGGCAGCCGGAGGGGCGGGGGAGTACGGCTTGATCGGAGTCAGCAACATCTGACGTAGCTCATTGATGCACTGAACAAGACGACCATGCTTCTCCATATCCTACAGAGAAGGAGAGAGAAAGAGAGAGACAGATAGAAAGAGGGAGAGAGGGAGAGAGAGAGAGAGAGAGAGAGAGAGAGAGAGAGAGAGAGAGAAGGGAAGGGGGTAGGAGGTCCCAATGATGCAAGCATAACATCTGTTTTGAACAAATTAGCTAATCAATGTTGCTATGTGCATGTTGGGTCATAGCGGGAGTGGACCGGAGCGCAGCTGGCCACATGCTGGGCATAGCTACACATTTGGCAGAGCTCCAGTGGGCAGCCTGTTGACAGCACCACCAGCTAGGACTAGGACAGGCCGAGGCAGTCTGCTGACCGTATACAGCGATAGAACGCAGTGCTCGAGCAAGAAAGACAAGGTGAGGCTGGGCAACTAGGGAGCTGAGCTGGGTGGGGGCTCAAGGATCAGCCAAGAAGCTCACAGGCTAACAAAATGAGCCAACAAAGAACACTAATGAACTTAAGAGGAGCAATGGGTTGAATGGAGAGGGAAGGCCACCACTGCCAAACACACAACAGCATCAACAACACCTTTTTTAAGGTTTAGTTAAAATAGTTCACTTTACCTGCTCAATTTCCTGAAGAGTTTCGGGTCTTCTGGCCAATTTACGAATACTCAAGATAATCTTGGTACGTGCTCCCTTGGTGACATTCTATGAGGAGAGAGAGAGATAGAGGGGGGGGGGGGGGGGGAGAGGGAGAAAATTTTTAAATAGAGCAGAAATTATTAGGCTGGTGGCCCTGGGGCCTGGAGTGGGTGTGGGCGATGTGCCTGACTGCTCCATTAGACAGCTATGCAAGCCACCACTGGCCTGTAAACTTACACCACAACCATGCCTTGGGAGGGTATGGCTTCGGCACATCCAGCTAGTCCCCAGCCCCCACAAAGACAGGCAGCGTCTACCAAAACATAGCCTGCCGGCCTTAGCGGAACATGTGCTATACAGGCTACATGTGTGTACATGCATGTACCAGTTGGTAGCGTACAGGTAGGCTGTAACAACAGTGAAACTGAACTGTTGTCTCCATACCTTCTGTTCAAGATAGGCTTCTTGCATTGTCAGCATTTCTTCATAGCCGAGCTCAGCAAACAGGTGCTGATATTTGTGCAAGCGAAGGCTTTTCAGCCAAACAGGGACCTCTGTGTGAGAAAGAGAGAGAGAGAGAGAGAGGGGTGTGGTGATTGGTCTAATCGAGATGCATACACATGCACTGTCAGTGAATCAGTTAATAAATATTATGTTAGTTGAGACATAACTGTAGTGCCCCACCTACCCCCGCCCTCCCATCCCCCCCCCCCAAGCTACCTCAAGCTACCGTGTCGTGTAGTTCACTACACAACCTACAACTCCATGCACATTCAACACCAGCACACTGCGTCCTCAACTACTAAGACGCACACTTACCCCCACATACACACACACACACGCACACACACATACACACACAAAAGGCAAACTTTTTGAACCACAGGAAATATAAGCATTTGTAGAGGGTAAACTTTCAATAATAATTATTACAGCTAGGTACATATGCTATAGCCATACAGGACAATGTCGTGGCCTAGCCTAATATGGGATGGCTCTAGCATTCAGTCATGTCTGTGTCGACAGCAGCCGAACTGTACTAGTGGACAAATGAGCTCTGTACACATCTTTGCATGATTGATAGGGAGACTGTTGGTTTCAGCGAGTGACTGGAACCAGGGATATCAAGTTGCCCCACACAAACCTTAAATGTCGCATGAATAGTTATAGAACGCCTTATCCAGACAAATAGGAAGAGCTCTTATGGAAGACACTACCATTGCTTTAACACAACCAAGACTCCATGAATAACACACAGTGCTTACCTTTCATTCCAGGCTTCCAGTCCACTTGTTGCTCCTCCGCTGTGCCCGTATTGGATCCAGGGAGAGAGGAGAGAGACGATGTACGAGGGACAGGCAGCGTTTTAGACGATCGTGATGTCATGATGAGGTCATCGAGGCTCGTCAGGGGCATAGCAGAGTCATGGTGACAACCAAACAAGCTCTGCCCATGTTGAAGAGACATGGTCTTCCCTGGAACATCATCCTCTTCTTGCTCGTACGCGTCCCCCTCCCCCTCTCCCCCAACACTGTCGGCTCTACTCAGGTCACCATTGATGTAAATCCTTCCATTTCCTCCGCTGGATCTCCCCCCAAACTCCTCCGCTGCCGACTTGATCTGGTGTATGCGCGGGGGGATCGGAGGGGGGCGCTGGGGGGAACGGTCAGAAATGTTCTTTTGTTTCCTGTCGAGCTGTGAGAGCCAGTAGGTGAGTGCCTCTCTGTCCTCGTGGGGGAACGCCGGGTGGACCAGCGCTAGGGAAAGGAGCTGGCGACACTGGTCTAGGTAGTCCAGTTCCTCGCTCGACCCCAGCATGACCTTGGGAAGAAGCTTCATGTACTCTCGTCTGGCTTCAACATTGCCAGGGTTGAGCAGAGGGAGGTGGGCTAGAAGCTGAGTCAGCGCTTGCTCCTCGTTCTGACTGTGAAGCGAACTCAAAAAACCTGCAGCAGCACAAAATGGAAATAATAATGCGAGTATTCGGCCGGCCACGAAGATATTATTATTCATGAAAAACATGTGCATGTACACATTATTATGAGTACGTGTGTGAGAGAGAGAGAGAGATCCAAGTACATGCATGTCCCTAATCATGTCACAACACACGTTTAGTGGATGATTTTTCCAGTAGAGTACTTGTATCAGAGTTTACAGAATAAATTACAACATACTACACAAATTTACTAGTGATCTTTTGTTATCTACGCACGCACCTGAGTTATTTGCCTGCTTCTCAAGCCTAGAGAGCTCAGCCGAGTCGCAGCCATTCTTGAGCGAGTGTTCGAGAACGAGCGAGAGGAAGCGAGCCTGCGTGGCCGACACCTTGCTCAGCAGCGAATAGAGAGCGATCGTCTGTTCGCAGCTGTTCCAGTCTTGAAACCACTCGGCTAGCATACGAGCTCGTTCGCCGAAAGCGCTTCCTTTCATCGTGTGGAGGAGATAGTGTGTTCTCTTTTCTTCGTCGATGGCTCGACGTTCGTCCAGATCTCGGGAGATTCGTGTCTGTCGGTCGATCTTGTGTTGCTAGTAGATACTTTGGGTGAATATTAAACTCAGGAGGCGTTGGGCGCCGTCATTTGTGAGGCACTTGCAGTATATAGCCGGGCGGCACCAGCACCAGCCGCTAATACTCAGAGTCACAATCGCTACAAAAAAGCCTCAGAACTCACAACAAACCCATATACGGAGGCTAGAAGCCATACTCGATAGGGGAAGTGGTTTTGTGAATTGTATTCACGACGCGAGCTCTTTGATCTAGTGCGCATGCGCGACACATGTGTCAGGAAGATGTCTGGTAGAGCACATGGAGGACATCGTCCAGGCCCCCTCAAACAGCAGAATAAGGCTCACAAACATGGCAGACACAGGAGCAAGGGCCAACAGACTGACTCTACTAAAGGTTGGACCAGCTCTAGGCTTTCTTGGAGGTCTGGATTAATGTGATTTATTATTTCATTAGGCCGTGTTGGTATGAAAGTGTTGTCACACCAGACTCGTCGTGAACAAAGCAGAGCTGACAAGAGGAACAAGGTGAGAGAGATCAAAACATTCAGTGTAAATTCCTCAACCACTCACATGTACACTCTACAATCGCTATGACATGTGTGGAAGGTCTTTTGTCATGAATTTATGCAACGATCAACATCTATGTAATATGTATGGTTTGCTCAGATGAAGCAGCTCAGAAACAACAAACGACATGAAGTGCTGGAGGCCAAGAGAGGAAGAGGAGGAGAGGGGGTGCCCCCTCATTTGATAGTCATCATCCCCCTAGACCCATCCCTACAGCCAGCGCACATCTTCAAACTGCTGACATCGGCATGTGGCTGTGAAGATGGCTTGTCTTTCTCTCCCAGCTGTACAGTGGTGTTCCCTCTGAGCAAACAGAGGTTCAGCATTGTCTTCCCACCCTCCTCTGACCTCTATGCCACCCTGGACCTAGCCAAGGTGACCCCTACTACTCATGGCTCTAATTAGATGTGTGAATGTTCCTGTCTGTGAAAAGTTTTGTTTCCCACCCATTGATCTGCCTGACCAATAGCACCTCCTCCCATTAGCCTCCATGGCAGCTGTAGTCATTTTGTGGTGACCAGTCCACCACCATTGTACAGGTTGCTGACAGTCTGTTATTAGTCTATTCTGGATCAATCAGTGAGCTGGCCCCTTTCTCTAAACTCCTATTGGACTGTTGTTCACTCCAAGGGCTTCCAACTACCACACATGCTGTCATGGTGAGGGTCTCTCTCTCTCTCTCTCTCTCTCTCTCTCTCTCTCTCTCTCTCTCTCTCTCTCTCTCTCTCTCTCTCTCTCTCATCTTGTTCTCTGTGTATTTTGGTGTGTCTCTGTTTGTGGAAGTGACTTCACCCATTGCATCATGTATGTTGTCTGATTTGGGGTAGTCATTGCCCCCCCTAGATATATCCTCAGCTCCTGAGTCATGCCTGGCTTGTGTGTCAGCATGTGGGAGTGATTGTTGCCTGTCCTCCTATAAGGCAGCAGACTCTTGTCACAAGTGTAGCAAAGTATGTACCATGTTTATGTTTGCTCGCCCCCTCACTTTCCTTATCCAGTAGGCCAGTTGACAAGTGGCTGTGAATTTTATTTAAATCACTGTACCCTTAACCAGCCTATTTGCTGTGTAGCTACAGCTGGGATCAAATAAGGCACCTAGCTATGGGAGGAATGTTTTGTCATTTTCCAGTTAGGGAAGTGTGTATTCTCCGTGTAAACTCAGTTCTTGACTTGCTACATTCCTTCACCTTCCATACTAGGGGCTCCGTCAACGTTCTGGCAAGGCTGCATCAAAAGCCAAGAAGCTTACCCAGTCGCTCATCAGCGAGAGGTATACTGTATAGTGCATGATAATTATGCGTACTAATGGAGTGAGTGATGAGCATGTATAAAGGCCGATTAATCCGATTGGCTGCAGGTTTCCCACATCTCGTCTACATCACCTCGACTCAGAGCAGGTACGGCTACACCAGCAAAATCCACTTACCACGGGTAGTTCACATGTGGTTGCCCCGGCAACGGGTCCCACCCTCTCCCCGAGACTCGCCTGATTTGTCACGTTTGGTTAATAATAGTGAAAGTGGTCAGAACCAATTTGTACATAATTGTAAATTAACCTGATCACTTGACCACGCACCCACGTACATGTACCTTCTGCTGCTGCTAGGACGCTACCAATCTACTTCGACACATCGCCAACCAGAAGAGACTCCCTGTACACTCTCGGGACAGCCACGCCCACTTGCTGGCCGAGAGGATCGACTACGACAAAGAGCACACGACGCTGAAGGTCACGGGGTACCTAAGGTCACGACCTCTCTCGGTGAACGGGCTGGTGCACATCCCAGGGGTGGGGGATTTCCAAATGAAACAGGTGGCCACAGACATTAATTATGCTACCTTACATCTGTAACGAAGTATTAGCGATAATTAATTTTACTAAATTATGTGCAATTATGTAGATTGATGCTGCCGCTGACCTTTGCCCTTTAAAGGTATCCCATGGTCGAGACACTGTCAGCTCCGCAATGGAAGTGAGTGCAGATACCACGTCCATGACAACAGCTTTTGTGAATGTTATAATATTATACGGTTCATTTACCTGTATACACGTGTGTGTTTTTGTTAGGAGTCGAGCTTAGCAGAGGAGGGGATGGACGAGGACATCAAAGTGTTGGAGATTGCTGATCCAGCTAAGCAGGTCGGCTAATTAATGTTTTGATATTTGTTGACCTGACTCTATTGAAGTTGAAGATATTCCATGCTGCACGGAATGTTGACGCCTTACCCTCCCTGCCTCCCTGCCTGCCTTGCCCTCACCTTAATTAATCCACTATCAACTTTCAATATTCAAATCTCAACAGCCCAAAAAAATCCCCTCCCTTCATCTCATTGGTCCACAATTTGAGGCAGCTTTGTGCCTTACCTATAATACCACTTTTAATATTACAGGAGAGTTTGTCCGGTGAGGTCGTTCCTGACCCCATGGAGGGGGAGCAGACTTGGCCGACCGATGAAGACATCAAGGCCGCCAAAGGTGAGGGAGGTCATGTGATCTTCAATTGGTGGTCATGTGACTGATGTGATATACAGAGGAGCTGAAGGTGAGGCAGAGTCATGAGAGGAGGCGTGTCCCCGCTGGGACGTCAGAGTACCAGGCGGCCTGGATCATCGAGGACAGCAGCGAGGGAGAAGGAGAGGGGGAGGAGTCTGAGAGTGAGGTGAGTTCTAGTTCAAGCCGACCCTGCACTCAGTGTTTGCTCTGTTTAGGAAGAGGAAGGGGTGGAGTTTGATGCAATGGGCGGGGCCATCCAGCTGGCGGAGGATGATTCGTCGATAGACGGAGATGGAGAGAGCATTGCTGCATCAGAAATGGACACTGATACAGTACGTACATGCATATCTACACACGGAATATTGCTAATTTTTTAATTAATTTCTTTATGATTCCATTTTTACCACATTTCTATAATTTTTTCTTCATCACATTAGATGACCTTACCTGACGCTGACAAATACGATGTGCACTTTGACCTGGAGAGTGAGCAACAGCAGTGAGTTTCCCGGCAAATCCGCCAAAACTCTTCATGAGCTCCACTGACCTTTCTCCTCCCCTCCCCTCAGGCTAGCTCTGTTGAGAGCCGAAAGAGAGGACAAGATGTTTCCCGACGAAGTAGACACACCCACTGATACCCTAGCCAAGATTAGGTTTCAAAAGTAAGTGCTCTTTCCTATTCTGTTGTCACCCTATCCCCTGCCGGTCGGGCGACCAGCCTCTAGCAGCTGGTGCTGCCATGGTAATCTGTCCACTAACTCACTGTGACCCTCGACCTATGACAGGTACAGGGGACTGAAGAGCTTCAGGCACAGCGACTGGGACCCGAGGGAACATCTGCCCAGAGACTATGCTAGGTATGTAGTTAAATACTGCAACCTGGTTATTTCTACAAATGAGTGAAGCACAGTGCAGTAGGATAGGATAGACATGAACGCAAAAAATTTCCCCAAAAAATTTGATAAGGTGTATCCTTATCTTAATAATCACCTAGAGGGATGTACATGTATGTCAGTAGGACTCTAAAAACATTATTATGTGTTTGCAGTTGTGCCTGAAGGTATGTCTTGTGAAAGGCCCATGGTTGGATAGAATGTCACTGACAGACTCTGTCGTCGTGTTTGGGTCGAGACAACTCAATTTGTTGCTCCAAAGTGCGGCGGCCTTTTCTTAGACTCCTCCCACTTATTTAATTAATTATTGATGCTCGTGAACAGGCCAGTGACATCGTGGAGGGGTGGGGGAGGCAGCTAACTACAACTCCACTAACTGACACCACCTGTACACAATATGTATCACACTAATTTATTTGGAATTTTAGGATCTATCAGTTTGATAACTTTGATCATACGCGTCGTCGTGTCCTGGCAACTGGTAGGAGAAAGAGAAAAAGGGAAGAGGGGGACGAACAAGGAGCCATGGTCAGTTATGCTCTCTCTATAAGCAAGAAAAGTAAAATAGTGGAGCATCTAGTTCTCTATAAGCATATCTAGTGACATAAATGTGTAGTGGTGCCACATTACATGTACATGTGCTTACTCACATGTACCTGTACATGTACATGCAGCCTGGCTGGTGTATCACACTCCATATTGATAAAGTATCTCCATCTATGGCAGGTATGTGTGTCTGCGTGTGCCCCCTAACTGGTTCGTAGTCACCTAATTGATGCCGTTTTTGGTTTATACACATAGAGCGGTGCCAGGGAGGCCACGCCCCTTTGGTGATCTATGGCCTCCTGCCTCATGAGAATAAGGTACACACGGACAAAATTGGTAATAATCTTGGAGTGAATATTGAGTACACCATGGTTTTTTTTGCAGATGTCGGTGGTGCATTTTGCTGTGCGGAGAACTGGCAGCTACACAGAGCCCATTAAATCCAAGGTATGCTCTGCAATCTCACATGTAAATTTTTAATAGTTCTTTTTCAACATTTGTAGGACCATCTTATATTCCACTGTGGGGTGAGGCGGTTCTCCGCTGCTCCAATCTTCTCTCAGCACACAACTGGAAACAAATACAAGGTGAAATATACCATAAATTGCGAATATTTCGTGTCTAAAATATTTCATGCAATAAATTTTCGCGTTAAATAATTTTTGGACAACGCATTATCGTTAATATTGCGCATGTATTTTGTGCGTTTAATTTTTTGCACAAGCCAGGCTGTCCGAAAATATTTTAACAACGAAATATTGGCGATTTACAGTAATAACAATTTACTGTATGATGTAATTATTATTATTGCTCGTATAATACAGTTTGAGAAATTTCTTCATCCTGATGCCACTAGCGTTGCCAGTGTGTTTGCTCCCATCAGCTACCCTCCCCAGCCTGTGCTACTCTTTAAGGCTCAGGGAGATGGAAGCCACACCTTAGTGGCGTCTGGCTCCCTCCTCTCCGCCAACCCCAGCAGGGTCATCTGTAAGAGGATAGTACTCAGCGGACATCCGTTCAAAATCAACAAAAAATCAGCCGTCATTAGATACATGTTCTTTAACAGGGGTGAGTCAGAATATTCATTACTGGTGGTTATTATGACATACTGCTGACGTTGTTGTTATTAATGGCTGCAGAAGACATTATGTGGTTCAAGCCAGTTGAACTGAGGACCAAATATGGAAGAAGAGGCCACATCAAAGAGCCGCTCGGTAACCTTATAAGGCAGCTGCTTCTAATTACAAGGGATATCCTCAATGACTCATTATTTTTGGCATCCATTTCTTAGGTACCCATGGACACATGAAGTGCATCTTTAATGGGCACCTGAAAGCACAGGACACAGTGCTGATGAACCTTTACAAGAGGGTTTTCCCCAAGTGGACGTATGATGTCAACTTGCCCCGTCCACTTGCTTGGACCAGCGGCAGTAAAGACGGTGCTGCTGGTGCAGAGACAATGCAACAATGAACAAATTGTATTTTATGTGCTGCAAAATTCAACGTATACTTGCACCAATATTGAATAATACTATTGTATTCGACATTGTTCGCATTGCGCATGCGCATAGTCGATATAATATTATTATGCGCGCATCCTAGCTACGAACGTACGTAGCGTCATAGCGTGGATTGGTCCTCTCGCGCTGACTACAAGATGTCTTTCGGAGTTCGTAAAACTCCAACGGGTGGAAATTTTGTTCATAATGATGAAATTTGGTGAGCAGATGCAATAATTAGCTATTTATATGCAGGAATGGCGGTAATTAGCGGGTTCAACTCAATACTGACTAGCTGGCGTGGAAAAAATTAATTCACGTGGCCGCTCATGCCATTACCAATAATTAGCACATCAGATTCTGTGTTTGCGTGTGAGTATTATGTATCATGCAGGAAGGATCATGTTCGTCGTGAGCTGCAGACAAGTCATAAGTGGCCAGATAAGTGGGGCTTCCTCTTACAGGTATGCTAATTAAATCAGCATGAGTGTCTGTTGCCATGTCAACACTTGGCAGGACAACGAGCCGACTACAGGTCAGAGTTCATCTAGGCTCCCCCCTCTAACAGCCGGCAGGGAGAGAGTGGAACAGACATCTGATTTAGTGACATTGTTGGACTGCGCTCTCCAAGGAGAGGGGCGGGGGAGGGGGCGTGGCTACCCACTCACCACGGCTGGGGAGATAGGATGGAGAAGTGCTGACTTCAGCAAACTTGAGCGGTTTGGTCGTCATGCTCGAGGGCAGCAGGGGATTCGCCACCAGCTCAACTGGCCGAGGGAGGCAATCTACTGATAGAGACAATGAGTCACAAGTCTTCAAAAAACATGTTTTAATTAAATAATGCTGGAATAATTATTTTTAACTTGCTGTGCAAATTGTGAGTGCTCAAAAAAAATTGAGAAATAATCACTAATAATAATAATAATGCACTACACTCTTTATAAATGAGTAAACAATGAAAACAAATAATTAACAGCTACCATTAACAATAGCACACACAAAAATAACACCGCACAACTTAATTAATAGATACACTCTGGAAAGATAAAGGAATTCAAACAGAAAAGATGATAGAACAAGACGAGAAAAAAAATAGGCAAATAATATCATTATTAGGCTAACACCTTCAAAGAGAAAATAAATACAACATAAACGCAGGAAGATATGCCACATCAGCATTATTAGCTCACCTATTATGCTTACTAGCCAGACCGGCTCTCAGGCTACGAGTTGCCATGGAGAGGTGGGTGTGGTCTTTCCAGGCCCTCTGTGAGATCAACCGGTTGGGAATTGGCTGTCTTTGAGGACGAGGATGCCCCTTCTATCAAGTCCACTGACTGGTGCGCCCCCACGGCCAAATCCAGCGGAAGATTAGCGCCACCAGCAATCTGATTGGATGCCCTTTGGGGACGAGAGGGGGAAGCCACACCCACCAAATCTGGCAGCTGCTTCGTTGCTGCTGATGGAGATACTGTCAAGTTCCTGACAGCAGAGTTCAAAACGCTGACATCAGCAGAAGCGTTGATGCCAGGTGACTCTAGAGAGGTCGGTGAGCCTGGGTCCTCCTCGTGCTCAGCCAGCTGTGCCATCGCATCAACGGAACGCTCCATCTCCATCAAGTTTTGATGATCGTCCTTCACAGGAACCTTTGAGAATGGATCTTCCTCACGCATCTCCGCCCCGGGCTCATCTTTGTAGACGTCGTCTAACGATCCTACTAACGAGGGGTCCACCTCTTTCTCTTCCTCCTCCTCCTCCTTGGGCACTTGGTTGAGGGGATTTCCCCCGGCAGTGAACGCCCCCTGTTCCTCCTCTGCGGATGTGACGAGTAGCTTGGCGTGCTGCGCCTCGTGCTGCCTTCTCCTCTCAGCTTCGTTCCTCTCCTCTCTCTCTTGCAGGTTACGAGCACAGTATTTGTCGATCTCCGCTAATAAGGTTTTGATCAAGGGGCGGTCCCTCTGCAAGTACATACACACGTACACACATATGCTATAACACACCACGAAGATTTTATTTGGTAATACTAATTGGGAAAATTTAGGCATGGAAATCTATAAAATTTCATTTTCAAGATTATTTTAATTTCCGCACTCTACCTGTTCGACTCGATAAGATTTGGGTGTCTCCATACACGTGAGGCTTCGGTTCATCCTGTGAGCCAGCTGCAGGGCCATCAGACCAGCAACTCTAATGTCATTCTCCTTCAAATCAAGCTCAATAAGATGCTTACTCTCAGCTAGTACCTCAGCCAGAGCGATAGCACCTACAAGGGAGGGGGGGGGGGGGGGAGAGAGAAAGTTTTTTCATGACATTGTGTATTAATTTTCTTCCCTCCACTGACCTTCACAAGTCATCTTAATACTTGAGAGATTGACCTTCTCCAGTGATCTATTGGCGAGCAGTCCCAACTTGAGCATGAACAGGCCATTATCCCCGCAGCGATTGTGTGACACATTGAGATCTCTCAGTGACCTTGTACACGGCTACACAATAATAATATAGCCAAAACTATGCATATTAATAGTTGCCACAAAAGGGGGGAGGGGGGAGTACTGACCAGCATGGCTGAGACGTGGTGGAACCCCTCCTGGCCTATGCTGTTGGAGGTTAGGTTGAGAACATGCAGCCCCTCCTGCTGCTCAGCAATCCCCGCACAGATGAAGCGAACTCCATTGTCTCCCAGACTGTTCTCACGCAGGTCCATCACTCGGAGGGTGTGGTTTGTCCGAAGAATACTGCCCAAGTGTTGACCGTCCTCTGTCGTGAGGTGGTTACTACCAAGATATAACTCCTGAAGATTCTCATTGAACTTCATCGCAGCCACTGTTGATGGAAGGGGGGTGAGTTATACTTTCTCTCTCTCTCTCTCAACTCACTGAGTATAAATGTTCCTTTTCCAGTGAGGTTATTTCCAACTAGCTTGAGAACCTTGAGTCCACAGTTAGCCCTGACGGAGCGGAGCAGTAGTGTCAGCGTCTGTTCCTCAAGGTTACAGTAGTTAGCATTCATCATGGCAATGAACGGGCTCTGCACAGAATGGAATAGACAAGTGACTACACAATAGCACATACAGGAGTCGGGGAATGCCATGTGGGTTGTGGGTGTGTATTGGTGACAGCAAATCCCCCTACAATAATTATTTATGAAATTTGAGAAACGACTCCTAGCTATTGAGCGCAACCGAGGCAAGCTTAGGCAACACGGCACATACATACATCATATAATAATATTATACAGGGGGCCAAATGCATTGGCAAACCATGCAAAGTATGTTGGCTTGCTACTAAAAACTACAATTCATGAAATTTCAGTAATGAACATTCTCTTGAGAATAACTAGAAAACAACAGAGCATGGTGATAATACAACAGCCTGCTTGGCAATATAACAGCCGAGTAGAGCAGGCAGGGAAGAGTGGGTCGCTCGCTGGAAGTCATTGTGGGTGGAGGATTGGAAGGTCAATAGGTCAGCTATGGATAAGTGGCCCAATCAACCGTGAACAGTCCCTATAAAGATTCACTCATAGCACTGGTATGGAGTATGCGGTTTGGATTGTCAGGAACTGAAACTATTTTCCCTCAGGGAATACAGAGCTGCCCCCACCTACTATCTAACAACAATGATTGCAAATGTAGTGTACCTTTTTCAGAGTGCGTCCGATATTGAGCCACGCACGAGGTCTTAGCCGATTGTTGCTGGCGAATATCAATCGTGTTGCACAGCCATAAAACTCTATCATCTCACAGAGAGCAATAGCTCCCTAAATGACAGGGGCAAGGGGGAAGAGGAGAAGGGAGGGAAGGGGGGAGGAGGGGAAAATCACATGATCTGAAAAAAAAAAGAATTTAATCTCGTAACCTCATCATCCAAGTTAGTTCTCTCGAGGTCTAGTGTTGTCATCTGCATTCGACTGAGAACAGCCTCCAGCACTTCACAGCTTCTGTGATCCAAACGAATTCCTGCAATGACAGATTAAATTACATCCACAGTCCATGCCCCCATGCTAACACATAAGCTACAGAGAGACACACATACACACATCAGCCGGAGCAAGTTATCAAACAGGGCAACATGCGTGACCATACATCAACCCACCTTTGAGGTCGAGGGTGTCTATCGGTGTGCTCAGATCGTCAAGGCGCTAAAATTAAAATATAACATCACAACATGAAGCTGAGCAGTCACGTGATCAGTCATGTGACCCACCTCCAGCTGCTCCAAAAGCTTAGAAATCGGTCTTATCTTGAGCAGTGAACACTCTTTCTTGTACGATCCGATCATATCCTTGGCTGTTTCGTTAGGATCTGGAGGCACAACGAGAGGGAGGCAATATCAGTAAAGATAGGGTGCTATTGTATTCAACACACCTCTCATCATAGTACAAACACACTAGTCCCCCCTAACCACTCGCTCACACACAATGCCACTTGATAGCATACCTCAGTCACTACAACTTTCAGTACACTTGGCATAGTGCTGTGCCATAAGAGGGCTTACATTGTAGCTAGCATGCCACTGCCTATCAACGCAACACACACACAAGCACAAGCACAAGCACAAGCACAAGCTCAAGCACAAGCTCAAGCACAAGCTCAAGCACAAGCTCAAGCACAAGCTCAAGCTCACCGTGAGCCCACAAGTTGCTATCGTCAAACTCATGTGTAAGCATTTGACCAGCCTTGAACTCAACTTTGCACCCTCGGCTGTTGGGTTTTCTCACTATCGGCTCAGAAGGGGGCGGAGATTCGTCCCTGTACTCTGACCCCTCTTCATCGTCATCTTCCTCATCCTATCAAGTAAAAAAATAACTCAATTAATAATTGCTAATCACTCGTCCAATAATCACACATTTAATAGGAGGTGATAAACAAGCACCTATGTATCAGCTACTGAACTCACTACAAATTCTGGCATTTCTGCGAGTCTGCTGCTAGGATCTCCGTTAGCATCCATCAGTTCTTTATCCCCGGCCCCAGCGGGGGAAGAGGACGAGGGAGAGGGGGCCCCCGCACCAGGTACAGGCACGATGTCCATCACACACGTCTGTACTATTGACCTGCAATATGAGAGACACAACCAGACGTGAATATGTCGAGTAGACGCCACACTGGGAAAGATCGCGGACTGACATAGAGCGTAGAGTTGCTAGGATAGCTCCGTATAGCTCCAGCGGCGCTGCCCCTACGTCTCAGCTTTGCCAGAGATCTTGCTAAAGCGCACTCCACCGTATCGCTCCGCTACCAACCGAACTAGAAAAGGTTCGAAGGTTTACGAAAGTCACGTGCTCGCATTGTTTTGTAACAGTGGGCGTGTCGATATTATTGCGATCGCGTAGCCAGAGCTGTACTGTGCGTCAGGTGTGTTGTTTGGAGGAAAGGAAAGGCCATGTTTTATAACTATAATCAAACCACTGGTAAGGTACAGGTCTCTGAAGGCGTCCTCAGGGCTCAGGTAAATTTTGATGTAGCCGGATTAATGTGTTCCAAATAATGCCCACTATGTCCCTCACAGGCTGCTGGGCCAGCTATGGCACCACAAGTAACTCACATCCCAGCCTACACGCCAGGCACCGGTGCGCAGGGAGGGCTTGCTAAAATCAAGACGCTGCAGGCTTTCTTCAAGGTAAAACAAAGTGAAGTAGGACATTTCAATGTACACACGACTATTGACCTTTGATCCCCAGTATAGCTTCTAAGCTTGTGTAGATAAGACTGAAAGTCCACAAACAAAGGCTCAGGCTGGATTTGTCCACACTGCACCACTGCTTTTGAAATAAGTGTGTAAAAATAATTATCTTTCTCTCACTGTTTGTCTAGGTGAGTGGTCATGGCGGTCCAGTCCACCTTCGAGGCTCTAGGGATGAGCTGATCTACAGAGGAATAATGGGCTTCTCGCTGTTGGGACTGTCGGCAGCATTCTATGGCATCTACCGCATGGCCACAGGCACTCTACCTCAGAAAGAGAGATAAACTATCATAGTGACTATTATCGAAAGTCAGTCAGTCTCTGTATCTCCGTGTATCTTTGTGTGCCATTTATCAGTCTAGGTCGGTCGTGCGATGAAATAGAACCACATTATCAAAATTTATTACAAGTTGCATGTTATAGTACATTGGTACTTTTACAGTGCACAATAATATGCACGCTACCTAGAAACATTACTCAGCTGTTACGAGATAAATGTGCTATGTACATGTACTCTTAGGAAGTGAGATGGTAGAATATTGTCAACTTAAGACTTCTTTTTTGTGGCAGTTCTCTTTGGCTTTGCTTTGGTGGTTGCTTTCTTTCTCTTGGTTGGTGACCACTCCTCCTCTGATGATAACTCAACAGCCTTCCTCTTGCGAGCTCCCTGAAAGAAACGACAGTTAATGATGTCACTTCTATACATAAAAATATTGATCACTAGTTACTGACCTTTTGTCCAGCTGGCCTCCACTCCTCCTCCTCCTCGCTGACCTCTGACCCTTCACTCTCGCTGGTAGCATCGTCCTCCCCATTAGCGGCATAGCCGAGCTCCCTGGGGTAGTAGACCATGGCTGGAACGCTCTCACTGGCAGCCATCTTGCCCTTTGCCTGTCCCTTCTTGTTGGCCGGCCTCTTTTGGCCAATGTGTGCTGCTGCACTGGTTACCGCGGCCTTCTTCTTCCTAGCAGGGGGTGGGGCGATGGGTGTGGCCTCCTCCTCCTCATGATCACTCCCCTCTTCAATACTGGCTGGTTTTGTTTTGGCCGCTCTCTTCTTTCTCTTAGGTGGCGGTTCCTCTCCCTCACTCTCCCTCTCACTGCCTTCCTCATCAATCTCTTTCTTAGGTCGACCTCTTCTTTTCTGAGTATGGTAGGATATGATGTAATGATTACTTCATTTGAAATGCAGTGTTCTTACTGGAGATGCCTTCACAGCAGCTTTTGCCTTCGGCTGTGTTAGTGGAGGTAATAATAATATTTGTTCAGAAACAAAAAGTAAATACGTTTTTTTAACAAGATACTTGTTTGGAAAACATACCTTTCCCGAAGTGATCCAATCTAAGCCATCCTTGCCATCGCCACGGCAACCAAGGGCCTTCAGCTCTTTGGTAAAGAGATCCTTCAATTTGCTGTAATCTGGTTGGTCGGTGTAACCTAGTCGATAGACGGCATCCATGTATGCTGTGAGGGAGGAGGGAGGAGAGACAGCTCCAAAACAGGCCTTCAGCAAACCAACAGCATCACCATGGTACCTGCATGGAATAATATTATTAATACGTACATTGAAAGGGACAGAGGGGGGAGGGAGGCTTACTTCATCTTCATGGCAGCGACCTTTGGCTTGTCTAGTAAGTTGTCCTCCCACGGCAGTTTGCCACAGGCCCACTGGAGGAGGCAGTAGCCAAGGATCTCAAGATCAGCTCGACGAGAGGGACCTCAACCACAAAATAAACAATCAATTATCAAATCTCAAAGGAAATTTTTAATAGCGGTAACATTGTCCATTTTTAGCAAAATTAAATTCTTAATAGCTTCCACTCTTGTAATTAACTCCTACCATAGCAAAAAGAAACAAACTGGCCACTTGATCAAAGTATAATTATTCATTGCAAACAGTGAGCTCACAACACAGTCTGTGCATGACTTACTGACTCCCTTGTGAGCGTCGATGCTGGTGAACTCAATGGTTCCATCGTGAGCTTTGCGAGGATCCTCCTTGTAGTCTTTGTGTTTTCCATCAGGGTTGTAGCGATACGCCAGTCCATAGTCGACGAGGTAGACCTCGTGTGAGCGACCTGGACCAAATCCAGTCAGCAGGTTGGAGCCCTTTACATCAGCATGAACATACTCAGACTCATGGAGAAACTCAAGTGCATCAAGCTATGGAATAGTGTGTGTACAGGGGGGGGGGGATCCCTATTGTAAATTGTCATTATTTTTAGCATCAACTTGATCAATATTGACAGTTGCTTTCCTCACTAGTTTGAGAGCGAGGTAGCAGACTGTGGATAGTGAGAACCTCCTCCCAGCAGAACAGAACTTCTTCTCAATGTCCTCTCCAAATCTCTCCATCACCATGAATCTGAACTTTGTCCCCGCATGCTCGTGGGAGCCTGAGGCAATGAACTTTGGAACAGCGAGGTACGACAATCCATGGGACTTGATCCACTCCGAAACTAACCAAACAAAGACAATAACATTACTACTGTATGCGACGTTCAACGCGCATGAGAACTTACTTCTCTCTGGCTTGGCAATGCGGGTGTAGAAGGATAGCTCGGTGAAGAGGGGACCATTCTCATGTGGCTCCTGAATGTGATGACATCATAATCAATGCAACATGATACGAACCACTTTCTGATAATTATTTTTTTCAAGTACGACTCACTATTTTGATGACATACTGAGCTGTGTCGATGCTCTTTCCGCTGGGGCAGGCAGTGTAGATCTCACCGAAACCGCCCTTACCGACGGACGTACCGAGGCACCACTTGCTCTTCCTAATATCTGTAAGGATCGCTCCTTTGGGGAGGGGCGGGGGCATCTTGTAAGGACCAGCTCTCTTCTTCTTCTCATTCCCGCCAGCAGCGCGCGCCTTTTTAGCGCCAGCGCCCGATCCAGATGCCTTACTGGCGGCTGGCTTGGCTGATGAAGATGCATCTTTCTTTGGACTGGCCTTCTTCCGAGGAGGCATGGTGCGCGCGATGCAGCAGCTTCTCCTTCGATTTCTATATGGAGCGCAATCAAACGCGCGGGAAAAGTACGATCAACCCACCAACGTTATAACTATGGTTATAACATGAACGTCTAGTCTATACGCATAAGGTCTTGCGCCAAATATGGTAAGCGGTCGGCGTATCAACCTTGAATGTACGCATAAGGAATTTCCCAAAAATGGTACAGGGTCGACAATGTCGCATTCGCTACACGCATAAGGTATTGCGCCTATTATAGTGCTAGTGCTAGTGCAGTCTGAGATGCCAGTTGGAAGCGGTTCTCGTAACGGAGGGGGACGGGATCGGGAGAGTGAGCTGAGTAGCCAGGCCAAAGCCAATGGCGAGGAAGAGTCTTCCAACTCAGACGATGACTCCACGAGCTGTGAGTGAAGCTAGCTAAGCCAAGAAGTAAAGTAGGTGGGCTCTATTTAGAACGTGTTTGTTGCAGATGATGATGAAGAATCTGAGCATCGTAGAGTGGACTTCCTTGACGATATGCAGTACCTCGAACAGCAGTTCTCAGACCTCAAAGAACTGTGAGTCATGCTTGTACATAATCAGCTCCCTCACCCTCACAAAATTAATAGATTATCTTGATTGTATGTTGATTCAGACTGTACCAAGAGAAGGTCCAGGAGTTGGATCAGAAGATTGCAGAAGTAAGCAAAGGTGAGACCGTGTGTGAAGAAGTAGTGTGGGCTAGTTTGTTTTATTTTGTGTGTTTGGCTAACGGTAGGTTTTGCTCCCGAGTTTGTCCATCCTCAGCGAGAACTGGAGGAGGATCTACAGCAGCGGATCAAGATGGCCGAACTTCAGCTGGACTACAGGGTCTGTTTATGCTGATTCTGCTGTCTATTCCCAGCATTTTTATCATGTTATTGTTTCCATAGAAACAAAATATTGAGAACAAGTATGAGGAAGAAGTCGCTTCCGCTCACAAAAATTTTGAGGTACAATCATTTATTTATACAGTTCAACATTTGACAGTTTACTCGTGTGTTTATGTTAGGAGCTATGTGCTCTGACGAAGCAACGGATGATAAGTGAAGTGGAGGAGAGGATGAGGAGACTACAGGAGGAAGCAATCATCTCCAAACTCTCAGGAGGTATTTACCAATACATTATTATTCTAAAGGAGTTAGGAGAAAAAGAATTTAGTGACGTGTGTTTGGAGTGGTGGAGTGAGCATCTGAAACTGATGGATGATTTCCTGTGCAACAATGATTCTGCTCTCATCCTGCAGAGAGTAACTCAAGAAAGAGAAAGTATCGTGGGTCAGAGTTCATCTTACTGGAGAAACGAAAGAAGCCGGTGTCTGTGAATGATATCCTTTTCATATAATGTCATGTGTAGCTAGTTACAGCTCTCTCCCTCCATCTCTCCTTGTACTCCCAATATCAGTTCATTCCCTTGACTGAATTTCCCTACGGCCATGTGTGGTGCACATGCTCAGAGACATGGATATAATGGAAGACATCAACGACATACGACAGGTGAGGAAGACCCGCCCGTTAGCGTGTGTAATTAGACATTCTTGGTATAGGGTCACGCTGCACTGGAGGTCAGCACAGCATCAAGAAAGCTTAATAGTAAGAACACCAAGCAATGATCGTACTGACTAGTGTTAACATTGTCAACATGCCCCCCCCCCCCCTCCTCTTTCCAGAACAAAGAACTTCCACTAAGGATACTACAAAAAGATAGATAATACCAGTGATATAATGTAAACATGTCTACACTACAGCATTGCTCTACAACAATGTCATTGTAATATTATTGACAAAACTGGATAGCTAGCTGGCTACTTGTGCTGATGTTCAGCCATTGTTCGGTACAGGTCGACAGAGAGTTAGAGAAAGGCGTCGCACCACTCACGTAGACACGCGTGGCAATCCCTCTGCTGCTTCGCGTTAGCGCCACAGGTCACATTCAGCCAGTCCGTAAACATCTCTTCGTTCTTCTTGAGCACCAGGTACTGCCCGAGAACCACGTAGGCTTTGTCGAATCCCTTCTCACTGAGTCTCTTGCCCAGGGTTTCTCCGATGCCGGCCAGGTTCGTCACTGATTTGTCGCCCATGGGCTCACTCACGAAATCACGGTGCTTCTGGCTAGTGCTCGACATAGCTCCTCTCTTCTCACTAATCTGATGAAGTTATACGATGTTGGCGTGTCTCAGCGCTCAGCAGATTTAAAGGTAGCTCGATCGGGGCGGCCCCACATGAATTTCAAACTAGCAACGTCATTCATGACGTTTGTCGGTGGCAGTGAGCATGAGCTGGCTATAATATTATACCAGAATCAAAGAATGTCAATGTCATTTAGTATAAATTAGCAATAATATAATGAATCAGAAAGAGTAGGTTACAGTGAGAGCTAGGGGCGTCACTTCAATGAGGACAAAAGATGAAACATTAATCAAGTCACAGAGTTCAGAGTTCATGTCAAGATTTGTTAGTGGGTCGTATTAGGTTGAGTATAACTTTGGGCGGCTTCGGAGGACCGAGGGCGGGGAGGGGTCGCGTACCCTCACCATCAAGAGAATCAAGACGACCCTAAAATAATGTGTGTATTTTTTATCCTCATATCAATGATCTGATTGTCTTACCTTTGTTCTGCTATTGATTGTATCTTTTTGTAGAGAATTGTTTATTGGGGCAGGGACATCCCCCGTTGGGGTGATCGGCTCGTTGATACCACTGTCCCGGCTCATATCCCCAGGGGCACCCTCATCAACCCCCAAAGACATGGACTCCACTGACGGCTGCTGACTCAGCACTCGAGGGCCGGACTCAACTGAGCTGCTCGTGTCTGAAGCACTGAGACTATGCTCATCCACACTCTGGAAACAAGCGGGGTGAATATCATGTATACCGTAGATCAGGATATTTTCGCCGGTGAAATATTTGGCTTGTAAAAAAAAAATTTCGTCAACGACCTTTTCCGACCAAAATTAAATACGCATTTTGTGCAATGTATGTCGACCTATGCCTATTTTGGTCGCTCGAGTCTGGCGATGAAATTTAGACTATGTGAAAAATATTAAACGGCGAAAAATTCGTGATCTACGGTACAATATTATACTCTTGAATGCACCTACCATAAAGCTATCAGAGGTGAGCCTTCTTTTCTTTGCAGAGCTGCCCTCCACAGCACCACCACTAGCCACTGCCCCACTCTCGGGCGAGGAGTTCTCCACACCATCGGCTGTAGGTGGGAGGAGTTTCGGCTTTTTCCCTGCCCCCTGTTGTCCGTCCTCTCCCTCCTCACTCTCTGCCTCCTTTCGTCTTCTCTTGGTGCTAGGGGATGGCGTCTCGGAACCCTGAACAAACAACAAACAGCAATCAAGAGCTATCATTGGTGGGGGTGGGGGGGGGGTCACTTCATTTGGAAGGCCTACATCAAAGTTGCTTGAAACTTAATTTCTTACTGATGGTATGATGGAACTTCGTTTCTTCTTGATTTGTTTCATCTCGCTCGGCGGTAAGTATTCAGCAAGTTTTTTCCTGAAAATGAGGTATTGTATGTGTCAAATTGACGGAGGATGAAAGCTAAAGGCTCACTTTGTGACGTGCTTGACTTGAATGTTGGTTCCCTCCTGGAGATCATTATGACGACCACTGGCTAACATCACTGCAGAAAATAACAGCATACATGTACATATTGCAAACGCATCGAGAGAGAGAGAGAGAGAGAGAGAGAGAGAAAGACGAGTTATCATGCTGACCGGCGTTTATGAAGAATTGTGCCTCTGCTGTGATGGATATCTCCCCGCTCTTCTTCAAGTCGAGCCCTATGAACCAGATGCTGCCGACAGACGACCCCTCCCCCTCCTGGTCGTCCATGGTGGGCGGGGCATCGTATGATCGAGGGTAGATGTGAACAGACTGAAACGCCTCGTTGGCCTCCAACTGACCAATCAGAATCCTGATCTTTGATTCGACCAGCCCCGACCACTTTAGAAGCTGCTCTGAGTTAGCAGCCATTGCACAGATCACAATGTAGTGCCTAAAATGGAATATTTTATTACCAATTAATTTTCTTGATGAATTGCAGTTTTCTCATGCATACTAGTATGGTATATAGCTGGTAGTGTACAATAATTGGGTGAGTTCGCACTTACTTGAATAAGTTAAAGAATCTGATGGGTTCAAAAAGGTCAAGCCATGTTTTTCTGCCGAGCATTATCTCCGTGCAGACCTCGATGCCTCGTCGAAACTCCTTCAGCATCACCTCACGAGTAGAAAACGTCACATTGAAAGTTGAGTTCTGCTGAGGGTAGGCTGGAGTGATGATCGGCATCAGGTGATATCGGTCAGATGGGTTAATCTGAAGTAGCACGAGTTAGAAGGATAGATATATGACATTGTAGCAAGGAATGGGTGATGGTTAATTAAAAGGGGCTTACCCTTGGGTCCCAGACAGGCAGTCCTAGTTGGAGAACATCATCATCCATATTCTTGAGCAGCACTGGCTTTGGCCACTCCCTGAGATCGAGAGAGAAAGAGAGAGGAAAAACAGGAAATAATAAAAACATAATGTAGAAAGCTGCTGAACCACTGACCATCTCTCGAAAATGAAGAAGAATTTGTGCACTATAGTTGAGGCAGCTGCATTGGGGTAGAGCTGGCAGGTCCGTGCCACCAGCATCGCCCAAGACACTCCGCCAAGGTAACCAATAGCATTCGAGTAGACTCCACGCCCTAAAGGATGGAGAGAGAGAGGGGGGTGAACCCTTCGATTATGAAATCAAAATTTCCTGGCCACTTACTTTTAGCCCAGAGTTTTATAGCTCTAAGGGCAATCCTGAAGCTCTCCTGATTGGGTACGAGGCTGAGGATAGCGTCGGTTACCCGGCAACCGTTGAGGCTACGCACACAGCGCTGGTCGAGGTTTCGAAGAAGAGTCTTGTCCAAGAGATTGAGATTACCAGGGATAGCGGGAAGAGCCAAACGAGCAAACAGCAAGTCCATCTACAGAAATGAAGGCAACAAAGACAGGAAATGAAAAAGGAAGTGACTGGCACAGGACATTCTCTAATAATTCCGACAGTTACCTCAACTTCCTCAAACTCTAGCTTGATGACCGGCACGAATGCATCCTCGATGGCCCGTACATTGGCCACACCCTTCTCCTGCAGGAGTAGCTCATAGAATGATGAAAAGAAGTCGTCTCTCTCAATATGCCTTGGGGCTACCAATAGTGTGTCAATATCGGCACCTGGTGTGAAGTATATCAATGGTGTGAGTTCATCACTATGCACCTATTATACAGATATAGGAGCTACCTTTGCCGTGGACACCAAGACGATAAGAGCCAAACGTAAAGATTTTCCCGCCAACTTCCCGGGACTCTTCTTCAGTCTTTCCCTTTTCTTTGCTGACTTGTACGATCCATCGCTTCATGAGCTCATTGAGTCGACCAAGGACCAGCAAGCGGTGGTCCTTACCTTCAGCGGTGTCAAACATGTCAAAAGACTCTAGACACTCAACAAGCTTGTCCGTCAATACCACATCCTGTAGGGGAAAACAGTACCACCTCATATCCATTCCCCAGCCCTTCTAGGACATACCTTTGGTTGTGGACCAGCCAAACTTAAAGCAGATGTGACGCCAAACGATTGAGAACCAGAACCAGATCTATTGGTATTATTATTCACTCACATTAGGCCATTATAAGATACTTATCGATAGTATCACGTACGCTTGCTGCTGCTTAGCGGCCGCCATGATGCTGGCAGGCTAGTGCACGTTGCCAGTCCTAGTGCCGGCTAAATGCGCGGCAGCATTGAAGTCCAGGGCGATGGCAAACAATCCCTGAAGGAGTCTCGACACTAACAGAAGATATTAGAGGACAGACCCTTGTTCATCTCTCTCCCCACTTCTAGTTCTGCTGGTTCGCGGGTGTAATACAAAGGAAGCACATGATTGCCACGTGATTAATACAGCCTCGCTGTCCCGCATTCACTGCGCATGCGTGAGTTTTCACGAGAACTGGGCGTGCCCGCACCGTCAGCGCTCGAAGGGAGGCGCTGGGAACTGGAACAAACAAACACCGTTGCTTGTGCCTCTGAATACTTGGAGTTCTGAAAGTAGCCGCTTTGAGGATGAGCCATCTCCTGGATAGGCCGCGTCTGGTCACGGAAGGTGAGTGCATGTGTATGATCTTCAATCTTGCTAGCGCTGAAAATGTTTGCACGCAATAAGGGGGGCGTAGCTCGATTCCTGCACGCACGACTTGCGTCGCTGTCGACCATTCAATCTTAGCCGTTTCTTACAGGTGCAAGGCCAGAAGATGGCGTCCCCGACATGACAGTGATCAGTGAAATAGACGAGTATGGCATCAATACCAATCTCAAAGTGCGCTACAGACAGGGGAGAATATACGTAAGTATTTTTTTTCCCACAGATTTGAAGGTTTGCATAGCTAGTACTTCATATTGCTATTTATACTGCACCTGTCGCGACAGACCTACACAGGTACGATTCTCGTGGCGGTCAATCCGTATCACCAGCTGGACATCTATGAACTCGTAAGTCGCTGCCTCAATATCTATTATATTCAGTGTATTCATCTAGCGAGATTTCAAGATTGTTTGTTGATGACTGTTACGTAGGACACTATCAACGAGTACAGCGGCACCAAGATGGCAGACATGCCTCCGCACGTGTTTGCAGTCGCAGAGGCGGCGCTGGTTCATATGGAGGACGATCAGAAGAATCAGTCGTGCATCATCAGCGGAGAGAGTGGAGCAGGAAAGACGGAGACGACAAAGTTCATCCTTCAGTACCTGTGCCGAGTGACGTGCAGTGTGTTTCGGTGGGTGGAGCAACAGATACTGGAGGCTAATACAGTGCTAGAGGCATTTGGTGAGACCATACTTATTCACTTATTCATGACTGTAAAAGTCTTTTATTGTTTTCCTGGCGATGACTTGCAATTGGGCTGATAATTAATCTTTGGTATTTTTCACTGCTTTTGGTGCTGAGTTAATAACTATGTGACCGATATCTGTTGAAATCCTTTTTATTGGCATGCCTATTTTCGTTGTCTTGATGCAGGTAATGCTAAGACAGTTCGCAATGACAACAGCTCACGATTTGGAAAGTTTATTCAAGTCTGTTTTGACAGACACAAAAAGATCAGTGGCTGCATCATCCAAGACTACCTTCTTGAGCTCTCTCGGGTCAGCTTCCAGTCCAAGGGAGAGAGAAACTATCATGTGTTCTACCAGATGATAGCAGGAGCTCTCACCAACCCAGAGCTGAACCGTCACCTCATGCTGGAGAAGGCATCCTCCTTCCACTACCTCAACCAGAGTGGATGCTACACTCTCGATGATGTTGATGATAGTACCATGTTTGATCAGCTAAGACTGGCTCTCCAGGTAAAGTGGTTGTAAACTATTGTGATGAATGTGAAATTAGTCAAGAAATATTATATTATTAATTATGACATTGTATGATTATGAGAATTTATGCTGATTTTTTTGTGTAGGTGCTGAACATATCTGAGTCTCTCTCCCTTGGGATATTCCGCATGCTCTCTGCCATACTGTGGATTGGTAACCTCCAGTTCAGTGACTCTGAGAGTGAGGCTTGCCAACTCACAAGGAAAGATGAACAGATTATAAAGAAGATAGCAGCTCTTCTCGGTATTCCAGAGGCTCACGTTCGAAAGTGTTGCACAGTTCGTCAGATTAGTGTCAAAGGGACCACCACAGATATCGCACTCAAATATCACGAGGTAAAGGAGTGTAATATTTTTATAAGAAATTTTACTTTATTAATCAATGTGAGGAGTGTCGCAGATTTTAGTGAATTTTAGCACTCTGCTTTGAAGATTTCTAAAGTTGACTTGAAAATAATAATATTATGCATTTCTTGTGTTTTCTCTGTCTCCAGGCTAGGGAGAATCGTCATGCGATGTCGAAGGCTCTCTACTCTCGTACCTTCTCCTGGTTGGTCAATCAGATCAACACTAGCACCAATCCAGGCTCAGACAATTCAAAGTTCATTGGAGTGCTCGATATCTTCGGCTTTGAGAATTTTCAGGTCAGTTAAGTACATCGTTAATAGTCATGTGATCAATCATGTGATATCTTCTTCTTGTGAATGCAGTGGAACTCATTTGAACAGCTTTGCATCAACTTCACTAATGAGAAACTGCACAAATTCTTCAACCATTATGTCTTCCAACTGGAGCAGCAGACTGTGAGTTATTAAAAATTATTTTGATTATTAACATGCTATTAACTAATTTTTCCTTTATAATTAGTACAAAGAGGAGGGGATTAACTACGCACACATCAGTTTCACCGACAACACCTTGTGCCTTGACCTCATTGAAAAGCCTCCAAAATGTGTCCTGAGACTACTGGATGAGGAGTGCAGGTTTCCAAGGGTAAGCAAAGTGGCCAGATTACCCAATCACCCGGCCCCTCACCCCCTGTTCCTATCTATCACTGTGTTCTCCTGCACAGGGCACAGATCAGTCCTTCCTGGAGAAGCTTCACCATGAGCTAGGACGCCACTCCCACTTTGTGAAGGGTGAGGACAAGCGACTGTGGTCGGTGGAGTTCGGAGTCCGTCACTATGCTGGGCCTGTCACTTACGTTGTAAAACACTTCCTCGAAAAGAATAAAGATGTACAGCAGGATCTATTCTTTGACTACCTCGAAAAATCTACATGCGAGTTTGCTCGTGAAGTCACTAAATTCAGAGTAAAGAAGAGTTAATTTATTTATTAATTAAAACTTTGATTCTATTTCACACACTCACACACCCCACACTAGGATCTTCTCTCTTCTTACCTTGAGATGGCAAAGAAGAAGGCTACCAAGTCGAAGGTTCTTATCAGCGGCACCAAGACGGGCAAGGGAAGACCAACGGTTGGAGATACGTTCAGAACTCAGCTCATTGCTCTAGTGGACGTGCTAGACGCAACCACTCCCTGGTAATATTAATTACTATAGGGGCATATTAAATAATAGTTAGACACTGTTTAGGAGGTTTCTACGTGATTTAGAAGACCGAAGGGCTCTGTGTAGAATCCCGAGCAAATCCCGAGCAAAGCGAGGGTTCTACTGAGCCCTGAGGTCTTCTAAATCACGTAGAAACCAACTAAACAGTGTCTAACCTGTTTAGATCCTAGCAACAATGCCCAAAAGCTTGATACATAAACTGCTGCCTAGCAACAACCCTAACCATAGGCAAGAAAATTTACATGATTTTCTACAGAGCTTTACATGATTTTCTACAGAGCTTACATGATTTTCTATGAAGGATAGATACTTCAGTTTAACCAATCAGATTACAGTATTTATTACAAGTAGGATCTAATTATTATTAGAGATTTATTGATATTTTTGCTCAGGTATGTGCGTTGCCTGAAGCCAAACAATGAGAAGGCCGCCCGTGACTATGACGACGAACTCGTCATCACACAGCTCCGCTACTCTGGCATGCTGGATATCGTTAGGATTCGACGAGAGGGGTACCCCGTCCACGTACCCGCCAGGGAGTTCCTTGCCAAGTACCGATGTCTGGCCGCCAAAGACCCAGAACCACTGCCGTCAGACGACAAAAAAGCAGCAGCTAAAATTCTAAGATCACTGAATCTTCCCGAGACCGAGTGGCAGATTGGAAAGACCAAGGTGTTCCTTCGAATCAGCGTATTTGACCCTCTGGAAGAAAAGAGAAAGCTACTCTTGACAGAAAAAATGATAGTGATACAGAAAGTGTGGAGAGGGTATATTGCAAGGAAGAGGTTTCTGGAGATGAGATTCGCAGCCATCATCTTACAGAAACATTTTAGAGGTAGCCAGCAGAGGATAAGATTTGTGAGAAAGAAGAGAGCGGCCATTGTGATCCAGGCTCACTACCGGGGAATGGTGGCCAGGGAGCTTGCGGCCGCTCTGAGGAAGAAGAAAGAAGAAGAGGAGAGAGAGAGAAGGAGACTGAAGCGTCTGGAGGAGGAGAGAATGGCGAAAGAGAGGGCTCAGAGAACAATGGAGGAATCCTACAAAGCTGCCCAGATGGAGCTACTCACTCTGGCAAAGATGGCCGAACACAAGAGCAAGAGAGCAGTCACGAAATCAGGTGACATTGATCTTGACGCAATGTTCACTTTCCTAGCTGAGGAGCCAAAGCCTTCTGGCAAGCAGGAGAAGGCCTTTCTGGACAGCATCACAGCTGACTTGGAGAAGATGTTCCGAGCTGGAGAAGCTGCCAGTGAGCCCGCTGTGAGGAAGCCATCGCGACCAGCACCCAGGGCTCCTGCCTCAAGGCAAGCAAGACAAGGAGGAGAGAGAGAAGGAGGACCACCACAGTCACAAGCTAAGCTATCTCGCACCCAGCGGAGGCAGAGGAGAGTGATGAAGAAGCTTCTTGGAGTTGAAGAGGAGGCCGGGAGGACAGAGGAGGTCTTCGATCCATCCGCCTACCCTCTGCTCAAGTTTGCTGAGATGTACTTCAATGATTTTCCTAGCGACACTGGAGGCTTCAGCACACTCAGTCTTCGTAGAGCTCCAAGAATAAAAGATGCCATCCCCAAATCGGAAATGCTTGTCTTCACCAAATCCAGCACTCTACCCACGTCCATGGTGCACATGCATGACCCAGAGAACGTCAACCTAGCCTGTGGGATTTTCAAGGATATGTGCAAGATGCTGAAAGGAGATTTGAAAACGGAGCAAAGTAATCTTATTATTCAGAGCACAGTCGCTTACGGCATTGATCGCCCGGAGCTAAGGGACGAGATATTCTGTCAGCTGATTCGTCAGGTGACTGATAATCCAAAGGAAGAGGCTGTTCTCAGGGGATGGCACTTCCTCACTCTCTGTACTATTGCTTTCCCTCCTTCAAAAAATTTCAACAAGGTAGTTCACAATGAAGTAATGCTTGTACTATTATTTATTTCTTGATTTTCTGCAATTTTATGCTCTGATTCACTGCTGATGATAATTTTTGTTGTGTGTGTAGTTTCTGCAGGCGTACTACCAGACGCACTCCTCGGATGCTGTGATTGGTCGATACTCTGCCGCGTGCCTCCACACCATGAGGCTAACCAAAGTCAGCGCTAGGAAGTACCCTTGCTCATCCATCGAAATAGCCGTGAGTCATCATGATGTAACCAGAAATTAGCTTCCATCTTGAGTATGGTCTGTTCTCTTGCCTTATATAGGCTGTGAAGAATCTCAATCCGCTGATCTGTCGTTTCTACTTCCTTGACGGCAAGGCCAAGGCCATGGGCGTCAATCCATCGGCCACCGCCAGTGATGTCATCAGAGCACTGGCGGAGAAGATAGAGCTGCAAAACGTCGATGGATGGGCACTATATGAGGTACAGGGACAACTCTGCAACCATAATCTATATAGTGACGTCAACAGTAATGACGACCTATACCTTATCTGCCAAGCCATTTTCTTCTATAATAGGTTAATCCTGAGAAGGAGCACTTCATCAAAGGTCATGAGTACATCGCTGACGTTTTGTCTCAGTGGGAGAGGGACAAGCGGTCGTCCATGACGATGACCAAGTACACAACTGTATCCCGCAAGCCAAGCTACGCGGCTGCCCTGGGCGGAGGGGACTCAAAGTTCGTCTTCAAGAAAAGGGTGTTCCGACGGCCGAAGGAAATCCCGGAGGACCCCGTCGAGTATCACCTCATGTACGCACAGGCTGTTCACTCCGTTGTCAAGGTAACCTCAAGAATGCTAGAATATTACTACTGAATAATATATCTTCAAAATGAGCTAAAAATTAAAAGTTTTTGCATTTTGACTATGCAGTCTACTTCAGTGATGGATACTTAGCCTACAAGCTGCACATTAAAAAAATACCTCACAGTGCATTTGTTTGTATATAATTGTTTCTCAGATTGATGAGTTTCCTGTGAATGAGGCTGTAGCCCTCCAGCTGGCCGGTCTCCAGGCGCAGGTGCTCTGGGGGACCTTTGACCCCAACCTGACCTCTCGCTACGATGAGATAGAGCAGTTTCTGCCACTGAGAATCGTTCAGAGCAACAAGAGCAAAACTAGGGAGGACTGGAAGAAGGCGATTGGAAATGCACACAAGGTGAAAAGTCATAATTATAATTGATAACCGAGATCCTCCCAGCCTTCCAGTACACTGCACAGGGACAAGAATAGATTCTAAAAATAGATTATTTTACATGCAGCATAGAATAAAAAGGGAGCATAGCTAGTGATTTTGTATAATGCATAATGCAAATTGATTAAGTTTCTCTTCACTGTTGCTATAGAAATATGGGACTGGTAAGACGGATATCCAGGCGAAGGTCTGGTACCTGACCTCAGTGAAGCACTATCCCCTCTATGGCAGCGTCTTCTACCACGTCACCTACAAGGGTTTCTGGTCTCACCCGAACTCACTCATACTCGCCATTGACGTGGACGGGATAAAGTTCGTCAACGCAAAAACAAAGCAGGTACAAACCATCATAACATTAATTATACTATAATAATTATGGTGTAATAATTTTAAATTTTTGGTATAATTATAGCAAGTCATTATTATGCATAGTCCTAGCTGCTATTACGCCACATGGCATTTGAATTATTCCATCTTTTGTCAGATCATGGCTCAGTATGGCTACTCCCAGCTGGAGAATGTGGCTGTCGACATCATAGAGGATGCGGTGAGCCTGAACATGAAGACCAGCGGGCCGGAGGAGCAGAGGAGCTTCAACTTTGAGACTGAGAAGAAGGAGGACATAGCTAGCCTCATCGCCAGCTACTCTCCCGTCCACAGCAACTGGAAGAGGGTGGGGGAGGCAAAGACCAAACTGGTGAGTCAGAATTCATGTCAACTCATAACTATTATAATTCACACACTAATTGTCTGTGCCTAAAAGATACTTTCTTATAAATTTTCCAATTTTTCAATATTTTGAATTTTATTGTATTGTGCTCCATACTCAGTAATAGTATTACCTTGAATCTCATATTTTTATAGCAATAATATAAGTCTACTATCCATGACATTGTGTGTAGATCCGTGTGACAGAGGAGGATCGCACGAAGCTTTGGCAGGACATTTGGAACTGCCGTAGATCTCTCTCTGTCGAGCACAAGATGCTCCAAGAGCCTCCGGAGACCGGCAACTTTCTCACGACCACGCTGCGTCGATACAACCGAGCGAGGATGGAGAGACTCAACAAGGCCAGAGAGGAAAAGGACTTTGAAAAGATCTTCAAGCAGTCGTTCTGGTCTTACAGCAAGAGTCCCCTAAAGCTTCCCCTGACAGTGCTGGAGGGAGAGCCTGGTGGAGAGCTCGAGGAAACAGCACTCAAACTGTTCTACACGATACTACAACATGCTGGTGAGCAGCTCTGCATGCTTTCATAAAATGGCTGATCTGAGAGAAAACTAAATTTTTGGGTGAATTTTGCAAAAATGAACCAATTCTTTCTTTCTTTGATTACCAGGGATCTCCCCCTCTGGTGGGAGTGGCTTTGATGAGGTTGACCCCGACGACTGCGTTACCATGGTGCAGCTGGCCATACAGAAATGTCTGGAGAGAGAGGCTCTGTGCAATGAGTTCTATCTTCAGCTGATCAAGCAGACAACCGACCAGCCAGACCCCAATGGCAGAATTAACATTCAGAACTGGCGATTCCTCTGTCTGATCTGCGGAGTGGTTGTCCCGCGGAATCAGGTCATTCTGAACTACCTCCATGCCCACCTCAGGAGGTGTGGCATCGACTCTCACACAGAGGAGGGAAAGTTTGCTCAGTTTGCATCACAGGTGAGGCAACTAATAGCCTGCATGGAGCTAGTCGTTTTGTATAAGAACTTCAGCAGATCTGCTAATATGAATGATGACGTATCTTTTCTTAATTAACTTTGCAGTGTTCATCTCGAACTCAAGACACCAAAAATAGAAAGTATCCGCCGTCATACCGAGAGGTCCAATGCATCATACGAAGGTATCAATTACATATTATCCACAATGGCCAGCATGTAGTTGGAATTGGGTAGGGTGTCGAAGCTAATGATCCTTTCTCTGTCTCTGTGCAGGCGGCCGATCCATGAGAGGTTTTACTTCATGGATGGGCAGTTCAGGGCGATTGAATTTGATGCCTCGGCTACGACTCAAGAGGTCAGAGTTCATCAGATACATACCATGGAGGTGGTGTGTTAATGTCTGTTGTGTTGTCCATCTGTCAGGTTGTTGAGGTGGTGAAGGAGCGCATTGGCCTCCAGAGAAGCGCTGATGGGTTCTCCCTCTTTGAGGTGTTTGGGCAGCTGGAGAGGAACATGCTGCCGGGGGAGAAGGTGGCCGACGCCATGTTCAAGTGGGAGAAGTATGCAAGAAGTACTCACTCACCCAAAATACTCAAACTGACGTTCAAGGTAACTTATTAGCAATAGTAGTATAGACTCTGATGTTCAAGTATTTTTCTTATTCAGAAACGTTTATTTGTGAAGCCGTACTTCAACCCGAGTGATCCAATTGAAGTGAATCTTCTTCTCCACCAAGCCATTGATGATGTGGTCAGCGACCGCTACCCTGTCGCCATCTCAGAGGCCATCTACCTAGCAGCCCTCAGGGCACAGGTCACGCTAGGCAAATTCTCAGAGGACACAAACCTTACCGACTACATGTATGTTAAGAAAGATGCATAAACTAATTGCAACATCAAAATGAGTTGACCATCTTTCTCTCCCTTCAGGAATATTATCGAGTCTTATATTCCCAAGCACATGCGTCAGAGAGTACGGCCTGAGGACATTGCACGGAAACACCACGACTATGCTGACATGTCAGAGACAGAGTGCAATGAGGCATACATGGCCTTCATCCGCCAGTGGCCGCTCTATGGCTCCACCATATTTGACGTTGTACAAGGCTACACCAGCACACTACCGAAGAACCTCTGGTTGGCCGTCAATGAAAATGGTATCCACATCTTGAAGAGGAGAGACAAGGAACCACTTGTTACATATGACTACAAGAATATTGTCAACTATAGGTGAGGGGAGAGAGGCAGAGAGAGAGAGAGAATGTTATTATGCTTTCTGATATGCAGCCCTTCTCTGAAGAACTTGATGATAGTCACTGAGAGTCTGACTCGAGGAACAAAGTTTGTCTTCAACACAAGTCAGGTAAGAAGAAAGACATGAACCGTACAATCAACACTGTTTTAATACTTTTTTTTGGTTGGCACAGGCGTCACAGATTGCCCATCTGATTAGAGACTACACTCACATCATTGTGGAGAAACAGAAGAAAGCTGCCCACCACCAGAAGAGACCAGGGGGAGGACCTCTGACATCCACCGCTGCTAAAGGGGCTGTAAAAAGAGGGCGTGGTTCTGCATTATGAACACCCCTCGGCCTAGTACATAATCGCACATAATAATAGTGTGTATAATAATTATTAATTACAAATGTCATGTATTTTCAGTCAAACTTTCAATGCAAACTACTTGAGTTGATAATTAATTAGATAGGGTTGATCTTTTTATTATTTATAATGTTGTTTGTGTGTAAATATTATTTTTGTCTCAAATATTAGATATCAAGATAATATTGCTGCTATCATTAAATACTTGACGTGACCATTGTATGTGCGTACCTACGTTAGGTATGGGTCGTCAGAGCAATCTAGCAATTGCATGCTGTGTATATAATTCTTAACATCTGGAGATTCAGAAAGTGTAAAATGAAATCAGGGGAAAAATCTCATTTGAACTGCGCGAAGGTGAACAATTAAAGATTCAATTATTAAAATGAGTGCAAAATGAAATATATAATTGAATTGAATTGAATTTTTTTAAAGTCATGGCAGCACACCACAAGTTTGGTCCACGTGACAACAATTTTACATAAATAAAAGTAATATTATGATACAATAAAGAAAGTATCAAACATGAGTGATTCTGCAGGAGTCTCAGGAACTGTACATAGAATAATGAATAATTAAGGGAGTGAAGGGATGAGGGAGAGGTAAATAGATATATAGGGGAAATATAATATTGAGTGGTTGAATATGATCGATACATGGGAAATTTCGTTGTGGTATATTATCGAGTGCATTCAACTTAAGCAAGTTCAAGTTGAGTGTCCATGAAAGAGTGGAGCTGGGCCTGCTATAGCCGAGGTTGATGGGAATACACTTGACCAGTCCAGAAAAGGGAGAACTTAGATGCAATGGTTGCGAATCTGCAAAATGGAGAGAAATTTGACACAATGTAGTCCCTGACTGCACATGGTGACTACCTTACCTTCAGCCAGCCCACTTCAGTCCTTAATCTTGCATCCTACACAGACACCGCCAGCTGAGAGAGATGAAGGGAAGGGAGATGCCCACCACTAGCCAAGAGAGGTAGAGAGAGAGAGAGAGAGACAGAGGAGATACGTCCACCACCAGCTGAGAAAGGGAGTGAAGCAGCTATACCGATAATGGCCACCACCAGGGAGATGCCCATCACAAGAGAGGTAGAGAGAGATATATCCACCACCAGCCAAGAGAGGGAGGGACTCGAGGAACACATCTGGCTAGCTCATCGGACTTTTCTCCCGGATGGATCTCCAGTCGTGAGCTATAGAACGAAAAAGAGGGTTGCCACAAAAAAGACACAAATATTTACCTCTGCCATCACTTGTGTTCTTTCCCAATTAGTGAAACATAGTGGGTCAAAAAACAGCTCTCCATGTCAATACTGAGCTGCACAATGAAATAAAACAGTTGCACATGTAAAAAAAATTTTAATACAATTGTATACCTCGACAATGAATCATTTAATTATGACAAAGAAAGGAAGTGAACTGGATAATGTCTTCTGATGTTGATTTTGTTAACCGTTGATTGGTCTTGATTTTCTACTTGCAGTTACAGAGGAGATGCAGTTGAAGCTGACCTTTCCCTAGTGCTGGCAAGCTCGATTGTGGAGCACCCCTACTTGTTTGATGGTCTCAACTAAGTTTACCACTTGCTCAACAGCATGGCAAAATTGTAAAAATAAACAGATAAAGAACTTGCTTCCAAGAGGAAGACACCTTCATCTTGTAGGATCCTTGATCTCAACTAATACACCATCCAGAGTACGCAGACACGGCACAATGACTGAACAGTAAGAAAAGTTATAAAAAATATGCTGAGAGAGAAAATTATAAATAACCACACTTTCCTGCAGAATTCGGAGAAAAAAATTAAAAAAATCTTTCATCTTGCGAGATGCCCCATGTTGCAGGATGGTTGCAGATTTAGAAATAATCAAATCACAAGATCAAACCACTTCTTGGAGATGAGGGAAAATATACCTCTATAGTTGCTCTTGAAAGAATATCTTGCAATAAATTACATAGAATGTTTTAATTTGCATTTTTAATGCAATTTAAAACTGGAAATGACATTGGACTGAAATGTGCATGTGGCAGCACATGCACTGCAGTCTAGTTGATAGATCTACTGGTGACCAGCACAGCATTAACAGTTACTGCAAACAAGCCTTTTACCACACGTATACCCCCACACTAGCCTTGAAGAAAAATACTGGTCTGGTCAGCAGAACTCGAGAATTGTCCAGATTGCCCCGCTCCTGCAGGCACTGAAATACCTGCAGAAACGAGAAAAAGAAAGATAGTAAAATTAGGATCATCAATTTACAGTAATTTATTAACAGTACTATCAATGGACAAGTTGCTATTGCACTCCACAATTTTAACCCGTCACAGGCCATGCGTCTGCCTGCTGCGACCAAACAGCCTTGGTGCCATAACACTCCATCCGCAGTATTAGAACACTATGGATGGAGTAGACTGGCATTAAGGCTATTCCCCACCACAGACACAGACATCGCCCCGAAGGACTCGATGCAAAAGCACCTGTGCCTACACCCCGAAGGGCCCCCCCAAATGGTTAAGCCAAAATCATAGAGTAACAAAAGCAGCTTGGCTAAGCTATCTACACCCAAGACCCCTCCCCGTTCAACAGAATTTGCGAGAACAACTGCCCTGCACAAGAGCCAGACATACACCAGGAATGGCAGCCCGGGAACTACCACCCCAGCATAAGCTGGTGATACTCTCAATACATATCACAACTGAACTCAACGGAACTACGCGAGCCATCAATTCCCTTCTCACTCGAGTTGTACCACCTAAAGTCGCAGAAGACATGCGGGCCAGGCATGTATTTTGCGGCAGAAATTCGGTAACATCCCAACCTATGGAATCAGTTGCAAGTATGCGGGCCAGGCACATTTGCAACGATCCGATACTTGTTGAAAATCGGGAAAGGCACAGCTCACGAAAAAGGAATTGATAACAACCTATTTTTCACATGTACAAGGGGCATAGATACCCTGGACTGCGTGGTCCAACGTGTCTATGCCAGGTCCTCCAGACTCGCCATTAATTGCATTATGATCCGGATAGTACGGTGCCATGGTGAGCCTAGCACAGGCCTAGAGCTAGCTAGCTATAGTAAAATCTGTTAGAAAATGCGCGCTGCCACATACGGCTACAACTAATGATTGTGTAACTTATCTTTCCATAAGTCCACGAAGATACGAGCCACTGATGATATTGACACAAGTCTATATCCATCTCCTTGACATCAACAGTCGTGACACCAGCCAGAGAGAGAGAGTCCCGGGGGGCCAGCCACCACAATGACTTTCCTGCAAGTTCAAAATAGTGAAAAAGAATAAAAATCAATCACTTTCCTTGGGCAAAAATGATACAGTGGCTCTCTCGAGATAAAAAATAAACTGTTGGCCTGTTCACAGGACTGGAAGAAAAAAAAAGTGCTTAGATTAAAAATGCAATTTAAAATCAAATTAGACTACATAAATCTCTTATCATACATCTTCATAGCACCGACAACACACCCCAACAAACACCATAGCATAGTTACGACTTGACGACCGTTGCCCATTGAAGGTCCATTCATTCTTGCCATGTTGTGGATATTTACCTTAACTGAAGATCGAAAATCTTTGTTTAGCTAAAACTTATTGTCATCTAGTGCTTGCATTCACTAAGGACTCGATTACTTCACCCCAGACATCTTCACCTAGAATGATTACACTCCAGGATTTGCTTCACTGAGGACTTATCTTCACCCCAGACATCTTCACCCAGAATAACTTCGCTCTAGGACTTGCTTCCATTGTGGCCTTATCACCTCAGACATCTTCACCTAGAATGTGAACACTCTAGGACTTGCTTCACTGAGGACTTGTCTTCACCCCAGATAGCCTCACCCAGGATGCAAACAATCTGGGGATTAGCTTCACTGAGGACCTGTTCACCACCTCACCTAGAGCGACACTCTGGGATTTGCTTCACTGGGGTCTTGCATTCTCCTTGGAACTTACTTCAGCTAGAGCTGCTAACCTAACGCTTTAGTCTGCTCTGAAGATTCGTATAAAAAGCAAGCAGCAAGTTCCAACTACAATAGGCAACTGTCGTTAACTCATAAAATACCCACTATTACCACATCACACACACACAAAACTGGCCGTCAAGTGAAGATCTGGTTGGTAGGACAAAGATTTCTCGCCTCTGCAAGCATCGAAATACCTGCAGAAACGAGAGAAGAAAGAGAGTAAATTCAGATAATACACTTACAAAAGGTGTGCAAAATATTTAACCAAAACTAGCTAGCAATAAGTGGCAAGAAACCTATTAAATAGTAGTTATTTGCGAGAACAACTGCCCGGCAAGAGAGCCAGACATACACCAGGAATAATAGCTGTAAACTACCACCCCAGCATAAGCTGATATACTCTCAATGCATACCACAGCCGAAACTGCCCTGCAAGAGAGCCAGACATACACCAGGAATAATAGCCACAAACTACCACCCCAGCATAAGCTGGTATACTCTCAATACACACCACAGCTGAACTCAACGGAACAACATGAGCCACCAATTCCCTTCTCACTCGAGCTGTGCACACCTAAAGTCACAGAAGACACGTGCAGACATGTATTCAGAGACAAATTGACAGATAGAGCCTATTTCCCTGGGAGTAAGTTCATCTGTCATCACTGCACTGATCAACTTGTACATCTTCAACAAGCAGTACCAATCCATTGACGAGCTGTGGGGCAACTCAAGTGTCCAACACCCAAGAAGTCTACAGCCAAGATCACCACCAACATCCTACGGCTCCACATACCGTTAATGCAGGGGCAGTGATCCCAACCGAGGCTGGATGAGTGGAGGACAAATCAGTCGGCCACGGCTAGTCGGTGGATGGATGCTTGTCGAGGATACACCAGTTGCTCAGTGAAAGATGACGGATGAACTTGCTCCAGAAAAGCCAGATCAAAATTTGACAAAATCGGAAAAGGCACAGCTCGCGAGATAGGAATTGATAACAACCTATTAAAGGGGCATAGATACCTTGGACTGCATGGTCCAACGTGTCTATGCCGGGTCCTCCAGACTCGCCATTAATTGCATTATGATCCGGATAGTACGGTGCCATGGTGAGCCTAGCACGGGCCTAGCTAGAACAACTACACCCGCCATGCATACAAAATGCGGCGCACTGCAACAAAAAAAAAATACTGGACCACTTATCTTTCGCAATCTCCTTGTCTCCGTCCGGCCAGATGGAGTCCACGCGATCAAATATCATCCACCCGCTCAGTACCTGCTATAAGAATACAGATCACCTCCTAGCTCTGCACTCACTGGCGATGAAATTCGATAAAACAAGCGCCAGCTGTAGCTGTGCGCATGTGAAAATGACTCGACAGTGGCCACGTGGATAGTAAAGAGGAGGGCCTAGACGTGTTGTGGGTTGTAAAGTTTGTGGGAACATAAACCACTGGTGCCAGGCCAGGCCGGCTATTTGCACACGGCACGCGCGCGCACCCTTAATTAATTGGCGCCATGGGCTTTGCTTATATAGCCTTGCGCATGCGTGACACGTGTGCGGACGAGGGGTATAGGTCGTCAATTTAAAATGCATCAGTGAATGCAGCACTTGCATTAGCATAATAATATTGGAGACTTTCTTACACCATGCATAATATTATGACATTGTAAATAACACTATAACAATTATACAAGAATAATTAGAAATTATTAGTCATAAAAGTCAAAATCCTCCAGTTCAAGATCCTGCTCCATCTTGTTGCTAGGCTGATTGTTAAGGGGTGTGATTGGTGGGTGGAGGCTATCATCAAGGCCGGATCCATCACTTTCACTCTCACTCAATAAGCCCAGACCTGCAGCACAGAAGAACAGGATAACTTATGTAATGATACCTTATTTATGTGACGACCCTGTGCCTATTAAGTATTTCACATTATTGTCACTGACCGATTCTCCTGTGCAGACTGGAGTGGTGGGAGGCTGGAGATGTCATCATAGAGTTCCTGCAAAGAAAGGACCATTAGTGTCATTATTCAACAATTATCTGCTCTGTGTATACAGTGGACTCTCTATTAACGGACACTCCCAATAACGGACCTCTACCAAATAACGGACACTGCTATATGTACCAACCGTTATCTCCATATGTTTAATACAGTAGCAACACCTGAATAGCGGACAACCTCCGAATTCCGGATAACGGACACAGCAGCTTGCACGAAGTAATACAGTACTATACAAAAAACGTTCCGACTAACGGACGGCGGTGGGTGTGGCTAACCCCGCCCACGACCTTCTTACATGCAGTTCATGGCATTATTACAAAAATAATAAGACAGCAATACATCTAGACACTCTAAAAACGGTTTGCATGCTCAAATGGCAAGTAGCTAGCCATACAATGTCATGAAAACACTTGAATACGTCATGAATTTCTTTATAACAATGAATTATTGGCTATAGAATTAATATTAGATGAAGTGGGGGTGACTAAAGTAAAACACCTCAATAAAGGACATACCCCGAATAAAGGACAGAAGCCTATGTACCAAGGTGTCCGTTATTCGGAGAGTCTACTGTATTAACAAGGACTTGGCAAAATAACAGTTATTACAGTCACGGCGATGCAGGCTGAGCACACTAGCCAGAGAACAAGGTCAAGTACCATGTAGCTAACACGTCTGACCTTTGTTGGAGGGTAGTTGGTATGTATCCAGGTGAGGACTGCCGCGAGGTGCTATCGGATTCACTGTCTGATGCATCACCATCGTCCTCATTAGAGGGGGAGGGGTGGAGGTGAAGGGGGGAGGAGATGAGGCTACTGAGTTGTCGCTGGCTAGCCACTCTTTCCGCTGCTCTGCCTTGAAGCTGCTGTAGCCTCCCTCCGGTTGTCTCTCCCCTTAGCTCTCTCTCCACCTCAGTAATGGCGGATCCCTCACTAAGCAGTTCTGATATGTCATCTTCTCCTGCCCCAAACACAGTCATGGCCATCTCAAGCCCTCCACCTGCACACACACAAACACAAAATAATTCTGTTTTAATACACAAACACTATGGATTATGATGAAAATTGATTCCCAAGATACATTATACATGTGGCTAGCAGGAAGGTGGGTGGATATACCCCAACATTAGGTAGGAGGTTGTGGCAATACTAGGCACATGTGTAGGTGGAGGTATCCTCTTTCTCACTAAAATTCTCCTCTAGGATAATGCAGCCCCCTCCCCCTAGGACAGGATAGTTAGGGAATAACTTTTTAGTTCTGATTCAGCTAGGTGACCATCAGCATCCTTTTTGAAATTGTTTTTAATGTCACACTAGTGCTCCCCTCCACCTAGTTCTCAGGTACTAACTATGACCTGCACCACATGCTGGAAGTGTTTGTGATAGCAAAATCGGAAATTCGAACTAAAACTCACCATCCTCCTCTCTCTCTCTCCCACCATTCATCACCTCCTCCCTTAGAGAGAGCTCCGGGCTGCTGGCTTCTGATAACAAGGGGGACTCCCTCTCCACACGAGTAGTTTTGGGAGACGACCTGTCAACCTTTCCTTGAAGAATTGACAGCAGCTGTAGACGAGCCTTCTCCTTATATGCGGCGTTGCCAGGGGCAACCAGAGCAGGGGTCAAAGTAGCAGCTAGCTCGGTTAGGGAGCGGCCACACCTACTCAAGAGCCGGATGTTTTCCAGTAGGAGGGGCCAAACGGCAGACCACTGCTGAGTCATGTGACCACTCAGCTCCTCACAACTCGTTAGCAGAGGGGCATCCTTCTCCAGTAGTTGCTGTGGCAACATGCCTCCCATAGAGTTGGTCATGTGACCTAGCTGTTGCATTAGGACCACGCTGACGGCCCCTGCCTCCCACGTACTCACGTCCTTGCCCGCGGCCGCCATCCTGCAACGAGAGAACAAATTAATAAATATTATTCTAATAAAAAAAATTTGCAGCCTAGTTATGATCGAACATGGATGCAATGCACAAATTAAATTTCAAGCATACCAACAAATAAAGGCCATTAAATTGAGCAGTGTGTGTGTGTGGGGGGGGAGCGTAATAGCTCTCTATTTCTCTCACTAGAAGTAACCAATACCAAACATGCTGCCATGCAATATACTTTGTTAGTTTTGCTTCGAGCACACCGGAGCTGTTGATCTGGCCCTTCATGTTGTCAGATCCACTCGGGACAGAGTACATCAGATCTGCTGACTCAGCATCGACGGACAGGTGCTGGTTGAGGGTAGAGAGAAGGTGGAGAACAACTGTCTCTAGTGCTTTGCCGGTCAAAGCAGAGCTCGTTCCAGCAGGGTCATCCCCCACACTACTAGCCCTGTCATCGGATTCACTCAGTGTATCATCGCTAGGGGTAGGGAGATGATCCTCCAGGAGAGGAGAGCCCCTGTCATCAGAGGGGATGATTTGATGGTGATCGTGTTCCTGGCTAGCAGTGAGAGGGTGAGAAAGAGAGCCTGCTGGAGATGTCTGTTTGGTTGAACTGACACTAAGAGACAAAGAGTCTAGCAGCGCTGCATCTCCATCGGGGGGAGCGTCCTCTTGCTCAGTGGTAGATATCAATCTGTCATCACCTGGACTAGCAACTCTCCCCTGATCTTGCTGAGAAGTGGTGATGGCTGGCTCAGTAGAGGATAAGTGATGAATATTCTGTGAAAGAGGAGGAGGAGGGGGTGTATCAGGTGCTGACTCAGCAGCTGGGGTAGTGGTGAGAGAAGAGTCCCTCGCTGGTGGTTGGGGAGCAGAAGGCTGAGGGGGAGAGGTGAGAAATGATGATTTCTCTTTCACTTTCACCATAGATATATCTGGCATTGAATATCCTTCCCGCTCCTTCTCCTCTCTCCCCCTCGCTTCCACATCCTGTGGGCTTGGTGCTCTGCTGTCTGAGGCTGAGACACTTTCTACTGATAAATCATCATGGCTGACAGAGAGGTCTTCAGTGAGCAAGCCATCTTGTTCTGTTGATAGCAGTTCTGCACTCTGATTCACGACTCCTTGCTCGATTGTTGGAGAGAGATTCACAGAATGGGAGTGGCTAGGGGAGGGGCTTAGTGACGAGAGCCCGACCTCCTCTAGCAGCTGCTCAGGATCGGTGGAATATGGGCGTGGTAATTCCGCCCCTCGCTCGGGCCGATCATCTCCTGCTAACGTGCCACTTTCTCCCATTTCTTTTTTGCTAGTTGAGAGAGAGATGATTTTATCACCTTCCTCATCCACTGCAGTGGTTTGTATCTCTCTGTCTCTCTCCATTGAAGTTCTCTCTCGTACGGCAATAGCTTGCCTTTCAGTCTCAGCCTGCATCAATCCACCATCTTTCATTTGAACTGCCTTATTTTGATCAGCTGGTGATTCTGGCCTTCTCACTGCCTGCAAAAAGACTGGCTTTCTCTCTGCCTGGATGGAGACTCCTGGTCCAGGCTTTAATACTCCTGGTCCCAGCTCTGCCAGTGAACTAGGAGTGGCTGCTGCATATGTACCATTAGGTACGGCATTATTTTGCTGACTTGGCAATATTGGCTTTGCCGACAGTAGTGCTGATTGTTCCCTGGTAGTGGTGGTTGTAGCCTCCAATGACGCCAGTGGGCACGGCTCTAACATGGTACTCGAAGCTATTGGAGCAGAGGGAGGAGCTATGGGGGTGTGGCCTGAGAGTGGTGGGTGTGGTCTCTGTGCACCAGTGCTAGTAATAAGTGGATCGGGTTGCCTGTCGTCATGACGATGCGAGGTCGCAGAAATCTGCTGAGCTGTCAATTTCACCCACTCTGTGTGTGCTGATGCTACATAAGCTTCATAGTGACACTGAAAGCAAAAAAAAATTAATTATCATATAAATTACAAAACCATCCCCATGAGCGGAACACACCTTAAGTGAGGTGAATCGTGTCATGTGATTCGAAGTGCTGTCCTTAGCCAGCTGGAGCTTCTGCCTGAGGCGGGAGAGGTCGGCCAGGAGAGACGCGTTCCTCTCTGATGCACGCCGCTCACACTCACACACGCTTTTGTAGTACGTCTTCAGGGAACCAAGTCTACTGAAATTATGGGTAGATGGTACAAAATTATGACACTATCTAAGAAAATTAATAATAATATGATACTAACTTTTTTTACAAAATTTAATTATGGGAATGGAGTAAATTATTTGAGACTTACCCTGATGGCTGTCGTACAGATTCAGTCCTCTTCTTTCCCGGCAGACCCGCCAACTCCATCCTCATACACTCCATCCAGTATCTGCCAAGGATTTGAAATTGCGAGACCTAAGTAAATATAGGCGTGGCTAAAACGATCAAGCTCCACCCACAACATGGCGTATCTCTTGATCAGCACACAAATCAGGCTCGTAAGTCGATCGCAATGATAGGCCTAGGTATGTAAACTTTCAGACATTAATTTATATATTTCTCCGTGGCGTGGCGTGCAGGAGTGCGGCCCTACGCTATGCGGGGACCAGTACAGCGACCCCGCCCTAATGAAGAGCCTGGGAGCTGAACTGGTAGAGGACTCTGGGAAACAGTTGTATGTTTTCCACGATTAATTAGCACTATATTATATTATTACGATACACATAATTATGTTCAGTAAGATATACCAGAGCCCCGAGCCTCCGCGAGTGATTCTCAACAAATTGGCAGAGCTTGGATATCGAGTGGTGGCAACATCTGGTGTCGGACAGACGTGCATCTGGACGTTATTCAAAGAACAACATTGATTCAAACATAAAGAACACACGCTCGAGTTCAATGGTGTACACTATATAACTACCAAGCACTATGTCAATTTCTCTGAATCAATCTATATAATTATGTCATAAAAATAATTGTGAAAATTTTATGGTCTATGACCTGTCTAATTTGTTACTTGGCTTCACCAGTTGTGTCGTTGCCTTCCTCAGCTACTCTCTGCTCTGGAGGTGTCTCACTAGTTTTATCATCCTCTTCTCGGTCTGGCCTACCATCAATCACGGTCGTAGTTACCACACCCCCTCCCTCCTCCTTACTGCCACCTGATTGGTCGGATTTATCCACTGCTGGCGTTTTCTTTTCTTTATCTATTTGCTTCTTAGAAATGTTTTCCTCCATGGCCGCTATCTCTGTGTCCAGCCTCTGGTGTTCTGTCGCATGCAAAGCTTTCAGTTTTTCCTAAAACGAAAACAAAAAATTGCCTCTTTCAATATCAGTGTTTTGATGATGTTAACCATCTGGAGTAAACTATCGATCTCACTTCGAGGCCCAGCAGTCTTGCCAGTTCCAAGCAGCCCTCGTCGCACGTGCTCTCGTAAAACACATCCCTGCATGCAGGAAGGAAGATAATGGTGTGAAATATATCAGTATCAAAAAGTTGATTGTTGAATAACATTATTAGTCAGAACTTTTTGCTAGGAGAAAATTTTCACAAATTTCGCCACCTGGTTGTATTGGTGAAATTTGTATTCCAAAAATTTTAGCTATATTATGATATCTACCTGTATGCTGTTTTTTCATTAAAATCAAGACCTCCTGAACTGCCAAAGAGTGCCATGATAGGGTCACGCTGGAGGAAAGAGTCACCATTAAAGTTAATTATAACAACAGTAATAATATTATTTACATAATGTTATACACAGAAATCTAGCAAACCTGTCCAGCCTTCTCAAGGTTGATGAGCAGTCTGGGGCAGTCCTCAGGAACCCTGAACCAAAGAAATAGCTGCTCTAAATTTCTACAATATTATTAAAGGGGCACATGCTGGTAATTAAACTAACATGTCCTTGAGAGAAGCGAAGGGGTGAACGACCAGGGACGTCCCCATGATTATCAGCAACTCACACTTCATCATGTCCTGTAGCACAATGATAGTTGAGTGCATGAAAGTTCTAATTAACTGGTGGTTGTTTAAATATTATTGTTATGGTGCCCTGACCACTTGTATTGCAACAGCTGGTCTAGTATCCGAGTAGGTCTGCCAAGTGGCAGTGTATAAGAACATCAGGCCAATTTCTTAAGCATCGTGTAAGTTAATTGGAGGATTGAGAGTTATTGTATGCAATGTCCTTTAACAGTGAGTGGCTGTTTGTAGCTACAAAAGGCTCTATATACCAACATCTCAGTTTTGTCTGGCTCTCTATGGCCACAAAAAACCCTCCACCAAACATTTCACAAGATCAATCGATTTTGATCATCAATAGAGGGCCATTGAGATGCTCTCAGATTTCCATCAGATGCAGCAGCAGGAACTGGTAACCAGATATACTACATCAGCCAGCCATCCATACAGTGCGTGTGAGCATTGCCGCTCTCTCTCTCCCTCCCACACTAACTAGCAGACATTCTATGCCTCAAAGATTAAATTAGAACCATAGATACATGCTCAGTGTTCTGGCATTCCTGCCACCATACTAGGCAAGTCTACAATTATTAACATAGTTTACAATAAAATCAATTTAGATTTTATTGAGTCCATGCGCCCACACACGTGTGTGTGTGTGTGTGTGTGTGTGTGTGTGTGTGGTGTGTGTGTGTGTGTGTGTGTGTGTGTGTGTGTAGTAGTAGTAGTGTTTGTATGCATTGTCCTTCATGTACTTGCCAGAATACAAGTTTTGTTTTATAGCGGTGACAAACGATGATTGATATTATAACATGTGACTCACTTGTTTAGCACAGACAGCAAATCGCTCCGGAAGAGCCTCACCAAAGAACACGATATCTACAAGCATGGTACAGATCATCATTAAACAATGCCCAATTACGTTACGCAATCTCAGAGAAGATACATCGGGACGGAACATGAGTGGGCGCTGGGGAGGGGACGCCAAGTCACACGCTACAGACAGCCGACGATCACTAAACACCCACCCAGACAAACTGGAGCCTGACTCAATTAATAGAACGCAACATCTACTATTGTTTGTATTTGTACCAGCGGCTGTACTAGCTAGGTATACTATGGTGAAGGTATATCTATTGAGGTACTATAATATTATATGTCGTGGTGTTTTATTCAAAGCTTCAGTATATAGTCAGTAATGAATGGTTTTTTTTTAGTGAATCATACGTACCTGGTTTGACCAATCCCCTGTACTCCTCTCCCTCATCTCGAGGCCTGTACCCACACTCATTGCACAGAGGAAGCTGATCCAGGAATACAAGATCTAAAATGGACGGTCTCCTGGTAATTTGGATTATAATTAGAGAGCTAGGGAGGAAGGAGAAAGGAAGAGAGAGAGAGAGAGAGGTGAACTTTACCTTTAACAAAGTCGTGTGAGTATTCCTTGTTGCAAGTGATGCAGTGAGCATTGTGGAATGCTCCGTGTGCCTCGACGATGTAATCCCCATCCAGGCCAGCTCGCCGCTCAAGAGTGTCAATGTTCTATGAGAACAATTATCACACACGGCACAGTAGGAAGTGAATTTCAATCGACAGCATGCGATTAATGTGGTAGCTAGCATGGCTGATTACTGGAAGGATGGATGTTTCGCCCACTAGCACTGGAAGTAAGCACTGCAATAGTGCCTCCATTGTCCAGCTGAGCTCTATACACCCACTGGTATAACATCCTGTACATGCACATCTCCACACATGCAGCTTATACGAGTATCCTGTCCCAGAGACATAATATCAACCCATTGATAGTCCATAAAAGACAGTTCTACATAGCCAGGCGCATGGTGTGGATTGCAATGCCACCATTCATAATAAAATATTCCCATACACAGCCACTCACTCCCCAGTCTTCAACGTTGCCATGAGCCACTGATTCTAGCTGCTTTATTTGACTCTACTTGGGCGAGTATTATGTCTCTAGTACAGGATATTCATCAAAGTTGTGCATGTGTGCAGGTGCTAGTTATGCATACAGGATGTGAATACCTGGGAGTGGCCAGGCAAGGGGATGGCAGGCTAGAATAATTTCTTTTCTACATCATCATACATACATACACAATATTGCAGCTCAGCCGACCACATCTTGCAAGTGTATGTCAGAGGTACTATAATATTATAGTAGCCCCCCTCCCCCCCCCCCCCCCCCCCCCCCAAATGGAAATTATCCTCTCTCAGGATATTGCCTATTTTGTTTACCTGTGTGAAGTTTCTTAGCAGCAGTCCTTCCTCAGCCAGCAGCCTTATAAAGTAGTGAGACAGGGTCGGCTACAAATAACATACAATTGCTGAATCAAAAAATGGAAATGCTTTTGTGGAATTTACAAACAATGAACTGAAACACACATATTTTTGACATAACCACATACAAACACACACATACGGTAATGTTTCATTTTTAACATTTGTGGTCGTGCTGCTGACCATACCTTGAATTTTGCTGGGTATAGCTCCTTTGCCAGGTGAAAGAAGGGCTGGGGATTGCGACGAAAGTAGCCAATCTCAAAAATGGCCTGAGGGTTGGGGAGGTTGTATTTCTTTAGGTTGTCGTAGAGACCTGTCCCGGGACTGCGGAAGTCAGGGATACCGGCAGCTGTTCAATAACATATAATAATGTCAACGTACAATGTCACGATACAGTCTAATATACTACCTGTAGATATGCCAGCTCCAGTCATCACTATGATCTTCCTCTCTGGGTGGATAAAGAAAGAATGATCGATTTTAACTACACAGTGAAAAGCATGATCCACAGATTGGTTTATTGGTAGATTACTAAAATTAATGCAATTTAATAAGATAATTAATGGCAAATTATGTGATCCTTATGTGAAACATTGGCTGCCTCAAGTATTCAATTGTCAACATACTGTCATTGGAGCTGCTAATTTTCTTTATATGTGAGGCCACGCCCTCTAGGTTGAGGGGCTCGATGACTTTAGGTCTCTGCGGCACAGAAGCTTCTTCATCTGTCGTCATCAAAGCTGCCAGCCTGGCCCGAAGGACTTCCAGCTCAGACTCTGCCATCTCTCCCTCCCTCTCTCTTTCTCTGTCTCTCTAGCCTTGAGTTCAGTTGGTTGAGGTCTGGAAAGAACTGCACTGCGTGTTGGTAAAACAATCACTCAGCTAGGCTAGTCATGAAACAATGGCCACACTCACCAGTTTGAAGGGGGCAGTACCCCTTGTGGCTCAAGGACCACGCCCATGCAAGCACAGCGATTTCCAAACGGCTATACCAGTATACGGTGTTCCAAATAAGGAAGTTCAAACTATTATCGCTGTGATTTCATATCCTGCGATTTCCGGTATCTCTCAAAATGAACAAACACTGTCACAGCAACAGCAGCTAGTGTAGTACAGTCAAACCAAGGCAACTAGCACACGCCAGAAGGCGACGTCACTCGAGAAAGAAGCTTCACAAACCACCAGAGCACTTGCAGTCCCGGAATGCTCCAAGAAAGCCGCTCTACTGCCACCCGATAGTTCAAACGACCACAATACCAAGACAGAAGAGTAGGCGAGAAAGTGTGAGAAATTTGAAAAGCTACTCACTCAAAGTTTCGTAGCTACGTGGCCTTTCTCCGCTAGAGCGTCGGAGTACCAAGAACAATAGAAAAAGGCTTTTCAGATGATGATGGCGGAGCGCCCCGAGGTTCCTGGCCGGCTTGTGTTGGACGTGAACCCGAGGGGGAAGACTGCTATTAAGAGCGCTCTGGCTATGGGCACCGTCAGCTCAGTCTCCATCGTCATACCTCAGGCTGTCGAGACGCTAAGCGCACCGACTAGCCCAAATCGAGATAAGAAAAGCAAAGGATTATTAAAACACCTAGCTCGCCCAAAGAGCCCGATTCACCGGAGAAAACACTCTCACTCGGACCCCGAACGAACACCAAGCCCTCAGCCATCCTCACACAGACCAAGGTGGCTGCCTTTCAAGAAGAAAAAGAAAAACGATGTAAATGGTGCCACTACACCCGTGGAGGGAGCCAGCCCTAACCCTAGTGACAGTGGTAGCAGCATAGACCAGCAATGTGACCTCCAGTCTCTAACCATCTCTCTCCCTCCTCCCTGTGCCACCTCAGTGGACCAGCTGCCTGGGGCTATCAGAAAGACAGACAGTGGCTCATCATCGTGCATCCCCGTCATAATGGTGTCTTCTCACTCTGGGGGAGAGCTTGAAGAGGAGCAGATTCGGACCAGCGGGAGCAGCGTCTCCTTTGAAGACATGAACGGCAGTGGAGGAGGAGATCCCCTGGAGTCTGGAGGAGGAAGCATGACTCGTAAGTTGTCCCAGTCGAGTCAGAAGTCTGCGTGTAGCTCCACTCTACAGTCTGTGGGTACTTCAGGTGTCGGAAGTCTTCTTTCTCCCTCGGGGGATGAGAGCTATACCAACTCGGACCTGGAGTCTCCCATGTCTCCTCTCTCAAGAACATCAAGCTTCACAACAGAGGGAGAGACGGAGGGACACCACTCGGACACGGACCCCATTGATACGGACCTTCACCCCTCACTCACCTCCCCTGTGAGCGACCCGGAAATGTCAGCAACCACACCCACCAAGGACAGCCCCTCAGAGCTCTCACCGACGGCCGGCTCAAAGAAGGAGCTGAGAGGGAAGAAGAAAAAGAGAGACAGGGTGAGAGGAGTAACGTCACGTGGATGTGTGAATATTTGTGGTTGGTGTGTATATTTGTGCTAGTGTGTAATTGACACCTGCGCTGGGTGAAGCTAGCATCAGCTGTGGGGGTGGGTGCTGGTATAGAGCGGCCATAAGTCACACCTTCTCGTGGTAATGGGCCTCTCTATACTCGGATCCGCTGTGTTGATCGAAAACTATTGACAGGTCTAGTTATTTCATGTCAAACACACCTAAAGCAATATTTGTCACCTCTCTTTCTCTCCCACCTCTCTCTCTCTATCTCTCTCTCGTAAATGCAGCCAACTCCGTGGTCCAGGGTCAGGAATGCAGTGAAGGCATGGTCACCATTCTCTGTTCAGTTTAAGAAGAAGTACTACCCCTGGGTCCAGCTAGCTGGCCATGAAGGTATGCTAGAACTGACTCCATGTTCAGTACAGATGGTTGGGTTGTAAGTGTCGGAGGAAAGCTAGGGGAAAAGATGATGACTAGTGCTAGTTAGTAAAAAGGAAATTGGCAGAAATGTGGTATTTTGGTGAGGTAAGAATTTCATTGGTTTCCCTGTGCAAGTAACTCCCATTGTTTCACCTTTCACCCCTGGAAGTGAGTCACAGTGACAGCTCAGTCATATCGATCATACATGTACAATGCAATGACAAGCATGAAGAGGCAGTCAGCAGCCATTGTGACCTATCAATGACTCATGCTGGGAGTAATTGCACTTTCCACCAAATTTGTTCAATGGCATTCTCTCTCTCTCTCTCTCTCAGGGAACTTCAGAGCAGGTGAGGAGAGTGGTACTATCATGAAGAAGTCTGATGCCAATGAGCGCAATGCTCTCAAGGCCATCATGGATGATGTACTCAAACCGTTTGCACCAGAGTTCAAAAAGGTCGTGGAGCAAGATGATGGCAGTATCCTTCCCTACCCTCAACCTAACACACACACACACACACACACACACACCCTAGTTCACTTGTGGCACTCCTATCTTTTATTTTCCCAACAATTCCAACCATCCCCTCCTGTCAGTTGCATCACAGCACATGTGAGGGCTCTGTTTGAGCATGTCAAAGTGAATAATGTTGAAGTGACAAATCAGTTCTGACACTCTCCCCCCTCCCCCCTCTAATGATTGCTCGTTAAGGTGGCTATACTAACTGTTGTGCCGGAACTGGAGGCAGTTGGTTCTCTAGATGGAGCCTGGGGTAATGATACTCTGGATGGAATTACATCCCTACGATAATCACTTTACTGTCCATTCCATTATCCATACACATAACACAGTGCTGCTTGCTGATAGTATGTGTAGTGAGTGCATGCCTTTGATTAGCTAGGGATGTCTCGTGTGTGCGTTGCCCTCCTTAACTCAGCTGCTTCATTAGTGTATGTTGAAATGACAGATTTACTGAGAGAATTTGATGAGCCTGCAGTCATGGATATCAAGATGGGGGTCAGGTGAGGCATTCTCTCCCCCCCCCCCCCTTCCCCTCTCTCTCCTTCTCTGTCTCTCTCTCTTCCTTGTTCACACACAGAGTTGTGATACAGTGCCACATATTTGAAATTCCTGTGGTCTTGCTATGCTAATGTTCCCCTGCTCTTCCTAGTGCTGCTATCCAAGACATGCTATTTGCACTCTGTCCTCCACTTTACAACATTCTCTCTCACACTCCCAGAACCTACCTTGAAGAGGAGCTGGTCAAGGCAAGAACAAAGAAAGAATTAAGGCCTGTAAGTTAGAGGGGAGAGAGAGAGAGATTGGGAGGAAAAAAAGATAAGTTTGTTTTTTTTAATTGTCCAAATAAGAACCAAGTCTGGTCGTAGGACAGAGGTATTCTATGCCTGGCTGTTTGTAGAGCAAATGACCCATTTTATCCATTAAACCAGCTTGCCTTTTGCGGCTTTGGAGTACACTAGCATATTGGTCACCTTACATGGAGGACCTGCTAGCCATATAAGGCATGGTGGACTGTAACTTACTCTAATTTGACCAATAATTTCCCTGGCAACTGGTGCTGGTTAATTTTTTAACTTAAGCATAATATAGCCCATCGTTGAACTGGGCTGTGATACTGTGCTGCATACTATAGTGGCATGTCATTTCCAGGGAAGACTTTTAATGAGCATTTCTTAGTTGGGCTCTGGATTGATAACATCACATCGTTTCCTGTTGGGGTAGGGCCTCTGTTGCACAGTTCAACATGCACATGCACACACACACATGCGCACACACACACACACCGCCTGGAAGTGACAAAATTCTTCCACCTTTCAAAGTTCAAATCATATCCTAGTTCTCGAAATTCGGCACCTCTCTGTCTCTACCTTGACTAATAACATGTATAGGTGGGCGTGGCCCTCAGTGGTACTCTGATTCTTGTAAGCTTCTAGGCTTTGGTGGTGAGTAGAAAGGAGTTAGTGTAGAAGTTGGTGTTGCCCATCCCTTGTGTAGGTATTCCCTTGAAGCTGTTGAGATTTGTTTGAATAGCAGGATGTGAACCGTTGATCTCGTTCAAAGGCTGCTATTATTTGTTGTATCACAGTAGCTCTAGCTCTCTGTGTGTGTGTGTGGGTTTGTAGTTTGATTCATGAGCTGTGATTGGTCATTAATGGCGTCTATTGTGATTGGGGCTAGAGGTGAGATAGTGAATACACTCGCTCATGGCCCGCTGCCCTCCCCTAGCTCCCTAGCTGGGCTGTGCATTCCTATCTATTCACTGGTTCGCATAAGGTGACCATTGGCCAGTCTAGTCTACAGTGTGAGGTACACAGCAACCAGATATCAGCACACAGTCCATTGTTTGGTATTGGTCAGTTTGCTCTGTTTGTGGAAGGAGAGAAGGAAGAGAGAGAGAGAGGTTGGGGGGGGGGGGGGGGGGGGGGGGCTGAGACCCTTGGGGCCATGTTTTGATGTGTTGATGACCTTCTTATCATGCCCCCTGACCCATGACTGAAGCATCTAGGCAATCATTTGCCATAGCTTCAAGAATCATCTACAGAATTTCTTATTTACAAAGTCCAGAATGTTTCTAAGTACCTTAACCTTTCTGTAACCCCATCTTAGGCCCATCAATAATGAATTGGACAAGCAATATCTTGTATGACATGTACAATACCTTGCTTACTGCAGTACTATACAGTACAGTCTAGTATGGGGCAGTATCGTTATATATTAGGCTGCTTTTTAGGAAGCACTGCACAGCTGGAACTAACTTCAACAGGCTGCATCCCTACACAGTGAATGCATGAGTGAATGACAAGGCAGCTGCCCACTACTGCAGTGTGTATTGTGACTACAGGACTGGTTGTAGACAACTATGACATGAATGTCTATGCAATAATATACACGGCAGAGAGAAAGAGTGGGAGAGAAAGGGAGGGAGAGAGAGAGAGAGAAGAGAGAGAGAGAGGCGATTGTTTATAGGTGCTGCTGTGTGATATCCTGTTTCTGCCTAGTTCAGCTAGTTAGTGGACAAACAGAGCCAGCCCGCTGTGTACATACTCAGCCCTTTATGCATACATAAACACGTACGCACACAAATCTGTGAATCAATTAGAGTTTGGGATGTTCTCATTTCCCTCCCTCTAGTAACAACCTTGAATATAACGACTTGATAGTGTACACACGGCACACGTAAACACGCTCTGTATACTCTAAGTAGTCAATGAATATACTTAAATTGAGGGATGTCCTATTTCCCTCAAGAGCTTCAAAATATTAACCTTACAATCTGTCTCTGTCTCTGTCTCTCTTTCTCCCCCTCCCTCCATCCTGATAGGATATGTACAAGAAGATGATAGACGTTGACCCGAATGAGCCGACAGAGGAGGAGCATTTGGCGAAGGCCATCACCAAACCTCGCTACATGCAGTGGAGGGAGTCCCTCTCATCAAGCTCAACACTTGGCTTCAGGATTGAAGGAATAAAGGTGAGACAGCTTGTCCTAGCCACAACTATCAGCCCCCATTCACTATATTTATCCTGGCTACACTTCCATTGTGGGAGTACTCCAGTTCAACTTTTAGTGGCATTTGTAGCAGGTTTTGAAATCCACTAGCTCACTGGCACTGGTCTTGCTTTTACTTTCAAAACTGGCTTCATCTCTCTTCCCCTGAAAACCTTAAAACCCTAACCTCACCTCACCTTTAGTCTAGTGGGTGTAATACCTCTCCCTATGACTAGTTTGATACGTCTGTCTACATACCTATAGCTGAGAGAGTGTGTAAGTGCACGCGTATTTCCCTTTGGCTTGTGAGTTTCTCTCTCTCTCTCTCTCCTCTATTTCCTTAGCGTTAGTGTGTTGGTTCACATCATACTAGCCACACAGTGATGGATTGAGATGATCTATTTGCCATCAAAGGCATTGCCTTCCCTGGCCAACCACTACCTACACTCTCTTAGTTCCAAAAGCCACTCCACCCTAATGCACTTATCGTGTGTATATACACACACATACACTGTTAGTTAGCTGTACTGCATATCCACTCTGGGCAGCTGTTCCTATTATGTACCTACTACTGAACTAATTTGCATATTTTGCTTGTCTGGCGGCAGCCATTAGTTGGTATATTAGGCTGAGCAAATGAGTGGCTCTGGAGCTGGCTGAGGCTGGCTGTGTTTGTGGCGATTTCTTGGCAATTTTTTGGCCAGAATTTGAATATCAACAAACTCTGTGTGTGTATCTGTTTGTATGTGATTGTTGTTGAGATTTCGGGTTGTCTAGCGGAAGGTGCTTGGGTGTCGGTAGTTAGAATCACCCCTCCACTGTGTATGTGTAAGTGTTTGTGTGACGTCACTGGTTAACCAAACAATCCCTCCCTCCCTCCCTCCCTCTCTCCCTCCCTCATCTCTGCTTGTTTACTCTGACTGGTGCACCGATCGACCGATTTGATGCTTTTTCCTTTCTGTGGCTATGGATTTAGAATACATTTTATGGAAGTCCCAATATTGGCTATCTTGGGTTTAGTGTAGAATCTAATTCCTGTTTGTATAACTAACACATACTATCTTTCCTGTTTTTGATCTCTGGCCTAGTATAGCAGAGCTCTGGCCTAGTATAGCAGAGCTCTGGTCTGGTATAGCAGAGCTCTGGCCTAGTATAGCAATGCTGTAGAGCCACTGGAAGTGAATGTATGTTGTGTACACATGTAGCTTGTATGTACTATTCGTAAGCATGTAGGCTAGCCCTATTAAAGTGTATATGTGTATGTATACATGTATGTGTGTGTGTGTGTATTGTAATATTGTGATCCAGCCCATGCCCGGCGCCCATGCCCATAAGTGATGTATGTGCATGTATCTTGTAAGTGCCTTATTTGGGTATGACATTTAAACTATGTAGCGTGCATGGTTGTGTGGTCCTGATTCGGTGTGTGTGTGTTGTTTTCCTGTGTTCCGCTTACTTGAGCTGTCCGCTACAGTACAGTTCCCCTCCCCCCCTCCTACCTACATACCACTCCTAAACATTAATCTAGTGGGTTGTATTCCATCATCTTCAATTGTCTGTGACTTTGTAATCAGAGGGGAAGGAGAGAGAGTGAGAGAGAAAGTAAGGTGCTAAATGATCTCATTGTTATAGTAGTATTGACTGACATCTCCAGCACTTCCTGTGTTGGTGTGTGTGCTGTGGTCCCTTGAGAGGGGGTGGGTAGCCCATAACACCACTACCACCCTCCTCCTCCTAATTCATCCTCTCTTCCCCACAGACCACAGCTGGCAAGGCTCTAAAAGACTTCAAGACAACAAGAGAAAGAACAGAAGTTAAACGAGCACTTCTCACCTTCATCTCTGAAAACCCTTCAGTAAAGGTGTGTACACCTACAATAGTGTCTATGGCCAAGCCAGTATTCACTGTCAATAGCATTGTGCTTTGTCTAAGCCCCCCCCCCCCCCCCCAAAACCGTCTGGCCTCTGATTTTTGTGTGGCTCCGTAGAAACAGATTATGACTTTGTCCCTCCCACCTTTGCCCTCTGTAGGGACCAATGTTCAGGAGACTGAAGGAAATCCGAGCAGCACTGGAGAGGTCAAAGTTCTTCATGTCACATGAAGTAAGTACACCGTCTCTCTCTCTCTCACGCACATGCGCAGTTTGCTTGACTCATTGTCCATCTTTTCTTTCTCTCCGCAGCTAATAGGCAGTTCCCTTCTCTTTGTCTACGACAGTAGTGGTGAGATTGGTATTCATATGATAGACTTTGGCAAGACGATTCGTCTGCCGGATGGTGTTAGCGTGGACCATCGGTCGCCATGGGTCGAGGGGAACCACGAGGACGGCTACCTGTGGGGACTAGAGAACCTTATCAACCTTTGGAGTGAACTATAGCACTGACAAGTCGTGAAAATCTCTCTCCCTCTGTCTGTCTTTGGTCTCACTCAATCTTTCATCTTGATGTTGTATATTATATCATGGGTAACATATTCTGCTGCTTCACATTATTATATATTATTATAACCTGCTCTTCTTGACACATACGGACGGTCATTTTGTTGTTTTATCAGAGCACAAGGTTGTTTGTCTCTATCCATCCTCCTAGTGGCACATTTTGATCCTCACTTTATCGATCTTTGACAAAATTATAATATTAAACGGAAAAAAGAGAAGTGTAATGACCAACTGAGAGATACATACATTACTGACACACATACAAACAGCAAACTTTAATAGTAAGACCAATAATATTATTATGATCTTCAAAACAATTTCATCAACACAAAAGGCATCCAGCTGTCTAAAAATCATTATACTTGTGTGTTGATTAGCACGGGGGGAAGGGTCGATATTAAAACTTGTAGTTTCTGTATGCTGTTTGGAATGTGTTGTAGCAGTTGATTTTTGCGTGTAGTTTGGCACAGAGGAGGAAGGAGCCCGCCATCTTACGATGGAGGGAGTAGCTCTCGTCAGGGGGCGGAGTCAGGCGACCTTCCAGCAACATGGGAATGAGACGGTGGATTCGAACTGTTGTGTCTTGCGATGAGAAATCAAATTCCCTATCCTGAGAGAAAGGTTCACCCAGGATCATGACAGCATCAACGTGAGCCTTGACCAAGTTCTGTAGAGAGGGAGGAAGGAAGAGAGAAAGAGAGAGAGAGAGAGAGAGAAAGGAAGAGAGAGGATGTGTGTGCGTGTTAAGTACACATAATGGATTAGTGTTGATCAAACAGTATGCAGCAGTGAGGATGAGCCTTAGAGAGACAGGAAGTCACCACTGCCAAAAGCAGGTCAAGGCACAACACCAGTCACACACGTTCACCTCTCTCTTATCTCATTTGGCGTTTCCTGCCCCAGCAACAGCTCACATGACAGTGTGCTAGTCTAGTCCATTATTGTCTAACGAGTCATCCCTTTTGGCTTGGCTCTCTTGCACACTGGGGACTAGAGTGGGCGACTGGCATACACCTATATGGCAAGGTTATTGTCCTAGAGAATGCAATTCAAATTACGCTGAGACAGCATTTCCTGAGAGTGGGGGTCTATGGGATAGCGGCAGCGACATTGATAGGCAGGATATTAAACAGGAGGGGAGGTGAGGGAGGGTAGGGAGCCAAGATGAAGGGAAGCAGGGAACAATGTTCTGTTAAGGTGAGAGAGAGGAACACTCTATAGCGCTAGTTACAGATAGGCAGTAGTCAGGCGTCTTCCTGACAGGATGAGCCATATCCTCCCTGACAGACACACACACACACACACGCCTAGGCATTAGCACACTCAGCATAAACAAGACGAGCTAAGATCATGCACAATGGAATAACAGGTACACACTCCTCTCCTGATGATATGAATAACCACACTCCCACACCCATACACTGTAATAGTGTTTCATGATTACATCGCTGTAAGGGTGTAGTCATTGTTATGTGTACTGTGTTGTTACTAACATTGACGACATTGATTATGAATATCATCAGAACTTAAATCACTTCCTGGCTCCACTTTGACCCCTGCCCCCCACTTAACGTAATACAACAAGGTGACTAGCTGTGCTACTAATTATATATACAGCTGAGCTAACACAGCGCCTACTTTAATGTACTCTCAGCTGTTTGGGCTCTAGAGAGTGGTGCTGTGTCTGGCCCCCTCTACATTAGGCCAATCTCTTGCCAGCACACACTCCTAACAGTTTGATAACAAACTCAACAAAAATGATCAACTATTATGTTAACATTTGTAGTCACATGACCCAAACATTTGTGATCACATGACCAGACAGACCTTGCTCTCATATCCTGTGAGGTACCCGAGTGCTTTGGAGGCCTCCATGACCCCTTCCCTGTCCCCTATCACCGCAGAGTGGATCACTCGAAGATAGTCGTCCACAAACTGTTTTGAGTAATCTCTGCTAGCACCAAAGTCCAGCAGATACACCTGCAAATCATCAATTTTTTTAATACCAATTTGCACAGGGGACCCCCTTGGCTCTATCTATCTAGGCAATGTTAATATGAATAGTACACCATAATTATAAGAAATAGTGAAAATCAGATCTGCTTTACATGTTAAAAGAATTGCAATACAATTTTGCTGAATCTAGAAACTTTTGTACCCTCATATTTCCGTGACGACCGATTCCGAAAATGCGAATATTTGGTTGGTAAAGGTCGTCACGACGTTCTGGCAGTACAGTGCAAGGCAGAATACCTTATCCTCTTGGCTATTGTAGAAGAAATTTGACCAGTTTGGGTCCGTCTGCATAAACCGAAACTGAAACAGCTCCTTCAGACACAAACTCATGATGTTCTGTGCAATCTGCACACAGAGGTCACATGACTATCGTTCTTCATTAGATGGATGATGTCATCCTTACCTCATTCTTTGTTTTCTGTGGTAGGTGAGTGCAGTGGTCGAGGGGTAGGCCGTTGATCAGCTCAGCCGTCAGCACTCGCTTGGTGCTCAGCTCAGGGACAATCGCAGGAACAGCAAATCGATCATCGTCAGCTAGAAGCTCCCTGGACCAGAGGGAATCAATTGGGGGGTAAAACATAATAACAACCAAAATTAGGTTCCCGAGTCACATAGACTAGAAAGAAAATCAATGAACTTGCATTATACTACACAAAGTTGCAGGCAGAGACTTACTTGAACCTCATTGAGCACTGGGCCTCCCTCTGGTAGTCTGTCTCCCAGCTAAGCTCCTTACGAGCTACGGATATGGCACTGTCCAAGTATAAACCTATAACAATAAATTAATGCCAAGTTCACTTTTTGAAACAATCACTAATCTGGCTAGAATTTACCTTGTGGTACCATGTCCCACATTGTCAATATGGAAGAAAGATTGTCTATATCACTATCAATGCTCTCCGCCACACCAGGGTACTGAATGATGTCATAATTACATCATCAATCTGTGAGCTATAGTATAATTTGTTTTCTCACCTGTATCTTCATGGCGACCTCTGCTCCATCATGGAGGACTGCCCTGTGCACCTGTCCAATGGAGGCAGCCGCCAGTGGCTGATAGTCAAACTCCTTTACCAGCTTCCTCCAATCCTTGCCCAGATCTTCCTCCAGTACACGCTGTGTATTATATAGTAGAGTTTATAGATTTAACGACCTTTACCATAAACGATAGGTCCACTCACCTCCAACTGCCACGTCGGCATAAAGTCAGCATTGTTTCTCACTCTATCAAACACCTTCTGTACTGGGTCTGGCACCAGCGCTCCATCTGATAACAAAGAGAGAGAGAGAGAGAAACATGTACCATACTCAGAATCCATTACAATAGTAGAATCTGATCAAGTATGATCCTGAGTAACCTTTCTCAAATGCATAATTCTGCCTCAGATACAGTACAATGGTAGTTTATTGTGCTACCTTGCAGGCTTATCATCTGTCCCAGCTTGAGGGCAGCCCCCCTCACTCGACACAGAGTGTTCACTATCCTCTCCAAATTGGCATCATTGTAGAGAGGGTTCTTGGCTATTGACTGGGAGCCATCGGACACACCCAAGGCTCTCTTTGCCACCTCAGCAGCTGTACCAAAACCAAGACCAGCTGCAAGACCTAATGATAAGATAGAACAAACAGATAATAATGTTATAATTACTAAATAATATGAAATCCGTAGCCATGCAGGGATGTACCTCCGAAACTGGCCATTCTTCCCAACCGAGAGGAAGGTACGACCCTCTCACGAGCTCTCTTCTTCAGCTAGAGACAGAGAGAGACGGAGGGAAGATCAAACATTTATCTGCAACACATGGCTTCACCTAGTTTAGCTACATACCTTTTTCTGCTGCTCGACGTGGCTACCTTGTGTCTTATCATCGGTCGCTGATGGCCCCACTACTGTATCCCCACTGGTAGTGTAGTGACGGACACTAGTGCTGAGCCTAGCCTTACTAGCCTTCAGCTGATGAAACGCCTTCACTTGACTGAGAGACAACCCCCGGCTGGCAACACTATGGAATGACCTCTCACCTCCATTTGCACGACTCAGCACATCAATTGGTGGCATATGATGGTGTGGGTGAATGCTATGTTCATGTGTTTGGCCGTCAGTGGCATCATGTACAGCCTTGGGGTGATAAGCATTGGGGGGTGTGGCTATTGGACTGTTGTACTCTGCCCCCACGCCAAATTCTCCTGCAGTGAAGTTGAATTCCCATCCAGGGAAGTCATCCGGCAGCCCTCGCCCGGCTCCCTCCTTCCCGCCAGATCGACTGATCAGGAAGTTAGATACATTGCCGACGACTTCTTCCAGCTCTGTCGTTACTGCAGCTGAAAATGCCACTGCCACTTTCCCTAGGCCGTTCAATACTCCCACTGCGTCCCGTACTCTTGCCATCGCCATCATTATCGTGGGGCGCTCTAGATAGAGTACGCCCTTGCGCATGCTCGTGCGCAGCCACTCTTATAAAACCAACGAAAAAAAATATTTTTCAGAAGTCATAACCTGGATGGCATGACATATTAATACTTGTGAAAAAAAATAACAGTATCAGTATTAAAACTTCAGCCTTCATGGCATAAATGACTAGGTAGCTAGCTAAGTCAAAGTGGCAGAAATCACAAAAAGTTACATTCAAACATGATAAAGATAAATAATTGGTAAATTGATGAAATTGCATGAATGGCATTTGAGCAGGCCAGGGGGCTTAATTCTTTGTCATACTTACTCCATGGTAGTACACGCAATAAGGCTTAATGTTACTCTTGGTCTGTCTTCCTATTTTTTCCTTGCTGTGATCACTATATAGATCTAGATTATTATGAAAGCTATCATTGGTCCGAAAATTTTGTCAATATTAAATTAATATGACTCCTGTATAATAGCATAATATAAATGTACTCTCTATAGTTGTATATACTAGTACTGCTATAGCCATAATCGTGATATTAAACATAGTATTCTAGAAATGGCAATCTTGGTAAAGTTGGTATAATTGGTAAAATTAGTAATTTTGGTGCCGTAGGCGATGGCAGCGACAAGGGTAATCTTGGTAAAGTTGGTAAAATTGGTAAAATTAGTAATTTATGTGCCGTAGGCGATGGCAGCAATAAGGGTAATGTTGGTAAAGTTGGTAAAATTGGTAAAATTAGTAATCTTGGTAAACTTGATAAAATTAATAATTTTGGTGTGGTAGGGAATGGCAGTGACAAGGGTAATCTTGGTAAAGTTGGTAATATTGATGAAATTAGTAATCTTGGTAAAGTTGGTAAAATTAGTAAGTTTGGTGCTGTAGGCGATGGCAGCAACAAGGGTAATCTTGGTAAAGTTGGTAAAATTGGTAAAATTAGTAATCTTGGTAAAGTTGGTAAAATTGGTAAAATTAGTAATCTTGGTAAAGTTGGTAAAATTAGTAAGTTTGGTACTGTAGGCGATGGCATCGACAAGGGTAGTCTTGGTAAAGTTGGTAAAATTAGTAATCTTGGTAAAGTTGGTAAAATTGGTAAAATTAGTAATCTTGGTAAAGTTGGTAAAATTGGTAAAATTAGTAATTTTGGTGCCGTAGGCGATGGCAGCGACAAGGGTAATCTTGGTAAAGTTGGTAAAATTGGTAAAATTAGTAATCTTGGTAAAGTTGGTAAAATTGGTAAAATTAGTAATCTTGGTAAAGTTGGTAAAATTAGTAAGTTTGGTACTGTAGGCGATGGCATCGACAAGGGTAGTCTTGGTAAAGTTGGTAAAATTAGTAATCTTGGTAAAGTTGGTAAAATTGGTAAAATTAGTAATCTTGGTAAAGTTGGTAAAATTGGTAAAATTAGTAATTTTGGTGCCGTAGGCGATGGCAGCGACAAGGGTAATCTTGGTAAAGTTGGTAAAATTGGTAAAATTAGTAATCTTGGTAAAGTTGGTAAAATTGGTAAAATTAGTAATTTTGGTGCTGTAGGCGATGGCAGTGACAAGGGTAATCTTGGTAAAGTTGGTAAAATTGGTAAAATTAGGTAGAATTGGTAATATTAGTAATTTTGGTGCTGTAGGCAATGGCAGTGACATTGTCAAGGGTAATCTTGGTAAAGTTGGTAAAATTAGTAATTTTGGTGCCGTAGGCGATGGCAGCGACAAGGGTAATCTTGGTAAAGTTGGTAAAGTTGGTAAAATTAGTAATCTTGGTAAAGTTGGTAAATTAGTAATTTATGTGCCGTAGACGATGGCAGCGACAAGGGTAATCTTGGTAAAGTTGGTAAAATTGGTAAAATTAGTAATCTTGGTAAAGTTGGTAAATTAGTAATTTATGTGCCATAGGCGATGGCAGCGACAAGGGTAATCTTGGTAAAGTTGGTAAATATAGTAATTTATGTGCCGTAGGAGATGGCGGCGACAAGGGTATAATGTTGGTAAAGTTGGTAAAATTGGTAAAATTAGTAATCTTGGTAAAATTAATAATTTTGGTATTGTAGGGGATGGCAGTGACAAGGATAAAATTAGTAAAATTGGTAAAATTAGTAATTTTGGTGCCGTAGGCGATGGCAGCGACAAGGGTAATCTTGGTAAAGTTGGTAAAATTGATAAAATTAGTAATCTTGGTAAAGTTGGTAGAATTGGTAATATTAGTAATTTTGGTGCTGTAGGCAATGGCAGTGACATTGTCAAGGGTAATCTTGGTAAAGTTGGTAAAATTAGTAATCTTGGTAAAGTTGGTAAAATACGTAAAATTAGTAATTTTGGTGCCGTAGGCGATGGCAGTGACAAGGGTATTCTTGGTAAAGTTGGTAAAATTAGTAAAATTAGTAATCTTGGTAAAGTTGGTAAAATTTGTAAAATTAGTAATTTTGGTAAAGTTGGTAAAATTAGTAATTTTGGTGCCGTAGACGATAGCAGTGACAAGGGTAGTCTTGGTAAAGTTGGTAAAATTAGTAATCTTGGTAAAGTTGGTAAAATTAGTAAGTTTGGTGCTGTAGGCGATGGCAGTGACAAGGGTAATCTTGGTAAAGTTGGTAAAATTAGTAATTTTGGTGCCGTAGGGGATGGCAGTGACAAGGGTAATCTTGATAAAGTTGGTAAAATTAGTATAATTTTGGTGCCGTAATGTAGCTCGTAATCAACGAAAAATAATATTGTTTCAGACAATTAGTGTCCTTATCTGGTGTGAATAACTCATGTATATTTGTAACATTATCCCATGGTTGGTATATCAAACATACTAAGTTATACACTATTGCATTGCTGTTGATTGTGTACAAACAACAATAAATTGCCATCTAGACTGCAGATTGTACAGTAGGCACTGGTACTACTAGGCTGGGTGGAATCTCTAGCTCCTGGTTGATGCGTGCACGCATGTACTGGTGCAGGAGCAGTCTCAGCTCCACGTTCTGCTGCCTGAGGCCGTCCGTCTCATCGATCAGGTTCCTCCTAGCAACCAGAGTCTCATGGTACTTCTCAAGACCCTAACAAAAAGAATTGTAAAAATCCAGTAAAATTAATAATTTTACTGACCTGGACCTATCTGGCACTTATAATATTTATTAGTATGCGAGCATTTGAACGGTCTAGATCAATAGGCAGACATGCTGTAATATGGTAATATCCTATACCTCAAATAGTGCAGTCCAGACTCTCTCATGATTCTCTGGAAGGACTTGAGCAATCTTTTTCCAAAATGAGCCATCAAGAAGTTCGTCTTGTCTCTCTCTGTTTGTAGCGACCATGGTCTGTGGAGTGAGGGAGGCTGCCTTTGATGGCCCCTGCCGCGCTTCAACAAACCGACGCACCGATATCACCACCTCGTTGGGATGAACTAATGATAGGGGCTTCTCTGCTGACGAGGAGTCTTGCTCGTCCTCGCTGGGTTCACAAATGAAGTATTTGACCAGCTGCTGTACATCCTCCTCTGTTTCTATGCCCAGCGCTTTGAAGATCGAGTCTAATTTCATCAACATTTGCTCATCTTTCTCAATCGGTGCTAGCAGTCTAGTCAACTTGGACTCGATCAAAAATCCAGACTCCTCACAGAGTAGATTTAGTACCTGTTTAACAATTGCAGGGGCAGTGGGGGCCAGGGAGGTAGTCGTACTGCCAGCCGTCAGCTCTGGACTAGCAGTTTTCTCATCTCCAGCGTCCGATAGGATTTGTGATGCATAGAGTGTCGCTCTGCTAGTGTCTCTCTCCAACCTAGAGGCAGCAATTTTAGTCATTGGGCTCTCAATATTTGCAGGGGCATCCCACTCCAGGCCTAGCTGCTGGTGGTAGATGGTCTCGTCTGCATTAGCCACCTCTGTTGCTAGACAACGCACTCTCTCCTCATTCATCCTCCAAATATCATAGAATCGCTTCGTGTCCATCGTTTGAAAGTGCTTCACCTTCTTCTGCAGTTCCCTGTACTGCTCTGTGTTCTTTCGATATTCATCCATGAGTCCTTGCAGCTCGTCATGACAGCTCTTCTCCTGCTTGGTCAGCTTCCCTTTGAGTGTATTGAGCGTGTCTTGGAGTCGAGTGATTCTTCTTTTCTGCTGACTCATAGTTACAGTATTCTCTTCGTCTCTTTTCTTGAGCACCTGGAAATTGTACTCCAGCTTCTCAGCGTTGAGTTGGAATGTTGCCTTCATTTGTTGAATTTGCTGCTGAAGAATTTGAATATCGTTCTCTAGCTTTATCTTGATGCGATTGAACTCCTCTGCGTTTCTCACTCTCAAGTGCTGTACATCAGCCTCATTTCTCTCTATCCTCTTCTCCCTCGCTTCAAGAAATTCCTTCTCCTTGATGCCTCTAGCTTTCATCTTCTCCTCCCACTCCTCCCTCTGGCTATCCATCAGCTCCTTCCTCTCGCTGGCAAATGATGTCTCAATCTGCGTCAGTTCTTCGTGGTATGCCTTCATGAGCGTCTTTGCCTGTTCTTCCATTCTCTCCAGCACCAGATCCACATCCTCTGCTTGCTTCTTGAGGTGTTTGACATATTGATCATCCTTAGCCTTCAGCTCTTGTTGAAACTCATTGATCAGTTTGTCTTTTTCATCTGTCATGGCGGAGCATGCTGCCCTTTGCTGCTGAAGGAGCTCCTGCATCTCTTGAGGGATCTTCTTGTCTTTTCCCTCTGACCATTTCTTCATGATTTCATCAAATCTCTCTGCCCCAGCAGTCACCTCAGCTTCAAGCCGCTCATACCTGCATAAAAAATGAAAAATGAGATTTTGTATCCAATTTTCCCATGAAATTCACATAAGGGTACCATAAACATAAGTTGGAGTGTATACAAGACAAATTTTCCTCGGTCTTTGCACAAATAATTTTAAACTTTCCTCACCTAGCTTTCTTTGCCTCCACCTCCTCTTGCCTCCTCGATACCTCCTTTGAATCGGCAGCTATGGCCACATTGGTCACCAGCTGGTTACCATCAGTCCATAGTTTCTCCAGGCGAACATGGCTGGTCTCAGTCTGCTTGTAGCTGCGACGCTCCTTCTCAGGATCAACCACCTCCTCTGTCTGGAAATCAATTTAAATTACATATATAAAAGGCACAGTAATTACTATGTGTGCAGTGGCTGTCAATCCATCTCCCTTGGTTGAATGTTCGTACCTGTTCCGGCTCCTCTCCCAGAGCTGCTCTCTTTTCTGCTTCGATTTTGTTCTTGACACGCTTTCTCCTCGCTGCGATCCTCTCTTCCTTGAGGTCAGAGTCCGTTGACGGCTGCACGCTAGCCGCTGCGCTACCACTTTTTTTGAGCTGCTCCTTCTCCATACTTCAGTTTGCAGGTACTTGTCGGTTACCGTAGCAACATGGTCACGTGATCGATATTGAGCAATATTAAATATTTTGCTTACGGGTATTTAGAAATCTGCTGAATTAGCACGACACAGAGAAACGACGTTACTGCCGCTCTTGTTCGATCGCTCTGGAGTAACCGTTACTCGTATCTCTTTCTATTCGAATCAGCCGCTATCGCCTACTACTGGGCGTAGCGATAGCATCGTCCCCTCCGTTTCACGAGAAAGTCGCGCGCTTGAGTGAGGCGAGATGGCGGAAGTTGATCCGGAGACTTTGCTGGAATGGTTGGGCATTGGGGACCGCGACATACAGCTGTTGGCCCTCGAGCAACTCTGCATGCTTCTACTAATGTCGGATAATGTGGACAAGTGTTTCGAGGCGTAAGGAATATTCTGTGTAGTACATGTATCAAAATTAATTTTAACGGTCTTCTTTCTTTAGATGTATGCATGCATGTGTCATGTTATGTAAAAGTCCCGTTGCTAGCATGTGTTCTCTGACGTCACTCCAGCCGCCTTTTGTTGTTAGGAGTATGTGGGTAGTCTCCCCAGCCCACCAGCTAAGCCATATACCTGCCATGGAGGGGGGTGGGGGATCAATCCAAGGTCATCTGTATGTGCCAAACACTTCCTTCTTGGTTTTGATAGTAAAAATCAGGAAACTGGAGTTTTACCTCTTAAACAACGCACACGCTGGTTATTCCCTGCATCCTGTCTGACCTCCTGTTTGTGTCGCTGCCCAGGTGCCCCCCTCGCTCCTTCATCCCCGCCCTCTGTAAGATCTTTCTGGACGAGGAAGCCCCTGACAATGTTCTCGAGGTGACGGCTCGGGCGCTGACCTACTACCTCGATGTCTCCGTGGAGTGTAGCCGTCGGATCACGACAGTCGATGGAGCCCTCAAGGCAATAATCGCTCGAATGTACGCAGCCGATATGGAGACAAGGATGAGCAAGGACCTCGTGGAACAGAGTGTAAAGGTCAGGCACGCAGAGAAGTACATGTAGATCATGACATAATTGTGCTCTGGGAAGAATGTAAATTAGTGTGAGAAGAAATGATAATTTTCTCCCCTTTCCTCTCATTGGTCAGTCAATACATTACAAGGTGGTAGAGCTACTGGTGCATGCCAGCGTGCATGGGATGGTTGTTAATATTCTCACATTGTAGCCACTCCAAACTTGGGCAGTGTTGGTCACGTCTCCAGCCAACATGCTATGTACAGCTGTACCTCTCACACGAACAACTTGAAATATGGGTGCTTAATTGATGATCATTCATGCCAATATGCCTTCCTCTTGATTCCACAGGTGCTGGAGTTAGTCTGTGCTCGAGAGTCGGATAAGGTTTTCGATGCCGGTGGCCTCACAGCTGTCATGAATTTGCTGATTCAGCACAGTGATGTCATCCATAAGGACACGATGAGATCGTGCATGAACGTTGTGACTCGCCTTGTTCCTCGCATGGAGCCCAAGGACTCTGGCGTTGATGAGTGCGTCACCTCCCTCTCTGTTCTCCTCGAGCACAGCGACCCTCAAATCTCAGAGCCGGCCATGAAAAGCTTCGTAGCTCTTGCCGATCGTTTCATAAGACGAGGGAAAGACCCCGCCCCCATTGCCAGCGAGGGGGTGCAGAAAGTGCTGATACAGCGTTTGACCAGCATCGGCCAGCCGTCTGCTGTGGCTCAGGCGTCTGGCTCGGGAGACAAGCCTTCAGGGCAGTCTGTCAATACCATCGTCAACCTATTGTCAACACTGTGTAGGGGATCCCCCACCGTCACACATGTGAGTATACCCCTTTAATCATTCAATTTACCAGTGGTCTAGCAGAAAAATTAAATATTCTGTGAATACTGTTTTTATCTCTAGACCCTGCTTCGCTCTGACTTGCCTGAGGCTTTGGAGTGTGCCCTCAGGGGAGATGAAAGGTACATGCATGTACAATAATTCATACTTGTATGGTATTGTAGGGTAAAGTAGGCCAGGAATCTGATTGGTCAGCTGGAGGTCCACTATTTCACTTCTCTTGTCACAGCCTCAGGCCTCTGAGTGACCAATCGGATCACAGTATTTGTTATAATTGTACGGTAGTGTAGGTATTGTAAGGTATTGTAGGGTAAAGTAGGTCAAGAATCAGATTGGTCGGTTGGAGGTCCACTATTTCACTTCACTTGTTCAAAATTGAAATTATTTTTTTCCATACATTATATTAGATTAAATACGATATTATAAAAATAGAGTATACATGTATTTCATTTTGACCCCCCCCCTCCATTTTGTTCCAGGTCAGCTCTTGAGGTGATGCGTTTGGTTGAGCTTCTCTTGGTTCTAGTGATGGAGGGGAGGAAGGCTCTGCCGAAGACCTCGATCCCCGCCATGGTGGCCAAGAGGATGGACACGTTCCCAGGGGACCGCTCGCACAGACAGGTCATCGAGGCAATAAGGGCCGGAAACAATGAGGAGTTCTTTGAATCGATGGAGACGGGGTTCGATGTCAACTTCATGGATGATGTGGGACAGACCCTGCTTAATTGGGCCGCTGCATTTGGAACCTATGAAATGGTGAGCCAATCTTAAGAGTAAACCGGCACATATTGGCGTGACGACCATTACCATCCAATGCTTGTCTTAAACTGTCTGCATGAAAATTCCCTTGTTTACAGAAAATATATGCATAGTACTGCACATGTTCACTAAAATATACCTTTAAAGAACAAGTAAATTATATACATGTAGCTGTTGATGAGTGGCAGCTGCCCCCTCTAGTGCATTGATTGTTCTAATTAATGCCCATCCACCAGGTTGAGTACCTCCTGGAGCATGGTGCCGATGTGAACCGTGGTCTCAAGTCCTCCTCCCTCCACTATGCCGCGTGCTTTGGACGACCCAACATCGTCAAGCTGCTACTCCAGTACGGAGCGGACCCTGACCTCCGGGACGAGGATGGCCACACCCCCTTGGAGAAGGCTCAGGAGCGAGGAGACGAGTGGCACAGACAAGTCATCGAGATACTTCAGAACCCAAGTTAGTAATTATACGACGTTGACTAGTACCAAATTCTTTCAGGAAATTATATACCGTAAAGCCAGAAATATTGGCGGAAATTAAATTTGGCGGTTGAGCCCAAAATCGCTATTGCAAGAATATTGGCGGATTTAAATTTGGCAGTTTGGTACAGGATCGCCATACATATATATATGCGAGTAGGAAATTTTGGCGGATTTTAATTTGGCGATTGTAATATAGACCGCCAAACCGCCAAATTATCCGGCTGTACAGTATTATTTTTGCTATCTCTTAATTAGGTGAGTACATGCTGCGAGATTGTTCAGATAGTGAGGACTCGTTCTCCGGTGACGATGATCCTCCCCCGGCCGCTAGTGTGAGGGACAGGGAGCCATCTGAACTCATCCCAACCTCACAGGCAACCGTCAACATCACGGGGGAGGAGCCTTCTTCTCAAGCCACACCCACTGGTGAGACAAAGGAAGACACTGCTCCAAAAGATGAGAATGCTGAGAATAAGGCTGGAGATAGAGAGGGAGAGGGGGAGGGGGAGGGGGAGGGGGAGGAGGAAGAGGCCCCCGAGGACAAGGGGGATCCTGAAATGGCCCCCATATACCTCAAAAAGATGCTTCCAGTCTTCACTGAGCTGTTTCACTCCAGCTTGGCCCCTCCACTCAGGTGAGTGAGCGCTAGTTACAGGAATAGCTCATTAATTTGGCATAAAGCATGCTATTGTCACTTTTTGGTTGAATTACCTTTGACTTGACTTTGTATCACAGGAAGGAGTCGCTTCGCCTTTTGCGTAAGATGTGTCGCTATGTGACAGCAGAGATACTCCAGGAGCTTTGTGACGAATCGTCATCAATCCTCGACACATCGACTGGCCCCTCCCAACAGCAGCCGACGGCCCAGGCCCAGGCCCCGCCCACTCACCCTCCCTTCCAGGCCCAGATCAGTGAGCTCCTCATAGTGGTGTTGGAGAATGAAGAAGACGCCGAGGGACAACTCTCAGGACTAACCATACTTCAAGAGCTGCTCAGCAAATATGGCGTCGCTTTCGATGAGCAGTTTGTTCGCCTCGGACTGCCAAACAAGATCGCAGTTCTGGCAGGTCCTGGTGAAGAAGAGACAGCAGAGAGAAGAGGAGGGGAGCTAGCTGAGGCTGTGGGAGAAGGAAAGAAAGAGGAGAAGGAGGGGGGAGAGGGGGAAGGGAGAGAAAAGGAGAGAGAAAGAGGGGAAGAAGGGAAAGATGCTACTGATGGAAAGTTGGAGTCTTCTGTTGATCCACAGCCAGCTCCTGATACGAGAGAGAAGGAGAGTGAGGGAGAAGGAGCTGAGAAAGCCAAGAAGCAAGGAGAGGGAGGAGAGGGAGAGTCGGAAGAGAAGCCAGCTCAGCAGTTGGAGGCTGAAGATGCCACAGATATCGCCATCCACACTCCATACCGCTGGAGGGAGTGGTGTGCCGTCAGGTCACGTGACTGCCTATACCTCTGGAATGGGTTCTGTGCTATTGAACTATCGACGATAAGCAATGGCTGGTTCCGATTCCTTATAGATAACAAGTTGGCTACCATGTACTCAAGCGGCAGCACTGAGGGGGGAGCAGGCTCATTTGGTGAATTTTCAAAAAAATTTTAACGGTGTTTTTTTTTTCATATGCATGTATCATCTTGTCTTGTGCAGAGAATCGTGTTGAGTTTCTAGAGAAGCTTCAGCGAGTGTGTGCGCAGGTGCCGGGTGGCGCCCAGTCAGTGCCGATCCTTTCGACCTCTGGACCCTCGCGGCTGGTCGTGGGAAACTGGAGCCTCATCTGTCAGAGGGAGGGAGAGGTCGCCATACACAACTCGGACGGAAACAGAGTAAGTATACATTGGGGAGAGAGAGGGAGAGATCTTGAAAAGTGCATGCAGAAAATGTGCCAAAATGTTAATACTGACCAGTATCTGCTATACATGTAATATCTTTGTTGCCATATAATATAGCAATCGACCATTCTCCGTGAAGGCCTCCAGGGATTCATCTTCGAGTCAAACCGTGGGACAAGGGTGAACATGACGACAGAAAATCCCCTTGGCTCACAATTCCAGTTCAGCTGGAACAAGCAAGACGGAAAGAAGTTTCAAACGAAGGCTGAAGTGATGCAGAGCAAGGTGAGGGCTCTGGCACAGGAGCTGCAGGGAAGATACTTCACAGCGGCCCAGGAGAGCACAAGGAAGGTGGCGGCTGAGCTGAGGGCCATCCTCACCAGCGTAGAGGCTGCTTGTCTTGCCCACGACAAGAGTACGGTACGTGAAGCAAACAGTTGCTAGTGTGTGTATAATTATGATTTTCTCGGGTAGCGACCCTTTACCTTATTTTGTAATTATGAGTAATATACCTTTGGGCTACAATTATTTGCAGGTACAAATCTTAGCAGATTTTGGAAATAGTGCATTTAGCGGGTACTCATTTTAGCAATTTTTCAAAATTAGCATTCTATTTTGTCGAAAATGTTGAAAATTTAGTATTTGCGGGTACAAATATTAGCGAAAATCGGGCAAATCGCTAATTTCACTAAATTTAGTAAAAGTGTCCTTATTAAAGGTAATTTTTTCTGTTGTTTTATTTAGGCAATGGATTCTGGGTTGAGCTGGGAGGAGGAGCTGGAGTGTGCCCTCAAGGCACTAGCCGCGTTGCTGAGAGATGAGAAAACCATCTCAGCCTATGAAGTTCACGTCAGTCGACTGGTACCCATACTGCTGCACTGCCTCAGTGGGCGGGGAATGGGAGGAGCTTTGGACGGAGCCAAGACCAGGCAGAGAGTGGTGATATTTGCTAAGAGTTTTGAGGATGCTTCGCAGGAGATGCCAGCCGATCTTGATACAAGGTACACACACAACACTTCTTTGCTATATAGCTGAATTAGACCAGTTTTAATCCATCTTTTTGATTCACCTCTCTCTCCCTTCATCTTCCTCTCTCAGTACTGTGAGTGCGTCTGTGGCCCTTCCCTCCGTTGGTCTTGTTCGTAAGCTGATTGGAGTTCTTGAAGCGCTGGAGAAGCTTCCTGTGTACACCCATGAGCCTCCCGGCCAGATGCTCAACCTTCAGTCCATTCAGAAGCGGATCCGTTTTGCCCTCGAGCGAGCGCCTGGGGCCACTGACCTCCGAGACTGCGCTGGGAGAACACTTCGGGCTGAACCACTTGCCTCAGTCGATGGGCTGGAGAAGTTCCTCAATGGAATTGTGAGTCCAGATGTGTTTGCAAATCTGAGCTACATGTAGGTCCATATGGGTGTGTCTCATAGTTTGAGGTATTTCCAGACTGAGATACAGGATTTTTTGCAGCATATCCATATCTACCTATGATTTTTAACCTACCGTAAATCATGAATATTTCATATCTAAAATATTTTGTGCAATAATTGTATAATTTTTGGACAAACGACCCTGTACTGCATTATCATTAATATTGCACATGTATTTTGGCACATTTAATTTTCGTACAGGCCAGGCTGTCCGAAAATATTCGAATAACGAAATATTTGCGATTTACGGTATTCTTCACTGAATTTTGCAGGTTGCTAAGCAGTGGTATGACTATGAGAGGACCTCCTTCAACTTTATCAAGCTGGCCAAGGAGCTCAAGTCACCTCTGACCTTTAGGCGGAGTGCCGACTTTGACGAAAACGGCATCCTCTACTGGATCGGCTCAAATGCCAGGTCAGCAAAAATTCCACCTTTGATCCCAATGTGAGGTTGCCATGGTATATCATGTCTTAGCCTGTTAAGCGATGTACATGTACATGTACATGTACATGTGTATATTATAGTGATACATGCATATTTCCATAATATAATATGTTTGCATTAGTATTAATAAGGCTACGCAGCAGAAAATTGGTACAGCGTATCCGTGGAGACGCTGTGCTGTCATGGAATGATGTCATTGTGTCATACGATAGCCGACTCGAGTGCTGGTGGCTGGTTCATGAACTTGAAACTTGAACCCTGTACTCGAATGGATGCATTACTTTATGTAGTCTTTTTTGAGGCTGAATGTACACGGACAGCGTAGCAGTGACGTAGTTTTATGTCAACCAGCGTAATAATATGTCGTGTTATTGTTTATTGGAAAATAAGAGCATCATTTTCATCATCGAGATAGTCCCAAAAGCACACACAGACAAGTGTGCAAACTACTACCTATGGTATGCATACACACTGCTAAATAATATTATACATTGGCTCTCCCCCTTTTTTTTAAGATTTACATCACCCTGTTAAAATATTCTATAATTATCGATGATGCTGTGTGTGTATGTGTGTGTGTGTGTCTGTCTGTGTGCAGGACTGCCGAGTGGGTTAACCCCGTCTCCAAGGGTCTAATTGTAGTCAGCTGCTCCGAGGGCCGTATCCTCCCCTATGGAGCGCTGGAGGATATTCTCTCTCGCGACGAAAACCCAAAGAACTGCCACACGAAGGACGATCGAGGTAGCTGGTTCGCCGTTGACCTCGGGCTCTGGGTATTCCCCACGGCGTACACCCTGCGCCACTCGCGAGGGTACGGGAGCCGATCCGCTCTTCGTAACTGGCTGTTCCAGGTGTCCAAGGACGGCCATGACTGGCTCACCGTTCACACTCACGACAACGACACTTCTCTCGGGGAGCCTGGGTAAGTTTAGAATTGTGTCACAAAATTGAAGATGTTATATTTCTTATATTTCCAATGTATGTGATTATTTTTTGTGATTTTTTCCTCATTTAGCTCTGTGGCCAGTTGGACTTTGACCCCTCCCAGCGATGCAACCGGCTGGCGTCACATTCGTGTGCGTATCAATGGTCCAAATGCCTCGGGGCAGTCTCATTACCTCTCCCTCTCCGGCCTAGAGATCTACGGTGAAGTGAGGGGTCTGGCGGATGAGGATCTAGGTAAGTTTAATAAGAAGTGATATTAGCACATTATGACACTGCTGCGGTGCGTATTGTTATGGAATTGATACTTTGGCTATTATTCATTCCCATTCCAGGCAAGGCAGCCCGTGAGGTTGAAGCGGCTGTCAAGAAACAGCGCAAGTTCATTCGTCAGCATGTGATGAAGGAGTTGGCGATTGGGGCCAGAGTGGTGAGAGGGGTCGACTGGAAATGGAGGGATCAGGACGGCAACCCCCCGGGCTACGGGACCGTCACGGGAGAACTGAGAAACGGCTGGATCGAGGTGCAGTGGGACCATGGGGGAGCAAACTCATACCGGATGGGGGCCGAAGGGAAGTATGATCTGCAGCTGTCAGAGGAGCCTATGCCGACTCCGCCCCCTAACACATCGGGAGAAGGGAGTGACGTAGACATGCCCCCAAGCGGCTCATCGGCTACGACCAGTCGCCCCTCCTCGTCTAGTCGTGACGTACAGGACCTCACTGCTTCTCTCCTGAGGGACCTTGGACGGGGGGACGAGGCTGATCGTCTGAGGGCGGAGCTAGCTCGGCTGGAGGAGGCGGAGCTTGTGGACTACGAGGAGGAGGAGGAAGAGGACATGGGATGCTGGGAGGGACTGGTACGTCAGACTACTTTCTTTTCTTTTTTACCCAATCCAACATGCATAGATGTAGATGTACATCTATGCAGTGTAGATGAATGAAGTATGGATGCCATGCAACTTATGACATTTTCATTATGCTAATAGAACACAAGCTAAAACGTGAATTTTCTAGAACATAAATTTTCTAGAACCTGAATTTTCTAGATTTTGTATTTTATTAGCATGAACACATAATTATGAAGTAATGGTGCCATGTGTGGCATTTAGTCATGCAGCTGGGATTTCCTTATATGGTGCATGTACATGCACTAGCGTTGCCTAAGTAGACAGGTATGAATGGCATGTGCACTCTTTGGTGATACTGGAATTGAAAACTTGTATCAATAATTAACCTATTGTATGCATTAACCTTGTGACCTCTGACCCCAGGAGGTGGGTCTCTCTGGAAGGAGGTGGGATGAGGACTATGTTCTGAAGCAGACGCTGACTGCCCTCGTCCCAGCGTTTGACCCCCGCCCAGGGAGAACCAATGTCCCCCAGATTCAGGATTTTGAGATTCCCCCTCCGGGAGTGGAGCTCCCCAGCAGCAATATTGACCACCCCACACTGCCCCCCACCAACTCCATCAAGCTAGCCATGACCATCAGAGTGAGTCCAGAAAATTAAAAAATAAAAATGGTTTCACATGATATTTTTAAAATAATGTCAATTAATCTCATGCCCTTCATGTATCCCTTGTACCCCCCTTACATGTATGTATAAGCGTTGAACTCTATAGTTCTCTTCTAGCTATCACTACAATAGAGCACTGCTAGATATGATAATAAATATGACACTAACATACTATTTCCCTTCCTTTCCCTTCAGTATGGTGACTGTGAGGTTCTCCTTGAAGATCCCACCAAGTCCGTGTTCCACTACGTCCAGCTGCTCCACGCTGCGACGGCCAAGGGTGACCGCCTTCGGAGGATCTGGGATCCTACCTACACCCTCGTCTATCAGAACAGCCAGCACCTCTCCGTCCATGGCTGGTCCGTGGCCTTCGTAACAAGGCACCTGGGAACCGACCGCCTACCTAAGGGAGAGCTCATCCAGTATCTACACAAGAAATCAAAGGTTTGTGGAAGTTTCACTGATGATCAAAAATTAATACAAAAACACTAATACGTTTCTTTTGAGTAACTTAAAATCAGCTCAGCCTAATGATCATTACATTGTATAACTAGATGCACGGTGTAATGTTAATAAATCTAGTTCATTGAAGGATGTGCTTCAAGTGATGATTTTTGTGTTTGTTGGTTTTTCAGCCGAGCTGGTTAAAGAAGTGGAAACTGACTGGAGCAGTGAAGAGCATCAAAAAGAACAAAAACTGTCCACAGCTCACAGCTGCCTACAAGGTGACACTTTTCTTTGTGTGCTAATATTATTATTATTAATCTTGCTGGCTGCTCCATCTTCTAACATCTTCCTTTAGGATTTCTGTAGCTCTGAGTCGAACAGCATTGCCGGCGAGGTAAAGGTTGTGACAGAGCCAGACCATCTCTCACCCATCAGAGAAGTTCTCCAGCTACTCAACCTTCTCCATCGATACATCGTACAAGGTAATTAACAGCAGCTGTACTGTATATACATGTACTCCCAGCCACCTCCAAATTAATCACTTTGAACTCTTCATGGCCAAGCAACGTACTAGATAGCAGCCTCGTCCCCAGGCTCCTCCCACCTTATTTCCAGGCTAATGTTGCATATAGGGGGCATATTCTTTTCAACTCCACTGACTTGTTATCGTATGCAGGGAGTGTTGGTGATATTCCATTTGATGCCCCCCTGGAGGAGTTCCACAGCAAGAAGGTGATGAACAAGCTGATTCAGCAAATTCATGACCCAGTTGTATTGGCGAGCGGAGCCCTCCCTGAGTGGAGCCACCAGCTGACAACGGCCAGTCCATTCCTCTTCCCCTTCGAAGCAAGGGAGCTCTTCTTCCACTGCACAGCATTTGGAACGTCAAGGTCAGCTAGTGCAGTACAATGCATCTTGCTATGCTTAATTGGCGATGTACCAAAACGCTAAGAGATGGTGAAACAGTATTCTACAATATCATCAATTCTGGACGGTATCCCACATATTCTAATTTTGTGGGATATTATCCTACATAATAATAATAATAATTAGTCTAATTTTGTAGGATAGTGTCTTACAATTTTATGGGATATTGTCCTGCATATTCTAATTTTGTTGGACAGTGTCCTGGTGTTGCCAGGGAAATGGCTCTTTACAAATTAAGAAATTGACTACCAGTAATTGTGGTGGGAGGGTACACTAATTAACATGCATGTCTATACAGGGCATGTCCCTCTAGTCACCAGCTACTTACAAATCTCTGCTGATCTCATATCTTTGGACTGTAGAACATCTCTCCCTCTCTATAGAGGCTTGTTTCCCTGCTGCTCCCCCTCCCCCCACCACCACCCAGCCCTCTGTTCCCCCCAGACACCTCGTCTTCTCCACTTGTGCCCCTCTGTCTCTGCAGTTGCATGCCTTTCTGTACTAGTCACTAACCACTCACCCCACAGATGTCTGCTAGAGAGCACTCTGCTAGACAGTGTCTGCCAGAGAGCGTTTTGCTGGACAGTGTCTGACAGAGAGCATTTTGCTGGACTAGAACAGCATTACTTTTAGCTTTCTAGCAGACCTCCTCCTCGCTATTCTGTCTCAACTGTACATAATATCATGTACTGTAATTCACGAATTTTTTGTTTTGCCCACAAAGTGACGAAAATTATTTTACTTGAAAATAGTTTACCTGTACTGACTTATACAATGAATATATGGTACACATTTGATATTTACGAAAATATTAAATTTCTAGCACAAAAATTTTGCGAAAAAAATTAATGTGAATTACTGTACATGATGACCTTCCATGTCCATGAGAGAAGGCCTGATAGAAGGAATCCTGCACAGACGCAGGTGTGCCTGCATGGCTGAGGAGGTGCTGTGAGTGTGTCCTTGTGGTATGTCCTGTAAAAGGGTCAGTCAGGTGCCCCAGCCAACCCTCCCTCATGCACTCACTACTCTCTGACCACAGCTCTCTTGGGCTGCTACTGCTGGTGTGATAATTGTGGTTGACCCTTCGCCTGGTTGCCTGGCCCCATCATGACTGACTTAAGCTGCTGTGCTATATTTAGTAACCCCCTTTGTTTGTCCTGGATGGAATGCATGCTAATGTTGATGCATACCACCACAGATCTGGTGTGTGGTTTGAACATGTGAGTTTGCGGAGGGATGTTCTAGTGGCATATTATCATAACTCTCATGCACAGTTTCATAATATCCCATAGATCTAGGCATTTTTCATACCAGTATTCAGGTAGCTAAGAGCTATATAGCTACAGTTTTCCATACTCTTCCCAGTACACGTACATGTGTATGTTACGGTGATGTACATATAGACACCCTCTATGTAGCCAAGCTTAGCGAGTGCGACTTAGTATGCATAGGTATACTATTGTATGATTTTTCCCCAGCTGAGGCCCATTGGCTGTTAAATTGTGTACTGGTTGTTTTGTGCTGTTTACTTCCCCTCCTTATTTGGCACTCACGCTAAACACACTTAATAGCTTTTAATAACTGACAACTTCCTTCCCGTGTCTGTCTAACCTTTGCCCTCCGGCTTTTCCCACGCTAAGCACTGATAATGGTTGTAATTTCAATATTGTAATGCTTTTTACTAGTGCCGTAGCTCTCCCTCAGGTTTCCAAAAAGGACACCCTATTTGAGCCTCTACACATCCAGTCTTGGTTACCTAGAAATGTGTGTCAAAGTGTCCCAGAGAGTGAGCACATTTCCTCTCCTGCTGTTGGTGCGTGCACGCTCCAAGCTAACTCCGTATGTGTGCAGCTATGGAGCATGAAGGTGTCCATATTAGCCAGTACCTTGCCTGCCCTTCTGGTGACTCATCCCCCCCATGATTCATATCAAATGATGAGCACATATATATCAGCATGCAATCCACCCCTGATGTCTAAATATAGCTAGCTACATGTAGCTCACCCTCTGCTGTGTCTGTTCCCATATTGGGCCAGCACATGTACATGGTAGTGACCTTAACGTTTAGACAAATAAGACCTTTATCTCTCTCATTCATGACAGCTGTAAGGTTCTCTTTTCCTTGTATAGACATGTCCATTCCTCTCCCCCCTTGGCCAATATTCATAGCTTAGGATGGCCTTGGCTCATTAGGCCCAGAGATAAGGTATCAAATTTCTGTAGTTTTTTCGCTGATATCATTCTGTTCTGGAATGTACACTAGCGGTCACGGGCTAATTACCCTCCCACACAACCCAACAATGTGGTTATTACTGTGCCACTCTTGTTCATTGTATGTATTCCAGTGCCAATTGTCCAGTCACATGATCCAGTACATGATTGATGACGTCATCTTAGGTCACATGACCAGGTGACCTTGCTCAGATCATGTATAATGGTGGTATTATACATTGTACTTGTTCCATAATCATTAGTTCCTACATGATTCATGATTCGTGATTCATGGTTGTGAATGACATTAAATTTGTGTGCGTATTCATATTCTGCACAAGTGGTACAGTATTCAGCGGGTGACCCTGTTCTATATTTAGATCGATCATCTGGCTTCAACGACGTCGTGATGAGATCATGGAGCGCCTGCGAGGCTCCGCCCATCAGCAGCATCGTGATGACCTCCATGAACTCCAGATTGGTCGCCTGAAGCAGGACAGAGTGCATATCCCCCGTGGGGGAGAGGTGAGTGGGGGGAGGGAGGGGGAGGGAGGGGGGGAGGGGGTGAGGCTGTGAGGGAGGAGTGTGTTTTATCACTATGGAAACATTCAAGATGGCACTGCTGTGAATAGCTGGTGCTAATCCAGTCACACCTTCACTCCATATCAAATTTTGATTTTTGCAAGAAATTCTCTATAACTATAATATTATGCTGCATGCAACCATCATGACTATTACATTGCCAGAGTACATATTTCACCCCTCCCCCCCCCCCCTTCTTCAGATGCTGTCATGGGCGTATGCCGTCCTGAATGCGCATGCTGAGAGGAAGTCAATTCTTGAGGTGGAGTACATCGGAGAGGAGGGGACTGGTCTCGGACCATCCCTCGAGTTCTACGCACTGACAGCTGCCGAGCTCCAGCAGAGGACGCTGGGGATGTGGCTCTGCAACGATAACTACCCTGACGATGAAGCAAGGGAGGTTGGTCACATGACTAGTCACATGACTATCGGAGTGTCCCAGTAGATAATGTTGCCAAGCAATGGTAGATGGTGCTATAATTAGTAAAAAAGAAAGGTAGCTGGGATCTTCACATATGCACCTTGACCTAGAGTGGTATGCATGCAGTATCTGAGAGAAATTTTCAAGCTGGTAAAATGATTGATATTGTTTGAAGTTTTGGATAACAATTACAGGGGCAGTTACAGTTGAAGTGTGGCAGGCAGTAGTGAGGTGTATAACAATATGATACTGCTGGAGACAATCTTGAAAATAGCTAAAAAATGAGTTTGAGTATTTTGTGTCTACAGTTGACTAACTAACAATGACGGCACGCTGTGCTGGTGTAAATATAGCACGCTGGCTGTGCGCTGGCCGGCTGCTGGTGTTCATAGTGAAAGTTGTGTGAAGCCTTTTGAAGCAGCAGGGTTTGTACACCCACCGCTGCACTAACTAGCTGCTGTTTCAACTACCACTGTGTATATAATATCATATCCACACACTCGAATGCATACTCACTGCATATCATGTGCATAGTAACACACGTTACATGGCAGTACATTATTCCGGGCAGTGGAGTACACATGTTATGGGATACATGTGTTTGGGCCATCCAGCAATTTGGGGGGAGGGGGGGGTGGTAAGAGGGGTTTCCATACAATTATTTTCTTTCAAGGGAGAGAAAAAGCAAACAGTTATCGTTATTTTCTTTGGCAGTGCGCATGAAGGCTAATAACCCTCCCCCCCTCCCCTTTGCATGTCATTAGATATTCATTGATGCATGTAGCATGCCATATACATGTTCATGCACATGTACGTATGATAAAGGGTTATGGAGGTCAGCTATGATTGCTGATCCTATACAAATAGACATTATCTCTGGATCTGCCCCACATCCTCCCCCGGGTATGCCTGGCTGGCCAAGCCTAGCTCCTCTCTTGTTAAAACAATGGAATGACTGGCTGTTATTTCAGCCTAACCACAGCTTCCTGGCTGCTCACGTTTTAGATAAGCCCCCTGATGACCTCAGCCAGCCATCAAAAATTTATTGTCCATTGAGCTTAGCACCTCTACTGGAGGTGATATCATACTTACCTCCTCCAAATTCCCCCCTTCCCCTCCCCCCTCGTTAATCATTTGACTGACTCCTTCCCCCTTCTACATTACATCACTGCATACTGCTACATGTACGTAGGTTGATCTTGGTCATGGAGCGAAGCCCCCCGGCTACTATGTCCAGCGTTCCTACGGCCTTTTCCCCGCCCCCTGGCCGCAGGACTCACAGGAACTCCCCAGAATATGCCACCTCTTTGAGCTACTCGGCCTGTTCGTGGCCAAGTGCATTCAGGATCGCAGGCGAGTCGACCTCCCCCTCTCTCGACCTTTCTTCAAACTTATGTGCTCGACTGCAAAGCACCAGACCACACCCCCTCCTGATCATGTGACCACACAGTCGGAGCATCCAAGCCCCACCCACGAGGAGAGGGAGCCCCCAAATCAGTTGCAACGACCAGACACTAATATCAATGAGGAAGAGAATGAGAATTCAGCTGTGCAATCAAACCAGCAGCGATCCAGTTCCAGTATTGGGAATGGGAATGGGACTGCAAGTGCTGCTAGAGTTCGTAATGTCGTAGGGGCGGGGCTAAAGGAGGCGGAGCTTCTGGTGACAGCTGCCCAGGTGGAGATAAGTAAAGATGGAAGCTCTAAAGACGTCTTGACATTGGAAGAGATATCCAGCACTGCGCCAACCTCAGGCAGTGCGGTACCATGGTTCACCAGTATCCTTGACAACGAAGACTTTGCAGAAGTTAACCCTTTCCGAGCTAAATTTCTCCAGCAGCTTGACGACCTTGTGCAAGAGAGAGATTCTATAATGGAGGATGAATCACTTGATGCTGGAGAGAGAGAGAAGAGGCTAGCGGGCATTACTCTGCCAGGAGAGCAGGAGAACTTACCGGGCGTGAAGATAGATGATCTGTGGTATGTAAATAAATACTAACTATACTTTGACGACCCTTGAGCTTATTGGAATGAGATGACGACAGCATCAGCTAAATAAAGAACCAATCTTTCCCCTACTACGGACTGAGGCCCATGCATATACATACACTGTTTATACACATGGATATATGTATGAATTATCAGTGTATTAAACACGGTATACACAACTTCATATACATCATGCATCACGCACACAGCACTGCACAGCAATGAATACATATTATATACGTCACTATGTATTTGTATATCCCCACTTCATGCACACACACACACTCGCTTGTACTCCTGTAGTTTGACGCTAGTGTTCGAGCCGTCCTCAAAGGTCTTCCCTTTCTCTGCCCATCCCCTGAAACCAGGAGGCCCCTCAATCGTGAGTTATTAATTAGTAGTACGGTTGCCATGGCGCAGTCACATACTATAGCGATGATGTCATTGTGAATCCCCCCAACGAGTGTTGTGTTTATTGGTTTGTACTATGAAAGTTTGGAAAGCCATGTTGATTTGACATATTACTGCCGTGTGTATAATACTGTGTTGTAGGAAGGAAGAGGTCGAAGTCTATCTCTCTGTTGGACAGTTGGGAGATGTAGTTGTTTTTTAGTGTTGCTAGAGAGAGGGAGGGAGAGAAAGAAGGGGGAGATAGTGGAAGGGGAAGTGGGGGAGGGAATGGAGAGAGAGAGAAAGAGACAGCAAACAGAAAGAGGGGAAATTAATTTGGGACAGCAGAAACAATAAACCCATGACTTAATGAGATTCATAGAGCCTATTGACGTCATAGCTGTATTGTCTCCATGGAGATAGCCAGCTGTAAATGAGCTAGCCTGTTGCGTAAGAGTGCGGGCTTGCCTGCGCTGACTAACAGCCGGATAATTAAGAAAGAGTTTGTTAGTGATACTTGAGATGTTTGGCAAGGGTGCCTTGGGGTGTGGTTGCGGGGCAAGGCGTGTGCACACCGTATCCAGGCAACAGGAATGCAACGTGACTAGTAATTATGAATTATGCCTAGATACCTTTGTCAGCTAGCATGTATCTTGTATTACATTGTTATGCTGATGTGCTCTTAGCCTAGTATGTATGTGTGCAAACAAGGGTCGGAAGTGCGGCTGCTTACCTGCTGTAATCAGCACTGCATGAGTTAACGACTGTAGACAGGTTGCTGCTGAGGTGGGAAAATTGAAAAATTGCAGGTACATTGACTACTATCTAGCTACGTGATGTAGTCCACGTCCCTGTCAGATTTCCAGTGTTCTAATATTGAAAATTTGTGAGGCCCTGGGTAGGAGACAAAATATCACTTTTTCCTTGGCCAGTGCAGCCATGATGTGAATATGTATATGTTATAGGACTTGACACTGAGCAATGCTGATGAGTATGCTGAACTGATCAGGGATTTCTGTCTCAACACTGGAATTGCAAAACAGCTCGAGGCCTTCAAAGGTACGCCACAGCAAACATCGAGTGGATGATGTCATCTCATGCATGTACCTATACTATAGTACATGTGCACATGCCATAAAAAATATATTGTAGCATGTACAGAGCTCACAACTGCGTGTCTATGATGGTTGTGTGCGTGCACTCACGTCATTCTGATGCTTTTAGTTAATTGTTGTGCATGCATGCATGTGGGTTAGGAGTCTGCCATGCATGCTTTGGTGTGCTATATAGCTTCTCCTAGGCAACCGGGTATATCGAGGTGTGCAGCTGTCGGCTGCTGCCAGTTGATGTGGATTGGATTGTTATCACTTGATTGTTGTTTCTTAGGTGGATTTGAACGAGTCTTCTCCATGGACAAGCTGAGAAGCTTCTCTGCCTATGAGCTTCAGCTGCTCCTATGTGGAGAGCAGACTCCAAACTGGTCGAGGGAGGACATTTTGAACTACACAGAACCTAAGTTTGGCTACACCAGAGAGAGGTGAGTGCCCCTGCCATGGCCGGCCGGGGACACTGTATGTATGTACTTTCATATGTATATGAATATTTGTGAGCAAGTAAGTAATGTTTATGAGTGCTTATTATGTGAATAATTATTTGTTTATCATTGCCTAGCAACCAAAGTTTCAAATTGTTGGCTAAGGGATGAGTGGTGGGATAGCTTGATGATGAAAGGGGCGGAGGGAGGGGGGTTGGGGTTCGCTGGATCAGGCATCTCATGCACTGAAATTAATATGACATAACTACCATGTGTGTGCGTGAGTGAGTGAGTGAGAGGATGAGTGGCTCGGTTCATTACCTAGTAACAGTCACCCATATTATTGAGGTCAATGGGTTGGCATAGTGCATGTTATGTGCGTGGAAGCATGCATGCCTGGAGTAGGTGGCATAGACAACATTGTATCCAGTCAATGGAGCAGGGAACCAGGTGCCCCAGCATGGCTGGCATGGCTGGCATGGGCGACCATCTCAATGGGATGAACTGTAATGGAGGGGGGGAGAGAGAGAATATCCTATGTTACAAGAATGGAATTACATACATCTTCGAAATTTGAGACGGCTGCGTCAGAAGTAATTATTATTATGGAGCGACTATAATATTATAGTATGCATGTTAAATCCCAGTGCATACCTGTATTAATTAACTATGACATAACTAATTGCCTTGTGCTCGTCAGCATCACTCCTCTTATGGCTGTCGGCATGTAATGTACACCAACTACATACGGTGCTGTAGAAAATTTATTTGTGCATTGACTGTATATTCGTAATCTTATGATCCCGTTTTATTTCTTCATTTTCCAACACACACACTCACTCGCACTGCACCCATGCACCTGTGTAGCCCTGGTTACCAGAAGTTTGTCAACGTGCTCTGTGACATGACTGGTGACGAGAGAAAGGTAAACGCTTGTGTACTATTTTACGTGAATATCGAAACTATTAATAGATTATAATTGTTATTATTATAGCCATTTCTTTTTGTTTATTGAGCATGGCAACAATACAACCCGTCTATGACCTAATCAATGCTATATATATTCACGTCCCGTGTACCCAGTACACTGTCCTGTGCTGTGTGTATGTACGTAATATGTATAATGATACGATGTTTATGTATTGGCCGAGGGACAAAAGCAACCTGAAATCAACAGCCATTTATGGGTCAATGTTATTCAATCTCTGAGCCTTTGTTTGTTAACTTGACTTGTTTGTGAGGTTGGAGAGAGAGAGCGAGAGAGCGAGAGCTGTGTAGCTCAACTAGCGAGTGGAGATTTAATATAGTACGGCTCTACTGTGCTAGCTATAGCTACACGAGCACATGTGCATTGGCTGATTGTTGATTTAGTGAAGCTCAAGTGTACAAAACCCAGCGCGCACTGGTACATGGTTGTGTACTCCCAGTCGCTACATTTAGAAACTGATGTCATTATAATTTGTAATTGTGAACTATCATAACATTGAAGCTTGTTTGTGCTGTGTATAGGGCATGTTGAGCATACTAGTTAATATACACTATCAATATGCAGGAGCACACACAACATTCTACAACCTATAGCTTTACGTATTTTGTTTCTATTTCTATTTTTACACACACAAACTGACGCATGTGTGAACTTACTTATTCTCTCTCCCTCTCTCCCTCCCTCCCTCCTTCTTTCTCAGGCATTCATCCAGTTTGTGACGGGCTGTAGCTCCCTCCCTCCAGGTGGTCTGGCTAACCTCCACCCTCGGCTGACCGTGGTGAGAAAGGATGCCCAGTCTGTCCATGTCTACCCATCTGTCAACACGTGTGTCCACTACCTCAAGCTGCCCGAGTACCCCAGCGAAGAGGTGCTCAAGGAGAGGCTCCTCGACGCAACCAGGGAGAAGGGATTCCACTTAAACTGAAAAATCGATTCAACTAAAAAATTTTCACTTGCTCAATCGTAAACTTCCATCTCTTCATGCATCATGATTTGAATATTAATAGACTCTCGTGCAAGTATATAATATTATTATACTTCACTCTCACTCTCAATAATATTATGTGCTCAGTAGTGTATGTGTGTGTTTATCTCAACCATCACCTTAGATTCTCACCACTGTACATGTACATAAATTCATAGTTTTGTTTTACTGTGTTCTGTATTGCCAAGTAAGCCAAATTAATAAGTTGTTGTTGCTATTGTTGTTTTCTCAGTGCATGAATGTACTAATACTTTCTCTCGGCTGGCTAATTCTTATACATGACAACAGCTCTAGGCGCCAGCGGATGTTGAGGTGTCGACAATGCAAGCACATTCCTCTGTAATGACTGGAAAGAACCACATCCCGCGCTAATCAGCTTACCTTAACGTGCGCAGAGCTCGATCTCAGCGCCTGTACACTTGCGTCATTTTGCAAGAATTTCCCTTACTGCGCATGCGCACGGGAGTAGACAGGGTGTTGCGGTTTGACCTTATATCCGGTACAAGCTTATTCATAACCAATATCCGGTGATTCACTGCCTGTGAACCCAATGCATATCCGGGCAGCTAGAACCGGTACTGTATTACATTACAGAAGGGGAGTACACAGATTATTTGGGTTCACTGTTTGATCCATAGCCAGGCTGACTGGCTTCAACAAAGTTGAAAGGTTGGAAGGGGAGTCTACTATGCATTGCTAGCTGGCCCCAAAACATCCATCTTTCTCAAATCCATAATATGACAACCTTGAGGGCGAAATAATTTTGATACGTTTGATGAGACACATGAACATTATAATAATAGGGACATAAAAAATAAACAGCTGTAAAGTCAATAATTTGTGTGATCATGACATGTGAAAGAGGAGTACACAGAACTGAACGTCCAGGCCTGCCAGTAGAGAAACGAAGGTGTTAAATATTTCCAGTTTTTTTCTGGATCCTGGTCCACTAGCTATGCGTGCTGTTTTATGCAGTGGTGAGCGTCTAGTAATTTTTGTAGCATCTGCTTCTCCTCTCTCAGCTGGTTGATCTGTGCCTCCAGTGATTCGTTTGCTTCTTGGCAGTCGTAGTACTCGGATCGCGTCTGCTCCACTTTCTCGCGACGCTTGATTCGACACTTTTCGGCAGCGACCTTGTTCTTCTCTCGCTTCTGAAGAACTTTACTTCTCTCGTCTGGATTCAGTAAATCAACCTGAGAAAATACACAAATCAGATTATAAGGCTAGTCTGTAATAATTATTTGCCTGATGTGTGCACAAGTGGGTGGGCTGTATGATTGGTCTAGATTACGTTTTTCTGTAGTATGCCTACCTGTATTCTCCTCTTCTTGAGAGGGGCGATGACGCAAGGATCGACATAGTTCTTTCTGCTTCTCTTTCCCGATGACGAATTCGAGCTGGTACCTGGCAGACTGATGGTTGGTGCGATGAGTGGAGGCGGCCCTGCGCACACGGGCTGTCGGCTTCGCGAGCTGCCAGAGATGACTGTCGTGTGCATACAGCTGCTGGGCGAGTCAAGCATCTTATTCTCCAAGTCCAGACACTGTGAATAGGCTGGCACTGCTCCTGGCGTTCCCGGGTTAGACCCACCACTGGTTGCCTGCACAAGAAATAGTACAAAAAAAAGCTTAGAAGTTGACAATCTTCCACACGCTTCATACACGCACACGCGCCATGCATGGTCAGCGCTTCTTGCACACCCATCAGCTGGTAGCTAGAAAAGTCCCTCTCACCACGAGGCGGTTTTTTTTGTATTATTCTAACGTGCAGCTCAGCTAGCGTCCGCTGTTTACCTGTGCAGAGGTTGTCGTTGGCTTGTAGAGGGTATGGCCTGGGCCCCATAGCGACATTGGCTGGCCGCGATCGCTCATCTCTCGATCTAGCAGGTCGTAATAAATGCTCTCAATACTATGGTCCATTCTCCTTGAATGAGGCACGGAGTCTAGCTTTTATACTCTTTTGACTAGGAAATGTACTCGGAAGATTCAAGTGATGAACTGAGATCATTCACCGCACGTTTTATATAGACGCCCAGCGCACCGCCCACGATTTCGTGCACACACTTCGCGATTGTTTGCCCACCAGATTATGGCTTTTGTTCGTGACGCATTGCGGTAAATAATTGGTTCAACATTGGAACTACAACGGCAACCAATATCCTATGGTTGTAGGTACGTATACTGGTCACGAGGCGCACGCGCTGTGACGTGAACGTGTCGCGTACATAATAATACACGCGTTATAGCTAATGCAGCGCAGCTATAAGGGAAGCATTATGGGTATTAGAAGCAGTATTGAATTACAATGGATTCCAGACGTCACAACCCGCATGCCAGAGCAATTGGTATCCAGGGGAAAAGAATGTGACAATCATTATTAACACATACAAAAGTTATCCGTTAGGCAATAACTGCATGCTAAATTTAGAAAGCTACAGACTATAGTCCATGCGTGCGCCACTTGTTTGAGAACATGAATTGCACAAACGATCGATCCTTGAGTGATTGAATAGACATCCGTTCATGTCGCCATTGCTTAGTTAGCTTGCTGCTTTGTTTATTGTTGCTGCCATGGAGCTGGAGCCGGCGTTGGAATTTGCAGACGAGGTGACTCGTTGGAGCTTGGTGGAGAGAACTCTCCATTGGTCCACCCATTTCTCCAGGGTCATGCTCTCATAGGTGATCCAGTGGCCACTGAACTGAGCAGGCTGCTCCCACCTAGCAAGAAAGGGATGGGGAGAGAGGAATAAGGGGGAGGGAGGGAGAGAGAGAGACAAAGAGAGAGAGAGTAAAATAGCGAGGGGGGAGGTGTGGACGAGGCTATACGTAAGGGGAGAGAGGGGCAAGGCCACACAGCTTTGGTGGAGGTACTCAGAAAACTATGGCTGAAATTTTGCGGGAGTACAACCAGTAGTTACTACCTTAAGGACACTTTTGTTTACGGGTACTAAATTTAGCGAAATTAGCGATTTGCCTAATTTTTGCTAAAAATTGTACCTGCGAATATTAAAAAATTCAATATTTTTGAATAAATAGAATGTTAATTTTGAAAAAAATTGCTAAAATGAGTACCCACTAAATGTGCTATTTGCGAAATCCGCTAAAATTTGTACCCACAAGTAATTGTAGCCCTAAGGTATTCCTTATTTTTTTTGGGCATGGATGCCAATTAGGAGGTTTACCATTCGTGAAGAGTTTGCTGAACGGTTGAGCACTTTGCCAAACCTTGAGATGCCATGGACAGTGAGCTCTGTAGCGCTGGAACGCCAGCCTCAAGCTGCTGGCGGTCACAGCGACGAGAAGCCAGCAAAACACCTACAGAGGGGAGACAAGAAGGAAGAAGAACAAGAAGATAGGTGACGCAAGTCAATACATGGACTGGTACACATCCTGAAGTCATTTCCACTTCCTTTAGGCAGCAACTCAATGACAACAGATGGCAGTTGACCTTCTTACCGTTGGCAGTTAGGGCGTTGGCACTGGAGCGCTTGACACCATCCAATGCTGCTTCCTTCTCACGAGCCAGCGACCTCAGCTCCACAACTGAAAATAGGACAGTGCAGTAAAATAAAAGCTAAAATAAGGATTAGTTAAGGAAATTAAATTTTTTGTGTTTAAATTTTGTAGTTCGACCAGAGAATTTCACAGAATCAGTGAAAATGTTACATAACAAAAGTTGCTTCATAAGATAATCAGTTTTCGAGGTCAGTTGAGCAGAGAACAATGACACACAGCTAGATAGGTGGGAGTATAGTTCAATAGATTATCATAATCTTATTTGATGGGTGAGCTGAGGACTTCCCCTGCCCACTCAATGGGGCCGTTGGGAGGTCTCCACATTTAGTTACTGTTCCGATACTAAATCAAGTCAGCACTTCGTACCAAACAAGCAGGGCGCTAGTTGGATCAACAACCAGATCAATTTACTCTCTTCCCTGGCTTCATAATAGAACCCAGCTTCAACAACTGCATACAGCTGCCATATATGGTCACCGTGATTATAAATATCCTACCTTTATCAATGATGTAATTGAGTTTGGAGAGGACGGCCTCGGGAGCTTCGTAGCTGGCCACACCCACTGTCTCCAGTAGCTCCGCCCAGTGAGGCAATCCATTGGGGTGGGTATTACTCAACCGATGAACAGTGAGATCAGGCAAAGGTCGCCTGTATAATAGCAAAAAAGTGGACTAGATCTTAATTCTAAAATAGGCAAATAAGGTAGTCCAAAATGTAGCAACTGCATGGGTAGCAGTCATGCACACAGTGTCTATTACTCAATGACAGTGCGTAAAAAGTGATGGAATTCATGAGTATGCATTGTTCAAAAGAACATTCCAGAAGCGTCTCCCGGGCAATCATGACTAACGGCACTGGTAGTGTGTGACCTATACATCAATATGAAATATTATACAATGACTCTATAAGGGTAGGTAGCCAATACTGGTCCCTAGATGAGTGGACAATGATGATAATATGGACAAAGGAAGTTGGCAACAATGGCCAGGAAGAGGCGAACTCCACAGTCACTTCCATCGATCCATCCCTAGGCTTTCAGAGAATCAGCCAGGGTGGGTGTCACTGCACATACCAGCGGCCTTAGCTGGTCTCCTATACTCCATAACAAAGACAGGCCAGGCGGGATGACAGGGCATCTTTGATAACCTCCAGTGCTAGAGTACAGAGTACACCCAGCAGGCTAACCCCATTGCATATAGAGTGGGAGTACTGTACTGTCAGAATAGTGTATAGGTTGAAACTACAGGGTACAGGTTGCTAGGATATGACATCATCAGACGTAGCGGTACATGTACATGGCATCACCTAACTAACTACCTACAAATATCTTGTACCCTCATCATAATGATACTGTCAAAAATACTTAGCTACAGTAATTACGATGATAAGCTTCGTATAATATATTATATACAGGTAGTATACTATAGTTTTTACTTTCTGGGATAGATGCATGCATGTATGTATGTCCATCCGTATGTACACATGTATGTCCGTTCGTGTGTACACATGTATGTCCTTTCGTATGTACACATGTATGTAGACTGCAAATGTGTTTATAATTTGTGACATGTTTTACTGAATTAGTTATTCTTTTCCAAAGTTTAAGGGGAAAATAATGTTGCTTTGTTATTGCATGGAGCTAGTGAAAGCAAGGCCGGTCGTCATGATGACGCGGCGACGCTATGCCACACTACACCGTCAGCTGTCAACACACACACACTAAAGATTTGATAAATCACTCAAAAACAAATACATGGGTAGTCTTGGCAACATCACGTCACAAACTGGCTACTTACTATCGTTTACATTCACATACATTTGGAGCGAGTGCATATGTATGTATGTATGTACATGTACGTATGTATGTATGTATATTATAATATGTATTGTATATAATAGTTATCTGTCAGTGAGTGAGCAATATGCAGGGCTCATATTGTGACAGATAACTATTTTGTTGTATCGAGCACTGTTGGTAATGTAGGATTATGTAATCCTGCACACCTAATTGGATTGTGGCTAGAGTGTATGGCATGTACTCTGGGTGACTGCTCAACAACCAGTTTTATAAAACTCTTGAACACTACTCTACTGTACTTGGTTGCTTAGTAACTTACAACAAAAACTTATATATATGTATGGGCTTTGAGCTGAGTTGCTATATTATAGAAACATACTCCATACATGTATATCCACATTTCTGACACATGCAGAGATGGTAGACAGCTTCACTAAAAAGCTGGTCTCTAGGCATCGATGATCCTCTTAGCAAAGATCAACGTTCATTTTTCGTCACAGTAGACTTCACTATCATCCCAAATATTCAACAAACTAAGTCTTAGCAGAAGTTTTAGCGGCCCTTGGCATACTTCAGATTAATTAATAGTTTGTTAATCACCCATCCTCCACAAATGCAAACTAAAGATTATCTTCTTCTCTTATCAGTTTGGAAAGAACCTAGCCAGTGGGTGGAAGGAGGAGCTTGGCAGCCACCAGACATTACCACATGTAAAAATTGTAACGGGTACTTTTTTAACGCCAACGCACATCCTCTCCTCTACGTTAACAGCGGCTCTCGCTACAAGTGTCATGTCCTTATTTGGGCGACAAATTCTAATCAGAAGCTTGTGATCTACATTTTAAAAAAAAATTTTCTATCATCTGTTATGATCAGGAAAAGTGGTCACCAGACTCGCACTATGCTATACTATCTACCACTACTGTATACAGTCTCAGTAGGGGGGATATGAATGAACCATCCCCCCCGGAAGGTTTTTGTTATTCCTTTCCTGTCGGCTTCTCTTGGCAGCACAATGACCAGAGGTAGAGCTGTATCCCTACTAATGTAGCACCCCTTCATCACCAACCCTATCCCTCTCTCTCTCTCTCTCTCTCTCTACTTGCTTACTTCAGCAGAAGGCTTCTTTGCAAAGTCTATACTGCTCATTTTACCAAATAGGGTGGCTACCCGCTGAGATTGAAGGAAAGCCAGAACAAGGAGAGAGAGAGTGAAGTCACCAGACTAACTAGGGTAGACAGCACTGCTACAAATACACACCCACACACTCCTACTCAACACAAGGCAGCATGTTTTATGCAAATTAAGGAAGGCAGCCTTCTAAAGATGATGAAGAAAGAAAACTTGGAAAGGTGAGAGGGAGAGGGAAGCTATTTTGATTATCATAGCAAGGCTTCCATTCTTCCTATAGAGCTCGTTGCTCAGATCACTGACCAATATTTGCACACTATGGTTGGGGAGTGGCCAGTAGCCAGCCATTCCTTCATTCACTCATTCATGGCCCACCCATCCCCCTAGCTAGCTAGGAGGAGCTACCACGAACATAACACCTGCACTCTCCACACACAAGCATAGCGACAAATGACAATGCTATTGCGCTAAATATGGTACCTCACTTTGTGCTAGCCAATGCTGACTGACTGACTGTGTGTGTGTGTGTGTGTGTGCATAAACAGACGTGATCGAGAAATTCAAGACAACAAAAGACTTTGAGAGGACGTTCACATGATGAGCACTCGCTATGCACGGCCATACGATATGCAACAATGGCTGATTGAACACATGATACCCCATGTACATGCACCTGTGCAAAAATCTTATAATATTATTGTCTATAATGGTCCCCCCTTGGGCCAACGATGGAAGGTGGCTGCTTTAAAGAGGAGTGTGTAATGTATGGATGGAGTTTTGCCACTTGTCGCTTGAACTAAGTGGCTGCAATGACGAAGAGTTGACTGGCTTAGATAGTGTCCACTATACGTCAGTGGCAGTGGACATAGCAAGGGTAGTGACGTCCTAAAATCGCTATAATAACATTATCTTAGCATTTGGTATGCATAATATTATTCTACAAATGTTATTAATTTTAGACATAGCAAACACTGCCTGGTTCATTCATATTACCATGGTTCCAGTACTGTCTCTCTCTCTCTCCACACAACATTAGTTTGTCACGCACGTACACATGTGCGTAGGATGAGTGCTTACTCTAGCGACGGTCGGCGTAATATATGCAGCACTGTAAGTTGACTTAACCCCATAGCAACACACACACATGCACGATCGTAAGTACACATATTCTCTCGTTCAGGTACAGTTTTCCTACACCAGCGCTGCCTGGAGTCAATGGAATCAGACGTCATGTGCTGGGATTGTAAACATCGCTGAGATAACCTTCTGGAGACAGTTCCAACATGCCAGAAATTCTTAAAATATGTTATTGTGGAATTCCTATCACAGGATTGTTTCTCTTTCTCCAGCGACCGATAATGAATACTAAGGCTCATGTTGTTTACATACCAAAGTACCAGACTAGTTCTAATGATATGTGACCTCCATTAACCTCTGGCCTGCTGGTCGTTAGCCCACCCCAATAAGGGGGGCTCACCCGCCGCACAAGGAAATCACCAGCTGACATCTCTAGCTCTTACTTGCACTATGACCATAGCAAGTCGAAGAGCAGATGACAAAACTCAAAGCAGCTCGTTAATATCACCCCACACACACACACACACACACACACACACACACACGAGTCAATTACGCAGTTATCGGATACATAAGCTTAAAAGGCAGCGTAAAGCATTGAGAAACTTGGAGATATTTCAACAAAGTACATGTTGGGTGGGAGGGAGGAAGGGCTGGGGTTAATAGATAATTAGTACAAAGCATGGGGGTGACTACATAGTAGTCTCATATATGGACGTATATAGCAAATCCAAAAAAATATATTTTAAGCATATGGGTGATTAAAAATATTACCTGGAAATTACATTTCACGTCCAAAAATAGCGATACAAAATTCAAAACTAAGCTTCTAGTCCATAGGGAGTGATGTAATGCTAATGGAGAGAGAGAGAGAGCGCTAGCCGGCGGTGGCAAAGGCCCGCCGGGTTCGGTAAGTGTGTACCAATGATCATTTTTGGACACTACAAACAACAAACAAAACGAGCGAGTACATTTTTGCTCTTTTCATTTCACTAGCTGGTTCCAATTGATAGCGTCAAATATGGTGTGTTTGTCTAAGCAAGCTATGTACACCACTCAGTGGACAAGCTGTGCACTATGCATGTCAGACGGAATGTCCGGGCATGAGAACTTACACCACAAACAAGGATAAAAATAACTTCCATAAAAAAATGTCAACTCAGTGACTATCACATGGCGCTACTTAGTCCACAGATGACGAAACTTGTTGACAGATAAAAATGCGACTAATTTTAAACAGAAATAGATGATGTTGCACGTGTATTGTAGTGTTGAAAATGTGTAGCGTTGCATACCATCGGTGGAAGTGTGCACTCTGTGTGTGGACTACCTGGCTACAGGCTAAAACAGTTACATATTTATTATGGGCCGAAATTCAGTGGTTGCTTTGAAGCAGGGCAGGATGTATGGGGTCTTGCTATTTGGAGCTGGAACTGAGTGGCTGTAGACTAATGAGGTAGCTGCCTCAGCTCAGGTAGTGATCACTAGAATATCATAAGGTTGACTGTACTAAAAAAAAACAAGATTTCTGAAGAAATAGTTAACGTGGAAGTAAGCTTTGTGTAGCGGACACAGCACACTGTCTCCAGCAGTCACCAGGAAAGAATGCTCCCATGCTCATTATGTCAAGGTGAAGGTATGCAGAGAAGGGATGCAGCGAAACCTCAGCCAGACTAGCAAGCTACATGTAGCTGGAGGAGAGAGAATAATCTTCTGTGGAGAAAGGGGATGGGGGATATTGTGAGAGGGATGGGGAGGGGAGTGCTGGAGAAAAGTGATTTAATTCCCTAGGGGCACAGATCCAGGTGACCTTTTGACCTTTGATTGCCTCTTAACCACCCATAACTGTACACCAAACACAGTAGCTAGATTGCATCACCCTCTTAGCAAATAAGGATGGAGGACAAGCAAGGAGATGAGGTAACCTGCCCTAACGAGGGTATAATGAGGAACAATGAGTGCAGTATGACCATATTTGGTAGTAGAATTGCCCTCCACCCAGCTCCCTTCCCCTCTCTACAGGTTTAGCTCACACCAGCAGACAGGAAATATTATATTTTGAGATGCATTGCTAACTCAGAAAATTTTGCACAATGCAACACTAAACCATTCCTCTCATTGGCTGATGTAAGTTAATGTCTACATTACGTATCTCACTCACCCCAGTGTGCCCGGAGTCCGGAGCATCCTGGCTATCGAGAGCTGAGAGAATCGCTGAAGTTCAAACGCCACAGAGTTATGGAGACCAGCCGCCAGTGGAACCAGCTCTGACTCGTGGTGAATAATCTTAGTGCGGATATAGATCTGAAGCTTTTATGGGAAGGGGGGGGGGGAGAAAGGGATAGGTGCTGTATTACTACAGTTCAAGGCAATAATATTATATTATTTGTGGGTAGGGTAGCATTATAAGTGTTTACTTCATTGTGCTGTTTGTTGAGCCTCGACCACGCTGCAGAGTTGGCCTGCACTAGCCACTGAATCCTTGATTGTCTCTCTTCCTGGAACAGAATAAAGGAAACAGAAAGAGAGAGAACAAATGAGCAGACATAGACTATAACCACACCACTCCATCTCTCTCTCTCTCTCTCTCTTTCTCAGAAGAGAAACAGGTGGTGGGCCATGTAGGAAGCAGGGGAAAGGGCAAACTGACAATTGATGCAAAGTAGCACAAGTACTGTACTTTGACTAGAAGCCCCAGCAGTGCAGAGGCCAACTGCCAGTGTGGATACACATGCACTAGTGGGTCATCTTACAAGTGTACACACACACACACTCCTGTCATACACACACTTACATAGAGTACAGGATAAACTAGTATAATTGGGTACTGGATATCAATAATCAGAAAACTATTATTATTCTGAAGCCTTGATGCATAATATAACAATGCCGGTTCCTCAAGGCAGTGCTGTAGCGACCATGCATGAAATTGCAACAGTCACTGTCACTACACTACAGGATAAGTGGACTGCTCCAGAAAAGGTGGGAGGATAATTCTGGCACAAAGGAACAAAAGCTCACCGACCAAATATCCACCACTAACTGTCAGTTCCTAGCAGAGAAATGTCACTCTCTCCCTCTCTCTCTCTGTAAACCCACCAAATTATTCTAACATCACTTTTCTTAGAGAGCAGCCTAAACCATGGATATGGTGTACAGTGGGATAGGTATGTGCACAAATACATAATGAATGCATACATGATTCAACAGGAAGGCTGTATGCCTCAATGTACCTCAAGGCTATGATCTAAAACACTAAAGCTTTGTTGGTCTCACTCTCTGGGTGAGGTCAACCCATTATGAAAACCAGGTCTTGTGCAGTGAAGTGGTTGGGATAATGCTGTGAATGGGATGTAGCTTGTGGGAAAATGTATACATAATTGATTGTGGGAACATCCTGTAACCAAGGTGATCTCAGCTCGACTAAATGCATAGGCAAACAATACCTAAGCTGCATATTCAAAGCAATCTCTTTGATCATCCCTACAGCTAGCTTTGATCGAGAGAACGAGCAGTACACAAGACCACTTCAAAGGGATGAGATGCTACACAAGTGCAAAGATTCAGTAAAGGTCACCAGAGAGTGGCATGCCTATGGACACTGAAAATGTTTGTTTAAGTACACACACACACACACACACACACACACACACACACACACACACACACACACACACACACACACATACACATGGGGGGGGGGGGTATGGGAGAGAGAAAGCTGATTCACTTACAGCAATTTGTGTGAACAGGTCAATGCTTTGTTTCTTGTCTTGCAGTGTCTTGAGAGCTCTTCTCTTCTCCTCCCTGATGGCGCTGAGTCTCTCACAGATGTGAGTCATGGCTGCCAGTGCTCCCTCACAACCCCCCACCTCCAGCCCTGCTTGAAACACTCCCCTGAACAGAGAGAGAGAGAGAGAGAGAGAGTGAGAGAGAGAGAGAGATACAGGGGTAGATGATATGAAAAATCAATATGGAACCACATCCTCCCAGTTGGCCTTTCAATCAGGCAGTGCTGGGAATCAGTAGCTAGCTAGCTGGCAATCAGAAAGGAAGAGATATATTATGAGGAATTAATGTCTGGATGTCAGCTAGGGTGAGTGGTGGGTGGGAGGGAGGATGGAGAACCCAGGTCAGGCCAGGTCAGGCCAGGAAGAGAGAAGGAAAATTTAATGGTTCATTTCATTGGATAATAAATATTATGCTAATTATGCAGCACTGCTACACAGGTTGCCTGGATACCTGAGATAATGCTGGCAATGAAGCAAAAGGGACATTGCCATTCCGCTAAAATTCAGTTTTTAGTTGCTAATCATGACTTCAACTTCAAGTTAATGGCCAATTTCCTATAATAATCAGTGATATCACCCCTGCCTTCACAATAGCATTATTAACCATAATCTAGGGGAAATCTTTCTCAGAGACACATCACTACTAACATACTGTATAAGTAGTATTAACCAGACCATGCCCCATTTACCTGACTAGCTGTGCAGCCTCTGTGTCCTCCTGGTAGAGAGAGGAGACCTGGTCGTCCACTCCTCGCTTTAGTTGACCCAGCCTCTCCCTGGCCTTAGCGCCAGAGCCAAGGCACCGCTCCAGCTCAACAGACCGCTGCACGTGAGACAGCTGAAGCACCTATAGTGGGTGTAAAATATGTGATATTATATTATGCATATACCAGAGGGGGTACATGTATAGAAATAGAGCACTGAGTGTATTTGGTAGTGACATGCTACCGTAAATCTGGAAATTTTCGTTGTAAAAATATTTTCGTAGTCGATGATGGCTACGAAAAATAGCGTGGTAAGGGGTTGTTCCTATGAAATGAAAATTTATCATACGAAAATTTCCAGATCTATGAGATGTATAAGCAACCAATTTAATGACTGGCATAATATTATAGTATGAGCTCTTTGAGGATACTTAAAAAAAACAACACTTTACCACGAGGTGTTCTTCCACCGATTTAAGGAGATTTGACCTTTTGACCTCATCCTGGAGGCCTTCACCGTGGTCATAGTGATACCTGTGGAATGATAATTAATTAATTATTTAACAAGGGGTGTCCCCCGGCCAGCTGATAACAGTAGCTCCGCCCACCTGAGTAGCTTTGCGTCTCGGCTGAGATCAACATCCTCAGTGTCAGTCTGGACGATCTCTCTTGCCTCGTGAGTTAGCTCACACAGACACTGCATCAGCTCAGCGGGAGAGTAGCCAGAGAGAAGGGACTGCAGGAATGGTAAAGGGTCGAAACTATAACATGTACACGGTACTGACGACCCTGTACCGACACGAGCGCGTTGACGACCATTACCGATAGTGAACCATAGCATGTCGTCTGACTAAATTTGCATAATTTTGTTCACAAAATTTTTGTATTAGAAACATTCATTTTTGTCAACTTCAAGCATGCGCCATAATTATATTCGCAGTATAAGCATATAATCTTATACTATATACAACAAAAAATATTAATTTTTTCAGACGGTCATTTTTCTTATAATAATATTATTATAGTCCATGTCATTACATGAGGGCATGGATACGTGTCTTGGATGCTCCCAGTTGCTATGAACGAGCCGCACTACAAGGCTCAGGATTGGTCAGAACTGTAGGGCCGTGTGCACAAAGAAGAGTGGCTTTAATGCCTCGGGCCATAGCTACAGATAGAGATGCATTGTCGAACGATCGGCGCGAAAGCGCTGCGCATTTCGAAAAGCCTGCTAAGCAGGCGCTGGCGCTAGCCACCAAGCCTTGAGCAAAGCGAGAGGCGAGGTCTGTTCATACCTGTCAGTAGTCCGGTAGCAACGTTCGAGCAAAGCGAGAACGTCGCCATAGCACACTTAATACCGTATGGCGGGTAATTTTCGTGGGAGCTAATTCTCGTGGAAAGTCCGAAAAGGCCCTCAAAATTAATTTTCGTGGTTTTAAATTTCGTGACAGCAACCAGTCCAGGGGCGTGGCACTGCAAAAGCGATGATGTAATCGATACACGCGCTCGATCTCGCTAGTGATCTTCTTTGTTACTAAGCCATACCTATAGAGACTTGGACAAATTGCATGCCATAGGTGAATATTAGTGTCGAAGACGCTATCACCTGGATGAAAGTGGCTACTATTGCTTACTAACACTGGTAAATGTTGGCCACGCTGCACGGTACTAATGGGCAATCTTTCCCAGGCAGGATACTGTTTGTGCATAAACTATGTCTCTATGTTTTGTGAGCATGTACTGTTAATAGATGATCATGCATGCTAGCCACATTATCCCATGATTGTGACATTACACATACTTGTCATTATGAACATACCGTATAGCCGGAAAATTTGGCGGGGAATTAAATTTGGCGGTTTGGCGGTCTATTATTACAACCGCCAAATTAAAATCCGCCAAAATTTCCTACTCGCATATATACGTATGGCGATCCCGTACCGAACCGCCAAATTTAAATCCGCCAATATTCTTTCAATAGCGATTTTGGGCTCAACCGCCAAATTTAATGCCCGCCAATATTTCCGGCTATACGGTATATATGATTACCTACAATAATAATATTATAAGACTTAGTATGTTTAATATTCCAATAATGTTACAAATATACATGAGTTATTCACAGTAATGCCCCCCCCCCCCCCCCCCCCCCCCCCAGGTAAGGACACTGATTGTCTGAAACAATATTTATCATTGATTATGAGCTACATTTTGGTCTTTGTTCCAGTTCCATAACAATTACTGTTACAAAGATATGCTTTTGCTATATACTATGGCATGTAAGTGTCTTTGAAGAAACTTGGTATGTATATGGCATGGTCTAACATGTTCGGTACCATGGTAGCTGCTTTCATCTGCTCAAGAGCTACATTTTGGTTTTCGTTCCAGCTTCATAGCTCTTTCCGTTGCTGAGATACACTTTGGCGCGCACCGCGGTATAGAATTAATGATATTCATAGCCTTTAATTAATTACGTCACGGTCTGTACATTCCAACGTGAAAACCATACGCGTTTTGCTACCCCCTGTCCCAGCTCAATAAATAGCATTTTCTGGGAGGTACTATCGATAACGGGGCTAGACGGTGTCAGATATCCCCTCTGGCACCTGCAGCTGAAAACTGCACATGGTCCTGGGCATATATGGCTTAGGGGTCGCCCAGGTTCCTCCCTTGAATACCCCCCATCCCTGGAAGTATGGCCAATTGCGGTAATGTCCGCAGTGTCACTCCCAAACGGATCACCGGAGCTGCGGCACCCCGGCGCGGGGGGAGGGATGATTGGGATTATTTTTTTTTTTCAAAAATCATAAATTATTCACAGTATTGCCCTCCACTATATATTTCGCCTTGCTTTGCTATGGATGCTACAGCCTCGGGCCTCCGAGTGACCAATCGGATCACAGTATTTGTTACTACTACATATATAGGGTATTGTAGGTATTGTAAGGTATTATAAGGTATTGTAGGGTAATGTAGGTCAGGAATCTGATTGATCAGTAGGTGGTCCTTTATTTTGCTCGGAATGCTATAGCCTCGGGCCACTGAGTGACCAATCAGATCACAGTATTTGTTACAACTATAGGGTAATGTAGGTACCGTAAAGTCTGGTTAATAAGCGCACATGCTTATTAAGCGCATATTTTTTAATAAGCGCATGCTTCCTTCCTGTTATTAAGTATTGTCTAATAAGCGCATGCGCCCAATAAAGACGACAGTAATAGTCATCGTTCGATCAAGAGTGCTCCATGCTCCACATGGCTAGAACTAATTTACCAACCTATTTTCGGATAGCCAGCTGCACGAGATCGGCTATACTCAACACTGCGATGTTCCACTGAGACAGGTTCGGACTCTTGACCTCGACCGAAGCGAGTCTCGCCAAAGAAGTCGGCTATTTTTCCACGGTTTTCTTCCAGCGATGGCTTCCGATCATACTCCCATGAACTATTACAGAGCTTAGTCCAAGAATCGCTGTGTTCATAAGGCTTGCTACCTTTATGATTGAACGCTCGAACGTGCTGGCAGTGGGCGGGGCCAAAACTTCACTCTCTATTAAGCGCATATCGTCTAATAGGCGCATGTTTCCTTACCACCGAGAGTGATAAGCGCATGCGCTTATTAACCAGACTCTACGGTATTATAGGTATTATAAGGTATTGTAATGTATTGTAGGGTAATGTTGGTCAGGAATCTCATTGGTCAGTTGGCAGTCCACTACTTCACTTCGCTTTGCTCGGGATGCTACAGCCTCGGGCCTCTAAGTAACCAATCGGATCCCACTATTTGTTATACATACCTGTGTGATGTCAATTGTGAGGCAGGCTCCTTGTTCTATGATATAAGTTAGTACAGGTAAACACTATCTTCGCATAAAAATTTGCACAAATAAAAAATTTTTAACAACGAAATTTTCGCAAATTACGGTAGCTGAGTGCAGCCAGATGGCCACTGGAGAAGCCATCCCTCACCCTTCCTCCCCCCAACCCTCGGGCCTCATGGCCAGCCACTGGGGAAGCCATCCACATCCTATCAGATCTACCAGGTACCACAATGATTTCACCAGGACATGTAAACATACACAAACCAGTGTTGACATTAATTAATTTTCTGCTAGCCCAGTACAGCAAGGCAGTACATGTGTATGTTGTGTCAGTCAGAAGTTTATGTACATTTCCTACAACTGGCATCTTGTAAAAACATTTTGTTTGGTGCATAATATCATCTCATGTGACTCTCCTTGTGTATACACACACTCACACCTTCTCCCCCTCACCTCTATCTTATTCCATATTTGTTCCTTTGCTCGTCTGTTCTTGTCCTCCTCCTCCATGGCCCCTCCCCCTTCTCTGGCAGCAGTGGGCGTGGCTAGCTGAGTCAGCAGTGCTCCCACCTGGTCACACACCCTGGCCAGATCATGCTGGAGTGCAGTAGTAAGACACCATATATGGCTCTCACGTGTATAAGAAAGATACCCCTTAACTGGGATGAATGAGATGCATGGTCAATACATCCCAATTAGGGTCTTGTAACCATCTGTTGGTGCATGAGCCTCTTTCATGATTGCCTAGCCTATAGTCAAATTTTGTCTATAAAACATTTGGTTGCTATAATATATGTAGGCATATAATAGCAATCAAAGGGTACTGTATATAGCACCATATATGGCTCTCATGGGACAAGTTTCGTATAGGAGGTCTATGGGGTGCTGGCAAAACACATCTCATTGGAAACTCGGCCTGGTTGTATACATGCACTTACTATTTTACAACTATCACTGGTCATATGAGCACTATTGCACCATACAAATGCTCAAAACATGATTTCTGGTGAATTGGCACACCAATGGGCACAGGTCATTAGAGTGAATGCCTACAGTGGCTTCCCACACTGGATCATGTGGCAAAGGATGCTAGATTAGAGACGCCAACTGCCATAACATCCTCATTCTCACTCCTACACACCAAAGCTTTGATCTGGAATGAGACTGTACTAATGTTTTCATTCCCACTCCACTGCTCACCTTACAGGCTGATTCCAGCTGCAAGGAGCGTGTCTTGCTGTCACCCGACTTGGTAAAATATGATCTTTCCTTCGATTGGTGGCTAGTGGAAATACTACAGTCATGTGATATGATGTAATATAGTAGTGAGCCATATTACCTGAGTACTTGGATGCGATAGCGAATTCTCTTGCTGAATTCATTCATTACGCTGACCATACCCTGACACTTGACGGAGTGAGCCGAGAGAAGATGGCTCTTTCTGCTACTCTCCCTCACCTCCTCACCAGCCACACCCCTCACACCAGCTGCACACACACACACACACACACACACGATACATCTCATCAACACATGTGTATACTAGATATACTAGAGTAATCAAACGAACCAGCAGTGGCAATGTCACTCCTCAATCTTGATAGATCCGTCTCCAATTGAGTGACGGCTAAACGCAATGAGGTTAGCTCGCGATTAAGCTCCGCCCTCTCAGTCAGCAGCTGAGTTCTTGTACCACTCACATCACCAGATTGCCTAATACAGAAATTAAATTTAATAATCGCTAATTATTGAGACCCAGTGGATTAAAGTATATACTCACAGTTGAATATTCTTTCTAATCAGTTGCACTGTCTTTGGCGTGTTGATATGAGTGATCAAATACTGCCACATAGAGTTCCCAGCACTGCTGCATAGCAACCTGTGTGGTGGGCATTAATTAGAAACAACCATTCCTGAGCCAGTACCTCCCCTACTCTACTGTTAGTGCTGCTACGATAATACTTGAATACCAGAAGAAGGTGTATCTCATCTACCTACATCTTTATCTGGTCGTTTTGTGGTACTTGGCCTCTGGGTAGACCCATCTCTCCTTCAGTCCACTGTGCCAGGTGAGCAGTAAGCTCTTCAGCTTTAGAAGCCGCGTGTTTTCTCGAACTTGCACCTCTTTTGACCGGCTTAGACATCTTTTTAGGACACTACGGCTTTAATAGCACCAAAAAAGCCTTCCTCGTTAGCGCCACAAGCGATGTATAGCTTCAGAACTCGTTTTCCCGCCAAAAATTAAGTCGACTGCACATGCGCATACGAAAATAGGAACGTGAAACCATTATGGCGCGCATGGCAGGGAATGTAAAATGGATATCTCTCCCATCATGTGATGGAGAACTCCTACAAGTTCTTATGTATATTTACCGCTTTCACAGTATAGTGAGGTGAGAACTTTGGTCCAGATCGGTTCACTTTATCGACGCTCACCGCCCGCCGCTGTTTATCAATCATGAAATACCTTTTGGTACTCGCTATGGCAGTGCTGGTCACTGCAAAACCACTCGACGATGAATGGGAGCAATTCAAAAAGGTAATAAAACATCATAGCAACTTGTCCGACAGACGTTATCAACTTGTTCATTTGCTTGTATTCTCTAGCAAAACATACATAATTTAGCAATTAATGATATCTTTCAACTATCTTGCAGACATATGGCAAAAAATATGAGAGTGACAATGAAGAAATGCGACGAAACACCATCTGGCAGTCCAATAAGAAGTATATTGAAACACACAATGCCAATGCTGACAAATTCGGATTCACTCTGGGTATGAATGGATTTGGAGATCTTGAGAATCATGAGGTGGTCGCAATCTTCAACGGCTACAGACAGGAGATGAAGAATCTCTCAAATTCCAAGGCAGTGTTCCGGGCCAACCCCAACATCAAGATAGCTGCATCCACAGACTGGAGGGAGAAGGGAGCTGTTACTGGAGTGAAGAACCAAGGACAATGTGGTTCCTGCTGGTCATTCAGTGCAACTGGATCTCTTGAAGGACAACACTTCTTGAAGAAGGGAACGCTAGTCTCCCTCAGTGAGCAGAATCTTGTCGACTGCTCCACTAAATACGGTAACCACGGCTGTGAAGGAGGTCTCATGGACAATGCTTTCCGATACATCAAAGCAAACGGCGGGATCGACACAGAGGAAAGCTACCCATACCAGGCTCACGATGAGCTCTGCCGATTCAAAGAGGCCGATGTTGGCGCAACCGACAGTAGTTACGTAGACATCCCCCAGGGGGATGAGGATGCCCTGACCCAGGCCATCGCCTCAGTGGGGCCCATCTCTGTCGCCATCGACGCCAGCAAGACTACCTTCCACTACTACAAGGAGGGTGTCTACAGCGACTCCCTCTGCTCTTCCACCAAGCTGGACCACGGTGTGCTGGCTGTTGGCTACGGTACTCAGGATGAGCAGGACTACTACATTGTAAAGAACAGCTGGGGAGATGCCTGGGGATTGCAGGGATACATCCTCATGTCACGTAACAACGAGAACAACTGCGGTATCGCCACCCAAGCCAGCTACCCTGTGGTTGAATAGTAGAATATCATGACATTGTATGGAGGGGGCTTAAGTTGAACGGAATAGTTTGCTGTGAATGTGATTTTTGTTTATATCTTAATATTGGCATGCACAAGTTTGAATACCTAAATAAATTTGTTATGTAAATTTTGTAAGGTATGATAATTATCACTCAGCAGCAACAACAATCTATGTCTATACGCATGCGTACGAAACGCGAATGTGGCGCATGCGCATTGAACGTGCGGCTCGATTGAGGCGCGCACGATAAATATGATTTCAAACATCATGTGACGTTTGCAGATAATATTTTATTATCAAAAAACAGACAGACATGAAGCTTCTCTTGGTGCTTGCTCTAGCAGTGTTAGCCGCTGCGAGATCTTTCTCTGATGAGTGGGAGGACTTCAAAAAGGTGCATCATTTTAATAGCTATAAAGTGTCACATGCACTCATCAGTTGCCATGCAGACTGCAAAAAATAATGTTCATTCTCTCCTATGCTGTATAGACCTATGACAAGAGCTATGAGAGTGATGAAGAGGAAACGAAGCGAAACACCATCTGGCAGGCCAACAAGGAATTTATCGAGACACACAATGCAAATGCAGATGAGATTGGCTTTGAGCTGGGGATGAATGCATTTGGAGATTTGGAGAATCATGAAATTGTTGACCTTCTCAATGGCTACATGCAGGAGATGAAGAATAGCTCTAAGGATGTGTTCACCTACAACCCCAACATCGAGGCTGCAGCCACTGTGGACTGGAGGGAGAAGGGAGCTGTTACTGAAGTGAAGAACCAAGGACAATGTGGCTCCTGCTGGTCATTCAGTGCAACTGGATCTCTCGAAGGACAACACTTCTTGAAAGAAGGGAAACTCGTCTCCCTCAGTGAGCAAAATCTGGTTGACTGCTCCACTAAATACGGTAACCATGGTTGCGGAGGAGGTCTCATGGACAATGCTTTCCGCTACATCGAAGCCAATAATGGAATTGACACAGAGGAAAGCTACCCATACCAGGCTCATAACGAGGTCTGCAGGTTTAATCCCCAAACTATCGGTGCAACTGTCAGTGGCTACGTCGATATCCGACGTGATGATGAAAGGGCACTGACCCAGGCTATTCAGACCATTGGTCCCATATCGGTTGCCATTGATGCAAGTAAGTCAACCTTCCACTACTACAAGAGGGGTGTGTACTACGATCGAGAGTGTTCCTCCACCAAGCTGGACCACGGTGTGCTGGCCGTTGGCTACGGCACTGAGGAGTTCTTCAAGGAGTACTACATCGTGAAGAACAGCTGGGGGCCTAAGTGGGGAATGGAGGGGTATGTGCTGATGTCCCGTAACAGGGAGAACAACTGCGGCATCGCCACTCAAGCCAGCTACCCCAAAGTGTAGTGTTAGTTTTGTCAAGCCACAGAACTGATAAAGTGACTTTGAGCTAGTGTACAAGTTGTTGTAGGTGTGGTATGTACAAAAATAAGATTAAACATGGGATGGCTTATGATAAAGAGCCACACAAGATAAATAACGTATGCGCATGCGCGTTACCGACACGTTTTGTTGCGCGACACCCACTGAATAAAAAATGAAATTCTTACTGGTCCTTTGTTTAGCAGTGCTAGCCTCTGCTAGGCCTTATGATGATGAGTGGGAGCAATTCAAAAAGGTTAGCTGCTGTACTATCTTTGTGCATGTGTCAATGAGTAGCTAAAACTGAATCTTCCTCACCTGCAGACTTATGGCAAGAGTTATGAGAGTGATGAGGAAGAACAGAGGCGTATCACAATCTGGAAAGCTAATAAGAAATTTATTGAGACACATAACGCAAAAGCAGATGAGATTGGCTTTGAGCTGGGGATGAATGCACTCGGAGATTTGGAGAACCACGAAATTGTTGGACTTCTGAATGGTTATAAGCAGGAGATGAAAAACAGCTCCAAGGATGTGTTCACCTACAACCCCAATATCGAGGCTGCAGCCACTGTGGACTGGAGGGAGAAGGGAGCTGTTACTGAAGTGAAGAACCAAGGACAATGTGGCTCCTGCTGGTCATTCAGTGCAACTGGATCTCTCGAAGGACAACACTTCTTGAAGAAGGGAGAACTCGTCTCTCTCAGTGAGCAAAATCTCATTGATTGTTCAACAATCTTTGGTAACCACGGCTGCCAGGGAGGGCTCATGGACAATGCTTTCAAGTATGTTGATGAAAACAAGGGGATCGATACTGAAAAGAGCTACCCTTACCAGGGACACAATGAGCTCTGCCGATTCAGGGCAAAGAACATTGGTGCGAACTGTAATGGTTACGTAGATATCCCCCGCAGAGATGAGACAGCACTGACACAGGCTATTCAAACCATTGGACCTATTTCTGCAGCCATTGATGCGAGTCGTGCCACCTTTCACTACTACAGGAAGGGTGTGTACTACGACCACCTCTGCTCCTCCACCAAGCTGGACCACGGTGTGCTGGCTGTTGGCTATGGCAGTGAGGAGGGACAAGAATACTACATCGTGAAAAACAGCTGGGGGCCTCAGTGGGGAATGGAGGGGTACGTGCTGATGTCCCGTAACAGGGAGAACAACTGCGGCATCGCCACTCAAGCCAGCTACCCCAAAGTTAAATGAAATTTATTGCTAGAAGTTTAATTGAGATGACCAACAGTTTGCTGTGTTTGCTTAACTCAGTATAATGTCATGTGTCCTAACATTTTGACTAATTATGTAACATGTCAACTTATAATTATTATTATGGCATGTTAATTACTGATTTGAGGTCAGTTTAGTGGATGAATTTAATTATAATAATTATTGAGAAGAGTCATGTGTGGCCATATCATGTGATGTATAAAGCACTGCCTCCACAAGCTGCAGTCCTATTTTCTTGACGTCCTTGGAGTAGAGAAAGAGATTTTCGCTTGATCAGTGTCATGAAGCTTTTCTTGGTGCTTGCTCTAGTGGCACTGGCCACTGCAAGACCTTTCACTGAAGAGTGGGAGGACTTCAAAAAGGTATTAGAATTAATAATATTATTATTTCATGCAGACAGCTTCATTTTTTATCCAACACCCCTGCAGACTTTTGGTAAGACCTATGAAAATGATGTGGAGGAATTACGACGAAATGCAATCTGGCAATCCAACAAGCAATACATCGAAGCTCATAATGCCAATGCTGACAAGTTTGGTTTTGAGCTTGGAATGAATGCATTTGGAGATCTAGAGAGCCAGGAGGTGGTCGACCTTCTCAATGGCTACAAGCAGGAGATGAAGAACAGCTCCAAGGATGTGTTCACCTACAACCCCAATATCGAGGCTGTAGCCACTGTGGACTGGAGGGAGAAGGGAGCTGTTACTGAAGTGAAGAACCAAGGACAATGTGGCTCCTGCTGGTCATTCAGTGCAACTGGATCTCTCGAAGGACAACACTTCTTGAAAGAAGGGGAACTCGTCTCTCTCAGTGAGCAAAATCTCATTGACTGCTCGACAATGTATGGTAACCATGGCTGCAAAGGAGGTGCAATGCGTAATGCTTTCCGATACATTGAAGCAAACCGTGGAATCGATACTGAAAGGAGCTACCCATACCAGGCTCATGATGAGATCTGCCGATTCAGACGTGCAGATGTTGGTGCAACTGATGAAGGTTATGTTCCTATCCTTCGTGATGATGAGAGAGCACTTACCCAGGCTGTTCAGACCGTTGGTCCCATCTCTGCTGCCATCGATGCCAGCAAGAAGACATTCCACCTTTACAAGAGAGGTGTGTACTACGACCCCCTCTGCTCCTCTACCAAGCTGGACCACGGTGTGCTGGTGGTTGGCTACGGCACATTGGAAGATCAAGAATACTACATCGTGAAGAACAGCTGGGGACCTCTTTGGGGAGATGAGGGGTACGTGATGATGTCCCGTAACAGGGAGAACAACTGCGGCATCGCCACTCAAACCAGCTACCCCAAAGTGTAGACTATAGAGTTAATGAACTGAAGGAACACTAAATTAAACCAAATGAACTATAATATTCTGTAGGAGTGTTGTATAACATTATATAATCTATAGATGAATTTCTTAAGGTACATCCCTCAAATGTGTGGTCGCTATATCATGTGATGATCATGAATTTATCACTGCACTGCTAATTAATGTAGCATATCACTAGCCAGTCCTTGAAAGATCAATAGCAAGAAAAATGAAGCTTCTCTTGGTGCTATCTCTAGCAGTGTTGGCCACTGCAAGACCTTTCACTGATGAGTGGGAGAACTTCAAAACGGTAAGAAAGTTGAGGTTGATGTTAGGCTAAGCTGTATGATAAAATTTTTTTCTTAGACTTATGGTAAGAGCTATAAAAGTGATGTGGAGGAAATGCGACGAAACACCATCTGGCAAGCAAACAAGAAGTACATTGAAGCACACAATGCCAATGCTGATAAATTTGGATTCACTCTCAAGATGAACAAGTTTGGAGATCTGGAGAATCAAGAAATTGTATCGATTCTCAATGGCTACAAGCAGGAAATGAAGAACAGCTCCAAAGATGTGTTCACCTACAATCCCAATCTTGAAGCCGCTCCAGCTGTGGACTGGAGAGATAAGGGAGCTGTTACTGAAGTGAAGAACCAAGGACAATGTGGCTCCTGCTGGTCATTCAGTGCAACTGGATCTCTTGAAGGACAACACTTCTTGAAGAAGGGAAAATTAGTCTCCCTCAGTGAGCAAAATCTGATTGACTGCTCCACTAAATACGGTAACCATGGCTGCATGGGAGGTCTCATGGACAATGCTTTCAAGTATATCGAAGCCAATAATGGAATTGACACAGAGGCAAGCTACCCATACCAGGCTCACAACGAGTTATGCCGATTCAACCCCCAAGATGTTGGTGCCACTCTTGATGGATATACTGACATCCCACATGGAAATGAAAAGGCACTGACCCAGGCTATAGAGAGGATTGGACCCATATCAGTGGCCATCGATGCCAGCAAGTCGTCCTTCCACTACTACCATGCTGGTGTGTACTATGAGCCACTCTGTTCCATCACTAGGCTGGACCACGGTGTGCTGGCTGTTGGCTACGACACCGACTTGGGCCAGGATTACTACATTGTTAAGAACAGCTGGGGGCCTCAGTGGGGAATGCAGGGATACGTCCTCATGTCTCGCAACAGTGGAAATAACTGCGGCATCGCCACTCAAGCAAGCTACCCAAAAGTACTGTAAACTTGATATGAACTATATCAAAAATTAGGGTATGCAGTAAGTTATATTATTGTACGCGAATTACAGTATTGAGTTTATTAACTTTAATGAAAAAATTATTAATAATATTTTATTACACGTATACCGAAAAATTATGCGCATGCGCATTAATCAGCAGCAGCGCGCGCACGCATTTGATCGACGATTACTTTCACCTTTCCTTCAACATGCACCACAAATATGCACGCATAGCTTAGCCATGTTTGTAGAATCATGTGATTCCCGGAGAGATACAGTCATAAAAATCAAGCTGCAGCCTGTCTTTTCTTCATTCTGCCAGATCTCCTCTGCAGTTCAAACCCCCAGCAACAGCAGCAGTCAGCCATGAAGCTTCTCTTGGTACTTGCTCTAGCAGTGTTGGCCACTGCAAGACCTTTCACTGACGAGTGGGAGGACTTCAAAAAGGTACAGTGAAAATTTACAATAATAATATTATGACACTATTTAGCTAATAAAGATCACAGTTGCTTGGATACAAAATTCACGATTTTGCTTTCTCTCTCTCTCTCTCAGATGTATGGTAAGACCTATGAAAGTGATGAAGAGGAATTGCGACGAAACATCATCTGGCAGTCCAATAAGAAATACATCGACACACACAACGCAAATGCTGACAAGTTTGGTTTTGAGCTGGGGATGAATGGATTTGGAGATTTGGAGAGTCATGAGGTGGTCGACCTTCTCAATGGCTACAACCAGGAGATGAAGAATAGCTCCAAGGATGTGTTCACCTACAACCCCAACATCGAGGCTGCAGCCACTGTGGACTGGAGGGAGAAGGGAGCTGTTACTGAAGTGAAGAACCAAGGACAATGTGGCTCCTGCTGGTCATTCAGCACAACTGGATCTCTCGAAGGACAACACTTCTTGAAACAAGGAGAACTTGTCTCTCTCAGTGAGCAGAATCTCATTGATTGTTCAACCAGATACGGTAACCATGGCTGCAAAGGAGGTCTCATGGACAATGCTTTCCGATACATCAGAGCAAACGGTGGAATTGACACTGAAAGGAGTTACCCCTACCAGGCTCACGATGAGCTCTGCCGATTCAGAGAGGCCGATGTTGGTGCAACTCTCAGTGGCTATGTCGACATCCCTCGCAGGGATGAGAGAGCACTCACACAGGCCATTCAAACCATTGGCCCCATCTCTGTCGCCATCGACGCCAGCAAGAGGACATTCCACTACTACAAGAGAGGTGTGTACTACGACCCCCTCTGCTCCTCCACCAAGCTGGACCACGGTGTGCTGGCTGTTGGCTATGGTACCATGGATGGCGAAGAATACTACATCGTGAAGAACAGCTGGGGACCAACCTGGGGAGATGAGGGATACGTGATGATGTCCCGTAACAGGGAGAACAACTGCGGCATCGCCACTCAAGCCAGCTACCCCAGAGTGTAGTAGCTAGAGTGGTCAAGTGCTCTTCCGGAATGCAACTGCCAATATTAGGGTGTATTACAAACTATAATTTGTTATGGTGTAATATTAATTGTGAGTACATGTGTGATTTTTGTATGTACAGTGTTTTTTTTACACTCGTGCAATCAATCACTGTTAGCTGATGTCAATTTTAATATGAACAACATACCATGCTATGCGAAATGCATGTGCACTCAGATTCAGATTGATATATAATACAGTGCATGGAGGGGCAAGGCAGTACTAAATTTAGTATGGTTTCTTCAACATTGTGAAGCTAATGATTCTATAAAGTTGGAAGTGGTAGGGCTTTGCTGGGAGGAAGTTTAACTGTTTATCGAGTCCCCCCGCTGGCTCAAAAGTTCCAGGCACCGAGCCAAAGATGAGTGCGGTGTGGCGCGTGTGCGAGCGAGCCGAGCTGGGGCAGGTAGGGAGACAATGGGAACTCGACAAAACTCGACCGCTGAGCATCGGGAGAAGCACGGAATCAGGCATTCAAATATCGGTAAGCTCAAAGTAGCTAGGCTGAAATTTCCGAGGTGGGCATCGTTTGGAAGAATAATTTGTTTATCCTCGATTCTCTACACAGTCTCAGTCGGTGGATAACAAGCATGCTGTGTTCGAATGGAACTCCAAGAAGGTTGCCTTCACCGTGCGAGATCTCGGCAGCATCAACGGCGTAAGTAGCTGCTAACATTCACACATACACATGATACATACCTCTGTAATACAGTGTAATAGTAATTTCTCATGAACACATGATTGGTATGAATACTGGTGGAATTTTAATATCGAGTAAGTAGGTGTGTAATAATTCTAATATATTCTGTGTTTCTTTTCAGACATACATCAACAATCGTCCTATTAGCCGAGGGGGTAGTGGTGTGCTCAACCATGGCGATGTCGTTCGCTTAGGATATGGTTAGCTATATTATTAATCAATATAAAATAACCACTTCCTAATTGTTTCCCTCTTATGCACTATACATGCGCACGCACACATCGTCCATTCATCGCTACTGTGCCGGCCGGCTTTCTATAGAGAAGAGTCAAGTGCTTCGTATTGAAGAGAGGTTTCTCTCTCCTGCCAACTCCCCAGCCAAAACAGCCATGGCTGCACACCAGAACAACACCACAAAACAAACTCACTCCTCACCCGCACATACGGCCAATGCCATGACAACAAACACTCGTAATTACAATACTAATAGCATTACATCACCACCTCCACCTTCTCTGCCCACGGCCGTAGCTTCTCCTAGCCCTATCAGCGGTCAGCAACAGTTCATAGGTCAAGCTCAGCAGCCTCAGGCCGTCGTGGTGCACAATGTTCCTACCTATGTCCAACAGCAGAGCCCTGTTCCTTTCGTAATGCCTCAGGTAGGTCAAAATTATTGTTGAAAATTAATTATCTGTGAATAACGTTTTTGATGATTTTGCTGTAGTATGGTTTTCCTCCCTCTCCGCCCATTTCCCTCCATCCCACTCCCGGACCTGGGGGACATGTTACAATTCCCCACGCTCCCAATTCGGCCTTTTCTCCAATAAGCCCCGCCCATTTCCTGCATTTATCCACGCCCCCTCCCATGAGCTCCTCTTCTGGGTCTCCGCCCATCAGCGTAGACGACCTTGAGTTGTCCTCTGAGAGCAGCTCCTCCAGCTCCAAGCCTCAGAGAAGCGATGGAAGAAGAGCTGTTGAGCTCACAAACTCACCAAACCTTTCTAAAGTGAGTAAGCTTTACGGGAAGCCATCTTGGTGGGGGGAGGAGAAGGCAACAGAGAGAGATAATGATCAAGAATTTGAATTCGTGAAGCCAGGCTCACAGATTTTACGTGACTATGATCATCGTGTAAGGTCCCTCAGTAACTGTGAAGACACATCTGCTCCCCCCAGACCCCAGAGGCTGTCTGCTAGTGAAGATCTTCGAGTCCAAGCAATGAGTAACTCCAGAGACAAAGAGTGTCCTTCACCGGCATCTACGTGGACCGTCGACTTTGGTGATAGCACTCCAGCTGCTACAAAGAAGCGGCCATCTCGATTCGACAACGTGGAGCGCCGCCCTCGTTCGGCCGATCCATCTCCAAACAGGTCCCCTCAGATCAAGAAGGACCTCCTGCCTGTAACGACCAGCTCAAGCTTGAAGCGAAGTTCATCAACGCGTCGCTCCCCCTCCTCCTCCCCCAGACGCAGCCCCGTCATGACAAGAAGGCCACAAAATATGACTATCAAGAAGAAGGGAGGGGAAAATAGCACCACCAGTGCTCAGCTAGGCTCAGAACAAGCTCTATCACGATCGAAGACAATCACTAAAAAACCTCTCACTTATGCTTCGGCATCTCTGACAAGATCTAAGACAACAGTGAAAAAGAGCACCCCAACACACAACGCAGCTGGTGGAAGGGTAAGGAGATCTTCACTCGAGAAAGTAACTCAAGCCGCAAGTGGGAAGACCATAGCAACAACAAAGCAAGTGTACGTCGGCAGCAAGGAGGCTTCAAGCACGAAGAACAATGTCGTTTCTTCTCTGAATGACACTTATGTCACTGATCCTCTCAGCAGCAGCTTAGACGAATCACAGTCGACACAGCAATCTGATGCCAGCCTGTCTTCTTCGAGCCAGGTAACTGCCCTAGAGACCCCAGCTAGCCAGAAGGCCGCCGCTGGCGGGATGAAGAGCTCTAGTAGTACATCAAAGATTCAGCAGAGAAGGGGAGAAGATGGAGGAGCAGGGGAAGCTAGACCCAACTCTGCAAGGAAACAGTGGGCCAGCGACCAATCACAGGTAAGGTTTAATCATTGAAGCACATACATTGAAATCACAACGATGCTTAGAATACATGTGCGTGTATGCATGTGGTGTGTACATGTGTGTGCATATTAATTTTGAGTGTGCATGTGTTCATGAGTATGTGAGTGTGTATCGGCTGATGCAATACTATATTAGTCGATATACATGATTGTGTTTGTTTTTCTGCATGTACTATCCCCTGAGCCGGCCGGCTGTTATGCACATGACCCCCTCCCCAGCCCTAAGTACAATGATAATCACAACTTTCATGTGACACGTACAACCTCAAGCAGCTATAGCTAGTACACTCAGCCCTTTCTGAGCTTCAAAGAGTCACGTCTCCCCCACCCACTAGCAAAATATGCTGTTGACAAATATGGTCGGCCATTATTCATAGCTCAGGTGATGTACAGTGCTAAAAGGCAATAAGCTAGCTGGCTCTACTAAGATGTTATGATAAAGGTCGACTTATTTGTACTAATATTTGTAATCACATGCATGACATTGTGTGTACGTGTATGTGTGTACAGGTGCCCTCTGATGGCTTGATGCTTGCCAGTATTGAGGCGAGAATTCGCCGACTCAGCAAATTGGCTCACTCCTGTTCACGTCAGTTGTCATGCCTACAACGGTCTCTGGGGGATGTCCCTGGCATTACGGTGCATAATATCCCACCCACCAGCCCACTGGGCAGCCTGAAAGGCTCCGAGCAAAAACTACCGGAATGGAGATTCAATAAGGTATGTATGCAGTAGTGTGTATTGTTGACGACCATTACCCAACTGCACTTGTTGCTGTACTTCAGGAAGGGGATAGTATATTTCGTGGAATGAGAACTGTTGAAAAGTGGCTGAAAGGTAATAATTTGTACCCACCCACCCCCACCCAACTCATAACTCATTCTCGTTATATTATTCAGACATTGAGGCAACAGTCAAATCCATTGAGATAGGTGGGGAAGGGGGCGGAGCCAGTTGCCACGACATCGAAAGCACAGACTACCAAGCTGAGTACGAGGAGAGAGAGCTGGGGAGTGAGGTAGAAGCCATTCTGATGCAGGACAGCATGGAGGAGTACTACAGCTTCTCTGACACAGAAGAGACAACTTAAGAAACGAGCGATATAGATGAGATTTTTAATCCAGTAACAATATTGTGAACTATACACACGCAGTTATATATTACGCAATCACCAATCATTTTTTGATTTCAACTGTATAATTGAAATATAATTAGGGTACAAATGTTATGTGGTATGTGTGTAGTGTATGCATGTATGTATGTATGCATGCCAAATGCATCTGAAGTTATCAATGGACAAAGGGCCCAGCATTATGAAGCAAGCGGCCATCATTCCCAGCTAGACAGAGCCACTTTCACTACTCTCCAGAGAGGAGTTGCTAGAGAATGCCATTTTGAAGGTGTAGGCCTGACCATCTGTGTGTGTGCGTGTGTGTAGCAAGGATGATCAACCCCCCTCCCCAGCAGTAGGTATTCAGGCCATGGTACATAGTTCTCTAGTTGCATCAAAGGCTTATGAATAAAGAGGGTGGGGATTTGGAACTGATGACATCACCCAAATTTTAAATTTTAACCCCTCTGCAACACAATTATTATGATACACCATGCACTGGGGATCCTATTATCCAGGTGCAAATAATATTATTATTCTCTTTCACAGGAAGCATGCGAGGATTGGCAAGTGTCGAGTACTTACTCTGTGAGAATGCCGTCTGGTGGTTGGTCATAACAAAAGCATCAAGAGCCGAGTCAATTTCGAGCCACTCAAGAAGACCTGTTGCACTCTTACTACCACTCCCTGAGAGAGAGAGAGAGAGAGAGAGAGAGAGAAATGATACAGTATACATGTACAAAAGTTAACATACATGTACACAAGTGCTCACCTTGGGAGAAGAACTTGACTCCTGATGGCGGAGCAACACCGACCTTTGTGAATAACTGCAAACAAGGTCAATTCAGTGATTATACAGGGCATATCATGGACTGAAATATGTAATCTATGGGCATATTATGCAGACAAACCAAAAATGGCACAACTTGCTCACAATCTTAAAATTATTAATAACGTTGTCAGTGTAGTCTATAAAACCGATAATTCTCCCACCCCTCCTCACCCCTCCCTTCCCTTCCTCTCAAACTCAGCACCACAACTGCAAAACACACTCAGCCATACATACATACACCACTACAGTCCAGCCCATAGACTCCACAGTAAACCTTTCAAAATAAAAAAAAAACATTTTTGTACTTTGGCTTACTTCGTTGAGTTGGTCGTTAGAGATATCGGGCGGGGCGTTGTAGAAGTGGAGTACCTTCCCTGGGCTAACTATCCTGTTTTTACTGGTACCCTCGGCCGTCATGAATCGGTTGTTTCGAGAGTTAGAGAAGTCCTTCCAGCAGGGACTGCCATCCTCCAAGGTACCTCCCTGGCTGTAGTCAGCTATGTAGCTGTGACGAGAATAGCTGAATGGGAACAAATAAAAAATGAATTTCAACTTTGATACTTGAAAGTAGTTCACTACTATGTACTCTACTGAACAGCAATGGGAAGCCTAGAGCTAATCAAGAAAATTACCCATAATTTGTTTGAACAAGGACCCATTCAGGTCACATGCCCTCTTGTCCCATCTCTCTCTCTAGCTCTCTCTCTCTCTCTCTCTCTCTCTCTCTCTCTCTCTCTCAGAGCTATAAATTCTCCAAACTTGAATTCACTTGGCTAGCTACAAACACATACGAGCAGCCTGCACACTGAGACAGATATACACCAGCAAAAGGCAAAAGGCAAAAGGCAAAAGGCCCACCACCACGCACCTCTATAAGAAATAAAGCTCAAGCTCACTAAATTTGAACTGTGAAGCTAGCTACAAATGGAAAGGTGACCTATCTCCAACTCTATAAGAGTAATTTAGTGTGAGACTTACTTCAATTCTAGCAGAGTTCCCAGCAGCTTGTGTCCATGGAGATGATGAATGGCATTCTTAGCTCCAACTGGGTTGTCCATGTGAGCCATGGCAGTCCCTGGCTTGTTAGGGAGAACCTTTACCTGGTGGGAGGAGAAGAAAGCAAAACTCACTGACTGCTGCTATACACTGTTCATATTTATACACATTCAAATTATCCCGCCAAAAATTGCCCTCCAAAATTTAAAACTTTTTTCCCCGCCAAAATCTCCCTCCAAAAAGTATCCCGCCAAAAATGTGCGCACAAAATATATCATCATAAATATCCCTCCAAAATTTGCCCTCCAAAAAATTTGCGCCAAAAGTTCATCATTAAATTGTATAAATACCCTGCCAAAAGTAATGAATTTGAATAGCATCAAAAATACCTTGAGAACGTTTCCATAGGAACAGAGGAGATTGAAGACATGGTCACAGCTGGTCCTCCCTGGAGTCAGGCCGTATATCATTATCACAGAGCCACTGCCAGCAACAGCTGAAGTACCAACCACATTGGTGTAGGCTGACTGCTGGGAGTTGCCTGGACCGGGAGAGAGGGACAAAAAGAAACATAAGGTGAGTACGTTAAAGACTAGATAGATAGAGAGAGGGCAGGGGGAAGGGGAAGAAGGGAGGCCCTAGCTTGAAACAAATTTCAGCGTGCCCTATCAAAGAGAAGCCTTCTGCCTGTCTTCAAAAGCTTCAATACAACACTGCCTCATTGTGGAGGGCACTTCCAGCCAATTAACAAGAAGCTAACAATCCAGCCCTTCACCTTACAAGGACATAGTGCTAGCCAACAGCCATACTGTGGGGGTCAGTTGGAGGTCCACTATTTCACTTCGCTTGGTATTGTAGGTATTGTAAAGTATTGTACGGTATTGTAGGGTCAAGTAGGCCAGGAATCTGATTGGTCATTTGGTGGTCCACTATTTCACTTCACTTGTGGCCTCTGAGTGACCAATCGGATCACAGTATTTGTTACAACTATATGGTAATATAGGTATTGTAAGGTATTGTAGGGTAAAGTAGGCTAGGAATCTGATTGGTCAGTTGGAGGTCCACTATTTCACTTCGCTTGTACTTATCAATAATTATTACTAGTTATTGAACTGACCGTAGTTATTGGCGGGATAGGCCCTGACTTGCTGCTGGGGTGGGGGCTGTTGCTGGATGGCATTCCCCCCAGCTCCTCCACGAAAGTTCTGTTGAAGTAAACGACCTACATCAGGGAGGGAAATACCCATCCGCCACAGAGAGAGAGAGATGACGGGGAAAGGGGGGGGGAGAAAAGGGCAAGGGAAAAACCAAAATCAGGCCAAAGCATCAGCAACAGTGAACATTGTGAATACACACACACACACACAGATAAAGTGATAACACAAAACAGTTTATGCTAATCCCCAAGGAAGAAAACGCTCTAGATAAACAGTGAATCAAAGCTACACAGGCCATGTACAAACATACAGGGAACTGAAAGTGACTGAGTGCATTAGAGGTAGACAGATGAGTATTGTACAGCAATGTAATACATTGTGTAGCATATTATGTAGTATAGTGTTGTGTGTGTGTATGCGCAGGTGTCATGCCTGTGTGCATGTGCATTAGTGGGTCATATGCACTCACACATATTGCACTATGCAATGTACACACACACATACACCACAGCAATGGAGGAGGGGGTGATCGAGGATCCCTGCCTGAATGTGGGCGGGGCCTGCTCAGTCACATGACCAGTAACACAGAAAGCTGGTTGGTTGGTCAGATGGCTGCAAGATAACACCCTGTTCGTTTGTGCAAATGGTAACGTATGCATAGTACGAGGGTTGGGAGGGTGCGTGTGCGCACAGTGCAGAGTCAAGTGACCATTCTAATTAAAGCACACCATACACATCATATAGCAGCTATAGCAGACACAACCATTCAGCATTGAGAGCCTTACCCTGGGCAGTGAAATCCCAAGTCATTTCATCATTCTTGTACACATTCAACTTAGTAGTCTAAAGGGCAAAAAAAAAAGGTATATAAGAGAGAGGCAAAGATGAATTCCAATTACAGCCCACCTTGGCATATTCTATCTTCAGTGTGCAACACCCAGCATAGATGTCAGCACCATCGAGCTGCTGTTTAGCCCTTGCAGCTGAGGCATTGGACTCAAATCTGGCATCACAAGTGTTAAGGATTATACACTAAAATTTAATATCTGATAAGAAATTGAGAGCCAATTTAAATTTAGTCCCTTATCCAGCCTGCTGTAACCATTCCACGAAGAAATGCAATTTCTTTTGTTGGAGTGGTGCAGCTGTCACTAGGAGAATTAAGGGACTAGTTTATACTATAGAGGGAAGGAGGGAGGATACTCGACAAGAACCTGCAAGCCATTTTTCCTAAACACTACGATTCGTTGCACAAAGCCATAAGGTGAACAGATTGTCCGTATCACATCCTACAGCAAGAAAGAAGGTAAGGAATAATATTTTAATTAATATAAAGATGACTACATTTTTAGGGTAAGAACGTCAATTGATAACATAGTCTCTATAGCTGCATAATGCTATGCAGGAGATATATCATCCAGTTGGCTCACCACGGTGATGGGGTACATGGGGTTGAATATGGTAAAGAGGAGAATGTGATTCTTGGCGTCGGGCATGTCTGGGGGAATGGTTCCACCCATACTCGGGCAGATTCCATACGGAGACCTGTTACATACAGTGCATGTCATACACATTGTGGCGTAAAAATTTAAGGGTGTAGTGTACATAGTTTGCATATTCATGTCTACTATGCATGTGCTAGCTACAAAATGTAATACATCACTGCATGGTTAATGTGTATGTACTTACCGGGTGATTTCTTGGCTCGTGGAAAAGTTGAAAAAGACAGGTCTGTCCATGATGTAGACCTGGCTTGTCTGTGTCGTCGAGACACAGCTCATGGCATCTTCAATGTTCTCAAACTCAATCAGTGCCTGTCTCATGCGTGGCATCATGGTCAGGTAACTGCAAAAATGAGTCACACAGATTTTATCACCACGATCAGCCATTCTTTCGCGAACTGGCCATTGTACCTGATTTTTCCAAACTTGGAGAGAGAAGCGACCATCTGCTGGTGAGTACATCCATCTGGAACGGCCCTTGCGTGCACAACGCGTGAAGGAGCGGTGTTATGCGGGTCTGCAGTACCCTATGTGGTTAAAAGATGGCGGACGATGACAAGGAGCTCGCGATGCGATAAGAAATCGCCCATAAAACATGCTTCCAGAATAGTGAAAATTTCAATTTGCTTCGATCGTGTCACCTTTGGTTGGGGTATTGCCACGGTAGTCACTTGTTCCTCCAGCTTCACTCTCTTCGTCTCACTGTCTAGGCCTTCAAGATCACCTGGGATTCTTTCCAACATGTGCTTCTCTGCCATTACGCTTCAGCAGTGCTCCGCGCACCTCCGGATAACTAACAGTAAATCTCCGTGCACTATAATGTTCGCATCACGTGATCACAAAATCAGGTCAGCAGCTAAAAAATTTTTGCAAAGGGGACAGGAAAGCAGTGAATCCACAGTACAGAGAGACAGCTAGCTATGGCTCATTTTCCCGCTGCTGAAAACCCAGAAATCGACAAAAATCGATTCGCAGATCTGGGGCGTATGTGCCGAGAGGGTCAGCTAGAGCAACTGAAGGAGGCTATCCAGTTCGATCGAGACATCCTCACCTACTTCAACATACGAACTCTGAAGGGAGTCACTCTACTGCACGAAGCCGTCGATGCCGAACAACCAGACGTAGTGCAGCTGCTACTTCTGCACGGAGTCAGCCCCGATTTGAGAGCGCGGGGCGGCCTTACTCCGCTGCACGTAGCCGTGTCCAAGTGCTCAGTTGGCTGCGTCCGTGCACTGATCGAGAACGGGGCAGACATATCGATGAGAGACGAATCGGGCCAGGATGCCATCGCAAAGGCCGAGCTCCGCAGCAAGAAACGCGAGGCAGTCTTGAAACTGCTTCGTAGCAAAGGTGAGCGAGTAATAAAGAAGTTTCTTTTCATGCGGGGGGTGGGGCTTAGGCACGCATGCCAAGTCGGCTCAATTAGTGACTATTGACATCATTTTTCGCTATCCTTGCTCACAGAAATCGTTCTATTAGCGGAGAAGGGAGCTATAAAGGAGCTCGAAAAGAGATTGAAGCAGCAGACTCCTAAGCCTGAGATGAGGGATATCGAAGAAGCCATGCTAAGAGCCATTCGTAGCGGCAATGATGGATGTGTCCCCCTCCTGGTCGTGGCAGGTGCTCGACGCCTCGATTGTGCCCTCTACCTCGCCATCCAGCTGGAGAGAATCAAGGCCATAGCTATCCTCCTGCTCTGCAAAGCTACCATCAGTGGCGATACAGCTGCCATTCGCTCACTCCTCTCTGAGCCCCCAGAGTCAGCCAATGCCCCCTGGTACATGCCAAAAGTACACAAGGTTCTTTCTCAGGGCAATGTCAAAATGAGCTACCCAATAGCCGTCTCCATCTTTGAGAAGAAGTACGAGGCAACAAAGGAGCTTCTACTGAGGACAGACCTTGACATGGGACGGAAGCAGGTCGACTGGAGCAAGCTGAAGCTGACTATACTTCATTCTTCATGGATGTACTCCATCGCTCCATGGGTGGTGAGTCTGAAGCTTGTCAACAATCATCTGAGGAAGCTACCTTCGGAGATGTCCAGTGCCACTCAGCTTAGGAGACTCGACCTTTCTCAGAATCTTCTCGAGACTGTAACTGCGGATCTGTTTGCCCTCCCAAACCTTGAATATCTCTCTCTTGGTCACAACAGGTTGAAGGAAGTTCCCGAGACAAGCAACTGGTCGGCTTCCCTTCTCTCCCTCGATCTCTCTGAGAATCTACTCAGCACCTTGCCTCAGGGCATACAGCATTCGTCGATCGAAATTCTCAACTTGAGCAGAAATCAGTTCACGTTGGTGCCAAAGTGCGTGTGTCGCATTCGCACTCTGACCTCACTGGATCTTAGCTACATGCCGATATCTTCCCTCCCGAAGGAGATGGAGCACCTGGATCATCTTGTCAATCTCAACGTCTCAAACGCCAACATCACCGACCTCCCTAACGGAGGGGGAGTGCTTCGAGGGGGGATCAGGGGAATATTCAGGGCCCGGGCCCGCTCCAACAAGCCATGCAACCACGTCAAATTGATGCTTCTCTGTCACTCAGATGTCGTCAAAACCGTCATGCTCTCGCGACTCAAACCCCACTTCAATTCCTCCCAGCAGGTGCAAAATTATCCCCTTCCTGAGATCGACGTGTTCCAGTGGTCCTTCAAACCTCTCTTCACTCGAAAGGTCTTTGTCTCCCCAAAGCTCTACTTTCACACTTGGCTCATCGGTAGCAACTACTCCTGCCGATCCATCTTTCCCTGCTTCTTCACACCGAGCGCCCTCTACGTCATCGTGTGGGACAGGACCACCACAGCCGACCTGAGGGAGCAGATCAAGCCGTACATCGACCTCCTCATTCGCTACGTTCCCTCGGCTAACATCTTGATCATAGCCGTCCTTCCGGAGCAGTATGAAGGGTGGACTAGTGAGAGGCAAGCTGAAGGGCTGGCTGGAAGGCTGAACAACTTCTTCTCCAAGCCTAGCTACCAGTCTCTCTGTTACCACGGAGTCCTAATGGTGGTGGCAAATCCCAACGTCAAGGAGGGACAGAGTGATCTAAAGCAGCGACTGTACGATGCGGCTCAGCAGATGATCGTCAACGGCCAACAGATTATCGGTCGCCTAATTCCCGAGACCTACTTCTCCCTCATCCCCGTGCTGGAAAAGGAGCAGCAGACGTTCAGGTCAAAGTCCAAGCCTGGTGTGCTGGAGGAGAGCACTATTTGGATGCTTTTTGACAAGGCCCTTGCCTCTGACCCTCCCGACAAGATGGAGCTTCCTGTTATGGTCGACTTCCTCAAGGAGGCCGGGCTTCTGCTGCACTACGAAGATCCAAACGATCATCTCGATCGGTGCTACTTTACACGACCAATTTGGCTCTACAACACGTTGCTACGAGTTGTACGTCATGCCCTGGAGCACCGTAGTCGTCTCTTCCTCACTCACAGCGAGCTCTGCTCGCTTGCAAACATCAGCTGGAGCAAAGACATCGCTCAAGCTCTCATCCGATTGATGATTCGCTACGCCATTGTCCTACCAATTCGCCACGATCAGTACCTCATCACTTGTCTTCTCCCCCACTCTCAGCCGCCAACCGACGTCCTCTACTGCGGCATGCTAAGGAGACAGTTTGCTCCGAAGATCCACAGTATACCAATCGATCTCTGGAGTAGATTGCTGTGTTCTATCATCTCCAACCTGTCTCGGATCACAGACGTGAGCAAGCTCAAGAAGGAGTCAAAGAGTAAGGGGAAGGAGAAGGGACATGACACAGACGATGAAACAGACGAGCATGGCCTGGCTACTACAACGGCCAAGAGACAGCCACCTGAATATTTTGATCGAGCACACAGCGACCCAAATTTGCTTTCCAGGGTCAGTAAGATGGTGCAAGAAGGTAGTCAAAAATCGAAGGAGCCCCCCAACCTAACAACAGCCAAGGAGGCTGACAGAGAGGAAAGTACGGATTCTCAAGAAAAGACAAAAGGAGAAACTGGAGGCAAAGATGATCAAGCGGATGATCAGATTAGAATGGAGGACATTTTGATTAATGTACAGCCAGCGAGTTTGCCAGAGGAGAGCGAGAGTGTGTTGGACCGTCACCCTCGAGGTTTTACTCGGCTCCAGCTGACTCAGTCTCTGCACACTGAGGACTCTTCTTGCGACAACACACCAGCGGACAGCCCCAACGGTAATGGCTCCAAGCCTTCTTCTCCTAAGAAAACACCAGGCCAGCTGCCACTGAATTCACCGGATCAGTCCGAGACAGAGAAGAAGGAGGAGGTAGCTTCAGCTGAAGTTGAAAAGGAGTCAGTGAAAGAGGGAGAGAAATCAAACGAAGAGCCAAAGGAGAGCAAATCTAGTGAGGCGCCACCATCAGGGCAACCTGGTGCAGCTGCTGAAAGCAGAATCCAGAAAGGAATCAAAGAAGATTCACCAATTTCACCAACAGCAGGGGATCAGAGGCTGACGTCCAGAATTTTGCGACTGACTTCACCCGTGAAACACTTCAGTCGGGATAGATCGGGCAGTCCTGGATCTTCTGACTCCACCCACACCCCACCCACTGGCAGCGCACCAGTCAATGGACAGCTGCAAGCTAGCATTCCTCGGCATTCGTCAGAGGGGTCTAGGCTTCACAGAAATGTCAGTGCTCCGTCCAAGAAGAGAGATCCATCCAGACGTTCACTGTACGCCAAACCAGCTGCCATCGACAAAGGTGTGGAGATATGGGAGTCGGGCATGATCTATAACCACAAAGGTATAAAGTTCAGCATCTTTCCTTGTATTTCAGAAGTCTCGACGGTGGAGGAGAGAGGAATCGAAATCTGCTGCACTCGAGACAACTATGGCTACACCATCATGGCTCGACTGTGTTGGCTGGTTCAGAGAAACCTCGAGGAACGATTTCCCAACCTCTTTTCAACGGAAACACCTCTTCAGAAACACGAGCTCACGCAGATAGCCATTTGTCCCACCTGCCTCGAAAAAAACGAGAGAAACCCTTCCTGCTTCTTGATCGAGGCATGTGTTCACGCCCTACAGATCAAGGGTGAACACAATTGTAGGTACCACCCTGAAGCTATCCCGCTACGAGACCTCGTCCCCGACTATCTCCTGCTCGATTTCCCCTCTCACCTCCGTCTCACAAAGACAATGTTCGAGTACAACGAAGCCAAGCCTCTTCACCGAGGCAGACAGACAGTTCTCCACAATGGTCACTTCAACGGGAAGGAGGTAGCCATCAAGATGTATTATCAACTGGATAGTAGATCCATCACTCTCCCTCTCTCTTGTGTGAGAAGAGAAACAGACATGCTCAGCTCACTCAATCACCCGAATATCGTCAAGACCTTTGGCTTTTGTCTCGATCCTCCCTGCGTGCTCGTGGAGAAGGCTTCTCTTGGAAATCTCTACCAGAAGCTGATGGACACTGAGGTGAAGATCAGCAGAACTGTTCGGTTTCACATCGGCTGTCAAGTTGCCTCCGCCCTTAGTTATCTCCATCAACGTGATATCATCTATCGTACACTAAAGGCAAGCTCCATTCTGCTATGGTCTCTGGATTTCAAGTGTGAAGCCAGCGTTAAGTTGGCTAACTTTGAGCGAGCGGCCTACCAGTCCCCAAGTGGACTAATGAGCAAGACAACATTCTCCTCTTACCCCGCACCAGAGATGCTGAGGTACTCCTTCAGAGAAGAGTACACAGAGAAAGTGGATATCTACTCATTTGGCATCCTCCTCTACGAGCTAGTGACAAGATGGCAGCCCTATGGAGGAACAAGCAATGGCGCTCACTCTCAGAAACCAAAGCTATCCGGCGTGGTAACCACTAGCTATAGCACCATAGTGAAACTTATGGAGGAGTGCTGGCAGGAAGAGTCCCTGTCCCGCCCCTCAGCCGATGACCTCCTTCTGCAGCTGTCCCAGCCCTCCTTCCAATGCCACATTGCTTCTCAGGTGCTCCGTGATTGTGTCTCTGTGCGTGGATGCTGTTTTGTGCCCTCAGTCAGACAGATTTGGGTCTATGGAGAGTATAATAAGACTAGCCTGTGTGGTGATGGAGAGATCTCTGAAGGAACACAAGTGTTCATTCTCAATGCTGAAAATTTGACCGTACAGGGAAGCTTGGAGCTACGAGAGAGAGCCAGCGCCATTTTCACTGTCGACAACAAGGTGTGGATTGGAATGACAGAGCTGTGCGTCCATGCTTACGACACCACAACATTCCGATTCACCGATCGATTCCATCTTGACGATTCAGCTACCATCATTGCCGACAACGACTGCTACGTGTTCGTCGGTCAGGCCAATGGTCAACTCAAGTGCTACTCCAAGCTGCAGCTGCAGCGAGGAGACTGTCAACCAGTCGTCGTAGAGATAGGAGACAAGGCCATCATCGCTATGGTTACGGTTGGTGACATCATCTGGTTGGGTTGCGGGAACGAGCTTGTGATTCTGAGTGCTGAGGACGAAGTAACAATGGAACGAAGAGCACAGGTGTGTGATTCATCGGACCAGGTATACGGCATGGCAGTCTCCCACGACACAAACACTGTGTGGTGCCTTGGCCGTAACTCTCATAGTATCACATCGTGGGACATTCACACCACGGAGAAGAAGAGTACGATAGACCTCTCCGAGTACCTGAAGTGGATCTGCTGTGAGTTGAACTATGACCCCAGCTTCGTAAGGATGGTCTCGATCGAGTGCGTCAGTGACACTCTGTGGGTGGGGCTGTCGTATGGAGTGATTCTGATCCTAACGGACGCCGAACAGCCGGAGAAGATTATCCACTTCAAGGCTCACAAGCAGGCCACGAAGTGTCTCCTCAAGATTCCCCATAGCAACGATCTCCATCAGCACCACGATCATCCCGTGATTCTTAGCGGAGGGTTCGGGGAAGTATCCTCTCTCTCCAGCATGGCGTCCGAACAGAACGGTGTGGTTATGCTGTGGCATGCGTTCACTGCAAATGAATTTAGCACAGTCTCTAAGAGGCACAATAACTATGTCATGCACTAGCACAAGTGTGTCTGATTAATGGTAATTTTTTTTTTGTGGAACGAAATTTTTGTGTATACGTATACGTGTGTACATAGCGAATTTTTGATGTCATGTCATGTTTGTGTGCTGCACTTTGTGAACTCCATAAACTATTTTTAGTAACCTTTCGGCGGAAGTGCCCAAATATGGATGGCCGTTCTAAAAATAGATAGCCCGCGCCCGCGCGCGTATTCAGTATTTAAGGCGAACACGAGCGCTACTAATGTATCAACACACCGTGATAGTGCAAGAGGATGGAGTTTGGAAGTTCGCTAGTCTACGCTGCCAAGGACAGCTCGAAGGTCGAATACGAGCACATCCCCGAGAGCCGCTACAACCACGTAGTCAAGGCTTACTCGTCTGGCGCCTCGGGCAGCTATGACCCAAATGATGACGGAGAGGTAAAATTTTTAATGATTAACCATTGATTAGTGATGTAAATTTTAATTGATGTCTTACTATTTATGCAGACATGCCTGCTGGATATTCTCGATACAGCTGGTCAGGAGGAGTACTCCGCCATGAGAGATTCGGTAAAAAAAAATAAATAAATAAATAAATTATGATATTCAGCCTCGGAAATCTTAATGCATTCCATGGCTGGTATATAATATAGTACTACATTTGGCCTTGCTGTATATCAAAGCTGATCCCTCCATAAATGGCAGCAAGCTTGTACAGTTATAGTAGAAAATATTCAAGCTATCCAATCGTATTAATAACAATATGGCATTCAGCGGCAGATCAACTTGTGCATAGTTGGCCTTGAATGGCAGAGTGTTTGCACAGCTGGCGTACTTTTTTGGGATGCACCATATAAATATTTGCTTGGTCATTTAAATTTTGTGTTTTACTATTAAACTTGCTATTTGATCAATTTCACAACAATTTCCTGCACCTTTACAGTATGTTCGCAATGGCGACTGCTTCCTACTGGTGTATGCCATAAACGACCATCAGACGTTTGAGGAGGTGAAGGCGATGCACCAGTGGATCAACAGGCTTAGGGACAAGGATATGCCAATGGTAAAGAAACATTATGATATTTATGGTGCTAGCGTGTGCACCATGAAATAAAAAAAAAATAATAATAGTAATAGGCTATTAGCTAGATATTGTTCTGACGAAAATAATATTTCCTCAAAATTTATTCTGGCCACTATCATTTGCTTTGAGATAGTGTTAACATCCCATACAGCCATCACCATTACATATTTGTATATAGTTCTCCAGCATTTCCATTTTAAAATTTGCATAGTTATTTATCAGCCATATTTTAATATTTCTAATGCAGGTTGTAGTTGGCAATAAATGTGACCTCGAAGCTCAGAGGGCCGTATCCCAGGCAGAGGGGGAGGCCTACGCTAAGAGCATCGGGGCTCCATTCTTCGAGACATCTGCAAAGCTAAACCTCAACGTAACCGAGGCGATGCACGAGCTGATCCGCCACACCCCCAGGCTGCGAGGGAAGGAGTACAAGGTGGTGATCCAGGGCTCCGGTGGCGTCGGCAAGTCAAGCATCACCAACCAATACGTCTGTGGCCACTTCGTCGACGACTATGACCCTACCATTGAGGATTCGTATCGGAAACAAGTGGTCATCACAGGGCTGTCCGAGCCAAAATCAAAGAAGAAGGAGGGAAAGAAGGGAGGAGCAGCTGCTAGCTCTGCCGGGGGTAAGTTCCTGTAATAATACAATAATTATTGTATTCTGATATTAAATTGACGAGATATGTAATATGGTAGGTCAAGGAAAAAGGAGAAGTTTTCTTGGAAGTCTCTTCCATAGATCAAAGGAGGCCACACCCACTTTGGACACACCCACTGATGCCACTGCTGCTGGTGCTGCTGCCCCACCCCCTAAGCCGAAGAAGGAGGAGGAAGAGAAGACTGTGAAGGTGAAGCGAAGTAACAGCAATGCCCTGGTCCTTCAGCTTGGCTCTCTGGCCAAGGAGCCAACCCTCACCACTGGTGACCCCTGCTTCTGCAAGCAGTGTGGTGCAGCTGTCTCCCACATCTCACAGCTCACCAGCCAGGCAGAAAACACTTCATGGAAGTGGTGAGCGATTTGTAACTTTGACGTCCTATACCAAAATTTAAATATATATCGACGACCTTTACCTGACCAATATCGCGCTGATTATACTCACTACATTGACGACCATATACCAATTTTGATTCACATTAATTTTCTCCCTTTCAGTGAGTTTTGTGGCGAGGAGAACCACGGTCTAGAGGTGACTCCAGACGCTGTACCACGTGACTCTGTGGCGGATTACCTCTTGGAGCCAGCTGAACCAGAGCCTAGCGAGGATGACGGTGAGAAAGAGAAAGAGGGCGCAGGTCCTGACAATGAGAAGAAGAAGTCGGCCGGAGGTGCTAAGGGTCCCTCCAAGAAGAGCAACTTGGTGATATTTGCCGTGGATATCAGTGGATCAATGAGCACGACCGTCGAGGTGCCGGCACTGCAGGCGGAGTGGAGCTCCGTGACTGGACGAGGGGGCGGAGGAGGGGGAGGGGCTCGCTACATCTCGCGCCTTGAGGCCATCAAAGAGGCCGTGTGCAGGCACCTGGACCACATGTCCGTTACTGAACCACACAACAAAGTGAGTGAGTGTGGTTGAAGATATTTATCTCCAGCCAGCTTACCGTAGTTAATCGAATACAATGCATGATCCAATTTAACGCAAGAAAGTTGCATTAATTTTTACGAATTTTCTCATAACGTTTATATATGGAGAGATTGACGACCTTTACCAGAAAAGCATGTGTTTTCAAAATTGAAATAATTTTTTTCCATGCGTTGTATTAGATTAAGTACGGTATTAAATTTTGTGCCAAAAAGATATTTTATTATAAATTTTTCCAACTTTGCTACTGCTCCAGGTTGCACTTGTTGTGTTTGATAACAAGGTACAGTACCATGGCGACGGAGGGGCGGGGTCTAACCAGCTCGACAGCGGCTCATTGGACGATTACAACGTCCTCATGAAGCAAGGTCAAGTGTTTGGCAGCGACCTCTCGCTGAGGGAGATCCAGGATTCTCTCAAGTAAGCCCCTCTAATTTAATGTACACATTTTAGCTGAATAACCATTAATAATTTCACAATTTTTGCAGTGACATTAAGGCTCGTGTGAAGGGGCTCAGCACAGGTGGTACCACTGCGCTGGGACCTTCCTTGGCTCTCTGCGTTGGAATGGCTTCAAATTCTGCCTCAGGCGAGATTATTCTCTGTACGGATGGCGTCTCCAATGTGGGCGTTGGCAACCTGGAGGAAGGGCGGAGTGACTCCTCCTTCTACACTACAGTAAGGCAATAAAATTGGACTCTATAAGTAGGGATGACCCAGATATATATGCCATAATATATTATTATATTATGTAAAACATTAATACCCAAATATCTCAAAATAGGTAATTTTAGCAATATAGAGTAGTAAATGATAATTATTGAGCCTAATAATGTAACTTAGTTAATAAGGCCAAATTTTACCAATCCTCGCCCCTCCCCCCCCCCCCCCCCCCCCGTGTGCTCGACTGATATCTCTAATGTAAATGACTGAAGTCAAATGATAATACTATAAAGGCTCATTACAAATATCTTTCTCATGCCAGATGGGAGAGCATGCCCAGGTATCGCACACCACCATCTCTGTGCTGGGCATTGAAGGATCAACGTGTGCAATGGAGGCGCTCTCGGCCTGTGCAGCCGTCACCCACGGCACTGTCAATATCCTTCACCCCCTTGAGATGGTCAGGCAGATACGACTCATTGCTCAGAACCCCACCATCGCGACAGATGTGGAAGTGACTTACCTCCTTCACCCGGCCATCAGCGTCGACAAGAAATCAGAGTCAAAGTACGTTACCATGGTGAGGGAACAGCTGGGGAATGCTACGAGGGAGAGTGACGTCAGCCTCTCGTTCACTGTCGACGCAGCCAAGCTGAAGAACTTGAATGTCCTTCCGTTCCAAGTGAGTGCTAAACAGAAGTTATTTTCTTGCTACACCAAAATTATTTTGATGTAGCTTCGTCATACAAATTGTAAAAAAAATAATGATTTTTGTTTCAGATATTTAGTTAATTTCTGTCGGTAACGACGTATATAGAATTGAGCAAAATTGCATAATTATTATTTCTTCCACAGGTTCAGATCCGCTACAGTCGTCGAGATGGCTCCAAGTGGCTCCGTGTGATCTCCCAGTCACGTCATGTGACCAGAGAGAGGGAGGAGATGGAGAAAGCATCCAACGTTGCCATCATGGGCCTGGCCGCAGTTCAAAGGTCAGCTCAGCTGGCTCAAGCTGGGAAGATCCAGGAATCAAGAGAAGTACTGTAAGTGCAATGTTCAAATTTGCAAAAATTTCCTATTCGTGATCGAACCGCCAAATTTAAATTTGCCAATATTCTTGCAATGGCGATTTTGGGCTCAACCACCAAATTTAATTCCCGCCAACATTTCCGACTATAATATGGTATACCACTAAGTTAGTCAATCATTAAGAAGCAACATGCAGTAATTAATGTTCTCCCACTGTATATATGCAGGCATGCAGTTGAGCGAATGGTGGAGCGAGGTGCCAAGACCGACCAGCAACAAGAGGAGCAGGCCATCTTCCGCGAGGCCGCCGATCGTCTCGACCGAGCCCTCATGGATCAGACCTCCAGAAAGGGGCGTGGTCTCTCCGATAGCACCGCCAAGGCTCTCCATAGCAACAGTAACGCCCACATGGCTCAGTTTCTCTCGGGCGCGGCTAAACGAGCGCTCGTGGAGCAGAGGAAGGCAGGGGAAGCCGTACAACAGCAATACTACAACTATAAATTTCAATGATGTCATCATATTATTATAGTACAATTAATTTTATAACTGTTTGCAATGTTATCTGTGTGTAGAGATTGTGCTAAAAATTAATATTATTTTGTGTCTACAATGTTTGATGTGCAGGACGTGTGGTGTTATGAGCACTTTTCAGTTGCTGTTCTTGTAACTTCTGCCATGCAATCTGTAGAAAGAAATTAATAATCATTTTTACAGACTGACGCTCAGATTTGAGTGGTATAGAGAGCATGGTTGCCTTGCCATAGACAACTAAAACTATACACGTACACAGTCCTAATTACCGTAAATCTGGAAATTTTCGTTGTAAAAATATTTTCGTAGTCGATGGTGGCTACGAAAATTAATCTTATGAAAATCAGCATGTAAACACTAATGCGGTAAGGGGTCATTCCTACGAAAATTTTTTACACGAAAATTTCCAGATCTACGATATCCATGGTCTTACATTGAGCAGGGCCCTGAGGGTGGCACACTCTGCCTCCTCCATTGGATCTCTGCGGCTGCTTTGTTCAGCTGCATCCAATCTTCGACAAACATCAAGAAGCTATACAACAGAAATAATAATTAGTTTCTTAATAATATTATTATTATAGTGTCTTATACTTACTGTGGCTGCATTGATAGCCAACTCCGGTGAAGAGAAGGAGCCGTTCCTGTGTGTCTGTTCAGTTTTAGTGTCATCGTCTTCTCCCCTGAGGGGATGAGGTTCGAGGGAGAGAGACTCAACAGTTGGAGGTGGTTGAGGTAGCTTGTCTGAGTTGCTAGGGAGCAGACGGTCGGCAGGTGACTGCTTGTGAAGATCAAGGTGATCCTTACTGGAAGCAGTCAACAGATGTGCTGCTGACAGGGACTGATGAAAAAAAAAAATCAACAATTTAGACAACTGATGTAATTTGGCAAATTGACTACCTTGATGAGTTCCAGTTTCTCCTTTTCAAGTCTCTCCACCCTCTTCTTCATCTCTGCCAGTGCCTCGCGTGTGCTCATACCACTCCAAGCCTCTTTTCTTTGTCTCCCTGCGACCCGGCCATCTTTGAGTGTAGTGTGACTGGTTGCCCCTGTAAACTGCGGCAGTCCTTCTCCTCTCCTGTTCAGCTTGGACATGATGTTGGTGTGAAGGTGGAGGGAGGTAGCCTCGGGTGGAGTGAGTTTGTTGCTCTCCTCTCCAGCACTGGAGTGGTCCAGATAGAGGCACATTTCGCGCAGTTCTTTATTATCGCGAGCCAACTTCTCCACCTGCTCCTGTAGTAGCTGGACTTTGACCTCATAGGTGTCCATTTCGTTCTTTAGGACTCTGGCTGTGTACTGGCCAAAGTTTTGCCACTCTCTCGCCAGCTGCTCGCATCGATGGTATCGGTTTTCGAGAAGGGTAATTCGACCACGAAGGTCCTTATTCTCTCTGACGAGCTCATGGCTGCTTCTGTCGACCTTTTTCAGTCAAAAGTAACATTATTACGCTTAAATTTACGGAACGATATCATTAATTTTTATACCTTCTCTTCACCTGCTCTCCCCTCCATGTTTACTCTGCATAATATTATGGTGGGTGGGGCTCAAGCTCATTGCATGCAAGTGGGAGCCCCGCCCCCTCCTGTGTGTGCACGACCCCGTACCGTATTATGCGCTATGATCTCGTGACGATTACTTTGCATCGCTACTATGATGGAGATGAAGCTCGTCGCTTTTGTGTTGCTCGTTCTCGGAGCTTTGGCGTCTGCACAGCTGCCGCGCTGTCGTAAGTGCCAGAATATCTGTAGATAAAACATGATTGGATATTCTTATTAATCGATCGTGTAGAATCTCCGCGGAGATGGAGGGCAAACATTTTGAGGGTGAGCTATATAATATATATTCTTTTTAAGAATAACAGTCATTAAGTATTAACGATTCTAGCTCACGTGTATTATTGTTAGCTTTAAGCTTTAATAATTAATTATAATATTATTTAGCTGGATGTGGATTATTATGGTTGCTAGAATAATGCAATGAGTGTGGATTCACTCCATGGTATAGATTGAACCAACTAGAAGACTGGAGATCCGTGGCAGGATAGCATACGACGCTGAACTTGAGCGGTTCCGTATCCTGGAGGATGAAACATCTCCTGTGGAGCCTGAGGACTACTATGGTAGATACTACTACTTTCAAGAGGTATGGGGAGCACTATAATAATGTTATTATTATTATAGATGAGTACACTGTATGATGAGGAAATTGTTATGATAAAAATTCATACAGAGAGTATACTACAGTGTGAATCTGAAGACGAGGCAGTGCTACAGGAAGCCGCTATACAATGAGACATTCCGTCCCATTGGTGTTCCCTTCGATGCCAAGCCTGGCGGAACAGGTGTGATTGGCACTAGCGCCCTCGAGGGAGCCGGAGTGGCCGTCGATAGCTGGTATGGTACCAGTGATGGTGAGCACATAATTAATTGTTTGCAATAACTGTGCCCTATTCAGCTCTGATCTCTATGATGTAATGAATCAATGCAGAGGGTGGTAATTATCTTGAAACGTTCACCAATGTTGGCTGCATTCCAGTCAGTGACCAGTACTACTCTCAAACTGATAATTTCTTTGCCTCCACTTTGTAAGTCTTTACTTTTAATAATAATAATATTGTGGTGTGCTATGTCTTAAGTTTCAATATAAACTGCAGCTTTTATGATGTTGCTGAGGGATTCAACCCTGATGATTTTGTCCTTCCAACATTCTGTTTTGAGTAAAATGGACTTATTTGATGTTTGCATTCGCCATACTATCTTTTGAGTTTGATTGTCGACAATAAATGCATAAAATATTACACCCAGCCACGTAATATCAAGCGCGCTCAAATGTCTCGTGACAAAAGTCACGTGCGACTACGTATAATATACTGCGCTCATCTCTAGAACTGAACACAAAGAGACCTGTCACCGATAGCGAAATGAAATCATTTCTTGCTTTGCTGTTTCTAATTGGAGTCGTTGCGGTGAACGCCCAAACACCGCAGCGTTGCAGTAAGTGCTTGTAGTCATAACAATTATCATCACATGCGCAGTATATAGCTATTTTCTAATATTATTATAATTAATGCAGGGTCTCCTGCAACATGGAGAGCAGACGTTGTCAGGGTTAGTATAATTAGTATTAAATTTTAGCTAATCTAGATAAGTGTAGAATCTACCCCTTTTTTAAAGATGGAGCCAACGAGGAGGACTGAGATTCGTGGTAGGATTGCTTACGACGCTGTGCTTCAGCGCATTCGTATCCTGGAGAACGAAGAGTCCCCAGCTGAGCCAAGTGAATTCTATGGCCAATATTTATACTTCAAAGAGGTAGCTAATCATTATCTAACAAATTTTATTAGTTATTATTCACGTATGTGACAGCGGGTGGAATACTCTGTGAATCTGAGGACGCGGCAATGCTCCAAGCGGCCTCTGAACGATACCTTCCGTCCAATTGAAGTCCCCTACACTGCAAAGTTTATTGACAAGCGTGAGATTGGAAGCAATGCTGTGGCCGGAGCTGGTGTGGAAGTTAATTTGTGGGCAGGAGATACCAATGGTAATAACATCTTTAGATATTAAACTCCTAAATAATTGTGATTTTGTCATTTTTGAACATCTGTAGAGGGTGGCCGATACATTGGAGCATGGACTAATGTTGGCTGTATCCCAGTCAGTGATCAGTATTACAGTGCCCAAGGAGACTTTGCCAGCATGTTGTAAGTATGGCTGGCAATTACAGAATCCATAATTTCATTTGTACTGTAACATCTTCATATGCAGCTTTTACAATGTACGTGAAGGTTACGACCCAGATGATTTTGTGCTCCCAGAGTTCTGCTTTATGTAGGAAGTACTCTACTGGGGGGAACTTTCAGCAGTGCATGCTTATTTATTAAATACTCTAAGTTGATTATAAATATTGTGATTATCATAATTAATTGTGACGCTGCCAACAAAGACCACGCCCATTCCCACGCACGCAAATTCAAAGATAACTCGTGACTCGCGACGTCCTTCAGTCGGTGTGCCTCAGGGTTAGATATTAACCTCGTACAGGTCTAAATTTGACAGCGGTTGTTTCGACATCATGAAGTTGCTGCTTCTTCTTTTCCTTGCTTCCAGCGCAGTATTGGCTGCTGCGCAAACTCCACAACGCTGCTGTAAGTCGATTAATAAACCGTGTAGCGAGCGCATATTATTACTTTTCTCTTCTATACAGATGCTCCACCTGAGTGGCACGCGCACGTATTCAGGGTATAATAAAATTTAATTTTGTTTGATATATGCCTTGAGTTGGAAATTCCGGCGAATGCAGGGCGTTCGGGAGGGTTCTGTCTTCACCGCCTACCGTGAAAGCTTTGCGTATGATGTGGGTAATCTCCGCTACCGTTATCTGGCGGGACTGGAAGATGAGCGTGAACCAGCATATGCTCATTATTTCTTTTATAAAGATGTATGGTACACTATGTAGCCAGATACATTATTGTTAATACGCTGTAGTAGCTATAATATATTATATGCATTAATGATTAAGATTTGCATTCACCTTAGTATCTTCTTTTTCATGCCCGCGGAACAGAAATATTCGCTCTATGCTAACTTCACCACAAGGATCTGCACGAGGCAGTATCTCAATGAGACCTTCCGCCCCTTTGGCGTTCCTGACAATGCTAGATACGTTGGCACAGTGGAGATTGGATCCAACATCGAACCAGGGCTTGGGCTGGAGGTCGCTGTCTGGGAAGGAGATACTGATGGTAAATCCTATAAGATAATTAATTTTTAATATCCACATTAATTTTATTTAATAAATAATTGATGTTGAGAAGACTACCTAGAACCAGAAAGCTTAATTTACCGTATTCATGAACATTGTTATCACAACACAGAGGGTGGATACTTTTCCAGCTCATTCACAACCAAACTCACTCAGCCGGGGACGGGAGAGCCTTGGGATGGAGAATACTGCCTTCCAGTGACTGATTCCTATTCAAGGGGCACTTACTACTACCGAACACATAGGTGTGCCATTAATTATTATACAATTGATGGATGTGACAATATTAAATGCTTCACAATAGGTTCTATGATGTGGAAGCTGGTTTCAATCCTGATGACTTTTCTCCTCCAGATTTTTGTACCTGATATTGTACAAACCTCTAACTAAATGCCGTTCGGTAACAACTATTAACTATAAGTTTGAGTTTACACTGATGCTAGTATATTATTAATTTGGTCGCCTGTTGTCAATAATAAATTTGCGAATGCGCGAGCGCAATCATAATGATGCCGCGTATAAAAAGACCACGCCCATCTCACGACGCAAGCGAATTCAATGATTAACTCGTGACTATTTTCAGCAGTGTGAACGCCCAATTCATACCTTCATCGAAAAATTCCTGAGACGAGGCTACGAAGATGATGTCTCTGCTTCTTTTTCTTGCTGCCAGCGCTGTTTTGGTCTCTGCGCAAACTCCAGAACGTTGCAGTAAGTTGGTGGCCATGGCCTATAATGCTCGCTCTATTAATTTAACCCTTTTCTCTTCTTGTTACAGTTACTCCACCCTCGTGGCATGCTCATGTATTCAGGGTAAGACGTTATTAAACATTTGCTTGATAGGGCTTGCAAATTTCATGAATTCACATAATATAGGCAGTTCGCGAGGGTTCTGTCTTCACCGCCTACCGTGAACGGTTTGCGTATGACTTGGGTAATCTTCGCTTCCGGTACCTAGCAGGATTGGTGGAGGAGCGCGAACCAGCTTACGCTCACTACTTCTTCTATAAAGACGTAAGCTGTTACAATACAGCATGAACATTGATTAGAATGAATTTGGTATTCATTGAACAGAAATACTCTCTCCGTGCTAACTTCACCACAAGGACCTGTATGAGGTACTACCTCAATGAGACCTTCCGCCCCTTTGGCGTTCCTTACGATGCTAGATACGTCGACACAGTGGAGATTGGATCCAACATTGGACCAGGGCTTGGGCTGGAGGTCGCTGTCTGGGAAGGAGAAACTGAAAGTAATACTATTATTGGCTGATACATTGATCTATTAGCTAGCTCACAAAAATCTATTGTAATACAGGCGGAGGGTACTTTTCCAGCTCATTCACAACCAAACGCACTCAGCCGGGAGAGCCTTGGAATGGAGAATACTGCCTTCCAGTCTCTGATGCCTATATAAGGGGTGATACCTACTACTCATCACATAGGTAAGTTCTTTTCTATCAATAATATTGGCTGACCTGATGAAAACTATTATACTTCACAATAGGTTCTATGACGTGGAAGCTGGATTCAATCCTGATGACTTTGTCCCTCCAGATTTCTGTTAATATTATATACCATGCAGGAATAGTAACGCACTGAACGTTGACGTTGTAACTAATATTTGGGTTTCAGACGTTTGTATGCACTTAGCAATACCACATGAAATCTTTTTTGTTGGCTGTTTAGCATCATTTTGCGCGTGCGCAGATCGATAATTGAGCGAATTCAAGGATCCCGTGACTGCGTGACTGGATCGAGGCTGTACGCTAAGAAGTTCTAACAACTCAATCGAATCTACGTCGCTATACCTCGTCTGTTGATTGTCAAAGGGGAAAATGAAGTCTCTACTCATCATCTTGATAGTTGGTGTGGCCATGGTGGCCGCGCAGGTACCAGAGAGATGTGGTAAGTTGCTGCGTATTCCCTAAGTACGAATCGAAAAGGGGCGGACCGCTGCATGATAGCGAGATTTTGACTATGACGGTATCTATTTGGTTACTATAATATTATCGTGAAAATTATTTTACCGCTATAAAATTATTTGCATTCATAACACAGAGGCACCAAGGGTGTGGCATGCACATCTCTTCAGGGTCAGTTGCAAAAGATATTGAAAGTTTTAGCACTTTACACCTGGTACAATCATTATGTACAGTTTGTACGTGAAGGCTCCAGCATCTCTCGCTTCACTGGGAGGATTGCATACGATGAAGAAAATCTCCGCTTCCGTTTCTTGGAAGGACTAGCTGATGAGAGGGAACCTTCATTTGCTCACTACTTTTTCTACAAAGATACACCAGTATGTACTACTTGATCTATACATGCAGCTGTAGGGTCGACCCTTGCTAACTAATAATTATTATTTAAAGCACTATGAGCTTCGTGTGGACTTCAACTCTCAAACATGTGAGAGGCGTTATCTCAATGACACCTTCCGTCCATTTGGTATCCCCTATGATGCCAAGTATGTTGACACACTGGAAATTGGATCCAACATTGAACCAGACCTCGGCATTGAGGTATACGTTTGGGAAGGCGTTGATAGTACAAGTAAGGATGTTGTGAAAAGCCAATTAGCTAGCTACTCTGTACTAATAGCTATTTATTATATATATCTACAGATTTTGGCACCTATACCAGTACATTCACAACCAAAGGATGTCTTCCAGTGGCTGATGAATACATGAGAGGCACATACTATTATTCCTCACATGAGTAAGTTAATTTCATGCGACAATCAAACCATTATGAGATGATTAAATTTGTTTAGTTTCTACGATGTGGAAGCAGGCTACAATCCTGATGATTTTGTCCCTCCAAGTTTCTGCCGATGATTAACTGCAGACAGAACCACACAGATTGTATAGCTCTAGCTGACTCAGTAGTCTATGCAGTTGAGTTAATTCTTGTTAAGTAATACATAAAATTAATTATAATTGACCACACCCACTACCATGCGCATTGCGCGTACACGTACACGTACCCAAGTTGCACATTTCCGACGGTCAAGATGAGGTTTCTATCAAGTTTGGTGATCGTCTCCTGCTTTGCATTAGCGGTGGCGCAAGAGCCTGAGCGATGCAGTAAGCTATATTAAAAATACAACAATAATTAAAACAGCTGCCTGACTCATCATTCTCTATCGCGCGCATGCACGCAGACTCTCCCCCAAGATGGACGGCTCGCATCACAAGGGTACGTGTTAAAGTTTACATAGTTATCCAGTACGTAGCTACTCTAGCGGCTAGTTAAAAGTTTATTTATACATTTTATAATTAGATCTGTTATCGTTATTGAATCACAGATAGAACCAAATAGAAACACGGAGGCTCGTGGTACCATAGCCTACAACAGAGACGGGGAAGAATATCGCATTATCGAGGAACGCTTTGAACTCAACAGCACCAGAGAATCCTATGATACCTTCTATCTCTATGCACTGGTGAGAATGCTACCTGTTTTTAATATCAATGCTGTTGTAGCTACAAAGTCAAATATTGCGCCATTATTAAATTTTATTAAAACCCAGAAATCTGTAGTAGCTGGGGGGATCACAATTAAAATTTAATTATCATGCCCTTTTTTTGGCAGAAAACACGTTATCGTGTCAACCTTCAGACAAAGCAGTGTGAAAAGCGCATTCTTAACGATACCTTCCGTCCTATTGGTGTCCCTGACTATGCCAAATATGTCGATACTGTTGAGATTGGTTCCAACGCCGTACCAAACGCAGGAATAGAGGTCAATTTCTGGGCAGGAGACAATCCAGGTAAATGTATATAGCCATTGCATAATTATTATTACTATGACTAAAAGGATCTAGCTACTAGACTAGTGTGATACCTTTCATTTGCTTTTAGAGTACAATGATCGTTATGTTGGTGCGTTCACTAGCGTGGGATGTGTTCCCGTGATGGATCGCTACTACTCCACGTCGGGAAGCTTCTCCATCACTAATAGGTACTATCATTATAGCTGGTGTGATAAAAGTGATAGTCTAGATTTAATGTGCATCCCTACAATGTCATTTACGTTACAGTTTCTATGACGTTGTGCCCGTGACAGAATTCAACCCATCTGAGTTCAAACCCCCGGAGGAATGTCTCCAGCTCTAGTGATAATGAACTTCATCCACTGCAATAATACTATACTATGATTGATACTATGATTGTATGATCTTGATTCTTTGTGTTGTGTTTAACTTTAATTCTGCTGATTTTCATTGCTGGACGGCACATGATCAAATTTCCCGCTCCGCGACGCATGCGCGAGACCGGCCAGAGCTGAGCAATGATTAATTAATAATAATTTTTATAAACTACCACTACCACTCCACGCGTCATCATTCCCATGTTCAGCTGAAAAGAGCAAAAAAAAATGAAGGTACTGATCCTGTGCTTGCTCGCTGGTGTCGCTCTGGTGACCGCGCAGATCCCACAGCGCTGCGGTAAGTGGCGCTGGCCGCTAGTGTCAGCTCTAACTAGCCTACACTCACGTTGACCCTTGTTCTTTCTTGCAGTTACACCGCCCGCTTGGGTTGCCCACATCTCAAGAGTAAGTTAATAAAATTGCTGGTATTACAATTTTTATCATACGCATGTGCTACAGACTGAACTTGACTTCATTAACGGGAGGACAGAGATTCGTGGGAGAATTGCCTACGATGAAGTCAATGAAAGATTCAGAGTCCTTCAGCAATATGAATTTCGCAATCCAAGCAGTGATTACTTTTTTGGTCGTTATTTCTTCTATAAAGAGGTAAAAAATATATATATTATATTATAGAACTGACTCAACTGTCATGCAAACATTAATATCTCTGTTGCTCATATAGAAAATGGAGTATCGTGCCAATTTTACTACCAGGTCCTGTGAAAAGCGCTTTCTCAATGACACATTCCGTCCGTTCAGCATCCCCTTTGACGCCCGGTACATTGATACTGTTGAGATAGGGTCCAATTTAGCTCCTGGAGACGGGGTGGAGGTGTATGTCTGGGGAGGACAAACGCCAGGTAAGCCACACAACATAATTTTAGTGACCAGCTGTGGGAAACTTGACCATTTGGGATTTTTTTTTTTTTTGTTTTGTACGTACATGTAGCTTGGTGTATGTATGGAGTAATGTACTGTAGTGTAGTGTAGTATAATCGAGCTTAATATCCGCTTTATGTTATAACAAAAGTATACTCATATCTTCCTAATAATAGTCCTTTTTCTCATAGTATCTCTATACCAGCAGTGATTCTGGCCTATTACAGTCACGACAGTTTATTTTTGTGCTCTACAAATTAGGAGGTGGGTTTTACACTGGTACTTGGACCACGAAGGACTGCATCCCTGTCAGTGACACCTACAATAGAGGATACTTCATGACCACCTCTTTGTACGTATTATTATTATAATATTATTATTATTTCCTTGATTACTATAACAATTCCCTGCAGCTTCTATGATGTGGAAGGAGGTTTCAATCCGGACGATTTTGTCCCTCCAGATTTTTGTTGATGCTTGAGAAACTACTCATCCAACTTTGTTTTCACAAGTTGAACTTATTTTCAGTTTGAAAACTATAATGATAGATGACATAGTAGCTAGCATACACAGCATTTTTGCAATATTGCATAAGTACACAGAACATTACGTTGTGATGGGGATTCTTGCCAAAATGACATACTTTTGCGCATGCGCACGATATCCTGATCATTCACGTGTGCAATATCTGGAAAATGAAGTCTGTTCTTGTTCTGGTTCTTGCTCTGGGCCTCTTCTCTCTGACTGCCGCTCAAACGCCAGAACGATGTGGTACGTACAGTGACTATTGAAGCATGGATCTACCTAGCTATTTTATAATAAATTATATCATTCCAAATGCAGAGTCTCCGGCGTCATGGCATGCCCGTATCGCGAGGGTAAGAGTCTCGACCCGGCGTTCCCCAGTGCTATAGTATATTAAATTCTTTGTACGTGCAGAGCGAATTTGAAGGAGGAAGGCGAGTTTTCATACGAGGAAGGATCGCCTACGATGAGGCCAATGAGCGGTTCCGGATTTTGGAGGGGGAAGAGACACATGATGGAAGTATACGAGTATTCACTGGTCGCTACTACTTTTATAAGGAGGTAGATATGCCACATTATTATTGAAATTTTATATAATATTATTTTGGGCTTTCGTATAGAAAACCGAGGTCTTTGCCAACTTTACTTCGGAGAAGTGCATGAAGCGTCCTCTCAACGAGTCCTTCCGGCCATTCAGCATCCCCTACGATGCGAAGTATATCGACACCATTGAGATCGGTTCTGACATCACAAGTGGGACTGGAGTGGAAGTCTATATCTGGGGAGGACAGACTGAATGTGAGAAAATTTTTTTACACATTATTTTTTATTATTGAATATGTCTATGGTAGTTGGTGGGTTCTACTCTGGCAGTTGGACCACCAAGGACTGCATTCCCATCAACGATAACTTCTATAGCAACAACTTCTCAGCTGAAACATTGTATGTTGTAGATTCTCAATCTCCATGGCAATGATACCATTCGTTCACTCATACCATGGTATTGTGGACACACTCACTCACATACAGCTTTTACAATGTTGAGGCAGGATTCAGCCCCGAAGATTTTGATCCTCCGAGCTTCTGTGAATAAAAACTGCTGGACTTTATAGTGCTGAACAGGACATAAAAATTAGTGTGTCTATTTGCTGCAAATTATTATCATGATCTGAGCTATATATATATATATATATAGCCAGTCACGTTTGATGGCCTGTGGTGGCGGGTCAAAGTTGTAACATGCCTTGGTGGTTTCTATAATCACATCAATATTCTAACATGCACACGTGGTAGTCACCTGCGCGCATGCTCGAGCTCCCCCGCGCACAAGTCAAACGCATTCTTGTACGACATTTTCTTCACTGATATCAACTATATTCCAGGATGAAGGAATTTCTGTTTCTGTTGGCCGTCGCCAGCTTCACTCTGGTCGCTGCACAAGAGCCGCAGCGCTGTAGTAAGTTATGCTACTACACTCGCATGATATGCATGGATATCGTATTGTTGCGAGCCAGCGCTCAGCCCCTCCTCTTCGAACTGCTCCATGGCGGCGCGCGCAATATACCCTTATTCTCTACTCTCTCTCTCCAGCTGCCCCTACTTCTTGGCATGCGCACCTCTTCCAAGTAAGTTTCAGTTTTACTACAGCCAGAGCATAACACTTAATATAAAACTACATGTATAGGTGTCGCCATTCAATAAGTTTGAGGTGAGCGGACGTATCTACTACGATCAAAACGAAGAAAGGATTGCTATCAAAGAAGAAGTAATCTCTGGAGATGAGAAAGACTACTACCAGGACTTCGCTTTCTACAAACAAGTGAGTCTGCAGACCTAAAGAAAACATTGGTGTAAGCGGCTTGCAATATAAGGGGGGACCCTTACATGATGATGTAATTGGGAGCTTACATGTAAGCGGCTTACAATAATTATAATGTAAGCTGGTATAAGCCACTTACAATGTAATGTGACTGATAAGCTGGTGTAAGCGGTTTACAATATTACAATTGAAAAGCGTGCTTACACCAGCTTACCAATTACATTATATTGTAAGCCACTTACACGCAAGCTCCCAATTACATTGTAAGGGTCCCCCCTTACATTGTGAGCTGCTTACACCAGATTACCAATTACATTACATTGTAAGCATCATCTACCCCTCCCCCCACACACACACGCCATGCATACATACTCACACTCACAATTATAATTTTTATCACTGATGAAAACCACAGCGCATTAGGTACAGGTACAATGCTAGGACGCAGCAGTGCTACAAGTATGTCCTGAACGAGACCTTCCGTCCGTTTGAAATCCCCTTTGAAGCCAAGTTTGTGGACAGACTGGAGATCGGCTCCAATGCAGTGCCAGGGGCAGGAGTGGAGGTAGACGTCTGGGAGGGGGACACCAGGGGTAAGGGGGTAATTAACCTTGACCCCTTCTTGTACGAGGCATCATATTGTTCACTCTCACTTAGATGGTGGTCATGCAGTGAGTGTGTGGACTGTTGAGCAGTGTATTCCAGTCAGTGAGCGCTACTTCTCTCAAAAGACCGGCTTCGTTGTTTCAGAGTAAGCTATTTTTTATGTAAAAACGTGAGAATTATTTCTTGTCACGCCCCTAGTTTCTATGACGTTGAGCTGGGGTACAATCCTGATGATTTTGTCCCTCCTTCTGGCTGTCAGTAACTCACTGTAATCCTGACAATTATTATTATTATGACCTGATTATTTATTATGCTGAATGTAGAACATTATTATCATTGGACAGTATAATAATTATTATGATAAGAGTTACCATACCCCAATAGCCCTCCCTAGCTACAGAGAGAGCCACATGTGCTGTCGTCTCGTCCCCAGACCCCGCCCCAAAAGGAGGGGAAAGGGTCTGGGGACTGACGAACATTTGCTTGGTTTGGCCAGCTTTGGGTACATTCACGTTCACATGCTGCGAACTGGTGAAGATAACGAGTTACAGTACTATAAACACCATGCAATAATCACAACGATAAAGTCATCACCTCATCAACACCTCTGAGTGAATGGTCTGTGGAGGGTGTGAGAAGGGAGGGATGGGATACCTCCATGCAGCTGCTATGGTCACCTATTTTTTACCAACAGGAGACAATCCAAAGGTGATAAAACTATCAAATTCAAACTCAAATGTGCCAAAATGCAAACTCAAGGGTCTGCGATAACAAACTACCTGTACCACACACACATGACCTCAGTAGCCAAATTCCAGCCCATTATAGATTTATTACAAATACTCTGAATAAAGTCATGGCAAAAATTAATTGAGATGTAATGGAAATAGCATGGGCACTGCCACTCAAGAAGACACATACATACACAAAAAGGTCAAATTATAAGTCATTAAATTTTTTTCTCAATTTTCGTTTTTTTCCCCAGCTAGAGCAGTGTGGATATGTTGGCCAGTTGCATATAGCTTTGCAGGAATTGTGTTGCATCGTTGCTCAGGCCTGACTGTATCATGCCTTGCAGCTGGCCTGGGTGTCGCGAGGAAAGCTTGTGGAGACTGTGGGCAAGGTGAGCCTTAGCATTGCTCACCATCTCCCCAAACGGATCGTGCTCCTTCGTGCCGGCAAAGATCAGCTGGGAGAAGGCCGTCTGATAGCCTGGGGTGTCGTCTACCTCGATAAAGTGCTCGTCGTCTGGCAAGCTGTCGTCCTCTGGGAGCTCAAAAAGGCTAATGAGCGCTTGGAGTAGGGGCACCCAAAGCTTGATGTAAGGCTCGGCCAACATGGCTGGGGTCTCCGTCAGGATTTTTGTGATTCCAATGGCACAGATTTTTCTCTCTGTCGGACCACTGACTTTTTGAACGTCAGTGATGAATACTTTCTCCAATACCAGTTGGAAGAGCTTTGGTTGAATGGAATCGATGACTTCCACCAAAGCCGAGCCACCAAACTTGCCAGCAAAGAGGGAGAAAAAGACAAGGAGACCTTTGACGTACTTTGTCGTTCTGCTGCTCTGCAGTCGCTGGAAGAGAAGGATAAAGATATTCTTGAGCTGGGGAGAGAGAACTGCTGAGTCGACGTTTTCAATCAGGCTATTGATGAGATAGAATCCTTCGTGGTCGTTGGATTTGGATGCAATTAGCTTCTGAAAAACACCCAGCAAAGCACCTAACTTGTCACCCTTGGTGATATCAGCCGGTGACTTCTCAGTAAACGCCTGGAGCAGCCTAACAAGTGCGGGAATGTTGCCAGTACGCTCCCAGAGTGCCGGAACGAGAAGGTGGGGATAGATATTTATGTACGCTTCTGGAATGGGGGGAGGGCGGAGCTCCAGGAGTAGGGACAATATCTGAAAAGCATAAGGTAGAAATTCACTCACATCACGAACCAGAATACTCATGATAATTGGAAAGAGAGCCGTTTCGAACTTCTCGGTAGACAGTGGTGCCACGCGACACGAAAATCGGATCACGCAGCAAATCGATTCAAACAGGTAGTGGTTGAAGTGTGGCTTTCTAGGATTCTGGCTAACGACATTCAATTTGGCTGCCAGCTGCTCAAGCAATGTCTCGGAGAATTGAGCCATCTTTTCCTTCATGGTTGACATCGATCGAAGGATGGCCTTCATCACATACTCATTCTCCTCAGAGCCGGGCATCTTTAGAGCATTAAAGAGATTGGTTAGAACGTTGGCTAGGTGAGGCTCGAGGTCGGTGGCTGTTATCACGGCCTGACCATCACTCCGTCTCAACATGAGAAGCTTCTCTAGGCAGTGAGCAGCGTACGTGTGCACTACAGCGCTGGGGGCAGCCAGGTGGGAGGTGAGGAGAGGGAGCGTGGGGACCAAAGTATCTCGGGGTAGAACGCTGCGAAATGTGGTGAGATAGCGGATCGAGTCGGCTCTCAGGACAGGTTGCTTGGCTAGGTTGGGGTTCTGAAGCTCTGGCAAGCACTGCGAGGCAAATATATCGTTGACGTCAACCAAATCACTTGTCTTCGTGGTGCCATCTTTCGCCGTTTTCGATTTGGCAGCAATTGCAGCAATCAAGAAAAGAGCTGTATCTTTACATTTCCAATTCTCGGTCGTATCCTGAGCGTACTGCTGTAGAAGAGTAGTGATATAACCACTGAAGATTGCTGTCACAGGGCCTTCAAAATGTCGACAAAGACTTCGCACCAGGCTACAGGCCGAGTGCCGTCTCGTACCCACGTCAGATCCCTCAAGATCCCGGCGCAGGTACTCCTCCGGATTATCTTCAAACAGCTCCTCGTCCGCTTCACGGATTACCATATTTGGAACGATGACCTTCTCGCAAATCTCCTTCAGCGTAGTCTCGTTGGCAAAGAGGTCTTTGTAGACGGGTCGCTCTGATACAGACGCCAGAAACTCCAACGCATTACTGACAAGGTGATCGTGCTTCGGCTTGATATCCGTACTGATCAGAAGAGTCCAGATCGACTCAACGAACGCAGGGATGTAGTCAGAAAAATCGTCGTCATATTTCTGTGCAAACATGCTTGCAACTTCGCAGATCTGTGTCTTGACCTTCTCCAGATGCCCCGCCTCCTCATCATCGTCTGTCTCGAGGAGCTGGTTGTCGGTGCCAAGAAGAGCTAAAAAGTGAGTCATCCATCGCTTGAGGTTGTCGTCGGCAAAGTGGTCAGGCATCTCCTGGGAGGTGAGGTTGTAGAAGACCTTGCAGATTTGGAGGAGGGAGCTGAACAAAACCTAGAAATGAGAAACATACATGTATACCCAGAGATAAAAAACCACAGAAATGTCTGAAAAACAGCAGGTGAATATCTAAGTTGATAGTGCCTGTATACATGTATATGTACACATATAAGTTGGTAGCGATCACAGTCACCATATGCACTGGTCACATACATCAGTGTACATGTATGAGACACCCATCATGTTCACACACTACATGTGTACATTAGTCTTTGCGATGGGAATTAACTTGATTGAAATGGTTAAATGATACACTGTTACATGGAATTGAATATCAAAATCACGCAAATCTGATGTTGGGACACTTCCCTCAATGGAGGACAGCGTAAACACAATTATCTATTATTTTTCTGCTAAAATAAGCAGTAGATACTTTCCAAGTTAGGCCTTCGGGGGCTAAGCCGCTTGTAGAAACAAAAATTTATGCTCCTGTGGTGTAATAGAAATCACTGGAGGATAATGACTCCCGTCCGGCGGCCAGATGCAGGGAATACCCACAGTGGAGCAAAAGTTCGCAAAAGGTCTACTATAGCTACAATGGAAAATGGAGCAACTGAAACAAAAACAAATATTTTGCTGATTTAGTTAATGAAAGATAAACTTTCAAAAATGTCCCTTCTTGAATAAAGAAACACGCACAGTCATAGTGACACCGGCCGAGCATGATAGTTTAGGCTTACTCTGGCGTGTCAACATTCATTCATCCATGCACATGTACATGTACATGCACACACACACCCCTCATACACCCCATTATACAATTGCACATGTGTACGCCATGTACATGTAATGGTATGCACACCTTCACATGCTTATCAATGGAATGTCAAACAGTTTCTGCAGCCTCAAGGCCGGCCCAACAGCGTGGTACACCACATGACCAATGTCACACACGCCTAGGGCCACCAGGTTCATGTTTATTCTTACCAGGTGGTACCACCAAAAGATAAGAAGATTCACACTCCACGAGGCATTCACTGTTATGTAAGGCGAAAAAGCACACAGCCCATGACTTTGGCTTTGGCCATTACATTTTATCACATGGTTTTTACAGCCAGCAGATTCTCACCCAGTAGAGCTAATCATGGAGATAAAGGTAGCAATGAATGGCCGTATATGGAACCCTCCCCCAGGCAAGGAGAGAGCAAACACAGCCAAGGTCAACCTGTAGCACGATAATCATGACCAGCAAATATTGTCTGACCACATTTCTCAGGTGCTTGGGACATAACATGATAATTCTTATGATAGGATGGATCCTGGGAAATACGTGATTTCATATGGTAAAGGGTGACCCCCAGTACTTGCTGCGGTGCATACACCATTTTTAAAGTGCTGGTCGCATAATTTTTTATCGTGGCAATGAATAATACATTAAGAAATCGCACAAATTTTTTGAGGCCCATTTTGACTGATTCACATAATTTTTGTCATGCAGCATACTATTATCACTTTATGGTACCACAATTTACCCTTTTTCGCAATCAGCACAGGCTTACCTTCAGCACAGGAGGGTTTTGTGCATGCTGGGAGGCCAGCTGTAGGGTGGCATCAAACAGCTCCGTGAATGGCGCAGCAAACGTGTCAAGGACGATCTTAATCTCCTTCCAGAGCTCTTGGGACTTGAACTCGTGGCGGTACCTCTTGGTGAGGGAGTGAGCAGTGCGGAGGACACCGTTGATCTGGTGGAAGTCACCACTCTTGAAGTGGTCCACCATCTCCTTGAGGAGACCCTCCCACTTGGTGGGAAAATCCTCACGACCTGAGAGTTAATAATATTAATAAACTTATGCATTATTGCTCATTTGTATGAGAATTGGTTAGCATAATTACCGTACTTAATCTAATACTACAAATGGAAAAAAAAAATAATTTCAATTTTGAAAAACGTGCGTTTTTCTGGTAAAGGTCGTCAATCGCTACATATATAAACGTTATGAGAATTCATAAAATGCTAATTTATTACGTTAAATTGGATTATGCGTTGTATTCGATTAACTATGGTAAACACATGCAGTAGTAGCCTCACATTCCTAGGCCTCATTTCACTATGTACTGCATACGTTGAAATTAAAATTAAAATTTTAGATCAGGGGGGGGGACAAGACTAACATATGAGTACGAGTGTATTTGGGGTGTATTTGCAATATTATGTATGTGGGGTGTTACATACCGATAATTGTGATGGCATCGCTGAGCTGCCTCTGTAGGGACTCTGGGGTCCGCAGCATCAAACCAACAATGTTCTTCTTGATCAGTTCACGGTCAGTCTCCGATATCTACATGTAGGTACACATGTATAGATGGATTCCGCAAATCGATTATCCAGCGGCGCTAATTAGCTAAGCGGCCGAAGTCGACGTTTTACGCCTACTGCCGTTCTCAGGCTTGTAAGAATCGTCTTGGATACCAAGACCGACTGCTTGGAGCTTCTCTTTGTATCGATTCTTCGCTTTATTGCTCAGACCTTCGAAATAGTCGCTCGTTTTCGAAAAAAACTTGACACGTTTCAATACAACAATATGCAGCATTGGCCTTTTTGCCTACAAAGGGTGTGGCAGTAGGCGTGGTACGTCGACTTCTGCCGCTTAGCTAATTAGCACCGCGGGATAATCGATTTGCGGAATCCCTCTATATGCAACAAGAAGACAAATTTACATCAAGGGCTTGTTCATATAACATTGAGTGGGGGCATATGGTACAGGGTCGTCAATGCCACAAACCACATGTGCTGCCTCACCTTATTGGGCTTGTCTTCGACAATTCTCCAGTTTCTCTTGACAAAATTCTTAAAGTTGATACTTGCAGCGAGCCGTATGTGCATCTCGACCTGCTCGCTGTCCGTGAGCTGCAGCAGCAGCGCGGCGTAGTTTTGCGTGCCCTCCACGGACATGAGATAGTCTTCGGCGGGCTTCCGAATCTCGTACTTGTCAGAGAGAGTCTGCGTGAGATAGCCAGCCAGCGCTTGAAGGTTCTCCGGTGTAGCCTCCATCCTGTATTCGAGACTAGGGAGGAAGAGCAGGGGATTCTAATTAATACCCACCATCATACATGCATGTGAAAGCGCACACGAACTGACAGAGTGTTTGTATGTACAGAAGGAAGAGGTAGTATATCAAATAGGTGATAACTATTGTTAACGACTCACCGAAATTTTACTCTTGCTTCGAGATATCACAAGCCACGACTGAAGCAACCACTTCAGAACACATGGAAAAGAGCGGTTTGAACTGCACGCATGCGCAATGGATACAATAATATTACTCCGCCCATCGCGCGCGCCGTATACATAAGATTTCACATTACCAGGAATTATGATTTGTAGCCAGGACATGCAGGATAAGGTACACAAAAGAAAAAGGCAATAAATCATCAAAAATTAATTATAATTTGAGGAGTAACATGCCTGTTACCATGTATTAATAATAAGTACAGAATTTTCCACTAGAAATAATAATTAGAAGATTGTCACTAGTTATCAGCAGCTGTGGACCTGTTCACACCTCACTCTCGGTCTGGTTAGGCTTACGAGTGGGGCTCAGGGATTGCTAGTGGAGGGAGGGCAGGAGGGAGAGAGGGGGAAGGGGGAGAGAAAATGAATAGAACATTACGAGGCTAGCTATTGCCGGACTCACAACTTTAGCATTGAGTTCCCTGTTCGAGTTCTTCATGATATCCACCATCTGCTGTGACTCCAGTAGCATCTTCCTCACACCATCCAGCTCTTCCTCAAGCTGACAAAAAACAGTCAACATCAACGACAGCACAACTGACAGTTGAACTAGACGTGTATATACCTGTTGATACTTTTTCTCCGATGTCTGTCTTTGTTCAGTCTCCGAGGCCACTTGTGCATTCAACTCTTGTAGCTTTTTCTCCCACTGTGTGAATGAAAACAAGAGTGCACATTATACTCTTGAAACAACTTACAGTAGAGCATGTGATAAGTACACGGCTGACCCTTACCTCCTCAGCTGCCTGCTGTTGAGCTCTGTCTTTAGCTTCAGTCGCTTGGTCAAGAGAAAAGCGAAGATTTCCAACCTCCTAATGTGCACGTCAGTATATAGAGGAGGAATATAAACTCATGAGCATGAAATAAAGTAATAAGTAACTTGACTTACATCTTTGTAGCTGTCCCTCTCGCACTCGGTCTCCTTTAACCTTTCCTCGATTTCACTGAGCCGGCTCTCCACTGCGGTCGACTCTGCCTCCTACAAAATTAAAACCACATAATACCAGACAAAGTCACTTTTGTTCTTTTTCTACTTTTTCTACTCACCTCAAGCTGGTGCTGCAGTCTTGCTGATGTCTCTCGTTCATTTCTCAACTGTTCCTGTAGACCTCGGTTGGAAGCCTTCTCCTACAAGCCACAAGAAATCATCTTTTGTTCATCAAGAAAAAGCCAAGAAGCTTACTCTCTCTATCATGACATCCTTCTCCTTGGCAGCCTTTGTCTGCTTGACAACCTCACTCTGAAGCTTCTCAAGAATGCTCCTCTGTAATTTGGATGATGTAATATGACGTAATCACACATCCTTCCTCGTACACAAATGGCTTACAGTTGTCTCCAGGGTCGTCCTGATCTGTTCCGCCTCCTCACGAGAAGTCCCCTGATCACTTTCATGAAGATTCTCTAACTCACTCTGAAGACTAGAAATCTAAAATTTTTTAAATTAGAAAATTTAATCAATTTCTCCTTAGTTGGCATGGTCACCATTCAATACCTGGTCCTTGTAGCCCTGTAGCAGTTCCTCAACTTTGACCTCGAATTCGTCCATCCATTTTGAGGGTTCGCTAGCGTCGATCTTGATGGAGGGGAACAGCTGCTGGAGGAAGCTCTGTTGCTCCTCTCTCGCCTTCTCCACTGTCTCTGTCTTGATGGACTTGCAGCGCTTCTCTGTCTCAATGTGAGCAGCCTTTAGCTTCGCCTCGCAGGCCTTCTCTGCCGCAGCTGCCTCATCCTTGGCCTTCCAGCAGCTATCACGAAGAGCCTGGACAGAAAATAACATTAATTTTTATTCACCTTCTCTCCCCCTACCTCTTCTTCCCTTCCCCCAATCTCAATATATCTCTCCCCCCCTCCCCCTCTCTTATCACACATGGAACACTTACATTGTTTTTAATCTTGAGATCTTCCAGCTTCTTCTCAAGCTCCTTGACCTGTTGTTTGAGCTCGTCTCTCTCTCCTTCGACCTTGGAGAGCTCCTCATTGCCCTGGTCGGGAACGTCCACCGGCCCATTCCCAGTCCCGGTGCTGACGGCAGTGGAGGAGGAACGAAGACTCTCCAACTCAATCTGTAGCTCCTAATATGGAAACAGACAGTAATATTACAAAGGAACCTCCAGCGTATCTACGGAAGTGCTGAGTCAGCATAATCTGAATCTAGCGATATAGTTTTACTATATAAGGGATATATACAACACTTGTCATGCAAACCTCGCATATTTGTAGATATAATACTATTACATATCTTAACTGGCGTAATAGTGAGCCAATCTGAACCACCTTCCGGCAAATTATAACGCCACCCAAACTATGACTCCATGTTACACCATGTTTCCGACACTGAACTTTCCCCCTTCAGCCAAGGCAGACAAACTTAATTGATCAAAGTTCACTCAATCATAGAAAAATTAGGAGTTCTCAAAGTTGACACCACATGCAACGGCTATCCTAACCTTACCTTCTTTGATCCTCTCTCTTGCTGCAGCTGCTCACTGACCGCCTTCAGCTGACTCTCGAGGCCAGAACACTTCTCCACTTGCACTCGAAGGTCGTCCAGCTCTCTATCCTTGTCTCCATGGCTACCCTCGAGGTGAGTTATGGTCCCCTGGAGCTGTTCCTTCTCTAGCTGGTGCTGGGAGCTGAGCTCCTTCTGAACTCTCGCCACTTCTTCTGCGTTCTTTCTCTCTAGTTCAGCACGGAGAGCCTCGCTGTTGGCCTGGAGGGAGGAGTCGCTGTTCTGTCGGAGTTTGTCGAGCTCGGCACGAAGGTTGGTGTTGTCTGCCTCAAGGGAGGTGGCCTTCTGCTTGAGAGTGTCTCTCTCTTCACGCAGAGGGTCAAGGACCTGAACCTCTCCTTGGAGGCTGGACTGATCACGGCTCATCTGCTCAAGGGAGCTCTACAAGAGAAACAAAGATGACCACACTAACAGCAACTGTATACCAAAATTAAGAGTACACATTTCTACATGAAAATGGGACATTATTTAAATTTTGGTAAATTGGCCAAAATGGCATACTCTCCCCCCCCCTCCTCCTACCCCTGAAATAAATCCTGTAAGCAGATCCCCGGTCGGTACCTGTAGCTGTGAGTTCTCATGTTTGAGCGTGTCAATGCAGCCCTCCAGCTCGGCAATTTTCTCCTTCATCTTTGGTTCGTTGGAGCGAGATGACCTAGCCGCCTGGAGGTCAGCCTTCAGCGTCGAGTTGGTGTCCTCCAGCTCCTTCATCTGTTTCTTCATAGACTCCAGAGCTGCCTTCTGGCTCGAAGTAACAGTCTCCCTGGGATACAACATACATAACCATTGTACCGTCTGTGGAATTTTTTGCTAATGAGAGCAAATGGAAAAATTGGCCAAAATTTTCACGTATACAGCATCTAATTAGCCTATTAGTGGCGACTCACAATACAAACCTTTTTTACTACCACAATTTACTCCACTATGAACATGTGCCGAGTTGTTTCTCAAAATCAACAAATACCAACCACCACAGACCGACATACATACATACATCATGCTGAGAGTGACCAGTAGCTTACGTTGAATCCAGGGATTTCTTGAGCATGGTGTTCTGTTCTTGTAGCTTCTCGATTGTCTCGGCCGAAGACTGAGCCTTCGTCTGCTTCAGCTCTTCCTCTAGACCGGAAATCTTGGTCCGAGCAATCACGAGGTCATTGTTCTGTGACAGTGGACAAAAGGTAATGCCTACATCGGCAGTTCTTACGAGATAAGTTACCAGTAACGTTATCTTTCCCTGGAGAGTGTGGTCCACAGACTGGTGACGCATCTTCTCGTTCTGAATCTCAGCCCTCAGCTCCTTGATCTTGTTGCTGTGAGCAAGCACAGTCTTTTGAGCTGTGGGGAAAAAGTAACAAATTAATGGGAGCCATACACTACAACAAGAAGCTAAAGAGCTTAAAAAATAGGATGTTCTAGATGGTGTACGGGCATACCCCAAGGACAGTATCTCACTGGAGAATGGCGGAGGACTGTCCTACGATGTAATGCCCATGTCACATGATACCCCCCATGCGTATAACCACCTCTGCACGAGGTCAAAGGTCAGATTCAGAGGTGGAAAGATCCATGGGGGTGCAAAACAAATGTTTAGTGTATCTCATCCCAACCAACATTCCTCTAGTACCAGGCACAGTGGCACAACCAACCCAGGAGCCCCCCCCCCCCCCCCCCCTCTCTCTTACAGACCTACTCACCCTTACATATCATATTTCCCTCAACACACACACACACACACACACAGGAGCACACCTGGGGTTTCCATGGCTACCTCACTGTCAACATAAACAGAAAGAAGCTTGACTCTGTACTGTATAGACTGAGCTAATTAGAATAGCAGGAAGTGGGAATTCCACTGCACCAAGGACAACCTCCATGTATGGTGATAGTGGAGGGCTTTGTTTGATATCAAGATCATGGCCTCTTTCAGGGAAAAGGGAAAGAGGAGAAGAAAAGAAGAGAGAGGGAGGAAGGAAGGGGGGTAGGGAGAGATAGAAAGAAGGGAGGTGGTGACAGCTTCTTTCAGTGAAAAGAGAGAGGAGAAAGAGATAAGGGGGAGTAGGGAAGAGATGGAGGGAGGTAGTGAGTGTCCTAGGGGGTCAATATGAGAATGGATGAAACCATTACTGTTCCTTGCATTATTGATTGATTCCCAAACAGTGCTCAACCACAGTTCATTCATACATTAACTAACGCATACCTGCCCTCATGCACTCACAGGTGTACGGACATACCTTCTTCAAACTTATTCTGCAAGTCCTGGTTCTGTTTCTTGAGAGTTTTAACATTCTCAGGACGCATGCTAGCCTGTAGCAAACGACAACAACAAACAAATCATACGCAAACCATAGCTAGCTAGCTACTAGCAGACAGCCATTAGCTATATAGTAGCCATGCTCCAAGAGTGCTAACTTGAGCTCACAGAAATGCTACAAATGTGCAATAATGAGGTGCTAATCGGAAAGGAGAGACAATAGGGTGAGAGGTGTAAATGAGATTGCGGTTGTCACCTACCGCCTGCCACTCTGCATTCGTGTTCATCTTCTCCAGAAGGACATCCATCAGCTGTTGGATGTCCTCATCAGAGAGAGAGCTCGAGATCACTATGTCCGAGATACGAGAAGCAGGCAGCGCCTCTACACCATCTGAATGGAGACAGAGAGACAGAGAGAGATAGGGAGACATAGAGAGAGAAATATTATACACGCTGTACTTGGCATCAATAACACAAAACAGTATACACAAACTTGAGTGCCTAAGTCTAAACAACTCTTACCGCAGACAACAATCGTTTGAGGCTAGCCATATCTCAATGCAAGTCTCAATACCATACTATAATAGCTATACATGTACAGAGCATTCAATACTGATCTGATCAAACACATGTGCTATGTAGCCTACGCAGGGTCGTGTCTATAGGAGTGTAGAGAATGCAACAGGTGCACGTGAAACAAAGGATCAGCCTACTCTGGCTTGTCTAAGTACACAGTTCTCTACACGTTTCAATGACATTTTTCACAGGTAAAGGTGGGTATTAATTGGAAAAATTTCCGCTCAAGACTACTCACCAAATGCAGTCAGTGGCTGCTTTGGTCGAACTTTGGACTTCTTGGCAGCTGGTTTCCCACCACCCGAGGGAGCGACAGTATGAGGGTGTGGTTTCTTAGACTTGACTCCTCCCACTAGGGTGCCGGTGGAGGCCATCTCCTCCTCCTCTGGCTCCTCAAAGAGCGGCTGCACCGTGCGCTGGATCTGGAGCCAAACCAAAACAATGAAAGGAACTTAGAAACATTCGCAATACTCGCACTGCACATGTACAATACAACAATTACATTAGTACTAGTTAAATATCCACTACTTGGTGACATTAAAATGCATACATATATTATACTATATAGCACGGGTTTCGATAATTTTCCAGCCGTACCTGTTGCTGGGCAAACACGGGAGATTGCTGCTGCTTGTTGGGGTGTGGGGTGGGAGGGCTGGTACGAGACGTCTTTCCCTCGTCCACCTTAGGAGGCGTGTCCAGGTGGAATCCGACCTTGCTTCGTGGTGACCTCTCAGGAGTGGCCTCCTTTGGAGCAGCTGCTACAGCAGCCATAGTATTGCTGCTGCTGCCAGACGAAGACGCTGCAGGAACCTTCAGGATGCTCTTACGAGGCGGCTGGCCATCGTCCTTAACGAGAGGGGTGTCCTCTTGAGACTCCTCCCCTCCTTGGTCGCCCCTCTTTGGACGGCGTGGCCTGCGTCCTTGTCCCTTCTTTGCGACGGCCCGAGGGCTGTTTCGGTACTCCTTCTCTCGGAGGACCTCATCCGCCTGCCTCGACGCTTGAGCCTTTGCCTCTTCAAAGCTTCTCTGGCGATTTGAACCGAGCCAGAAGACGACAGCAACCGTAGCTATGACAAAGACCACCCCGATGCTGACCGGGAGGAGAACGGTAACGAGATCAGTTGGAATCTCATCCATCACAGCCATGGTGCGGTGTTAACTCACAAGGGGAGAGAGATGGCTGAATGGGAGAGAGAGAGAGGGAAAGGTCATGGAGTTCAATGAGGCGCATACACCACATCACTGTACTAACACGTGGCCAGTCAACTGCGCGCAAATGGACCTGCTACACAAAAATCGACATGGTTGGCCAACGTGCCATATCGCGGCCACTGTACGCGTACAGCAGCGCACTTATTGAAATCGATCGCTGCATCGCCTTCTACAACAATTGCTTGTTTACATAACACGGTGGCCATCCTACACTCGATCCAGGGCCCGAGGCCAGCTGACTACTTAATTTGAGCTGATGGCCGAACGCAAATCGCGCGCCTCCGATCATTAACTCACCTAAATCCAGATATCCTAGCACAGAGCAGATCGGTTGTAAAAAATCGCGAGAGAACGTTCCGTGTCTTTAGGGCGATTCAGCGATGAAGGCAAACTCGACGACAATGATGCTCCGCACAAAGGCCATGCAATGGAAATACACTGATTCCTGGATCCGGCCCACGGCAAACACAATATCACGTGCAAACTCCGTTTAATAACCAGGAACCTCCCCTTTTAATACGCCAGTCAGCTGGTCCCAACAACCCGCCAAAATTCAAATGCTATGTTTTCAAAATAATATTGACCGATTTCAAACAAACTCAGAGAGAGTGCATTATGATAGTGCTAATAAATAATTTTCAGCTTTCTTCTTGTGCTAACTGCTGAGCCAGTCTCTTCCTCTCCTCCGCCTGCCGTAGCCTCATTAGAGTAATACTCTCATAGTCACTGTCTCTCTGCAAACTACCACTGCCACTGCTGCTGATATTATTGGCCGGAGTTCTAGTCGGTTGATAAAAGTCACTGAAATTTGGTAATCTTTGATGTTCTGCCGATTTAACGTGCGCTGCTTTTTCTTCTTGCACACTTCTTCTCTGAGGTTCACCACTCAGCCAGCTGAGGGAGAGGGGGTTGCCAGGGAGACCACACTCATGCACAGATCCAACCGCAGCTTGCTGGAGCAAAGATAATCAATGTAGTGTCTCATCCTAGGCTAGACACACATGCGTTTCTTAGAGGGAGCTTACTGCGTCCGTGGCATGGTGGTAGGACACAATAGCCTTGCCTTTCTTTCTGGTGGAGATGAGAATGTGATGGATTGGGCCAAACTGAAACAAAAATTAATGGAAAATAATAGTATCCAATATCAGTCAATATCCAGTGATCATATTATACCTGAGAGAGAAGACGTTGTAATGTCTCTTCAGAATATCCTCCATTAGTCTGGTCTGACTTCTTAGCCTTCCAGGTCACCTTGAGAGTGGGTAGCTGATCTCCTTCCTCCTCCTCCTCCTCCTCTGCTTCTCTATCTATAAACAAAAGTACGCATCACATGACCTCTAGTACTCGTGAAGAGCTTCTTGTGAGATGACTACGATGTTGTCAACTGACCGTTGGTTGCTTTCCTCAGCTGCTGTCGTATAAGCTCCTCCTGCTCTTTGACCTTTCTGAACCCTTCCTCCCGTAGTCTCTCAATCTACGATTATGAAAAAATCACAAGTGTTATAACTCACAATACCAATCTTGTCCATACATCTAAATTATATACAACGATCGTATGTACAAAATAATCATTGCATGTACCTCCTTCTGCATGCGTTTTGCCGCCTCTCTCTCGTCCTCCATATGCTGCACATGTTCACTCTCCTTGCTCTCCAACGCTATAATATTATTATTATACAGTGTTATATTTTCTGCAAATTACAAATTGTGTAGCTTACTCACATTCTTTCAGTTTCTTCCGCTTGGCGTCGAGTTCAGCGTGTCTGATCTTTGCTCGTTGCTTTGCCTTCAGCCATTGGTCATAGGCAGCCTGTAGTGAGAGAGGCCACCAATCACTGCATGTCATATCATCGATACATCTAGCTATCATGCACAAGCTTCTTGCCTTGGCTGCAGGATCACTGAGCACATTGTAAGCCTTAGAGAGCCTTTGGAATCGTTCTGCAGCTGTGGGATCATCTGGGTTCTTGTCAGGGTGATATTTCAAAGCCTTCTTCCGATAAGCACTTGTGATCTGTAAATTTCAAACACATGCAGATATAAAGCTAGCTTTTTACAAAATATTTAGTTGTCTCTACCTCTTTATCTGTAGCTTGAAATTCGATACCTAAGAATTTGTAGAGGTCCTCCACTCCCAGCTCGGAGAGAATGTCCTGTGGAGCTTTACTCTTGCCTTGAGCCATTTTTCGAACCGTCGAGGCTACGATGATAGTGTGCGTTAAATAGAATTTTTTGGTGTTCTCTATTTGGAATAATAGCCTGCAGCATGGATGAGCTTGAGGCTGAGGATGCACCAGCGGCGAGTAGGCCTGCTACTGTGGATGATGGAGAGATTGGCGGCCACACCTATCTCCCTGGTACAGCCAGTCTAGTCCAGGAGATAGACAGTAAGCTCAAAACTACCTAATTGGCAAGGGATGCAAGTTGGTGGTGTGACGATCTTTACCAAATGATTCACAGAAAGATTGCTGGTTGTTCTGAGGGACGGTAGAACAATGATAGGCTACCTCAGAAGCGTGGATCAGTTTGGTGAGTCGAATAGTAGTAGCATCACTGCCACCTACTCCCGGCCCAGGCTGCCTCCTGCATTTAAGGCCACTGTAACTTAAATACTTGTTTCCCGTCCTCTCCTATGCCTGGAGAGCATGCGGGCGGGCGGTCATTAGTCATTATTCATTATGTATGAATATCATTATGTAACCACTAAACCTTGCCCACTTCCTGTGGTTTGCAAGGAGCATGACTAGCTGGCTTGCTATAGCAATGCATAATGAATTTTGAGGCGGCTACAAAATAAGCGTGCGGGCGGGTGACGGGAAACAAGGAATCAAGTTACAGTGGCCTAATACGATTCCCTCCTATCTCCAGCCAACTTGCTGATGCAGGATACCATCGAGCGTATCCACGTTGGAAAGCAGTTTGGAGACATTCCCCGCGGCATCTATCTGATCAGGGGAGAGAATGTCGCTCTCTGTGGAGAAATTGTAAGCCTCTACCGTTAACTATTGTGAAACAAATTTTTAATGATTGCACACGTCCAGATTTCTCGGTAGAATAATATAATTTTTTCTCTCTATGAACCCTTGACCATCTCCCCAGTAGCTGCACAGTGTAATGGTGCATGTGGTAAAAGGTCGTCAATAGAATGCGTACACATCGATCGATGCTGGCCCCAGAAATCGTGGAGATGGCGTCTAAGATCGACTCTCAACCTTGATAGCGACAAGTTTCGATGCTTCAATCATAGAGACGAACTCGACAACACAGTATTCCTTCCGAACTTCAGGTTGGTCACGCTGCTGCAGTCGCGCGCGGGCCAGCCCCTTGTGGCAGTGATGCGTGCTACATGTGCTATATATAGCGCAAGGCTAGCTTTATTTATCCATGGCATTACGTAAGCCAAGAAAACACGTGAAGTTCAACCAACAGTACTTCTCAGAGAAAGTAGCGCTCAGGTTGTAATCTATTCGCTGGATACACGCGTAAGATACTCTACATATTTACTGATTTTCAAGTCTCAGAAAGGCTCCAGCGAGGCCCTGAATTTTCTCATAATTACCTCATAGATTACACCATAGGTTTCATCATAATTACACTATAATTACCTCATAACCACAGAAAAGTAAATTGTTACTGGGGAGATAATGAACAACTCAGAGACTACGTCCAGAGTCCCTCATGAATACGCCGCCATAAATTCGAACCAGGACACATCGACAAACTGCGCATGCTCCGTATACGCGTACAATATTGGGGCGCGCGGCTTGAGCCGGTTGACCTTCACCCCCATGTGCTCGACTGAATAGGGAAATCCCCCCCGAGTGCGAGCTCGCCAAAGAAAGCGAACCGAGAAAATCGCCATATCTCATCGATAGTCCACGATGTCTTCTACGCTAGGTTCGAATTCTGGGTCCCAACAACCTTTCATGCGCGCTAAATATTTTGAAACAGTTTCACAGGAATTACATCATAAGTTTCATCATAGGTTTCATCATCATTTCATCACAATTTCATTATAGCGAGAGCCGAATTCTTTGTTTCTAATTGGGACTCTGGACGTAATGAACAACTTAGAGACTACGTCCAGAGTCCCTCACGAATACGCCGCCATAAATTCGAACCAGGACACATCGACAAACTGCGCATGCTCCGTATACGTGTACAATATTGGGGCGCGCGGTTTGAGCCGGTTGACCTTCACCCGCCATGTGCTCGACTGAATAGGGAAATCCCCCCGAGTGCGAGCTCGCCAAAGAAAGCGAACCGAGAAAATCGCCATATCTCATCGATAGTCCACGATGTCTTCTACGCTAGGTTCGAATTCTGGGTCCCAACAACCTTTCATGCGCGCTAAACATTTTGAAACAGTTTCACAGGAATTACATCATAAGTTTCATCATAGGTTTCATCATCATTTCATCATAATTTCATCATAGCGAGAGCCGAATTCTTTGTTTCTAATTGGGACTCTGGACGTAATGTATAATTGCATACGTATATATATTAGATGTTCAATGCATAGAGCCAGACTGAACAGTGTTAATAGTTTATGGGTAATGGCCCCTCGCAGGATGCAGAGCTGGAGAGCAACCAGCCTCTGGAGAAGGTGAGTATCGATGACATCCTCGAGGCCCAGAGGGTCCAGCAGGAGGAGAGGGAGAAAGAGAAGAAAAAGAGAGTGGATATCTTGAGAGCTCGGGGCATGAGGCCATTGGATCAGGGGGAGGACACTTGTGCATAGCCCCTGTCATTCACCGACTGATTAGTTGATCCTTCCAAATCATGAGTCACTATTCATTCTGTAGCTTCATCGTTATTATTATTTGTTTCAGTCTTGTGTTGTATTACAATTTTTTTTGTTAATGGTACATCCATGATTTTTTGCTATCATGCCATAATTATGCACATAATAATATTATTACATGTATATTATACATGTGAATTTACTTCCATTACCAACCAACTTTATCAAGATTACTCTTGTCACTGCCATCGCCTATGGCACCAAAATTACTAATTTTACCAATTTTACCAACTTTACCAAGATTACTAATTTTACCAGTTTTACCAACTTTACCAAGATTACCCTTGTCACTGCCATCCCCTACGACACCAAAATTATTAATTTTACCAAATTACTAATTTTACCAATTTTACCAACTTTACCAACATTACCCTTGTCGCTGCCATCCCCTACGACACCAAAATTATTAATTTTACCAAATTACTAATTTTACCAATTTTACCAACTTTATCAACATTACCCTTGTCGCTGCCATCGCCTACGGCACCAAAATTACTAACTTTACCCTTGTCACTGCCATCGCCTATGGCACCAAGATTACTAATTTTACTAATTTTACCAACATTACCCTTGTTGCTGCCATCGCCTATGGCACATAAATTACTAATTTTACCAATTTTACCAAGATTACTAATTTTACCAATTTTACCAACGTTACCAAGATTACCCTTGTCACTGCCATCGTCTACGGCACCAAAATTACTAACTTTACCAACTTTACCAAGATTACTAATTTTACCAACTTTACCAAGATTACCCTTGTCGCTGCCATCCCCTACGACACCAAAATTATTAATTTTACCAAATTACTAATTTTACCAATTTTACCAACTTTACCAACATTACCCTTGTCGCTGCCATCGCCTACGGCACCAAAATTACTAACTTTACCCTTGTCACTGCCATCGCCTATGGCACCAAGATTACTAATTTTACTAATTTTACCAACATTACCCTTGTTGCTGCCATCGCCTAGGGCACATAAATTACTAATTTTACCAATTTTACCAAGATTACTAATTTTACCAATTTTACCAACGTTACCAAGATTACCCTTGTCACTGCCATCGTCTACGGCACCAAAATTACTAACTTTACCAACTTTACCAAGATTACTAATTTTACCAACTTTACCAAGATTACCCTTGTCGCTGCCATCGTCTACGGCACCAAAATTACTAATTTTACCAACTTTACCAAGATTACCCTTGTCACTGCCATCGCCTATGGCACCAAAATTACTAATTTTACCAACTTTACCAAGATTACTAATTTTACCAATTTTACCAACTTTACCAAGATTACCCTTGTCACTGCCATCGCCTACAGCACCAAAATTACTAATTTTACCAATTTTACCAACTTTACCAAGATTACCCTAGTCACTGCCATCGTCTACAGCACCAAAATTACTAATTTTACCAACTTTACCAAGATTACCCTTGTCACTGCCATCGCCTATGGCACCAAGATTACTAATTTTACCAATTTTACCAACTTTACCAACATTACCCTTGTTGCTGCCATCGCCTATGGCACATAAATTACTAATTTTACCAACTTTACCAAGATTACCCTTGTTGCTGCCATCGTCTACGGCACCAAAATTACCAACTTTACCAAGATTACTAATTTTATCAATTTTACCAAGATTACCCTTGTTGCTGCCATCGTCTACAGCACCAAAATTACTAATTTTACCAACTTTACCAAGATTACCCTTGTCACTGCCATCACCTATGGCACCAAAATTACTAATTTTACCAATTTTACCAACTTTACCAAGATTACTAATTTTACCAATTTTACCAATTTTACCAATTTTACCAACTTTACCCTTGTCACTGCCATCGCCTACGGCACCAAAATTATTAATTTTACCAATTTTACCAACTTTACCAAGATTACTAATTTTACTAATTTTACCAACTTTACCAACATTACCCTTGTTGCTGCCATCGCCTACGGCACCAAAATTACTAATTTTACCAATTTTACCAACTTTACCAAGATTACTAATTTTACCAACTTTACCAAGATTACCCTTGTCACTGCCATCGTCTATGGCACCAAAATTACTAATTTTACCAAGGTTACCCTTGTCACTGCCATCGCCTACGGTACCAAAATTACTAATTTTACCAATTTTACCAACTTTACCAAGATTACCCTTTGCCTACTGTACGATCTACAGTCTAGATGGCATAGTCTAACATGTTTAAGACCACGGTAGCTGTTTTCATCTGCTCAAGAGCTACATTCTGGTTTTTGTTCCAGCTCCATAGCTCTTTCCGTTGCAGAGATACACTTTGGCGCGCGCCGCGGTGTGGAGTTAATGATATTCATAACTTTTAATTAATTACGTCACGGTCTATACATTCCAACATGAAACCCATACGCGTTTTGCTACCCCCTGTCCCAGCTCAATAAATAGCATTTTCCGGTAGGGACTATCGGGGCTAGACGGTGTCAGGGGTACCCCCTCTGGCACCTGCAGCTGAAAACTGCACATGGTCCTGGGCATATATGGCTTAGGGGTCGCCCAGGTTCCTCCCTCGAATATACCCCCCATCCTGGATAAAGCCTGGTAATCCACCATAGGCTGACTTCGGTCCCCTATGGCTGTGACACAGAAGCCTAACTGGCTGCAGTAATGTCTGCAGTGTACCCTGACCAGCGTTCCAGCCTAGAGCTCGGAAGGTCGACGGGAGGATGGGGTTCCAATTTTTTTCCATAAATGTGTCCCTCATTGTATAATTATGCCATTTCTAGAATACTATGTTTAATATCACGATCATGGTTAGCAGTACTAGTATAATATACAACTATAGAGAGAGTACATTTACGTATGATCTACGCACAAACAATATCCTGCTTGCCTATTAGCGCAGTGCACAATAACTATTGTGATATTATACAGTATGTATATAGTATGTTTAATGTATAGTATAATGAACATAAAATTTAATAATCTACAGCAGATTGACAGAAATATTTTAAGTAACATACCATAATATTATCAAATATTATGTATTATCATCTCAGGTAGGAAGGGAGGGCATAATATTATTATTATTTTAATATGGCTTTGTATTACCATAATATTGTGTATAAGTGATTCTATAAAAGATGAAGTGGATTAAAAAGCTCGAGATGAAACTGCCTATTACATCACAAAAACACTAGACTCTAATAATTTCGCTATACATCCCAGCTGCTATCGCTGAAGTCATCAGCGTACTCATTACTATAAACTGTCGGAGAAGTTCTGTCTCTCTCTCTTCCTGCTGTCCCCGAGCCCCCTCCCCCTGCGGCTATGAGGTGTTCGTTTCTCACCCTCGCCCAGTACCGCGTCTCTCCCGATCTGTAGCACCATACACACCACAACACACACGGGATCGCTATGGCAACAATAACGACCAGGAGCACGACTGCTGCTACCCATCCTAATGAGCGTCGCTGAGGGAGTGTGCTTGTGGGGGGAGGAGGGGTGACGGTGGGAAGGGTGGAGGTAGTGATGGATATCAATGGCCTAGTGGGCGCAGGGGTCGAAGGTGAGGAAGGGGGTGTGGTTGTCGTTGATGTTGAGGTATTATCGGAAGTGGGCGGAGATGATGTTGCATTTGGATAGAGGGAGAGAAAGTCAAGAATAACACTGTTTGTCCAACCAAAACCACTCTGAAGAGAGAGAGAGAGAGAGAGAAACATTTCAAATCATGCTACAACTTTGTTGTCTATCCGAGTTATATACCTGTGTCGTGTACTCTCCACCAGTTCCTGGCTCTCCCGACTCTCTGCAGTCATACTGTCAGATGGAGAAAATATTACACATATCATGATAGCAACAGAGGCCATAATATATCCCTCAGGAAGTACATTAATAACTTCACCGTGCCAGGCACAGCACCAAACATGAAGGCCATAATTACTTATTAACCGTAATTTTATAACCTCACTTTCTCAAACATGGTATTGTATTTCCGCCATCCTTCGTAAGTCGAGTTTAGCCACATAACAGCAATGGACCTCGCCGCCCCCCTCAGCTCCGTATCACTGGAGTTGACCCACGCCAGGACAGGGAACCACTGCAGGGGGGCCCACGCATTGGGAAAATCCCACTGCTGAGCTGAGGTCCTGTCCAGAGAGGTTGGGATGCCGCCAGTGTAGCCCAGAAGGCCTTGAGTTTGGAGGTAGCTGAGAGTAGCTTTTTGTTGAGAGAGGTGTAGCTGGGTGCTTGAACTATTGGGGTAGGTGCAGTTCCAGAGGAGAGGGACAAGAGAGGAAGCGTAGAAGCCTTCAAGGTGGGCCATGCGATCAACGTCCATGTCTCGCCACAAACCAGAGCTCTCGTTCCAGAAGAGCTTATCGAAGGATGCTTGTCTTTGAAGGAGAGTATTTTCAAAAAGATCCGCCATTGTGTCATTACCTTTGGTGAGAAAAAAGGAAAGATAGTAAAATTGAAATTATACGTCCTATAATTGGAGTTAGTTATAAGCAGATGCATAACTCACCAATGAGTCGGTAGAATTTCGCTAGAGTTGCTTCATTTTGGCAGATGATGGCATTGAGGTCAACTGGTATTATCCCCAGCGTCCGGATGGAACTCAGAGAGTCAGTGAGGAGCCATCTTGAGCTGAAGTCCCACCCACTCTCGGCCCCGGCAGCAAGGTCAGAGTACAGCAAATCTGTATCATCTACATATAAGATGATTCTATTACCACATCAATACTATGGATAGACAGAATTCCATCAAAGTATGCCACTTAGATTACATAATAATAATTATGGCAATGAACAGAGAAGGATCATACAACTGACTGAGCCATGCATCTAACTCATAATTACTCTCGCTCGTACGGTGAAAATTTTGGGGAGCCAAGGGATGGGGGGATAATCTACTTACTTGAGTTGCTGGCAGTGTTGAGGTCCTCCCTGTATGACTCCGGCCGTGGGACGTCCAACTCAGGGCCATACCGGACATAGTCATCCACAACATAAGTCACCGTCCGATTCTCAATCCAGAATTCATATTCCGTGAACAGTGCTGGGAGGATGGACTCAAGAAGATCTATGTCTCCGGTGGTGGTCACGTAGACGTCTACCGTCTGAGTCAGCAGGGGCGGCTGGGAGCGATGGGTGTAGTAGACACGCCCCCCATTCGGAACGAACCCATACCTACATATTTACAAAATTTGAGACTTGCCATGAAACCGCATTACACAGTCGATTGAGGTAGACCCTTATATAGTTGACTCAAAATTAGATGGAAGTAGTCTCATAATAACTTAGTATTGCTAGAGCCAGATTCATGTGAGTCTGAGAGTGGCGCCATAGAAATTTAAAGTGAATCAGCCTTGTTGGCCAATAATACAAACCACCATAGTATGATGTAATGGGAAAGTTTGCTCTATCCAAGCTTAGAAGAAATGCTACATGTACACTCACTCACTCAAATAAACTGTTTGTGTATCAAATTCCAAAGCAAAGTGCACTCGTTATCTCATTCCCAGTACATTGATACATATAGGGTCAAAACTCGATCAACCACGCACAATATCCACCAGACCCAAGGGTATGCCCTGAATTGACCAGACTACTGACTGCGATTGTGTGTGTGCAGGTGTAGGCCAAACTGGGATGAATAAAACAACTGTCATTAACCATTCAAAACACTAATCAGCCACATCACTTGCTACAAGAGCGGCACTGCATATGTGGGAGTCAATTGGAGGTCGTTCCTAAAATAGCCATCAGCTCAGCTAAAATAGCATTTGCAGCCTCTATTCGTAGGCGGTCCAATACTTTGAAGTAGATACGATAATGACTGGCTGAGAGTAATGGCTACTCACCGCTCTACCATGGAGACCATGTTCAGGATCATGTTCTTAGCCGTTTCAGTCATGTTGCAAAGCAACAAGCCTCGCACAATCCAGTAGGAATCCCTGCAACAATGGACAGAGAGACATCTCACAATGGAGAGAGAGAGAGTAGGAAGGGACAGAGAGAGAGAGAGAGAAGGGAGGGGGGAGGACTTCTTGCCGAGTAGAACCTCCATAATTATATGTTGTAGTTGTTGACTTACCAGTAGTAGAACTCCCTGAATCTTCCCCCTGGCACTATGAATGGATGCGGAACCGGAATCAGAGAATGACGATCTGGAAATTCAGACACTGACTGATTCACCTGCGTTTATCAACATAACAAAAAGGAAGTGAAAAGTTCGCAACATAAAAATATCAGCACTCCTCCCCCCCCTTCCCCCACAAACTCTACCTGTCGTCCTAGTTCCCTCCATATTGCATTCAACTGAACTGCCCACTCCTGAAACGCTGAACTCTCAATAGTATCAATGAAGCTCGGCCTATAGTAGGAATATCATGACAGTACAGAGGTATTGAAGGCAGATTGATTATATAGGAGGGTTGGCCCCGCATACACGAACGTACACACGCACCCACGTGGTGAACTGTAAAATTATTATAAGCTACGCCTCCCACTCAGGGTAAATAATATTGTATACTAAAGTGCTCCAGCAATCAATCGAAGGAAATGGGTCGCTTCCTCACATTTTGAGTACAGGGGTCAAAAGGGTGAAAAAAGGTACATAATCATAAATATTAACACCACAATGTGTGGATCATACCCTCTACTCATAATAGAGTATATAGAGGCAATATAATCTATGGTAGAGGTAACAATGATAATAGAGTAGAAGGCATGATCCACATTGTGATGTGAATTTGCGCTGACCTTGGAGTCCAGTCTGTGGGTATCCATGGTTCAACATCAGAGCCAGCAGCTGTCGTCCAATTCAACACAAATTCTCTCAAGTCAGAGCTAGATACGTTCACTGGTAGCCTGGAAAAAGCGTCTAGCACTTCACTGACGTCAGCGACCAGGGGACGATCCACGTACTCCTTGGAGTCATTGAATATGCCAGCTCTCTGTACAGCATCAAGAAGGTCACCATAGCAGTAGATTGGACTGAGAAAGAAACGATGGAGATAAGATAGGTTTAATTAAAAATTATGCTCATACAAATTTAATATAGGAGTAGTCTAAAATAATTATACCTTACATAAATTCGCGTCACAAAAAAACCATCGTATTTGCGTACCTATCACAAGGCGCATATCTGCTTTGAGCTTGCCCCGCCCGTAACCGCGTGAAGTATAATACCAGAGATACCAAAAGCAATCTGTTCGCTATCGACACTAACATTGTTCCCAGATCGACTCACAGCCTGCAAATTTATCACATGGGCGGGGCATCTTTCGCAAATTAATATCGTAGATAAGGTGTTAATAGCTTATAGCCAATAAGTGCTGATTCAGCAAACACATAAGCGCGGGAAAAGAAGCGCGGGCGTGGCGGGACCGCAGATAAACTGAAAGCTGTGAAAAGGTCAAAGATGCCGAAGAGAAAAAATCCGTTTGGTGACACTGCCCCGATCCAGTTGAAGACGCATGTTGGATTCAAGCAAGCTGCTACGGAAAAGGAGAAACAAGAAGTCTATGGTGAGCGCGGATGCTAAGAAAACAACCGAGCATTCTATTTAATGCGCATCTTTCTTTACAGAGAAGACTGTGGCAATTCTGTTTCAAGGCGCAAACCCTCATCTGAAGACGATACCTGGCGTATTCACTACTAACGGAGCGACAAATGGACACTCCAACGGATACCACAATCACAGCAACGTACACGGTGTGCATATGAACGGAGACTCCAAAACGTCAAACAGTCTAAAAGTTGAAAAGTGCGTCAGTTGTAGCAAGAGCCCGACGATTCAGCACCTTTTGTGTAGCCACTGCCATAGACAGGTGTGCAGTGAGCCCTGCCTACGACTGTGCTACCACTGTAACCAACCTTACTGCCACTATTGCAGCGTTTTGAGGTGAGAGATGGCATGAAAGTTATTAGAGGTGTAATTTTACTGAATATGATTCTTTCTTCTTTATTTCCAGCTATGAGGGTGAAATCAGAGCACTGTGCTTCGATTGCCTTCCAGTCAACTCCTAACTATCGCCTACAATACAGCAATAACACTGTTCATTTGTTAATCTGTCCAGACCCTTCACCCCCGTCTACACGTACAATCATGTGACATTGTTGTACCCTAGTACCGTGTGCAGGCCTCACTTTAATATTATCACCAAGACTGTCTTGTGATGTAAAAATACATGTATAAACAATAGGTTGTATATATCAAATAATAATGGTGGTGAATTTTTAAATTTTAACACAAATCTTGTATTTAGAAATGCCAAAACTGATTATAGTAGTTTGGAAGCAATAAGTAAGTAAACTTGATTGGTCAAAATCCCCCTTCAAACTCGCTCAAATACAGCCACTCATGGTCTATAGCACATACCACAGCTCCAATTTCCTGCAAAAGTGAAAGTGTGTGTGTGGAATACTGGTGCTTAATTCAGTTATGGTGCATGGTCACAAAGGGTTTTTGAGCCATGGACTATAATATTAAATTACTGATCTACAAAACACAGTAAACAGGTATTTTGGGTGGGGTTGTGTTTTTGCTGACCTTCTGGTGGTTCCTTGAGCGGTGGTTTGAGGCAGTACATGTGGTAGCCACGGTCACAGTCGTCACAGAACAACAGCTGGTCATCATTCTCTGAGGTACCACAGAAATGGCAGGACTTGCACTCAATGCACTGCCAGCGATAGGTGCGAACAATCTGAGCCAAAGACTCAGAAAATTGCATACAAGATGGATGAGCTGAGAAGAGGAGAGAGAGACTCTGATCAACTGCAGTTGCAGACGGCAAGTTTTAAATTATTGCTAACCTGAGCGTCCACAGTTAGCGCAGGAGACCATCTTCTCTGGCTGCTTGGTCTTATTATTCATGTGGTCCTCTCCAAGACAGAAGTCACAGTACGGATTCCGCTTGGCGTCTTCCTTCCCGATGAGATTAGGAGGAGGGGGAAGGGGTACGGGGATACGAGCCTCGCTGGACGAGCGGGAGAGAGGGGGCGTGGCAGGTGTCCCCCCTCGGGAGGAGGTCGGCTGGCCGCCGTGGTATTGCGTGCGGTGGGCCTTTAGAGAAGCAGCTGTCTTGTAGCGACGATTACAAGCTAGAGAGGAAACAAGAAGGAATATCACATCATGATGCGAAACTAAATATAGGAAACTAGTAGAATTATACAGTATAGCCGGAAATATTGGCGGGAATTAAATTTGGCGGTTGAGCCCAAAATTGCTATTGCAAGAATATTAGTGGATTTAAATTTGGCAGTTCGGTACAGGATCACCATACATATATATTATATGCGAGTAGGAAATTTTGGCGGATTTTAATTTGGTAGTTGTAGACTGCCAAATTTTCCGGCTATACGGTATAGCATTGCATGGTACAGCAGATTACAACTCAAACTTTAAATCTAGCATAGGTACGAGGCACATGATCCTTATGAGAGTATAATAGCAAATTTGAGGTTGTTATATTATCCATTTTCCTCACCAGTGCAGAGGAATGGTTTGTCACTGGCTGCTGCGTCACTGGATCGTGTGGACCTAGTCGGAGCGACTCCGCTGCTCTTGGTGGACTTGGGTGGTGGTCGACGCTTCTTCTTTCTCTTCTCCTCCTCAGAGTCGTAGTCGTCAAGGTCATAGTCCGCGTCAGGGGACTCCTCCTCTTCGTTAAGCTCACTACTGGCAGGGGACTCCAGGGGAACACGAGGAACCACTGGAAGAATGATCCCTACAAAAAACAAAATTACCATAGATCTGGAAATTTTCGTGTAAAGAAACTTTCGTATGATAAATTTTCGTATAAAAAAAATTTCGTAGGAAACAATCCCTTACAGCATTAGTATTAATAGTGCATGCTAATTTTTGTAAGATTAATTTTCATAGCCACCATCGACTACGAAAATATTTTTACAACGAAAATTTCCAGATTTACTGTATTGGGATATAAATACTATGAGAGAAGAGGGAGAGCAAGATAGATAAGCTAAGCTTAGAGGTTGAAAATATTCTGAACTATTGACTCACCATCTGCAGCAGGGTCCTTGGATCTGACCATCCCAGCAAGTCGTGAACTCCTCTTTGTCAAAACTCCTCCCTCCACAGTCTGGATGAGTCCCCCAGCTGGGGAAGCCCCTCTCGTTACAGCAGCCGGCTCCAGTAATGTATCTGAACAAAAATCATCAATATCACCATCAATAAGTTAAAAATATTTCATCACTAATTTAGTATCTTAATATCTGTACCTTTCTTTGTCAGTACTGCCGGTTTAGACTCCTGCCTCCATCTGTACGGGGGGTAGGAGTAAATTTGAGCAGGGAGGACCCCCCGACGCCGCTCCAATCTAGAGCGAAGCAGGTGGCTGTTGGATTGAGCTATGCCAGTCTGCGCGTCCACGTAAGGGAGCCGACTTTTACGATCCTTCAGCAGCTGGGAGTTATAGTGCACAACGTTCTCCACCGCCTCGCGATAAAAGGTGCTAAAAAAATTACATCAGATCATGTTTTCACAAAATTATACGCCACTAGCTGATTATCCATACCTGGTGAGCCATTTTCCTGCGTCCGCAAGGACAGTGCTACCTGTATTAGTGGTTGTAGATGTCATCTCGAGACTTCCTCGTCAACTCTTGATCTTCGCAGCTAGTCCATAAGCCATGCGTACACATTACACATTGTGGTCAGTTTGATATTATGCGCGCCAATTACTGAATTCGTATAAATGGAAAAATCACAATTAGAAATCAATAATGCATGATTATTTTTCTCTTCCAGTTTCAGTTGATGATAGTTTATGGCGATTATTTCAGCTTAGTCTTCATATGATTAGTGACGGTATCACAGCAGGAGTTAATCTTCTTGCGCAGACTTATGCTCTTCTCTTGTTTGAGCTTCTCCTCGAGAGGGTGAGCCAGCTCAGCCAGTGGAAGGATATCCGGAGAATTGAGGAGAACATCAATGAGCTGATTCCAAAGGTTGACATCAAACATCCTGGAGAAAGAAAAGAGATAGAGAGAGAGAGGGAGAAAACAATAAAACCACACAGACATACTGGGTAGCGCAGCCATATATACCTTCTAGTGACTTTAGTTTTTGGTTGATATAGGCCAGTCTCTGCCTCTTGCTGGATCTCTATGTACTTTCCATGGAGGAGGACATGAAAGGTGGCAGCTAGCCCATAGTAGTCAGCCTGAACAGAATAAGACAGAAAAAAATTATGACATTTGTGAGAATTATACAACCATTAATTTATGTGTTTTGCTTTACCTGCCATTTCCAAGGCCTTCCCTCGATCATGGCTGGGCACTGAAATGCGTCAGTCTCGTTGGAGCCAACAAACATTGCCTCTTCCGGAAACACTTGAGTATCGATGGAACAGCCAAAGTCGATGAGACACACCCCTTTCCCTCGGAGGGTACCAAAACTGAACTGCCTCTCGTTCAAAAGTGGCCTACAAATGCAAAAAAAGTAAATTTCCTTGCTTGAGCAGACAGCTAGTGGGTCATTCCAAGCTTTTCAATAATGTTATTGTATGCAGAAAAAGCAAGATGGCCAATTTACTGATTCTCATAATACTTTTATAGTGCAGCTTGCATATTCATATAATATAGTAGAGAGGAAAGGTATTTATACATAGCATTGTACCTGAGGTCCTTGAGCATGAAGTTGTCTGGTTTTACATCAGCGTGTATGATGCCACACCGGTGCAGGGTGGCCAGGGCTGAGAGCATCTCGTAGCCATAGTAGAATAAAACAGTCTCTGGTACTATGGTCCGGTTGCTGTTGTAAGCATTCACCAGATCCTAAGAACAATCCAACAGTATAATATCAGTAATATAATAATTACCGTATAGCCGGAAATATTGGCGGGAATTAAATTTGGCGGTTGAGCCCAAAATCACTATTTCAAGAATGTTAGCGGATTTAAATTTGGCGGTTCGGTACGGGATTGCCATACGTATATATGTGAGCAGGAAATTTTGGCGGATTTTAATTTGGCGGTTGTAATATAGACCGCCAAACCACCAATTTTCCGGCTATACGGTATTATACTGTTTCCTTGAAAATACATACCAGTAGTGATCCTTGAGGGTAGTACTGCATGGTCAGGACTGAGGCATCATTGAATCGATAAGCTTTCTTCACCTCGAGAAAACAATCCTGTGTTTGTGGAAAAAAAGAAATAAATTATGTGCACACCCTGTTTTAATTAAATGGCTCACCGTCCACATCTGCAGGCCTTTGATACTGAGCCGAGTATGCAGTTCCTCTATCACCGCCAACTCCCACTCCAGAGCTGGACTTTGAATCTAAAGATACAAAATGTAATATAACGTATATTTTCCAAATTTATAACGTACAGCTTCTCCCTGAAAATCTCTCCCTCCCTCTCAGTTCATACGAAATTACCTACCTTGAGTGCCTCCAGTTGTCCCTGGTACTTTCCAACGTAGATTTTGGCAAAGCCACCATCCACTAGTTTCTTTATGCTCTCATACCTCTCTCCTCCCACCTCTATACTGTGACCACTGATAATACGGGGGATGTTCCCGCTAATTTTCTCCATCCTCCCGACTGGTACGCCGAGTGTGTTCAACATCATGTTGACAATGTGCTGTTCAAATGGGTTGATGTCTTCGGGAGGGTGCTGAGTCAGCTGGGAGTGGGGGGTTCCCCCTGATAGGCCACTATGCGAGCTACACATAGAAATAGCAATATTATTATGTTGTGTACAATGAACAACATTCAAGGGCTTGGGGCCAGTATCATGGAATTTTTGAACCAAATTAAGGCAAATTTACAATGAATAAGCAAACATAGATCAGGATATTTTCGCCGGTAAAATATTTCAAATTTTTGCATGGTCTAATTTTCATCATATACACGAATGTACGAAATACATCACTGTATTAACTAATGTTTAATTGTCGTCAGGAAAGATAGTCGACGAAAAAAATTTAATGACGAAAATTTCCCAATCTACGGTACATATCTTATGAGTACGTACTTGCTGCTGGCTGAAGAGACGGTGAGTCTGCTTCCGCTAGAGCTGCTCTTATAGCTGCCAGACTCCTCAGTGATGGTGGAAAGGTTGAAAGGACACACTGCGTGCTGCTGCAGCCTGCTCTTCTCCTTCACACTGGGATTGGTAATCATTACAGGGGCAGGCTTGGTGGAAGGGGGGCTGTGAGCTTCATCATTAGTGCTGGACTTCTGGCTGATTAGAGGGGGCTCCCCTGGCTGCTGGGGGTTCATCTGCTGGCCGGCCGCAGGAAGGGGAGGAGATGGGGTAGTAGTGGTGGGAGGAGCATGGGTGTGGTCACCTTTAGAAGGTCGAAAGAACTCAATTTCAGTCAGACCTCCATCAGGAATGGCAGATACATCCCAGGCTAGAGCTGCATAAAGTGAAGAAATTTTAGTCATGGAAGGTCCAAAAGCTTAAGAGCATGCCCTATTAAGAGTCCACCCCCCCCCCCCCCCCCCCAATTAGATAATTAATTTTTATGACAATTGTGAGTAACTGGAAGAATATTACATTGTACACCTGAATGAGCACCCATAGGAGTTGAGACGGGCTCAAAGCTGGTAGGATGGCGGATGTCAAACTGTGTGAAGCTCTGTTCCATTGTCAAATTTCCCCTCTCTCTATTATCACCACCACCACCTCCACCATGCATAATGGGTGCCTCCAAGGGGGCGTGGTAGACCCTGGTGGCTACGCCCACCCCTTGCTGCTTCTTCTGTCCAGATGCAGCAGCCCCAGGGCCAGGGGGAGGGGCATTGCTCCACGAGTCGTGAAAGGGGGCGAGACTAGACTGATCGGCACAGCTCTCGTCCTCAAATACACTGAATGATGTCATATTGGACTGAGATGCAGTGTAGGAGGCGTGGTCCATCGAGAGCTCAGTGGGTGGAGCATAAGTGCGCGGTACAGGAAGTTCCTGAAGAGCTCTAGGAGATATAATACATAAAAATTATAGACACAACAATCAGAATTTGCATAATTCTCACCTTCTCTCTCCCAGTATAGGCTTACTAGTAGCTGCATCTGTCGTCAAAAGTGAGCCATTCTTATTCTGCATCCCACTAATATTGCTACTAACGTTACCTCCTCGACTTATGTTCCCCCCACGGCTAACATTCCCCCCATGGCTGACGTTCCCCTCATTATCCCCACGGCTGAAATTCATCATCCCACGACTGATGTTCCCCCCACGGCTGATATTGCTGACGTTCCCCCCGCGGCTGGTGTTCCTGGAATGGTGCGCCCATGAGTCATGAAATACTTCAAATGATTGGCTGTCGCTCAGTGATGGCTCCAGCACTGACGATGATGATGTCATCGGTACCTGAGAGAAGGCGGAGCCAGGTCTCTTCCACGGCCCGTGTGTGTCCACCTCTGTGATAGCAAATTCACTCTCAAACTTGAGTTGTTCATCAGTCACCTTGGCCTGTGGTAAATAAGTACACAAATTTAGCAGAAAATATCATGAAGATCAGTCAATTTTAGCATAAGTTTACACAGTAGCAAAAATTCATATTATTTTACCGCAGTACACCAAATTTGACACAATATTTTACCTTTAGAAATTATACACTCTATTTCTTAAAAAATTTCACTTACCCTTCTCTCGAGGTCCAGCGTGCTGTTGAAGGTTGCTCGTCCAAAGCTCGAGCTGAGGTGGTGCCTGCTGGAGTTGCCCTCCTCTCCTCCAAACGTGCTGTCAGCCTCACTGAAGTTCAGCCGAGTGTTGATAAAACCGCTCGCATTCCTGCAAAAAAATGTATATTACATGCAAAATACTCAAAAGATAATAATTGTCTCTTATGTGCATACAACAACAAAAACCACACATCCCTCTATTTCTCCTTTCAACTAATTAATTCATTATAAGCAGGGTTGCATACAGGATTTTTTTTCTGGGGGGGGGGGGGGGGGGAGGGGCGATCTCATGGATGACTTACGTATGCATATGCGCTGCTGCCATGCGTATATACTAGTAAATAAATCACACAATAATGCTGTGATAACAAACGATTTCTTTTTGCTTGTGTATGTCATCATATTATTTGTGTTGTATATATTACATGTATATTATTTTGGAATTCTGGGGGGGGGGGGAGATCCCAGTGCGCCCCCCCTCTGTATGCAACCCTGATAAGGAGACCACACACTAAGCAGAAAAAAATTGTCTGGAAACAGCCACATAGTTAAACTGGATGCTTAGAATTATTTAATTTAAATTTATTACTATTATTATACCCTTAGATTATTCTCAGCTTTGAAACACTTGGAAATGAGAGAGGGAGAGGTGAGAATATCAATTACTTACTTTTGTCCCACGGCAGGCCAGTGCAGTCCACCCTCCATGGAACCAGGAGTGAACTCAAATCCAGACGGCTTCACTCTCTCCCTTGGTTGGTTCTCCTGGTCTTTGAGGTAACTCAAGTTCTCCTTGTGCACTACACTCGCCTCTTCTACCCTCGGCTGAAGGGGTGGGGCCGATGTCTGGGTGGGTGGAGCTACGGCTTGATCTCTTTCGATGATCAGCTGTTCCATCTGCCTCATAAAGTCATCTTCTTCTTCATAAGCAGGAGCATTCTCCTTATCTTCAACGGCGACATGTTTCCCTCCAGTCCTGCCACCACTGCTCAGTGGATTCAATCGATCCTGGCTTTTCTGCAACAGTTCTTGGTCTTGCTCAGCGCAGAGTAACTCCAATTCATCAAATTGTGGCTCATTCTCCTCCTGAAAGGCAGCTGGTGGCGGGGAGGGAGGTTTGATGCTCTGCAGTGGCTTGCGCTGTCTCTCCTGCTCTGTCTTCACTGTCCTGCTGGCTGTCAGCTGACGGTTCTCCCTCATGTTCTCCTTGTCTTCTAGGCTACAAAAAAAAACATTGTTAGTCTCTATTCAAAAGTACGTAAGAAGGCACCAAAATTAATATAAACATTTTTCAATACAAGGCGAATTAGCTTTAAACTGGCAGCATACCGTACTTAATCTAATATAACACATGGAAAAAATAATTTTGAAAAACGTGTGTTTTCTGGTAAAGGTCGTCAGTTGTTGAACGTTATGAGAATTCGTAAAATGCTAATATTGGATCATGCATTGTATTCAATTAACTACGGTACTACTCTCCTTTTATCAACACTTTTGGTTACACATACCTGTTCTTAGCTTTACTTCCAAAGGCATTTTTGTTGAAGGAAGAGCTCTGTACCAGCTGCATGGCACCGGGTTTGAACAAGTCAGGGACGCAGGGCACGTGCATTGTGATGTGTCCCCCTCCAGCCATCGTCATATCCATATCACACTCTCCCCCGGAGTCATTGAGGAAGGAGGGGGTGTACTGGGGGAGACGGGCTCTCACTATTTCAGGCTGGAGTTCCCCTCCCTCTCTAGGGTAGACTAGCTCCTTTGGGTAGTAGACTTTCACTCCAGGCTGCTTGTAGAATGCATCGTTACGTTCACACTAGATATAAAGGACATAGAATAATGAGTACTGAATTGGTTATCAAATAAGAGAAGAAATTGAAATATGCATTGAGAGAGAGAGAGTATTCTCACAGGTTCATCTTCCCAGCTTGAGGTAGCAGTTTGTTTGCTGGAGGGGACACTGCTATTTGAAGTCGACGATATTGGCTGCTGCACTTGTGACTGTCTCAAAGCCTCCAACCTCAGCTGAAGCTTCTTCATTGGCTGAGCATTTTGAGCCATGGCCCTCTCAACCAATTTAATAGCTTCATCCACTTTACCCTTCTCCCCAAGAGCAGCAGCATATGTGTCATAGAATGGGGCATAGTGTGGACCTATGCTGTTCTCTAACATGTGCTGGTAGATGGCTATTGGCTCTGTGCAAATCTTGGCCTGTCATGAGGGAATAAATAACGGATAATTAGGTCAAAATTATCACCCATACACAGCCAGCTGGCTAGGTACACAAGGTAAAAAAAAATTCAAATTTACTGACCATTTTGAGGTATATAGTGGCCAGCCTGTAGTCGCTTTTGTAGCCAGACATGTTGCTCCATGAGAAATATTGTACACAGCGCTGAAGAGTCTTTTTGTAACACTCGTGGCGAGCTAACTTATTCGCCTCCATCCACTCGAGGTGAGCGCTCCACACGGAGAGAGGGTCTGCACCATCTTCCTCCACCTCCTTAAGCTTTCTTTCAAATTTCCTGTGGCAATACAAACGTTAGAACGCGCTAGTGTGAGAGTTACGGCCGAGAATAGGCTTACTTTGTTTCAGCTTCTAGGTCCACCATGGTTGCAAAGCTGCTGACCTGATTCCCGCGCTTTTCTAAAAAAAAAAATTCTCGAAGTTCAAAGGTCTCAGCGCAGCGCCGTCCATTGCATTTCGCGCGCGCGGGAACTTCAAACACAAGAGTGCAAGCATAAAAGGCACCACAATAATGACAAAAATCAAACTAATCATCATCTGGAAAGAAGACTCTATCTATTTTAGTATCTTCATCTGTGAAAGGAATGTCTTTGCAACGCATTGCACTATAGGCCATTGCTGCAGGAGAAAGGAGAGAGAGGTATGACATTGTTTATGTGGTTGAAGTATTGGGGAAGGGGGGGGGGGAGGTAAAATAATATACAGTAGTCTGTGTACACTCACCAATGACCTTGGGGTTGCAGCCTTTACTTGTACACTTTCTAAAATAGCTGTCGTAGAAACCCTGCACGATATTCAATAATTATTATGGCCAATGTTTGAATTTTTCTACCAACATTATAATTTCCAACTCACCATTCCCCAGCCAATTCTGAGCCCTTCCTATTACCGTAGCAACCAAAAAAGAGCCACTTTTTTAAATTAGAACCAACAAGCAATGTATAGACTCACTTTGGTAAAGCCAAGCCCGGGGAAAATGATAAGGTCCAAACCACCAGAGGAGAGAGCCTCTTCCCTCCCATCATCAGCTAAATTTTAGAAGGTATTTATTTTAATAGTACATCAAAGAGATTATTTTATGTACCAGAGGGTTGTTGAATGTTCCATCTTGTCTTGGGAAGGCTGTGGACGTCCTCCATGGAATGAACACGGTACATGTCCATTACCATGAAGGATGACTCATAGCTGGGCACAAAACACACTCGCCCACTGGAGAAGATATCCTGTGAAAACAGATGAAAGTGTGGCACATACTTATCATTAGTATGCATTGATTTTTTATGCAGAAAGTGCAGCCAATGTAGTCGCGCGTGGCCATGTGTTAGTCCAGACTAACCCCGGCCGTGTGAGATTTTGGGTACATTTCGTGATGAATAGCCTCTTACCCTGAGAACTCCTTCAGTCTGAATCTCCATAGGCATGCTCAGATACACCGATACTCTCTTACTAGACTGGTACTCCTCACTGGAAAGCAGCTGTGGAGAGAAAAGAGTGGAGCTACACTTGATCTTTCATACATCATGCACATGGATGGGCTCATAATTTTTGTACCTTTCTGACAAGCTTTTCTGACTCTTCCTTCCTTTGTTGATCCGTCATGGCCGTCAGAGCCTGTCGAAGTGTCTTTCGTAGCTCCTGCTTCGCCGCGCGGACAGCTGTGAGGGCCTCGCTCGCAGCCATGATGGTGAGTCCACAATGGTGCGCTTTTATTAGGAACAATAAAGTTTTGATGCGCTTTATTTGGAAATATCCACACGTGTCTATTCTGGTACATGGTTGCTCGAAAATGAAGTAAGTTTGCGCTATGTGCGTGCTAATAAATGACTTCTCTACACCTTTTGAGTGCAGGCTGACCGTGGACGGCCTACCAGTGATATTCCCATATGACTACATTTACCCGGAGCAGTATGCTTACATGCTCGAGCTCAAGAGAACCCTGGACGCTAAGGTGCCACACTACCCTACTTTATCTAATATGCTAGATAACTACACATGGAGAGATAGCCAATTTTGGTGTGTGCTCGATTAGATTAAAAACCGCTGTGGATAAGAATGATGCCCTCTTTCCAATTTGTTTTGCAGGGTCACTGTGTCCTAGAAATGCCTTCAGGGACAGGGAAGACTGTCTCTCTCCTCTCTCTCATCGTTGCTTACCTCATCGTCAACAAGCATGATGTCCACAAACTCATCTACTGCTCACGCACAGTGCAAGAAATCAACAAGGTATATATTGTACTATAGCTATATCGCTATAGCCTCATACCCTAAATTGCCTTTTTATGGAAAAAAAATTAAAAATGCATGAAAGCCCTGGATACGATATGCTACGTATACTGTTACTTGTTACATATGACTCAGGTGCTGGAAGAGTTGAAGCGTTTGGTTAGCTACTACTGCCAGGAGGTGGGGGAGAGTGTGGAGCTACTGGGACTGGCTCTCAGTGCAAGGAAGAACCTGTGCATCCATCCTGAGGTGGGTCAAAGGTCAAGGCAATCAAGCCAGCTAATAATTAGTGCATGCATGGTTGTAAGGTTTGTGACTTAATCAATGTATCTTTTCTCTTTCTCTCTCTCTAGGTGAGTAAGGAGGAGGAGGGGAAGTTGGTGGACAGCAGGTGCCACAAGTTGACAGCTTCATTTGTGAGGAGGTCACATCAGAGAGACAGGAATGTACCAGTTTGCCTTTTCTTTGAGGTGAATATGTCATATTCTATATGCGTAGGGAGTCAGTGTTTATCCATGATATAACTAGTTAGTACACATAGTGCAGAAAGGAGCCTCGCGCCAAGATTTATAGTAATAATTATTAAGATTTTAAATTGTTGACAATTGATATAATCAAGTTAAGAATACTTTTATTATTGAGTGATGATCAAAGCAGAGTTCAGTATAATTTACTCAGGCTGCACCAGTCAGTGAAAATGATGAAAAGTAGCTATGTAATATTATATTATAGATAGAGTTTTCTTTTTGCCTCTTGTGCCTGCAGTAACACTTTCGACAGCCTCCTCTTCATGCTATAGCTACAGCAGTTGTAAGAACGTGTGCACGTTGCATTGCTAAAAAGTGCCAAGTACATGTATACAAACATGTTTTGTAATCGACTGTGAAGAGGTACAGCGCATGCGCATAATGCGCATTCGCTATAAAAGAGTGTAAAATTAGAAAATGCAACTTACTAAGCAGTTCCAGAGAACGCCAAACTTTTGGGACACAAACGGCAGTGAAGAACTTGCGGCGGTTCATGGGTGAGGTCTTTCATGCCGCATAGCCATCACGTAGAGTTGAAGAAAGTAAGGTTCAAGATTTAGTGAGAAAATTGGGATAATTAGAAAAAAACAATTAAAATAACTGGTAATCGGAAACAAAGAGTAATCATAATAAGTAGTAATCGGAAGTTAATAACTGGTAATCGGAAACAAAAAGTAATCATAATAATCGCAACTCAACAGCGAACGGGATTATTATGCCTCGCGCTAATGCGCTCGGCAATTATTATGTATCCTTTTTAGGAATTTGATGAGAAGGGTCGGAAAGAGCCGATACCATCAGGAATATACGACTTGGTATGTGGCGGTATATACATGTGTTAGATATAGTAAACATGATGACAGGATATTGGTCATCATAAGCCATTAGTCCCAATCCTTCCTCTTGGCTAGCACCCCCCCCCCTCCATTACGATGACCATAAGAGGAGTAGTGAAAATGTTCTTTCTGATTTTAGAGAGAGAGTGCTCTATCTTTCTTTCTGTATCCCCATGCAATTTCACCACCTGCTTCTAGTCATTTTTAGACATTTGCCCAAATTTGGGGAAACTCAAAATACAGTACTGATTCATTAGTGCTACATGTACGTGTGCATTCACTTTCTGTTCAGGATGATCTGAAGGAGTTTGGTCGCAAGAAAGGATGGTGTCCCTACTTCACTGCAAGATATGCTGTAAGATTTTAGACAAACTTTGCTTGATGTTATTAAAAATTAATGTATCTTACTCTGTACATAATTATTATTAACTTTCTCAGCTGCAGCAAGCAAATGTGATAGTCTTCAACTATTCCTACATGCTGGACCCAAAGATTGCTGAGATGGTCTCTAGAAATTTCACAAAGAAGGCAATTGTCGTATTTGATGAGGCTCACAACATTGGTAATCCCATTCTCCATTCCCCAATATCCCACTGAGAGTTCAAAATTTGACGTTAATTTTTTTGCAGATAATGTTTGTATTGAGGCTATGAGTGTTAACATAAGTCGTAGGACACTGGAGAGAAGCGACAGCAATATTGAAACACTTAACAGAAAAATCAGAGAGTAAGATATAATAAGGCCTGGATACTTTGACGTCATGATCTGTCATGTGACATCCCCAGGGTGGGAGAGGACCAGCTAAGGGAGGAGTACAGAAGGCTAGTTGAACGTAAGTCGATAGTAAAAATGTTTCTACTGCGCGTTGTTACCTAGTGATTGGTGATTGAATGATTTCATACCTGTCTCACTGAAGACCTCCAACAGTCGAGAGAAAATAGAGAAACTGATGTTCAGATGGCCAACCCAGGTGTGTTTTACATGTCTGCTTATTGCTGTATATCTAGTGCTTTTGTCAAGTCTGCAATTCACCTATTGCAGTTCTCCCTGATGAAATTCTACAAGGTTGGTGTCATGTGATCCCAGCATTGTGATCACATGACTACTATGGCCCCTCCCTGCAGAGGCGATGCCTGGTAATATCAGGAGAGCACAGCACTTTCTTGGCTTCTTGAAACGTTTCATTGAGTATCTCAAAGTAAGTAAGCTTCTTGGCTTTTTAATGTTCATTAATGGAGGCGTGACTTCCTATCATGTGACCAGAGTAGGCTACGTGTGCAGCACGTCATTGCGGAGACGCCATCCAACTTCCTCCACCAGCTCCAGCAGACTGTTTGCATTGAGAGGAAGCCTCTTCGTTTCTGCTCAGAACGACTTCAGTCTCTTCTCTCCTCCCTTGAGATGATGGACCTTGGCAGCTTCTCCCCCCTCACTCTAGTGGCCAACTTTGCCACGCTAGTCTCCACCTATACCTCAGGTAACCCTCCACCCACCAGCCCTACCTCCCTCTATAGGGGTAGATACCCTTTACCAATGAAGAGATACCTTCATTTAGGAGTTTGTGTCACGATTGAAAAATTTAGTTTTCATGCAAATTGTATAGTATAATTATAGTTACTTCTGAGTGAATGAGGGGTTTCCTTCAATCATTGGAGACACAACATGATGTTATCCCGAGGGTATCCATGCTAGTGTGGTTAGTTACAGCATCCCTACTAGTTCCTGAGTGTGTTAGCCTGTTATGTCTGCGTGGGTGGACCCCAGTGTTAATTAGATTAATCATTTCCTCTCGATCCAATTAACTCTCAGGAGGAGTGTACTCTCCTCTCTTCCTCTCTCCGGGGTCACTCTTGTAGTTCCGTGTGATTGGTCGATGCCGTCGGCACACTCTGGTGTAATACGACCCTAACTTATTGGAATCCGATATCTACTGCATCCATGGCTGGCCACACAGAGCTTCAGCTGGATTGATAGAACACTGTGCACTCCTACACTCATAGCTAGAGCTATAGCCGGGCTGTCCTTATGCATGTAGGTGCACTCGGCCAGCACTTGGCTATTGTTGCTATTAGGTGAAAGTGTATATACATATTATATGTTTATTTGAATGGAGATTGCTCGAGTTAGCCCAGCCCGCACAGGGCAGGATAATGATAATGATATTGAATACATGGATTGGTGATAGATATATGAAAAGTTTATCTAAATGGAGGAAACCAGTCTGTACATGTACAGTATGTAGCTTTCTCTGCCTGCATGCAGTGTTAGTATGGCAGCTGGGGCCTGTGTAGGTTAGTCCCCCCAGCTCTGCAGTTAATCTTTCGATAGTTGAGTGTTTTTCACATTCACACATGTAGAAAGGAAACGTTCCAATGTGTAGTTTTTTTTACACTATTTCTGAGAAGAAGCCAAGTTGTTTCAAAATTTTTTTCAAAAACTTTCCCATGACATCCTCTGCTTCTACAAAGCTGTTCTGGCATTTTCAAAACATCAGTCCAGCATTATTATAAATAATAATATTATTTGCATACCATAATATTATTATTATGGAATATATACTACTATTGCACTTGTACTGGTGATACCAATTAATTGCAGGGTTCAGTTTGATCATTGAGCCGTTTGATGACCGTGCCCCTACCATTTACAACCCCGTCCTCTACTTCAGCTGCATGGACGCCACCATCGCCTGCAAACCAGTCTTCGAGAGGTTCCAAAGCGTTGTACTCACATCGGGGGTAAATAAACATTAACTTGACACTCACATCGATCTTGCAGAGAAAAGTAATAAATTTCTTCCCTTCTCATTTATGGGTGCCCCTAGCCTGTCTCTAACGACATTGGTTTGAGGATACCCCTATAATTAGTGCCTACTTCTACAGGATGTACTGCATGTATGATGCATCAGATAATACAAAACTGCCATCTTCCCTGTGCCATTTATGGTAGAGCTACAGATTATACTCGCTGTTACCAATATGTACTGGACTAATAGTTACTTTTGTGTGTATACATATACATGTACACTGACTAGTTGGTCTTCTGTGTGTACGTGCATGAGTGTGTGCCAAAGGCAGTTTCTCAGAGTATGTTTGTTTGCTTGGTGCTGTCCACTAATTTGTAGCAAATTGGTGTGAAATTTGATCCAGACATCACATGCCCAGCGATGCATGTAGCCAGTCTAGCTGACCAAGCGACTTAAAGTTATTCCGACTATCATAGTGTAACTAATGTAGTTAATTTGGGTGTAGTCTCTCGTGAATTAGGATCATCAATCATTATTAACATGCTTACTTTGGAGTTTTAAGATTTCTTTTAAAAATTGATTTCTGTAATTGTCGTTAATTTTTGCACCCTGTATAGACCCTCTCCCCACTCGAGATGTACCCCAAGCTACTCAATTTTCATGCAGTCACTGTCGGCCACTTCTCCATTACTCTGGCCAAGCCTTGCGTCTGCCCACTGGTATGTACCTAATAATTAATATTGATCAACACTAGTGATGATATCATCATTACATCATTTATATTTGCATACGTGTATGTACACATAAGGTGGTGAGCAGAGGCAATGATCAGGTGACCATTACTTCAAAGTTTGAGGCTCGTGCTGACGCAGCTGTTATCCGTAACTATGGCAACTTGTTGGCTGACATGTCGGCTGTGATTCCAGATGGCATTGCCTGCTTTTTCCCAAGCTATGAGTATATGGTAAGAGAGAGGAAAGAGAGAGAGAGAGAGAGAGAGAGAGATTGTTAACACACCACAGGACTCTGTTGTATCTGCCTGGGTGGATCAGAACATCATGAATCGTATTCAGCGCAACAAGCTTGTCTTCATCGAGACCAGGGACAGTGGAGAGATCTCACTGGCTCTCAAAAACTACTTTGCCGTGAGTTACAATCCCATTCAATAACTCACACTCAATTCAGCTCTACTCCTCTGCTCTTCTATGATCCATCTCCCACATAATGACATTATATATGCAGGCTTGTGACAATGGCCGTGGCGCGGTGCTGTTGGCTATTGCCCGAGGCAAGGTCTCAGAGGGAGTTGACTTTGGTATGTCCTTGTTCATACGTTCCTAATCTGATTTGATGTTTACAAAATGTACTCCATGCAGTTCACCACCACGGGCGTGCTGTGATAATGTTTGGGATACCATACGTCTATACACAGAGCAGAATACTAAAGGTAGGTAGATAGAACAACAATGATGCATGCCAGGCAACCACTAGATCATGTGACTGTCATGTGACTTATTAATAATCACTTGGCTGGTGCACTTGTCCAAACCATCACTTTCACCCACTTACTGTCCTGCCTATTCAGTAGTGTGCGTCCCACCCAGCAGCTCTCATTAGCTTTTGTTTGGGGGCGGTGGTATCCTTGCCCCACCCTGTCCAGGTTTGTGGTATTGTAGCCACTGTCTCCCAGCCCACAGCACACACACCCTTGTCCCTAGCAGCTGCCCACCTCTTCTCCTTCTACTGTTGATAATTTGTTCCCCCAGATGTTGTCGGTGGCTGCGTGGCCAACACTTTTAAGTATAGGCTGTGGTTTGTAGGGTGGAGTGCATCAAGTGGTCTGGGTGTATGGTAATTTAGTGAAAATTTAATAATAAGATTGTTTACGCTCTCTCTCACTCTCTCTTTCTCTCTATTCCTCCCTCTATTCTCTCTCTCCCCCCCCCCCCCCCCCCCCCCTCCTTCCCTCTCTCTCTCTCTCTTTATCTCTTTCTTTTTTCTCTTTCTCTTTCTCTCTCTCTCACACACATAGGCTCGCTTGGAATACCTCCGTGACACTTATCAAATTAGAGAGAATGACTTTCTCACATTTGATGCAATGCGGCATGCTGCCCAGGTACATGTACATACAGAGTGTAGAGTGTAGCCATGCAGTTTTCAAACAGTCTGTCTGTCCATGCGCCAGTAGGCCATAGCTCCATCTGTCCCCTCCATCCCATGACATCTAATTCACAACCTCACCAACACACACACACACATACACACACACACACACACTGCATACGCACACACACACACACCCACGGCGGCGCAGGGCCGCTATTCATAAATCAGTGTTGATAGTCCAACCTGAACCCATACCAAGTGACAATGTTTTATGACCAACAACATTCTGTAGATATTGTTTTAACCTTGTTATGGTCTATAGTATAGCAGTCTGCAGCTGTTCCTACACAGCCAGGATACCCTGTTGCACTGCACATGTACACTACATGTACGTACATGTGAGGTATTGTACATGTACATGTACAAGTGTCTTTGACCAATCAGGGTCAGCCAATGCCAATTAATTAAGCCACTGTGAGGCCATACATAGAGTAGTGTGCATGCTTATTGCATGCATATCTTTTTCTGTCTAGGCCATTGATATCATTGAGGTCGGCCCTTGTTTCTTCAGGGGGATGGAAGGACTTACTACTCTAGTTTATTATTAGTGATACTGTGTTCCTGCTGTGTAGAGCTTCACACCCACTAATGTGAACAGCATGCTATACAAATATAGTATGATATCACATAATATATTTCTAAACCAGCATAATTTTATGCTATGCACTATGTGTGTGTGTGTGTGTGTGTGTGTGTGTGTGTGAGTGTGTGCGTGTATGAACGTGTGTGTGTGTTTGTACGACAATAGCTCCATCTTGTCATTGATAAACTGTGAAGGGACCTTGATACATCTCAGCTTACCTTCTTTCACTGGGCAAGAATTTCTCCCATCTGTTCATTAGTCATTGGATACTCAATTACTCAGAGTCACTTGAAAGTACAGATTTACATAGGCCATCTCAAAACCTGACGTGGTTTCATGTTGCTGGGCCAACCGTATTCCCTTACCAAGGGCCATGAGCTGGCTATGAGCAGCCATGCATGAAATACTATTTCTCAGATGATACGGCAAAACTTCTCTAACTTCATAATAATTGTGTCGTTGTTTTTTAAAGGTTCCAAAAATTTTGTACTACAAATGAAAATACACAACATGCTAGCGCTATTTCTAAAGACGCAAGTCAAAGCGGAACATGTCAGTTTATGTTTGAATAGGCCATTTTACAAAAAAAATATTTTTCAACACTGACACCTAGACACAAGGATAGTAGTATTAGCGTACAGCTCATCCTCCCAGGCCCTTTCTAGAAAATGGATTTGACTCTAGCTTGCTAGTTCCTCACTATACAGTGCTTGTTGTACCTGGTGACAGCTGCTCCTGGGACTAGTGTGTATGTGTTTGTGTGTAGTCACTCTTAGCCTCTGCCTTACTTGGATGGAGTGTTTGTTGCAGCTGTGAGAGTGTGCACGTAAGTGGTCTGTCCATGTTAAGCAGCTGAGGGGCGGCCATGTTTGTAGCCGACGGCAAGCAAAGAGTAGCCACTGCCCAGTCACTCTCATCTCTAGACTCCACACTTGGTAGATAATGTAATATTGATAATTTTTATGTTAATGGTGTGTACAGTGGCAGTTTAGCTATCTACAGGAAATTGAACTTTTTCAATTGAATTAGCTGAATCCATAAATTAGAACATTATTGTGTCTGTGAATTGGAGACAACCCTCTAGTAAAGGATACATTGACCTCTCTCCTCTCTCTCTCTCTCTCTCTCTCTCTCTCTCTCTCTCTCTCTCTCTCTCTCTCTCTCTCTCTCTCTCTCTCTCTCTCTCTCTCTCTCTCATTAGTCTATCAATGATACTAATATATATATTTTTTCTATGCATATAATATAATATTATAATAATATTATTATGTCTGCTTCCTTCATGCAGTGTGTGGGTAGAGCTCTTCGTGGCAAGACAGACTACGGCATAATGATATTTGCTGACAAGGTACAAATAGTCCGTATCAATGGTTCAGATCTGTCGATAAGTGCACTTTGTTCTTTCTGATCTCCACCTCTCTCTGTCTAGCACTGACATGCATTGTGTGACGAGCGAATATAATAGTCCATAATGGAGATAAAGAGAGAAATTTGTATCGAAAGTGCCCCCTATTTGTAAAACACTGGTCATGCTTATAGTCTGCAATCTTGCGCAACCTGTGCATACCTCATGGCTGTGGATGCACCCATGACCATGATTGTGCTAGTGGTTGTGATAGTATTGTGTTAGGGGAAGTTTTGGGGGGATTTTGAGCCCAATATATACAGCCAGGTCAGCACTTTTGGTTGGTTGTATCCATGGCAACACACATGTGAACCCTTGTGGGTACACTTTATTAGCAAGAGGCAAGGGGAGGAGGAGGACTGGTTTACCAAATATAGGCATACCGGTGTAATATTAGGCACGTTGATGATGTCATAATGATTTAATCTCATTAAATTTGCTTGCAAATACACTTGTCTTGTCATGTCTTATTGTCCTTAATGTCTCCTTATCCCCTCTCACTCCCTCCCTCCCTCACATGCAGAGATTTGGTCGTCATGATAAGCGCAGTAGACTACCCCGCTGGATTCAGGTACACACAACATTTTTGATATCAAAAACATTCAAGTATGCTTATTTAGAAGTTGATCAGTAGGTTCCACTAGCTTACTCACACTATTCCGGCATTCAACTTCTCTGAGCTATAGTGGAGAAGTCTGGGCCTTTAGATTCTGTTTTGAAAGCATTTGTCCTGTGATCAATTGATCAATCTGCTGCATGTTGATATTCCTCTTTCCCCTGCTCCACTAACCTCTCAATTCACACTCACACCAACAGGAGCATCTGAGCGAGGCCGTGTGTAGTTTATCAACAGAAGAGGCTGTGCAGGTATTCACTTTTAAAGTGATCGTGACGATCATTATGTTATGTATATGTACCGTATATCAATAGTTGTGTCATTATTGTGGAAATATTATGACAGTGTGGTTTTCTTGTCATCCCACTGGTTGATTTTTGCTAATCTTTCATTATCATCTTGTTCCTCCTGACACTCTTTGTTCTGTTCCACTCAGATCTCCAAGCGGTTCCTTCGCGAGATGGCTCAGCCTTCAAAACTGGTGAGGCTATAATTATTACTAGTTACTTAATAATGAACTTTGGTAATAATCTCTAAACTCTTCAATCTCTGAGCTCCTTATTCAAGATAATTTGCACTCTATCTCCCTCCCTCCCCTGAAATAGGGAGGACAAGTGTGCTATTGGTAGCAGCAGTAAAGTACAGCATTAGTCCATGCACTCACAAATGCACAAAAATGGTCCACTTTTCTAAGTTAATATAATATATTACTACTATCAGAGAGCACGCACACTCTTGACTAATTCTATTAAGAATACCATTTTAGTGAGCCTGTGTGTGTGTGTGTGTGGTGGTACGTGGTGAAAGCCTTGGTTTCGCTATGACCATGGCACCACTCTCGTCATCCTAGTGTATGTCCATGTGTGTGCGTATGTGGCCCATGTTGTGGCCAAACTGGTACAACCCTGTGCACATTTAAGGCAGTAGTTTACTCGGGTTAGGCTAGGGGTGTGGTGTCTAGCATTGCCCTCTTCGGCACTTCTATGAATCCAGCCAATATTCCTCTCTCTCTATTTGTCATAAATCCATTCACTATCACTGTTATTATTTATTATTATTATTGATAGTACATGTTGAAATTGACATTGGCACCATGTTTTGAACAAGCCAACTAAAAGTGTCAATCTTTTGCTCAAAAGCTGTGAGTGTTCCTGCTAAGGCCTTGTCCCCTGGCTCCCCTCTGCTGTTACCAGCTCTTTCATGATGCTTTATGAAAAGGAACTTTATCTATCACCTTCTGTTTTGGACATTAAATGCTGAGGCCATGTTCAAAAGTGTCACAAAGTGACAATCTTGGATCCCATGAAAATCGATCTTTTGTGCTAGGTCATGTATCGTTGGCTGTCACGTAACATCCTAAAACTGAAATTTTCCCACTTTTCATAACAGCTTCACATGCTAATATTATCATGATGTGGAGCGCTTGAAAATTGGCAATTTCACGACATTTCGAGCATATTTTATGATATCGCTACGTATAATAATATAACTAGCTCCATTGGTTTTGGGTTTCTGGTCCATTGGTTGAAGTGCACGCCCTTTTGGCCTCATCCCAGGAAGTGTGCGTGGTGCTCGACCACGAGCATGCATGATCCAAGAGGGGAGAGAGGGGAGGGAGGAGGTGGCTCTGGGGACAATATTATAATTCTAGAGAAGACTGGAGCCACCCCCGCCCCGTGTGTGCGTGCGTGTGTCGTGTGGAATGACATTGGTAGGTGGTACCTCTCTGGCCGGGTCAATTGACCTTGAAAATTCAATTGACATAGCTACATGTACTGGGATTTGCGCGATTTGCGTCACTAATGAACTAGATTACTGCTGTACGTGGTATGATGTCATTTCCTTCCTTCGTGCGCAAAATTTCTGATACCCGAGATACTGTATGATTTAATTTTCTACGTTGCTACCTTAGTGATAATCTTTATCAACCTTTATACACGCGGATCTGACTGACTTTTTGTTGATTTGGGAGAAGAGGGAGGGGGGCTGGAATAATAATATTATTGTGTTGCTATGGTGCATGCAGGAGGATCAACTGGGGGTGGCTCTGCTGACTCTTGACCAGGTCATGGCAAAAGAGAGAAAACTAAAGCTGGATTTTGCAGCTGTCTAATTCAAGTCACATCATTTCATCTTTGTCTGTTGCTATTGATTTTTGTACTTATTATCTTTTGTACATTTTTGGCCACCATTTTCATTGTGCGCATGCGTGAACGGTGGTATGAGGATCGCGCGGCGCGGATTTCCTTTGATGTGGTTACGTTTTACAAGGCCTCATGTTAAAAAGCACAAAGCGCGCGCAGCTGTTCGCAAAGTTCAATTTGAGTTGAGTGAGAAAAGTTTGTGCTACTATGAATCGCTCATGTTCTCAAAGTTCTAACTTGAACCAAGGCCTGAACGTGTCTCAGGGCCGCGGCGGGCTGGGCGCTGGTGAGGCTGGTGTCAAAATCGGCGGTCTCTGGAAGCGCTCGCAAGGCGTCTCTCGCTTCACGAAGCCCAACTACAAGCACAGAGTGTTCATTCTGACCGAGCAGGCTCTCTCCTACTACCAAGGCACCATTGATGTGAGTATATACATGTAGATGCATTTTCGCACAAATTGTTTAATAGTCTATCACACTAGCTAGGTAGATATGGCTCAAAAATAGACATAATTTCCAGTGCACTGTTAATTTGTGTAGCTGCAGCCGTATTAATTTTATTCTTTCTCTCGCTTCATGCACAATTCGTGATATTATAGAGAATCGGTCAACTGAAGGGCCGAGTGGCACTCGACACAGTGCGTGCCGTGGAGTTTGTGGAAGACGGTGCATTCAAACTCGCCCACACATTCCAGGTAAACTTTTTTGATTGTTAAATATTTATATGTGGTTGTGGTATTTTCATGTCATAGTTGTCTTTCACTATAATCAGAGAATAATTCAAAACAGTTTGCTTTTCCCCCTCCATTTGACATCAAACCTTTAAAAAAAAATTATCTCTTGTTCGCATATTATAGCTAGCCTATGCACACTGCACCACTGGCGCCGGCATCTCAAAACTGTGTGTATTGGATAACAGCAAAATGAGGCAGTTTGGAAGGTATGTGTGTGACAAACACATTAATTGGGCTTACAATGCCTCATTCCAAAGCTTCCAAGCTTTTTGATGTGCTGGTCAGGTATAGTATTATTATACCTATCGCATTCCAGTGTGTGTACTGGGGCCAAGTGCTACTGCTCTATATGGCACCGAATTGTTGGGTAGCAATTGTGGCCTGGCCCAGCCTCGCCTCGTGATGTATCGAAACTTGCTTACATATTATTGGTACAGTCTACGTACATAGCTATATATAAGTATAGCCTAGGCTGCCACCTGGACCAGTCTGCACTCGTCTTGCTGTATTAGTCAGTCTGAAAGTTGTAAAACAACCATTTTGGTGATGTGTGTTCAGTTTACATCCTGCCCTGCTGCATGGCGGGGCCAGGCCAAGGCTTGGGTTAGGAGTACTAGAAAGCAGTGACCACACACATACACTCAAGGCATAGCTGTGGTTCTTGGGAAGCGCTGTGGTTGCCTTGAGTAAGCCAATTTGGTCTTTTAATTTTATTTCCCGTTCACACGCTAAAAAAGCCACTCAACTTCATCTCCAGCATTCTTTAAACATCTTTAGAGTGATTATCGTTCAAACATTAGCGCCTCCTCTCTCTCCCTCTTCCCCTAACCGCTGTAAAGTAGGAACGATTATCATGACATTGTAAAGAATTAACACATACCTCCCCCCCTCTCTCTCCCTCTCATGATGGATAGTAATCTAACACCGTATCTTCCATTAGGAACACAATGGCTACCAGCAGCTGTTCCCTTGGCTTTGATCGATATTCAGCAGCATTACATAAGATAAACACTGCTCTAGCGCTCTATCATGGCCTGCTGCACTCAAAAGCAGATCATGTTTCTCTCTCTGTGTGTTAGCTAGAGAATATCATCAGTGTGGCCAACTCCCACATGTATCGATCGTGTACCGTAACACAAGCCAGGCGGTCTGGTGTTTGTGTCACAAGCCTCTGTTCAACTGCTTGAGTAACGCTATCATCATCATGAAATGCCTCAGTTGCAGTCACCTGTGACCCAAGGGACTGCCGGCTAGCTGGCTACCTCTGCTCTGATGATGTGTTTATCGATTCAAACAAATTACGTACAGCACAATAAAAAATATAATTGTCACTTAGTAATAGATGAATAGTCTCCTTTCGACCGGGGCCCAGCTGTGTGTAGGAATGTGTTATGTCGTGTCGTGAATTATGTCGTTCAGATGTAGTTATGCTCATTGGTCAGCCAACTAGCATGCAGTGTTGCCATACATACCAGGGCACTAATCGGGAACAGATGTGTCCATCATATTTTTATTAAAATTTATACTAAATTTTTCAACTATTTCTGCTCGCTTTTGCACAGGTTGTATATCAGAGCAAGAAGCATGGATTTGTCACTCTCTATGTCACAGCAACTGACAACAAGCACTGTGCTGACTGGGTGGCTTCACTCAGACAAGGTGAGGGGGACAGATCAAATAGACGAGGGACAGAGAGAGAGGGGGGGGGGGGAGGGAGAAAGTTTGATTACTCTATTTGTCCTGTACACTGGGGAAAGCCTGCACTAGCTGAGTAGGGAAATCCAAGAGAGTGTCTGTCACGAGTTGTTTGTACTTGGTTCCTTTACAAAAGAAGGAAGAGTAGCTCATGACCTTTGTACCTTTCCACCTGTTGCTTTACTAATTATTTAACAATACAAAATATTTACACCAATACACGCATGCACACGAATCAATAATGATTTATTTATCCATCACACCACTTGTATTCTAGCTTGCTACTTCAATCGAGACATGCTGATGCATTTCCATCCCGGCGCCATGATGAAGGGCAAGTGGTCGTGTTGCAGTCAGCAGGGCAAGACCACTCTCGGCTGTCAACCAACCTACCATCTCCTCACACGGAGCTCCTCGAGATACGCTCAAATGAGACGTAGGGACACGCTGACCAGCACTGGCCACAGACGACCGAGGAATAATACCACCGGTCCTTACTCAACGCTTGATCGACAGTCACTGGCGAACTGTAGCCACATTGGTGAGGTGGATGGAAATCACGCAGTTCAAGGGGGAAGACCTGGCCAGGGCCTGAGCAACAGTTGTATGAATCTGACAATACATGCGCCACAGCACAGGATTGAGTCTTTCGTGGCCAACGATGATACTACTTCAGGGGCTGGGGACAGGGATGGAGGGGATCTGGCGTCGCAGAGGAGCAGCCGAGTGTCCACTGATCACTCAGTCGGAATGGATAGCATCACGCTCACGACGAGGGTAGCGATGCGGGAGACCACACCTACCGGATTCGAGGGGGAGGGGCCAGAGGGAGACTACGAAGATCAGAGTGCCGCGGATATGGATGTAAGTGGAGGGAGTGAGAGGCGTTTGTCTCAAGGCCGGCAGTATGGTTCGAAACGACAGAGTCGGTCTCAGGTGGCTCCGGAACCAGACATGAGCACTCCAGCTAAGCATTTCCCCCTATGTAGAAGTCACCCTCTCGAGATGGAACACAAAAGCTTGACTCTACCGAATCCCAAATCAAAATCTCGCGTTAAATCAGTCGAGTCACAGAGATACGTGAACTCTATGGAGCTGGCTTGTGAGGGAAGCCCCGCCCCTCATCCTGTCCCTCCCCCTCGCCATCATCGAAAGCACCACCCCCTAGCAACGACCACGCCCAATTCCCTGACTGGCTCCATACACTACATCCCACCCAACAAGCCCAGCAGCGATGCTACGACGGCCCCTACCAAATTACAACAGGGAAGCGAGGAGTCAAGTATGGACACAACTGGGAGATTGAAACACAGTCACACATTTGCCGTCCAGTGTCGAAATCAGGCTGTGAGTCGAGCCATTGAACAGCACCTAGCACCTCATGCTCAGCTGATGCCCAAGAACTGCAGTCAGAGTATGAATGCCCTCTCAAAACCAATGATTGAGCCAAAATTCTCCCTCACAAACCCCAATGTTGTCCATGTGTGATTAGATAGCGGTACACCTAAATATTATAAGAATCTGATAATTTTTGTGGTCTTGTAGATGCACACACGTCATTACTTTATATCATTCCCATTCGTTTCTGTGTACACTTTTTCATTTAAATTAATCATCTGATCTCTGGATATTTATGATTCGTTGAGTACATCTATTCAGCTTCAAGTATCTCACAAAAATCACTGAATCGCAATCATGCTGTAAATTTCTCAATAATAATATCTTTTGCATTCGAGTTTTATCAGTTCACTTTGTGTTTGGGGCTTGGTTTCAGGTAGCGATGATAGAAGAAATTTGTAAATAGCACGAGGTAAGACAGGTAGATGACCAAGCCAAACAAGGCGCACGCCATGGTCGAATTACACTCCTCTCCTCTCCACAAGCGCACGAGAACCACCAGAACACACGCAAGCCCCACTGCAAACTGGGTTAGCTGCAGAGATGTGATGGCCTTGGAAACGACTGAAGGTACGTTGACACCCAGCCCCTTTAGAGCGAAATATGTGTACATAATCGAGTGGACAGCAAAGTTCATGGTGCAGAACCAGTGACCGAGAGAACTTCTGTCAGTGCCTCCAAACCATGAATAAATGGCAACAGACAGGTGATGGTAGACATGGAGAAAGGTGAGGGGAGCTTTTCGGAGAACCAGAAAGATTGTGTCTCCAAACTCGACAAATTTGGATATGACAAACATTGCCAACCAAAAGGTGAATTTTGGAGTAGGGAAAGGCTCCACTGAGCACACACTGTAGACAAAGCCGCCTTTGGCCAGACCGTAAACTACCGCACCAGGAGCAAATTGCACCAACGCTACGATGCTAAAGATGGCCAGGCACGTGTTCCACATGATGAGCGGTGTCTTGAGTTTGATGGGATCTCTTTTGTTCATCCATTGCTTCAAGAGGAAAAGGATGAGTAGGTAAGAGGCGCCGAGGCCAAGAGGCCCAGCCGGCCAGTAGCCATTCAGCCAGAGAGAGAGCTCAGGATCGTTGAAGTACACCACCATCGCGATCTACCTGATAGCTTCAGTGCAAGTGCACATGTGCACATGCAACCAGCCACGGCCACAACGTGATTTTCATGCCTGATCTTGCAGCCTAGCGCTAGCCTGATGCCCCAGCTCCACCCACCCTCACCCATGTGGCCGTGGGCGGGATGGGCTAGCTATAGCTCAAAAAATTAATACAGGTTTGCCCAACAAAGCTCTTGAGCTGGCTAGACCATTATTGAAATTAATTGTATTACCCATGAGATAAATATCACCACTTAGCCAAACATTAAGCAACACTAAGATAATATTATTACAGATAAAACAAGAATACCGTGTTTATGCTAAGGCCACTCCAATTTGATGTATTGTTTCACGAGTAGGATAGCCGGAAAGAGTGAGTCGGTAGGTAGGAATAAATTTGTAAATGTCATGTATGAATATCATTAAAAAGTTATGAATATCATTTGAATTTCATTATTTTTGACTTTGTGCAACAAAGTATCCTCGACTGTGGCTGGCAAAACGGCAGGTGAAACCAGCACAACACTCCCGGGGCTCCGCTTTACTTCAGCACTGATCCACAGCTGACTCCCACAGCTATCACGAGGTGCAGCTAGGTACCTGTATATGGCAGCAAATGCGCATGCGCACTTTAAAACCACACCCACAAATTTACATTAAATTATGAATCAAATATTGAGTCGCCGTACTCGTGAAACAATACATCAAATTGGAGTGGCCTAATAAAACGCATGATATATTTAGCGCAAGAAAATTCGCGTTCTAGGATTTTTCATAGTGTATCTTAATGGAGCGTGTGACGACCTTTACCAGAAAACCGCGCAAATTTTGAAATCGTAATTATTTTTTTAGCTTGCGTTCTATTAGCATAAACACGTAGTCATGATTAATCAATTCAAGCCTATGAAGCAAAGCTCCTTATAGGAGTATAGTACTAGTCTTTCTTGGGTCTTTGTTTGATGTAGCGATGGTAGAAAAAATTCAAGAATAGCACAAGGTACGATCCGTAAATGACCAGTCCAGCTATTGCACAGGTCCCAGTGGTGTTGCACTCCTTTCCCTGCCACAAGCGAACCGCTGCCACTACAATGCACACAAGGCCCATGAAAAACTGAGAGAGCTGTAGAGCTGTGATGCTCCTAGCAATTACTGAGGGCAGAGTCACCCCAAGGCTTTTCAGCATGAAGTAGGAGTACATCACTGAGTGGATGCCGTAGTTCATGGTGCAGAACCAGTGACCTATTGAACTTCTGTCGGTGCCTCCAAACCAAGTGTACATGGCAACGGTCACATGATGGTAGACGTGGAGAAAAGTGAGCGGGGATTTCTTGAAGACGAGGAAGAATGTATCACCAAATTCAACAAATTTAGACAGGATGAAGAGTGTGCTCCAAAAGTTCAGCTGTGGAGTAAAAAAGGGCTCCACAAGGCACACACTGTGAATGAAACCACCTTGAGCTATCTCGTATATCAATCCAGAAGGAGCAAACTGAACGAATGCTATGATACTGAATACAGCCAAGCACGTGTTCCAGGCGATTAGTGCTGGTCTTAGCTTCATAGGCCTTCTGCCCTCCATCCATTTCTTTCCAGCATAGATCAGAATCAGGTAAAGGGCGCTAAGAGCCAGCGGCACGGTTGGCCATAGTCCGACCAGCCAGATCTTCGTTAGTTCAGGCTCTCTCAGATATCTCAGTACGTCTTCCATTGGCGGATTCTTTCAACAATGTCATGGTTCAAACGCCAGATTATAAACTTAGCATAATTCAGCGTAATCAGCCATATTAAGTACATGCATATGCGCATTATGCACGCGCATATCCAATTTCGTTGCGTCATCAACAACCATAATGCGCATGCTCACAATCATATATTATGTCACAATGAACTCGAAGTGTATAAACGATTATTATAGTCTGCCATAAACACATAATATCATAATATCATAATATTATAATCACTGAAAATGGACCTTTTTAGGTTTTGGCGCAATATAGCGATGGTAGAAAAAGTTCAAAAACAGTAGAAAGTACGATCCATAGATTACCGAACCAAATGCTATCATCTCTTTTGTTGTATAGCACTCCTCCCCAAACCACAGACACAATCCAGCCACCACGATGCACAGTAGACCCATAGCAAATTGTGCCAGCTGCAGAGATGTGATCACCTGGGCAACGAATGAGGGTACATTGACACCAAATCCCTTCAGTGTGAAGTAGGTGTACATGATGGAGTGAACAGCCAAGTTCATCACGATAAACCAGTGAATCAGCGAGCTCCTGTCCACGCCTCCAAACCAGGCGTAGACGGCTACCGTTAGGTGGTGCCAGACATGGAGAAACGTGAGAGGAGCCTTTCGTAAGGTGAGAAAGAGAGTATCGCCAAATTCCACGATTTTCGACAAGATGAATAGAGTAGACCATAGAGTCAAAGTTGGAGTGGAGAATGGTTTAACCAAACACACGCTGTGCACAAAGCCTCCGTTTCGTATCTCGCTCAGCAGTGCAGAAGGTGCAAATTGCACCAATGCTATGATGCTGAACACAGCTAAGGCAGTGTTCCACGCAATCAGAGGGATCTTTGGTTTGATGGGTGCTTTATCCTTCATCCATTGTCTGGAGCCGAACACCATCAATAGATAGCCTGCTCCAAAACACAAGGGCAGGCCTGGCCAGTATCCCGCCAGCCACGACTTGGAGAGCTCTGAGTCTTGCAGGTGAGCAAGCATTGTTCGTGCAGAGATGCCTATATAGCCTATTTATTACACAGCTACTGAAGTGTCTATAATAGAGTCTCCTGATGCATGCAGGAACTAATCCATGATTAAACAGCCAGCATGTGTCAGACATGTGCACAAACTATAATATCATGATGTTGAGAAGCATTGTTAATTTATGAATATCGCTAAAATTGACATAAATATGATTATAACAATCAATTATGTCATAAATGAATCATAATAATAATTATAGTCTTTCTTGGACGTGGGATGTGCCTTGAGATATTAGTCGCTCTTAGTGGGAGGCGGCTTGGGCTTGGGCTTGAGATAACGATGATAAAAGAAATTAAGGAATAGCAGAAAGTAAGAGCCATACATGATGCACCCAGCTATGAGGTGTGTTCCATTCATACCACACTTGAGGTCGTTTGCAAATGCCCATGTCCCAGCCAATAAGATTATCAGGCCAAATACAAACTGCGTCAGTTGAAGAATAGTGATGGATTTTGCTATAGACGAGGGAATCCGAAATCCACTCGCCTTCAGCGCATAGTAGGTGTACATAACAGAGTGAACGGCAACGTTGATTGCTGCAAACCAGTGCCCTCCGGTGTTCTTAGTCGCTAGACCGTACCAGCTGTACCAGAGCACAGTGATGTGATGGTACCAGTGTAAGAAAGTGAGGGGAGTTTTACGAAGCACGATGAACGCCGTGTCACCAAACTCCACCAGCTTGGAGAGAACGAAGAGGTAGGACCAGAAAGACAGCCACGGCTCTCTGAGAATATCACTATCACAGACAGCAGTGACAAATCCATCATTCATCCAGTTCCTAATGAGGGGAGCTCCTAGGATGATTGTTGCTACTATGCTGAAGATGGAGAGGGCTGTGTTCCACAATATTAGCAGGGGTCTCAGGCTGAAGGGTTGTCTGTCTTTCATCCAGCTCTTGCCGCCAAACACCAGCAGCAGGTACACGCCACTGCATAGCACTGGGACGGGCAGATATCGAGTCAGTTGCGTGCTCGCGTGTTCTATGTCATAGTCACGAACGGCGATGTTGAGAGTTGAAAGAAATGGGGTACTCATCTTCAACGGCTTGGCTTCGAGTAAAGAGGTGAACAACGAAGACTCACCTTGCAGCAGTATGTGGGTGTTGAGGCATTGTTTTGTGGTCAACCGCGCCCGTGGTTGGCGCTGTGATCCGAGATTTGGTGACCTTAGCTGGCATGGATGGGCGGAGCTAATCTGAGCGCGTGCGCGTGTCGATAGGATATACGTACATATACGCAGGTATCTCCCACTCATCTCGCACAGAGGGTGAAAGATGTCTCTGCAACAAATCTACGCGGAGATCGAGGCGAATTATACCATCGCTCACACGTCAGCCATCGCCAGAAAGTTCTGGTACGTTCCTTCGATCGCCTGCTCGCTCTACCTGCTGCTGATTCTACTGGGAAGACGATGGATGAGCACGCGGGAGCCGTACAAACTCCGACCTTTGCTCGTTACGTGGAATGCCCTCCTCGCGCTGTTTAGCACGACGGGATTCATCGTAACGGCTCCAGATCTCGCTAGGCATGCTTGGAATGATCTCTCCGATAGTATCTGCAACACGGTCATGCACGTGAAGCCGATGTTATCATATTGGGCGCTCCTCTTCGCCTTCTCAAAAGTCGTGGAATTCGGTGATACGTTTTTCATCGTCGTGCGGAAGACCCCGCTCAATTTTCTTCACTGGTACCACCACGTTACGGTTTGCCTGCTCAGCTGGCACTCTCTCGCTATCCAAAGCGCCCCGGCTCACTGGTACTGCGCAATGAACTATGGCGTCCATTCAATAATGTACTCTTATTACCTGCTGAAGGCGGCTGGTGTGAAGGTCCTATCATTCATTGCACAGGCTATCACAATTCTGCAGTTATTGCAGTTCGCTGCTGGTTTTGCTGTAACACTGGCAGCAGCGAAATTCTACATGTCGGGACGGCAGATTTATACGAATAGGGATGAGCTGATCGCGGCTCTGGTGATTTATGGATCCTATTTCATCTTGTTTGTGAATTTTTTCTACCAGCGCTATTGCACTAAAAAGACATCAAGGGAGAAGGTGGACTAGACTGTGAGTATTTGACCACCTGCAATTGGACATTTATTGCAATTGTTTTATTGTTACCTTGTGAATTCTAGATTCTATTGTACAATTGACTGGTAAAGGTCGTCGAACAAGCGTACACATCATCATATTTGCGCATGCTCAGTACGATGATTAACTTTTCAATATTGCGCACCGATTATCACATAATTAGATCCAATTGATATGTAATTATGTGGCTATGAATATCATTAAACTTACACCCATCATCTGCGCTGGCAGCACACTAAATTAAAGTGAAGGCGGAGAGAAGCTCGAGGTTGTGAAAAGCTGTTTGATCAACTCGTCTACTCTTTGTAGGTATACCTGATTTCTTGCTAGATCTTAGATCGCCATTTTATGTCATTCGTGGTGACCGTACGAGTAGATCTGATACTCGATTCAAGTCTAACCCAACCCTATTGGTCTACGAGCATACATAAACATGCATGTACACCTGTCTTGCAATAGTATGCTGGTTTATGCCTCAGGTGGCCGGGCAAAAAATGGGTTCCGGATGTTCGTTTTAGCTAGCCGGGGGTGGTAGATAGATCTAGGTACTAACTAGGCTGTTGTTGCCTGTACTGTGCTGCTGAGTCGGTCGCCATGTTTGCATGAGGCTGCGCTCGCTGTTTATTGGGCTTAAATAATATTAAGCCCCATTATGGATGGAAAATTGAGCCTATTCTTTCTTTCAGCGTTGGAAATGCGACTCCAGTTAGCAATATTTAATATGCAGATAGTCAATATGGTGTTCACTGCTTTTGTTTGCATGATAAGATTGTATAGATGTATTAAGAATGATGATCCCTTTTCCTGCTTTCTATAACTCTTGCTTGATTTGATCATTAAATTTGATAAATCTCTGCTATTTTCTTCATTATTCTCAGGAGTCCCAAAATGTCCTTCAATCCTCTTGCCAATACCACAACTGGTCGCTGCTGTCAGCTGCTGCTAGCTCTCCTCCTCTCACTCACTTACTCCTCCTCCCAAGGTAAGCCTGATTTCATCACTTCACCATTTTGATTCTCGTACCAAAGTTTACAAATTACTATTTTTATCTCTCCTCCACCACGTGGCGCTGTGATCTGCCCATGGCAGTTCTAGCACAGTTCACAGAGGCACCGACAGACTTGAATGTAACAGAAGGCGACCCTCTCTCTCTAAACTGCACCTACACCGGCGCTGAGAGGATATTTTGGCAAAAAGATGGCAGAGAGATCACTTTGGAGAATACCTATTTTAGGACAGCATCGGATACTGCTGACACGTCAACCCTGACTCTTCTCCCCAGTGCTGAGCACACGGCCCACACTGGGCTCTATGGCTGTGTCGCTGTCACGCAGGGTGGCATTGAAGTTTCATCCAATTTCACCATCACAGTTCAATGTAAGTCTATGTAGTGAGGGTATAGTATTGTAGCCCCCAGGCCATTTTTTTCAATAATAAATTAATTTTCTCACTGAAGCAGCTCTAGTATGGGAATGGGTTTACCAGATCTGGGAATGAGACTGACTCAAGTGCGAGTATACATGTGTGCAATAGAACACCTCTATATAACATGTTTATGGAATAAACATTTTAAAGCACCTCTCTGGTCAACACTCCTCTAGCTAGAAATTAATGGAGATCGTGCAAGGTGGTGCATTAGCTTGTTATGCAAAACTAAGACACTGTGTGGATGATAATAGTTAATATCCTGTGTCCCAAAAACGGCCCATTTTGCTAAGAGACACTTTTATACCCAGAATTTGTGCTAGGTCAAAAATAATTCCAAGCAATGTGTAACTTTGGATGATCATAATCAGTGAGTCAGTTATAATATTATTATAGTGAGGGAGATTTTATCTCCATCCATCAGTGCAGCGTGTGTATAAATCAGATGTGCTGTTTACATAGTCCTCAAGAAATGGACAGTTGATTTTATAAACACAAGCGTGCCTTTCACAGTGTCCCTTCTCTCTCCTCTCACCAAAACACAGCCATACCACTCACCCTGCCTGCCATTAGCTCCTGCCTTGGCTTTGGCAAGGCACTCTTGACTATTGTACCTCTCTCTCTTGTTCGCTAATCGGCTCTGGAATGTGTCTGTAATTGGTGTAAGAATTCTGTGCATTCCTTCACCCTTCTTCGCTCCTACAAAAATCCTTCTAACCAATCAACCATGCCCTACCCTAAGGGTGGTGCTACACTAGTTCCCCCCTGCACCCCCCCCCTCCCCAAATTCTTCTCAGTTTCTACCCCCCTACCTGTCTTATGATCCCCCCCCCCTCCCTCTCACACCTGATGCTATGCTTTTTTCCTCCTCCCTTGCAGTCTAAACAATCAATTGGTTTTTATTTTTGGTGACCATTCCAAAGCTGCTAATCAGATTACGTGAGTTCCTTTAGCTCACAAGCGAGGTTGATGAGCACACCCTTCTCTCTCCTTCCTCAAATGGGTAGTTAGCTGTGCTTGTTGAGTCTGTTCTTACAAGTCCCAGCCATTGAATTATTTGACACTGTAGCAGGAAGATGTCCATGCAGTGTTCTTGAACTGTACAGTGCCAAAAGAAATGTTGTTTCTGGTGTTGATGATTTGATGGCCCAGTAGGTAGATAAGCTGTAGAGTAGGGGTGACAAATTACTCCCTCCACTGACCAAAACTTTTGTGGAATTTTCTTAAAAAGGATTCAAGTGAGGTTCCTTAGAGATGAGTGTGGGGACATGTTATATGCTATCCCTGTATAGCTCCAGGAGAACTGTTTTTCAATTGAATCAGAGTTTGTCTCTGAGTGTGTCCACAATAGAGAGGTTCCTCTGTCCATCAAAAGACCCAGGATGGAGTAATTAAGAGAGGGAGGGAGGGAGGAGGTGATCTTACAGGTGTGAGTGTGTGGTGTGGTGTATGAAAGAGAGAGAGGGGGGGAGGGGGGAGGGGGGGGAGTAAGGGAGTGATAATGTGTTGTTGTTGTGCATGTACTACTCAATGATCATAGGGTAATGAATATTCATAGGGTGATGAATACCATTACTGCATTACTGAGACTACAGTAGTAGCACACTGGGCCCACTATACAAAAAGTTGTCATTTTGTTTGTCAGAATGTGTTTGTCAGCTGCAGAGGCTGTGGTTTTGTGGGCTGCTGCTCACTGCATGTTCCTAGATTCTCCTTGACTACTCAACCACAACTGAACTACTTATAGCCCAGTCCTCTATAGCTTATTTGGAGCGCCCCTCCCTCTCACCTTGCTCTCACCTTGCTGTGGTGTCACAGCTAGCTAACCAGCTCAACATGATATATAGGTAGTATACAGACTCGTTCACCCAAAGCCACTGAGAGGGGTGTGTGTTGACGTGTAGCAGTGGTGTTGCAATGTGAGAACAGTCTACTGTCATTAGCTTACACCAAATATTTTCGATGGAACTGTAATGTTGGAATGTTATTATGACTCTCTCTTCCTCCCTCTCTCTCTCTCTCTCTCTCTCTCTCCTACAGATTTAGCCGATGTCTCTATCAGTTTTCGTCCATTCCAGTGCACTGAGGGAAATGAGAATCCATACATTGACTCCATGGTGACCATAGACTGCTCTGCGGAGGGAGAGCCCTTCCCCAGAGTGACCTGGTTCTTCCAAGGCCGCGAGCTCAGAGATTCCGAAGTCTCCAACATCAATTTCCAACAGAATAAGCGTGTTTTGGTCATCCCTAGCCTCCAGTCCAATAACTCGGGATCCTACCATTGCCAGTCAGTGAATGACCTATTCTCTGCAAAAAGCTCCTCAAATATTGAGCTGGGATTTCAAGGTTGGATATGTATTAATTATGTGACCTTTGCACTCTGTTGCATGTGCATGTACCACTTCCATTAAATATGTGGACATTTGTATTGATTAGTGTTTATTTTTCACACTTCAATTTTTTTTAAAAAGAGCTAGCCAGTTCTAATAAAGTGTAGATAGCAACTGTTATAGCTTTAAAGCCAGTCTAGGTGAGTTCCTTAAATAGGTGAAAATTTGCCCCAATTTTGAAAACAGCTATATACCACTAGAGCACCAGGCTGTAATTGGCGAAAATTAAATTAGATAATTAGTGTAGCTGCTCTGCATACCACAGCCTCAGGAATACGCCTCAGGCTCTCTATCACCATGTTTATCAGCGAATACCGTGATATCCACACCAAAAGGGTGTTTATAAGTATAAGCTTCTGGTGTATAATATAATTCGGGGCGAGCCTGAGCGAGCCCCGAATACACGAGGTACAGGAAGCGGTTTTATATGTATATATATATGTTTGTGGGGTGATCATTTCAGTGAGGAGAGAGTTAAATTTTGAATGCGTAAGGTAATGGTCGTCATGCGCATGCGTATACGCCCGCACTGCACCATCGATCTGAGAGACAACTCGAGTATAGGCAAGGCATAACTTGAACTGGAAAGGTGAGTGCTGTACCACTCTGGTAAGGCTCAGGTCCACGATTAACATCACTGGTAGACTCCACTTTCCTGAACATATAAAGGATGACTGCATGGAGGCATAATTATCCTCTCAGAGCCTGGCTACAGGTACTTGGACTCATGGTCATGGCATGTAGATTTATACTACTAAATTAGTATAGGTGATCAACGTTATCAGTGGACTATAGCTACCATACTAGCAATCTGATACTTTCACTGTCGTGGTAGCTTCTCAGGCCTAGCTATTGGGGTACGAACCCAATGGGCTTTTCCATTTTATAAGCAAATACCCCCTATTGAGGAGCAAATTGTGAAATGACCCCCCAGGAACTAATTAATTCGTTTTGCCCCTCAAGAATAAGTAATTTGGACAGTTGAACCCCCTAGGATCAATTAAATTTATCTGAAATACCCTCTGGAAATTAAAAAGTGGTTGCTTGACCCCTCCGGAATCTGCTTTTTGATAGAAAATACCCCACAAGATTAATTAAAATCGCCAAAAGAGGCCCATAAGAACCAATTAAATTGCCAAAAGGACCCTCAAGAAACTCACAAAAAAAGCCCCCTCAGGATGTAATTATCACTCCTCAATGGGGGGTATGCCTATTAAATGGAACAGCCCAATGTGTGCTTGCGTGCCTGTGTGCTTTCAAAGAAATCTTGTGACTTTTGCGAAGGCTCGCCCCGCACAGATGACTTTCATCACCACTAGTAATATTATTATTATAGTAGGGGGCTCTGGTCATGTGACTTATAGGGCATGTATCACATGACCAAATTTTGTCTTGATAAGGAAGTATGGTAGTTAGTGAGTTGTAGGTATGCATGTACATATGACTGTTTCCAGGGCAATGGAGCTCCGCCCATTGCATCCCATTGCTAGTTACATAGGACCAGGTGCCACACTTATTTTGACGAGGCACTCAATTAGTGACATGCAAAAAGCATGGTTGCCATGGTTACTGTACATGCATATTAAATGCTCTCTCTCTCTCTCTCTGGCCCCAGCTCCTTCTAGTATGGAAGTTAGGATAACAAATGCTGATTCGGGAGACATCATTTACGCTGCTCTTGGTAGATTAACCGTGATCAAATGTTCCGTTTTTCCACCTATCCCAACTCACGAGGTAGGCTAATTAAATTTATTATTATTATTATTATTGGCGGAAATTTCAAGTGTCCAATTTTCGCAGTTAATTGAGAATTAATTAAGCATCCAGCCATGTTTGTAGGAGTTCCATAATATTGAGCTGAATCATGGAACAGTGAGTAATTATTTTTTTTATTTTCCAGAATGTGGTGTTCAGACGCCAGGGGAGCAACATCATAACGGGACAAGAATACAGTATCGTTGCTTTGCCTTGCAACGAGTTCGCTCTATCCATTTCTCCTGTCGAGATCACCCATGCAGGATCCTACGTTTGTGCTCTGGATCTACCCTCCGGAACTCTGACGGATAGCGTCAACATTCAGATTGGAAGTATGTATAATATTATTACGATTATAGAGAGAAAGTTTCTAGGTGTAACGATTGTGGGAAATCAAGTTTATGTTTTAATAAATTCTCTCTTTCTCCCTCTCTCCCCCCCTCTCAGCTATTGTTCCAGTGGTTGTCATGCCATTCGGGTCTACCACAATCGGTGTTGGGCGAAACATCACCTTCTACTGCCGCGGAGACAGGATGCCAGAGGACGGGGACATCCCTCAGATATTGTTTTGGCAGTTTCTGCAGGAGGGTTCTAACGAACTCAGTGGGGTTGCACCGATCGACGGGCGAGTACAGATCACAGATGACGAAGACGACATCATCTCTGTGCTGACTCTGCTGAATGTAATGCCGTCGGACGCAGGGACGTTTACCTGTGTGACCTCTAACCCCGACCAGCCGTCCATCATGGAGAGCAGCAGTGTGACACTGACTGTGGAAGGTGAGGCCAAAAGCTAACCACACCAGCTAGGCCGGACCGACCGATTGTATAGTTTGTTTCCTGGCACTTAAATTCAATTTTAGTGCGTCTCCATTTTCTTTGACCAGTTGAGCTGTGGTTCATACTATAAAGTAATTAGCCTATACTCATTGTACTAGTGTGCATATACAAATCGCTGATTTTGTCAATCACAGTAATCGAAATGCAAGTGCCCCACCCTTGAGCTGAGCTAACCACATACGTACGTACGTACGTACGTACATGTAGCGCTGCCGAACCTGAGTCTGCTTATTTGGTCTTGTTCAACAAATTACCAAATCTGTACAACAAACACTCCAGCATGACCACAGATATCTGCATTAATTCATCACACACAGTATTACGACATGACAGACTGAAAGTCTATAGTCTAGTTTAGTCTAGCTGACGTTAATGGTGAAGTTCTTGCAGTTTGGAGGCAGCCAGCCACCTGTTGCCCGTCCACTCAGGCCCTTTTTGTGGAAGGATTTAGCTGTGTACTAGCTATTATGATGACTGTAGGGTCAGCTTGTGAATATTGATTGTATAATATTAATTTTGATTTTGGATCCCCCCTCTCATTCCTTGGCCCCCCACCAGCATATTATGTGTGTGCATGTCCCCCCCTCCCCCCCCCCCCCCACTAATGTGAGTGAGATTCCTGTGTTTACATAAACAAATTGTCTACAAGTGCAAGTGGCTTTGATGCTCTCCCCAGAGGCTACAAACAGTAGTGTTAGAGTGATGTATTGCCTGACTAACTCTTCAAATAAAAAAATTATTATGTGATTACATTCTTTCTGTATTTAGCTACCCCCAACGTCACGGTGACTCCGCCCTCCTCCATCGTTAGAGTAGGGGCTCCCCTCTCCCTCACCTGCAAAATATCAACCACACAACGAAACTCCACCTTCTTGTGGGCGATCAATGGAGTCAACGTGAAACAGCTCGGCGACAGATACATAATAACTGACGCACCGAACAATTCCACTCTTAAAATCAGTCGCTTGGACGCTTCGGATATCGGTCAAGTTCGCTGCACTGCCAAAGACCCTATACACTTGCCTGTTACTGCAGAAGCCACTATTAAAGAGACAACCGAGTTGTACATCGTTGGACAGCTTGAGGGAGAGGCAAAGCCTCACGTGAACGTAAGCGTTCAGATCCAGACCAACTTTGTGTTGAATTGCACCGTGCGTAACGCCGCTATACTAACAACTATCTCGTGGTTTCTGGGACATGATGAGCTGAACGGTGATGACCCAGGGTTTAGCGTCAACGAAAGTGCGGGTACTCTGACCAAGAACAATGTCAGCTTGAGCGATGAAGATCCGTATCTCTGTATTGCGAAGGTAGGAGGTACAACACTGGAGCTCACCGTCAATGTAGCTGTCACAAGTGAGTTGTGGATGTGGAGAAGGAGAGAGAAAGAGAGAGAGGGGGGGGGGGGGGGGAGAAGGAGAGGGAGAGAGAGAGGGGAATAGAGGAAGGAGAGAGAGATCAGATAACATAGAGAGTTTTCTCTCTCTTTCAGTCCCACCTTCCTTCACTGATACCCCCGATGATTTCACGGAGGGTGTACAAGGTCAGCGCTTTGAGCTGACCTGTGAGGCGGCGGGTAGACCCACTCCAACCATATTCTGGACCAAAATGTCACGAAACGTCACCGAGCTTAGAGACCCACTGATCCAAGATCTTGGTGATGGTTCGCTGGTATTTGAACGGCTACAGATGCAGCATGAAGGGTTCTACCACTGTGAGATCAAGGGGGCAAGGATGTCAGCTCAGACTCGACTTACTGTGGTCGACAGGAGTGATAATGGCATCGGTAAGTGGACCGAAGATACTATACTGCTTCAATTGTAATTCTTTCTCTCCCCCCCCCCCCTCTCTCTCTCTCTCCCTCACCTCTCCAGGTAACCTAAACGAGAGTGAGACGATTCTTGTGTTCACAGTCGTTGGTCTTGTGGCCATTCTGATCATCATCGCCTCGGTGATGCTCATCGCTGTCCTCTGTAGCTGCTTCTACATGCGTCGCCCTCACGGCAAATACAGCGTTGCCAAGGGCGACCAGCTGGATGGGGGCTTCAATAAGAGGCAGAACTCTCTTCGGTAAGCTAGTCCATGCCTCAAATTATTAAAAATTTTTGTATGCATCTGTCATAGTAATAATGATCACTCTGACATAGTATTACTCTACTATGTACTTGTACACATGTAGTTCTATAGTTTTGTGTGTTGTATTTGCTCCATAGCTAAATCAGCATAATTATCTCAATAGAGCGACTGTCACTGGTCCATTAGAGCCACTGAGTTTGGCAAAAGTTTACGCAATATTATGTAATGCTCAATATTAATTGATACATATTCATAGGCTGATTAAACAGTCGCACTATACAAACATGCTAATGACTTCACCCTCTCTCTCCTCTCTCCCCCTCTCTCTCCCCCCGAACCCTCACAGGGATAACTCGGGCATCCACAGCAGTCCCTCCAATCACATCTTTGACACACTCCAGTCGCCCAGCTCAACGACAGGATACAGCAGTAACCCTTACTCCTCGGGACCTGCGCACTCTATGCCCCTCACCACCTACGGGGGGACTATCCCCGTTACCGTCGGCAACGAGGAGATTCTAGGGGGCGGAGCTAGGGGGATGGCCACAAACTCGATGTTCTCGGAGAATGTGAATTCTCATACTTCAACTCCGATTCATGGGACGCTGGCGTCTACGAGTCTATTTGGGTCAGAGGAACAGACATCCGTCACAACACAGCTGCCAAATTTCCCTCGAGCTAACCTACAGGTACGTATCATCATGTGTGTACATGTACTTAATTGGCTGTACATGAGTTTGTAACTTATAGGCAAAAGGAAGAGTGTTTTTAATAGGGAAGTACATCTGGTAGCTGGTTCAATTATGTAGTAAGGGGTTAATGGCTAAAATCGGTAGCAAGCTGCTGCTTGATTATGCACGCACATAGTTGAGCTGATCTTACATCCTTGAATATATACTACTAATCACTGTCAAGGGGATTCTGTTTGTCATGTGACGGTACGTTGCTAGGATACAAAGCCCTATCCAGAGGAATTTTAATTAATTGATAATCCCCCCACCTCACCTCTCTCTGGAGCTAGCTAGTGTCCGTTGTGCGTTTCTAAGTATCTCTGCCTCTGTGTGTATGTATGTATGTACCTTTGGATTCCTTGTTCTCTTAAAAGGCGGCCATTATGCTTACTAATTGGCATCCCTACATAAACAGTCGAGGGAACCTTTTGAAGCTCTTGGCAGCTGACCCAAGTGTTTACCCTGCAAACCCACCGGGACACGCACCCAAAGTGTCAGTGGACCTGTGTACCTGTGCGTTCCTGCACGCACCTGCATTCCTAGCTAACCACAACTAAAAGAGATGTCCACAACAGGAAATGCAATGTGGTGTAGTAACTGTAATGTGCATACATACTGCATAGCCACTGTACTGGCTGGTACATGCTGTAGCTGGCTAGATGGCCTATGCATTATGTCTTGTGTGTTTTTGGCTGTTGGCATTCGCTGGCATCTTACTCAAAAAAGTATCTATCTCTCTCATTATGTATGCATGTATGTATGTATGTATGTATGTATGTATGTGTGTGTACCTGTCAACAGTTTACGTTTTCATAAACTAAAAACACAAATTTAATGCTGGTACATTTTTGCCCAGCAAATCTGTTAGCATAGATGATCGAATCAACGCGTACAAACACATCTTGGAAAGCCTTCGTTTACAACCAATTTGTATTTGTAGCTAATTCTCATGCTTAAAAGTATGTTTTTCGTTGTTGCACGTAATAATAATAATATTCATGTACACACTCTCTTTCACACACACACGCTACACACACACGCTCACAGCTTGGTGATGCGATGGGCGAAGGTGAGTTTGGCCCGGTGGTACTGGGCGTGGCCATTGGCATTGTTCCGAATGAAGAGCGCACATTGGTCGCCGTGAAGGCCATTGTTCCGAGAGGAGGCGGCGAGGAAGGGGAGGAGGAGCTAAATCCCGAGATCGCCCTCGTCGATTTTGCCAACCAGATGAAGCTCGAGTTCGCCAACATCGCCATGATACTGGGCATGTGCACAGACGAGGAACCTTATTACGTCATCTACGAGTACCTGAACGAGGTAGGGATGATGTCACTATGATGTATTAATAAAATTAGTCCCAGAGTACTATTGTGACGTAAACTCACAATCGTACATTTCTATAATCTGCTAGTTGATCTATGGGATAGCATACTGTTTCATACACAATGTTATGCCTTTAAGGGAATAATAATTGTAGTATATAAGGTCACATGGAATGATGTCATAATTGTGTCATTGTGTTAACTTCCTCTATTGGGTCATGCACATCGTAGGTGTGTACATGTGTATATATGTAGAAGGCAGTAGTGTGGCAGTTTAATTGGGTCAAGTTTGCAAATAGCTATTGCATGAGAAAACACGAGTGACCCTTCAATTATCTACACATGTATACGTTTGCTTTCTCATGTAATACACTTACGAACTCAAATCTCTCCCTCCCTCTTCCTCCCTCTCTCTCTCTCTCTCTCTCTCTTTCTCTCCCCCTCACTTTAACCTCAGGGTGATCTAAAGAAGTTCCTTATCAACTCTCGTCCATTTGATGATGACCCTCCCTCGCTCACTCCCCAACACATGCAGCGGATCATCCTCCAGGTAGCTGACGGAATGGCCTACCTCTTCTCCCAGAGAATCATTCACGGAGACCTCGCCACAAGAAACTGTCTCATCTCTTCAGACCTCAGAGTCAAAATTGCCGACCTCGGCATAGGTCACGACCTCTACAACAACGATTACTATGACAACGGGTCCCAGCTGTTGCCGATTCGATGGATGCCTCCAGAGCTCTTGGTAAATTCCGATGAAGGTCCTACCTTCTCTCTCCACAGCGACATCTGGTCATTTGGCGTCCTTTGCTGGGAGGTGTTCTCGTACTCGCGTTTGCCCTACGACAGCCTGACTGACGAGGATGTCCTCTCAATGGTTCCCGCAGGAACGAGACTGCGTAGCCCAAGCAAGAGCTGTCCCCCTGCCCTCTACGATATCATGATGGACTGTTGGCACGATATTCCCGAGGAGAGGCCTGTCTTTGCTAAGCTCTGCGTCGCCATCATCGGCTGCGAGCTAGACTGATTATTATTATTATGACGATGTAATATTTACATGTAGCTGCGTAATCTATGATGTCATAATAGTTATGTATGTATGATTTTGTCCCAGCGCTGTTTGTCCATGTGTCCCAGCCGATCATCTTGTTGCGTTATGTGTCTAATTATGCATGTTATCTCCTGTATCCATGGCAACCCTATGCCGGGCATAGCATCTTCTTCTCGGGTCAATCGACCTTTCTTGACCTTTTAGTGGCTGATTTTATTTTCTTCGTAATTATGTACTAATTTTCATGCTCACCAATTGCAAGGGGTTGATTTTTAATGTTGCTTTTTTCTTTGTTGCTCATGAAGTTATCAACACATCACATATTAATAATTACTTCAACCATAATTAATTTTTCTGATTGACACTGCCTGGACATGTAGTTTTGTGCTGTACATGCTATCAATATTTTTTTTTCCAGAGATTATTTTTCCTGCTAATAATTATTGCATTAAATTTTTGTGACTCCACTAAAAATTATATAAAAAACCATGACATTATCTTATTAAACAAAATTAATATGACATTCGACACACCAGGTACAGAATTTGACTGATTGTTAAAAATACAATAAATAATGCAATAATTCACAATAATAATAATTATATTAATTAACAGAGTTTCCCCTCTAATTGTTTCAAATACTCCTTTGCCTTATCAGTGAGGCCAGCTGGAGGGCTCTGGCAAATTGACAACAGCTGCTCTTGGTGACCCCTGATGATGTCATTGACCACACCCCCACAGCCTGCGGACGAGCCAAGTTGCAGTAGAGCGTAACTACACCAGGTGACAATGTTCAAGTCGTCATGGAAACGGCTCAGCGCCTCCAATAGTAGGTCAGAAGTGTGACCAGCAAGCTTAGGATCACCGGAGAAAATTGCTGAAAGAAATTGGTAAAGGTCGTTACGGTCATAAGTTCACTAATATCTACTTACCATTGTCCGATGCATTTGCAAACACTTTAGCAGCCCAAAGAGTCACATGATTGTCATGTGACTGGGTCGTCATGGCAAACGCTGTGTGTTCAACAATTAGCTGCATCACTCCACTCTCAATCTCAGCACCAACTGTAAGAGAAAACAATCACAATCAATTTCTCTCTCCAGCTCCCTCCCTCCCTCCTTCCCTCCCTCTTTCTCTCCCTTCCCCCTTTCTCTCAAAACTCTCTCTCTCTCTCTCTCTCTCACCTTCAGCGATAAGCAGAGCCAGCAGGGAGCAGGCATATTGCTGTATCTGAGCCCCACTAGGGCAGAAATGCATCGACTGGAACACCACATCCAAGACATGTCCGTACTCTGATATCAGCAGCAGCCTGGCTTCCTTGACCACACCCAGAACCACGCCCATTGCTGCCATGGCAACCACTTGTAGTTTAGTGGAGGAGGGGAAGCTCTCCATTGCCATGGAGACCGTCTGAAGGCCACCATTGTTGACAATGTCATCGCACTGTGACGGATCTGAGGATTCAAAATACAAAATTTAACACACAAACAATATTGTTTTAATATTCTAATTTTCAGCTATACCTGTCCTAGCGATATTTCCGAGAGCCCAGCACCCCTCCATCTGCACCCTCTCGCTGGCGGGGTGGTAGTTCATGGCCTCCAATACAGTCGCCGCCGTACCAGCCGGGAGGGGGGTGCCCCTGCTCATTACACCTGCAAACAACAATCAGCCAATGGTGAATTCACACTTCTAAACTCAACCATCATTCATTCCAACAAGCTCTTTTTTCAGCATGCAGCTAGCACTGAAAAGTTGGGATGGGCCTGGGGACGAGGCTACAACCATCAATCATATCAAAGTTTCGTCCTTACCTTCTCTTGTGAGTAATCTGATAACCTTGAAGCATAACTCCACCACTCTCTGAGAAGAGACGGTCTCCTGCAGTACATCCATCAGGGCTGCTACCACTCCAGCCTCCACCAGCCTCACTCCATCACCCTCCACACCATCCCTAGTCACAACGTCACTCTCTCTCTCCCTCTGAGCACGCATCTGGGAGATGAGCTGTTTCAAAGCTGAAACAATCGAATCCACGTCTTGTGCTGACGTCAGCACTAGCAGAACAGCCTCGAGGGACGTCGTTGCCATGGAAGCAATGGAGGGTGGGCAGGAATATGCACGCACACGGATGTAGGTGTGCTCGGGGTACTGAGGTGAGGCGCTCTCCAGCGGACCACTCAGCCACAGACCAGCCGGCACCGAGGCAGACGGCCTCAACTCATACCCAACTGAATCTCGGTGATGGGGCAATGATGTCTGTCGTGTCTGAGGCAGCTCTTCCCTGTTCTCTGTTTCTTGTCTCTGACCACTAGGTTCAGAGCCACTCGGAGTAGCAGCTGCCGATTGTGATGGCGCTGAGGATCCTGCTGCTGTATCGATATCATCGAGAAAGAACTCCTCGAACATGGCGCTAGACCTGGTGGTGTTCACCACGGGGATGATGGGTGGAGCATCGTCCTCTCCGCCTCTTGATGAATGAATCTCAACGACACGACCAATCTCGACCAAACCAGACGATGATGATGATGTAATATTTGCCGAGGATGACGCCATCGAGCTCCTCTCACTAGCGCTACCACTTCCCTGCGATGATTCCCTCTCTTCCTCCCCAACAAAGACACTGTCTCGAACATCGATCACATTTGGAAATATCGGTTCACCTGGCATTTGATCCTCGGACATTAGCCTCACCACGGACGTATGCTTCTGCTTGGGACCAGTTCGCTTCTTCCCGGATCGAAATTGCACGGGTTCAGAGGACGATTGCCGCTTAACGTTGCGTTTTCCGTAGTTAGGGAGAGCTTTCATTTCTTCCGAGGGATCCGATTTGATTTTCTGTCCCAAGTGGCCTCTTCGTACGAGCTGAAAGGGCGAAGGTTGGCCGTCCGTGGTGTCAAGGTGCCGCTGGATGTAGTTATCGAGGGCAGTCATTAGTCGTTTAGCCATCAGCCTCGTGAAACCATCAGAGACTAGCGTTTCTGCGTCCGTATCAAGCAAATCATCGAGGCGTTGGTAGCCTGCTAGCTTCAAGCGATACTCGAGTCCTGGTAGGTTGCTGGCTCTTAGAAATGACTTGAGACTTCTGTCCAGGGACTGGAAATCTCTTCTTTTCCGTAAAGGAAGCGCTTGTTCCTCTGTTCTCTCCAGCACCCGAGCCACGGAAGGATGGACAGGCATGCTTCGGCCATCGGGCTGGTCGCTAGAGGCAGTGGGGGTGTGGCCGTGGGCGGGGCCAGAGGAGGAAGAGAGACGAGGGAATCTGGCTTGTAGTCCTCCCATCGCCTTTGTCCTCTCCAAAACACCACTGTGAAAAAAAATTTAAATCAGCATCTAGCCAGCTAGCTCCCCTTATAATATTATAAGATCATAGTAAAATCTAAGTGTGCACCCGCTCAGCACTTTCTGAATCAGCATAAATTTCCCCCAAACTTATCCAAACAAGAGAAAAGCAACACAATGATTCACATGAATGAGCTACATGCATGATTTTTTTAAAAACCTTTTCGGCTGAGGTCCTGTGTTGTAGCTGGCTACAGTTGCTTTGCCCTTCGCTTTAGATCTTCCATCTTGTTGTAGCTGCCGTTGTTGTCTCTGTCCCTGTCCTAGCTGACGTTGCTGTCCTCTGTCAATAGGCTGGGAGGGGTTGCGTGAAGAATGCATTCCAGAGTAAGCTTCTCTACGGATGACTGAGCTTCCAAATTGTGAATGCGTGTTTGTTTACGCATTGTTAGTCTACTCCACGATCCAGTGTACTCAAGTACTACCATCAGCCAGTGTCGATTAGACATTCCAATTTTGGCACCATATCACGTCCCACACAATGCATGCAGTAGACCACACCCGTGCGTCATCTTACTCTGAATAATGCGCACCATAACATAGTGCTGGCCTGTACTGTGGACTGATGAGTCTGAAGCCAGTGCTGGTGGTTATTCCACAGAGGACTCTCAGGCAAGACCATAATTTCTGTTTCTTGAGTATTAGCATCATATATTATAATATTCAAATTTTGGAAATAATTATGAGAAAAAAAATTGAGGTTTATGCTGCATATCTTGCCTACACAGATTTATATCTGGGCGCAGTGGTGGCTGTCCACCGGTTCTAGTGGCGAGACGACCAGCAAACTCTGAACAACAATGCAACTCAGAAGGAGGAGCGCCGTCTGCTCAGACTGCTAGGAGAGAGATAGTCCCTGTAAGCATTGGAGAACTCTCTCGACCTCTCCATAACCAAACTGAGTCATCCAGATCCATCAGCGAAGAGGGGGAGGAGGGAGAAGGGGGAGGGACAGAGGAGGGAGGATCAGGGGACGAAGCAGTGGTAGAGAGTGAGGGAACAGGGGGTGGGGCTCCTCCTTCACGATCTGTGAAACATAAGGCGGTGGAGCAAAGAAGAAAGAAAAAGATTAGTGATGCGGTTCAGCAGCTATTAGAGGCACTCCAACCTCCCTCACTGGCTGGGAAGATAGTAGGTGGTTAATTAATTAATATCATAGCCCCTGGTTAATTGAAGTGATCATGTGACATATTATGTATGCAGACGAGAGCGGAGATATTGGAGAGAGCGGTGGACAAGATTAAGACTCTGAAGGATGAAAATGAGCAATTGAAGGCAAAAATTGACAACCTTCCTCATGTTCAGCCAGGTGAACGATTATGCAAGTCATATGCTGGTCATGTGACATTTTACTTTATAACTGTGTGTTTTGCATTTCATCAGGCAAGGAGACTGAGCTGTTTGGTGAACTCTCAAAGCAGATTACAGAGTTTCTAACGCTCAAAACACAGCTCGAGCTCATGGAGAAGCAGAGAAATGAATCACATGATCAAGAGACTGAATCACATGACTTAGGGGTTGAATCACATGACTTGGAAATTGAACCACATGACTCAGTCCAAGATCAAGACCAGACTATCGCTTCAGGAGAGCCACCAGCGGCTTCATGTGCCAATCCCTCTCCAGCTCCGGCTCCTGCAATACCATTGACGTCATCACGTAACTCTTCAACTACTGGAGTAGCAGAAGCAAGAATGGCCAATACTGGGCACATAGGAGGAGAACCTTCCAGTATGGATGTGAGAGATCCCACTGAGGCTCCACCTCCTGTCTCCGCCCATCAGCCGTGGCCAGTCACTTCTATCTTGTCTCAAGATACGACAGCCAGCCACTGTCAGCATACGACGACCACCAATAACCGTATAGTACCCACCAGTTGCCATGGAAGGAGTAATTTGACCTCCAGTGGAGGTCAGAATATCCAAAATACACCAGCTCACATATCTGCTGTCTCAAGTGTATCAAATGTATCAGCTCACGTACATAACGTATCTCCTGTATCAAGTGTATCAAATGTATCACATAACGTATCTCCTGTGTCAAGTGTATCAGTTTTTCATCAACCTGCTAGCAGAGTGTGTATGATAAACTCCTCACCTTCCTCGAGCGCTCATCAGAGAAGTGTTGTTACTGGTCACCATTTTCGAGCTGGTCGAAGTAATTCCACCATCTCTCACTCGAGAACGGGCAGTGGACTAGCATCACTGCATGGAGATTACCACTATCATCACCATAACGGCAGCAGTGAGCCCCAGCAACAGGTGATAAGGTACCCGAGGGAGAGACAGAGGGACATGGTGGGGTACAGCGGATTCTCTCCTTTGAACCAGACTCGAGAACGGCACCACTCCGCTATGACGACACAGGTCCAACCACATGCCGGTACCTCTGCTATCGTACAGCCGTGGGTGGAGTCTTCTCACAGGCCACGCCCATTGCATCACGTGACAACAAACACCACGCCCATGCCTAGAATCTCGACTCAAGCTCAGTACAACCCTCTACAAGCACAGCAGCAACAGCATGGACAAAACACGCATCCTCATACAGAAAGATTTATGCCATATCCCTGCCATAGAATGGATCGTCATAGCAGTTCATCAACCTTCTCCCCTGGCTCCTGGTCACATGATAATCATGTGATCACTCCAGCGGGGGGCACTAGTGGCCGACATATTGCACCACAGGGTAGGAGTTACGCCTCCTCTTCTCCTTACGACCTCCATCAGCATCCTCCTCTAAGTGGAGGAAGGAATGGCTATACTCCAAATAATTATGATTATTCACGTAATAATTACTCAACAACTCAGGGGCACCCCTCATCGACACAGGGGGTGGGGCATCCTTCTTGGATGCCGTACTTCACTCCTCCCTCACAGCAGAACTGTTCGAGAAACAGCAGCATGATGTCACATGACTCCCAAGCCACACCCCCTTATCCGATTCAGCCCCACCCCCACGGCAGTGGCTCTAGCAGTGGTACCGCCCCTGCCGTCTGGAGGCCTTATTCGGAGAGAACTCGGTCGTCTGGGTTCTGTCTGGCTGATATCCTCTCCCTCCCGTCCGAGACAGAAGCCACACCCCTTTCTCTGGATGTAACTCCGCCCACTGGTCATCACTCTTTCCTAGTCAATAGACTCCTAGACGATATTTGATTATTTTTATCATTGAAATTTTTATTGTACACACTGTTCTAGATTATGATCAGCATTATAAATCAATTGAGAGAGAATTAATTTTTGTGTCTACTACAATAACAGGATAAAAAATTAAAAACCATTCCATGTGTGCTAATAGCTACAGTGTTCATCTGTTAATCCTAAGGTCTGTTTTTTGATACTTTGTCGATGTATCTTGAGATGAGTGCAGTCCAGCCTGTTTTATGGCTGCAAAGACAATTTTCATAATTCACTATCTTTGATTTATTATTTAGCTATCTCTCACCTTGCCCCACATCCCTTTCCAGAGTCTCCATTGAAGTACTCGTAGAAGAGAACCAGCTCCTTCCAGTGAGGGTCAGAGGTGTAGCGAGGGTCGTCTCCATGGCAAGGCCTCCTCCCGTCCTTGTCAGGAGCAAAGAGATTGACAATCCTGTGGCAGAGCTCTTGGCTGACTTGCAGGAGGTTCATCTTGTTCCCCGACCCAGTTGGGCACTCCACCTTCAGATCCTCTCCGTAGTAGAAGTAGTACCTCTCAAGTGCCTCCGTCAGAAGGAAGTTAACTGTACGGGAGAGATACACAAGTTTTCATGCAAGAAATAATATACATACATGATAGGTCGTATCATATCAATCTTGTACTGCAGGAGAAATTTAAAGCATACCGTACTTTATCTAATACTACGTATGGAATCAATTTTGAAAAACGTGCACTTTTCTGGTAAAGGTCGTCAATCGCTCCATATAATATATATACGTGATTAGAATTCGCAAAATGCTAATTTCTTACATTAGATTGGATCATACGTTGTATTCAATTAACTACGGTATTAAATTTATAATTCCCAAACGCATTCTACCTTAGGGCTACAAATTATTTGTGAGTACAAATTTTAACGGATTTCGGAAATAGCGCATTTAGCGGGTACTCACTTTAGCGATTTTTTTTCAAAATTAACATTTTATTTATTTGAAAATGTTGATATTCACGGGTACAATTTTTAGCGAAAATTAGGCAAATCGCTAATTTCACTAAATTTAGTACCCGCAAACAAAAGTATCCCTAAGGTAGGTCTGCTGTAGTACTATTACAGTGAACTTACCGCAGAGCCACACTGGTCCCCTCCAGTTCACATTGCCACCAAATCTCTTGTCTCTGCTCTCTCCTGCTACATAGCTGATGTCGATGGCGTGGTCTTCAGCATTCAGCAGCACCGGTTGGCTCTCGTGGATCTTTGAGAGAGAGCGAATGCCGAAGGGAGAGAGAAACTCCTCCTCGTCGAGAAGATACTTGAGTATGCTAGCTAATCGACTGCCTCCAGATGGCACAGCACACAAATAATATCGTTTAGCTCCATCAGGGAGAGAAATCTAAAGGATTCATAATCTTTAATTACTGCTAAGTCCAAAAATTCCCATTGGCAAGCAGTGTTGATAATGCTTATTTTGGCTGCAGCTCTTGTAACAATATTTATGTAGAATACCTGATTTGCAATGTCTGGCCTGTCTTGAAGAAGCTGAGTTAGTCTTTTCTTAAATCCAGGCAGTCTCTGGATGAGAGCTCCCTCCAGCACGACGGAGGCAAGCAGAGGGAGTAGGCCCAGCATCGAACGAACATGCAGGGTATGATCTTCATCGGAATATCTATGAAGAAAAACAAAAGAGCACAAAATTAAGACAAAGAAACAACCCCTGGCTGAGTCAGGCACATAAAACATGCAGCCAAGCAAACACTCAATTTTCAGCAGCTGACCAGCACCCACAGCAGTGCAGATTTTAAAGTTCCACTGTTGTTAAGACACAAAGACTCAGAGAGAGAGAGAGAACGGAAGTGCATTTCACTAGCTAGGTGTTCTAACCTGATGCGGTCATAATAGAATCCCTGTTCCTCATTCCAGAGCCCATTGCCGTTTCCTCCTGCGCTGTTTATGGTGTCACAGAGAGAGATGAAATGATCGAGGAATTGGGAAGCCTGAGCTTCGTAGGTCTGAGGATTGGTGGAAGCCAGCTCAAAGGATATGTCCAACATCACAGAACAAAAGAACGCCATCCAGACCACGCCCTCTGCCTGCTCAATTTTTCCTCCACTTGGAAGGGGCTTAGATTGATCAACAAGCCCTACAATAATTATACCAGGGCCGGGGATAATTATATTAATAAATAAGGTTTTCCCTTGATTAATGTAATTTTCGTCCATACCTATATCAGTTAAGCCAAGGCATCCTCCAGAGAAGACTGTTCTTCCTTGAGAGTCTTTGCGATTTGCCCACCTATTAAGTATTGAGGCATTCATAGTTCGCCATTATCATAATCTTAAAAATTTTTATTAAGTTGCTCTGAGTTATTCAAGTTTTTATAATGCATTACATAATATATGGCAATATCCGGGCCATCCTTACTTATAGAGTCTACCGACTCTATGATATTCCCATATAATATAACCTATGCCACTATACACTTTTAGTAGTAATAACTTACAACATGCTTACCAGTCAAAATTAAGGCGGAGTCTATCGAAATACTGTGAGAGGAATCGCTGGTCACCCTTTCCTTTGACGGCCGTCATCTTGTAGATCTGAAGCACGGCCCAAGCATGCACAGGTGGGTGGACAGCGCCAAGATCCATCTCTGAGGCTGGCAGCTCACCACTGGGAGAGAGATACTTATCTCCAAGAAGCAAGGACAGCTGCTTCTTTGCAAAATCTGGGTCGACTTTAGCGAAGGGAATCATGTGGAAGGCCAAATCCCAAGATGCATACTGCAAGGAGAAAAAATTATGTAATAATAATAATTATTATGTTTATAGGATTAGTTAATTACCCAGGGGTATTCCCATTTGTCGGGCATGGATATGACATCATTGTTGATGAGGTGAGCCCATTCTGGTGAAGAGTTGCGTCCGGCCAGCCTTGGGCCCTCACAAGCTAGTGCTGTTGTAGCTTCTCCTTCACCAAGCCACTTCTTAACATCATAGTGGTAGAACTGCTTTGACCAAAGAAGACCTACAGAGGGAGAGGAAGAGGAGAGAGAGAGAGAGAGAGAGAGAGAGAGAGTACAAGGAGGGGATAGGTTGTTTATATAAATTATAGTGTAGGAGTGTACAAATTTACTAGCAAACGTAAGTTCAGAATGCACAGTGAACTGTGTCAATACCACTCAATGTGGGAGGGGGCTTGTGTATTTATACAGAAATGCAGTTTTTAAGGGGCAACTTGGCAAAATCTCACAAATACCTAGCCGACCTCAAATTAGAAGCTCATTAGCAATTTGAGATCTCTTTCATTCCTACAGCTTCATATCGTAATAATTTTCATTCCTGGAAGCATTTACCACGACCGTCACTCAGTCAACTCACAGTCATGCTATGCCAGTGCTGCCAAAATCTTTTGTCAGAAGCATTGTGCTACTAAAGCAGACCAGCAGCTGTTGTTGGTACTTCCATGCTGTGGGTAACATTGCATGTTGCATGCTTATACTCGCTCACCAGCATAAGCTTGTCTTGAAATGGCCGCCTCTTGCAGGCTGAGGTTCTTGTGCAGCAGGCCACTGTAAAATTCATCCGCCTCTCTGATTCTGTCCTTGAAGATGATGTCAAAGTATTCACCAAATGGACTGAGCTTTTCGCTGAAGATGGCGCTGTTTGTTAGCCTCAGCTTGACAATGGCCTCCTGTCCTCCCTCTACCTCTAGCTCGTAGTGAGCAGCCATCTTCGTCCCTTTCTTCTCCGGATTGACAGCATCTTCCTCTCCATGAATGAGATATCTGAGATGATATAATTATTTGCATGACGGAAATAATCACTATAGGATTACTCCAATTTCCAATACAAGCATATCAATACCACTGTATTATATGAAACTGATACACTGTATATAGCAATATGCCATAAGGAAATAGTCTACATTCTATTATACTCACTATACCTATGGAATGCATTTTTGGAATATGGATGGGTGTGGTCCTTATCTCTGGTCTCATTCTCAGTCCACAGCATCTCCGGTAGTTTTCCTTGAATTGGGTTACTGTCAACGTAGACGTACATATTGTGAAGCGTCTCGTGATTCGTTCCAACTACGTGACTCTCTGACACCTGCTGCAAGATTGGCTTCTGCGCCGCAGGTGTATCCTCCCACGCCCACGTGTTTCGGTACCAAAGTGTCGGAAGTAGGTGGAGCTTAGCCTTCTTTTTCCCACGGTTTGCCACGGTCAGCCGAATCAGCATGTCGTCTGGGCTGGCCTTGGCGTACTCGGCAAAGACGTCCCAGTAGGCCGAGTTGTCAAAGACGCCCGTGTGCTCGAGCTCGTACTCTGGCTGGCCGACCCCTCTCCTCCGGTTCTCCTCGACCAGGTTCCCGTAAGGATACTCCGCCTGAGGGTACTTGTAGAGGGCCTTCATGTAAGAGTGGGTGGGGGTGGAGTCGAGGTAGTAGTAGCATTCCTTGCAGTCCTCCCCGTGGTTGCCCTCTGGACCCGTCAGACCAAAGAGACGCTCCTTGAGGATGGGGTCCTTCTCGTTCCAGAGAGCCACCGAGAAACAGAGACGGCACTGTTGGTCACAGATGCCCAGCAAGCCGTCCTCCCCCCACCGATAGGCACGGGAGCGAGCATGGTCATGAGAGAAGTAGTCCCAACTAAAAAAAAAAAGAAATAATTCTCATCCCTCAACTTCCTATACAAAATTAATACAATCGTTATTCTGAATAATTATTTTGTATTCCTACTCTTTATATTGACAAAGGATAATTTTAGTAATATTATTTTTGACAATGCTAGAGCTGTACTATAAACGCATTTTCACGTATTAATGATTGTGTATACCAGCGGCAATCCTTGGAGCAGTCTTCTCTGACAGTCGCCCACTGCCTCTCGCTGAGGTACGGCCCCCATCGCTTCCACTTCACCTTTCCCTGCTTCTCCTGCTTGAGTCTGTTCGCCTCTGCCGCCTGCACTTGCAGACCAACGGTAGTATTCATCCGCTTCAGCACGCCAGGCGGTGAGCTACCAGCTCCAGAGCTCGCCATTTTCAGCTAGCTAGCTATCAAACTGTGGTCCGTCTACACTAATCACTTAGGCTGACTGAGTAAATTGTTTGTTGAGGCGTTAACTAATAAATTCGCGGTAGTTTATGTAGCTGCATGGGTGCTGTTTTTATCGAGCCGCAGTGCAAATGAAACTGAGGTGCGGTGGGCGGGTTGGACACATTCTTCAACTAATTCCTCAAAGCATGCGCTAGTGAGTAGCTAGGGTCTGCATGCATGTGGCTGCATTCTATTAACCGTGGAATTTTATTCCTCAGCCCATAGTAAATTAATTTTTATGACACTTTACTGATAAGTATGCATCATGATATTAATTTTATGCTACATGCACACACATACAAAAAAAACCCACAAAAAACAGTGATAAAATATTTCACAACTGCACACAATAAATAATTATTAAACACAATGTCATATTCAAGCCATGCATCTTGTCATCATCAGCTAGTAGTTTCACTCTGTAAGTCTAAGACTTGGATGTTATATCTAGGCTTTCTCAGCACTTGGTTGACTTGGATTGATATCACAGCTGCTGCTTTCCTCTCCACACGATGTGCAGCTGATGTTTGCTGTTCAACTTTCTTTCCTGATGAGGCAGGTGGCACAGATGCAGTTTGCCGCTGAGGTTTCTCCCGAGCAGCAGCTGCTGCTAATGAACGTTCTTCTTGCTGGGGATTTTCCTGAGCAACTGGCGATGCATTTTGCACGAGGTTTTCTTGAGAAGATGACGTTTCTACGTGGAGGTGTTCCTGAGAAGAAGCTGGTGATTCATTTAGCACGAATTTTTCTGATTTCTCTTGATGCTCCTGATCATGAGCCACTGGTGATATTGCATTTTTCAGGCTGGATTTTGGCGATTCATTTGGTGTCAGTCTCCCCCCCATATGTATAGTAACAGCACCAGCGGTAGCTGTCGTCGCAGAGCCCCCACTAAGCTGCGGTGTTCCCGGTAGACTGCTCCCGATGCTTGACCCCTCCTCCTCTATCTCCTCCATTACAAACCCAGGGTTGGTTGTTCCAATGTGGCCACTGTACTGCTTCTTCATGCGGCCATTTAGGCTAGGCTCGGCCACTATACCAAACACACCAAGTCCAGCATGAGTCGACTGAAAGTAAAAATAAAAAAAATAGCCAATCACACAAATACTTAATCACTAGCATAATATAATCTGTAGCCTCATTCCCATGCCCCATTCCCAGCTTTTAATGTTGCATGTACTCCATCTTGGTTGAAAAGATCGGGAACTGGGAACAATAAATTAAGGCTACATGTACTTAAATCATACATGCATATTTGTATTATATGTATACACCACTCTTGGCTCTAAAATATTTTTACAAACAAGCAGCTTACATCACTGAGTTGTAGAGATGTGACGTCGCTAGCACTGGTCCTTCTCTTTCCTGAGAAGGAGAAGGTTCTTTTGAGGTTCTGGAAAGAGGTGGTGGTGCTCGAGCGACGGATGTGAGCTTGCACAGACTCCTGCTTCTTGGCTGCTTCGCGACATCCAATGGCTTTCAGGAAAGCCACACGAACCTAAAGAGATGAAGATTAATGCACAGTAAGTTTTGTATTAAAGAGAACCCCTGAATATTATTACAGTCCATGGCCTAATTAGTTGATAGGAAAATCAATAGAGATGTCCCCTGGAAACTAAAGGAATTACTGCTAGCATGCAGTTTGGAAGATTTTCCAACTCACATCCTTGCTAATGAGACAGTGTACGATGAAGAGCATCATCCCCTGGATGGAGTTGAGGAGGCAGAAGAGCCACTCGACCACCTCCGAGGCTACGTTGTCACCAATCACAAAGAAGCCGAGGGCCCACGTGATCCCCAGGATCGGAAGGAGAACAAAGGAGGAGTGAAGAAGAGTGCTACAGTACGGGAAGTAATAGTACAAAAATTTACGCTATGTTTCAGAGATTGGTGAGTGCATATCTTATTTTAGGAATGAGTGGGATACATAATTTGTATAGGTTCATGCATGAGTCAAAGTGCACTTGAATGCCATTCAGGTAGCATGCATGTGCAGTATGATATACAGTACCGTCATTAAATTAATTATATATACGATGTTAGACTTTTTGTACCAGAATAGGAATGTGTCATCGTTTTTCTTCTTCCTTGCTCTGAGAATCACATACATCACCATCACCATCACAACGATGTTCACCTGTGCATGCATGTAGGAGAAAATCAATACTTTTATGATGGTGCTGGCTAATGTGGTCTCACCAATATTACAGCAATGACAGGTCCGTGAAATGCCCAGTTTGTTCCGTTGCCGTTGGTGATCCAGCAGCTGCACACCACAAAGATGAAATTAAAGGGGCTTACTCATTAATTTTATGAGCTTACGTATATTGTGATCCGTAGTCACAGAATCGGATCCCAAGTGTTATGGCAACAACGACTAGGGGAACCCCCCACGCCAGCGGGTAGTAGGCATAGATGACCTTCTTGTTGAAGAACACCCTTACGATGAAGAGATAAAGATGAACTCCCTCAACCAACTGCCAGGCAAACGTAGAGAGAAAGAGATAGTGGAGTAGAGCAGCGATGGTCGTGCAGAGCGCATCGGGAGAAGGGACAAGGATTCGATCCACACCGATCAGAAAGACAAGCTGAGCTAAGCAGAGAGCAATGGCCAGCTGGCGGTGGATGTGGTGAAGTTTGGACTCCTTGATCCTGGACAGTGGAATAAAGTTCAGTTGCAAAATATGCAAATTTCATTAAGTTGATTGTAGTTACCTTAGAGCAAAGAGCAGTATAATAGTAACGAAGAGACAAAGTATGGAGATAGAGAGACCAATTTTGGACACTACCGAAAGAGCAAAATTTGGAGCCTAAAATGGAAAAAAGAGCACCATTAAAATAATAATTGCAGCAAAAATTTGTAGCTATCTTCTATAGACTCACAGGAGGTCCTGCTGGACTGGTAAGAATGGCAAAGCTGGTAAGATGGCTACACTCACACACCGTGGTGTCACTGTCTGATTGTTGCTCGTTGACTCTACAGCCTTCCGTCAGCCACCTTCCATTCCTCATCTGCACCTCTTGTTCATTCAAGAAGGCACAATTTGGACCGACGTGAGTTGCGTCATTGTGTTGGAGAGTAATGACTATTGGTTCGGCCAGAGCTGTGGTGTTGAGTTCGTCAACTCCTGTTCGATTCCGTGAACTCTTGACGGCCACGGCTGATATGATGATACTGTTCACTTCAAGGTCTGGGCAAGGCTCCTCTGGGTACCAATCACTGCATGCATGAGTGGAGAAATAGTAGAGAATTGAAGACATATTCCTCTAAATGATGCTCAAGCGAAAGGACCACCATGGCCAACTGGCTCTAAGACTTATAAAAATAATTGATAAGCTCTCTTCCCACTGCTTGGTGAATTTCTCTAAGCCTAATTTATGTAGCTATACATCAATATTGTATATTATAATATTCACTTTTTCTAATGAATAAGCTCTACTTACCACTGTCCATGGACCTTTGGAGCAGGAGTGGGCGTGCAGTTAGACTTGGGGATGAACTCATCTTGCAGAGATATGAGGTCAGGCCCTACTCCACCGTAGACGATAGCTATGACCCCAACATCCCCACACTCTTCCTCCAGACTGTCTCCAAACACTGACACTGGAAGAACTAGAGTACTCTCTCCATTCTGGGAACTCGGATCCAGGGTATTCGATGATATGGTGATGCTCTCATTCCTGGATTCACAGTCTGGTCTCATGACCACTATAGCGATGTTGTCACCGACAACGCTAGTGTCCATCTCATTTGGGTCTGCATGCAGGAATAGGCCCTCTGCCAGCATCTCCAGGGCAAAAAACAGATCAGCTATATGCTCTGCCGCAGTAGTCTGTAGCACCAAATAAACGTATAAATGGTGTTATGAGGCGTAATAGTGAATGCATTATATGTACCTGGTTGAGGTCCAACCATAATTCAATGTTATCAACGTCCAAAAGATCGCTTGCAACCATCACTAGATTCTGGGCATAGAATGCACAACAATTTTAAAGATTTCATTAACTTCTAGAATATTCTACCTTAAGGACACTTTTGTTTGCGGGTACTAAATATTATTAGCAATTTGCCTAATTTTCACTAAAAATAATTTTATTGTATCCATGAATATTAAATTTTTCAAAATTTTCGAATAAATAGAATGTTTGAGGAACCAGTTAATATTTATATTCCACCATACTCACCATGTAGGAGCTTTGCTGATAGAGTGTTGGGTTTTGTGTCAGCACCTGGATGGAGCCAAAGAGAAGATTGCCAACTTGCAAGATATCTCCTGCGTATGTCAGGTTGCTGCTGATGTCCATCAGCTGTTGGGTGAACATAGCAACGCCAGAACGAGTAGGGTTACTCTCCAAATCAGATAACTGCCAAAGCAGTAAAATATTTTATCAGCTAAACATCATGGGATGAAGAATTTAATATGGCTTACCGTGCTAAACAGTTGCTGAACTCTTGGTGATGTACACTCGATGACATTCTCAAGCACAATGCAGTGTAGATTGGTTTGGATGGAGAGACAGCTGGCGTTGCAAGCAGCTAGAGATGCACATACTCTCCCACCTCCAGTGAAACCAGCATTGCACACACACTGTGCAGCGGCCGACTGCTGGCTGTTGTCATTAGCAACACACATGGCGTTGGGATCGCAACTGATCCTTTCACATGGATCTATCCTAGTGCACACGGAACCGTCACCACGGAACCCTGCCTTGCACACACATCTTAACACTTCACTAACGACATCACATACAGCATTGCGATCGCATAGAACACCGCTGCAATTTGTACGGGATTGATTGCAGATGAATCCATCACCTTCGAACCCTGCGTTACACATGCATCGAGGTAGCTCAGAGTCACCGACTGTCCCACAGTGGGCATCAGGACTACATATGACGCCACCACATGTCATAATACAGTTGATTCCATCACCCACGTAGCCCTGATTGCATCTACACTGAGGAAGATTGTTAGCCACCTCGCACGCAGCATTGGCTCCACAGGTGACATCGCTGCATGTAACGGTCGTCATGGTGCAGTTGAAGCCGTCCCCAGTGAAGCCAGAGTTACAAGCACACGAGGTACTGGATCCTCCACTGTCTACACTACAGGTTGCATTAGGGTGACAGTTGTGGTATCCCAGACTGCAGATATCTGCATGGGCCAAATACCACAATATTAAATGTTATACAATGTCATCATTATTTGAGTGATATAATATTATATCAGCATTGCAATAATTAATGATTAGCTATTATTACCTCTGCATGTGAGGTCGAAATTCACGGAAGGATCAGTGATGGAGATGCCGCCTTGGTCACTGCAATTGGCTCCCCTGTCGTCGACAAAGCCAATCCGACTTCTTGTTGCATTGATGAAGCGTGGCAGCCACCTCAAATGACAGTCGCAGACTAAGTCAACCAGGTTATTTATGTTTCTAGTAGTAGTACGAAACATGGAAATTTAATTAGTGTGTGATTATGAGGTAACTTACAATGTTGAAGTAATATTATGAAAGAATGGTTCCAAGTCACTCCGTAAATTTCGCAAGGGATTACCACCCAATTTTCTATAAAAGTTACAAAATTTTAATAATAATGCAACATAATATTATAGTATCCATCACTGAGCATGTACGTACAGTGAGTTTAGTCTTGGAATACCAATGAATGAATCGCGAGAGAGCCAGTGCAGCCCATTGTCTCTAATATCCCTGCATACATGTAATCTCAAAAATAAAATTAATACCGACAGTAGTTACATTTACAGACCTAGAGTTACAATCTAGCAGTGACATAATATTATATAGGACTTAAGACGATTACAGATCAGCTTACAGTTCCGTCAGGTTTGGCAGCGAGTTGAACGCTCCAGGCTCTATCTCTCTCAGCTCAGTCTGGAAAGTAATTTCTCTGCAAAATACATCAGATTATGAAGATAGTGTGATAATTTTTAGATTCATGGCACTTACAAGGAGCGTAGTGCAGATAGGCCATCAAATGTGCCATTGGGTAGCTCAGAATTTGGTCCACCAACGATGGTCCTAAATCAATCAGGGTGCATACAGCCACCGGATATATAGATGGTTTATTAAATATAGGACATATAGCTACTTACAGTCTCTCAGTACGCGTTCTCATGGTATCTGATGCCCTCAGTGCTGCCGTAATCTCCGCGAAGGACAAACTATTGCAGTCTACACCAAATCCACCTGAGCCGCTGTTGTATAAACAAGCACATAGATCGAAATCTGCGACCTCATCACACAGCGCAGAGGCGAAGCTGTCTGGAGAAACGGCGACCAGCGCCAATAGCAGGACTGCTGCTTCCAACAGCCGATGACAGTGTCTTCCCTCTGCGGGAGCCATTTTGCCCACGAAGTTGTGTACGTTGGTGAGGTCTAACTTTCCCCTGGCTTATTCATTGCATGTCATCCCATTCTCGGATCCATGTTTATCGGCAGCATGCACTGCAGAGGCAGACAGAGAAAATCGGCGCTATTTATTTAGTGGGCGGATCTGCATAATATGTGTGTGCAAGCGCACATGCAGAACATGCCACACCCCCACACCGCCCCGAAGTTTACTCTATAGTATACCACGCCCATTGTCTAGCTTCTCTGCTCACTTCCTGCGTACGGATCAGCGGATTGTGAGCCCTGATCGCCTGTTTTTGCAGCGAGAAATGGCGACTTCTGCCAAAACAGCTCCCCCCAAGCCTGCAACTTCGACCAGCGCAGCCACAGCTGTCTCAAAAACGGCTGTGAAAGCGCGCGGCGCCTTTACGCGCGGACAAACCCTCGTCGGCTTGCATGTTCAAACCGCTGAATCGAAGCGACTCGCACAGGACAAGACGCGGGAGGCCAACTGGAAGCGGTGGGGGCCGTACCTCAGTGAGAGGCAGTGGGCAACTGTCAGGGAGGACTACTCGCCAACTGGAAGCTGGTGAGTTTGGCCTATATCCAAAAAAAGTTTGCGAATTTAGATATTAATTGACTCATTATCCCCTTAATAATAATAATATTGTCACAAAATTACTCATGCCTTACAGCTGGGACTACTTCCCTCATGACCATGCTCGCTCCCGTGCCTATCGGTGGGGGGAGGACGGCTTGCTGGGCATCTGTGACCGACAGTGCCGTCTCTGTTTCTCGGTGGCTCTCTGGAACGAGAAGGACCCCATCCTCAAGGAGCGTCTCTTTGGTCTGACGGGTCCAGAGGGCAACCACGGGGAGGACTGCAAGGAATGCTACTACTACCTCGACTCCACCCCCACCCACTCTTACATGAAGGCCCTCTACAAGTACCCTCAGGCGGAGTATCCTTACGGGAACCTGGTCGAGGAGAACCGGAGGAGAGGGGTCGGCCAGCCAGAGTATGAGCTCGAGCACACCGGCGTCTTTGACAACTCGGCCTACTGGGACGTCTTTGCCGAGTACGCCAAGGCCAGCCCAGACGACATGCTGATTCGGCTGACCGTGGCGAACCGTGGGAAAAAGAAGGCCAAGCTCCACCTACTCCCGACGCTCTGGTACCGAAACACGTGGATCTGGGGTTGCAAACACGAGGGCTGTACCACGAAACCGATGCTGAAACAGATGGAGCCAAACCACGTGCGAGGGAAACACGAGACGCTCTTTGAGAACCATTTCTACATCGATGTCGGACCAGACAAGAAGCAGCCGGAGCTCCTTTGGACAGAGAACGAGACCAACTCTATCCGTCTCTACGGTCTGGACAACTACACCAGCTACACAAAGGATGCCTTCAACAGGTGTGTAGTTGTGTGTAGATTTATTAATAATTGTGACGAGAATTGACAACCCTAGCTGCTTGTGTGCGAGTACGTTAGTTACAGTGTTTATTAGTGTGCAGGTGTTAAGCATAATCATAGTTATAGTAGTGTTACTACATCTGTTGTATTTTGTTTAGTATATTCACGCTTTGACAGACAAGCACAGGATGGGAGATAAAGTATTTCTGTCGCTTCCATTTTTAGAATTTGCACATTTATTTTAATAGTGGTACGTTGAGGCCTGCCAGTGTGGGTATGGGTGTGGTTCACTGGACAGCTGTGCAGCATTGAATTATTATCTAGCCATTGTGATAACCATATTGAAACTCTCAACTTTCTCTCTGTCCCTCTCCCCTCTCTTTCTCTCTCTCTCTTACTAGGTACTTGATTGATGGTGAGAAAGATGCCATCAACCCGAAGAAGAAGGGCACAAAGGTGGCTGCATACTACCCTCTCGAGGTGGAGGGAGGGAAAGAAGTCGTCGTGAGGTTGCGGCTCACCAACAAAGCCTTCGACGCAAAGAGCAGCCCCTTCGGTAAAGAGTTTGACACCATCTTTGCCGACCGGATCCAAGAAGCTGACGAATTCTACGACTGTCTTCTCTCCAAGACACTCGGACCTCAGCAAGCTCTCATCTCAAGGCAGGCCTATGCTGGTAAGATAAGCTCAAATTACACACATGTGAAGGAACTAAACTTATGCTGATGAGAAACACGATGTACACACAATCTCCATAGCATTCATAGAAGTGACTGGATACATTTCAAGGGTGGCTTTCAAGAATCGTTCAATTTCTAAGTATTGTTGCCAGAAAACCTGCTGTGTTGTATAATCCTCTGAGCTTCCTCCTATACTTCTAGCTGTGATGTGGTTAGCCAGTGTGTAACTGGAGATAATGCCTTTAGCAATTAGAATCCCCCCTCACTATTAATCTCTCTCACACACACACCCTCACACCCTCACAGGTCTCCTGTGGTCGAAGCAGTTCTACAATTACATCATAGAGGCGTGGCTTGACGGAGACCCGGAGCAGCCCAAGCCTCCGAGGGAGCGGCTGTTCGGTCGGAATGCCTCGGGAGACTGGGCTCATCTCTTCAATCGTGATGTCATCTCCATGCCCGACAAGTGGGAGTACCCCTGGGTGAGTCAACCAATCAGATAGCTGCAAAATTTAATGATATCATCACTTCACCTTTTTGAGAAATTCAGTGGAACCACTCTATTAGGCGATTTTTTTTGCATTAAAATATTTCAGCATAGTGATATCCTCCCCCCCCCCCCCCCCCAGTATGCGTCATGGGACCTTGCCTTCCATATGATCCCCTTTGCCAAAGTTGACCCGGAGTTTGCGAAGGAGCAGCTGATCCTGTTCCTGCGAGAGTGGTACATGGCTCCGAACGGGCAAATCCCCGCCTATGAGTTCGCCTTTGATGATGTCAACCCTCCCGTTCACGCCTGGGCCGTGTTCCGAGTCTACAAGATGACCGCTCCCAAGGGGCAGAGAGATTATGCCTTCCTGGCTCGATGCTTCCAGAAGCTCATCCTCAACTTCAACTGGTGAGCAAAATGAAATGAAAAAATTGGCAACAGAAATGGCTGAAGAAGCATTATTATTTGCAGATAGCCTAATCTCTAGGCCCATTCCCAATTTTTCATACCAGTATTGAAATTCCTGGAATGGGCCTGAGAATGAAGCCATATAATTTTATTGCCACTGTACCCCTCTCTAGGTGGGTGAACCGTAAAGATCCAATGGGAAGAAACATCTTTTCTGGAGGTTTTCTTGGCCTTGACAACATCGGTAAGGCAAAATACAACAAATGTATATTTTTGCATCTCTGTGCTGCTTGATTGATAAGTATTGTTAATCCTTTTTTTGCAGGTATCTTTGATCGATCTAAGCCCCTCCCAACGGGCGGAGTTTTGGAGCAGGCCGACGGTACAGCATGGATGGCATTCTTCTGCGTGGTGATGTTAGACATTGCCCTCGAGCTAGCTGTCAACCATGACAGGGTCTACGAAGACATGGCTTCAAAGTTCTTTGAGCACTTTATCTTCATCGTTGACGCCATGAACAGCATTGGAGGCAAGGAGGACGGACTCTGGGATGAGGAAGATGGCTTCTACTATGATCACCTCAGGTGAGAGGGGTGAGGGAGGGAGGGAGGGAGAGAGAAAGAGAGAGGATGGCTAGCCACTACTGCTAGCAGGGTGTGGAGCTACATAATTATATCGATGTTTTCCCTTCATTTTTGTAGTTATTTAGACTACATAATGCAGGGTGAGGTCTCTAAAATTAATATTTATGAATGGCCAATTCTGTATTATTCATAATTTATGTGATAATGTATATAGAAATTTCATACACGCCCCCTCTCCCTCCCTCCCTCCCTCCCCCCCTCCCTCTCTCCCCAGGCTCCCTGGTCGCAGCATGGCTATGCGAGTTCGTTCAATGGTTGGTCTGATTCCTCTCTTTGCCTGCCTGACTCTGGAGGATGAGGTCATCCAGAAGCTACCCGACTTCAAGAAGAGGCTGAATTGGTTCCTCAAGAACAGACAGGACCTCGCTAAGCAGGTGAAAAAAAAAAACGACAAATATTGTAGAGAACAGTTTTCATGAAAGTTTCATAGGAGTATATTATGTAGGATGGTTTAATTGTGGTGATGGCCTAACTTCTAACTTTATAACTTTTTTCTTCATTCATTCTCTGACGTGGAATTTGCCAAAAAATTCACCAATTTATTGCTCCTTTATCTCCAGGTTTCTTACCTTGACACTCTGGATGAGGATCAGTTCTGCCATCTCTTGGCCATCCCGTCCAAAAATCGTCTCACTCGCGTGCTCAAGTATCTTCTCGACGAGGAAGAGTTCCTCTCTCCCTATGGCATTCGCTCTCTCTCAAAGATCCACGAGAAGTATCCGTTTGTGATGCAGGTGGGCGGGGAGCAGTACTGTGTCAACTACGTCCCAGGGGAGAGCAATACACACATCTTTGGCGGAAACAGCAACTGGCGTGGACCAATATGGCTCTGTGGTAAGAGATGCAAATAATTAGTGAAAATATTATGATATTATATTTAAAAATTGGCCTTGTCCCCAACTTTTCAATGCTAAGCAACATAGTCTCTCAGAAACGGTCTGAACAAACTTTTTTAGTTTATCGATTGTTGCACGTGACATTGTGTATCTCTCGCCTTTAGTTAACTTCCTTCTGACGGAGGCGCTTGAGAGGTACTACTTCTACTACGGAGAGGATCTGAAGGTGGAGTGCCCAACTGGGTCGGGGAACAAGATGAACCTCCTGCAAGTCAGCCAAGAGCTCTGCCACAGGATCGTCAATCTCTTTGCTCCTGACAAGGACGGGAGGAGGCCTTGCCATGGAGACGACCCTCGCTACACCTCTGACCCTCACTGGAAGGAGCTGGTTCTCTTCTACGAGTACTTCAATGGAGACTCTGGAAAGGGATGTGGGGCAAGGTGAGAGATAGCTAAATAAAATTTTAACAAGATTGTGAATGAAAAAGGTCATAAACCCATGCTACAATGGTACAAAAATAAAAATTCAAGGTTGCTATTCATGATTATGAAATAGCTTTTACTTAATTACCAATGAACCCCCTCTCTCTCTCCTTGCTGTCTAGTCGACAAACTACAGCTCTGTTGTTGAACATTGTTTTTCTTCTTTCTGTCCCTTCCACAGCCATCAGACTGGGTGGACAGCTGTCGTTGCTCGCTGCATTGACAAGATCGCAGCTTGTAAAGCAATGAAATGTTGAAAAGACAAAAAAAAAAGCACCTTCTATAGACTGGACACAGTTTATATTAATTTTTATGAATTTTGATAACCTTCGCCATGCATGCACTATGCATTTTATGTCACCACTCTGATTATGTAGCATAGGTAAAAAATTGCGTTTAGTTACTAGTATTCAAGAATTCTGTATTTTTGGAAATCTAATTAATATTGGGTTCTTTTCCAAGAATATTAAAGTGAGTAAATAGCCAGAACTCCACTCGAGTGCTAAAATTGCAATTAATTTTTTGATAATTTTGCAAGTACATGTATTGGGACTCTTCCATTATAAATAATACACCTTAATATAGTTTATACAGTAAAATTGAAATATTATTATTGGTAAATAATAGCATGAAAACCATAAATAATTCCTAATCAGATTTTGTTCTAAGGTCGACGTCGCTCCATCCAGGGGAATTCCCCCACCCCTCGCTCGACCAATCATCATTGTCCCAGCCGTCGCTAGTCTTTGATTTCTTCCCACCACCATCCCCACTCGAGCTCTTGGCCACACCCACATCTCCAGAGCCCCACCCCTCTCCCCAGTCGTCCGTGTTCCAATCATCCAATCCAGTTTGTTTCTTCTTCACAGTAGTACTGGAACTCCCATACCCGGTACTTCCATAACTGGTACTTCCATACCCCATACTGCCATATCCTTGAGATTTGGTCTTGGCCTTACTCCTCTCAGCTCGAGGACTACTCTTCGCTTTGCCCACGGAAGAATTTTGACTAGAAGAAGCTAAATTTGTCGCATTGGAGCTAGAGTTGGTTGGAGCAGGTGTTGATGGAAGGGGAGCAGGGTCATCATCGAAAGATATGAGCATGGCCGTAGCAGCTTCTTCCTCTCTCTTCTCTCGACGAGGTTTAAAGTCTGTCTCTTCACTTCGGCCCAGTCCTAGCAGGTCGTCAATTCCCTCAGGGTGCTCGTCTCTCTCCTCTCTCCCTCTCACTCCTTCCCCCTCCTTCTCCTCCTCCTCAAATGGCTGCCTCTTCTTCTCTCCTCCCCCTCCTCCCCTCGTAGCTCTCGCTGTCCTTTCTCCTCCCTCCCCTTGCTCCTCCTCCTCGTCTTCGTCCGAGTCCCCTGGCTTCGATATTCCCATGTATGTCTGGAAACCACTCCAGCCCTTCTCTGACGATGACTTCACCTGTTATAAAAATTATTATGTAGAGGACAAGAGTTGATTATATTATTTTTAATAGTACCGTAGATTGGGATATTTTTGCCGGCAAAATATTTTGCTGGTTAAATTTTCGTGTAGTCTAATTTTCATCGCATACACGAACGTACGTAATACATTAACTAATGTGAACAAAATTTTTCTCGTATTTAATTTTTGTCAGAAAAGATTGTCAACGAAAAATTTTTAGCGACGAAAATTTCCTGATCTATGGTAGATCATGTACCTAAAGGCACGTGCATTTTTACATGTACATGTACAGTGTGAAAGCACTTACGGTAAATTATGCTTAAGGTGCATGTAAGTCACTTTCAGTGGTGCATTTGCACAAGTACATTGCTAAGCACGTTTTTGAGTGGCTTTCGGCTGTCGGCCATGTCCCAGTGAATGCTGCTACAAACAGGTGGCACAATGTGTTACCTTAGTGGCGAAAGAGGAGGCCGAAGTCTTCATGTCGTCCCACATGTGACCTTCTTGTACCTGAGGAAACGAGCGGGAGCTGGATGACATCACTAATAATTACAGGGGCTGAGCTGAGTTTACCTTTTGCTTGGTTGGCTTGATGACAGAGTCATTGACGTAGTTTCCAAACTTTGAAGCCTAAGGAAGACAAAGGAATGACAGCTGCTAACTACTGTGTACACACAAGTAAAAATACACTACTCTCTCTCTCTCTCTCTCTCTCTTTCCTCCTTAAAACATTCTATGAGGGGTTCTGTACAAGGACAGTGCCATACATGTCTAGCTATAACATGGCACACAAAAGAAATCCAAGTACAACAAACACTTATAAGTTTGAAATATTATAATATTTAAAAGAGCCTGAGTAAGTGATCCCTCTCTCTCTCTTCTACCAACCTGTTGTGATGATGGTTTGATAACGCTCTCATTGATGGTTGATCCCAGCTGCGATGCCTTCTCTTTGGCGCTGGAGGCCCAGGTGCTAGCACTGCTGGTGAAGCTGCTCCACCCGGCAGAGAAGGAGTCCCAGGCACTCGACTCCTGCTTCTGAGGCTTCTGCACTGTGTTACCAAACCCAGTGTAGCGACCACCTTGGCTTGGTGGGAGATCACTGAGAGAGAGAGAGAGAGAGAGAGAGAGAGAGAGAGAGAGAGAGAGAGAGAGAGAGAGAGATAAAGAGAGAGAGAGAGAGAGTGAGTCAATTTAAAATAAGAAACTATTAAAATTTCTTACTCTGGCTTCTCAGCATTCTCCTGTTGCTTTCTCTTGAAGAAATCCTCCTTGTGACTTGCTATTTCGTCCCTAATTATAAGCACAAAAGAGTATTATCTCCAATTAAGTGAAAGTAATTATCAAATTTCATATCCAACAGGAAGTATAATATATACTTACACTGTGTATCCCATCCCAGCCGAGCTGTGGCTCTTACGAATGTGTCCTCCACTATCACTGCCTCCCGCGTACCCATACCCGGATCCAGACGATAGGTTGGAACTGGAATGGGACTGGCGAGAAATGGCCGCCGATTTGTGGTGTCGGGCTGAAGACGTCTCTATGCTCCAGGAACGCCCTTCGGACAGCGCAGTGATCTGAATAAACAGAATAGATAAACTTTAACAGGATATTGACAGTACAGATAATCATAATTGTATAATTATATGAAATAATATATACACAGGAAGTGGAATAAGTCCAGGAAGGAAACATATACTAGATGATGATATACATGTGCATGTACATGTACATGCACATGTATGTTCCTGCTTTGGAATAATAGACTAGTAGTGACTGATGTGTGTGCCTACCTTGTCTCTATAGAGGGCAGCTGCTCTGGAGTTGTACTTGTCTGAGAGGCTCATCCCCGGCACGATGTCAGGCTGAGAGCTGAAGAAATCCTTAGCGCGACTGTTGCCACCTACCTGGATAAATCGAAGGAACAATGTGGTTTTGTTCAGTATAGTCATAAGAAAATTATCGGTAAAGTACGGAAATACATTCAAAGATACGTACTTTCATCTTTTCCACTTCCGAGTCCTTCCACTTGTCCATCGTAGTGGAACGAACAAAGCTACCAATGACATAATAGTGACATCATCACAAAATCACAATACAAATTATGTCAGCCCCTCACCTTATGTGGACACCCAGACCTCTGTGTTTGCCTGAACACTCGAGACAGATGAAGATGCCGTAGCTGACGGAGACCCACTGCGGGTTACGGGCGCCACACTCGAAACAACTCTACAATACATCACATATTAAAGAGAAATCACGATAAAAAAAAAACATGAATTTTTTATAGAGTTTTAATACCGCGAAATTCGCGGGTACAGGGTCAAAATTAGTCGACTTACGTTATTGTCATATTTTCTACGGAGTTCTTGAAGTACCTGTCGAGTGTGAGGAGACGCCATCTTCCCTAAATGTAACGCTATAAAATTTAATACTCTCAACCAGTGCTGTTTTCTTGGAATTATTGAATTGGAGGACAAAGGCCATGTGACCACAATGATGTCATCACAAGCGCGCCACGTCACGAACATTGCGCAGCAATAAGTGGGCGGGGCTGGTATCCTAGCACCCAAAGGCTAGAGATTGGTGCTCGCTAGAGATGGACAACGCAGACTTGGAAAAGCTGAAGATCAGTCCTGGAAAGCTCGTGCCGAGATTCAAGTCGTCAGTGACAGAGTATAGCGTCACTCTAGCCAGCTCTGCTGAGGAGATCAAGTTCTCTCCCCTCACCAGTGACTCTGGAGCATCGTACACAGTCAAGGTACAGACAAACCATAGATAATTTAGACTACGCAGTCTAAATTATCTATGGACAAACACGCATGGTCACAGAGCTATCAATATTCGTATAATTTCTGATGGTCGTATTTAATATTATAAAATTTCCTGCTGATATAAATTCTGACCTATTTAATGTAAATAATTATTATAGATTAGCAGTAACTTAGAAATGATCCCATATCCTTATTTTTCTAACAGTTCATTGGAATACTTTATGCTGAATTGACGAAATTTAATAAATTTTCTCCTTTGCAGGATGCTGATAGCAATCGCACAGTGAAGCTGATAGAGGGCAAGACCATTGAGGTCCAGATCACAGTCACAGCTGAGGATGGAAAGACGACAAAAACATACACCATCTCCGTTCGCAGGCTGGGAGCGGACGACGCGACACTCTCCCAGCTCGACCTCTCGGCCGGTGTCCTCAGACCACAGTTTAACCCCTTAGTGACAACGTACGACTGCTACCTCCCTTGCAGTGTAGATAGTCTCTCCATCAGAGCCAAACCTGAGGATGCTTCGATGAAGCTTACTATGAAAGATGGCTCAGCCATTTCCACGGTGCAGCTGAATGTCGGGCGCACACTAGTCGAGCTCGCAGTGCAATCGGCCAGTGGGAAGGGCACTATAGTGTATAGCATCTCAGTGGTGAAGAGCAGGCTACCAACTATTGTACAGTTGAAGACTAAGAACGATGCTTATGAATGTGCAGTGTGTTGTGGGATAGTCCACTGTCCTAGCCACATCAAGAATGGTCCCTATGTTTATTGTCAGTCTTGTCTCGAGGAGCTGACTCGCACGAATAAGATGGATCCCTTCACTGGACAGCTGCTCGGTGAAGAGAAGTGGTTTTTGCAGGATTACGAGTGTGAAGCTCAACTAGCCAAAGAGGAGGCAGTTTGTCCACAGATGTCTGGAGAGGTCACTGCACCCTTGAGCCAGCTGGGACCTAAGCTACTGGCTGAGAGGATTAAGAATGAGAAAATTGAAGAGGTAAGCTCAAATTTTAATATTAAATTTTAGGGTAAATTTTTGATATTAATTTTTTATCACGTGTTTCAGCCCAGTGAGGCCTGTCAAGATTGCAGCAAGAAAGTGCCCAAGGCTAACCTGCCACTGCACAAGGAGATGCTCTGCACAGCAAAACACTCTATCTCGATCAAAAAGCAAGAGGTAAGACTGAAGATAAAAAAATTATTATTATGATATAATTTTTTTGCGTTTTAGGTGAAGCTGAAGAGCTGGGAGAAGAGACTGAGTCTTGTGGATGAGCTGAGTGGCAGTGATGTGAAGCAGCTGCTCAATAAAGCAGAGGACTGGGAAGCCCAGTACCTCAAAGCACTACCTAAACCAGGTGATCTTTATACTACACAACACTGAGACACAAGCTTAGTGGATTGGTGGGGCATGCCTAAAATTTCATGCAGAAAATTTTTGCAGATGCATGGCGTGAAATTCGTGCAAGTTTTTTCCCTTGAAAGTTTCCCAATAATATTATAATATGGCTCATTATTGCAGGTGAAACGCCGCACTATGCTGCAGGCAAGAAGCCTCTGGATTTCCTCCAGAATGCTGCCAGGTGTTATGCCACTGCCATCAGGTGTTCATCAAAACACCTGCAAGCTCACATTGGACTTGGGCTGGTCATGGAAGAGTTCTTCTATGCCCAGGATCTCTATGGCCTGCAGAGAGAGGTATATAAACCACTGCTTTAGTCAAGCAGCTTTAGTAGCTTCAAATCTATTATGTATACATAGCATCTTTCCCTAGCCAGTGATCGTAAATTTCACGTGTGAGATGGTCAAAAATTGAATTTTTGTAACTACTACAGGAGCAAGAGGAAGACACTGAAGGAGAGGCGGAGCAATCGTCTAAGGAGGAGGAGTTTCTTGCGATCTGCAAGCTCCACGGTGTGTCCGCCTCTGCCCCCGTTGCCGTGCAGCTGAAGGCCGTCGAGGCGGAGTACCACGGACTCAAGGATGCGGGGCAAACACACAAGGCAGAGCACGTCCAAATGCTGCATGCATGGAAGTCTAAGAAAATACTTGAAGTAAGCTAACAATTATTGTAAAATTGCACATTAATTAGCTATAGCTGGTCTTGTATTATTATCAAGCTGCTTACACCAGCTTATAAATTACATTACATTGTGTGCCAATTACACCAGCTTACAAATTATATTACATTGTAAGTTGTTTACATAAATTATAAGCTCAATTACATACAAGGGTCCCCCCTTACATTGTATACCGATTACACCAGCTTACCAATTACATTACAACATTGTATGCTGATTAGACGTAAGCTCCCAATTACATGTACATACATGTACAAGGGTCCCCCCTTACATGTAATTAGGAGTTTACGTGTAGGCAGCTTACAATGTAATGTAACTGATAAGCTGGTGTAATCGGACAATGTAATGTAACTGGTAAGCTGGTGTAATCGGACAATGTAATGTAACTGATAAGCTGGTGTAATCGGACAATGTAATGTAACTGGTAAGCTGGTGTAATCGGACAATGTAATGTTACTGATAAGCTGGTGTAATCGGACAATGTAATGTAATTGGTAAGCTAGTGTAAGCAGCTAACAATGTAAGGGGGGACCCTTACATGAAATTGGGAGCTTACGTGTAAGTGGCTTGTAATATAATGTAATTATTGGTAAGCTATTGTAAGCGACTTACAATGTGATAAGCTGGCGTAATCGGACAATTTGTAAGCGTAATTGTAAATTCTGATTGTATAATCACGAAATTGTAATACATTTGTGATTGTGATTATGTAATCACGTAATCATAATGTAATTATTGTAATGTATTCGAATCTACTGTAACCTATGGTAACCTACTGTAACTTACTGTAACCTGCCGTAATCTACTGTAATTGGCATACAACGTAAATGCTCAAATTTCTTCCAGGCCAGCCAAGGATCATATTCGGTTGACACAGAGAGTCCCCTCTACAGGGCCAAGCTGAAGTTCCAGGATGCAGTGAGCGTCAGTCCATCAGACGCCACAGCGTGCTACCATCTTGGACGTCTCTCCCTCCTCCTCGGAGAGAAGGATGTAGCCAAGGAATGCCTCACCGTCGCTCTGGCTCAAAAGCCAACTCTCTCTCCAGCTAGGTTCTGCCTTGGATTGACTCTCCCAGCGTCTTCTGCGGGACATGCTAAGCCACTGCTGTCTCAGGGTCTAGTGCAGTATCTCACAGTGATACAGGAGAGCCATGAGACGCAGGCTGAGCCTGAAAGAGCAACTCTAAGTCAACTCAACTCAAAGATTTTCTATCGTAGATCAAATACACTTTTGGTATGACAATTTTTGCACGTGCCATATAATATTATATTATGTGGTGTTTTAACAATCTGATCATAATTTTCCACTTCATTGTTTCACAGGAAGATGGATTCCTTGAGCTATATCGTCTTGGCGGCCATGCTCACCTGAAACAGCTGCCGTGTCTCTACTCCGCCATGGCCTGTGTCTCTCAGGCCCACCTCCAGCACAGGGCCAGCACCTACGAGAAGCTACTCTGGGCCAGCCTCAAGGCAAGGGCCTCTCTTCTCTCTCTCCTCCACAAACAGAAGGATCCGTCAGTTCTCAAGCACTGCAAGCAGCTCTCAGCTTTGATTGCCAACAATGGACTCAACGCAACCCCTCAGCTAAGAGAAATGCAGATGGAGGTGAATAACTTTTAATCATTAGGTTTGAACAATTTTTTCACATAATTATTATTACGTGTATTATAGGTATTTCGACTCGGAGTTCAACTACAGCCCAGCAGTAGTGACGCTCTCTGTCACCTAGGCAACGGTCAGCTGATGCAGTACGATGCCACCAGCGAGGAGCACTGGTTGGTCAATGCCGAGTGTAGCTTCAGGGCAAGCATCGACATGGAGGGAAGGGCCATCATTGTCTCACTCGTACCAGAGCAGCTGGCCGCACAGGACTGGTGGAAGAAACAAAAAGCGGCAGCTGCCTCTCAAGAGAAGCCTGCCGAAGCTAAAAAGCCTACCACTGGTACTAGTGGTCAAAAGCAAGCTACTTCTACTTCAGCAGCTGCTAAACAGCCAACAGGTGCCTCTCGAGGAAGACCCAGCCAACCAGCAAGGGGCCAACCTAGCGGAGCAGGGGGAGGGAGGACGGCGGGGAAATCTGTGACATCAAGGGGACCCACAGCACCCAGCGCAGGGAGGAAGACTACTGGTGGTGGTGGTGGGGCAGCTGCTTCTTCTAGGCAGACAAGTGGACCGCCATCAAAGGCAGGCCAGAGAGGAGGAGCTGCTACGGGGAACGTGAAGGGAGCGGCTACCTCCGGCAAGAATGTGGCTACGCTGGGTGAGCTAAAATCTGGTGCAGCCAAGAAGCCATCAAATGGAGGAGGAGGAGGAGGAGCAGCAACACCTTCAACTAGTACTACTTCCACAACTACCGAGACAGAGAAAGCTCCAGAGGCAAAGGCTGTCACTGAGACAGGAGGGAAGACTGAGGTGAATAAAAAGAGCTATCAACCTCGGTTGGGGCTTGCCAGAACTCTAGCCAAGACGTCCAACAAGAAGAAGCAAGAGGAATCTCATGGCCTCTATCGTGAGGTGATCACCATGGCTCCTCAGGTCCATGACGCATACATCGAGTTGGGGGAGATGCTAGCCAAAACTGACCCAGTGGCTGCTGTCGATGTGTATGCAAAGTTCCCCTTTAATGATCCTCCTACGTTTGACGATGCGTTTCTTCACGGTGAGATCGTTCGGCTGCTCATGAAGAGCGAGAGTTACGATAACCCTCGGCTCTGTACTAGCCTCATCGCGATGGGGAAGGCACTGGGGATTGGGGTGCTGGAGAAACAGGTCTCCATTTTGGAGAATAAGTTTCAGTCGAAGCTGCTGAAGCAGGTGTATGCTGGAGTGCACGGGAAGCCCATCGATGATCCAGAGCTACAAGCTTTCTTCAAGTTCAAGTGCTGGCTGTGAAAAGAAAGACAGAATATTACACAAGTTCTTATAAAAACAATATTATTAGCCAATCCAAAAAGTGATGTCAAATATTTTTTAATCTCCCTATTTAGCAAGCATTATGTGCACTTCCCTAACAATATCAATTTTTGAAGTGGAAAGGTGAAATATTATGCTACTGCGGCACCAATAGCGATATTTATAGTACAAATTTAATGTAAAAAAAGGGACACTAGATTTCCAAGTATACAGGTGAATCACTCAGTTTGTCCATACTGCTCCAGTAAACTCGCAATCTCCTCTTGCGACGTCTCGTCCTGGAGAAAAGGACAGGAGGGGAAAATATTACTCATGGGACGGAAGTGTATGTGTTTTGGGAGGGGGGATTAGTGGCAATAGGAGCACACTGGGCTGACCTCGGTGGTGACGGTAGGCAGAGCTCCTGCCTTATCTAGCCACTCCACAGCTTCCTCTGTGTCCCCCGACTTCAAGTGACACTAGCGGTGAAAGAAACACACATTCATGTGTGAACGCGTCAAGTAAAAATCAACATTTCAAAGTACCTGGTCATTTTCACTCACCCAATGTTGGGAATAAGTGCAAATTGTGTTTCAGAGAATTTTGAAATTCACATTCTTAAACTTTTCAGGCTTTTCATAGAGGGGATCATTATGGTTTTATTGCATTTTCATGCTATTTAGGCCATTTCCCATAATACTATCGAAGTGTCACAAACTTTCGATTTTCACTTGAGGTGTTCACATGTACAAGTAGCACACAGACACACATACTATCACCAGAACAACAGCTATTAGGGAAGTTTTGCCACTATAAAGAAAAACTACCACTCCAAATGGCTATTTTCTCACCTTGGCTACCATGAGCATGTTGGCCTTCCAGGTTCCAGGACTCAGATCCTCACTCTTCATGAAGAAGCCAAGGGCCTGTTCATACGTCGCCTCGGGGGGCGTGGCAAAGAGGGCAGCTGCCGCCTTCTTCTCCAACCAGGAGAGCCCGGCGACCTCGAAGCACCACCGTCCGTTGAGGTAGTGGAGGATGGGCTCCTCTGGACGAAGTTCTATCGCTCGATCAATGTGCTCCTGACAACAGCGGGAAGAGAAAGAGAGAGAGAAAAGCATACTGACTATGTACGTGTACATGTACATGTGTCTGACATACATGTAGGTCAGAGGATGTAGGCGTACAAATTTGAGTGTTTTTGACATAAACATGATTACTAATTATAACAGTGTATTTACGGCATAGATGGCTTATTTTTGGCTCCAACAATTGACAACTCTTTCAATTTCAGTGAATGTATCATCTCTCAGCTACCAGCAGCCAACTTTGATCCACACACACACACACACACACACATACCTTGTACTCATGACCTCTATTAATCTTCTCCTGTGTACCTTCAAACTTCACAACGGAGCCAATCGCGATGGCGTACCACTGGTGTGCCTGCCACATTCCTTCGTTCAGCTCCAGGGCCCTCCCCGCGTGCTCCGCGGCCTGGGCGAGCAGCCTTCTCTCCTCCTCTTTCTCCTCTCTCTTCTCGTGGAACATACTCGAGTGTACGAGCGCCCGAGAGAGACGCCACAGTAGTTCAACGTTGTCCGCCTTCTCTTCCAAGGCAGCGTAGAGCTTCTCTATCAGGTTGGAGCACACTTCTTGGCTCTCTAGAGTCCGCTTGCCAAGTTCATCGAATTCGGCTAACTGTTGGTCTCCTTCACTCTTCTCTGGCTCTTCCGTGCTGCAGTGGGAAAATAATATTATTAAGCTTGCTATAAGGAGTATACCCAGGCTACTCTCAGTTTTTCGATGTCACATGCAGAAAAACATTGAAAACTGGCTGGGGACAAGGCCAACCATCATCACAATAATAGTATTATCATCATCATCATCCTGGGGATGTGCTTGTGAGACCAAAATACAGGTGATGATAGACTTACTCAAAGAAGTCAGCATCACTGTCACTGTCTCCGCGAGCGGATACAAAGTCTGCAGTGCTGTCGACGGTGTGCATCGATCGTCTAGAGTATGATCTTCCCACATTGACCCCAGCGGCAGCCACAGCTTCACGGAGTCGACCCAGCTCGGTTGTGAGTTCACCAATGGCCGACACGAGGCTAGACGAAAGGGAGGAGGAGGAAGAGGAGGGCTGCCCCTGTGATTGGGGGCCAGGCGAGCGGTGATGATGTCGTCTTCTTAACCTTTGCGCTCTCCAGATCCACCTAGTGGACACGACGCCTAAGAGGTAGCCCGCCCCCACGCCCGCTAGCACCGTCAGAGCAGTGTAGTGCCAGGAGCTAGGGGAACTAGTTTGAGTGGACATTCTGAGATGATCAAGAGTCCTCCCTCACAGTAGCTGTCTCTCTACGAACTTCCTACGAAAAAGAAGGAAATTATCACAAGAAAAGAGTTGGTATCAAATTGGTCTGAATGAGGCTACGAAATCAGCAATGCCATAGATTTTAAGTGCAATGTACATTGTGCTTTGGAATCTTGGAGAGGATCTTGAATCAATACTATACACTTGGCAATCAGGTAGACATTACGTGAAAATATTGACCAATTCTAGAAAGCTAAAATGGACTGTGGCATGGCATGAGGCTCGACTGACAATATGGCCGACTTACTTCTTGTATTTGCGGAGGGAACTCGTCCTGATTGGCCAGAACACAGTCCGTACAGAACCTCTTGGTATAGAAGACGCTACAGGTCGGGGAGACGCACACGACCTTCCTGCACGAGAAACAGTGGGACCCAAGGATCAAAGGATGAGGGGCGGGGCTAAACGGATCCCTCGTCAAATACGCGTCCTCCAGCAGCCTGTTGTGAATTAATGGAAGTGTTGCCATAGTGATCATGTAGTGATAATACAGCCTTGCGGGAGTCTATTTATGTACGATTGGATCAAAGTATCTTCAAATTATTTCAATAAACAAGCATACACCTCTTGCCATTCTGAGCAATGATTTCTACATATGCCTCCACAGTATAGTAAATTAATTTTCATGTGTATTAAATTAACACTGTAGACGTGTGTCAAACCTCTCAGTGTCAGCAGCTGTACAATTTATTATTTTTTTAACTTACACGAAGGAGCGGTCAAACGGGTGATTTCGTCCGAAAGAGTAGTAAGGAGTAGATAAATTGCACTTCTCACAGGTAAAGGTGCCCTTCTTCTGCAGCGTCTTCCTTCTGGGGGCTGCTGCCATGCAATTGGACACGCACTGAAGCCCAAGCATGCACTGGGGATATGGTGGGGACTGGTGGGGACTAGTTGGAATCGTCCCGCCAAATTTGGCGGGAAATTCGAAGCGTGCGTGCTCAAACTTGCACAGGCTGGGGTCACGACGTGGAAATTGGTTTGTTCTGAGATGAGCAAGAGACGAAGTGGTAGGAGTCAAGGAATTCCAGCAGGTTCGTTAAATTTTGAGGGAAGGTCTGAGTAGCCACATGGTAGCTGGGGTTGATTTCTAATTAACGCCCATTATCTCTCATAGCTAAGCGAGCTCGATCGCAATGGAGCCGAACCAGATTTGGAGAGATGGTGGAAGCAGCTGGATTCATTCTTGGAGGAAAAGACGAAAATCAAATCGGTATGTACCATGCTAATTGCAAATCACCAGATCTCAGTGAAATCTTTGATATCTCTGATCTCTGCAGGTGTAGAACCAGCAAAATTTCAACAAAAGTTATCATATGCCTTCAGGAATCCATCAAACCTTGATACAGTATGTAATCCATTTAAATTTATGTGAGCGTCACATGTATATCTGTTGCCTCTTGTACATGTAGGTGGTGGGAGAGTTTGCTCGAGGTTTTTCGGAGTATATCAACGATCCTGTTAGATTTCGAATGAGTCTAACAGCCACCAAGATTCGTGAGGGAGCCAATGTCATGTACATCACAATGATATTTAATATCATCTTGGTGCTGCTTAAAGATCTGTTAATATAATTATTGCAGGAGTCGATTTGGAGGATTGGACAGTTTGATTCATCTTCTTCTTGGAGTGACGGCCATTCAACCAAAGGTGGCTCGCATTCTGCTGGAGAAGCTTCCAGAATACATCGATGATGAGGGAATGAAGTAAGACAACTATGTTTTATAAGATGTTGGCATCATCATGATATGCACCATGTATCATGAGTATCATGGAAGTGTATCATTTTATTCCATTCTCCATTCCAGGAGACTTGGGGCTGGAGAATACCAACAGATGCCAAGACTGATACTGAACCAGTTCAGATGGCTAAATCAGATTGTTAATGGAAAGGTAGCACTATTAATTTTGATAAGATTGTACATGTAGTTGAAATTATCTCTGGTTTTGTGTTTTGTTTTGTTTTTTTTGCTGACTTCAGGAGTTGTGTAGTAATCTCCTTCAGATAGTGGATGGTGCACCAGCCGACATTCAGCGTGAGATAGTCACAGCTCTGCCAGAGATTCTTGATGATCCTCAGCATGATGACGCAGCACAGCAGCTCAAGTAAGCAGTGTAAAAAAAAATTAAGGGGAAGAAGGATGAAAGTTTGTTGTATGGAAAGTGATTATATACATGTAGATAGGAAGGGAAAAAAAAAAAGATGTGATCGCCCGATGTGGGGCTCGAACCCACGACCCTGGGATTAAGAGTCCCATGCTCTACCGACTGAGCTAACCGGGCTTGGATGACACATGGAGCAGGAAATCTATTTTTATACGTCACGTGTATGCGCGCGCATCCCCTGCAGGTCTCTGTTGCAGAACAAAGCCAACCTAACTTCCGCCATATTGGACGCCCTCTCCAATCTCAACGTCGCCAATACCACAGCTGAAGAGGTAAACTTATCTTTGCACGCTATATACATGTTTTAATCTTGCAATGATGCACGTGGAAGGTACTGGAAGTAGCCTTGGATAAAACCAGCTCAGCAGATATTTCTGACCTCCCCACGATAATCAAGTTCATTGTGCAGTACATCTCTCCAAGAAATGCTCAAGATGTATGTGTCGGCTCACTGGCTGCAGGAGCCATCTGACTAGCTAGATAGTTAATTTGAATTAATAATCATTAATATTGTAAGCAGGTGATCTCCGAGCTGCGGGAGAAGTTAGAGCTGGATTTTTCTCCGCTGCGGGTGAACCATGTCAGCTCAACTCCTCTGGAAACACAGAGCGCAGCGAGAAAGTGAGCATCAATAAATTCAGTGTACATAAACAGCCTCAAGTATCATTGAATTTTCTGTTTTGTCATAGGCAATCTGCTGAAACTTCAGACCACTTTGTAGTGTTTGACACGATACGATCTTCCATCTGCTTCCAGAAGCCAGTGGCTGATGGATGGACCAAGGTCACCTATAATATATTCACAATAAACTTCAATAATTATTATTAATTTTTTTGTATCCTGCATAATATGTGTACTATAGGCCATTGAAGCTGTGACAGAGCCACAGGACCATAGTCCGTTAGATGTGTTTGTCCTGTTCATCCTCTACTCCCTCCCAGCTCGCAGAAAGAGCATCGAAACAATATTCTCCAGCAAGATTAAGTCTGGAAGCTTCTCTGAGGACATTATGGACCAAGTGTTTGGTGTCCATGCTGGAGTAAGCTCATGTCCGCTGTCTTTCCACTCATCATAAAATTAATGTTTCAAGATGTGTTCTTCTCTCTTCTCTCTTAGGCTCTTCGTGATTTCTTTCCGACCATCCTTTCTCTGTGTGAGCATCTCCTCTGTTCCTCCTCTCCCTCTGTCTCCTCCTTTGCTGCATCTCTCTACCATCATCTCTTCACAACATTCGACGTCTTCTGCCAACAGGTTGTTCTATTTTACCTTTGGAAGGATTTGCCTTTAATAATTTTCTCTTCTCTCTCTTTGTCTCTTTCTCTCTCTTCCCCCTCCCTCCCTCTCTGTTTCTAGGAGGTGATTGGGGCACTGATAGCTCACATTGGGAACGGGATAAGGTCAGAGGTCGACCACGCCCTTGACATCATCCTTTCTCTTCTGGAGCACAACTTCAAATCTATGCACAGATTTAGTGTATTCATCAAGGTCAGTCACATGACAATCACATGACACCACCCTACTAGCACATGCACATGTACATACATAATATTTTGGCATTTTTAGTCATAATATATTATGACAATACACTGATATCAAATTTTGCAGTCTGTACTGGACTTTGTTGAGCAGCTGACAGTGCCACAGATCCGTAAGCTCTACCACGCACTGAGCACGCTCAGTTTCCAGGCGGCGGAAGAGGCCACCTCCATGCAGGACGAGATGCATACCATCATCAGGAAACAGCTATCACACTCGGAGGCAAAGTAAGCGTGATTGTTTAACTCTTGAGAAAATTGTAATTTTCATTGACAGGCCCTCTGTAGAATTATAGGGAACTCTTATGAGGATTACGGTATAAAAATAATTCATCCTTGCAGAGTCAAATTCTATGGGAATAATTTACCATAATATCATGCAGTATAATATTATATTATATGAACCACTAGTCTATATGATGAGCACGGTTTTTTTAATTGCTCTCTCATGCAGATATCGTCACATGGGTGTGATCGGTGCCGTGATGGTGATTCGCCAGCTTGCCGAGAGCAGTGCAGCGTTTGACATGAACAGGACGGTGGCCTCACAGCAGAACTCCACCTCTATCGGCTTGACACCAGCGAGAAGGAGAAAGGTAGCACAACTCTTGTTTTGTACTGACCTTCATTAAAATTGATGAAATTATCCTTCTATCTCTTACTCAGGCTGACTCAACGCTTGAAGATGTTCTCAAAAGCTGCGAATCATCTCCGGAGTGCACCATCATATTCTGCGATGAGATGTCTTCTGTTGCCAAGTCCCTGGATCACTCCTTCCTTGAAGACCTCAGTGAGAAAATCACAACTCTATTTCAGGTGCATTATTAGTTTCAGTGTTACTATTTTTTTAATCTCATCCCAGTCCTTTTCGGCATGATTCATCAAAAATTACATTTGGTCCATGCAAATGGTGCTAGTAGCACATTAAAAGTTGTACCGTAGATTGGGATATTTTCGCTGGTAAAATATTCGCTTGTAAATTTTTTATGCAGTCTAAATTTCGTCGCCAGACTTTAGTGACCAAAATAGGTATAGGTCGACGTACGTTACACAAAATATTTCGCATGTTTAACTTTCGTCGGAAAAGATCATCGATGAAATTTTTTTAATGGCGAAAATTTCGCGATCTACGGTATATAATATTTTAGTACTATTTTTTATGCTACCAGGATACGTATCTTGTTGAGATTAGTGACCCTTTACCGAACCTTCCCGGACTTCCGCTGGAGTTCTCCCACGGCCTGGACAACACGGAGGAAGGCACCATTGCTCTCAACCTCTTCCCCATGGTGGCCGCCTCTCCAGAGAGACTCAGAGCTATGGCCGCACACTTCCACCTTCTCTGTGTCCTCACGATGACTCAGCACAACAACCTAGAGGAGGTGGATGCTCTACTAGGTACGTATGTGTCTCATTCCAACATTTGGATCCAAGAATGGAATATTTTTTATTGTTTTTCATTAATTTTGTGCAGGGTGTCCTATTGTGATGTGCAAAGCCGAGAAGCTTAACAAAGATGTGTTTGAAGATATGCCTCTCTCTCGTCGCCAAGACATCTGTCTCTCTCTCTTTCACTGCCTCAACTGGTTCGGGGAACTGGTAAGAGTCAAATCCCCCCGGGCCCATTCCCAGATTTCCATGTTTGAAATGGGAATAGGACATGGTGACTACATGTACATATGATTACAGTGTCATCTCCTTGGTCAATCCAGGTGTGTGCATTTGCCCACGAAGCTGACCCAGACATGAAAGGGAAGATACTCATTCGTCTGACTAACGTCACAGAGATGCAGAACCAATTTGAGATTTGCATGAATGGTAATACACTTCATGTTATATACATGGACTGTAGTCTAATGGAAGGTGTGTTTGTTGGTTTCAGCCACCCCTGGGTTCTGGCCCCCGAGTGTCGTCGCTGCTCCAGAGGAAACACTCCACAGCAAGGTCAAGAAAGGAAAAGGGTGAGATATGAATAAATTTTATGATATGGTTGAGGGGAAAGAGATAGTCAAATATACTTGATTTTATCCCTTCAATCAGGGGTAAAGGTGACGTCACTCTGGCCTCCATCACAGCTGCTGCTACACAGATTGACAAGGTTGGTGATGTAAAAAAAAAACTACTCACATAAAATTATGTATACCTTTTGAATTGTGTCATGAAAACATTTTTGTACGAGTGAAATTTTCTTGATAAATTCCGTTTCTCCCTCTCTCCCTTCCTCCATTCCTCTCTTGTCAGGACACCACCTCCGTTGATAAGGCCGCCTCTTCCTCCAATGCCCCAGCTGTCCCCATAGACAAACTGACTCCGTTCTTCAGAGAGCTAGACCTGCGTGTGTTCGCGGTGCTGCACTATGGTGTCCTCTCTCGCACCATCCTCGACTCGGAGCAGATGACCAAGGAGAGGGACGAGCTGAGACTAAGGCCGCCACAGCTGGCCTTTCTACTGCAAGACCTCTCCTCCAAGCTAAGCTCCACCTTCTCTCTATTTGCAGGAAAGGTGGGTGTGGCTTTGCAATTTTATGATTGTATAAGGTGCTGGATTTGTCACGAAAGTAGTTGATGAAAATCCTCATATTATTCATATTGGTCATATGACTGTCATGTGATCGTCATGTGACCATGCAGGGAAGAAGAAAGAGCAAAGACGCCACTGACTTATTCACTGTTGCCGAGTTAATATCGACCATGACCTATCTCATACCTCCACTCTGCAAGAACCTTGAGGACATTGTAGAGTACTTTCAGGTAAAGAGAAAAACATTAAAAGTTTTATCGAATTATATCATATTCACGTACATTTTTATAAATTATGCACTTGCAGTCCCAGATAGCAGACAATGATGGTATCTTGGACGCCGACAGCAGTGACCCAGACTACCCTCACCATGTCTTCTGTCTCCACCTTCTCCTCAAGTGCCTGGCCACGTTCTTTGGCTGGTCGTCTCTCTCCGATCATCTCTACGCTGACTCTCTGAGGCAGTCCCTCACCAGCGTGGCTGCCAGGCTACCCTCCTCCTCCTCCTCCTCACAGCTGGGAAACACCTCACTACCTCAACTAGCAAAGTGAGCACTAATTCACAAAAATTTTGTTGTTAAAAATTTTCTTTTGCGCGAAGTGATTTTATGCGAAAATAGTTTACCAGTACTAACTTATACAGCGAATATATGGCACACGCTTGAAGTTGATGAAAATATTGTCACATGAATATTTCTAACACAAAAATTCTGCAAACAAAATTAACGTGAATTACGGTATTTAGAGAGCTACTATAATTATAGGGAGCATAGCGTTTTCTCTCCCATCCCTGAGGTTACTGCTGTACAGCTGTTGTGTGCTATCCTTACATTGAGCTGCATATCGGATATTGAAGAAAATTACTAAAAATTCTCATAAACATTTCCTACCCCTAAAGCTACTGCTGTATGTGATATTGTTTCATGCTATCCTTGATATTATCATAGCAAATCACTGAACTATTGTACATTGAAATTTTCAGGAAGAGTTGCGAGTATTTCCAGCGATTTGGTGAGTTTCTCCCGACGCTGACCTGCGCCCACTCCTTGGCCAAGCTCCTGGTGGCCGTCTGCAAGACCTGCAAGGCCGACCACCATCACCACTCTGTCTCCGCTGGCCTCGGTGACCTCCTCAAGCGGCCGTGGCGTACAGCCGAGAGCACCAAGCTGAGGAGCGAAGCGCTGGAGTACCTGCTGAAGTACTACTTTGAGTGGGCCAGCGATCCGCTGGCTGTGATCGAGAGCTTGGTCGGAGACGCAGTGGTGGAGCTGATGGGGGACGAAGCCAGAGATACCTCACAGAAGTACCCCACGCTCACAGAGTGAGTCAGTGTGGCTGTCTGTAATCGCCTAGCAACCAAAGTTTTTATATCAGCTACTGGATGAGTGTAGATGACAAAAGGGTAGCCATGGCAACAGGGTAGCCTGATGATGAAGGGGAGGAGGTCATACTTATATTCATACTGCTCACTTAGTCCCATTCCCAGTATTCCAATATTCCATGCTGAATTTATTACAAAATTAATGTGTATACTTTCTTTAGAGCCACTCTGTCAACCTACTATCGGAGTATGATGTCATCTGTCGTCCACGAGCTCAAGGCCATTCCGGCTCCCAAGAGGGGAAATCCCCCAACTGATGAGCAGCTGGATGATAGACTGCAGCACCTTGCCATTTCAACCAAAGTCCTCTTCCTTCTCATTAATCTGGTCAAGGTTAGCAAAACCTCAGCAATTTGAAATTTTTCTAAAAAAAATTTGCATAACTTTTTTTTTTATTACACAGTCATTTGATAGACGTCCAATGCTTAATGCTGCACTGAAAGTGAGTTTGTTAATTTTTATAGAGGTACAATATATTTTTTTTACTGGTGGTAAACTTTCTCTTTTGCAGTATGGTAAGGCATACATGGAAGCATTTCTCAAGTCAGGGATGCCAGTGCTGGACCTACTGCTCAGGCCTAGGAAGGTATAATATTATGCTCTTGATACAGCTAAATAATAGAATGGGCTAACCTAAATTTATGTGAGGAATTATCTAAAAAGCTTTAAAAAATGGACTAAAAAGCATACATTGTACTCTACAAAATTGCCGAAATTTTCAAAATTTGTGAATGTTGAAGAAACAGTATCTGTATGTTCGCAGGAAGATGTTGCGTCAGTGATCAAGACACTTCAGACCAGCACTCGATGTCTTCAGCACTTCTGTGCGCACTCCAAGGCAGTCAAGGACACCAACCTGGTCAACCACGTACCCCAGCTCAAGAAGACCCTAGAGACGCTGCTCTTCAAGGTCAAGGTACACAGAGCTCGCTGATATAAAGTAGTCTAAGTTACGTAGCTTTTCGATATTATAAGAAAAAGTGAAGGAGCCCAAGATGAGACTGAGATTTCATGATAAATCTATTTGTCTCTCTGTGTAGGAAATTCTCGACCATAACCAGTGCAGTGAGGCTTACTGGATTGGAAATCTCAAGAACAGAGACATTCAGGTATGTAATATTAATCTCATAGTGCATGGAGTCTGGGAATGGGCCCTAGCTAGGACAAGACTAATAATATACCATTTTATTCAGGGACACGAGATTCTGTCTCAGATATCTGAGCGGAGTGATGGAGAGGAGGAGGAGGGAGAGGGAGAGAGTGAGGGAGAAGAGGGAGCCATGGAGGAAGAGATGGAGCTGGAGGACAATCGAAGCATCACCAACAGCACTAGCACTGACAGGAAATCAAGAGGTTTGTCCTGACATTATAATATCGTCACAAAAATATTATATAAATACTATTTATGTTTTAGATGAGGATATTGATACTGACTCTACCACCTCATAGAGACATAATACACGTACACTAAAAACTTTTTTTTTCTCACTCAACAATTACTATTCACATTATATCATTATAGCAAGAAATTGCTGCTTTAACGACTATATCCCCCAACTTCACCACTTATACACCTCAGTATTATCATGACGTTGTTAAAACTTAATGATTGTTGATTGCATAATATTATTATGAAATACACACAGTTGCACCATAGTTATGTGATATTGTAGGCAGCTAGTGGGGCTAGCCATTAGTTTTAGAATCCCATGTCCTTTAACCATTTGACTATCCTTCCCTTGTGGTTACCATGGAACGTGATTGTCCCTGTTAGTTCATCAACTCTACTGCGAAGATTGGTTTCACTCAAGTAACTTCTCAGCATCTTTTCCATCACCTGCAGCATCATCATGCATTATTTTGAGCTACTGAAAAATTTGCATCAATTTACTTGCACATTTCCTTCGATCTTCCTCACTAATGTCAGCACTTGATTCCTCCCGCTCCTGTAGTCCGTGTACACTGGGAGATTTCTATTCTTGCTTCTCAGTACTCGGAATGGGAGAGTGGGTGTGGCTCCAGGAGGCATAGCCACACCTACAGTATAATATGACATTATTTATGTATGCCTGATGGTCAATTACATTTTGTGAGTTTAGAGTCTACCTGTGGGAGGGCTCCATCCTGATGCAGTTGATGTTCCAGGAGCTGAAGTACTGGAAAGCTTGTGATTTCTAATAGATGCCCCCCATCTGAAATTCTGTCAAAATCGTGATATCGAAATAATATTATATTTATAGCAGCAACACTATGACTAAGAATCTTACCTCCAGATGTCTGCAAATTGCCACACGCAGCATACTGGCCTCCACGTTGGCAGTATTGGAATGGGAATGTGAAATCGATCAGCTGATAAAAGTAACGCGCACGCGCGGAACGATTCCAAATAATGCGCAACATAGCCAACAGACTTGCGAAATAGAAAGATGTCATCAGGTGCAATCCAGATTCTGCAAAAGTCGCTGGAAGCGGCCAGAAAGGACCTCAGTACGACCAACGACGCCATTAAGCGACTCACTGGAAGAGATCCATCCATAAAACCGTAAGCTAGAGCCGAACTTCGCGCCGTTTCCCGAAGCTTTCTGTCATACTTAGTATGGTCACACCTCTCTTTCTCACTCTAAATTTTGCAGTGTACCTAGGTCCTCTGATCAAGAGCGTCGCACCAGTGGCTCTAGCTCTGCGCGCGGGTCGGAGCGAAGGATCACGGCGCCGATAAGAGTGGAGCGTCGTTTCAGTGGGCATGGCCGCGAGTCTGAGCGAAGGGTGACTGGACCATCGTCTGCAGAGAGAAAAGATGACGGCGGAAGAATGAGGGCTTGGTGAGTGTTTAGAAATACTGAAACTTGCCTATTTTTTTGCAAACAATTTGGATCAAGTGGCAAGAATGGTGCCGTGAAAATTTTCAACCATAGAAGATACCGGTGACCTACACGCGAAAATTTGGGTGCCGTTTATGCCACTTGACCCAACAATTTGTGGCGCCAAGTGTAGCACAGCATCACAGCATAGATTATTATGATCACAGTGTAGTGCTGCACAGAACTATGTATGTGATACTTTTTAAAACCTTTTCATGCAGGAGTGGTGGTGACTCAGGGACTCCCTCAGCCAAAAGGAGAGATCCTATCGGGAGCCGATCAAGGTGGGTGTGCTTTAGTTGGAATTTATTGACATATACATGTCCACACTTTGAGATCCCATCATTTTACTTGTTTATTTAGACTGGCCGGGAGGCTTGGACCACCTGTAGGTGGAGAGGAAGAGGACGAAGGAGCTGGACCAAGAAGAAGAGAGACGCGGGAGAGAGGACCGAGACCAAGGTGAATTGTTAGCGGTGCAAGGCAAAGGAGCCAGTTGTTATTATCTTTAATATATTGATGATATTTCAGAGGTGGATTGGAGCCTGGGTGGAGGGAGAGGGAGAGAGAGGGCAAGCATGGAAACAGCGACGGAGAGGACAATGACGAGAGAGACTCTTTGAAGGTGAGAAAACAAACAAAAACATTGATCACTAAAATTATTCAATCACTGTGATGTTTGTTTTTATGAATCCTGTCGCTTTACAGCCTTCTCTCCAGTCCTCTGTTGTTGCTACTAAGGCGCCGCCGCGACCCAACGCTGACCCCAATGAAGATGAAGGAAGCAAGAAAAGGTCAGTCAAATATAATATTATAGTATTATATTACGTGTTTTAAGGTTGCGCTTCTTTGTACTAGGAATCGTCGAATGTTTGGATTTTTGATGGGTACTCTGCAAAAGTTTAAAGAAAACGAAGATGAAGCGAAGAAATCGGACAAGGTACACCATTTAAAAAAATTACCAAGATGGGGGTTGACTATGCGTGCAATTATGTATCTTGTTCAGGAGCGTCGGAGAGCAGAGATTGAGGAGAAGCTGGAGCAGAAGCGTGAGTTAGAGAAGGAGGCGTCCATGCAGGCAAGGAAGGACCTCTTCCAGGAACTCAAGAGCAAAAAGAGCAAGATAGCGCGACTCGCCGTTCAGATGTCTACTATTCGCGCGGTACTTCTCTCTCTTTTCCTACTGCCATCATTATATTTTGTGTTTATTTTGTTTTCTTTCAGTATGAGGAATGGAATGCTCATGACAAACTACTACTGGGCTACATCAAGACCAAGGCCACGCCTCCTATCTTCTATTTGCCAGCTGAGCACACACCAAAGACTGAAGCTCTTCTTAAGGAGACCCGATCGGCCATCGAAGGTAAATAAATACATCTTATATTTACTGCGTGCATTATTGTATAATAATAATATTATTATATTTTTATAGGAAAAATAAACGAGAGACAGAAAGAGGTTGACTCATTTTTATCCGAAGACAAAGACACAAAAATGGAGGACTCATTGCAAGAAGAAGTAGAGGGAGGAGAAGGGGATATGGAGATGGAGGAAACGGGGCGGGATAAGGGGGAGGGGTCTGGTAGTCGGGATGGCTCCGATAAGGAGCAGTAGGTACATGTACATAGCTGTGGTAATTATGGGGGGCTGCCTCTTTTTTTCCTTTTCTTTTTGTCCGTGTTCTCCCCATAGCCTCTTGATACAAAAGTGTGCAAGTACTATTATAAAAATTTATTATCACGATGTCATTGATTTTTACTTAAAACATAATTATTATGGATGCTGTGATTGGATGTGATCAGTAGGGGCTGATATAATTATAAAGAGATATCTAGTTATTAATTATTAGTTCTATTATCTGTCTCAGAGTTTGCGTCCTCCATTTGTGCCATGGCCTTGAGCACCTCTTCTTGCTGCTTCTTGAGAGCCCTTTCCTCTGCCTCTCTCTCTTCCTTGGCCTCTCGCTCCATGTCTTCATGGATGTCGATGGCATACTGCCAATCTGGGCTGGTGATGCCAAGATACCATGCTAGCTTCTCTCCAACATATACAATAGCTATGACAGTTTAATAATAAAGTAGTAGAAAAAGAGTGAGAAGAGCCTCAAAACGTACAATGAGTTGGAATGGAGTTCTAGTCTTCACCTTTATGTGTCTTTCTTCCCGCCTTTTTGACGACGTACCAGCTGTAGCCCAGCCAGGTCTCTGGTACTGGCTCCTCTATCTCTTCTTCATCTTCGTTGAGGTCAAAGTCGCTCCCAGAGCTGCTCGAATCCTCTTCCTCTGCCATCTTGGTTTGTTTATGGGCGTGCTTTATTTAGAAGATGGACCTGTAACCTCCAGGAATGGGAATAAAAATGTCGGAAATTTTCCGTTCCGAGATGATTTCTAAATAAAGCGCATCAATTCTCGATGTCTATAGAAGCAGCAGAGAAGCGTTTTATACGCTTGCCCTCGGAGTCTATTCGGCACTGTGCTGAACGGGTTGGTATACAGACGTCCGCAGAGGTATCCAACGCTCTCGTGGAAGACGTCAGCTTTAGGATAAGACAAATCACAGATGTGAGTACCCTCGATCCCCATCAAATCTAGAAATTAATTAGCACAAGATCATAGTATTTTGCACTGATCGATTATTGATGGATCTCTAAAATTTGAATTCATGATTGACTTGTAATTTGTCGACCATTACCTTATTTTTGGCGCGCAGATTGCTGCTCAGTTTATGCGCCATGCCAAGAGACGACGATTAACTGTTGAAGATTTTGACAAAGCTCTGAAATGGAGTGGAATCGAAGTAAGAATTGTGCCGGCCTTATTGACACAAAATGTGTCAATTAGAGTTGTACCTTTTTTTGTAGCCCCTGTACGGACACCACGCCCCCGAAGCCCCTCACTTCACTCCAGTTAATGAGATGATGCTCTACTCTGTGCCCGACCCTGAGGTCAAACTAGAGGATATCGCCACGGCAACACCTGTAATGGAACACGCACTTCCTGACCCACCTTCTGTGAAAGGTAGAGAGAGAGAGAGATATCATTAAATTGTAATTTTATTTGACTATTTCAGCGACCTGGCTGTCTGTTGAGGGGGTTGCTATTGGCAACACAGAATCTGGTGATACATCAAGTCAAGATCAAGTTATCATTAATAGAACACCAAATGAGGTAAACATTTCTCTCTCTCTCTCTGCTATAAGGGAGGCTGACATCGTTTTTATATGCTTCCTTATCACTTCAGGCCCAGGAGAAGTACCTGTCTCTGTTACTGGAGGCAGTCACAGGAGACAGTGAAGACTTGAGGAGGGTAAGCAAGTGTGTGATGAAACTGTGTATTTTTGACATTGTTATTTCTCTGCAGCTGGCACTTGCTGATATTCAGAGCAACCCCTCTATTGCCAACATCCTCCCTGATCTAGCACAGTACCTGGACGAGATAGTGAGTCATGTGATCAACAAGAGGGGGGGGGGGGGGGGAGGGAGAGGAGAGAGAATATAGTATAGCACACCTACATTATTATATTCTCTTCTTCCATGTATGCAGCTTGGCCGATGGTCACAGTTCACTCCAGTTCAGCTTCTCAAGGTCTTCAAACTTCTCCTCTCACTGTTCAGGAACAGCTCTGTCTTCCTGGAGCCTTATGGCCACTGCGTCTACCCTCACCTCAAGGCCATCATCCTTGACTCCGCCTACCTCAGCTGTGGGGCGGAGTTTGATCACTGGCACGTCAGACAGTTGGCTGCAGCGTCCATGGCACAGCTCATGCACAGGTCAGTGTTTCAATTCTACACTGTTTTTTATACCAATCGGATCACAGTATTTGTTACAACTATTATGGTAATGTAGGTATTGTAGGTATTATAAGGTATTGTAAGGTATTGTAGGGTAAAGTAGGCCAGGAATCTGATTGGTCAGTTAGAGGTCCACTATTTCACTTCGCTTTCCACAGCCTCGGGCCTCTGAGTGACCAATCGGATCACAGTATTTGTTACAACTATTATGGTAATGTAGGTATTGTAGGTATTGTAAGGTATTGTAAGGTATTGTAGGGTAAAGTAGGCCAGGAATCTGATTGGTCAGTTAGAGGTCCACTATTTCACTTCGCTTTCCACAGCCTCGGGCCTCTGAGTGACCAATCGGATCACAGTATTTGTTACAACTATTATGGTAATGTAGGTATTGTAGGTATTGTAAGGTATTGTAGGGTAAAGTAAGCCAGGCCTGAATCTGATTGGTCAGTTAGAGGTCCACTATTTCACTTCGCTTTCCACAGCCTCGGGCCTCTGAGTGACCAATCGGATCACAGTATTTGTTACAACTATTATGGTAATGTAGGTATTGTAGGTATTGTAAGGTATTGTAGGGTAAAGTAAGCCAGGCCTGAATCTGATTGGTCAGTTGGAGGTCCACTATTTCACTTCGCTTGTCACAGTCTCAGGCCTCTGAGTGACCAATCAGATCACATATTATGGTAATGTAGGTATTGTAGGTATTGTAGGTATTGTAAGGTATTGTAAGGTATTATAGGGTAAAGTAGGTCAGTAATCTGATTGGTCAGGAGGTACTTCGCTTGTATCATAATAATTAAGATTTGGGGTGGGCTAGAAGTCAACATCAATTTTGTGGATTAGCCCACTATGAAATTTTTTTACACATTGTCATAAAATTTTATTTTCTATTTTGATAAAAAATTTATGTGACTACTCTCTTTTCTCAGATATGGTTCTCCTTTGAGTAGTTTCAGCCGCAATCTCTACTCCGCCTTCCGCTACCAGTTCTCTCTGCTGACTCAGCAGAATCCATCCAGTCTCCCCATCCTCTTCTCGATCCTGGCCACCCTCCTCCGCCTCGGGGGTCAGAGTGCAGCCGATGTCCTCCTCCCTCACTTGGAACCCCTGAGCGGACACCTCCAGGCTCTCTTGAAGGTGGCAAAGCCGAGCGTGAAGGAAGACGCTCTCAGGGTCTACTCAGTGCTACTGGTGAGATAAGAAAGTTTAATATGTGTAGTAAGGTTTGATAACACATCCTGAATATCCCACACCATTAGTCATGAAATTCTTTTGTCTATAACTTTTATGCGAAGCTGTGTTATACCGTATAGCCGGAAAATTTGGTGGGGAATTAAAGTTGGTGGTTTGGCAGTCTATATTACAACCGCCAAATTAAAATTCGCCAAATTTTCCTATTTGCATATATACATAATTATGGCAATCCCGTACCGAACCGCCAAATTTAAATCCGCTAATATTCTTGCAATAGTGATTTTGGGCTCAACCGCCAAATTTAATTCCTGCCAATATTTCCAGCTATACATACGGTATAAGTTTATGTTGTTGTTCCTTCACTCTTCAGGAGGTAGCCAGTCTTCTGCTGACCAGCGATGTCCACGTCAGCTCGAAGCAGCTTCAAGCCGTCTCCTCCTCCTCCACCTCTCTCTCCCCTCCGTACCCCTCCTCCGCTGCTTCCTCGCAGCAGCCGCAACAGACGACCCTCTCCACCTCCTCCCCTCCCTACCCCACCTCCTCCACCCCCTCACACCCCTCCTCCTCTTCCTCCCAGGTCCGCTCCAATCAGCCACCAACCGACGCTGGCTTCCTATTACCCAACACAACCTTTGGTCTGGGAGGCGAAAAGTCAGACTTGGACGGCAGTGAAGCTAATCTCGGTGGCGTGGTGGGGGGTAGGGGGGCTGACATGATGGAAGAGACACCTTTGGAGCAGTCTAGCCTCTATACCTACCTCTTTGATATATTTGGTGAGAGTTTGGGTCTTCGATTGAGCGGACGTGACGCTCTTTTTAAAAGGAAGAAGAGCTCGGCGGCGGCGGCGGCGGCACCGCTGAGTCAGCAAATTGGTGAAGCAGCAAGCGCACAACAACAGCAGCCGAGCAGCAAGGATATCAGACATGTCAACAAAGCAGTGGTCGAGTTTCTGAGCAGGGAAGGTTTTAAGCCGGCAAAGGTGGAACTGCCCTATAGCCGACCCCCTCCCCCTAGGCAGCAGGGACATGGGGGGTATGGGGAATGGAGATCACAGACATCGTTTCACATTCCACGCAGCCTCCTGCCTGTGCAATGGAATACCTTGGAACAGGGAATGAGAATGGGACATGGACAGCAGCAGCAGCAGTATAGGGGAAGAGTGAAGACTGGAATTAGTGTCAGTTATAAGAGACGATTGCACAAACTTAGACACAGTTCTGATATTGGATCATCTTGGCTTTGATTGATGAATCATAGAATTTCACAAAAATGATATTATCAAAACAGTTCTTTAATTATTAATTTTATAGCTAGCTATAATTATTATCTTGATAGCATGGATCGCTAAATGATGCAGTAGTGCTTAAAAATCGTGTGTAGTTACTGTTGGGGCTAGCTATAAGAAAGAGCTCGATTGGTGTTTGCTGAAGGACAATCAGTTTGTGCTGTGAGGAGAGGTAAGGATGTGCATAGATGGCTTGAGTTCAGCTCCTTGATAATGGCAGTCTGTTGCGAGTCTTCAGCCAACTCCATTTGACTCTGGATCACGGATTCTATGCCTGACGTTGCAGTGGACGAGTTGGAATCAATAGAAGAAGTTGATGATGATCTGCTCAGCTGTTGGTCTCCAGTACCTCCCCCTTCTGGCCATGGCCCATCTAGTGGGATCAGACTGCTTCCTGTTCTCGTGAGGTGCTTTGAAGCAGATAGCTGATGAGAATTCTATATATAAAATATGATTTAATGAAGCTATAATTATTTAATAATTATCATACCTTGAGACTGCAGTGAAGCAGAAGGTCTGAGCAGCTGACTGCAGTCCTACCACTTTCTACAAAGTCATCAAAGAGAAAGATGTCCTGTTCCTGTCTCATCGCTGCCTCGATGCTCTCCTCAGACCAGTAGAGAGAGGGATGGCTCTCAGAGAGACCAGCCATGTTAGCCGTCGATGCATACCTGCACGTGTGAAAATCAGTAATCTGGTGATCAGTCATGCAATCAATAGTCACGATCAATTCTTAGTCACCTCATCCTCTGAAATAGTCTAGAATTGGTCCATGAAATATTTCTCTCTATAGTGAGTGTCCCTCTTTCTTGAGCCTTGTCACCTTTTCCTCTCTCCCTCTGACTCTTGCTCCTGAAACTGCTACTGCCAATCAAGGATGAATACATAGACCCACTCAAAAATGAAAACTTGGGATTTTGTTCAACAGGCGATACTGCACGAATGTTCAAATCCAGCTGACTTTGGTAGGTTGATATTGATCCAATACCAGAGGTGCCTGATGAGTTGGAGTAGAGTGAAAGTCTTGACTTCATCCACCCTCCTACTTCCTCTCGGGAATTCGTAGATGCGTTTCTCATCAATCTGAGGCTGTTATTATGGGCAGGATGAACCTTTTGCTGCTTCATTTTGTCTCCTTCCTCTTCCTCGATCTTTTTTTGGTTGACTGTTTCTGGGTTGTCTAGTGGATTCTGACAATCACTAATTGCAAGAGAAACCCCACCACCACTGTAGCTGGCATGTTGATGGCTATTATAATAATATAAGTGATAATAGGAGAAGTTATTGTGCATATATTGATAGTTTGCAGCTAATAATGCATCTTACCTCTGATGAGTGGGGGACTTTCTTGAGCTCCTCAAGAAACGAAAGGATTTTTGATCTTGTACTTGTTTAACAGAGGAGGCTAGCAGGCACAGTTTTATCGAACGGTTCAGCACAATCAATCCCTCATGAAGCATATCGATGGCATTGGCAATACGGTGGCTGTCAGGGTGCTTTGCAGGTGTGTGCTTTAATAGTTCCTACAGTAAGTATATTATATTAAATGCTAAACGGAAAAATTGGAGCCTCTGACTACTGATTTGCTGTTTTATAGTGTTGGATTGAATACCTGAAGAAGAAGTTCATATCTTGGTAGCCGCTGTACAGGTGAGAGAAGATATGCAGAGAGATCAATTCCCTCACAGAAGAAGCTATGTTGGCACATGGAGAGCTGTTCACAAAACTGCGGTGAAGCTTGCTCACACTTGGTAAGCACTTTCACTGCGATCTTAAACTCCTTCAGATAGGCACCATAGATATTCAGAAATTCAGACTGTAAACATCACAGATGCAAAATGTATAAGCTCCACATGTTTTAATTATGATTGTGTAATAATTAATTATCTATGGTTTTAGTTTGACAAGTAATAGCATAGTTATCGAAACTAAAACCATAGATAATATAAATTTATATACTTTACTACTGTTACTCACATTACAGATGTTAGCAAAGACATCTCCAACACTGTTGGATCCGGAGTGGTTATCTTTCGCACAGAGCTCCAGCTGGTCGAGTAGCTCCTCGTGTTTCCCCATCAGGGGTTCCAGTTGGGTGGGGAAGAGGAGACGAAGGTCCCTAGCGGAAGTGACTTCCTTCAGGGCCGGCTGGTAGCCATTGAGTAGTACGTCAAGTTGACGGACATATTTCCTCTCTGAGTCCACGATCTTACAAATCATCTTGTTTCGGTTCTCTATTACAAATTAATGATTATTAGTATTATGGGCTGCTGATAGTAATGAGACATATTATTATTAGGATATATATTAAGCGTGTTCAGGACCATGACAGCTGCTTTCATCTGGTTATGAGCTACGTTCTGGTTTTTGTTCCAGCTCCATAGCTCTTTCCGTTACCGAGATACACTTTGGCGCGCGCCGCGGTGTGGAATTAATTATATTCATAGCTTTTAATTAATTACGTCACGGTCCATACATTCCAGCGTGAAATCCATACGCGTTTTGCTACCCCCTGTCCCAGCTCAATAAATAGCGTTTTCCGGGAGGGACTATCGGGGCTAGACGGTGTCAGCGGTACCCCTCGACCTCTGGCACCTGCAGCTGAAAACTACACATGGTCCTGGGCATATATGGCTTAGGGGTCGCCCAGGTTCCTCCCTCGAATACCCCCCATCCTGGACAAAGCCTGGTAATCCACCATAGGCTGACTTCGGTCCCCTGTGGCTGTGACACAGAAGCCTAACTGGCTGCAGTAATCTGCAGTGTACCCTGACCAGCGTTCCAGCCTAGAGCTCGGAAGGTCGACGGGAGGATGGGGTTCCAATTTTTTTTTTCCATAAATGTGTCTCTCATTGTATAATTATGCCATTTCTAGAATACTATGTATCACGATCATGGCTAGCAGTACTAGTACAACTATAGAGAGTACATTTACGAATGATCTATGCACAAACAATATCCTGCTTGCCTATTAGCGCAGTGCATAATAACTATTATGCTATTATACAGGAGTCATATTATTATTTATTGACAAAATTTTTGGACCAATGATAGCTTTCGTATCTATATAGCACGTGACATTATACCTGCTGAGCCTCCTCCAGATCCCTTGGTTGCCTTACACCTCGGAGTTGATTGCTGAGATGGAGTGATAGTCACTGCACCATCGTTTGTAGAAGAAGCTATGTGGCCAGCTACTACTTGGGTCATAGGGAATGAAAATGAGGACACTTTTCTGTCACGGAGACGCGGAGAATGGCTGAGCTCTAGGATCTACACATAGAGTAGCAGCAATAAACTTATTATGGATCACTGATAAATAACTATGCCTATTATGACAGTGTAACAATTGCGCTAACTTATTGAGGGCATATATACCCTTTTAGGTGGTGATAACTCCTTCTGTCCTTCCCCTTTGGCCTTCTTTTGCTGTACAAAGAAATTAAGAATCCATAACTTTAACCAGTAAGCAATCAAAGTACATAAAGTGACTCCAGGCAGTATGTAGTTAAGAAACCTCCTGGTATGAGGCTGGCCATTATATCATGAACTCTTTTTTTTTTTACTTACATGCTTGTTTTCTGCCATCAGCTCCTTTCCCTCTAGTTTGAATGAAGTAACACCGAGCTCTTTCAGGTCAACAACTTGTTGGATAGAAATGCTCCTGATCTTGCCAGCTGGTAGTAGCTGACAATGCACCTCAATACAGCCTTCCTTCACTGTGCATACATTGATAGCGTGTGGTTCACAGCGAAGAATCCTTGCCAGAGCTCTCTTTACTTGCAAAATGTCGGTGAGTGTAGTGGTATGGAAATCCTTCTCCACCTTGAAGACCAAGGCTTGTGATTTTGACTTTGATGCGGTTGATTCTCCTGTCTCTAAGTGTAAGATAGTTGGGCATTCAAAGCATCTACGTTTGCAGTAGGTATCGAAATCCTGTACGTACTTTTCAAGAATATTGTCGTAAGCATTCTTGTGTAGAAAATTCTTTCGGATTTTGGCGATAATATCGTGATTGAACCACGAGCAACATGTTTCTATTAGAGCATCTTGGAGCTCAAACAAATTTTTGGCATTTTTTATTTTGTCGTACTCAGCAGTCTTTCCAGCTACCAGTAGTTTCGTGTATGCCTGGACTTCGCCATAGGGGATTGCTTGAAGCTGCCTTCTCGTGTCTTGCATTAAGTTCACAAAGCTGTCCCTCATTGTTTCTGTCTGCTCTACCAAGTAGATCTCGACGTCTGTCTCATAGGGCTCCCCCCGCACCTCTAGGTATGGATACTGACTTGTACGCTTGCTGCCGCACATTTTGCCTTCAAAATGATCGTGGACACTGCACTCTCCACACGCGCACTCAAATCGCAAGAATGATTTCTGTGAAACACTCTCAGTTACTTTTCTTGATCCTGTGATACCATTTATTTTGCTGCCAGCCTGAAGGGCTACCATACCATTGCCATTTAAATACATCTTTTCAGTCTTAGTTGACTCATATGGAGAGATTTGGTATTGCTTTCCCTCCATTTCTTTACCTGTCATCCTTCTCAGGGAGGCTACAACTTTGTCATATCCTTGCATTTTCTCGACCACTTCAGCAAGCGTGCTCCAGGACTGGGTGAACTTTGACCTATTCCAACGGTCAACGATGTTTGACAGGCACTGCACAGGCTCGCTATACTGATCCATGATCACGTCTAACTCAGATGGTTCTATGTTCGCACATATGCCAAATTTGTATCGATCTTTTACAAGGGGCAGCAGGATGTGTATAGCATCACACACTTCAAAAGTACCTGTTAATAAGATTAATTTAAAAATGCTCACAATAATGATAGTAGCTAGCTACCTGGATCATGCTGAGTTGAGTGTTCTTCGTCTGTACCTCTCCACTCTCTCTTGCTTATCATACCAAGATGGTTATGACTGCCACTTCCTTCATGAATTTGACCACTGCATGGTATGGTAGCTATACTGTCATAAAGCTATCTGGGTATACATGTACCATGACTTACAGTAGAGCCTGAGCTGAGTGGTGATGATCATCACACTTGGCTGCCATAGTTTCTCTCCGCTGCAACTACGTTGAAACTAATTTTGTGGTGGGCCTGTTCTATAACAAGTAACTATTCACGGTTTTTCACACTAGCTAGTTATGTTTTGTAATTTGAGACTGACTTAGTTACAGAGGAAATATTTGGTTTATATGGATATCTATCTCTGCTAGGAATGTTGGAATGCTTAACAGAGCAGGTCATAGTACTAGCTACTATCAGTGCCAAAGGAGGGAAAGAACCACTGACCTGCTTGCAAGGAAATTCAAACATGTAGCTACTCATACACGTCATCAAAAAGGCGCATACAGCGGCACTTATATTGATTGAGTGCAACCTTGATCCCACTCCAAATACCTTCTTAGGGAGTAGCAAGAGCCTGTAGGCAGGATCTGCTTGCATATTCAGCAGTTGGGGACTGGCTTCTATTGGCTGGAAGTTATAGCTAGCTACTCCCACTCTACCAATTGCAAGTTCCCTAATGATGTCATGGTATGCATGATAACAATAATAATTATTATGTAACATCTCAGGGTGTTACTAATGGGGTACATGCTGCAGCTGCCAAGCCCCCTCCCCGTCACTTTTTAAAATACCCTCTCATTAACTAAAGGCGTTAGCTGTGTCTATATAGGGAATTATTTCCCAGGCCCAGCCTCTATACGCCCATGCATGCAGATGAAAGCAACTCGGTAAAGATCGCCAATATTGCTTGCTAGAATCGACCATCATTGGAGCATGCAGGCTGAGCCTTTTATTCTAGGCAATGGTAGGCCAGTTATCAATATTTTCTGGTACACAAAATAACAATTTTCACACAATAATATTGAGATGTAATATTCAACCATTGAACAGAAAATATGGCAATAATACAAACAGCGAATGAATCCAGATGAAACAAAAAGTAAAGTGAACAGTTCACTTTGCATAAATAATATTATTACACAGTCCTTAATAGGACAAACCAGTCAGTGCAAATTATAATGTGAATGATCCTAGGCTATAGTGTAACAACGTGGAGACCTAGGCTATTACTCTGAATGAATGAATGAATGGATGATTTGGTGCACACAGCACCACCTGATGATTGTCTAATAGTTTTGATCAATCGATCATGAAGGAGTGAGTGTATTGTTCGAGCCAGGGTTGCTGTTGTCGGTGATGGTGGGCGACTGGACGATGGGGGTGGAGTTGGTGGGCGTGACCTCGCTAGGGGAAAACCCATGCTGTATGTGACGGAAGTCCATGGGAGCACTGATGTCAACTATCTGACCAAGAGATGCACTACGAGACCTGCACGAGAACAAAAATTACATGATAACATTATAATTGTATTGCACTGTAAACTACAGTTAATAGTCTGATGAATAAACAGTACTACTCCTTTTGTCCTTTAGTAAAGACTTTAATGTAATACACACTTCTCATTCATTAAATTTATCGAATGCTCACCCCTTCTTCATTTTGAGTGGCAGTCTAAAGTGTGCCCATGACATCTTCCTCCCTGACTGTTGCTGCTGCAATACGCTGTGTCTCTTCGCCCTCCCCGATATCGGCCTGTCTTCGTGAATGCTAGCCAAGGCCATCTGCTGCTGGATAGTGGCCAGAAAGCTATTCACAGGGACTCTGGTGGAGTGAATCGGTGTAGAGGAGCAGAGGGGGTGTGGCTGCTGTTCGGTTGGCGTGAGAGACCCGCTCGTCAGGTCTAACTGGCTTTGGTCGATGGAGCCAATGCCAGACGTACTCGAGGTGGTGGAGTAGGTCGATAGTCTCGAGCGAGATCGTCCCGCTCCGTCCGCGTCACCGGCGATCAAGGCTGCATTACGTCGCATCACTACGATCGGGCTCGAGGTGAGTTTGGGCGGCTCTGGGGTCGAGGGAATACTGTCCAGGGGAGCAAGGCCACTGCTCTTCGTAGACTGCAGGGGAGAAAAGAAACAGTTAATATTATTCTGATCCTATGTTTTAATTGATCAACTCTGTATCATTAGTTTTAGCAAGTACTGTATAGCCAGAAAATTTGGCGGTTTGGCAGTCTATATTACAACCGCCAAATTAAAATCTGCCAAAATTTCCTACTTGCATATAATTATACGTATGGCGATCCCGTACCGAACCGCCAAATTTAAATCCGCCAATATTCTTGTAATATCGATTTTGGGCTCAACCACCAAATTTAATTCCTGCCAATATTTCCGGCTATACGGTATGTACGCTGCCTAAAACTATTACTGAATTTTGTTACCTTAGGTCCGTCATTGAGGTCCAGCAGTAGATCGGAGCAGCTGATGGCCCGCCCAGTCATGAAGGTGCTGGAGTGGCGGTGGTGGTGGTGGTGATGGCCGTGGTACCCTCTCTCTCCCTCGTCTCCGATCATCTGTCCCTCCTCCCTCCCCATGGCTCCGGGAAGACTCTCCTCTGAGCGATAGAGGCACGAGTCTCCGCCCGACAGCTCATCGATGTTGGTCGTCGAGACATGCCTGAAAGTGAGATAAAATTGACATGAATAACTGCAGAAGAATATATTGAAGGGAAGAATGAATTAAGTATATCCCTTAGTAGTGAAAACGGAAAATATGATCTCTAATTTTTTATAGAAGGGGAAATGAGACATGTCCCTGAATTTTTCTATGGGAGGGGGAGGAGATGTGATTAACATTGTTTATTATGAAATCTGATGTGAAATCCCCACTGGACCTCCCTCCCTCTCTCTCTAACAAATCACTCGAGGAGCAGCTTCATGCAGCAGCCTAGTGTTTAGGAGCCGCCGAGTCTGATCGAACCATGTCTTCCTCCAAATGTCTCGATATCTCACCCAATTAGTGGCCCAATCGTCTGAAACTAATCCACGATGGTTTGTCGATTGCACAACGCTCTCTGTATCAACCACTGCCTCTGCTCTCTGCACGCACCATCGGCGAGCTCAACCGTCTGTTACTAATTTTGTGTGAATCGGCTATTATTAGAAGTCTAGTAAGCATGATGCGATGGAGCCGATCAGCTGTTGCTAATCTGTGAGCGTGTGTGATGTGTTATGACTATACAATCACTGCAGGCAGTGCAAATGGTGCTCTATATATACATGTACATGTACAGTAGGGGCCTAAAAAAAGTAACCTATTCTAAATTTTCACGCATGATTCAGCAAAAGCCACACACCTGTTATACAAATAATTATGCATTTTTTTCTCGCTCATTGCATTAATTAGATCACCAAATTAGATTAATTATGAATTTCTAACTACAAATCTGTTGTCATAGTGCCATGGCAACTACCATAGCAATGGCATCATCTCCCACCATATAATAATATCACGACCTACCTCTTGAGGGGGGTAATGGCTGAAATTCTGCTGGTCGATCGTCGCACGCCCTTGGAGAATCGAAACGATTTTCTGCTCTGCACTCTTCTTACGGAGCAGGCCAGCTGGCACGACTTGATCGACTGGTTTAACCGAATCATCTCCCCGTGAAGCTTCTCGATGCCATCGGCAACGTAGTAGTTGTCCGGGTGATCAATGGGCGTGTGCTTTAGTAGCTCCTGCAGGGAGGGTCATGTGACAGTCACATGATTAGGTAACTTTCAATGGGAATCAAGCACCAATAATAAGCTTATAATAAGGATAAATTTTACTGAATTTGATTTTTTAGGGGAAATTAACCATTCATGACGCATACAAAATCATGTGATAATCATGTGATTCTGCATGTGACCTACGTACCTTTAGTAGCAGCTCATATCTTGGTAGTCTCTGTACGGGGGTGAGGAGGTAGGAGGCAAGGCTGAGGCCCTCACAGAACGGGCTGTGCTGACACATCGAAAGAAGCTCACGAAACTGGGAGGAGCTCTGCTCGTACTTGGCCAGTGTTTTCACAGCAACTTTGAACTCATTGAGGTACGCACTGTAGATATTGAGAAACTCAGACTGCAGAGAGAGAGGAGAGAGAGAGAGAGAGAGAGAGAGAGAGAGAGAGAGAAAGAGAGAGAGAGAAAGGGGATAGAGGTAGAGAGTTAACGAGAGCCTAAAATTATAATAAATCACAGCTCTTAATAATGATTATCGCATAGCATGTTTGTCTATACAGTGGGAACGCTGCTTTATAAACACACACATCCTCTGTGGCGCTATCAAATTCCCACCTCTAATCGACCTTTGTCCTCTGGCCCGGCCAGAACCCTATGATATAGCGGTATCCCTTTACGATGCGACCGTCCCAGAAAGCCAAGAAGCTGCATGCGTGTGGGAGAGAGACGAGCGACCGGACCTTTGATGTCCCTCTTCCTCCCTCCCTCCCGCCCATCTGTTACAACCAGCGACCTCTCCAACAGCCCATCCCACACTAACTCTGCCTCAATTACGCTTAATCTGATTAATTAATTAATAGAGTAGCTTCCTTTAATTACATATTCCAGGGAACAAGTCAGTGAAGTACTGGTTACCTTGGAAACATGGGTCCTATTGGAATGCTATCTTGGAAACTATCCTTTGAGAAAGTACGATGATATTATGTCACGTCTCTCTATCTATCAGCGGACATGAGCTGAAGTTCAGCAAAAAAAATGTCAAACTCCTCGGCTTGTACAAGAGCTTTTCTATCTTTAGCAAGTTAGCTAGCTAGCTAGGAGCATAGGCTACAAAAATTAGCAAAAAGAGCTTATCCACATGCATCTACTCTTAATCTTACTGGTGTGAAATTTTTGTCAGCTTATGGATAGATAGATAGTGCACCAGTAATAGGCTATCGCAGGTGTGCATGATAAAGATAGAGAAATGAGAAAACATTGTGTGAATACTGTCACTGGGGGGTATTGTCTTACAGACTAAGGCACCTCAATGGCTACCATCAGTTCGTGAATGACCACCCTTCACATGCACCCACCATGCATCGATGATCATATAAATGAAATTCACACGCAGAGATAGACTGTATGCAGTGGTATGCATTAATTACTGGGACAATGGGATCGCTTACTTACATTACTTGCTTACTTGCTCGCTGGAAATGCGTACGTCATTCATATGCTGATAATACCAGTCTAGACTCAATGGTATGCAGCAACTACATACATGTATACATGCAAGTGCTAACTGGACCAGGCATAGTTATGCATATTAGTCGTAGATTATGTCATCTCTATTAATTTCAATTCCAGCCAGTGCTAACTCGATCAGCAATATTGTAATACTACACAGCACCAAAGTTCAACATGAGGTATAAATTAATCCCTTGATCTATGGAGGTACATGTTGATATTGGTGAGAGCGAATGTCCCACCATTAGCATCGAGATCATCCATTAGACATGCAGACAGCTTCCCGGCTGACAGTGCAGCTAGCCATGTATGGTGGTCAGCTACACTCGTAGGGTATTGAAGTGATCAAAGTTATGGCAAGAGTCATATAGCTACAATGTACATGGTCTCATGCCGATTCTCAACTATAACTACAAAAAAACAATTTCAGTATGCACTATACTATGGTAACCTTACTAAATTGACAGCAATAGTCAGTCATGTGCAGGACTAAGGCTGGTGCTGGTGGTCGTGGGGGGGGGGGGGGGGGGGAGGGAGAGAGGGAGGGGAGGGGAAGTTGTGTGGTTGCACGGCCTTTTGCAGATGAGACCAATTATGAGACAAGCACACTAAGGAAATGATCACTGTGCAGTGCATCCAACCATCACACACACACACACACACACACACACAGACTCACAGACTCACTCCCTCACAAACACACACTCACATACTCACACCTCTCAATCATTTTTGTAGGCTACTTTGACCTACAAGCATAGGAAGTCACAGTTCGTTCCCTTCCTTGACCTTTCCCTGCAGAGCATGGCCAAGGCCAAAGCCACAGTGTCTCTATTGAAACTAGGAGGTCACGCTACGCGAGTTGAACAAACACCCATTGAGGCAAGCTTCCTTTTCATGTTGTGTGGAGTTCCCTCAGCCAAATGACCAGCCATGAGTCATCAGGGGAGGGGGGGGACACCCAATCACAAATTAACACTTACTAGTGTACAATTGCAGGTCTAAAGCCAACTAGCTAAGAGGGGGTAATCCATTTAGAGAGAAGGGTTTTACTTCCAGTACACAATCTACAACCCAGGGCAGCCAATCTACCACCATTTGCAGTCTCAGTACTAGCTAGTTAGTACCAACTCATCCGTGATTGGAAGCCAAGAGAGAGGGGGTGAGGGAACACCAAAAAACATTATTAAAACTCCCTTAAACACATGTATCAATTTACTACATACACAGAAAACACCTAATTTATACATAAAAATTAATATTTATGGCCATAATAATTAATTTTTTATTATGTGGACTTACATCACTGCCGCAGAGTCGGGCGAATATGTCCCCCACAATATCAGGGTAGAGGCTGTCGGCACTGACACGCCCCTCCAGCTGACTCAGCAGATCTCTGTGCTTCTCCATGATTGGTTCCAGCTGTGCGGGGAAGAGGAGTCGGAGGTCGCGAGGTGCAACGACGTGCTCCAGAGCCGGGAGGTAGCCGTTGAGAAGGACCTCGAGATTACGGATGTACTTACGCTCTGTATCTATGATCTCTCCAAGGACCATGTAGCGACGATCTGGAGGGGGGGAGGAAGGGAGGGAGGGAGGGGGAGGGAGGGGGAGAGAGATGGAATAAACACATAATTTAGCATAAACAAAAAAAGTGGAAGACTCCAAAGAAGGAAATTTGCGATTACTAATTCCCATTTCTCTCAAGTACCTGCCAACACTCGATTATCGGTTAAGCCAGAAGCACTCAAAATACAGGGCTAAAATTGGTTAGCGCTAATCTCCAATATCCCAACAAATCTAGCTACAACACTGCAGCCCTAATGTCAACCAATTTGCCCTACCAGACACAGAGGAGCGACAATGTTGACACAAGCTCTCCTCTTAATAAAACACAATCGATAGCTAAGTGTCCACCAAAGGATGAACAAACAGCCATTTAGCATGATATATCATGTAGTGATAGTATGCCCAAAATTTGGCAAATGGAGCAAATCTTTAAGTACAAGCTGTGAGCACAGGCTTAGCACATGTATACACAGAGCAGCTGTTGCATGCAGAGGCACAGCCCGATGGTGCGGCCCAGGGGCCAATGCTAGCAGTAGAGTACAGATCAACCTTCAGCTGTATTAGGGCAAGAGACAAGTAGTCTAATACCCTATTACCACCAATGGTAAGGATATCAGGTGCACCAATTGACCGGACACGTCTATCTCTAGCTCTAGCAAGCTGGATAGTGACATAGCTGGGCAACCCTCCCACGTATGCTCATGATGCTAAATTATACATCATGAACACCTAATAATAATTACATCAATACCCCCCCCCCCCCCCCCCCCCCACGCACACGCACACTCACTGATACATATACATGTACAGCATCAGATACATTATATATTATTGCGAATATGATATCACGGATAAATCTTAGGCGATTACCTGGGTATGATATAACATCGTGTAGTGTGTGTCGAACCTTATGGTATACTAAATCACTCATGAATAAGTGTCTGAAACATGAGCTAAATTGAAGCCAGGGGTGGTCATATGTACAAGTGATCTTATGCTCCTAGTCTCCGTGGGGGGGAGAGGTGAGATGTATGATATATTATGGCAAGAGGTGACATATGACCTATAGGAGGTTGAGTTACAGCTAATGGCGTACGTTGCACGTTGCCAGGCTTTTCGGTTGATAATGGATATTTTGAGCAAACATGTTGATTAACGTCCGCAGCGCCCGTGCGTGCACCCGCAGTCTATTGAAGTGGATTTGATACAGAGATGAAAAGATATCGGAGATGTCTCCACTATACAACAAATCAGACTTGCAACTCTAGCTAGAGGAGGATTATTAGTATAGAGGTTTGAAGCTGATTATAATTTACAAGGTCGTCAGTTGGCTGAAGTTGAAAAAAAACCGAAAAGGGAGAAATTGCTGTTGGTGCCATCTCGAGCAGAGCAGCAGACTTTACGTCTCTTAGGAGCAGCGAGACAGTCAGCTGGAGTGGACACCAACAGCTTATTATGAAAATTAACAGCCCACCATTAGTTAATGATTTAAAAAAGCCTATGCAATTGCCTCCAATTCGGACAGAGGCCATATTGTGAAGCTTTGCCAACTTGGGAGCTTCTTGGACAAAAACAGTACTGTACTGTACCGTACAATCGACCGATTGTGGTAAGGATAAATAGAGACATTGGAGCAATTGGAATCTCATTTACAGACTAGCCAGGGAACTTACTGACAATACAGCCTCACAAGGCATATGCAGCGTAATTGCAAATGGATATGTGTTGTGGAAATATTGGAGCACCTCAACGCCTGGCCAGGCCTGGTGGTGCAAACAGCTACTGCTAGCTCTAGCTATGGCCGACGAGCAAAAACATGTGGGCGGAGGGCAATACTGTATCAATCGATTGATATAATATTATGATCAATTCAAGATGTGAAGATGATGATGATGATGTGTATGCTTTTTCGCCCAGAGTCGTTAACCCTTTAAGAGAAACCCCAAACAAGCCTTTTGAGCAACAAAGTCACAACAATACACCAAAAGTGTTCCCAGTGTACGCTCTGCCGGTCGACTGGCCAGCTAGTGGGCTTGTTTTTATGGAGTCTGAGTTGGTAGACCAGACTAGACAGATACGAGATCAATGGGAATGTTTTGAGAGTGTCACTCGTGCATATTGTATAATATTATATCTAATATACATGTATACACATGAATGCACCCTCCGCGTATGTGCAAATTTGCAATACATAGGTAATTTATTACAATTAAACCTTGGAGAATGGCAGCAGTGAAAAATGCATGTCAACGGATGTAATTCACCACAGCGTTATGTAATTGACATGAATCCATTAAGTTCTGCGCATGTAAATTGCATAGTTACAGCTTTTCTTCGTGACAAATTTACTCGAGGGACAAGGGTTGTGGGAAAAATCATTTCAGCAAGCCGTCTCGTTATGTAATACATGTAAAGCTTCCCTGTCTGTGTACATGTAAAACTGAATGAACACATCTACTGGAAATCTAGAAATTATGTTTTTAAACTATTATAGAGTAGTCTATGGCAGCTACGAGAATTAAACACAGTCGCATCATATACCTACATATGCATTTTGCAGAACTATACCGTAGATCCGGAAATTTTTATGTTATAATTCTGCAAAGTACAACAGTCAGAAGTCAGAATCTCTATACTAGTAACAATTTCTGCACGAGGATATGTATTATGATAATCTATAGCTCCCCACGTCACTTACCGTTGTTGATCAAAGAGTTGGCTGCATTTGTTGAAAATGATTCTCCACTGACCAGATCAGCAAATTTGTGAAGGCTGGAGCACTCGCTGGAGGGGGAGGAGTCTCGTCGGTCAAGGGGCGTGGTCTGACCTAATACAGGCGTACTCTGAGGAGACGGTGAGTCTGAGTGCACACCTATTGTGAGAGAAAGAACAGAATAAGTGCATGGAGAACGATATTGATCCTATTTCTCGAGACCAATCTCCAATCAAGATCATAAAAATAATTATTTTGTTTATCCATGACCCCGTAGCTGACCTCCGTTACGTACTCCAGCACCCCTGTACGTAAAATCCCGGCTACACCAGTACCACCGACACAAGGAAATATTAGAATCTGTTTATCCGTCGATGGCTAGCTATAAGTATATAAGCTGCATGGACCACGCTTCGCCAACCCCACTCATTCACTCACTCTGCATGAAAGGCACTTGGAAACTTGAACACAGAGACTGTTTATACCGGTCAGCCAGTTCACAGGAGGGAGGAGGTGGACACATGATCTGGAGGGGACTAGCTAGCTAGCACTTGCTTATACACAAGCAGCAGCTGCTTAGCTGATACTGTAGGCCACACATTGGGATGGTTTATTTTTTGTGGATAATCACTCACTGGTTACATACATGTACTACATGCACACACACAAAACCACACTGATTGGCCACCCACAAACTGGCCCAGGCGCTAGGGCTAGCGTTGATAGCTAGTGCTAATCAACACTGACTGCTGTCATAAAGAAACTGCTAAACAAAACTAACAAGCACTGTTGTTACAAAGAACACAGTTGCTAGGTAACCAATTATTACATTAGTCTTTACCTTCTGAACTGTCTTTTCTGCTTGTTGGTGGGGAGTGTGCTGGAGAGGGTGTGGCCACCGAGTGGTTGGGGGAGGAGTCTGGGGACTCGTTAGCGGAGGAGAGGGGAGGGGGTGCTGGTGACTCTGACTCGAGGGAAGGGAGAGGGGGTGGAGGGGACTGAGATGGGGTGCTGGTTGGCGAACCAAACGTGAATATCCTTCTCCTGCAGTTGGTTGGCGAGTGGGCTAGCTCAGTGATCTGTGCATCAGGGAGAAAGAGAGGGGCGGGGGATGAGAGAGAGAGGGAGGGAGGGAAGGAGGGAGAAAGAGAGGGAGTGAGTATGTGTGTGTGTGTGTGTGTATATAATATGAGTATCATGTAATCCCTTGCCACATGTCCGTTGCTAAGCAACAAAAGGGAAAATCAATTTTACTACCATAATAATTATATTATAATGTCATGTAACAAGATTATAAGATCCCTACGGACTTTTTTTTTGCTACATCAGCATTAAATTTTGTGTACTACTGAAGATCAGTTATTGTAGGAGGTAAAGGGAGCCCCAAAGGACACAGTAGGTTACAAAAGTATCGGCTGGATTCAAGGTCAGAGTGTAAACCTCTAGTTAGCTACTAGCACGTGTAGGAGAGACAGACGTTGCTAAGGGGGGTGCTAGGGAGAGAGCTCGAATGAGAGGGAGAGAAAGCGATGGTGACACCAAGTCTGGGAGAGCGCATCACAGGTTTTAATTTAACGATATTCATGGCCAAAGTGGAAGGGAGTCACTCAGCGCTTGCTGATCAATGAATTCGCACACTATTCTATTCTGGCGTTAATTGAGGCAATGAATGAGGCAATGAATGAGGCTATGCTCCCCAATACAGACCCACGGGCTACGACAGGACTGGATCAAGTTACAACAGCTGTTGTTAACAGTGGGTGTTTTTCGTGTTGTTTAGCAATTTTCTTCATGATTTCACTTGCTTCAGAGCCCGTTTCCCATCCATCCTGTGCTGTACTGCACTGTACTGCTTGTACAAACTTGTTTAGACAAGATGGACAGACAGACAGACAGACGGACGGACGGACAGACACTTTTGCTTACTCACCATTGATGGCTTGCTACGCCATGCCCTCCTTCCACGTGCCCTCCTTCTCTTCTGTAACTCTCTAACAGTGAGAACCATGGCTACAGCTATAGGCAACTATGAATAGTCTTTCTTTTTTTTAAGTAGCCTCTGCCATTCAGTGGCACTTTACAACTTGCTAAAATATAAATTTTCTATGATGATTTGATCGAAAAATTAACTAAGAAATCAAACACTATCCAAAGCATATTATGCTGCAAACTACTAAAAAATAGACACAGAGTTGAAACGGCACAGCTATAGCTAGTTAGCTAGCTCACTTTGCTGCTGAAGTTGGTGGAAAAATGATTTGAATTGAGAGAGGTATTGAGTTTTAAGAGCACCAGCACCTCTAGTCACACGCTGATGGACCACAGTGCTAACAGGACTCGATAAAGGGGACAATAATGTCCACACTTTCAACAATGCATGTCGTCAATTAGTGTCACTGGCCACAGCGTAATGCATTCAACATGTAAATGATGTCCACCCCTTCATTACTTTTCATTTATAGTGCCGCTGCGCATTGGTCATTCAGTGCACTGCGTCAATGCACGATCAATGTCCATGCTTTCAGAGAATACAAGGGTATTACAAAACAAGAAAAGAGGTCTATGAGATAGAACACTCATTTCTATGTTCGTATTAAAGTTATGGCTCTACTCTGAGAGTAAATTAACCATAATGACAGGGCAGCCTCTAGTGAATATGATAATAACCTGCCAGAGATATTAAATGTAGCAACACCATGTATGCCACCTTGTTTGAGAACAGATTGTCAAATTATCACCATACTCTAGGCCTGTGCTACAAATTTTTTTAACAACTTGGCTTTCTGTGATTGGCCATACATAAACAAATAAACAAACACACACACATCTCTCTCTCTCCCATACGCAAACATACCTCGATATTGTTCCACGTTGAGCTGTAGCAGTTGCTGTTATTGTTCGTATCTGGCCAGGCTACTGCGAACGAGGGCGCCGACTGCGCCACGCTCACGCTGGATATCGGCGCAGCTGTTCCCAATGCGCTGGACGGCCGAGTAGTGCAGCTGCCTCGAAGGATCGGGCTGGTACTGCAGTGTTGAATCACCGATAGAGGACGCTGCTGGCGACTCTTGTTCCTCCGGCGATTCATCGTTTTTATTGTCGACTGGAAAGGAGAGAATCAATCGCAGATCTGTCAACTCAAATATACTTCAATGACAATGGCCAGAGTAGCTGATCCTTTGAATTTCAAATCAGTTTACCTTAAATTTCTCTGCCACACACCAGATCAGACGGTAGTCTCGCGCCACTAATCAGACGGGAGGTTTTTTTTTGCACGGATCAGAAGAATTTTTTTATCGCCAAGAGGAATTTCTCCTTGTCTAGCGACACCTTTAGTCTTTTATAGCTTGCGCGCACAGTTTCTTGCTTGCGGGAGGATTCAAATCAAAAATGGGCAGGTCCTATCGATCGAGCATGTTTTGATGGTTGCCATAGGGGAAGACTTACATGTGCAATGTCGGAGGGCGGGGCTGATAGGGCTTGAAGGTCCCGCCCCCCAGTTCTTTGTGTGCTCAGTCTCGTTCCTAGACTCCATTCGCCCGTGCAAAGGGATGACGTCTAGTCTGGGAACGAGACTGAGACACGTGGTGGGCGGAGCTTGTCAATAAGTAAACCTTATGGTTTTGTGCGCGGTTCATTGACAAGTCCCGCAGCGACAAAACACATGGTGATAGTGCTAGCGTGGTAAAACGAAGTTTCTCGGCAGTTTAGTGCATCTCAGAGTAGAGTGAATGTACCAGGCATGGCCGTCGACACGCAGAACCAAGGCCACTACTTCAAGGTACAGTAAAAATTTCAGTAAACTGACAGATTGAGCCCACTTTTTTCGTCTTGATGGGTTGGGTGACCTTTGATGGTATCTTGATTCAGGTATTGGAGCGGCACAAGAGAAAGCTGGGAGACTATGAGCAGATACACTTCAACAGGAGGAGCATGTAAGCTTTTTTGATGAAATAATATCTGTGTGCCCAGGCTACAGCATGATGTCTGTTTGAGTCCTATCAAATTCGTTCCTTAGATCTCTGATTTAGGCTAATAACTTCTGCCTCTACTGCTTTACACATGGTCTTCTATTTGTTTTATAACAATGATTCTTCCTACTAAAAATACAAATTATGTGGGATCTTTGTGCCCGCTGAGCTGCAAATTATGCGCTTTTTTGTATGATTTTTCATCCAAGGCTACCCTCGGTTGTGCCGAGGCCCTCTGTGATGTCGAGAGGCAAGCCTCCGTCGCAGTTCAGGCACTCGGTCGCCCCGGGCCAGATAGCACTGACGTCGAGACGATCGTCAAAGACACACCTGGTGCCCTTCGACAAAAGCACCGCTGCCATGTATCTGAGACAGACAGAACAGCTGTGGCTCATGCCCAACCTATCACGACCAGAAGGTAAGGCTCTCTCCCTCTCTCCCTCCCCTCCCTCTCTCTTCCTTGTACCCGTGTGTACTCTTATATCTACATTGTTTATTCTTATGTCTCTGTATAATACAGTACACTATACTGTTGATTGTTTTAATACCATGTCACACACACACACGGCACACGACAATGCTGTTTTTTGTTAGTTTCAATATACAATACACACACACTCTCTCACACATGCTGCACATGTAGAGCTGCAGTATAGCACTGTAGTGGCGGGCGGCATGTTATATTATTCTACCAAAATAATGCTGTGATTCAGTTTTGTTCGCACCTATGGCCTGATGAGCTATATGGCTTGGCTTTGGTCTGAGAGCGGGTGTTTAGGTGGGGCAACCTTATGCTCTAATTAACACTAATTAGCGAGTATCCCTTGTTCTGTTGCCATGGCGCTCTACCAGGCTACATGTGCATTTTTCATTGATCCTTGTACAAAATATGCGTGATAATAATCATGCCATGCATGCCATTTATGTACTAAGTCTTGTATAATATTATACGTACTTCCCTTGTCCATTTAATTTCTGGCTATCTCTCTTCCCCTTGCAGCGGCAAAGATGTTGTTTGATAAGCAAACTGGAGTAAGTTGTGTTCATGTACATGTATATGCATATAATAATAATAATATGAGTGGAAGAGGGGATCCTTCCCCCCTTCCCCTCTTGTACATGTTAGGTAGCTACATGTGCCTACTTCCTCGCTCTCTATCACTCTATCTCTCTCTCTCCTTCCCCCTCCCTCCCCCCTCTCTCCTAGTTTGAGTAGTCTTGTACACACACCAGCACCTTGGTGCTTCACTGTAGGGGTTTGTGAATCACATATCCTTTGATTGGGTTATCCACTTTCAGCTTCTTTGATATAAAAATCCCAAAGTAGTATTACAACGTATTTTTCCTCACTTCCGTGAGTTGGTACGTCTTATGTCTTAAGTGAGTGAAAAGTTTCGAGATCGTTGTCATGGTGACTAAAGGTGTAGGATTCAGCAATGCCTGTGTCACTTTAAGCTAATAATATTTATTTTTGGTCCTATGACAGTTGCTTTATGATGGTTAGTTTTGCAGCTAAGAAACTAAGCACTTTCTCTGATCTCATTATAATTTTCATTTCTCTCTCTTCCATACACTCTCTCTCTCACACACACACACACACACAAACATGTAGTCATTTGTAGTTCGTAATTCTCAGAAGGCTCGCTATGCTCTCTCTGTGAGGCTGGAGGACAAGCTGAAGGACGACCTGGCTGTCAAACACTTTCTCATTCAGACCAACCAGCAACGTAAGATCACTTTATTTCAACATCAACATCACCGATTGTAATTTCAATTTTGTCCATTTCATCTTCACTCGTCTGACAGGTTTCCTGACTATCCAAGGCTCAAACCTTCCCTTCCTCTCCATCTTTGACCTTCTTGCATACTTCTGCTTCAACCAGAGGTAGGTTCTTGTGTAGTTATTGATTTAATAATAGTAGTAGTCTGGTCACTGTATTGTGAACTTTGTTCCCTCCTCCTCCTAGCGGTGGGATGCCATGTCTCCTGCGCCCTCCAGTCAAGCAAGAGAAAGCTCCGTTCTCGGAATCCAGTGGTAATAGCATATTATTAGTGTTAAGTGGTTGTTGACCTCAGAAATGCATAATTTTTCATTCCTATTAAGCAGCAATGTTATGCACGGGAAACTTTAGTATCTAGTCAACATGACTGTTCCCAATGTTTCAGTGTTTCGTGCTAAAAAATGCATTACAAAGATATATGAATTTTTTATGCTGGTTCATAGATTCTTCCAGCGATGAGCTTGAGGGAGCGGATGAAGAGGAGTCTCTCCATCGCTCCGTTCATCAGGACAGGGACGGGGAGGGAGGTCCCCCCGCTGCCAAAACTGGCAGGGCTCCCCCTCCCCTTCCCCCTCGTACCGACTCCATGATGGATCTTGCCATGGTCTCGGGGACGGGGGTCATCGTCAATAGCCCCGGGGAGGGGGCCAACCAAGTGCAGCGGGGGAGAATGACCGTCCTGGACCAATTCCCGACGCACGAACCCGTCACCATCGATACTCGGAAGCAGGAAGCGTACATCTCCTCAAAATCGATGACTCTTCAGAGCCAAGATAAAGAAAAGGTGCTCGAGAGAAAGTTGAGGAATTCTCACACGGACATGCAAGAGTGGCCTTCTCCTACGACCGGACGAAAGAAGGTGCCTCCTCCCAAGCCTCCAAGAACAGATTTAATCGCAGCTGGGATAGTGGAGGGAGAAAGTTCGAGTATTAGTGAAGGAGGGAGGAGGAGAGAGAGGGAGAGGGAGAGGGAGAAGAGAGTGGAAGGTGGTGGTGGTGATGAATCGGGGGAGACAAAGGAGGAGCTGAAGAGAGTTGTGAGGCGAGTGAGCAGCATCGTCGACATGAACGACCAGGAGCTGACCCGTGTTGCTAAGAGTACAACGCCAGTCAGGCACGGGCCAAGGATATCTGTGATGAACACTCAAGAGCCACCGCATCTTTCTTCGTCAGCACCCAGCGCTGGAGTGGCCATTCCCAAACCAAAGCTGATTCGTAGACGGCGGTCAAACAGCTCGGATACCATCCTTCGCCCTCCCTCGATCAAGAAGGCTTATTCCAACGATCCTAGGATGATGAGACATGCTAATATTCAGCGGAAGCCACGAGCCAAGGTGTCGAACTTGATTAAAATGTTTGAGGCCAAATCGCCCGACCATCACCGAAGGGAGCAGGTGAACGTCTTTAATTGGACGCCTCCCTCACCACGAAGGAGATCAAATGCTCTCAGTGAAGTCAGCTCCGGTGATAGTACGGAGAGTTCGCCTAGCCATGGTGTTGGTAGACCTTATCTGCCCCCCAAGCCTCAATATTCAATACCACCAGTTCCCCCCAAGCCTATTCCTACCACTGGAGAAGGCCCCCCTACCGTTCCCCCTCGAACTCCAGCACCTTTGGTTCCCCCCAAACCTCCCGGGAGCAAGCCCCCAACGATTGTCCCTCGTATGCCAAGACAGCGATCACATTCTGACTCCGATTCCAAGATCCTGGATGATGGCCTTCCCCCCAGAGTGCCCCCAAAGTTAGTTGAAGCATAAAATTCTCTAAATGCTTGCATGGAAACATTGCTTGTAGCTTGCTAATCAATTCTACATGCATTTTAAATATTATTGTCGACTACATGTAAATATGCAGATTTTAATGCGTGACGATCTTACACTAAAAGGTGTGAAATGTATTTTTCATAACAATTTTCTCTTTTTTTAGACGTTCAGTGTTGCTACGAGACCATGACCTTCCCCCCTCGCTGGGGGGCAGTGGTGCCATCACGACCTCTGCCAGCGTCTCCAGGGGCTCTCACTACGAACAGATTGAGTTCTATGGCATGAGGGAGAACGAGGTAGCCCCTGGAATTAGGAAGGAGGACGACGCTCGAGCGAAGGAGTCTAGACACTCGTCTTCACCGCCTCAGGGCTGGCTCCTACTGACTGACGAACACCTTGCAGCTGCTAGCATGGAACAAAGGTGAGCTGTGTACATGTATATGAAGGTATTTAAGCTTCTTGGCTTCTAAGCTTCTAAGCTTTTTGAGCAGTATGTAACAAATATTTTGTGTTTTGTCTTGGTTGCAGTGAGAGAGGGGAGGGTGGTGGAGGTAAAGGTGCCAAGGCCAAGTGGATATCCAAACCGTCCTGGGCCAAGAAACGTGAGCTAAACACAACCATTAATGGATAACTGGATAAACATTGCACTTTATTACCATGGTGACGGCCAATTGGCAGCTCTTAGGGCTGTTGACCTGCACTTGTAGCTGGCACTGGGGGATTTGTTGCTTTGCCATGTTTTACTCCCACCGTTCTCTGCTTCCTCTCTCTCTCTCCCCCTCTTAGTTCAAATCAAGCCTCGCAGACCTCGTAAGAGAATAAAGAAGTTCATCATGAACTTGGCGGCTGACAAGAGTCAAGAGTTTGGGAAGAAGGTGGACGAATTCATTTCAGAGGTCAAGGGTCAATGCAACGACCCTCACCAAAAGATGCTATCACAGGTATACCAATAGTTACTTTAATGAAAATTGGTACTATCCCTGACTGTTCTATTTTTAGATTCGTAACTTCATGACATCGATGCGTGATTACCTCCTCGAGTACCACAAGAGTGACCTGGCTGCCTGTGGCATGGAGTCATGTGACAACTTTGAGCACGTCATGGAGACGACGCTGCAGCTGTGCATCCTCCGCCCCCTCTCCCACTACGTCTACCTCCGCATAGAAGAGTACTACACCTCCAACGGGTTCCTCTACCAGGTTCAAAGGTCAATCCAGCAGGGGAAACTCAAGAAACAGGAGGAGTTTGGAATTAGGGTAAGAGAGAGAGAGGGAGAGAGAGAGAGAGAGAGAGAGATGAGGAAATTTGGAGGATGTCATAAAAATGTTATTTTGTGGTTTACCCTTTTTCTGTTTTTTGTGGATGGAAGCATACTATTTCCTTCTTCCTCCTTGGATCCTGGCCTGAGTTTTGATAGTTTTTTTTATTACCACATGTACTACTTTCCCCCCAGAAACACCTTGTTGTTCCAAACGAGAAGGCAATTGCTGAGATCAATGATAACTTCGCCCAGATGAAGAACACGTTTTGCGCTATCTCCAAGCTTGAGTACCTGCTTGAGGCCGTGAGGCTGACCTATGAGAGCATCAAGGACTCAAGGAACCCCAAGAAACCAATGAACGACCTTGGAGCTGATGGTGAGGGGAACTGCCTGCTAGTGATTATGATTAGTGAAATCTCCTGTAATTAATTTTGGTGATTACATGAGCATTTAGGGTACATAATAATTATTATAGTTATCCTCGGTGTACACAAAATTAATAATAGTTAGCATGGCATCAGCTGCTATGATGTATAATATACCTCCATGTTTATGCAAATAAAATGCAAGATCTAATTAGCACAAGAAATTCACGTTCTAGAACTTCTCATAATACATTTTAATGTAGAGTGTGACGACCTTTACCGGAATTTTTTTAGCTTGCATTCCTATTAGCATAAACATGGTATATCTGTCACTAAAATTGTGTTAGTTGAGCTGCTACATGTATGCTTCATATGGGCAATTTTTATTCTCTCTCTTCCTTCATCTCTTTGCTTGATACACACGTCAGACTTCCTCCCCCTGTTTGTGTGGGTGCTGGTCCAGTGTGGTTTCCATCGTGCCGAGATCGAGGCGGAGTACATGTGGGGACTGGCACACCCCAGCCTCTTCAACGGGGAGGGCGGCTACTACCTCACGACGCTCACCAGCGCAGTCAATGTACTCAAGGAACTCACCCAGCCACCAGCACAGCCAATGCCACACCCACAGGTAATTGACCACACCCACTTTGTGTGCTCCTAGACATTTTTCATAAATTATAAGTCAGGTGATAGTTACAAAAAATTTCTAAGAAAGAATGAGTAGTTGAAGTAATTAATTTTTAACCCTTTTGTTGCCCCATTTCATACTACAGCAGCTGCCCACAATGAACAACCTCCAGACAGAGCTGAAGGTCTACTTTGAAGACGAGAACACAGGGCAGTATTCCTCCGCCTACTACCTCCCCATAGTGCCTAACATGACAGCTGCAGAGATATGTAAGCATAACTAATGAAATTAATGTACAATAATAAAAATATTGTTGTACATGTACCTAGAATAGGCCAAATTGCTACAAGCATATTAATTATTAATTATCGTCCCTTCTCCTGCACTCCTCCCCCCCCTCCCCACTCCCTTAGGTGATATCATAGCTGAGAAGCACTGCACTGCTCGTCCTCAGGACTACGGTTTGTTCACGGTTGTGAATGGCCGAGCCACGCTCCTTGAGGACGGGACAAAGCCACAGGAGATCCTGATGGGATGGACGCTGGAACCGCCCACCACCACTAGCACCGGCACAGGTCAAGGTGCAACCTCACAGCACCAACCTAGCAGCCAGTTCATCGCATACAAACTCAGAGCACCGGGATTAACTGCTAGATAAGATTTAAGAGTGTCGTAATGTATATCCACATAAAAATGGGCATTAATCGTGTGTTCCATATCTATTAACAGTTGCTATGAGTGCCAAAATTTGGCTCATGCTGATCATGAAGTGTGAGTACTTTCTGCTCAGTGCCATAATAATTCATCATACCGTATACTAAAAATTCGGCCCTTCTAATTATTCGGCACCCTTTACCTAATTTTCGGCAAAGGTCGTCACGCGTATATGCTACAAACGCTTAACGGGAATAGAATGCGCACGCAGACCGAATGTTGACCTCTAAAAATTCGGCGAAGCTAAAGCAATGTTATTATTTTCATGCCGAATTTTTAGAAGAAATACGGTAATATAAATACAGCATGTGGAATAGGGTAGGGAGAACAATATTAATCATAATAATAATATTATTATACTCAAGTTCACAGGAAATAGTTTGTTGTTATTCCTATACCACAGTAATAATTGTATATCCATTACTGTCCAAATTAGCGTTCAGTAGCTTTTCTTTGCTGTTTAGCGGCACTTTTCACGATCTCCTTCATGGCATGGATTATGTCTCCATGTTTCAGGAGCAGCCATGCATTGAGAGCAATGGTTGGTAGGATTGATAGCAAGTCTTTGAAGTCATTGTTTGAATTCGACGTTTGATCAATGACAATTCGCATTAAGAAGTAAAGAGCAGGGGCCGACACTCCTATCATAAATGCCAGCGTAAAAATCTGGAAAAAGACGATGCAAAGCCAATACCAACGGCAGGAATATTTTTTCTGTTGCGTAGCATTTTGGGTCCCAGGAGCAGGATCCTGGCCCCCCAGTGCAGGGGGGCCGCTGGGAGGCCCAGGAGCAGGGGGGCTGCCGGGAGGCCCAGGAGCAAGGGGGTCGCCAGGAGGCCCAGGAGCAGGGGGGCCACCGGGAGGCCCAGGAGTAGGGGGGCTGCTAGGAGGTCTGGGATCCGGAGTGTTACCATCAGAGAGAGGACGTGCAGTTTTACCAGGAGTTGCAGTGGTGGCGCCATAATTATTCATACATCTTCCAGTTGGCTTTATAAGTGGCACACTAGGGTCACTATTACTTCGCTGTCTCATTGCAGTTGGCTCAGTAGGAGCTTTGGATTCAGGTAGAGATTTTACAGCATTATCTTGCTGTCGTCTTCGTTCAATCGATATTGGCTGTGTAGCTGCAATAGTTTCTTGCTGTTGTCTTTCCCCATTTACTCCATCGTGACCAGCTGCTGGCCTATCATCTTGCACATCATTGTCATTCTGCTCTTCGTCATCCTGCTCTTCATCATCCTGCTCTTCGTCATTCTGCTCTTCGTCATTCTGCTCTTCGTCATTCCGCTCTTCCTTGCACTCATTAACATACACAGATATATAGTCTAATTCATTTGAAAGTTCATCTGGTAGACATTCTTTAATCTTAATATAGCAGAGCCATGATAATTTATCGCACAGAAAGATTAAGTATGAAACCTCCACCAGCAGAATGAAAATTGCTAATTCAAAGAACCCCAGTCTTATCAGAGTGGAAGTAGGGTTGACATAGTAAGACATAGCAATGGCAGGTATCGCCTGTGCAACATAGCTGCCAATTGCCAAGAAGAGAAATAGACTCACACCATTGGCTAGAACAATGATCACTTGTTTTGTGGACTGCATACATCGCTTACCCCGTTCGTTAGAAATCTGACACTGGCAGCATACCAACAGTGGAGGAGGGATAAATCTGCTATTATCTTCAGCTTCTACTTGGTCATCATCTTCATCCACATTTCTGAGGCATTTCCATTCCGAGAGTGGATTTGCTTTTAACGTGACAATACCAAGGATTACTATGGTCACAATAAAATCTACAACCACTGAGCTCCAGAAAGTGTCCAGCGCAACTCGATTGCTCTGAAATTTACCAGCAAAGATGCTGAGTCCTATCAGACCTCCAAAAATCAAGACTTGCGCACTCCAATAGGTGTAATATCTCTGGTGAGTCTTTTTATAAAGTTTTTGCTTAATTAGCCTTTGGTATAGCTCGTAACTGAAGAGAACAAAAGTCAATTTGAACATGACAATGAATAATATGAGAAAGGTAGTGACCGTGTTTCCACCGTGCTTTTCAATGTTCTCTACTCTGTACCAGTACGTTCCGTAACCTTTTGCTTCCGGAGTGCCATTGTTCACTTTTGGCTGTTCATTGGATAATCCAGGTAGCTGCATTAAAACAGATCACTTGAAACTTGATTGGGGATTTAAGTTATCAAAAGACAAGAGTATCTACATATCACTAGTTTACGATGGCCCTAGCGCTGTAGGATAACATGTACAGGTGTTCACCACACGTACCCAATGAAATTAAATAGTGGGATGCGTCTTATAGTGGTTGGGAGGGAGGCAAGTACAATAACCATAAGAACATGATTGTGGTCCCAGTATGTACACAATGTAAATTAATCATAACAGGGTTGGGGAACATGCATGATCAGATATAATAGCTGGCAGAGGATCCTGGCAGCTGCACTACATGCATGTATAGACCCTAGCATATAACTGATTCTCCTCAATGAAATTATCAGGGGTATTGCCTGGATAGTCCGATATCGATACTTACCAAGGTTGTAAAATCAGCTAATGCTTTGCACATGTCGTAACACACATTTCCCGGCATGTCCTCATCAGAAGTTAGATTGATAGATATCCTAATCATTGGCTTGTATACATCACATAACTCAAACCCGAACACCCGAAGGTCATATACAGTGATCCTCAGCAGTATTTTCCCAGTGGTAGTCCTCGTATTAAACACTGTCCATATGAATATCCAATTATCTGCATTTTTACACGAATCGTTGTGCATGGAAGCACATATCTCATCTGTATTTGAGCCACACGTGATGTTGTACTGTACTGCGATGCACTGTCGCTCACCGCCATTTGAAGTGAATCCGTCCGGTTGGCGAATATTGTAACTGTTTATTTTCTCATTCCGAAAACCAGCTAAGAGCAGTTGTTGAAGTTTGAAATTTTGTCTATCATCATCTTCCGACTCGGAATTCTCCCCAGACCCCCCAGAGTCCGGGTCTAATGGTCTTTCTCCACAAGAGCTGCTGCTGTCTAGTAGGTCGAGATCTTCAGGAAGCTCGAAATAGGATAGCAGACTACTGGAGTCTATCGAACGCGCATGCCGCGTCGGCACTCCAGCAAGAAGAATCAGTAGAACAGTGATAATGAACCTCATAGCGCTGCTTCTGCAGACATACTATTAAAAAACGGGGGATGCAGTGATTTAGTAAAATTTTTTATTTGCGCATGCGCAATCGGGAAAATGTACACATGTACACCCACGTGTACTATTAAAAGTGCAAGCATGGCTGAAAAAGAAAGACTTCGTACAAGAGTGGAGCTGGGTGAATACAGCGTTACAAACGTGAGTTATGATGATATATATAATATAACTATCTGATGGTCACAGCTTCACCTCACTGCAGACACACAGCAGTGATTTCCCTGGCAACTACCATGGCATAGACGACACTTGGGACCTGGAGAGATTCAAGGAGGTAGTATGAACTACACCCAGTAACCAACTAGCCTCACCTCTCTCCCCCTCTCTCCCCTCTCCCCTCCTCCCTTCTCCCTCCCTCTCCAACCATACAGAAGTTTCGTATCTCCTTGGTGCGTCTGTCTGACGATGAGCTAGAGTTTGACATGGTTGGAGTTGATGCCGCCATTGCCAACGCCCTCCGTCGAGTTCTCCTAGCCGAGGTTCCCTCAATGGCCATTGAGAAGGTCTTCATCAACAATAACACGTCCATCATCCAGGACGAGGTGCTGGCTCACCGCCTCGGGCTCATACCAATCAAAGCTGACCCAAGGAAGTTCAACATGCTCCCTCCTCGTATGTAAATTCTTTGAGTGACTCAGTTTTTTTAGTCACAATTACTTTAACAAGAATTTTTCATATACAAGCACTAAAATTTAATATATAGCACTCACTCACAGCACAAGAAATTTATCGAAGGCCGACTAAAATTTAATGTTAGTGCCTTGAAATTTGTTTCAGCTGATGGAGGTGGTGATTCCTTCCCTGAGCCTGCTGCCGACACGATGCTGGAGTTCAAGCTAAAGGTCAAGTGCAAGCACAACTTCAGAGCACCAAAAGGTTCAGAGGATCCAAAGGAACTCTACCAACATTCCAACGGTGAGAGGCCAATCTATGACAAGGCTTTATACCACACCATTGCATAGGCGAGCGAATTTCACCCAAAAAAAAAATTATCTTCCTGTGGTATCATATCACTCCTTTTTTCCATTTCAGTGATGTCAGGTGACATGCAGTGGGTGCCCATAGGGGACCAGGCCACACTGGTGAGTGTATAGATCTAGAGTGGCCATTATTGATCAATTTACTGACGTTTGTTCATATTAATAATTTATGTCTCCATGTTTCCAGCTAGGAGAGGTCTCTCCGGTGCACAGTGACATACTCATCGCTAAAATGAGACCTGGTCAGGTGAGATAATACATGCACCGAGCGTATTGTGCTGTCAGCTCCAGTGGATTTCTTGTGATTACATGTACTCTTTTATTGCTAGGAGATTGATGTTCGACTTCTCTGTGTGAAGGGCATTGGACAAGACCATGCTAAGTTCTCACCAGTTGGTAGGTCTAGTACCCACACTATACCGTGAATCGCGAATATTTCGTGTCTAAAATATTTCATGCAATAATTTTTCGTGTTAAATAATTTTCAGACAACAACCCTGTACTGCATTATCGTTAATATTGCGCATGTATTTTCATGCGCTTAATCTTCGCACAAGCCAGGCTGTCCGAAAATATTTTACCAACGAAATATTTGTGATTTCGATAATTCACTAGAGCTCATACATGTAAGTTACAAAAACCTGTCTCTCTCTCTCTCCCTCTAGCCACAGCCAGCTACAGACTCCTTCCAGAGATCACCCTGACGAAGCCAGTGAGAGGAGAGAAAGCCAAGAAGCTAGCCAAGTGTTTCTCTAAGGGAGTGATCAAGGTAGTGAGGGGGGAGGATGGGGAGAGCTACGCCAAGGTGGTGAACCCTCGGAGGGACACTTGTAGCCGAGAGGTGTTCAGACATGACGACCTCAAGGACTGCGTCAGGCTCTCCAGGATCAGAGACCACTTCATCTGTAAGCAACTTGGTTATTATTGTATTGTACAGTCTTGAATATATGATGATATTGAGCAAGTATAGGGATTCTAATATTTTCCTCAAAAGTGCCTTCAAACAGTGAAAAAAATATTATGAATAATTTTAGGTTTAGTCTCGTACTTGGGCCTTTTCAACTATTTTTTGCATGAATCGGGGGAAGCGAGACTATAATAGATTTTCAATAATAATATTATTATGAACGTCATAAAATTTTAATATTATTGTTATTTTCAGTTTCAGTTGAGTCTACAGGCTGCCTGCCTCCCAATGAACTGGTGGTGGAGGCTGCAAAGGTCATGATCACAAAATGTCAACATTTCTTGAAAGAATTGGACAGTATTATAGGACAATCACATGCAAATCACTAAAGCAGTATATATCATGTTATTGATCATTAATTTTATGAAAGGCGATATTTTTTAAATTTGTCGTTTGATTAGTAGTGGCAGTTTTGAGGGGGAATTCCCTCCCCAAGCTCCACCCTCCTTCGTTTCCGAGCATGCATCTCTTCAAAAAAGTCGTCAATATCTCTCTTGGACACAACCTGTAGAGAGATCAAACAAGATCACATCACCCCTCCCCCCTCAGCCCCCTTAGTTAACTTCCACTGGTAGATAGGGTGGACTCACCTTCCCTTGCTGTGCAAACCCTTTCAGAAAATCACTCAATTCCGACTTTAGTTCATTGTACTCTGAAATACCGTAAAAAAATGATAGTGATAGTACACAAGCCTAGAATTGAAGCCTTCTCTCAATCTGGCTACCGTTACAGTAGTACTATAGAACCACTTCGATCCTATGACTTACGGTGCAGTGCCTCCACCTGTTGGACTCTATCGAGAGAGCTACCAAGAGCGCTCATTCCCGCGTCCAGTGTAGTGGGTCTCCTCTCTGCCTTCCCCTCATAGACTCCAACAGGGTCACTCTCCTCCAAGAGAAACTCCACCCCCGAACTAGCGTAGAGTTCCATGCAGCCGACGCAGCGACAGAGCTGAGCCCTCCAGCCTTCCCCAAAGAAACCAGCCCCAGCCGCTGGATCACTAATGGCTCCCTCACTTGATGGAGCTTCACCGTATGTAGTTGATAGCATAGCCTTTCTCCTTTCTATTTCACACAGCTGTTTCTTATCAACTCCACTGTCCTCAGTTTCTAAAGTTGAGGTTTTTGAGTCTCCATTTTTGGATTCAAAAGTTTCATTTTTTGATTCTCCATTCTCATTCTTTGGTTCTGATTCTGTGACATTGACTTCTGTTGGGTGAGGTTGAGTTGTGTTTGAGTCAGCCGTAGCTTCCTTTGATACTTTGATAGGACAGCCTCGCTGCTTGTAGAGGTGGAGGAAGTCATGTGATTTCATGCAGGCATCACATGACATCTCTTCGTAAGAGTCAGGGACTTCCCCACCTAAATGCTGTTAGAGAGAGGTGGAGGGGGAGGGAAAGAAAGAAATTAATCATCAAATCCCTATAGTGTACTGTCCCTTACCCTGGAATGGAACCAGTCCTCACAGATACAACACTGAATCATTTCATCCTCCACCTACATGGTGTGTAAAAATGTCATGATATAATTATACCGTAGATCGGGATACTTTTCGCTGGTAAAATATTATTTTGCTTGTAAATTTTTCATGTAGTCTAAATTTTGTTGCCAGACTTTAGTGACCAAAATAGGTATAGGTCGACGTATGTTATACAAAATATTTCGCATTTTCAATTTTCGTCGGAAAAGGTTATTGACGGAAAAATTTTAACAGCAGAATTTTGCGATCTACAGTACACCCCATAAGGGTGCCGGTCCCATTATAATAAAGGTCCCCAGGTAACTCCACAATCCTAGATACATTCACATACTCCTTCCCTCACCTCATCCTCACTATCGGGATACGGTCTGTTGCAAGTGCAGTAGACTCCACTAAAGTTGTGGTTGTATCTATTCTCAGAGTTTCTCCCATCTTTGTCCTGTGTACAGACATAGTCACAGTGAAATCAGAAAAGTAGATCCACTACAACACTAACAGGGCAGAGGGAGCAGGAGAGAGAGGGAAACCTGGAGTTGCCGCAATCACACCTGAAGTGCCTGCAAATTATTATGTACAAATACACATCATCAGACATGTAAAGCACGATCACTAATCAAGACTTTTTAGCATTCGATAATTTAGGCTAGTTCCACATGGAGAGGCCCCATTCCCCATGGACATGTACATGTATATTGGAAAAACTGCCTGAGGGCGACAATGTATAAATAATATAATTATAGCAAGCCAGCACTCACCTCTTGGTGTACAGCTCATAGAGTGTGTGCCCATCGTGGCAGTGTAGACTACAGGCTAGGCAGACCCCACCAGGCTCTGACTGACTCTGCCGTCGACCAGCACCGCCGCCATCATCATCCACACTGCTGCACGTGGCACAGGCGTACAGCGCCTGGCGGTACACATAACCCTGTACATTTATGCACCTATCAATATAATGCCCCACTACCCCCCTCCCGGGCGCTATAGGGGGCAACACAGGGGGATTGACATAGAAAACCAAGCCCCAGACAGGGGCATTTGACATGCATGTAGTCGATATTTGTCAAATCCCCTATCATTTCCCCACCCTGGAAGGGGGATAGAGTGGGGATTTGACAGATGAGGCTGGCCCCACCTTACGGGAAGTTGACGAGTTCATTAGTCAAATCCCCACCTAGCCCCTATGGTGCCCGGGAGGGGGGTAGTGGGGCATTACATTGATAGGTGCATTACAAGAAAGTATTAAACGCTAATTAAATGTTGGCACAGTTTTGAGCACTAAAGTATAATTATTTATAAAAATTGTAGATCCTTATACTAGCAGCTGGTATTGTGATCGCAGATTAAATCTGAATTCTTTACTAAAATTGAAATAAAAAATAGTGCAGTGGATTTTACCTTAGTGTACGTGCACCGTGTGTCATCGGAGTCGCCCAGTACAGCATTGGCCGTCTGCTCCAACCGCTGGTCCTCCTCCACCACGTCCTGGAGCGACAAGATGGTGTCGTCTTCTCCTTCAGTGGCCATCTTCACACTGTGACGGGGTGTGCTTCAAAAAGAAAAGAAATCGCGTTGTGACCACACCCACAAGGTGATTGCAAAAAACGAGGGTGGGGCTGGGTAAAGGAGCAAATAAGGGGAGGATCACATGCACACCCCTCAGTTTTAAAATTTTCAAAATTATAAAGATGTTTCCTAAAGTGATAATTGGAGCCGCTTTTTTGTTCATCACGGTACTTTTCCATGGAGCTGCTTGCATTGGTGATCAAGATAATATTACTATTCAATGCAAAGGCTTCAATCCGAACCCAAATGTAAGCTCTGAATATGATCTTCATCAGACGATAAAACAAGGACTGGCTAACAATTCTACGAATTTATACAACATCCAAAAGACTAACCTCAAGCGAAAGTCCGATTCCAAAATTGCCTGTCTTTCAGTCATGTTTAAACTATTCAATATAACTATAAATGACAGCTCAGAATGCAAAGTCAGCGTAAATCAAACGTTCTTGTGGACTTCATTTGATATGAGTGATTATTTTGGATCTCTCCTCCTTAACTACACCTGGTATGATCTTCGTGTTTTTGGCTTTGGATGGGAAGATGATTGTGAGCTATATCAACCTCCCATTAATATTTCCATTTCTGTGGATGAAATTCAGTGCTTTACCAAAGACGAATTATGCAGTGCTCTACAATACATAACCACAATGGTAAGTATTTACAGTCTGAATTAGTGATATAGTATTAGGTCCTAATAGTACTTCAACTAATTAATTCTTCAATATTGATTCAAGGTGTGTTTTTTTTCTTCAATTATAGCTACCAGCATATTCTATTGCTCAAAACATTTCAATACAGAGTGAAGAAATCGGAATTGGTTATGCGCAGCCATGGCAGTATGTCAGGGAATCGAAAAATCCAGAATGGAAAACCGATCCAACCGTTAGTGTGATCGTGATAAGTATCCTGGTGCTCTCAAAAATGATCATTTTCACACTCGTAACAACTTACTATGAGAGTGTGAAGCAGCTTATGAAGGGAAAGAGTTCGCCATTGTACTACTTCTTTTGGGGCTGCCATTGCTTAACATTACTGGCCCTTATCATTGGTAACCTTTCTTATATTGCCATTAAACAAGAGAATAAACTCATTGTTGTTGTATCCACTGTTTCGGCAGTGATAGATATCATAGGAGCATTGGTTCTATTAGGCATAAAGTATCGCAGTGAGCTACTGCCAGTACCGCTGTCGTCATATTTCGAGCTGTGTGGAAGAAAATTTTGCATCAAAGCTTGGGAACGTGTTCTGAACTTTGCGGCTTTTTTCTTCACCTTTTTCTTCATCAGTACCATACTACAGACTGTTCCAAATGTCTTAATTTCCTACTATGCTTTCCCGTCAAGAACCCTCATTCGTATCGGCTTCTTTCAAGTCAGTTTTGTGTGCTTAATTGTAGCATTTGGGGGTCTAATCTTCCTTCTAGAAAAACTAGGTTGGCTCCTCCACATTAAGATACATAAAAAGATCCCTAACGAATTGCATTCTGCGGCTTTAATCATCCAACATATCGATATACAAAAATCTCAGGCTCCCCCTATCCCACCCCCTGAGTCTACCTTAAATCAAGCTGGTGGACAATCCAGAGCAGAACAAAGTTTCAATGGACAGGACAGTGAGCCACCATGTGGCAGCATACAAGAATCAAGCTCTGGTGTTCTTCAACAACACTCACAAGCGTTGCACTCACGGACTGGACAGCAAACTGAGCCACAGGAAGGATTTGAAAACGTTGAATATTCAAATAATGCTGAGCTCAAGTATTTGAAGGATTTATTTATCGTGGGCCTTCAAATTGTGACTGCTCTACTTCTTGCTGTAGCCATTTTCTTCCTTATAATCGTGATCGGAATTATAGTCTTCACAGACTCTGTTGATAAGGATAACGTGCAAGGAATTCTAACTCTCTTACCGACTATTGTAGTTGATGCCGTGATCATAGTGACACGCAAACGGTTTTTTGACAACAAGGAAGCCCTCAAGTACCAGCTTGCAAGAGTGGTGGAAGATAATACAGAAATGCCCAATGAAAGGACACCTCTGGTACGATAGACCTTAGCTACGTATTAATGAAAATTCATGGGTATGTGGGGTATACGTATAATATTATAGCTGATTATCTTTATGAATCAGTATGATTACTAGTTTAATTAACAATAGCTTGTAGCATAATTAAGGTGCATGCATTTATTTTTGGACACTCAATATTTTTTATGCTGTTATTATCTTCATAAGTGGTAACTCGTGAAAGATATATTATTATAGAGGGGGGATTATACTATACAAAACTAGGTTCAAAAACAAGTACTATAAAAAAGTAATAATTGCTAACAGACTTATAAGCAAGCCTCTCCCCTATCAGGATGAGGGGTACTACTGTAATAGTGTAAATGTGTGATACTATAATAATAGGGAACTTATCAACAGCTCAGCCTGTAGCGTTTGCAGGTTATGGATACTTTTCTATTGTTCAATTAATTAGTCCCGTGCCATGAGGCACTGCCATGCCATGGTGATGGTGATGAAGGTGCTCATCACTGTGATGACTGTCATGATGCTCCATTGCACTCTTGGTAGCTTTGCCCAAAATATCCTTTATCGTGTGAGAAATATTTCCATATCTTATGAGAAGCCATGTGTTGAGAGCAATGGTTGGTATGATCGCGAGGATGTCCTTAAATTGATCATTCGACATAGATGTTTGATCGATGATGATATTCATTATGAAGTAGAGCAATGGAGCTGATATCCCTATCAGAAGCATGGCCACAATGATCTGAAAGGCTGATGTAAAAAACAGCCAGTGGCATCGCTTATTAGAGCATTTCCAGTGGCCAAAGCTAATTAACTCTGCTTTAGTGCCATCTACGAGATACTCCTCTATGTATTTAATCTTTTTAGGCTGTTGTGCTATAATTTGGGGTACAGGTGGAGGTGTAAGATTTTGGGGTGGTGGAGGATTTTGTGGTTGAGGAGGATTTTGTGGTGATGGAGGATTTTGTGGTTGAGGAGGATTTTGTGGTGATGGAGGATTTTGTGGTTGAGGAGGATTTTGCAGTGGTGGAGGATTTTGTGGTGATGGAGGATTTTGTGATTGAGGAGGATTTTGCGGTGATGGAGGTTGAGGTGTAGGATCTTTAGCAGAAATCTCTTCAACTTCATATACCTCATCTGGTATCCTCTTTGCACAGTGAACATAGCTAAGCCACACACACTTGTCAACCAAGTATAAAAAGAATGCAATCTCAACCACCAGTATGATAACCGCTAACTCAAAAAATCCTAGCTTTATCAGTGAGGCAGTGGGGCTGATGTAGTAAGAGATAGCAATGGCAGGGAGGGCCTGGATCAGGTAACTCAAGGAGGCTATAAATGTGATCAAACTTAATATATTTGTAAAAATTGTCCAACAGTTCATACAACATTGCTCCATTGAGCAAGTAGGTGTTTGTTGCTCAATGTGGCCTGCCGCCAGAAGCGGAGTGCTTTCATTAATGTCATTAGAGCAACTGTTACGTGGATGTGAACAGCAAATGCAGTGGCAGAGCAATGATAATGGAGGAGGAACGAGAAATATGTCATCTTCTGATTCCTCTTTCCAGCATCTATTACAGCATTTAGAGTAGCCTTTTTGAGACAATAGCATAACAAGCACTACTATCCCCAAAAGTATATCGATACCTAGGGACACAATGAATGTATAACGTGAAACAATGTTCTTTTGGTACTTAAAGGCAAACCATATGGATAATATTATGATCATGCCTGCAAGGATTAGCGTCTGTATAGCCCAGTAGATATAGTACCACCTATGAGTCTTTTGATGAATCTTATGCTTGAGGAGTTTACGATAAAGCTCATAGCAAAATGCTATAATAAGAAGTTTAGATGTAGCAATGAGAAATGAAATGTAAATGGCAATGCTTTCATCACAATACTTCTCAAAAACTTCTTCCTTGCACCACTGTATTGCATATCCTTTAGCTGTTGGAGTAGTAGTATTTGCATTTGGCTCCTCGCCAGATAATTCTGGAAGCTGTTGTATCAGTATTAATTATTTAATTATATTGCCTACAGGGTAGGCATAATAATTATTATTACACAAAATCCATACATTTTCTTTGCTATACATAATATTAAAGGAGGCTTCAAGATACAATTAATTTTAGTCTTTGTTCTGTAAAATTTTTAGTGGTTGCGGAGAGATGGCTGTTTTAATATTTAATTTAAATTTTCTAAACATCATGGCACATAATAATATTGATTGCTTTAGAGGCCTTTTAATTTACTCTACTAATTTTAGATATCCGCTTAAACACATACCTTAAGCTCTCATAGTGGTACACACACATGTTCACACGTGTACATGCATATTATAATAATAATGCACATATTAATATGAAGTGGGACGAGCCCTGAGTTCTTTAGAAGCAACGAAGAGTTTAATACTGGACAAAAAGTGGAATTTCCTGCACTACAGAAAACATACAGTGGATATTAAAATTTTTTTAATTTTAAGTGAAGTTTCCTGCATGCTTTTTTGTACATGCTTTTGTCAATTATACTACATAGTTTCTTGGGCTAGTGGATAGATCATGTGTCACTAACATATCATTCATATTCTGTGTATACATGAAACTTGATGTCTTATTGTGTTATCTGTGCTGGTGGATACATGAAGTGTTGCTAACATTAATTTACATTCACACATTTTCCACGAAAATTTCCCGCTATATATTATATGGAAGCCAGTAATGTTTGCGAATAATTGTCAGCACACCACTGGCCACTCACGAAAGATACAACATCTTGACAGACTGCTGCTGAAAGATGAGACATCTTGACAGCTCTCTTCATGTCTCGTTAAATACGGTAATGCTCTCACTCATCTCTCTAGCCCTCTTCTTGCTACTACAGGTGTACCACTATTTCCGAGCGAAGCGAGGTCTCTACTCGGGCTCGAGAGTTACTTAGTATGGCTTCTGGGCGTATCTTTCACGTGCATCTAAATTTTCTTCCTTACTCTCTTCAGCGACTCAGGCCACATCGCCAAGTATTAAGGTAAATGAACCAGTTATGAAACAGTTCCAGTTATGAAACAGTGCATGAGTAAACTGACTTTTAGGTGAAACTAGATCTAATTAGCTCTTTGTTTCATAACTGGTTCACTTCCCTTACCGTGAGTCAAAAGCCAGAAGCTCAGATGACAACTCTATAATCATAGATTAAGATTGCAAACTGATGATATTAAATTACACATACACCATGCATGAGTGCACACAAGTCACAAACATGTTGTTTAATACAGATATCTCGGTCAGTTGCTTTGTGAGGGGTGCAAAAATAATTATGTGCAACTGAATCAAAACTGACTATCCTGCATGACTGACCATTGTGGCTGCATGACTAACCATTGTGGCAATCAGGGAACAACCTGAATGTCTCCCACATGACACACTCAACAAACACGTCAACATTAATTAATAGGTGCACAATAATCGAGAAAAGCACAACCTGTACTGTAGTGCAAGTTTGGTGTTCGTAACACATATGCATTGTAGTGAGACAATAGTCACGATCCGTGAAATTTCATATTTAAATGTGTAGGCTTTTTATAGGCAATTTTTTGGGATTCTGACATGCCCACTACAGGTAAAATATAATTACTGTAGACCCTCCTTCATAATGAGAGCCATAAGCAATCATAACTGTGATCGTGCCGGGATAACTTTACTTTCAATTTCCATATCTCTAGTTACTGCCATGGTACGGTAGCTAGATAGCTAGCTACTTTTTTTATAAAAGGCAACGGCTGTAGCTATTATTAGTAAGGTTTAAACTTACCAATGTTGTAAAGTCAGTCAGGGCTCTTTTCATGTTTTGACAATCTCTGTTAGGCTCCGCATCTGGCAATGACATGCTTATTTCAACTGGATGCTTGTATATATCACACAGCTCAAAGCCATACACTCTGAGGTCATATACTGTCAATTTTAGTAGGATAGTTCCAGTCTGGCTCTTTGCATTGAACACTGTCCAAATAAAGATATGCGTATCATTCGGACATTCATCAATGTAATATTGCACTGGAGTGCAAGGAGGGGGTACATTGTCAGAATCCAATGTGAATCCGCCCTGACTGATATTGTAACGATTTACGTCGTTTTGTCTGAATCCAGATAAAAGCATTTGTCGAAGGAGAAATTCTTCAGTTGTATTTCGATTACGTTCGTCCACGTCAGGGGATGCAAAGGGTTCACACTCGGATTGCGAGGTAGACTCGACGGAATCTGGCTCTTCGAATTCGCGGGGAACATTTTTGGCAATAGGTGCTGGCGTTGTAAGCCCAGCCAAATAGAACAGTGACAAAAGAATCGCTCTGACTACGGATCTGATGAAGATACTCGCCATTTCAGTTGCAAAACAAGTATAGGCTGAGAGCGACAACAATAATAATAATAATATTAAATCAGTAGCGTTGTGGACGATAACGCGCTATCGCATCATAGCTATAATAATATTATATCGCATCACTGATTATCGCATGCATACGAAATGCGCGCGTTGTGCGATGGTGCGTATTAGATAGAAACTAAATGGTGGTGTTCTTTATTTGGAAATAATTATGACCATGAAGCTGCCAACGCTGCAATAATTCGAAGCTCCCACCTCTCTGCTCAAGTAAGGGAATAGGTCTAGTCTATTTCATAGCTTTACTGGTTCATTGATTCTATTTGATACAGACCACAGCTGCCCCCTCCTACTCCCATCACCCAGAAAGGCCGACCATGTCGTACTGCTGGTACTTCACTCAGGAGGACATCAAGGACAAGACTCCCTCGCGGGAAGAGGGGATAACCCCCACCGTGGAAGCTCGTTATCGACGAGACGGGGCCAGGTTCATCATCAATGCCAGCAACACTCTCGGCCTTCGCTACGACACCATGGCAACGGGAGTGGTCTTTTTTCACCGATTCTTCATGGTGCAGAGCTTTAAGCAGTTTGACCGCTGGGTGGTGGGTGCGGCGTGCCTCCTTTTATCCGGGAAGGTGGAAGAGACTCCAAAAAAGTGCAAAGACATTCTAAAAGTGACCCGGGCCATACTTAATGATCAGCAGATGGCGGGGTTTGGCAACAACCCGAAGGAAGAGCTGCTGACTCACGAGAGGGTACTGCTGCAAACAGTGAAGTTTGATCTGCAGCTGGAACACCCCTATAGCTACCTCCTCAAGTTTGCTAAGGAGCTAAAAGGTGAATATAATAACTCATATATGTAAGTACATGTAAATCAATTTGATGGTCCATTTGTTGCTCATAACTGTTTTCAGGTGAGAAATCCAAGATTGAGAAGTTAGTGCAGATGGCGTGGACGTTTGTTAACGATAGGTAAGTAAAAAAAAATTGACCATGTCTTTCATCTATCATACATTGCATGGGGAGAAGCATTGATTCATGCTAACGTGGCTATTGTAATGCATCTTATCTATACTCTCCAGAGTATTAAATTTAATCGTGTCCCCTCTCCTCCTCCTCCTTCCTCCTTACAGTTTGTGCACAACCCTGTGTCTTCAGTGGGAGCCTCAGGCCATTGCCGTGGCGTTCCTCTACCTGGCTGGCAAACTGACCAAGTTTGACCTTCAAGGACTCTCTCAGTCCAAGAGCAGATCGTGGTGGAGGCAGTTTGTGGATACCCTCGACTTTCACGATCTGGAGTGTGAGTAGTAAAGTATAACTATACTATAGCAGGAAAGGGAAGTTTAGTTTTGAATGATTTTTGTCCATTTTATGCAGCAATTTGTCACCAAGTATTGGACATTTATGGAGAGAGGGACTCGGATGAGAAGAAATCTGAATCGGTGAGCACTGTTGTGTTGATGTGTTGATTTAGGAGTGGAAATATAACTTACTGTTCTTGGTCCCTTGCTATTATTGCTAATCAATGAATATTATTATTTTTATTTCACTTTCAACATTCTGTTAATTGTGGTCCTAGTGACTAGTTACAATAATATTTATTATTGCTCGTATTATAGTGAATTAATTTTGTTCTTGTCTGTTATTACATGCAGGCCGCAAATGAGTTGGACCCTACTCATCATCAAAAGACTCCACCTTCAAAGATGGCAACTCCGCCCCCAGCCACCACGCCCACTCAGGGACAACTCCTCTCCATACACCCCCAGCAGCAACACCGTTACCATAGCAACCACCACTCCCCCTCTCCCGTTCCCCCTCCTCCTCCCCCGCCCACCTGCACTGCCGGCGCAGTGGTAGTCCCTATTGGCCAAGGAGCCATACCACCGCAACAAGGCGCCCTTCAACAGCAGCAGTCACAAGTCACCTACATCGCACATCAATCTTACAACTTGGGCGATCCTTTGCAAGCGCTACAAGCCATACGTCCAGTCACTAACACAGCAGGATCCGCTGCCACTCTGCCTTACTCAACGCTCAACGTGTCCGTGGGTAATAATACAACAGCTCTACCCCGCGGAGGGGCTCCTGTTGTTCAGCAAAGTTTTAGCCAACTGCCAGGCGGTCAGAAGCCTCAGCAGCAACAGGTGGTGGTAGTGGGCGGGTACCAACAACAAGTGGCCACACCCCTTGGAGTTGGAGGCCAAGGAGTAGCGAAGAATTTATCAGCAACTGCTGGTGTGAATGCATCGTCCCTTCCAGGTACGATTAGAGTTGGTTCTGCGGGAGTTGCTAACTATCAGCAACAAATGAGTGTTTTAACGGGAGTTGGTGGAGTCATGCAGAGAACTGGAACTGGAACCAGGATTGGGAGTGGAATACAAGCAATTGGAAATATGAGAACGGGACAGCAACAACCAGGTTTAACTCCGGCACAACAGCAAGCGTTAGGAGGAAGCTACCTGACCCCACCTCCTTCAAAAAGGACAGCTTACGATCTCTCTAGCTATCGCCCTTCGGGAGGAGCTCTACCTCAGGCAACTAGCCTTCTCTCTGCGCAGAGCTTGACTGGTCTGAATCAACAGTCTTCACACCAACAACAGCAACAGCAGCAACTCACAGCCAAGCCGCCCTCCCTCCTTCCCCCCACGACAAACAGCTTAACCATCAACCGGCTACCTTCACTCATGGGCCAGCAGCAACAACAGTCGGGTGTGCTCTATCGCACCAACAGCCAAACACAGCAGCACGGTGCGACGACGCTTTTAGGTGCATCAGCGGCTGTAGCTTCTCAGCTTCCTGGTGGAGCAGTGGGGCAACAACTGTCCTCTCTCTCGTCGCTGACGCCCGTTGGAGGGAGAGGAGGGCTGCCTGGCCAACAACAGGCGGTCCATTTGGGGGGAGTTGGAGCCGGAGCGGCAACTGGGACTCCTGTTGTTAGACCTGTGTCAGGGCTGCCTCAGCCGCAGCCATCGCCAACCGCTAGACCACAGAGTGGCTACGGAGGGCTACAGCAGAACTATGGTGCAGCTTCAGGTAGCGGTGGGAGGGGAGCAACATGGAGATGAGGGGAAGAAGAGAGGAGAGGGAGAGAAAGGAAAATAGAGCAAAAAAATTGTAAATTTTATTATCGGATTTAAATTGTGCCTCTTTAGGGAAATTATAATTTTTGTGAGAGAGATATATGTACACACAAGACCTTCTGTTATACAATCATGCATGTATGATTTAAATTAATCTTATTTGGTGTATAAAGATATTATTATCTGTGTCTAAAACACTTGGCATGCATGATTGCTGTGCTGAATGTGCTGATAGACTTGTCTTTGAAGAAGGATGGAAATGCCTAGCTATATCAAATCTAATTATGCTATAGCATAGTCTAAATATAACATAGCATGTTCAGGACCTTGGTAGCTGCTTTCATCTGCTCAAGAGCTACATTTTGGTTTTTGTTCCAGCTCCATAGCTCTTTCCGTTGCTGAGATACACTTTGGCGCGCGCCGCGGTGTAGAGTTAATGATATTCATAGCTTTTAATTAATTACGTCACGGTCCGTACATTCCAACGTGAAAACCATACGCGTTTTGCTACCCGCTGTCCCAGCTCAATAAATAGCGTTTTCTGGGAGGGACTATCGATAACGGGGCTAGCACACTGAAAACTGCACATGGTCCTGGGCATATATGGCTTAGGGGTCGCCCAGGTTCCTCCCTTGAATACCCCCCATCCCTGGAAGTATGGCCAATTGCGGTAATGTCCGCAGTGTCACTCCCAAACGGATCACCGAAGCTGCGGCACCTCGGCCCGGGGGGAGGGATGATTGGGACTATTTTTTTTGATTTTTTTTTTCACTTGTCAAAATTACGTATGCAGTACAGTGTGCATAGCGCATGCCAGCTGCAGCACCACGAACTGACCAATCAGATCACAGTATTTGTGAACTATAGGGTAATGTAGGTATTGTAGGTATTATAAGGTATTGTAAGGTATTGTAAGGTATTGTAGGGTGATGTAGGTCAGGAATCTGATTGGTTAGTTGGAGGTCCACTATTTTACTTTGCTTTGCTCAGGATGCTACAGCCTCGGGCCTCTGAGTGACCAATCGGATCACAGTATTTGTTACAACTATAGGGTAATGTAGGTGTTGTAGGTATTGTGCGGTAATGTCCGCAGTGTCACTCCATACGGATCACCAAAGCTGCGGCGACTCGGCCCGGGATGATTGGGACTATTTTTTTCAAAAGTATAATATTATTAATTTTTATTTGTTTGATGTAATAAAACTAAATAATAATATTATTATTCACAATATTGCCCTCCTTCTCTCTTTATTATTAATTTTACTCTTGCAATTGTCTGTACTATATATCTTCTATGGAATTAATTTTTTTTTCAAATGGGGTACATACACTTAGGCAAGACAAAGCATTGCATGGCTTTGTGACACTCAGTAGCAGGTTAGCAATCTGATCAACAGTTGATAAATTGCAAAGGCTGGCCTGTGATGCTCTAGATCTGGTGGCCGAGAGCGAAATTTTAGAAATTTAGGAAACCATGCAAGTGCAACCAGGACCCGAGTGGGAACCTCACTTCGCTCGGAATAAGAAAATTTTTTGTTGTATATAGTATAATAAATCATTCTCTGAAAATAATATTAAAATCATGCTTTCCCACAATACATCTAGGTGAACATGCAGCAAAGTATACCGTATAGACGGAAATATTGGCGGGAATTAAATTTGGCGGTTGAGCCCAAAATCCAAGAATCTTAGCGGATTTAAATTTGGCGGTTTGGTACGGGATTGCCATACGTATAATATATGTGAGTAGGAAATTTTGGCTGATTTTAATTTGGCGGTTGTAATATAGACCACCAAACTGCCAAATTTAATTCCCCACCAAATTTTCCGGCTATACAGTATGAATGTGTGTTATTATGATACTGCTATTGAGCAAAATTCATAATGCAGCACAATCTTCTACAAAAACTCAATCACATTAATTATTACTCAAATCACGGTGTTTGAGGTAAATTTCCTCTGTTCATTCATTGCCTACCAACTTAGAGCCCAGACAGTCCTGCTCTGGTAGCCCTGGCCAGGGCTCAGCATCATTTGCCCCCTCGCCTCTGGATTATTGACAGCATTTGGCCAGCTCTGAGTCTCCAAGCACACTCCGCCATGTTTGATGATCGGATGTCCATCTTTCCCAATGTAAGTGCCATCCAGAAAGTTTCCCGAGTAGAGCTGAACCCCAGGCTGATCCGTGAACACTCTCAGTTCACGCTGGCTCGATGGATCACGCAAACTGCAAAAAAAGGAGCATGGAAAATATGACTGTGAAGTGTGTCATAGAGATTTTTTGCAAAACTTGGGGTTTGCCACACTTTAAATAAATTAACACTCCACTATCTTGTATGCTCTCCAAATCTTGAAAAAAAAGCCTACTATAGTAAATCTACAATGTATGATCCAATTTAACATAAGAAATTAGCATTTTCCGATACCTCATATATAACATAATATTATAAGCAATTAACGATCTTTACCAGAAAAGCGTGCGTTTTTCATTTTTTTTTCCATACATTGTATTAGATTAAGTACGGCATAAGCATTATCATAAGACATCAATACAAACAGCACAATGTCATAACACATAACACATAACACATATTACAATCATGTATTGTATCCACTCACACTGCTGCCGCTCTGAGCGAGGCATCTGTTGGGTGGGTCTCCTGAATCTCCAATAGGTTGTAGTTAATGTCATAGCCTCCCGCCTCCTCGATCCTAGCACCAATGGGCATGGCTATTGTGAAGTCGAGAGGGGTCCCGGCAACTGGTGCAAGTGTACCAATGCAAATGAGATCCTTGTCCAAGGGAGTATAGGAACTGCCATTGATTTGGAGGACATGATCATGGATGGTACCCTTCAGAGAGAGAGAAGAGAGAGAGAGAGAGAGAGATAAACAAGTAACCATAAATTTTATGAAAATTTTTACTTCTCCTGCCAAATTAAAGTAGGTGTGGTTGACCAGATTGACGATGGTTGTGGCATCAGTCACAGCTCCATAAGTGATGGTCACTTCATTGCTATCAGTCAGTGTGTAGGTCACAGTAGCTGTCAGAGTGCCTGGATATCCCTGGTCACCTGATGGACTAATGTGCTCCATGCTGATCGAGTTGCTGGTTGTAGACTTCACCGTCCAATTAGCCTGGAAAATTATAAGATCAAAATATGCAGCAAAGTTTTTAACAATTCTTTACAAACTTATGATAGATAATAATTATATCTATGCTGCTCTCCAAAGATGGAGGGTAGAGTAATCATTGATAATTACCTTATTGAACCCCACAGCCCCACCATGTAGAGTGTGTGGTGCTACGTTAGCTGAAACATTGTACGTCTGATCTTCGATGGTGAACTTGGCGTCTCGAATCCGATTGGCCACTCGACCCACTGAACAGCCAAGGTATGGGCTGTTAGTACGATAATCTGAGTTTTTGAGGAGAGAGGAGGAGTGGCAAAAAAGTTCGTCCGATATCACAATGCTCTCTTATTTTACTCACCTTCTACATCTTTGAATCCCAGAACAATGTCTGTGCTGCATACAGGAAAGACCAGTTATAAGGTCCGCGAATATTTCTTACGTAAATATCGCGCAAACTAATATAAAGTCTCCTTACCCGTCAGGAAGTTGCAGAGCGGTGATGGTAGCGCCCAGGGAGACGCAGGTTAACTTCACGCCGTTCTTGTTGGAGATTGTATAGCTGGATATCTCAGTGGACGCCATGTCAGCATACATGCAACATGCAAGGCACGCCCCTCCCGATAGAAAGTAATGCGCATGCGCACTATGGTCGCGATGTTCTGATTACGTAATTGCAATTGCTAATGTGGAAAAAAAATAGGACAGTCAGGACTGGTATTCAAAAGTTAAAGTAAGAATCACACACACAATATAATGTTCAAAATTATAGTAATTCTACAAAATCACAAAACTGTTTTGAAAACAGATATGGTATGTACATGTAATAACAATTGTATGCACTTGTATATATGTATGTACGTCATGTGACAAAAATCATCCTAATAGAAATGCAAAGTGAGGGCTCACACACAATAATATTATAATAATATTACGATAAGTGTATAGTAGTTACTGAGTGTTATTTTCCTTTGGGTTTTTGCACTACTGCACAAAGCTGAGGCCTCGGGGGTGGATGCCTCAAATATTCTTCTAACTGTTCTTGCGTTTGAAGTTTGTACAATCTCCCATCCCGGTAGTACTCCAGCTTACAATTATCATTAGCAACGGTCACCTGTACTTCGCTAAGGAGAACTTTATGCTTGACTGGCTTGTCACATCTGACTACTATCGTCTGCTCTGAATCTGGTAGCTTCACGCTGAAGGACTCCATGACTGCGGTGGTAGCTCGGGGACGTACGCTTTGGATGTGTAACTCGGGAGTCATCGTGGGGCTGGGGGTCTTTACTTCATCTTCTCCACCTTCCTCAGTAATGGTGGGAGGTCGACTGCCAGTACTTGCTGTGGTTCTACCACCCTCGGTGAAGAAGTTGGTGTTCCTATTTCTTAAGCTGTCTGTTCTGGCAGGGTTCATGGAGAAGCTCTCCCTTTGTGAGAGACTGAGCTCTAGGGGCTGCGCATCCCTATCAGGGGTGTAAGCTATGTTGTCGTAAGGGGCAACAGCTTCAGCAGATTCACCCGATGGAGCGGACTTGATGTGTGTACCATCTCGGAACTCGCCTCTGTGGATCGTTCGACGCACAGAGTTGTGATTTTCCAAAAAGCCAGGTGAATTTTCTTCAAGTAATTTCACCTGCCTCATGGTTTTAGCCTCGTAGGCTTCCCACATGATGACAGTGCCACTCTGACCGTTAGTAGTAGATGGAGCTTCATTTCCTTCTGTGGTACTCTGATCAAAACCTTCCACCAAAGGTCGGAATCCTTTACCTCCGCTTGCCACGATGGCTTTCTCCATTTCACAGGGACCTGATGATGGAACGCAAGTGAGAAATCGGACGTAATCACTGTAAGGATGGAACCAAGCTAGAAGTTCATCTTCATGAAACACCATGATGTGTCCAGAGGCCATGCCTACCCAGACTGTGTCCAGGGCAGGTGTCATAGCAGTGATAAGCAGGTCTGGATCTTTGGTGTCTGGGGAAATCCTCTTCAGGTGCTTTCCTGTATCAATGTCGTACGTGTGGCACTTGCTGTGAGCGTCCCAGGCAGAGAGAACCACTCCACCAAGGTGGGCGCTCCAGATGATGTTGCTATCGGAGTGAAAGGACAGCTGACCAATGTAGGCCTCTCGCTCTTTCTCGCGGTGGATGGAGCCTTCGAGAGCAAGGTTGTCAAAGTTGAGGAAGTAGATGTACCTCGTATGAGCGACCCACACACACTGTTGAGTGCAGACGATACCGTCAACAGCATGCTCCGAGATGTACTTGTACCTTGGCTTGACGTTGGCACGTACTCCACTGATGTCATTGTAAAAGGAGAAGCAGTATCCTTCGAGAGTGCCCAAGTAGACCGCTTTGTCGGTAGCTGTGATACAGGAGACAGAGTTCTCGCGCATGCGAACGTTGTGCACCAGTTCTCTTGAGCCAACGCTGAAAATATCGATGACTCCATACTCGATTCCGGCTCTTGACCCCACCCAAACGTGGTCGCCGCAAAGTGCCATGCACTGGACTTGGTTGTCCTTGATGAAGGTTCGGTTGACCTTTACCATGGTATGGGTGTTAAACATGCTGACCTCAGCACCTTCAGCTCCATCACAGCACACCCAGAGCTCACTCTGAAGCCGATTGGGGTGCCCAGCTTTGGCAAAATTGGAGGGAGTTATGGCTATAGCTCGACGAAGTGACTGCTTTCCACTGATTGGTTGCACGCACATCACCATCTGAGTAGCTGACCCGCAGACTTTCTTGATGATTGTGTCAGTGTCGAAGCGATTCTTGGGGTTGTCTTCCCAGCAAGCCTGCATCACTTGAGTGAGATAGTGGTAGCCTGTACGAGAAATGTCGACATCTTGAAGCTTGGGACGATCGCCTTGTTCGACGGCTACGTCAATTCTGTGAGGAGGGATGTTGTGGTAAGGATGTCTACGAGCAATGACCTGGTAGAGGAACATGCCAAAGGAGAAGATGTCAGCTCTGTGATCATAGACTGAACGCTGCTTTCTCTTGCCAATATGAAGCACTTCCGGAGCAATGAATCCCTTTGTGCCTTGAAGGCCTCTCGCTCCAATGGGGGCTAGGTGAGTGGCAATGCCAAAATCGGCCACTTTGCAGTGGCAGAGTGAATCTGGATCCAGAGTCCAGAGCAAAACATTGGCTGCTTTGAGATCACGGTAGATGATGCCTCGACTGTGAAGAAAGCGAAGAGCAGCTGCCACTTCTGCGGCTATCCTGAAAATGGTGAGACGATGAACAGGGATCTTCTTTTTGAGAATTGGGAACTCGAGAGACTTGAGCGGGGCTTCTTCAAGCACAAGAGCCATCAAGGGATGCACACAGACCCCAATGAGACATACTAGGCAGGGGTGGTGGGACTGCTGGAGCAGCTTGGCTTCTGAACGGAGCTCAGTGAAAGCTTCTTCGCTACGAGAGAGATACTTCTTGATGGCTACAGATTTTCCTTTGCATTTTCCTCGGTACACCTTCCCATAGCCTCCCTTACCGAGCAGCGAGGTATCATCTTCTTGGTAGTTGACCTCATCAGCATCCAGAAGAAACTCGGGGTCGATATCTTGAAGGAGGAGATCTGGAACAATATCAGCCAAAGATACTGTGTGATTTTTGGCCGGGTCATCTCGGAAGTAGCCACACTCCATAGTCGTTTCATTCTTTGCGATCACGGGCAGGCACTGTTCAACTTTGAACTCGAACGGCTTGGGTCGTCCCAGTTTAATACACTCGAAGCAAGGCACCTTCTGCTCGAGGCCGTTAGAGCCATGCTTACCTTCCTGGAGACCAGGGTACCACTCGCCAACCAGCGATACCACAAGATCGACAAGTTGGCCGATAATCTTCTTTCCAGACTTGTTAGCTGAGGCAATCACATGAACACCTTCTTTCTTTTCTCTTTTGAACTGCCTGGTACCAGTAAGGGACTCGATTCTGAACATAATCTCTGGATCTCTGTAGTAGAGCCCTGTTCGCCAATACTCTACATGAATCTCCTTTGCATCAAAGGAATCAGAAATATCATTTGGTAACTGCTTCGGAAAATTTGGCAGCAGCTGTGGAGCATTGATGAAAGGTTGCTGAGCTGTAACGAACGGTAGAGGACCGCTGATAGTGGGGGCAGCAATGAAAGGAGCAGTAGATCCAGGAGTGCCGGCTGGGGTCTGGGCACTGGTCGAAGAAGCAGTGGACATATTCAAGGAGACCTCAGCACTAGCAGTGATATCACCAAATGGCCTATTGGCCTCGGTAGGTGTGGCAGGGTGCATGCTGAAGCTCATTTCTGCCTCAGCATTGTGGCTGTTGGGGGTGACGGGAGAGGGAGCAGGCTCCGTAGTTGGCGTGGACTTATCCAAGGCGTAGCAAACCTTTGGAACCGAGTGCATGATTCTGGAAAGCAAGCGACTCCAGAATCCAGGAGGTGTGTTGGCCGAGCTAAACATGACAAATCTGGAATAGACGTGCTCCTGGGTGTCTTCTTTTTCGTCATCAAACTCCTTTGGCCTTTCATCTGGCAACATGGAGGGAATCAGAACTCGCCGGTTATCGAGAGGCAGGGCAATCTCAAATCTGTCAAGCAGGGTGAGGTACTGCTCGAAATACTGCCATGGAAACTGCTTATCCTTGAATAGCATGGGGATATCCTTGGAGTAGAGGATACCACTCTTAACGAAGGGGTTCCTCTCTTTGATGGTCACGACCTTGGACATCATGTCACAGAGCCAGCGAGGGTCGACGAAGTAGAGCTCGTGGAGGTTGTGTCCACGATCATCATAGTGAAGCAGGGAGCCCACATCGGTCAAAAAGAGTGTTGCCGTCTTCAACTCTTCATCATCTTGAATATCGGCCAAATTCATTTGATGCACCATCGTACGAAACTCTTCTGCGTGCATAATGGGCTCACGTATGCCTTGTCTTACCTCCTGCTGGACTGTTTCCAGCTGCTTATCAAGAGCATGGTAGCTGGCTGGGATCTTCTGCCCCATGATCTGCTGGCCTGCTCGATTCTTGTAGTTGGCTGCATGGTTGTAGATGGCTTCCTTGAGGAGACCGATGTGCTCGATTCGATTCTTGAGGCCGACGGGGAGCACTTCCACGATCTGAAGCTTGTTGTTGTAGGAGGCAGCCAGTGTGCCAACACGTTGAAGTAAGGCATCAATCTCTCCCCTCTCTTCGTCAGGTACTTCATCCAGGTGAGTACCGATGATGATAACACAGGAGCGAGGCGCTCGAAGGGCAATGTTGTTGAGCCAAGGCCTCAGCTCCTCCACACCTTTGTCTCCATGCTTCAGATTGAAGAGAAGCAGGTACAGGGAGCGTTGAGAGAGGAAGCACTGGTGGGTGGCGTAGTACTCTTCTTGACCACCAAAATCCCAGATACTGAAGTGAAAATTTCTCCTTCCTACACTAGGACGGTACCACCACTCACTCACGTCCACCCCAACTGTTGATTCGTCTCCATATTCTTTTCCCTGGAGTCGAGCTACCAGCGTGGTCTTGCCACGATTAGCATAGCCAACAAGCATGAGCTTCATGCGATAGAAGCCTCTGGCACTACGAAGCTTGCTGTTCAGGTAGCGGATGCAATCACGACACTCCTTCTGCAGGTTTTTCGGTGGATCATTGAGGTCCTTGAGACCGGTCAGATTGAGGTGAGAGAGGTAGGAAAGTCGTCCCATCTCAGCAGGAAGCGTCAGGATGTCAGGATTATCGCTGAGAGTGAGCGAGTGGAGTGTGGTGAAGGAGCAAATGCAGAGAGGCACATTGCGGAATTGATTCTTGGACAAGTTGAGGGAGCGGATGGCTGGAGCGACGACATTGAGTGGTAGGTTGTTGAGCTGGTTGTTGGAGAGATCAAGAACCGTGAGGCAAGGGGACCATTCTGCTACGTCGGGGATCTCGGTAAGCCTGTTGTTGGAGAGATTGAGCTCTCCCAAGCTTGGAAGCTCAAGAAGACATTTCGGGATTGTAACTAGCTCATTATGTTGGAGATCGATCTTGACAACCTGCAGTGTACAAGAAGGAAAACGATAATTATTAGTTTAATTTGAGTATTTGTGGTTGCTAAACTGAAAAGAGACATGTTGGCAGGGTTGTCTCTAGTTTAAAAATACACACAATGAATGGTGCAGCAAAAACAGTGAGTCGTTTTCGGACCAGATAAGGAAATGTGAAACGAAGCAGCTGCCAAATGTATACCATGGAGTGAAGCAGGCCCCTTCAGTATTCAAAACAACATACACACATGACTATAGTCCAGTGCTACACATCTGAGATGCATAAGATAAACTTTTCAGTTTTAGTCTCTCTCTGTATCTCTCTCTCCCTCACTCCCTCCTTCCCTCCCTCCCTCCCTTTCTCTTTCCCCCTCCCTCTCTTCTCCCTCTCCCTTGTACATATACCAATATAGACACATGTACAAATTTCATACGCATACAGATGAACAATGGCTACAATAAAACTGTCATATTTGTAGAGGAACACATGCATCCCTAGGAAATGAGCATGCACGGAACAATTACTATAAATGGTAAATTTATCTCAAATACACAATCACTAGCTACACGAGCAAGACCCTCCACAAATAATTGGGAAGACAGAGGGCTGCAGTATCGTAAGAGAACTGACCTGCTTCAAGTAGGTGGCCATTTCCGGAGGGAGGCTCTTGAATCCGTTCCTGGCCAGCCTCAGCTTCTTCACCCAGGCAATCTTCCTCAGCCAGGCAATATCGAGCGAGAGTAGGCGTAGTCCATGCCAATAGACGTAGCCTTCCTCCTGGTTCACATCGGTCTTCAGGAGTAGCTCCTCTCTCACCTGACTCTGCCCATTGCGACGAGCAATCTCGATTGGTACAACGGTTGAGATGTTACCGGACAACACAGCTTTTTGTACATCACCAAATGCATCGTCTTCATAATCTTGCTTGTTTTGCAAGCCTGGTGCCGGCTCACCGAATAGCTTTTGGACAATAGCTTTGTCTCCTGTCTGGGCGGCTATGATCAACAGCAACATGGCTCGAGCCTGCGGCTTCTTCTCATCCTTGGCATACTGTAGGCACGATAGGAGCTCCTTAGCGCCCTTCACGACCAGCTTTCCAACGTTGAGGTGATTGTCGTTTTTCACAGCAGCCTTGAGAGCTCGATCGAGGCAGCCAGGTTCAAGGCTGTCGGCTCCATTTTTAAGCAGCTCGGTAAGCTTATCTCCGTTGGTTTCAACCTCTTTTATGATCTCTGAGAGATTATGAGTACGTGTGTGTGTGTGTGTACACATGTAGTGTGATGTTAAGCAACATAATACATACTATAATATTATTATTACTATAAATCTTGCATCACACACTGAGCAGCTGCTATGAACAACTGAAACTTGAACGTTGGTGGGGGGGGGGGAATAGGAAAACGGTACGGTTATAGATAATGCTATGCCTGCTACGACTCACCTACTGGACTGCATGCAGTACATAGACCAAACACACAGTGTGGATAATATTATTATTTTAATATTATTATACGAGAGAAGCCATAGAGTAAGGAATGAAACCCACAAAGCTTACTCAAAGGCGAGCGGTTTCAGTATGAGTGGTAATAATAATGGCGGGGGGAGCATCCCCACCTTAGCGGCATCACCCTCACTCTTTACCAGTAACCACTTACAACGTGTACACGCTCGCTATAGCACCAAAGGGGGGCCCATTAGAGGATGAAGCACCTTACAAATGGTGGTATTCTATACATGTAGCGCTCTGGGTTGGAGAACGCGTGTGAAATTCACGTGTCCACAAATACGTCAAAGGGACCAGTTTCTCTCTTGTTTAATAGAGTGAACCCGTGTGCAACTGTGTCCTCTGCCCAAATACCTAAATATACAATTATCTTGAATTGCGAGGCTAGAGCTAGCGACTCATTCCATAGTGGAGTAGTTGAGCTGTTCCTGGAAAATTATTTAGAGCCAATTTGTATGAATTTCAGGCAGCCCATCCCATTGGCATTCAAGTTAATTAAATTTTTATGAATGCATAGTATAGTACTTGGTCTATGGCTCACCTTCACTGCGCAGAAGCTTCACTATGCTGCTCTTGGAGCTCAGTTCCGCCGTCTGCTTCGGAGTCTTCCCATACTCGTCCACGCAGCTAATATCGGCACCGTGCGCCAACAGTTCACGAACGCACTTTCCGTGCCCGCTGCTGGCAGCCAGGTGGAGAGGCGTGTAGCCACTATTTGCTCGACAGTTGACACTCGCGTTGCCGGTTAAATCCAGTAAGAACTTCAAAACTTCGGGTTTTCCGCTAGCGACGGCTTCGTGCAGTGGCGTGTAGCCGAATACTCCTTTTCTGTTGGCTAGCTTATCCCCGAGCTGGTTCGGGTCAATGTCCTCCACGAACGCCTTTATCTTCTTCATGTTGCCGTCATGGCAAAGCTTGTGGAGCCGTGAGTCGTCCGGGAGGAATCCTCTATTGGCCGCCATCTCCGTAGGACAGCACTAGCGGTCGACGTACAGGAATTAAAGAGCTCGCAACAAAGAAGCTCAACCGTCTGCAGCTCTGTTGAAACTGACTGTAAACTTCGACCTCCGCTATCGGCGCTAGGCGCAGGCGCTATGCCACGTCCACGGTCACAGCTATGACGTCATCATCGTATGATCGCGAATTTTTAATTTTGGTACAATTTTAATTGCGTTTGCACGTGCGCTGTCATGTGACAATAATCAGCTCCACCCACATGGCCTTGACCTAGCCCTTCGTACGGAGTTCGCTTGCAAACCAAGTACCAGCTGGCTGGCGCAACTTGATGTTCTCATGAAACAGTACTGTCGACTGAATGGAGGGTAAGTTGAACTCACTCTGACATACTGTGCACGGTTTCTGACCAGTTTTGCATGGAGTTACAACCATTTTTGTGTACTCTTATAAATAGCTCCTAAGCTTGGAGAAGACGGAGTAGTATCTGAAGTCCACCCCCTTCCCGAAGGTCTCCTTCCTAGCGAGGTGGGTCTACGGAAGCAGTTGGTAGTGTACAGCTGTCTGGACGCCTCGCAGCACTATCTAGTCGTCGGCTCACTGCAGGGATACGTCTATGTGGTCGATCTCAAGTCAATGTGCCTACTCAAGGAATTCAATGTGAGTTGAAATGCATGCAAACTGCAACATATTGGTGATAATTAAGAACTGATATACAGTCAAACAAATCTGTGCTCACTGTGCATTAAAGGCAGCCACCTTCTTATTACAGTGGCAAAACTCAAAATAATTATATTTGATATAGAGGGATTCCGCAAATCGATTATCCCGCGGTGCTAATTAGCTAAGCGGCAGAAGTCGACGTACCACGCCTACTGCCACACCCTTTGTGGGCAAAAAGGCCAATGCTGCATATTGTTGTATTGAAACGTGTCAAGTTTTTTTTCGAAAACGAGCGACTATTTCGAAGGTCTGAGCAATAAAGCGAAGAATCGATACAAAGAGAAGCTCCAAGCAGTCGGTCTTGGTATCCAAGACGATTCTTACAAGCCTGAGAACGGCAGTAGGCGTAAAACGTCGACTTCGGCCGCTTAGCTAATTAGCGCCGCGGGATAATCGATTTGCGGAATCCATCTATACACCTGCTATTAAATTAAGTATGCATAGCTTTCTGTATAAGGACTGGCTGCAGCATTTGCTGATACAACTTGCGCATGAGGTATGCATACAGTCAAGTGACCTCCAATGGTTCATAAAATATCCTCACATGATGGTGAAGTAGTATGCATTCTCTACTATCTATCTATCTATCTTTCTTTCTCACCAGCTTTGCAGGTGGTTGACTAGATTTAGACTATCACTGCATGCTGTACATGCGTGTGCTTTGTCCATATTTAAGGTGTCATTCATCAGCACCAGTCACCCAATACCTCTTTCATCCATTATGTACTGTGTATGACTCCAACTGACAGGCATCACCTCTTGTATCTGGACAATAGCTTGACCTGCTCAACTGGTGTAGCTGGCTTTAGACCTACACATTGTTTTTAGCTGTCTAATGGTCGAAGACTAGCGTTCTCAAAAGGCGGCCCTGTAGTGATAACGATGAGCGACATTAATCAAACTTGTGCTTTCTTGTTAAAGTTTTGCCTGCAAACATCGTTGATATAATTTATTCCAACGACTTGTAGGATGCACGGTAGAGAAATATAATATTCGATAATTGCCAAAAATTTCTAAACCTGCACAATTCTTCTTACTTCAGGAGTTCAAGGGAGCTGCCATTACTGTGGTGAAGCTGAACCCCTCCAAGGACTGCGTGGCCTATGCCACGGACACGGGGTTTGTACGAGTCGAGAGAGTCACTCGCTCCGTCAGCACTAAATGGAAGGCACAGGAGAAGAGCCACACCCCCATCAGCTGCCTGGAGTGGTCCCCTGCCGGTGATAATCTCTACATTGGCTTTCCGACAGGAAGAGTGATACAGTTTCATCTCCAGTACCCTGATGGAACTTTCTCACCAGTTCAGCTCCCAGAGAACTACGGTAGCAGCGTTGTACAGCTCTCCGCAAGTAGTCAAGCACTGCTAGTTTCAACCGAAGAGAGGGCTTTGCTCGTGGACATCAAGACACACAAGCTTGATCAAGTCGGGAGGAAGGATAGAAAGGCGGGGCCCTACGGAGGCTTCTTTGTGCAAGACGGGAGTAGAGCTTATGTAGCTCGCCCCGGACTAAGACTATGGGTAGCCGATAACTTGGGAAAGGTGAGTGAGTGTGCGTCTGTCTTTTTGTAATCAAACCTTTGATTACAGAGTTTGGATGCTATGTAATCAAACATTGAGATTGTTTAGTAAATCTAATTTTGAATGCACTAATGCACTACACTACCTTTATACGGTGGACTCTGCATCAGCAGTGTACACTAGCATTGTGCAATAGCTATCCTTTTCACTGTTCGAAAACAATGCTCCCCCCTTTCTAGCGGTGTCACGGTTGCATAAGGGCATCCACCTCCCTCTATACCACACTCTTGTTTACGAAAACTTACTTAGTCCCCCAAAACATACCACATACTCGACCAACCACACTCAAGTTAACCCTCAAAATGCACACATACAATGTACACACCACATACTGTACTCTTCTCCACACACTGACTTTAGGTTAGCCACACTGTGGCTTTCAAAGAGGCCCTCTCCACGAGGCATCTCCCCGCTGTCGGCACAAAATCCCTCTCCTCCCTCCAAGCACGCTTCTCCAAGAATTGGCAATTCACTTCGCTACACCCGTGGATCATGGATCGATTCATTCTCACTTTTCACAACAACACGCTGTTTGTTCTCGACCCAGAGGAAGGGAATATAATCGGTGTGCTATCACTGCAATGCTCGATATCGGCTCTGGCTACTTCAAGCGGGCACATATTCCTCATATGCCAAGCCACCAACTCGAGAAAGATCGTCAAGCTGTCGATTCACCCTTCTTTGGTGAAGCTGAGGTCTACTCCGTTTTTGAACGCCGGTCGGTTTGCTGGAAATCTCAGTGCTGCTAGCTCTAGGGCTGGCAGTCGTGAAGCTCTGGATCAGATACATGTTGATAAGGACAGCAAAATTGAGGGAAGAATTTCTCCCAAGCCACCAAATCTTGCTGGAAAGCAGAAAGAAGAGGGAGTACCAACAAAGGAAGGAGAAACAGCTGCTAAAGTTGAAAAGAGACCACCTACAGAGATATCGAGAGAGACTGATGGTGAAAAAGACAGCAATGATGTGGAGGTGATCAAACCAGAGTCTCTTACAGTGGAAGGGAAGAGTGAGGATGTGGAGAAAGATGGTGTCGATTGTGGAGTGCCCGTTTGGGAGACAGCTGCCTTGGTTGAGAGACAAGAAGAGAATGAGAAGGTTCAGATTGAAGGTGTCCTGGAGGAAGAAAGCTTAGAAACTAAACTGTTAACAGATATTGACGTTATCCGAACTGAAAGTGAGCAGGTAGCTGCAAAAACAACTCCAAGCGATGAAAGCAGAGTGGCAGAGCAACCAGAAAACACAGGTGTTGTTGACATAACTACAGTGGATTCAGTTGTACCCAAAGTTGATGGTAAAACTTCACCTGCCGCTACAAAGAAGGAATTGGAATCGGAAAAAGACTCTAGCTCTGTTTCAGAACAGTCAAGAGGTGGTAAATCCATTATTCCAACTCTGGCACCACTAGCTCAAGGGATCAGTCATGTTAAGGCCGATTTGAAAGAGATTACGGGTGCCCTAAAACTGGGCAAGTTGACTGAATTCATCTCTCAAGCTACACACCACTCGCCCACCCTCCAACGAAAATCCGAGCAACATTCAACATACTCTGCAAGCAGTGATACTATGAAATTATCGACCGATACACCATCGTCAGCCAATCAAGAGGTCCGAGCTGTGCCCACCACCGTAGCTCCACCCACCACCATAGCCCCGCCCACTGTGGACCCCGAGGAGCAGCGGAGGAGACTGCGTTTGGCGGAGATGGTGGAACGGGATCTGGACGATGAGAACATCGTCGTGGCAACCAAGAGTCAGACGAAGGCGAGGAAGACTCGAAAGAGAAGGACAAAGAAATCGAGCAAGCACTCGTCAGCTGCAAGTGAGTCTAAATCTAGCAACATAATATTATGATACTAAGGGGTCTATAAGCCCTTGATGATACCATGAAGAGTTTTTGTAACAACTGACACATTTAGCTACCTTGACAAATTGTATACTCATATGTGCATGTTATTGTAAAGTATACAGAGGGGGCTAACTTAGGTGTATGTGGAGATATCGAGATTATCTACACCTACATGTATGTACATGTATATCCGATACTATAAGTGTATTCTGACAATCTATTCCGTGATAGTGATATGGTTGTACATGTATAACAGATGGTGGTAGTGAAACTGTACACATTCTTGATCTGGTGTACTGATATACACAATGTAGAAATTGAACCCTTTTATGTACATGTATGTACAATGTATCCATCTGTCTCCAAATTTTCGATAACCTTTATCGTATAGCCGGCCTGACTCTATGAGAGCTTCCCACTGAACACTATCTGATCATACATTGACAGTGGTACATGTAGGTCAGCACTGGGACATTGGTCTCTTCCTTTGGGGATTGATTTTTAATTTTTCGTGTTACATGTATACCGTAAATCGCGAATATTTCATATCTAAAATATTTCATGTAATAATGTTTTGCATTAAATAATTTTTGGACTAACGACCCTGTACCGCATTATCATTAATATTGTGTACATGTATGTATTTTCGCGCATTTAATTTTCGCACAAGCCAGGCTGTCCGAAAATATTTTAACAACGAAATATTCACGATTTACGGTAATTTGTGTATCAGTATGATGTATAGTATGTCATGGCATATTATGTTTGTATCTTTGAATGGATCTCTACAGGTTCAAAGTCCGTATCCATGGAGCAGCTATACGAAGTAGAGGATGAGAATGAAGAAGCAGAGAGAGGAGAGAACGATACCACCACCACCACGTCCATCTCTCCTCCACTCAATAGAATAACAACAGGAGTCATGGTCGCCGCTCTGCCCTCTTTCACCCTCACTGAGCAACAGGAAGCTGAACTGAACGCTCTAGAGCAGGCGCAGCGAAACGAACAAACCACGCCACCTAGTGAGACGAAGCGAACCTCTGAAGAAGTTAATCCACCCTCTGCAAGCCAAACTGACCAAACTGACTTGGGAGAATCAGCAGATATCAGTGATAGGAGAGAGAAGGAGGAGGTCAGAATTGTGGAAGAATATACACTGTCGGCCGTTGAAGATTCTTCAACAAAGGTAGTGAAGTTAGAGAAAGAAATTGCGCCCTCAGCAGTCCTGGATGTTCGAATTGAGCAGGAGAGTGGGCAGGAAATGATTGAGGAGAAAGTAGGCGGAGCTAATGATGAGGTAGCTAAAGAAGAGAAAGAACCAGCTGAAGCGGAGGTGGAACAAAACCCCCTTGATCTAGCCACAAAGCTGGAAGTGGGTGGGGTAAGTGACAGTAAGAAGAAGGAGGCTGCTACGACAGTGTACAAGCCTCTCTTTGATGAGGCGTCAGATTCGGACGACCCCCTCTTTGGGAGCAGCGAGACTCCAACCACAGGTTCCTCGAGCATTGCTCTCCATCAATCTCCCCTCGATAGGGAGCCAAAAACGCCCGACTTCTCCGACAATCCTCTCTATCACGACAGCGATGAGGACGAGCAGAGTTACGCTAGTATGGGGCGGGATTGGCTGGAGGAGGCCGGGGAGTTTGGTCATGTACAGAGCAGACAGCACTACGCCGAATCCAGTCCCAAAGGAGCGTTTCTATCACTTCAGCCAACTGCGTTTGATCCGCTACAGAGTGACGAATTTGAGTCTGGTAGCAGTGGAGCACCGTATGACATCACCCCTTCGTTGGACCACACCCTTGCGCACACGCGCTATTCCAGTTCTCCAGAGCAGCTGCCACCAGGTCAGCCCCAGTCCCTACCGAGCTCGTCAGATATGAGAATTTTGGGATCTCCCCCTCCCAAGTTCTCCAAGACAGAAGCCACACGACCTGTACTGTCACAACTCTCGGCCAAGCAGCATGTTGATCATGGCGAAAAATCAGAAGGGTCTGATTCGAGTGATAACGAAGCCAACATGGCCGACTCACAAGTGGTGGCCGACTGGTATAAGCTCTGTGGTGGGCTAGTACAGGACAGCAGGAAGACAGTAGAACAGCAGCATCCTGATGATCAGCCAAAACCACTCCCAGCCTCTCCAAGGAGGAAGGTTGCCTTTGAACCAGTGCCAAGACGGAGGATCGAAAGAATCGAAAAGTCCTTCAACGAAGAGGAAGAATCTTCACCAAACGCCGATATCTGGGTCCCAATTCCACACCCGAGTCGGCACAATTTACAGTCGATGAGTCTGTCTGAGAAGCTGCTTTGGGTCGTCGATACGCGGTGGAATGTCTACTGCACCTCGATGGAGAGCCGCGGCCGAGACTGGCAGAACATCAAGAGAAATATGAGTCAGATTTCGACCTCTCCTTCGGGAAATAACGTGTGGGGCATCTACAAAGGCAATGCTTACGTGAGGCTGGGGATAGGGATGAATCCAGAAGGCAGTCAATGGAAGAACATCACCAAAAACACTCATCTAGCTCATCGGATCAAGCAAATAGCCGTGGACGAGACGGCTGTCTGGGCCATCGGTACGGACGGTAAGGTTCTCTTTCGTAAGGACGTGGGAGAGAGGACGCCTGAGGGGAAGGTCTGGCAGGAGGTCACTCGTGGTGGATCGGGATTCTCTTTCATCACCTGCTGTCACGGCATAGTCTGGGCGATCACAGCCTCTGGTAAGGTCTACTGTCGTACGGGGATTTCCCCTAGTATGCCGAGTGGAAAGAGATGGACCGACGTCAAGACTCCGAAGTTTGTATCGATCTCCATCGCGACTGGGGGTGTGGTTTGGGGCGTGAGCCAAGACAACTCCATTGGATTTCGTTGTGGCGTCTCGATTAGCAAACCAGCCGGCAAGGGGCCTTGGTGGGAGGTGTGTATTAACACAATAGACATCCCCTCCTCTCCTTTTGGTCCCCTCTGGCATGTCATGAGCCCTGATGGTGGCAACTCCATCCTCACCTCTGTCTCCTCCTTTGTTACGACGAATCTTCCCACTCTCCCTGCCTTGCCAAGTCTCCCTGGACTCGGAAACAAAGTTCTGTCGATCTCGGCTTCAGCGAAATCTGGTGTAGTCGTTCTGGAGACTGGTAGCCGGCTCCGTGCTTGTTGGCGATCGACCACAGGGTTCCACTACACTCCGGCCTGCAAAGGAGAGCTGTTTCAGTTCATGTCCTGGAGCAAAATTGCCGCTGGTGGTAGCGCCCTCTGGTTGGTTAGAGCCGACGACGGCGACCTCTATAGTCTCGCTTTCGGAGAGCATCTCAAACGCATCGAATGTCCCGCAAAAGTTGATCTACTTGCCGCCTCCCCCTGTTGCATGTGGATTGTGTCCAAGGACAGTATTTGGTCTAGACAGGCACTGACTGCCGAGATACCCGAAGGAATATCATTCGACTACATTGAACTGAGCACGCAGCTTCACGACGTTAAGCTCCGGCACGTAGCGTGCGGAAAGAGATCAGTTTGGGCCATTGATGTTCGCGGCGTTCCTCACTTTCGTTTCGGTGTTCACGCTCGCGAGCCTGGCACGGGGATGTCCCCTGCCTGGATCCCTGTCGAGGATAACCCCCACCCCCTCCTGAAGATTGCCGTTAGCCCAGACGACTGGCTCGTGTGGGCGTGCGACGAAAACTACAATGTCTACGTTCGTACGGGGGTCACAGTGGACTTCCCCGTTGGGCGAAAATGGGAGCCAATCCCAGGAGAACATGTCAAGGAGCTGTGTGCCAGCAACGAAAAGGTCTATGCTATATCGCAGAGTGGCGAGCTGCTCTGTCGCTATGGCATCAGTGAGAGCAACGTTCAGGGAAATTATTGGAGGAAGATGCCGGGAAAGTATGAACACATCACGGTGGGAGAGTTTGGCGAACTTTGGACTATGGACTCTAAAGGTCAGGTGTGGAAACAGGAGCGGCAGGTGATGACAGTTGCATCACAGCTGGCTCAGGGAAAAGAGGCTGACTTTGAAAAGAGCATGATGATCGACCAATCAGAATGGGAGATGCTTTAGCGTGTTTGTTATTGAATTATTTGTGTGTATATATTCAACAATTCCTTAATTTCGCTGCTTGTGTCACAGTGTAACTCTTAGCTCTGTCTCTACTAAATCTTTCTCTTTTAATCCTCGAGCTCTGCTCTGATCTATCTTTGATTCACTTGAAGCAGGTATATTAAATAATTATCACTTTTTGTGCTTGTATAATATTATTATAACATTATTATGTTCTTGTCTCCACCATTGTCTCTTATGAAGAAATAATTTTTATTGGAAACGATGAGAACAGAGAAGTGGTGATGGAGAGCAAAGCACACAAAAATTTAATTGCAAATTCAAGTGACATAATAATTCATGTGATATCTGGCATGACTGATCATGTGATTTTGACTCAAGTCATGTGAGCTGGGTGTCCAGAGGGTAGGGGAATGATGGCAGGGTGGGTGATCCTCTTGGGCTGGGGAAGGCTCTTAGAGGCAGTCTGTAATCACCAAAATCAAGTTTATTAATCAATGTGATGATAAAATCACTAAACTAACATACGTCTTTGTGAAAGTATTCCGGTGATCGACCTTCTAATTCCAAAATTCTCATTTCAAGATTTTGTATTCTCTGAAGCAGATTTCTAGGGGTCGGGCCTCCTGTAAAAAGAAAAAGTTACTATTACTATATACACAAACATCTCTGCTGGCACCCCTACAGAATTATGATATCAAATTTTCATTTTCATGCATACCTCCATAGAGATGAGTGAACTGCTCAATATTTGACACCCTCTCCGTGAGTCCCAGCAGGGCAGAGGAGCTGACCACACCCCTTGATGACTTGAACCTGTTCCATGGCGATGGGGGAGGGTTCAGGTCGTGTTGCAGCTGCTCCAGGGGGGAGAGGGGCGGGACACTCGGACCAGATGTATTCTGTACCCGATGAGCTGTGGAGAAAAATAATTGTACACCCATATTATTTCACAATTATAACATTGAAGATATAATTTATATCGTACTTGTGATATGGCTGGGGTCTGGCCCCCTCTTGATGTAGGCTGCATCAGTTCTTGCACATGTAGAATCTACGAGACTGGTACAGTAAAGCACAGTGCATCACTGCAATAGCCATCGTAATGTTTTACCTGCCGAGCTTCTATGGCAGAACTCAATCTGATTGGATACGTCCACCAGGTGACGCTTGTACTGAACAAATGCATCGATACGATGGAGCAGCTGAAGCAATTAAAGGACTTTTAGTTACAGAACGGGAGCAAGGTTACTTGAGAGACAAGACAATACCGGTATTGCATGTTCTAGCGCAATACACAAGGGGCATCCCTTAGTTTATAGAATATTGAATTTGAGCTATGGGTATGAATTTAGTCTGTGACAATGAATACGACGTTTGCCACATAAGCAGTCTGTACCCTTTATAGTTGCATCATCACAGATACCGATCCAAAATTCATTAGATATTAGATATGACAATCCTACAGTATGTCACAAGACCGTGTAAACCAATGAAATCCAACTACGTATCGTCTGGTCACATGCAGTCAATGACCAATGAAATTCAACCACATGATGAATGGCCACGTGGACTAATTAGTACTGTAAACAAAAAATAATTTAAACTGGAACTGCTCCATTCACTCCTAACACTAACATGTTTGTTTCAATAATTATAGCCGTAATGCGTATGTCACAGCCAGTTCGTAATGTTGGTCATGTATTTCCATGATCAGGTGGCAAGACGGAGCTGACAAAATAAAAGGCCTCTGTTGTTATGTCATGTACGTGTTTGTGCCCATTATACGGGCAGTCTCTATTCAGTGGACTGGACCACTGGAATGGAATACCGGACTCACCTTTGACCCCAAAAATAGCATATAAAGGCTTCATTTAGCCCCCTATAGCTTGGTGGGGCGAGTGGGGTTATAGAATAAGATGGCCTAATGGCCTTTGGCCTTGTGGCTTTATGGCCAAATGGCTAAGCAAGCAATTTATCTCCATTTGAGGTGGGATAGCATGTCCCCAGATCTCTTGCTGGGAATGATCTGACACTGAATGAATATTAAACTATCTGATCAATGAAAAGAAATTATTGCATAGACACACATGCACTCGTTTGATCATGCTGGTGCAATTACAATTCTTCCGAGATAAGTAGTCCCCATAACAACAGTACACGACAGTCAAGTCCAACTTAACGTCAGTAACATGTTTGTGTCTACATGACAGGGTAACTCTATTAATGTAGCTACACAGCTGCGACTATCGTACAATAATAATTAATAATTAGCTATCATGTGTTATGAGTAAGTGACATCTTCTTATCAATTTTGTGTCACTCTGAGTGTAGTGTCATACTATTAGTGTCATGTATTCAAAACGATACAAGTATGTTTCTGACGTTAAGTTGGACTCGACTGTCATGCACCTGAACTAATCTGGGGTATATACCAGCCTGCGAAGCGGAAGGGGCTGGTACCCCAGAGTACACCTGGACAGGATACCGTTGTTATGGGGACTATTTATCTCGGAAGAATCTAGCTAATTGCACCAGCTCAGCATGATTAAATGAGTGCATGTGTACCTATTCTTTTCATTGATCAGTTAATATTCATTCAGTGTCAGATCATTCCCAGCAAGAGACCTGGGGACATGCTATCCCACCTCAAATGGAGATAGCTTAGCCATTTGGCCATAAAGCCACAAGGCCAAAGGCCATTAGGCCATCTTATTCTATAACCCCACTCGCCCTACCAAGCTATAGGAAGTTTTTTGTACGCTATTTTTGGGGTCAAAGGCGAGTCCAGTATTCCAGTCCAGTAGTCCAGTCCAGTGGTCCAGTCCACTGAATAGAGACTGCCCATTATACGTACCATTCTTCCACATATCTATATTTTTCCAACTATCAATGAACGTAATCCATATTAATTTGTATATCAGTCCATCGATGAACACTAAATTTGTTGTTTTGGAGCTCTAATAACCACATTATAATCTTTTTGTAAAAGATAAGCAAAATGAGCAATAATATTTGTCAATCTGTCACATTGTGCTCTTTTAATATACATGTAATATGGCTGTCATTAAGTAATTATTATTTAATGTATACTCACTTCTGAAAGTGATGCTGTGATCTGCACGTGTTCATGCCTGTCTTCTAGTTTCTCGAGATCCGCTCCACTCTCTCTCTCATTCGCTAATTCTGCAACATCTCCTGCAGTCTGAGTTGCCTGGGAGATGAATCTCTTCAAGTCCTCCTCTAATTTGACAGGGGCATCCTCACCACCTCCAACAGCAGCAGCAGCTGGTTCTGATTCTTGATCAGACACTATAATAATATTATTATTTTGTAACATACATGTATACACACACACACACACACACACATATACAAAAAACAAATTTGAACAATCCTACTCCGTGTAAATTCTCAAAAAAGCCCTACGTTCCATGTCTTCCTCCATGTATATACTGTCCTCAAGCTCAGTGGACGTCAGTTGCCCCAAAGACTCCATTTTGCCTGTCAAAACACGTGTAGCATGGTGCGCACCAATTAGAATAAGTGCAGCGTGCGAGAAAGAAGTGCAGTGAAGATGGGGAAGAAGAGTAAGCGTCAGGCTGGCGGTGCGTCGGTCCAGAGGCCTCAGGCTGGGGCGGTAATGAACAACAGAGCGGTGTGCAGAGCTGTCAACGAACTCTGGGAAAGTAAGTCATCTTTTCATACTTCCAGGAAATTATGATGTTTGTTTTTGTATGCAGTTTAATATACAGTGGAGCCTACCTTTTAGCTACCCTGATTAAAGGAGCTTACCAAATCTCAGGGGTGCTGTGTGCATATAATTTGTTAACGTAGCTGGGACCACTCATACCTCAAATAGTGCTCAATACCAAGGGGGGTACTCTTATCAATTATTCAAAATATTGACCAATTGTATTGTTTCATCTGACGTGTGCATGTAGGGACCCAGGGTGCAGTGACGGACTCCCTCCCCTCTCTGTGGCAGGAGTATGAGTTTGTGACCAGCATGACCAAGGTGATCAAGGAGAAACAAGGCCCCACCCAGCTACCTCTACCCGAGCGGAGAGAGAAATTTGAAGCATTTGAGAAGTGGCTTGCTGAGTACGGAGCCGTCTATGCCGACCAGGTACATGACGGTTATGTACATCTATATAATAGAGATTTTAGGTGAGAGAGAAAGAAATATTGGGCAGTATTGAGGGGAAATTGCCTAGTAGTCCCCAGCTGTGCTTTATCATGTATGATATTGGGACAAGGCTAGCATAGATTGCTGATCTGGCATACTTTTAGATAGTTCTATATCACGTTCCCAAACACTATAATAAATAGCCTTTGCCTATACACAGTATTTTATGGTGTATGCCATGTTGTCATGGTTACAGGTTGAGATAGCGGAGTATCCAGGCTGTGGATTTGGACTCAGGGCAAAGAAGGACATGAAGGTAGTGAACTTATCTACAGTACGTAGCTCTACAGCTTTGTCATCATCTCTGTGTTGTTTCTCCCTCCAGATGGAGGAGAAGGTGATGGTGATCCCTGACAAGCTCATGATGAATTCTCTCACCGCCAGAGATGGACTGCTAGGTACGTAAGAAATTGAAGCAGCCATCTCTTATCATGTCTAGTGCCTACTCCCTCTGCCTTTCCTCAAGATCAAGAATTTATGTTTTTTTTTGTCCGTTCTCTTTTACACAATGTACGTGCAGGGAAGCTGATAGCCCAGGACCGCATTCTCCAAATGATGCACAACGTTGCTCTCTCCCTCCACCTGCTCAATGAGAGATACGCTGCGGAGGACTCGTTCTGGAAGCCTTACATCGGTCAGCTATATACATGCAGATTATTACAGGGTTATCGATAATTATTAGGGTAATTTTTTTCCCCCTCCTCACAGATATACTGCCTCACAGCTTCTTTACCCCATTCTACTTCACCAAGGCTGAGCTGCAGCTGCTGCAAGGCTCCCCCACTCTAGGTAAATTAGAGCAGTGTAATACTCCTAGATAAGGGACGGACCTTTGCTTGCCAGTAAATTTTCTTTCTTTTTTTTCACGTTTGCAGTGAAGTCCCTCCAACAAATCCGCAATGTGGCCAAGCTGTTTGCTCACCTGCACCGGCTTATCAGAGTGAGTTTAAGTTGATCCCTTCTGTGGCAAATTTTATTATGTTGGTCACTGTTTAAAATTTATTTCTTTTTGGCTCCTCATTTTTCAGTCCCACGGTGATCCTGCCCTTCCTCTCTACAAGGTCGGCTTCTACTTCAACGACTTTGTGTGGGCGGTGTCGAGCGTGATGTCCCGTCAGAACGAGATTCCCCTGGGGATCACCCCCGGCATGACGCTTGCCCTCATTCCACTCTGGGACATGGCCAACCACACCCAAGGCCCAATGACCACCTTCTTTGACGTCAAGAATCGGATGTGCGAGTGCTTTGCCGTGGAAGACGTGAAAGCTGGAGAAGAATTTAAGATATTCTACGGTGCTCGAAATAACTCGGATCTCTTCGTTCATCAAGGGTTCGTCTACTCCGAGAACCAGCACGACTATGTCCCCATCAAACTAGGTATATTGTTGTCCTGAAATAGATTATGAATGTTTGTACGGGGGGGGGGGGGGGGGGGGGAGGGGAGGGAGTAGTGTACTGTAATTTGCAAAAATTTCATTGTTAAAATTTTTCGTTTTGCACGAAGTGATGAAATTTTTTACGTGAAAATAGTTTACCTGTACTAACTTATACAGCAAATATATGGCGTGCACTTGAAATTGACGAAAATATTGTCACACAAATATTTAACACAAAAATTTTGCACGCGAAATTGAGTATGTGTGAAGGGGGGGAGTGTGTGTGTATATATTTGTGAGTGAGCATGAGAGAGAGAGAGAAAGAAAGAGAGAGAGAGAGAGAGAGAGAGACTGATATTGAGTGGCTGTTCTTCCCTCCCTCTTAGGTTTGAGCTCAGCTGAGAGCAGTAAGACAAGAGCACTGAAGGAGAGACTGCTGAGCGAAGCTGAGCTGACAATGTAAGAGGAATGCTAACGACAATAGCCAGTGTTCATGTGCCACTCATGCAACTCACCATGTGCATGCATGTGAACTCTTATTCTGATGCAACCCTTACATCGCTCTAGCATGTGTAATACTGTCACCCATGCATGTGCATACATGTATCATCAGATCTCTCTCTCTTTCTCTATCTCTCTCTCCCCCTCCCTCACCCCTCAAACACTCTCCAGGCCTGGTACATTCAAGCTGCTGGCTGTGGGTGATCCCTTCCCTCACGAGCTTCGTTTTGTTGTGCGTATCTTCACGGCTAGTCAGGAGCAGCTGGAGCAGTTCTTCGACAAGGAGGGTAAGCTGGTGGGGGTCGGACGGCTGCTCAGACCGTGGAACCCCTACGACGACAGGGCAGTCGACTTCCTCGAGAAAAGGTAATTTAATATCGTTGCTCTCTCTCTTTTTATTGCCAAAGCTTCTTCAGAGTGCACCAGATACCCACTGATGTGGTTTTCTGCCTCCAAAATATTATATAGCTAAAAATATTTATGGGATATAATTTCCCTAGGCCCGGCTTTTTTGTATGAATTGTCAACTAATTTTCTAGGAATACATGTACATGTAAGTAATAATTTTTTCCTTCTCTCTAGTAAAATTGATCATTTTTCTACAACTACCTCATACGCTTTGTATTTTTTTCATTGTTTCAGATGTCAGCTGCTTCTTCAAGCCTACAAGACCACCATAGACGAGGACACTGCCCTGCTAAGTGGGGGAGGAGCCAAACAGCTGTCCCCCTGCTCCAGCGTGGCCATCAAGATAAGGCAGAGCGAGAAGAAGGTCCTTCACAACGCTGTCCTCTTTGCTAGAACTCTGAAAGAAAGCCTGCTCAATCAGCCAATCGAGGATGAGGATGAGGAGTACAGTGTAAATGGTGGTGCACATGAGATGACGCAACCGACAGGGAATTTAGGTGGAGCGGCTGACGATGATCCTGTTGTGTTGGAGATAGACAGTGAAGGTGGTGTACGCGAGGCGAAACAACCGACAGGGAATATGGCCGGAGCGACTGACAGTGTTCCTGTTGTAGTGGACATAGGTGATAATGGAGTGCTAAGTGACCGAAATGGTGATGGGACCGAGATGCAACAAACAACAGTGAATTTGGCCGGAGCGGCCAACAACGTGCCTGTTGTAGTGAACACCAAGAATGAAGTATCGAGCGAGACAAGTGTCCATACTAAGCCTGGAGAGACTGTCAAAAATGAGCAAGTAAATGGTGCTGTAGACGATAATGAACTACCAGAGCTCAGTGACGAAAGTAAAGAGAAACGTGAGGAGGGAGAGAAATCATCAGAGGAGGGAGGGAGGGAAAGAGACGAAAGTGAAGGGATAAAAGGATGTGGTGGTGGTAAGGTCGAAGGTCAAGGTGGTGGTTGCCATGACGATGAGGGAGGAGGAGGTGGGGCATCTGAGAAAACTGATTTAGAACAAACAAATCAATGTGTCAATGGAAATGAGTAAATTTATATTTACACAAATCATGCAAATCACATGCAGTTGATCGATCTTTTCAATTTTGTCACACATGCAGTCCATTAACTAATGCTTTTCTGTACCCATGCAGTTTACGTTTTAAAGTTACCGTATTTCTTCTAAAAATTCGGCATAGAAATAATAATATTGCTTTAGCTTCGCCGAATTTTTAGAGGTTAATATTCATCATTCTGTCTGCGTGCGCATTCCATTCCCGTTTATAGCATATACGCATGACGACCTTTGCCGAAAAATTAGAGACTATATTCAATCATTCGGTAAAGGGTGCCGAATAATTAGAAGGGCCGAATTTTTAGAAGAAATACGGTACCAATCATTAATAATATGATTCCAAAATTTAATAAATAATTGAGACGTCGACACCATTATTATACAACACGTCAAGATAACTCTAGCGCTGCATGATTACCATCACAGAGTTCTTCTTCTGTGTCTTGGTCGAGTCCAAAATGCCACTCCAATCAAGACGAGAGCCATGAGGAAGACCCACGTCATCCCTGGACTAACGAGCGTGGCCATCAGCCCATAGGGGACCACCATGTTCCTGTACTGGAGACACTGGAACAGCAGCGACAGCGCCATCACAAAGTGCCAACAACAGCTGCAGCAGTGGGAGGAGCAACCACGCCCACTGAGGAAGTCATGTGACATCACGTGATTCAGGTAGTATGTGAGTGGGAAGTAAAACAGCAAAATCTGCATAAAAAATTTCCGTATGATACAGATTTTTTAGTAATAATTATGAAGAATGGAACTCACTTGTAAACTGCCGTGAACGTACGTCATAGATCCAGGTATAAACTGTCCTCCCACGCTGACCCCATGAACACTGACTGAGCCATACACACCGGTTAAGATTTCTCCAAAATACCATGGCCCTGTCAATAATTATTATGCAGAAAAGACCTTATAAAAACTGTAAAATGTAGCAAACATTGATTAATTTTTACGTAGCTAGCTGGCTTACCAAGGCCGGAGTAGCAGAAGGCAATGAGCAGAGGGAAGTAGATGTACTTTGATTGGACGAGAGGGTAGAGGTACGAGCTGGGGGTGTGGTTTACCCATGCCAGCAGCAGGAGGGAGAGGAGAGCAAACCACAGAAAGAAGAATCCAATACGAGCCTAACACAAAAACAATCACAAATTATTATAATCGCTTAGTAATATTATTCAAGCTGGAATACATGTAGTTAGCCTTGTCTCCAGGTTCTCAGCCACTCTATGCTAACAGGAGCACAGAATGATCTCAACACTAGGGCAAGGCTTAACCAAGTGCGTCACAATTTATTTCTAGACTGACCAGTGATCTGACATCTGTGAGTAGCAGCAGCTGAGGCAGAGTCTGCAGTGGAGGGATGCTACCATCGAGAGAAAACAGCTGCTTCACTTCAACCTCACGACCTGACCCATCCTGGGAAGAAAGTAATTTCAGCAGCTAATAATGCACATCAATATGTGTACCAATTCAGGAAGAAAGTAATTTCAGCAGCTAAAAATGTACCCAATTCATGAATCCTTATTCATAATGTGTGTACCTTGACATACACTCTTATGGTGTGCAGACCAGCTGCATATTTCTCTGGTTGCCATGGCACTGCGTACAAGGCTCCACCCCCACTACGCATAGGAGTGGTCAATCTCTCGCCATCCACCCACACCGTTACCGTGGTTATGGAATCTGGAGAGAATGCCAAAAATCGTACATGTGTGGAGTAGAGCATGCGTTTGGTAGGTTCTCTCGATGGAACGATGAAGTGAGCATCCTTTGGATTCGTGATGAGCACCAAAGGCCAGTGGTCCAATCGAGTGTCTGTGAACGAGAGGAGGTCGTGGTCTATCGCTAGGAGACGATACCTGCCATGTGTGTGGAGGCATCACATATTTTTAATTTGCTTGAATAATATATTATTCTCTATTATCTAACTAATACATACAGGTCAGAAAAGGCATGATATGGGTGTATCTGTAACTGAGATACATCCTGAATCAGAGCTGAAAAATTGTTAGCCCATAGTATGTATAATATCTTTAAGTTTAGCATCCATTTATCTGTGTATAATATTATATACCTTCTATGTCCGACAAAGTCTCCTAGTTCCAGCTCGAGGTGTCCACCTGGATGTCTACCGTACATCTGAAACACAGTGTTCCCGAGAGTGTGGAGGTGGCCACAGACATGAGCTACGGCAGATGACATCACCTCCCTGAGGTGGCGATGGTCAGTGGTGATGGTGAGGGAGGGGTAGTGGGTCAGCCAGACGGTCTGGTTAGGCCCTCCTCCTCCCCCCTCACTCGATGAAGCTCTCGACAGTCGTCTCAGTGCCTCCAAGTCTTCCTGGAGAAATTACGAGTACCGTATTTAATCTAATACAACACATGGAAAAAAAAAAATAATTTTGAAAAACGTGTTTTTCTGGTAAAGGTCATCAATCGCTCCATATATTATTATAAACGTTATGAGAATTCGTAAAATGCTAATTTCTTGCGTTAAATTGGATCATGCGTTGTATTCGATTAACTACAGTACTTCCAAATGCCCAATAACTGCATATTAATTTTTGCCTCCTAGTCTATTGAATTAGTGGTGCTTGTAAGGTACACTCAATAAACACCTGATTCTAGCATTAGCATTTTAACATTATAATTATGCAGGAATACTGAGGACACGGATATCTTACGTCGTGAAGGATTCCAAAGAAGTTGAAGGGTCTCTTTGGTCCAGGGTTGGGGCAGGCGTCGACCGCCATGAAGTTGTAGGAGCCAAATGTGGTGTTGTGGACGTAGCAGTAAGAGAGGGAACCATGATGCTCCCAGCTAAGGGAGTACTCTCTGTATCATAGGAGGGAGACAAAGGATAGAAAGAGAGAGATATGTAATCCATTTCAGACAATATAATGAAGGATTAAATTTTGTGGAGATAATACTATCAACTCACTTGAAGCGGTTAGTTGTGTCAGAATGCGATGAAACATCAAAATTATCTGAAAATACAAGTGAAATGTAATCAATATTTTTCACAACAGATAATAATTATACCTATGCATACATTGATCATATACCATAGATCGGGATATTTTCATCGGTAAACAGAAAATATTTTGTTTGTAAATTTTTCACATAGTCTAAATTTCGTCGCCAGACTTTAGCAACCAAATAGGTATAGGTTGACGTACGTTATACAAAATATTTCGCATGTTTAATTTTCGTTGAAAAAGGTCGCCGATGAAAATTTTCACGATCTACGGTATATTAGTCACCAACAGACCAGATGATTTACCATGATTTCCTCGTAAGTCAAGCCATGGCAGTTTCTCTCGAACACGGCATTTCTTCAGGACGCCCTGGTAGGAATGCCACTCCTCCTCAAACTGCTGCGAGAAGAGGTTATCGGGAAATTTGGCGTGGGTAATGTCCCCCGTCACTAGCACGAGGGAAGGGGAGATGATTGAGATAGTGTCTGTGCAGAATCGCTCAAGGTCAACGGCCACTGCCATATTATCAACATAGCTGAGATGGATGTCGGAAATCTGGTGGAGAGAGGGAGAGAGAGAGAGGTGGCAAGTTGGGTGGGCGGGGCTGATGATGGGTGGGGCTTGTCTATTAGTCTCACCTGCAGAAACCAGAAGATATTTTCGTTCCTATCCCCCGGGAACGGAGGCTGGTGATCCCTAACGTGGCCACGTCTCTGCTTTCCCTCACTGTCCACGCCGTGATAGTAGCACTCCACCACAAATGTCGCGAACCATGCTAAAAACGCGACCAAAAACACCGCGCATACATCTAGCAATCTCATCTTCATTCTTCGCCTTTTCTTCTGCATTTACTCTCTCACAGCGGAGTGAAACAGCGTCAGCTATGGTGTCAGCCACTGTCATAAGAAAGCCATAGCGTCGATCAAGTTGATGGGCTATAATTGGAAAATTAGTGCGATTGCTGCAGTCACCTGATATGAAAAAGTGCACAGTGCAAATTGCAAGCCTAGGGCTCTAATTAGAGGTCACGAGCAAGTTGCGCTACTGTACAGTATGGCTAGCTCTCTTTCTAAAAGGGAGCGTGAGATGGCGCGATCGGAAGGCTACGCGCCGTTGGACCTCCACGAGAGCGGAGACATCTGCTACGCGCTCAAGAGACACGACGCTCCAGAAAATCGGCACGCCAGTGGACGCAGCCAGGACGAAATCAAGAAAGAGGTACTCGGCTCACCGCGAATGCAACAGATCATACTGGAGGTACGCATAATAATAATCTACTGCAGAAATTTAGGCTCATAAATAATTATCATACAATGTCATGCGTCCATAACTTCCTAGCCACGCCCACCTTCATCGCAGGCGGCTGCAGCTAGCGATGAATTATTAATTTAAATTAATGCGCTCTTTGCGTCGTAGGTTGCTGGTGAGAGTGGTCGTGATGTGAAGGACGTGGAGAGTGAGGTAGAGGAGCTGCTGGAGGAGATCGGTCATAAGCTGATGCTGCCTGCCGTCAGGACACTGGCGTTGATCATCAGAATGACCCTCAGAAATGTCCTCCGTGGGGTCTACGTCAACACGGGCGGAGTTGAACGGGTAAGGAGAAGAATTAGTAAAAATGGGCAACTTCGTTATATTATTGCAAATTTTTGTGTGTTACTTAAGGAATATATATACCACTAAACTTAACTTGTGTATGACTTGATGATCTATAATTAATTTTTGTCATGGTGTGATTTCATTTTGCAGCTGCGAAAGATTGTCCAGGAGTGGCCGACAGTATTGCTGCCGTCTCACCGATCATATCTCGATTTTATACTGATCTCCTTCATAATGTTCGAGCATAACATGAAGCTTCCCTGCATTGCTGCTGGACAAGGTATACTATAGTATTGACCTGCATGCACCTCTGTCCTTCAAGGGCAGCATTTGAACAAGTGCAAAGTGTGTAGTCGCTCCCATGAATTCACCTCCCTCGAGCCTATAATACTAATATTACCAAAATTACCCTACAATACCCTACATTACCAACTTTACATTACTCCTTATATGACTTCACTAAGATTAATCCATTGTGTCGTTGCATGTTATCCTAGACTTCATGAACATGAAGGGAGTGAGTTCATTTCTCCGTCGCAGTGGAGCGTTCTTCCTCCGAAGGACCTTTGGCTCGGATCAGCTCTACAAAGCCGTCTTCTCCAACTACGTCCAGACAGTGCTCTGCTCAGGGGATTTCCCCATGGAGTTCTTCATCGAGGGGACGAGAAGCAGAAGCGCCCTAACCCTCCATCCAAAGCTAGGTGAGGATCAAGCAGTAGGCTTAGCTCTATTATGGGGGGATGTCACACGAATCAGCCTATGAAATTGGGATTTTTATGCTTGCAAAAATTAATATTTCTCTCCCTCCCTCCCTCCCTCTCTCTCTCTCCTCCTCCTCCCCTTGCTTAGGTCTCCTGGCCAGTGTGGTGGAGCCCTACCTTGATGGTCGGCTACCTGACATCATGTTGGTCCCCATCAGCATCAGCTATGAGAGGACACTTGAGGAGCACCTGTTTGCCAGGGAGCAACTCGGGATACCAAAACCAAAGGAATCAACTTCAGTAAGCAAGTGAAATGTAGTGTTGTACTTTGCAATATTCCATTTACTGTATAGCCGGAAAAATTGGCGGGGAATTAAATTTGGCGGTTTGGCGGTCTATATTGCAACCGCCAAATTAAAATCCGCCAAAATTTCATGCTCACATATATTATACGTATGGCGGTCCCGTACCAAACGGCCAAATTTAAATCCGCCAATATTCTTGCAATAGCGATTTGGGGCTCAACCGCCAAATTTAATGCCCGCCAATATTTCCGGCTATACGGTATGAGGTTGTGAGATGCTAACAAATAAGAGTTCAGCTCTGTGAAGCTGAGAAATAACTTTTGTGCATTTTCTTACTACAGTGTAGTCCACTTAAATTGAATCTCGAAATCCATGAGAAATATTTGAAAATTTGAATTACAGAGATCCATATAAACCACTGTATTGAGACCCTGCAATGCTTATTAGTGGAGCATTCAGCCACATATGAAGCTTTGAAATAGTGGACCTCCAACTGACCAATTAGATTCCTGACCTATTTTACCCTACAATACCTTACAATACATGTACCTTAAAATACCTACAATACCTGTATTACCATGTAGTTGTAACAAATACTGTGATCCGATTGGTCACTCAGAGGTCCAAGGCTTGGCAAGCAAAGTAAAATAGTGGACCTCCAACTGACTATATAATCAGATTCCTGACCTACTTTACCCTACAATACCTTACAATACCTTACAACACCTACATTACCCTATAGTTGCAACAAATACTGTGATCCGATTGGTCACTCAGAGGCCCGAGGCTGTAGCATCCTGAAGTAAAATAGTGGACCTCCAACTAACCAATCAGATTCCTGACCTACATTACCCTACAATACCTTACAATACCTTAAAATACCTTACAATACCTTATAATACCTACAATACCTACATTACCCTATAGTTCACAAATACTGTGATCTGATTGGTCAGTTCGTGGTGCTGCAGCTGGCATGCGCTATGCACACTGTACTGCATACGTAATTTTGACAAGTGAAAAAAAAAAAATCAAAAAAAATAGTCCCAATCATCCCTCCCCCCGGGCCGAGGTGCCGCAGCTTCGGTGATCCGTTTGGGAGTGACACTGCGGACATTACCGCAATTGGCCATACTTCCAGGGATGGGGGGTATTCAAGGGAGGAACCTGGGCGACCCCTAAGCCATATATGCCCAGGACCATGTGCAGTTTTCAGCTGCAGGTGCCAGAGGGGATACCCCTGACACCGTCTAGCCCCGTTATCGATAGTCCCTCCCAGAAAATGCTATTTATTGAGCTGGGACAGGGGGTAGCAAAACGCGTATGGTTTTCACGTTGGAATGTACGGACCGTGACGTAATTAATTAAAAGCTATGAATATCATTAACTTTACACCGCGGCGCGCGCCAAATTGTATCTCAGTAACGGAAAGAGCTATGGAGCTGGAACAAAAACCAAAATGTAGCTCTTGAGCAGATGAAAGCAGCTACCATGGTCCTGATAATGTTAGACCATGCCATAGTATACATACCAAGCTTCTTCAATGACAAGCTTACATGTATGGTTGTCACATTAATTTTATTCTCAGACCAAAAAAGCGAATTTCGGTAACGGTAATAGTTATGGAGCTGGAACAAAAACCAAAATGTAGCTCATAATCCAACAAAAAATATTTTTCAGACAATCAGTGTCCTTACCTGGAGGGCATTACTCATGCACATTATCCCATCATTATCTCCCCAGTAGCAATTTACTTTTCTGTGGTTATGAGGTAATTATGGTGTAATTATGATGAAACCTATGGTGTAATCTCTTAGGTAATCTATGAGGTAATTATGAGAAAATTCAGGGCCTCGCTGGAGCCTTTCTGGGACTTGAAAATCAGTAAATATGTAGAGTATCTTACGTGTGTATCCAGTGAATACATTACAAGCTGAGCGCTACTTTCTCTGAGAAGTACTGTTGGTTGAACTTCACGTGTTTTCTTGGCTTACGTAATGCCGTGGATAAATAAAGCTAGCCTTGCGCTATATATAGCACGCATTGTCACAAGGGGCTGGCCCGCACGCGACTGCAGCAGCGTGACCAACCTGAAGTTCGGAAGGAATACTAGTACTGTACTGTCGAGTTCGTCTCTGTGATTGAAGCATCGAAACTTGTCGCTGTCAAGGCTGAGAGTCGATCTTAGACGCCATCTCCATGATTTCTGGGGCGAGCATCGATCGATGTGTACGCATTCTATTGACGACCTTTTACCACATGCACCATTACACTATGCAGCTACTGGGGAGATGGTCAAGGGTTCATTGTTATAACAAACATACTTGTATATAGTATAATTATATCATAGGGACTGATAAAAGTGCGATCGCTGTTGACAGAGGACTATGGTTCCATCTTTATTAACATTGGTGCTCCCATCTCTCTCCATGACGTCTGCCAAAAGAGCCGAGTCAGCAGAATACCTCACATCCTCTTTCCAAAGTAACCCGAAGGATTGTAGCTTTCTTGTCTCAGAGTGGAAATTTGTTTTCTTTCCTCCTTGTTTTGCATTTTGCTAGAGATATGTCAGTGGTGGTGGATGGAGAGCGTCAGCTGATCAGCGAACTAGGTCACATGATCCTCGACCGCGTTCAACAGAACATGTGGACATTTTCGACCTCACTGGTTGCAACCATTCTCCTGCAGCACCCTCGTGGAATACGCATCAGTGAGTGAGATAAATATTGCAGTTTAGAAGGATACAATAGTAAATAATATTGCCAGCTCGTTATTTTTTTATTGTTGATTGGTTGCAGGTGAACTTATGCAAATGGTGGAGTGGCTGAAATCACAGGTTCTATTGCATGGCGGTTCAGTTCATTGGATATCAGGTATCAGCCGACTCATATCATGTGACCTTCTCATGGATGTAATTATGTACTTGTTTCATTATTTAATAATTAGATACAGGTGGAGAGGTAAAAAGAGCACTACAGACTCTCTCCGTTGCCTTGGTAGTTGACAAAGACACCAGTACAGTGAGACCACACCTCCATGCTCCACCCACTCCGTCTGCCGATAGTGCTGGGAAGAAGGACGGGCGTCTGTCCTTGAGTGAGGTGCAGAAGCTGAGGTTGGCCCCTGAGGAGTATGAGGAAGTCAAGGAGATTGGCTGCAAACACTTGTTGCTCTCTCACTATCGCAACCAGCTGCTGCACTGGTTCGTATCAGAAGCCATGCTCGCTCTCAGTCTGTCGCCCAATGGTCAACACGATACAAAAATTGGTTAGGAATCGTTTAATTATCTTTTAATTATTGTAACAGCCATTTATTGTTAATTTTTAGCTTTACGAAAATTCAAGGCTCTTCACGTAGCGTTATCTTGCGAACTGGTGCTGCCGCTAAAGCATCCTGACCAGGTAAGAAAATGAACAACCAAGCAGTGGCTAGCTAGATGCCATGATGGTGCATTCAGTGATTCACCGCAGAAAACCTGTCTGCAGTTATTCTCAGATTGTGTGTCACGGTTCGTAGACTGTGGTCTCCTTACCTCTCCCTCCTCCTCCTCCTCCTCTCTCTCTACTGAGCTCCTCCCTAACTCCAACTTTGACAGCCATCATCGATTCCTGAGACAGCTGCTTCTTCCTCTGGTGGCCGGAGTTTGGGTCGTCTGTCAACACCTCATCTCTTTCGCTGGAGGAGTGCAGTCCTTCCAGGACACTGTGAAGGGAGCACAGCTGCTAGGGGCAAAGTTCATACATGCTGGTATAGTCTAAGAGCAGAAGTGTTAAACTTTTAATATAATTATATTAAATTTTATGTAGATACAATACCTTCCTCATGCATATAATATTATTATAGCATCATGCAGAATTGATTTTTTTATAATTTATATTTTAGGTATTTTGTCAACCTATGAGGTGCTTTCTCTTGGAGTGATCAGAAACGGTCTTGCTTCTCTCACCCAGGCGGAGCTGATTCGCCAGCCTACCAGTGAGTTCGAAGGAACTGGTAAACACCGCCTGGTAAAGGTCGCCAATCAAGAAGCGCTGTTTGACCTCGCTTCTCAATTAGGTATTTAAATAAGACAACCTGTATGGGGCTGTAATGATATTGGTTTATATTTTCTTCTACAGGTTCAATAATCTTTGTAGAATCTGACAACCCCCCTCTAGCTCTTGCTAAGCTATAAATTTTTATATATTTGCAAAAATCATGACATTGTGTTATGGAAATCGTCTGCAAAACCAATCGTATCACTGTACCCTTACATTTTGTGCTATAATTAATGTGTATATGTTAATTTTTTTTGTAATCACCGCTCTGTTACAATACCGGTGTCGGAGTGAATATTGTCCCCCCGGACATTATTCACTAGTGACTAATGTCCCCCCCGGACAGTATTCACTAGTGAATAATGTCCGTCTCAGTGAATAATGTCCCCCCTTGCCCCGCCTACCTTGTCGATGAAAAGTGCGCATGCGCTATAAATCCAGATAGCTGCAGAGCGCGATCACGCCGAAGTTGAGGTGCTATATACGCTATCAGGAACGATTACCAAGTATCTGTGTAGAAAATGTACTGAATTTTAGTAGTATAGCTATTTAATAGCATCGAAGTTAATAATTATTTTGTTATAGGTCATGCACAATATAAATATAATAATTATGAAAATTTTGTGATATGCATGCATTATTTTTTCTATCTTTTGATTGTCATCTGTGATCCTGAGAAACATTGTTCCTTGAACTTGTAGCTACTACTCTACCTTAAAAGTTTTAATCTCGGACAATCTACCAATATCAGACAGCTAGCTAGTCAAGTTTGTCCAAAACTAGAACTATCTCATGGCTGACATACTAGCTAACTAGCTAGCTATAATATTATATGTGACGTAATTTTTTGGAAAGAAGCCCGCAGAATCCGAGAAATGGGGCATGGTCTTACACCAGCACAATGCGTAGGTCTCATCATAGATTAGCTATATAATATTATATTATATATAATCTATGGTCTCATGCATACTATGTGTAATGATCTGGTCACATATTATTAAGGAAAGGGGGACATAATTCACTGAGGGGGGACATCATTCACTAGTGAATAATGTCCTAGGGGGACAAAATCCACCAGTGAATAATGTCCGGGGGGACAAAATTCTCTAGTGAATATTGTCCGGGGGGACATGTCAAGGGGGGGACGTCCCACACTAGGACACCGGTACCCCAGCACACGAGCACTATAAATTATTACAAGGAAGAAAGATCCAATTATCAGTAAAGCTTATACACGTGGTCGCTTGAAATTTTTAATTAGAAATTAAGTCATATCATGTCGTCCGATCAAGAAAGCTTGAGCTCCGATAGAGCCGTGGCAGAGGCCGGTATAAATGGCGATCCAGCTGTATCGGCGGCGGCGGGGGGCGAGGGAGAAGGGCAGTCTCCTCAACAACCACAGCAACAGCAAAGGCGATCCGGATGGGACATACTGAGAACCGTCCTCTTTCAGGTCATGATTTTCTATTTCATCAGCAGCTTCTTTCGCGGCCGACAGACGCCGCCTGCCAATCCCGACGGCACCATGCCGCTGGCCGGCTCCAATCTGTTCACTCCCGGGCTAGAACTAGTGAGTTCAGAAGTGCCTGGCCTTTCACACTCTGTGACGACCCCGTACCAAACATGCTTGTAACTGCCTCCCTGTAACTGTACTGTACAATGTAGCTAGTATCTTGATCTTTCTTGCCCTCTCATTACAGGATTTGAAGGTATATTTCACGGAATCCGAAGATTTTGATTTCAATTCCAGCGCCGAGTATCTGATATGGGAAGAGGGAGTACAGTATGGGAATTGGACCGATGGTCCTTCGGGTGATGGGAGCCGACAGAAGGAGCTAAGTGTGTCAGTACCCCTGGCCGTGCAGGAGAACGGGACGTGGTACATCCACATCTTCGTGGTGAAGCGAGGTCTGCCCATCAATCCTGGGGAGGAGGGGTACAAGGAGACGGCCATTACATACCAGTCAAAGTGTACGTGTGTGTGAATGCTGTGTATGATATGAATAGCGTACAATGTGTGTAAGGTAAAGATACACCTTGTAGAGAATGACTCAAAGGACGTTTGGAACAATAAAAGCATCACAATATTGGTTTATTTAGCAGCTTTCAATAGCCATGCATAATCTATCATCTGTGTGTATATATTTAGTGTGATGTATGTTTAAATCTACCCTTTGAGCAAATACATGTGTGTATGGCCACACTTTGTACACTTGCTTGTGTAGAGATAGTGAATTTCATGTATGCATGTATATCATTCCCTCGCTGCAGTGTTGAATCAGTACCGTAAGCGTCGCATCCACAACACGGCCAATCTTCTGACGGGGGAATCTGACGTTGCCCCTGGGTCGATGAAGGTTGCCCAGGGCGACACGGTGACAGAGGCCGACATCATCTCCTACTACCACCCCAACATCACCATCTGCCTCGTGGAGGACTACACAAGATGGGCACAGGGATCTGTACCACAGCCCCTAGATAATTGTAAATTGATTAATTACTACAATACTTGACTGTTAAACACTTTTTAGATGGTGACCCTTTACCATTTGCCTCATAGAGGAGATGGGCGAAGGGATCTGTGCCTCAGCCCCCTAGATAATTATTAAGTGATTAATTATTAATAATCTATTGTTGAATACTTTTATATTATGCTATAACCTGTTTACCTCATAGACTAGATGGGCAAAGGAATCTCCCTAGATCACTGTCAATCTATTAAGTCCTAGCTTCCTATCATGTGTCAGTAGCTTCCAAAGAGAACACCATTTCTACAGTACAGTCACTTGTCATGTCACAAAACCTACACTGGTGTGAAGGTATGATCATGTGACTGACATTTGTGTATGTTTGTGCAGACGTAGAGTTTGACAGTGAGTCCGGTGGCTACTACCCCATACTCTACCTCAATGACTACTGGAATCTGGCTCAGGACTACATGCCCATCAATGACACAACAAAGTCAGTCTATCACCTCAGCTATAATATAATTTTACCCCCTCCCCCCGATATCTAAAATTATTTTTTCCCTTTAATTAGAGAGCTGACGTTCACTCTGGCATACCATCCCCTCACGCTATTCAAGTTCAACCTGTATGCATCGATGTCGAGGGACAATCCCTGGACGCAGCTAATGGGAGGGGCTGACACCTCTGACGAGGACCAGGACACCATAAAGGTAGTCCCGGTGGTCACATGACTGTCACATGACTAACTAGCTTGCTTTCTTTTGATTACAGACCACTCTGCTTGAGACTAACCCCTATCTGTTAGCACTGACTGTGGTGGTCAGTATTGTGCACAGTGTTTTTGAATTCCTGGCCTTCAAAAATGGTAAATATAATGTACAGCAAACTAGTATATAATATTATTATAGTAGGAGTGATCTGACAACAATTACATCATAACGACATCATCAAGTTTATTTATAGAAAATTGCTATCCCTGCAATAAGTGGTGGCTCTTATATGGTTTTTATGCATACTACCTATTTCCTGCCCCCACTATCAATAATCAATCCATTAATGAATTATTTTCTTTCTTTTTTTTTTTTTGGGCAGATGTTCAATTTTGGCGTAGCCGGAAGACTCTGGAAGGTCTGTCAGTTCGATCCGTCTTCTTCAACGTCTTTCAGTCGTTTGTGGTACTGCTCTATATCCTGGACAACGAGACAAACACCGTTGTCATCATCTCCGTGTTTGTAGGTGAGTCGAGCCATGGCAGCTGCCCCCCCCCCCCCTCCGCTGTAGTAAAATCATGAACCAGGAAGTACATGATAAGCTAGAGGCATAATATTACATAATATTACTGTGTGTATGTCCTAATTACTAGCGGGGAGCCAGGAGGTCTGGTAGCTGTTGAGGGCTGCGGAATAAGGTAGCTACTTCTTTCTGAATGCTCCTGTGGTTTTGGTTGGGCTCCATTGTTGACAGTTAGCTAGAGGTCCTGTTTGCTTGTGGTCTTCTAGCCTCTGGCTGGCTGCTAAGCACATACCTCCCCATGTACCTGACTGGGGTCATGATACCTACAGGCAAGGTTCACCACAGTGGCACTACACTCAGCAAAACTGAAGTGCACCCTTTCCTTCTGGAATTGGTATTATTAGGCACTCTATACCCACACACTACTATACTATAATACACCAACACTACTTAGGCATACACTATGTCATGTATACACATACACTCTGCTCCCTCTCTCTCTCTCTCTCTCTTTCTTTCTCTCTTGATACACATTTAGGGCTGTGCATTGAACTATGGAAAGTGACAAAAGTTGTCCAGATTAACGTGGACAGTGAAAACTTAATTGCAGGGGTCATCCCCCGGATATCGTTCGTTGACCGTCCCTCCTATGAGTCATCAACGAAGGAGTACGATATGGTGAGAGAAATAAGCTGATTAAAAGTTAATGAATGTTTGTATGTGAGTTAATAATAAATATTGATTTTTAAGTTAATTAGCTTATCATCCCATTATGGGTTTAATTGCTTGTAATCACCCCATGAAGACTAGTGGATATCCTTTTTGTTCTTGAGGCAACTTTTGCACCCAATTAGTGATTCATGGGGTGTGTCCTCATGGGAGCCCACTCCCACATGTCTGCACACTCACATGGATAAGTCGCCCAGTCAGCTTTTGTTGTAGTGTTTACTATTACATTGTGTACTGCGTGCTTATGGAATTTAAACTTCATTCATCTAAGCATTTTCTCTCTCTCTCCCTCTCCCTCTCTTGCACCCCCCCCCCCCCCCCCCCCCCCCCCACATGTACAGCTGGCCTTCAAGTACCTAGGCTGGGTATTATTTCCTTTGTTCCTCTGCTATGGCGTCTACTCTCTTCTCTACCAAGAGCACAAGGGATGGTACTCCTTCGTCCTGGGAATGACCTACGGATTCCTGCTAACATTTGGTGAGACAGTCTGATGCTGATTCACCATTAAATTTTTTCTGAATAGAATCTATTCTGTTTGCTGGCCATAAATATTTGCTTGTATTGGTGGAATGTGCTGTTCTCAGCGTATTTAGAAAAGCTTCAGGCCTAAGAGCATGACCTATGTCGCAAGCACACCTCCAGGCCACGCACTACAACAGTACAGACAGTGTACATGACCACATTGTGTATTGGTGATGGTGTGGCATTGTGGGGGTAGTCCCTCTAATCAAAGCCTGTAATGATAGTTTCTTGGGTACAGGGTACATGTATGTGTGGTGTGGTTCCCTTTAATTTAAGAGGAAACTGCACTGTCATTGTGCAGTGATGGGATTGTGAAGCGAAAGAGGGAGGGAGGGAGGGAGGGTGGTACTCCGTCCCGGGAATGACCTACGGATTCCTGCTAACATTTGCTAGTTATTGATGTTGAACACACCACTAGGTTCCACTATGATCTGCTGGTCACAACTGTTTGGTTGTATTGGGTGTAATGTGCTGTTCTCAGTGTACATGTACATGTACATGCATGTACATGTAGTAGTCACGAGTCATCATGTCCCTCCAGGCCAACCACACACGTACACTACTGTACCTCTAAGTACAGCTACATGACAACATTGTCATTGATATGTAGCATTATGGGGATAGTCCCTATAATCAAGTGTTGGCGAGGGTGTGTAGGGAACAGAGAGACAGCCATGCCTTAGAGTGTGGTATATACCATCCCTTACAAGGAAAGTGCACTGTCATTGTGTGGTTGGTGGAGTGGTGAAGGGAGGGAGGGGGATGGGGAGCTATGTCTGCTTTGCATGACTGAAGGGAGGGGGTACTCTACCAGCACAGGAGTCCTATCTTATGTAAGAGCCTTCAAAACTAAAGTGCACCATCATTGTGTTGACAGCTGCATTCAATTAACATGTGACTCGCTGTCTCAAGTATATAGAAAAACTTTATTCCTGCACTGGTAGCATGCACCCTCCTCTGCTAGTCAAAGAGCTCCCCATATTAGGAACGTGCATAAGAGTAGCCATTTTTTGTGCTAATATGATAGTGCATCACTCTTTGATCTCCTTGGGTCTGGTCAGTAACTATACATAATTATTATTATTATATGTAAATGAGCTGGGCTAGCCAATTCCAACCTGAGCTAGAGTGACAAGGCAAATTCCAGACCTTCCTATTAGTATGATAATGAGTCACCCTTTGATGTTCTTTGATCTGATCAGTAACCTTGGCTACCCATGCATAGTTACTTTGTTATGTAAATTAGCTGAGCTAGCAAATCCTGCAAATTCCAACCTGAGAGAGTCAGGGGCAGCTTTGTGTTAGTATGATAATGAGTCACCCTTTGATCTTCTTTTGATTTGGTCAGTAACTCCTGCTACCTAGGCATTTATGTAAATCAGTCACACATGCATGATGATCTGGCACATACAAACTGAATGTTTGTGTGTGTTGACCTAGCTAGATGGCATGGCTGGTTACCTAGATACAGACATCTCCCTGTTCCCTGTAAATGAGTTTATGTGTGACCTTATCTTTAATTGTGACTATCTCTTTCACTTAATTCCTTCCTCATACATCCACCCACACACACAAACATCATATTTATTGAAGGGAAGGAGTGAGTGTTTGATCATAATGAGCCACCCATAATGAGCCATACCATAATAATATTATTATGCATATGAAAATGAGTTGTGATGATGTCACAGGCATACCTGGCGTGTCCATGGATACCCAGTATCTCTCAGTGAATATGCTAATGTTGAAATCACATACCACATCTCTGTGTTCAGTTCTCCTTTCCCCTCTCTCCCTCCAAACACACACACACACACACACAAACACACATACACACACTGTGTAGGTTTTATCACGATGACCCCTCAGCTATTTATCAACTACAAGCTCAAGTCGGTTGCTCACCTTCCATGGCGCATGCTGACCTACAAGGCACTCAATACGTTCATCGATGACATGTTCGCTTTCGTGATCAAGATGCCCACCATGTATCGCATTGGATGCTTCAGGGATGGTAAGCTAATCAATTTTATTCCTCTCTTTGATGTGGCTGACAATGAGTGGTCTATTAATAGCCATTAATAGGATCTATAAATAGAATACTACACAGCTTTAAGCTTATTAAGTTAAGTTAACCCTCTGGCTCCTATAATAACTATTAAGAGGGATTGATTGCCAGCTAGGTAGTGTAATTATTATTCATGCACAATGTGGTATAGTCTGCCCGGCATATTTAAGCACTGCTAAACCAACAACACAAACTTGTCCCAAATCCTTGCCAGCCAAAGCTGAGTGGGTGACATCTAAATATTGAAACCATTACTTTGTAAGCCTACCCCCCACGATGGATGCGTCATACAACAGTAAAAGATGGGTCAATGCTAGATTGGGCGTCAGGCCAACTGCTGGGTATTGCAACACACCCCCCATTGACTAATGGACCTACTAAATTCAATTATTTCATAGCCTAAGGTTAACAACATAGCATTGTAGTCTAGTCTTGTACTGTGATAGTGTGGTAACTGTGCATACAATGATGTGCCATGTGTTTTTGCAGTTATTGTATTTTCTAGAGATACCTGATCCAGCCAACTACCCTTCCTTATAAAACATCACTTCCTGTAAGGGTATTGCAACACACCCTTCGGCTAATGACTCCCGATTAATGAAATTCAATTTTTGTTAATAGGATGGCATTGTAGACTATAACAATTGTACGAGTGCATACATGTGTTTTTTTTCTTTGCAGATATTGTATTTTTCATCTACCTCTATCAGCGTTGGATCTACAGGGTGGATCCAAAGAGAGTTAATGAGTTTGGAACTTCAGGGGAAGACGCAAACATCAAGGGGGCAGTGACCAGTGAAAATTCAGCTCCTGACCCCTCGATTTCCGCGGGGGAGTCGCCACCTAAATCCCTGGAGGATAAGAAAAATGAATAGCACTGACTGTGGTTATTTAACAACAGAGGATGCCTTAAATTATTGTTTATTTGACCTCCAACATAATTGTACGTCACACAATGCTAAAAATATAATTTTTGCACAGGTACAATGACCCCCAAGTCTAATGGGACAATATTCACTGCAAAATAATGATTATGATGATTATTCGTGCCTGGGCCGCCCATGACATGTCGTAGCACAATTCCCCAAGGAGGACTTCATAGCAGCATGTATCTAGATTGGGAGCTTAATATATACTTGGTCTCTCTCTCCCTCTGTCTCCTTCCACTAATATACTGTGCTTTGCAAGTCAGTTGTCCAGTGGAAAGGGTAAATAGGAGGTGGCTCTCAAGTGCTTAATTCAGTTATACTACAGATCATGAAGGCTTTCAGTTTATATAGTGACAGAGACAGGTGCCATTCCTAGACAACTGACCAGCAAAGCACAATAGAACTTTTGATGTATAGGAAGTCATAGCCTAAGGAATCTCAGCTTGCCACTGGGCTGGGACAGTCACAACTTGTGCAGGCTCCAGCTGCCTCTTCCATTATCTTACATACTTCCTTACTAGGAGTTTCCCTTCAGTGAAAAGAGAACATGTGACCCCCTAAAAGTGCACCAAGAGACACCCCAGTAAACATGTTTATCCATGACTAGCTATGCAGCATGCAATAGGTAGTTGCAAGATTCTCCTAGGCAATGACACCATTAGGGAGGAAGGGGACCAGCTAGCACAAAACCTGTTTAACAAGTTTCCCCACACAAGGAGAATGAGCTACTGTCAGCAGAATCAGGTTATCCCACCCAACCAATTCCAGGAAAAGGGCTGTTCACTCATGATCTTTGGCAGGAGGGAAGTACAGCAGTTTAGCAGTAACCCTGCAAAACTGTTGGACTACATACTGTATAGAGGGCTAGACTAGCCTCGTCCCCAGGCCACTCCCACGTTTTCTGCGTGTAACATTGAAAACGTGGGAGTGGCCTGGGGACGAGGCTAGGCTAGACCTCACAGGAGCATATTATTATATACAAGTTTCCCCCCAATTCATACCTGCAAGAGTAGTAATACCTGTATATGCAATGGGATATTAATTTTTCTACTATCATAAATTTACATTCCTCCAGGTCATGTGACCATCATTGTTTGATTCCTTGAGATCTCAGCTTGCCACTAGGCATGCATGTATTGGTGTATAGCAGAAGTATCTAACCTGTACAGGGACTACCACCTTAAGCTTGTCCCTTCCTAATCTTACTAGGAGTTTCCCTTGGTGAAAGAAAGAACATGTGACCCCCTAAGAGTACACCAACAAAAGTACAGGTAGCTAGCTTCCTGATGGTTAGGGAGGTACCAACTGCTGAATCAGGAAAAGCAGTTTGTTGACTGACTCCAGCTAGCTAGGGGGATAATTGAGAGGGAGGGATACAGGTGGGTCATGTGAGAGCTAGAGTGACTGTCAGTTTATAGAGGGAGAGGTAGACCTCACAAGAATATTGAAGTTTCCCCCCAGTATATAGTAGTATACATGTAGCTAGGCAATGGGATATTTTTTCTAATTACTGTTAAATTTATATGCATTCCTCCAGCATATGTGACCACAGCTGTTTGATTTCCTTGAGATCACTCATTGTCTCCACCCACCCATGGCCACCCACCATGACATAATAATATGTCTATCACCTCCCAGGGACCTCACACAGAGGCCATGGCATGCTACTAATATACAACACTGACTGCCCTACACAAACTCTCTCCCCTACTGACTTGACTCCACAGCTTCTTGGAAAAACCAAAACATCTTAATTTTTTGTACACAGCTGTCACATGTAGGTATCTTTATTTGTTAGTACACAGCTGTCAGATGTAGGTACACTAATGTAGTGGTTTTCAGTGCTGTAGAACAGAATAGCTACACTACTAGACTGTTTACCCACAAATCAATTGATTCCCTATATGTAAAGTAAATTATTGGTAGGGGTGGGGTTCTATGGGCGACAGCTCATATCCTCCTGGTTCTACACAGATGGCTAGCACAGCCAGTCAGTACCATAGAGCATTGCCAGTGCTAGTGTATTTGTATGGTACATGCAACTTTTGCAGGATATTGCATCACCCCATTTTACTAATCCATCCCATAATAGGAGTAGATATACTATTAAATTTACACAACAAAGCATGGTACACATAAACAAGCCAGTACCTGTCAAATCAATAAAGGGCTACCCAGAAAAATCCCTATATATGCCAATTGTGTTAGGAAACCTGCTATATAATATTATTATGCCTAATGTTGCTGTAGTATTATTATAAACAGGTGCTCCCAGCACTAGGGTTGGATTCATTCTAACCACAATAAAGAAATGCATTAATATTTATGATTAGCCAGATAATTACAAACATGTAGTTGTGACATCAGCAATTATTTAGTAAATATTGGGAGGGCCCTCAGTGATTTACACCATAGTACACACTGAATAGATCAGAGAGAGTCAAACAGGTAAACTTTGGAATGGAAACTAAATTAGAGTTATTGAGTTATCAAGGTCACTGCTTTACATAAACATGAATGTATTCATTATCCCAGTTACACAATAATTCTACTTTGTTCTTTAAAATTCATTTTTTAGTACTCACCCTCAATTAATTTTCCACCAACTGAATACATCTTCATATCTCAAGTACCTGTCAGGTATAAAAAATTTCTATTCTTAGATTCTAAAAATAGTACAAGCTGCATACAACTTACCCTACTAGTGAGTAGGGTATGTCCAGCTGCTCAGGAGGAGGTAGGGTGCCAGAGTGGACCAGGGAGCTCACATAGCTTCTAGAGAGAACTAAAAGAGTAGGAACCAGTGCACCTATAATATTATAGGAGGGAACAATACCCTTGTAAGGAATTGTTTATCCTAGTTGGTAATGATCCATTATTTGATTTTGTTGTCACTAATGGGCCAAGACAAAAGGCTTTCATGTGTTGCCACCACAAGTCATCTACCCTCTTTCACTCTGATTCTCCTCCCCCTCACCCCATTCTGCTAATCAAATTTTACACCATCACATGACCAAGGTCACCCTTAGTTACACACATACATACATTGGTTTTCTATAATATTATAGGGAGGGAACAACAAAAACATGTTTATCAATAGTCAATCTTAGAAGGAATTGCTGATTTAATGTCATGTGACCTATAATTGTAATTATTGGTGATGATCCATTATAATTATTTGATTTAGTAAAGGATCATGTCACTAATGGCTCCAGACAAAAATGCATTACCACATTAAACCCTCGCTCATCTGCTAATCAAATTTTACATTATCACATGACCAAGGTCACTACACATGATAACATACATTGCTTTTGTATAGCCTCCTGGCAAATGGTATTTCGCTGTGTTTCAGCAATTTCCAAAGGAGTCTTTCCGCTGTTCGTCTTTGCTCTGATGTTAGCTCCACACAGCACAAGACTGCTCACACACTGGTGTAGGTTATCATGGCGATCTCGACCTGGCTTGTACACCTGACAGAGATAATGAAGAGGGGTATACCCATCACCATCTCTCGAGTTAGGATCAGCTCCGTACTTCAGTAGCAGTCTTATGCAGTCCAGGTGTCCATGCTTGGCAGCGTAGTGTAAGGGGGTCCGGGTGTGAATTTCAGATGCCCCCCTTAGCCAGCACGTGGTCCCCCCTGTGGTGCTGGGGCTGTGTCCTTCCTTCAGCAGCTGTTGAAGGGTTGAAGTGTCTCCCTCTGAAGCTGCTTTGTGGAGAGAATGCTCTCCCCAGTCGTAGGAAGTAGGAGCACCGGCCATAAGCCTGGGTTCGAGGGGGAAAAGGTGATAATTATGGACCGGACGTGTAGCCACACCCAAATATGCGATCAGGGGGTTGCTTGCTTGCAGGCCAGGATTTATAAGCATAGATCTATAATGTCCTTGATGATCAATCGCTACCCTTGGGGCTATTGGCCTAGGCACTACACCGGCGAAATTGACCTACCAGCAGACGAAAGAATTGTTTAGATCGCCGTCAAGTCGCGAGGCTGAATCTTCAGGAAATTATATCCGTGCAAAGACTTTCCACAGTGTGACCTCACAACATGAACCAGTGAGCAATAATATGAAAAATTTATACACTACGTTTGTAGGATCACAGCAGACTAGTCTAGTTTCATTAATTTTTTCATAGGATGAACGGAGAGAGAAGTGTGGACGGTTCAGACAGAACTGTGGGCAGATTGATGATAGTGACGCCCACCAACCACAGCCTGGGCATCATTGTGAGCAAGAGTAAATCATCTCACCAGCAAAAGTCCAACACACTAACTACAGCTACAGCTGCTAGTACCAGCGCGGTGCAACCCACCCATCAAGATGGACAAATTGAAGTAAGCTAGCATTATTAATAAACCCTTCAGATTTGGCTGCTACCTTTTGCATGAAACCAAATCCACTGTGATTTTTTTATGGCCTCTAGAAGCATGTATGTACATGTATATACCGTACTCGCTCTAATTATTCGAACATTCTAATAGCCCGAATGGCAAGTTTAAGTAATTTATTTCCTTCCTAATTCGTCGAACATCTTGAATTTCAAGTTTTCTCATCCGCTCTAAATCAACCCGAACGGCCACGTGGTACGGCATGGCAGGAGCTCGAGACAACTCTTCCACATTCATCGAAGAGTGTGGCTACCACATCTTGGACAGCATATAAGAGCGGAAGGGTAATACAGACACAGATGGCGATCATTTTGCGATCACTCCTGAGAGCATAGCGATACTGAGAACTCTAGAGCTGAAAACGATAAACCTATAGTTGGACATCGACTGCTGTTTCTTTATCGCTATAATAGTGCTTTTTCCATTTGCACCGGATCCATTCTATTTACACTCGAACAAACCATTGCCCGAATTTATTTACTTTCTATTTAACACCGAACGGCGATATTAATAATTATTTTTGGCCATTCGGATAATTAGAGCGAGTACGGTACTCAGAATATTATTATTGTTAATAATGTTATGTAATTCTGGCCATCTTTGCTGTAGTTTGTTATGAGACATTGTGGACCTCAGGAGCGTAGATTGGTGGGAATGGTGTCCAATGATGGGCATCAATTAAGGTGAGTTATGTAAAACATTTTATGAGATCATTAAATTTCCTCCAGCTGATCACTACAGTAATTATTCTGTGTATGTGCTGATCCATGCATGTGCAGATGGAAGCAGTGTAGGAGTACTGGAGATATTAAGGAGGAGGAAGAGTGGAAGGTGTTTCCATCACCCAAGATTAACGTTATTAATCAATTAAGTACTTAAAATGTGTTAATTTAATTTAGTTATTAATTTTGGTAGTTCCATTGTTGGGACAGTGTTAACTCTAGATTTACTCAAGTCGAGTCAAAACAGTTGTATACTGTTGTATATGTTATTTATTTATCACAATAATAATGAAAACTTGACCATGTCCTCAGTGCAGTAGCTGCATATTATTGGGAATGATGTATGTGGTAAAGGTCGTCATTATAGTGGGTTCACCGGATCATCGATCGGGATTCTCACAATTTATTAGCAAATTTAATTGCACGGAAAAATTACTAGAATCGAGAACTTATGCTGTGATTGCACTGTACTATACTACTACTATTCTATAGGCTTCCCGAATTCCGTAGTCTAGTATGACACAACGTGACGCGCGAGCGCGATCCATATGCGATATGCCCGGCCGGCCGGCCGGGCGCCCATGCATGGTATATTAATCGAATCGCTAGGTATGCACTGGGTCAGTTTCAACTGTAACTGCAATTCGTAAGGTTAACTCGCTTCGTTTTTGAAGATAGTAGGACTCTGGCTACCGAGTAGCTGTCATTGCTAAAAGTTTAGTTATAAACTACCACACTTCGTTTCAAATTTTGGAACTCGAGACGATGAGCGATCTGAAGAAGCCGATCCAAGAAGGCGCTAACTCGACCGCCGCTAGCAATGAGCCTCCTAGCTCGCCCACCAGGAGAGCAGACAACTCGAAACAAAGTATGTCTTAAAGCTTTTAATATAGAGCATACCGGTAATTTTTTAACTACAAGTCTTCGTTTGCACAGGCGTACATGTACAAGAAGAAGCCGTGAAGCCGTTCGTGAACCATAGCCATAAGGGGGGTACCGACAGCCCCGAGGTATGAAAATGCCGTTTTTACTTTCTTTAGATGATTGTTTACTGAGTACTGGAACGATCTGTTGTAGGATGACATCGAAGACAAGGGAACGCTGCCGATACTTGTGCAAGATGCGAACGCCTCCAGCGCTGTAAGTGTGCCTGCAATTATTGGCTAATTAGCGGCAACAATGTACCAATTTTCACCTGTTATCTCATCGCCTTACAGCTGGTGGCGGGAACCAACACTTGGTCTCCTGAAATGGGCATCGAGAACTTCTGTTTCTCTCACGGCCAGGAATGGAAGTTGTCCGAGTTTGTTGGGCCAAAGTGGTACGTCCGTAGACACGTCCAATAAAAAATACTGCTACGTACATAATAATATGCTTCTCTGTGTTACCAGTCTATATTTAAGTGGGCTTGATTTTATATACACCAAGGGTGCATGTGTATTGCATGTGCCTTGAGGCAAATGTACATGTGCTGTACCCTTATTAGCTGCACTAGTACTATAATTATTATAGTCAATTTGAATTTTAATGGATAGTACTAGTCCATTTGAAATTTTAATGGCCCCTAAATTTTTTGCATGCTACTGTGTGATGGGGACAAGGCTAGTTTGTCAATTTCTATGCTAGATGCTCACTAATGATAATACCACAACCCACGCACACTACTAATGCAGTCCCTTGTCGCAAGTGCTGGTGCCCAACACCTTTCAAAGGCACTCAATCCCCTTCCTTCACAAGTGAGTGAGTGGAGTGTTGCTGTCCATCCGCCTTTCAAGAACTCAAACATTTTGACTGTAATGTATATAGTAACCAGTACTTTTAAGATTACAGCGTACCTTTTTTTGAAAGACTGGAAGCTTTTTTCATTCGTTTACAACAATGATTGATTTTTGTCGGATAACCCATAATTTGTGGGGGATATATTATTAATTTTTTGCTGCTGCTATTTGCATTGATTTATGTGTGCAGATTGTATTAATGATAATACTGTGCGCGTGCATGAAGATCACAGTCTCGTGTTGATTCACACTGTCCATGGTTGCTTCACCTAGCAGCAGGTAAGCCCTTTCTGTCTCTGCTCGCATTCTTCCTTCTCTTCTTTGCCAAAAACTTCTCAAGCTTTCCTGACTTTTTGAGCCTGCCATACTTCTCAGCCAACTCCAGCTTCTTCTGTGTAGCTATAATTTTATACAGTTAGATTACCAAACAGTCAATGTTGTATAGTCATCAGATCCTTATCAGCTGTATGCTATTCATAATGCTGATGATGCACTAGCTCAGTCAGCATTATTATAGGGACATGTACGTGATCTCGTGACCCCCTTACATTTCTTGAGGTAGAATGGCTTCTTTCCCTGTTTGGTGAGCTCCCTCTCTCTCCTCTTGTGCTCCTTCACTAGAGCTCTCTTCTCCTCCTCCCGGGCAGCTGAAGCTTCTTGACTTTCCTGAACACACAATCACAGTAAGAAAATTCATCAACTCTACACTTCACAAAGACAAAAATTAGGATACTCCCTTTAATTATTAGCCTTTTGTACATGTACAAGGTCACAATAATGCTCAAGATACTGTATAGCCGGAAATATTGGCGGTTGAGCCCAAAATCGCTATTGCAAGAATATTGGCGGATTTAAATTTGGCGGTTCAGTACGGGATCACCATATGTATATATGCGAGTAGGAAATTTTGGCGGTTGTAATACAGATCGCCAAACCACCAAATTTTCCGGCTATACGGTATAATATACCAGGATATGCATGAAACCATCCATCAAGTGACTACAATTAAAATTAATCAGTCATAAAAGTGGTACCATTTGCAGCAGTAATTTTTGTAGCTGAGCTTTCTTTCCAGCACTCCTCGTCTTGTGCACTTCTCTTTCGACCAATTGCTTCTCTTTCTTCTTCAACTCATCCACAAAGGCGTAGGACTTCTTGAAGAGGTCAGAGTTCAGTTGCCCGGCCGTCTCTTCAAATCTGGGGTCCCTCATCTCTCTCTGTCTGTCCTTCGCAACAGGCACAACCTCCCTAAACCTAGACACTGGACGCTTGGAGGACATTTCCCGGGGCCTAGATGAAAAGTTAATAAAATTTCGCATAGTTTAACCGCACGAGTAAAGAATTCTACGGAAATGGTAATGGTCGTAATAATAATAAAATTTTCGCATAGTTCAACCGCGCGAGTAAGGAATTCGACGGAAATGGTAATGGTCGCAAGGTATACCTGTTCTTGTTCGCCCTCTTGAAACTCCTTGTTTCCCGATCTTGCAACGATCTCTTCATCATGGAGTCAAATTTCTTTGTGCCCAGCTTCTGCCTGATCTCCTGGAGCTCACCAAGCGGAATATCGGCCAGCTCTGGAAATTTCAGAATTTTTTTAATATTAAGGTCTCATGACATCAAGCTACCATTCTTGAGTGAATCTTCGGCTTCTACATCACTAGAGTCTGATCCGCTATCGTGTTCTGCAGAGCTAAAAGACGAATCGTCACACGTTGCCATCTCAAGCATACGGTACTCGGTAATGGTCGTTTTAGGGCACGCGACCAATTATGACGACCTATACCATATCCATGGCTATGCACATCCAATACAGCAAATCTGGAACACTATTAAAAAGACTTTTTCTAGCTAGAATTGTGGTATAAAAATAAAGTAATAAGGCTATCAGGGATAAAAATTGTCTACTGTGTCAGCGGCATAGGAAGATGGTTTGGTAAAGGGGGGGGGGGGCTATAGGCAAGGGCAGTATGAGCAGAGTGTATAAAATTGAGCCTAGCTATATAACTATAATATCAGAAAACATAGGGGGGCACCAGCCCCCGGAGCTACCATGGTTCCTACGCCTATGTGTGTTCAAAGTTCGACGAACTGTGGTACTCTGACTTCATCGTGGTATATCTCCAAGTTTATGGATTCCAGTGAAATTGTCAGGTTAACATGCCTCCTTCGATTTAATTCTTTGAGCTTTTCCAAAAATGCATCAACACTGTCAAATCTGTCTAACTGATTGTGCCAAAACTCCACCTGAATGTCCTCCACTACTTTCTTCTTAGCCACCACCCACTCTGTAGTGGTCACTCTCTCGCTGTTGGGAAACACTCTTCTGAAGGTTGGCTCTGTGTTGAATGGAGCCACTCCAATGCATGCTCTAGCACCAGACTCAGCCGCTGTTTGATGTCCTTTGACGTGAGAGAGTAGAAACACTTTAGTCTCCTCTTTCCATTTCACTGTGTCATTGATTTCTTCTGGATTTGCTCTCGAGATACGTTCAGTGAAGATTGGTATTCCTGTTGCTCTGATGAATTCATTGTTGTGCTCCCTCAGTCTTCTCCCTATCTGATCACCTCTTGTCTGGCCTATCTTTACCACGTAATAGTCTGCATCGCTCAATGTGAATGGCAGTATGAATCCATAGATGTAACCTTCTGTTGGCTCTGGTCGTTTTCTTGGTGATTTTCTTGCAGGAGTGCTAGCACTAGTAGTAGTAGTAGTAGTAGTGGCCTGTGGCTGTTGTGGCTCTTGGCTAGTGCTAGGTGTGGCTACTTCAGGTTGTAGTGCTGGTCGTTTTGGTTTCGGTGTCCCTTCTTCCCCCTCCCTCTCAGAGTGCATCCAGTCATACTCATCAGGATCATCATAGATACCAAGACCACTACTGCTAGCATTATTGCTTGCCATTACTCTTATTTTGTACACAAGTCTATGTTCTATAGCTACCACGTAGTGACTATTGTGTTTGATAAAATTCTAGTGGATGCTAAAATGACTATCCTGTGGGTATTCCCAATTTAGCGATAAACAATACATTTTGCATCCTTATTTGGTATTGATATTGATACTTGAATGCACGTGACTTATAAAAAACATTATTCATCATGTTCAAGCAACTGTACTATGAGGATTATGTATTATAGTTCACACCATGAATATTATTACCATGAATATTATTATGCATCGATAATATTATGCTGCAGGTCAGTGCCTTTCCTTTAATATCTCCAGCCTATAAGAGTTGTGTTGTAGGTATTCCAGATGTGCACTAATGCATTGCCATGGATATGGTATAGATCATCAAAATAAACACTTAATACAAGCACAGACGCATTAAGTAAAGTATCAATATCAATACCAATAAGGATGTAAAACATGATATTTATCGATAAATGGGGAATACCCACAAGGTAGGAAGTATTCATGTCAGCATCCATTTGTTGAACACAATAGTCACTAAGCAGTAGCTATAGAATTTGTTGAATACCAAGTGGTAGCTACAATACCACTTCGTGTTCAACACTAGTCTATCTATCTATCTATCGTGTTCAACCGTGACTAGTCTATCTTGGCTATCGTGTTCAACACTAGTCTGTGTCATAGACCAGTGTACAAACAAAAGAGTAATGGCAAGCAATAACGCTAGCAGCAGTGGGATCTATATTGATCTCAATAACTATGACATGAGCGAGCTCGAGGGGGAAGAAGAGACATCAGCTGAAGTGGTGATAGTGGAAACAGAATCTGAAGTAGCCACACCTAGCACTAGCCAAGAGCCACAACAGCCACAGGCCACTACTAATACTACTACTAGTGCTAGCACTCCTGCAAGAAAATCACCAAGAAAACGACCAGAGCCAACGGAAGGTTACATCTATGGATTCATGCTGCCATTCACAGTGAGTGATACAGACTATTGTGTGGTAAAGATAGGCCTGACAAGAGGTGATCAGATTGTGAGAAGACTGAGAGAGCACAACAAAGAATTCAGTAAAGCAACAGGAATACCAATCTTCACTGAACCTATCTTGAGAGCAAATCCAGATGAAGTCAATGCCTCAGTGAAATGGAGAGAGGAGACTAAAGTATTTCTACTCTCTCACGTTAAAGGACATCAAAGAGCTGCTGAGTCTGGTGCTAGAACATGCATCGGAGTGGCTCCATTCAACACAGAGCCAACCTTCAGAAGAGTGTTTCCCAATAGTGAGAAGGTGACCACTACAGAGTGGGTGGTGGCTAAGAAGAAAGTAGTGGAGGACATTCAAGTGGCATTTTGGCACAATCAGTTAGACAGATTTGACAGTGTTGATGCATTTTTGGACAAGCTCAAAGAATTAAATAAAAGGAGGCATGTTAACCTGACAATTTCACTGGAATCCATAAACTTGGAGCGATACCGTGATGAAGTCAGAGTACCACAGTTTGTCGAATTTTGAGCACAGAGGACAATTTTTTCATCTCTGATAGGCTTTTATGCTTTATTTTTATACCAGAATTCTAGCTAGAAAAAAGTAATACAAGCATAGCTGCATTATTCAAAATTTAATACTGGCCATCAGGCCGTTAGGTAAAGATCGACGATTTCACTAGTCGCTAGCGATCGCCATGGCAGAAGGTCCTTCAGACGAGGTCCAGGATCTCTTTAAAGAAGAATTTAAGCGATACAAGAAGAGCTCCGCGAGCGATTTCATCGATTTCAGAACTCCAGAACGTTTCAGCGATGAAGTAGGCATGGTCTGACCATATAGGAGGGGAGGAAGGGATCTATCAAGCATGCGCCATCCTTCAAGGCACCCATTATTAATAATATAGATGATTAAATTTAATTTTTCCAGCTTACAGAATTCGCAGCAGTCATTGAAGAGCCAACTGGCGGCAGATTTGGTCTCAGACCTCCTCGTGAGTGGAAGCTCTATCGTCTCCATTCCATTCCAGGCCTGATAGTGGTCCCGAATCCATTCCTGGCTGGAGGACAACTCCACTGGGTGGCCAGGTGTCTAATAGACTATCCCTGCAAGCCAAACATTTGCAACCTTGATGCACACATTGTGAGAAACGGAGAAGGTAGACTATGGCCAAAGGTGAATGCATCAGTGACTGAAGGTGCAAGCCAGGCATTGGATGATGAAGGAATAGCAGACAGAGATGAGGAGAAGAGAGCTTTAAAACGTGTCAAAGTATCGAAGGAGGAGGAGATTGTGAGTAAGGACAGTGATCTTTATCGGCTTCGCTGGGTCACCCTAGGCTACCACTATGACTGGAACACAAAGGAGTACCACAGGGATAGGTGGTCACCATTTCCAAACGACTTGGGGGACATGGCAGCATTCATTCTCGATGTCTGTGGATTCCCAAAGTAAAATATTGATTTTTGCTCCCCCTGGGGATTATTTATCCCCTCCCCCTTATAATTAAAGCATTAGCATTATATAACTCCATCCCTCCATACATAAACATTACTAATTATTATAGGTTCAGTGCTGAGGCAGGGATTGTGAACTTCTATCACATGGACTCGACTCTCTCTGGGCACACGGACCACTCGGAGAAAGACCTCGCCCGACCCCTCCTCTCTCTCAGCTTTGGCCAGTCGGCCATTTTCCTCATTGGAGGTGCAACAAAGCAGACCAGGCCTAAAGCTTTACTGCTCAATAGTGGAGATGTAGTGATCATGTCTGCAGAGTCAAGACTAGCCTATCATGGAGTACCCAAGGTACTGCCGTATTTCAAGGAGGGTGATATTGCTTTGAAATCTGATAGACAGTCTATACTATGGCCAGAATGTCTGTTAAAACCAGAATTTGGGACATGGTCATGCTGTGGGTTTAAAACTGCTGAGATGGCAGCAGTGAACCAATCAAATGTAGTAGAGACATGCGATAAAAGGGGATGTTCCTGTTGTGAAGAGCTGATTAAAACATGGCAGCTGCTTGAGTCCTATATCTCTGTGTCTCGTATTAATGTCAATATTAGACAAGTTGTATCTGAGAGCTGTACATTTTGAATACTGCTATAATAAAATTTAATCTTGACGTGCATCTGAGCATAAAATTAACAGGAAATAATAGAGGAAAAATAGAATTGAGTGATTGAAGAGTAGTGATAGAGATATAAAATATTAGTGTCAGTATAGCATAACATACCACATTAGCTGTGTACAATATCTACTCAATAGCAAGTTCAAAGTTATCTACCTCCGAGAATTCAGAAGTCAGCTTCTTTATCCACTCATCCTCTGCAACAGAGCTCTGGGGAGAGGGAGGAAGGAGAGAGAAAGAGAGAATGTCGCAGGTGTCAATGTAGAGCAGTAATACTCAACTCACCCTCTTATTCTTTTGTTTTGTGTGTCGTTTCCTGTTTCTGGGAGTTGGCTTCTTCAAGGGGATATCATAAGTTCCAAGCAATTTCTTCACCGACGATGGTTTATGCTTTTTACCATCTTCAAGAAGACTCCTGTTATGGTCTGCAGTCTCATCTGCATCTTGGTCAGCCAGAAACGACATGGACTGGACTGGTGAGAGCACGAGAGGTGACTCCAAAGTTTCAAAGCCAAAAAGCGAGTTTCTACGCTGAGGAGGCAAGCTAGAGATGCCTATATCACCAGGAGTAGAGTGACCCAGTGTTGGCTGCGGTAGCTTTAAGTCTGGACTTGAGAAAGGAGCCTTTCTTGATCTTTCTTGTTTTATGTTGTCCAATTTTGTCTTTTTCATAGCTCTGGGGTGCCTCACTCTTCTTAGAACCACCGATGAGTCTCTCATTTGTGTGACTTTTCTCTTTCTAGCTGCTTGCGGTGTTTCACTGCTCGAGTTTGTCAATGATTCATCAAATCTGTTCTCTTTTTCTTCCTCTCCCTCCGCTGTGCTGCTATCCTCACTGAGTATCTCCATGGCTTCATCCTCCTCTGGTTCCTTCACAATCATGGAGTCACCTCTCACAATGTCCAAGGAATGGCTACTCACTTCAAATGATTTGTTCTGCAGAGGAATACAAGGTGTGTTTTTTAGAATTTGTGAAGCATACATGCAAGTATGTAGAAAATTTTAGGCCTTACCAAGTATTTCCTAGCTAGTCTTTCGATGGTGGACTGCGCTTGAAGTAGTTCTGGGTCAACTGCCTCGGTTTCAGGCACCTCTGGCTCAACTTCTTGTACTACAAAGAAAAATTCGTCTACTTTCGTATCAGTAATATTTTGTAAGCTTACCTTCTTCACGAAACTCTTTTAAAGCTTGCTTCTTACTACCCCTATCTCCTCCAGAAGCCTTCTTAGCTCGTCCTCTTCTCTTTCTCGGGGGCATGTTTTTGCTTGCTCAGCTTTGTGGCCAGCCGCATTCGTACCGCCAAAAATCATAATTAACCCTAATTATAGCACACCCACATTCCTATTTAATGCGCACCAACACATGCAATATGGTCAAGCTCCGAGTTCTCTGCCTTCATGGCTACAGACAGAACGAGACGGTCTTCAGGGAGAGAAGCGGCGCACTAAGGAAGCTTATCAAGAAGCACATTGACTTTACCTTCATTACCGCCCCTCACGTTATTCCTGAGGAAGCAAACCTAGCCAGACCCGAGGCGGAGCAGGAGAGAGGATGGTGGTTCTCAAAACCCTCCAGGAGCTACAGCGCCATGGACAGAACAGACACTTGCATAGGCTTTGAGGAGTCTCTCAAACTAGTACAAGACGTTTTTGAATCTCAGGGGCCATTTGATGGTATACTCGGTTTCAGCCAAGGGGCAGCTTTTGCGTCGCTTCTCTGTGTGCTACGAAATGACCCAAATAACAAGATAGAGTTTAAATTTGCCATTCTGATTGCAGGATTCCAGTCGTTAGTCTCTCCACATGGACACATGTATGCTGACCCAATCAATTGCCCAAGCTTTCATACAATTGGTTCAACGGACGGGGTCATCCCCACTCAATCTAGCGAGGAGCTGCTGAGCAAGTTTGTGGACGGGACTGCATACAGGCATGGCGGTGGACACTACGTACCAGCCAGCCCCCAATTGAGAACTGCAATTAATGAATTCTTAACTCCTTTCATTAGTGAACAATAATGAATCAAAGCGTATAAATTGTAACAAAGAGATTATGATAGTAAGAGTAGTGCATGTATACTGAGAACAGGATTAATTGTAGAATAGCAAAATTCAAACCAAGAGGTGTGTGTGCAGAAAATTTTTTAAAACTAATAGTGTCAAACTAAAGGAGGGGGAAAAGTTCACTTTTACGATAGAAAAGTTTGTATCAAACATTCTGGAGAACGAGAAATGGAAGTCAACAAGATAATTCATCCTCACATGTATGCCATGTGATTTGGTTTACCTTTACATAGTTAGGTACCCACACAAAGTTCACAAAGTTTCTTTGGTTTTTCTCTCTCACAATATTTATATACTTGTGTGAGGTGATCGTGACCTGGAACGAGTCCTATTGGAATATCCATGGCAATTTGTTAAAATTTTAAGACAAATATTAGCTATTTCTAACCCCCTTTCTTGTTCTATTTCAGAGAGCACACTTGTATCTGGTAAGTATGCACATTGTGGTGTCCATATGAATTCACACTAAGGATAGTGATCTTCATATAGGAATATTATTTACCTCTTGCCTCGATATTGTAAAATCAGTTCGCATTTTTCTACGAGTGGTGGTAGGTACTTGTCTTCCAAATGTGACAAAATTTGCTACAGTCATGTATTTTGTACTTTTATCATTGGTAATGTGCTTTAAACATTGGTTGCTAAGCTTTGCCGGTTTGGTGATCGATGTTCGAACGGCACATGAGAGCCAGAAACAATGAAACTACCTTTGCCAGCTTCAAGGAAAATAATCATATAGTGAATTACCCTTCAAAAAGACTTTTTTCTTAACCATTGTAAATCTGTTACTACTGTGAAGAGATGGCCATTTTTCTGATAACAGCCCAACCTTTGTTGGGACAGAGCGAAGATTGAAACTTGGAAGTTGCCATTGCGAGTTAGGTACATTAGATGACAGTTGTGCTTTCTAAATGTGACAGAAATTTTAGCTTTCAAGAAAGAGCATAAATTCAAAATAACAGCAGCAGATTTGCAACTGTAGAGGTACATATACTTTAGCGTGATCAGGCCACTTCAGTGACCTGGCAACTCAAACCAAACATAATTAGTTTCTCAATTAAAATTTACATTATGGCTGTTAACTTTGACGCAGGTTGACGAGAGATAACTTTTGATATGGGGAAGTTGTCTCTGAGCGAGCATTACCGTTACACTGTTATGTGTGTGTGTCTATGTACATGAGGCCATTATCATAGGTACACGGCAATGATTAGGAGCTTGTTTTTGTATACTGGTCGCCTTAATTTTCTTTTCTCTTTCAATCATAACAAATGCATTATACACTGTTTCAACATCTTAATCTCCTATTGTATCCCTCTCAACACTCAGGTGTTACTCTCAGTGGACTTAAAGGGGACAGTACAACATAATATACACTCGTCCTAAATAACGCACGGGAATTGCTTATTCATATTGGGGCAAGCTGAAAGCAAAACCACGAAAAACTCTCAAGAGCTCACAAAATTCACCCCTCTCTCACCATATTATGAAATATCATGCGATTTCTGACCTCTTCTTTCGTGAGGCTGATGCGGTGGGACTGGCTCCCCTCTGGGAGCGCGTCAGACGCGATCTCCTCTGTGGTGGAGGGGGCGGGGAAAATGATCCGCTGTCTGCGGAGTAACGAGCCTGACGGCTGGAGCGACGAGTAGATGAAGTAGGCTTGCGCTCTCCTCCTCCTCCTCCTCCTGAGCCACTATCAATGAACAGGGGCTTACTCGCTGCTTCTTCGACTATGGTCCCTCCTCCCTCCATGGCTGCAGCACTCGACACTTTTGCATCCAACTTGATGAATCGGTCACCCTCTAATTGCTGTTCTTCCGAATACTTAATTTCACGTACTTTACGCGTCGTATCTGGCACACTACTCATGTTGGCTCCTTGGGGGGCGGCTTCTTCTGCAAAATCGCTCGACTGATGCCCCATCGTGCGCTGTTCAGGGGCAGAAGTGGCCGCAGCATAGGCCTGGCTCTCGTACTCCATGTGACGGTTCTCTCCCTGGTGATAATGTGCTGCGGCGGCGGCTTCATAGGAGTCTTCGGTGTGATACTCTGAAATATCTGCCGGGGGGAAGACTTCGGGCGGCGCGTCGTAAAGTTGTGGTTGTCCCTCGTGGTGGTGCTGGGACTGACTATCCAGGTAGTGCTGAGACTCCAAAGTTCCCGAAGCTGAGGAGTAGCTGTATCGTGGCGATCGCCCAGAGTGAGGTGGAGGGGGGCTCCTAGAACGGGAACGGGAATCAGAGCGAGATCGAGAACGGGAACGAGACCGGCTGCTGTAACTCGAGGAGATGCTGCGACTGGGGCTTAGGCTGTGATCGATGCTTCGAGCAGGACTGAGAGAGGTAGACTTGGACATACGATCACGATGGTAGTGGTGGCTGCTACTGCTGCTCATTCGATGCTGCTTTCTATGATACTTTTCGTGTCTACTGCTGTGATGATGGTGCTCGCGATGGTGTCCATGGGGCGACTCATGGTGGTGATGAGGAGATCGATCACGGTACCCTTCCTCCATGGGGTAGTCGTCATGGTGATAGTCTCCGCCCCCTCCTCCTCCCCCGCTATAGCGGTTGTGGTGATGGTAGCTACTTCTTCCATATCCCTTCTCTGCGTGATGAAATCCACCTCCCCCTCCTCCAGAAGCTGAACGATGATGTCCCCCGTGAGGTCTGTCGTATTCATCTCCATCACCTCCTCCTCCCCTGTGCCCACGAGAGTGGTACTCTCGTCCATAATATTCACCCTTTGGTGGCCGTCTTCTGGGACCGGAATCTTCCATATCATTGTCGTAATTTCTCATCATTCTTCGCCCCCCTCCTCCTCCTCGGCCCCCCGAGCCTCCGTAGTCTCCACGGCTATCGTATCCCCCTCCTCCTCCTCCTCCTTGGTACGATCGTCCACCACCGCGCCCACGGACGTACGAGCCTCCCCCTCCTCCCCTCCCGCGTCCCATTCCGAATCCACCTCTCGAGCTCTGTCTCGGAGGTCGGTAGTTATCGTTGTCGTCATGGTAATAATCTCCTCCACCACTTCTCCCTCCTCCCCCTCTTCCTCCTCGTTCAAATTTGTAATTGTCTCTGTAACGGTTCCCCCCTCCTCCTCCATCTCCCCCACCTCGATAATTATCGTCGTCATGGTAATTATGACGAGAGGGTCCTCCCCCTCGGCCTCCTCTACGAAATCCTCCACCACCACCACCATAGTCTCCACCTCCCCCTCCTCCACGTCTATTGTAATCGTTATAGCGACCCCCTCGGCCCCCAGAAGACGAGGACGGGGGGCCCCTATCATCATAATCTCTCCCTCCTCGTCTCATGTGGTTGTCATAGTGACCACGTCCTCCTCCGCCACGCCCACCTCCCCCTCGATCCCTTCCATGGCCCCCTCTCGACGAAGAGTAGTGGTCGTTTCCGTATCCATCGTCACTGCTGTAGCGATCTTCCCCTCTCGAGCGTCGATTGTCGTAATCCGACTGATACGATCGTCCTCCTCTGCCGCGAGAAGGAGAACGAAATTCATGGTGATCCTGCCTCGAGTATCGCTGCTGTCCGCCGCCATATTGGTCATCTCTGTGATCTCCTCCACTCGAATATCGACGCTGCTGCTGTCCTGAGAAATAGTTCCCGCCTCCCCTTCCTCGCCCCCTGTTGTCGTACCCGCCGTGCTTGCGTCTGTCCTCGATAGGCGATAGTTCTACACACACGTTTACGCCACAAAGCCGCTTCCCGTCCATCGACGAAACGGCTTTGTCTGCATCCTTGAAGCTCTCGTAGAAAACATAAGCAAACCCTGGAGGGTTGGTAGCAATCCAAACGTTCGTTAGGGGGCCGTACTTTTGGAAGACGTGTCGAATTTCTTCCTTGTCCCCGTGTGTGCCTAGCTCAGTGATCTTCACCCGCGGAACAGACACTGCAGATAGAAAATCAATGCGTATGTGTGCGCGAATTATGTTAGTAACCGGTTACTTCTTGAATTATTAAAAAAATTATAGGCGTACCCTATATCAAGCACCATGCGCAGCGCAGAACACTTACTTTTCCGAGACGCTTCTTCTCTCTCTTCAGTGTCACTGGCTCAGCGCGCTTCCAGTTCTTGCCTCCCACCTTTTGAAAACACAGCCCCAAAAAAAATCGCTCCGTGTGCTGCAAATCAAGAACTACCATGTGCTTGGCACGTGACATTTTATCACATTAACCGTGTGTCACATGATAAAATTTACTTTCGCACGCTCGTTTCGCAACTTGAAGCTACTATCGAAGGTGTTTCCGAGGAGTGTCTCCAAATAGCAAGATGAGTGCGAACGTTATCGATGAGTACAGCGATGAGCTGAATGAAGGACCTCGTCGCATTCGTACTGGATGCACGATCGGAAGGGTCATTAACCTGTGTATGGCGCTGAATTTTCTTCTCGTGATGATCACAGCCTTGATCGTGTCTGGCACTCTTGGAGCAGTGAATTTAGCCGTGAGTTATCGATGGCGTTAATAAAACTAGTGAAAACCGTGCAAATTATGCATACACGAAACAAATTATGAGAGATGTTTGTACTATAAGTTTTGGATATCAAAACCAAGACACCTAGGCTATCAGACTGACCATCTGTTTTTGCTTATCACAACGCATGGGTTTCTCTCCCAAAATGGAAATGTTTATACAGGATGTAGTTTACAGAATGTGGTCAACACTAGTAATAATAGTGGGTGCTTAATCGCTCCCTTCCACCCCTAGTGAACCGTTAATAATCATTAAAATTAATTATATTTTTTAGCGTTAATAATAATTATATTATTTTTTTAGCTGAAGGAGAGTTATGGGGACCACCCTGGTGATACTGTTCCCCTCAAACGCACTGTTTGCATCCTCTACTCCACCTGTGATGGTGATACCAACTACCAAGCGTGTCTGTTCCACTACAACCAGAGTGGGGTCTGTAACTACGTTGAGGTGGCGTTTGGATTCATAGCTCTTATCGCTCTCATTTACATCATCATATCAATAGTTCGAGCAGTTTTAACTACTAAGTAAGTCAAATATTTGAACATTGTATTATTCACCCCCCCCCCCAAACCTTTACTGTATACTTTGTAATTACTTTCCCACCCCAGATCCTCTCAACAGTACTGTTATTCTGCATGAAACACAGATTTCCTTCAAATGCCAAACACTTTTTCTCACTGAAGATCATGTGTTTAGCACCTATTGACAGATCCCACAAATATCTTGTTTACTCGCCAAAGCATCCATACCACTGTTATCTATTAAAGCATTGTGATTGCGTCACTGTTGTGTATACAACACCCCTATGATTTATAAATCCTTGCAAGAGGTGTGAAGTATGAAGGATATTTGCTCTTTTTATGCAGCATATCATTAACGGTGTTTGTCGATCTTGGTCTTATTGTTCTGTGCGTGCTGGTGGCCTTCACAACTGGGGTGACCATCTCCATAGGACTCAGCCTCACTTGCAAGGCTGTCACTAGACGCTACAGTGATCCTAAAACGTAAGGTTCATTCTGAATATCTGTATCTGTACAAAATATTATTGCAGAAATACTGCCAAGCCCAGCTACTATAATATTACCGTAGAGTCTGGTTAATAAGCGCATGCGCTTTATCACTCTCGGTGGTAAGGAAACATGCGCCAATTAGACGATGTGCGCTTAATAGAGAGTGAAGTTTTGGCCACGCCCACTGCCAGCACGTTCGAGCGCTCAATCATAAAGCTAGCAAGTTATGAACACAGCGATTCTTGGACTAAGCTCTGTAATAGTTCATGGGAGTATGATCGGAAGCCATCGCTGGAAGAAAATCGTGGAAAAATAGCCGAATTCTTTGGCGAGACTCACTTCGGTCGAGGTCAAGAGTCCGAACCCGTCTCAGTGGAACATCGCAGTGTTGAGTATAGCCGATCTCGTGCAGCTGGCTATCCGAAAATAGGTTGGTAAATTAGTACTAGCCATGTGGAGCACGGAACACTCTTGATCGAACGATGATTATTACTGTCGTCTTTATTGGGCGCATGCGCTTATTAGACAATGCTTAATAACAGGGAGGAAGCATGCGCTTATTAAAAAATATGCGCTTAATAAGCATGTGCGCTTATTAACCAGACTTTACGGTATTTATTTTGCGCTTAATAAGCATGTGCGCTTATTAACCAGACTTTACGGTATTTATTTTGCGAAATAAATTTTTGCCAGTAACTTAAGGTCACCATAATAATATATAAATATCATTTATGTGACCAAAAATTTTCACTAATGAGAGCGAGTGGTGATGTTGGTGAAAATTTCCAGCTCTACAGTACCATAGGTCAATAAGTAACAGTATAATTTTATTAAGACTTGTATTATTACACCTACCTCTGCCTGCCTAACACGTCCTGAATTTAACAAATCCAGATGTGATCGAGGGATCCCCAACATACCAGACCCGGCCTCAGCCCCAACAATGTCCTCCGTGGGCCAGGATCGTGACAATGGATACTATTTCCACAATACAGTTAATGTTGCTCAGGTGAGTGTGCGTGAGTGGAGATGGCCTTGACCTCCTCCTGATTGGAGTTGTCCCTCCTCAGACTCCAATTGTATATTGTCAGGGTTTCATTTAGGATTTTTGTCAAGGGGGGGGGGGGGCAAACGCGACAAGACTATAGTATGTTTTTCCATCTGTGAAGAATGACGTTGTGCTCATTATATTAGGGGGGTCTGGGGGTATGCTCCCCCAGGAAAAGTTTTTAATGTTTCAACCTCTGAGACTGTTTCTGGTGGCTTCTTAGCACTCGGATGGGGAAAGTCTGTCAGTAATATCCACTGGTTCCCCTCTATTTCAAGTCAATGTTGCAAGGATGTGGGATGTGTGTCCTACCGCGCGTAGCTTGAAGCTTTAGCTAATTTATGGCTTAAAAATGAGCAAAACTGTTGCTTTGGACACTTTCACCGTTTAAATCTTTTACTTGTGCATGTATTGCATGCATGTATGGATGGTGGCTACTCTCAAGGGGGGGGGGGGGGCAGCGAGGGCAGGGGCGAGTGACCCCTCCCCCCCCCCCCCCCCCCCCCAAATGAAACCCTGATTATACCCTGTATATAGGCAGTGCAGTGACCTCTGACCCTATGGGATGCTCTTAGCCTTTGGCAGGAAGTGCCATCAGATTAGTACCTGTACTGATAATAACAAGGTCGATGTTGTGTCTGTAGCCTAGTATGATTTCAAAATTTAGTGGGTGTGGCAGTTTTGATGAAACCTGGTGTACTAGCTTAGTACATTCTGTGTAGTTGAGGGCATAGTATAGTCTCGTGTACCAGACCATGTATCCAGAGCTGGGGAGGGAGTGGTCTGGTACACGAGACTACATGTAGGCGTAGTTCTTACCTTGGCTGCATGGGTGATAAGGCACATGCCATTGACCTCCTAAATATCTTACCATAATAATTATATGCAGCTGTAGTCTCCATCACACCTGCACCTACCTACACACACCACACATACACACACACAAACAGTCATGTGGTTGGCTCTGTTTTGCGTTTCTAACGATCTTGCTGATAATGACCGTTGTGAGAATCATCATCTACTTCACCCGACGTAGAGTAGCGCTACAGGAGAACAATGTGGAGGACATTACAGACGTCTTGACTAGGGCACATGATGATGATGATGATGACGCTGAAGCTAAACCAATTTAAGGAATTTTTTTTTTTGGCGGTAACTATGTGTACTGTATTATTATTATGGTACTGTGTTGCACAGTTATACAGTTAACGTTTTATATTACTGTGGAAAGACTTTATGACCAGTGGTGTCTTGCTTATTTTGTGCTATTATCATCTTTTGTACATACATGAAGTGTTATTAAAATGTTGTTCTGTTTTATGGAGTGTTGTACGCATGCGTAAAATTATCGGCGCGGCATTAGTGGGCGAAAATGGAGGAGCACGTTGATCAAGAAAGTAGTGGCGGTGAAGTCATCGAACAACCAGCACCGGCACCAATTATGACCGATAGAGCCGCTCTACTGCGCGTCAGCGAAGGGGAGCCGAAGCCCAGATACCAAGGATGCTCTCGAGGCTGTTCACGCGCCGTGCACTGTGGCCTAACGTTGCCCTTTCTTTTGATAGTTGGGCTAGTTGTGTTCTCAGTGGCCACGTTCTACGCCAATCAAGACCGTGTCGGAGGATGCGTACTATTTGGCGTGATAGAGCCAGACGAGGGCATTCTTCGACGCGGCCCGAGTGCAGTTTGTCTGACTGTGATGGGTGTAGAAATGGCCTTGTGTGCCTTTGCTGTACTATTCGCCATTGTATTGGTGATCAAGGCATTCCGCCATTCAAGGATGTGAGTGCGGTTTGTTATTTTTGTGCGCATGCCCAGTGTGTGTATCTTCAAGACTACTCTTGCTATTATTTATAGGTTCACCCCGTTTGTTTTTCTGGAGCTATTTCTGTTGATTCTCATTGTCTTGGTCTCCATTGGAATCAGTATCACAATGAATATTGGAATCAATAACACCTGTGCCTCCATGGATCCAGCAAAAGCCGCTCCAGAGTAATTCTGGCAAGCTTAGTAAATAATTATGCATTAATATTCTTATACTTTTATAGCTTTACTAAATGCGGAGATATTAATGTTAATACTGACAGGCAAAAGCCTGAGGATAAAAGGTATCCAGTTTGGGGCACCCTGCTTCAAGAGAGTTTGGTTAGTCATCAATCAGAGTGAACCTTGACCTGTACATGTATTCATTCCTATTCCACGTTCCAGGTTGCCTCTTGGGTCTGCACACTGATATACCTGTCCCTCGTGCTTATCTGGATTGTCATATCTCTCTTTACCTGCTGTGCCATTCAGACGAGGAAGAATCGTGAAGGTAGAGCTCGAGCTCGGCGACGGATCAACGTCAGTGAAGGAACCCCAATTGTGCAAGATCCCAATGTTGGCTATGGTGCAACCTGATTTCAACATTGACTCTTTGTAAAACAATTTAATATTATAGCTGATTTCTGTAGGCCTGGATATTGTGATTTTTGTTGGCCTAGAGATTGTGTATACATGTATATACATATCCTGGGGATCTCCCCATTAATTTATAGCCCCACCCCTAAGAAACTAGAGCTGCTGGTCTGTGGTCTACAAGTGTTGATTGCTGTGAACAACCTTTAATAACAAACGATGTACCAGTCTGTTGACAAGCGGGAGCCTGAGGGAGAGGGGGAGCTCTACGAACCCGTCTCGCCCGTGCCAGAACGAAACAAGGGACCTTCGCGATGCTACAACGTGATGATGATCGTGGTTTACTTTGCGTTGCTAATCATGGCCGTGGTTGCGCTTGGAACCTTTGGGGCTAAGCAAAGCCAGATCACAGACCGCGCACAAAAGCACTACAACTCCACAGCCTATTCGTGCATCCTCTACTCAACGTATCTGGGGACAAATGAGACAACGAAGCCACCCACGGTGTACATAAAATTCCGTACTAATGGCGTGTGTGGCTACGTGTTCTGGGGACTCGCATCGATCACCATCGTGGCGTTTGTGTGGTTCATCTACAGCATAGTACAGGCGATAGTTGGGCCAAGAGTGTGAGTCATTTGCAGTACTTAGTTTAATAAATTTTTTCTGACGCACCATTTGTATCATACAAGAAATCTAACCATTCACTCTCAATTTTCAGCATATCGGTGTTGAGAATCCTAGATCTGATCGTAATGGTTGCGGCATGTCTGTTCTCCTTTGCTCTGAGTGTCACCATCCATGCTGGGATTGATCAAACTTGTCGGATACTTGGCGGTGCTCCAACGTATGTTGCATGGTTGCATGATGTGATGGTAGACTTTGGGGGGGACCGGGAGTAGCTAAGCATCCTGGCCTGGTCAGCTGCCCTTTCAGCCATGAGTTAAACTTTGGACCATAACGATATTAAATTAATTTTTATGGGGGTGGGGGGTGCGGTGGGGGGTGGTACTCCTGGTTTTACATTCCATCGATATTATTATAGTGCTGACTTGCTTATCTTATAATAATATTATTATACACACGATTTCATAATAAAGTTGTCAAGGGGCCTTCTTGAAAGAAATACCAGAGAAGAACATCAAGAGACTAGACTTCTATGATGTAATGAAAACTGCCAAGGTTTGCCTTTACCATAATATTGTACCACGGTATTTTATTATTATTATTATTTTTGAACCCCACACTCCTCACCAGTCAAGCTCGTGGGCCACCACAGTGTCTCTCATTGTCCTCTCCATTTGGTACACTATCATGACGATCAGCTACTGCTGTGTGAGACGAAAGCACAGGAAAGAAATAACCATTCATATCATCCAAAGTTGATGTAAATTGACCAAAAATACAATACTTTTACGATGCTAAATCCCCCAACAAAAATTATTAATTGTACCAATACATGGTTATATTTTGGTTAACATTGTATACAATTATAATCACATGAATTGTAGAAACTTTGTACAATCATTGTAAAATACGTATATATATACAAGTTAGGGTGTAATCAGTGCTAATTGCCTACAGATTTCCCCTACTTTGTACAGTGGACTCTCTATTAACGGACACTCCCAATAACGGACCTCTACCAAATAACGGACACTGCTATACCGTAGTGCTAGAAATTTTTGCGTGTATAAAACATTGCGATTCTTTAAATTTTCAATATTTTTCTTAGCAATGCGAATTTTAATAATGCGAGTTTCTCCTGAGTCCAGGTAACATGCCACTGGCAGTGACATGCACATCATGAAGCTTTCAGCCTGCCTTGCCAGTCTTAGTAGTGCTACTAAGTTTACCATGCATAGACATTATGATTTTAAGAATCTAAAGTCATCTGACTCACCAGCTAACTATTCTTCCTGTTCAGATCCAGTTTTTTCTAAAGTACACTCGCCTTGTAATTGTGTTGAATGCTCTTGCATACTAACGTGGGCGGGCACCAATTGGAATAAAATGCATTGTTGAAATCATTGCGATATTAAATAATGCGATCACTCAGCAACTCGCATTTTTCGCATTAATTAACAGCACGCATTTATTTCTAGCACTACGGTATGTACCAACCGATATCTCCATATGTTTAATACAGTAGCAGCACCTGAATAGCGGACAACCTCCGAATTCCGGATAACGGACACAGCAGCTTGCACGAAGTAATACAGTACTATACAAAAAACGTTCCGACTAACGGACGGCGGTGGGTGTGGCTAACCCCGCCCATGACCTTCTTACATGCAGTTCATGGCATTATTAACAATCTGTACAAAAATAATAAGACAGCAATACATCTAGACACTCTAAACAACGGTAGTACTTTGTCTAGCTATAGTAATGACAACAGCCACTGCTTTACTTGCATGCTCAAATGGCAAGTAGCTAGCCATGCATACAATGTCATGAAAACACTTGAATACGTCATGAATTTCTTTATAACAATGAATTATTGGCTATAAAATTAATATTAGATGAAGTGGGGGGTGACTAAAGTAAAACACCCCAATAAAGGACATACCCCGAATAAAGGACAGAAGCCTATGTACCAAGGTGTCCGTTATTCGGAGAGTCCACTGTATATATATTTTTATTGTATTTCAGAATTATAATATTATTATTGATTGCAAAAAATTTCAAGGATAGCAAATTGGCTGTAAATTTCTACATTATTATAATAATGGTTGTAAATGCAATTTTTCCCTGTGAAGGAGTATGCACTTCTTCAAGACGAAGAAAACCAGAAAGATGCACCAACAGCAACCATAAATCAATGTGTAAATTGGCTATAATTTTAGTTAATAATGATGTTGAGGTATGCCATTAATAATTGGTGTATAGTCCCACCAACTGTTGTTTAAAAGTCTTGTATATTATTATTATTATTAAAGCATAGGTGGTGGAACCAGGGGGGCACCAGGGGCACGTGCCCCCCCCCCCCCCTTGCATGACAGTCATTTAATAGATCCCTATTGTGGTACCCATGTGATATACCCACTGTGCCCCCCCAGTCACAGCCGTCTTCCTCCACCACTGTAAAGGCCAGTCAAATTTGCATCCTCGAGCTGTGGGTGGTCAGTAATTTAATTAGATTACATACACGGGTATGTTTGAAGTCAGTGTTGTACATAGATCATAAGACTACGTAACCTACGTACAATCTTTCTCTGCCCCCAAATTGGTGCCATACCCCTCAAATTAAGCCAAGTCAGCTTGAAACGTGGGTGCTAATGGTAAACTACATATAGCTATTAGTTTGTATGGCCTAATCACAGAGCTGGAGATTTTCATGACTGTTAATTTTTATTGTGTGCACGTGCAGCGCAGGAGGAACTCGTGATCGTCATTGTGCGCATGCGCAGTAGTTCCCAGCGCAGCAAAGAAGCAGCCAGCAATTGGATACGAATCATTGCAGAGCCTTAGATCAAAAACAAGCGCACAAAAAGTCATGCAGTCCGAATCACGGGAAGAAAAGGAGAAAGAAGTGGTGGAGGAGATCCCAGAGTCTCTGGAACCATTGCCGGTCAGTCGAAACAAAGGACCGGCGCGATGTTACTACGTGATGATGGCCGTCGTCTACTTCGCGCTTGTACTCATGGCCGTTGTGGCACTGGGTAGTTTCGGCATCAAGCAATCTGAGATCACCAGACGCCGACTTGATCTTGGCGCTGATCGTAGTCAAACCTGCATCCTCTTTGCTGATTTCGTGGAAAAGCGTATGGAGGATGGTAAAACTGTATACGAAGTAAGGCTCAAATCGGCTGGAGTGTGTGGCTATGTGCTGTGGGGTTTGATATCCATTACCATCGTGGCTATTGTGTGGTTCGTCTACAGCATAGTGCTGGCTGCAATTGGACCAAAAATGTAAGCAGTACAGTCTAAAGTTCCAGTGGCGTAAGAAGATGTTTTTGAACGGGGGGGGGGGGGGGGGGGGGGGGGGGGGGGGATGTAAGTGCAAAGTGCGCAAAAATTTTTTTGCGGATCACACAATACACCTTCAAACCATGCCCATTATTATGCTAATTTGGCTGTGAAGTAGACTTTACGTCACAAATCTGAAGATGTCAAGGCCTAGTAGAATAAATATCTTCCTAGGTTTAGGCCCACTTGGCTGACAAGATGGGGGGGGGGGGGGGGGGGCTACAGCCCCCAGCCCCCCTGCTTCTTACGCCAATGTAAACAATGTATGCCTGGTTGCATTTGTGTGGTTTCCCATATTTCTAAAATCTCACTCTCGGCCTCTAGAGCATCACAGGCCTGCCTTTACAGTTTGTCAACTGTTGATCAGATTGCTAACCTGCTGCCAAGTGTACAAACCGTGCAATGCTTCGTCTCGCCTAAGTGTATGTACCCCATTTGCACCTCCCTTAAAACTCACACTCCACTGTCACAGTTGTGGTCCCCATTTCATTACTACTCACAGATTGGCTGACAATCGGCCCACTCTTTGAACACGTCAAACTGACAACTTAACTAAAATTTGGACTTACTGTGTGGGCGTACTATTGCGTCCGTGGAATTATTCCCACATACGCTGTAGTCCCTTTGTCAGCTCCTTCACAAACATAGGAGATGTCAAAAGTTGATCGCTATCCAATACTAAACTTTCAGACTCCTACTCTTAACTAGTGCCTCGCCAGAGGCGGCCAAACAGATCTACAGAACACAAGGATTTTAGCACCATCTGACTTGTATTGAGGCAACCTTGCATGCCCCACCCTAGCTAGCTAGAGCCTCGTGCTTTGGCACGTGCCAAGCACGAGGCTAGCCCCACCCATACCCAGCGCTCGGCCTACCTTGTGGGGTGTGGTGCAACACTATGAAATCCGGTATCCTCACCGCATCCTTAACCAATTGGTTTGTGCGCTGAGCGAGGAAATTCCTGCACTCACGTGTGTCCCTAGTTTATTTGGTATAGTTGCCTCATTGTCCAGTTTGGTTTCCCTTTCCTTCTTTTTTTGGTTGCCCTCCCAATTAATTTGGGGGGGGGGGGGTGGGGGAGAATCGAAGGCTTTGCTCACATTGTGTATCTTTTATTGAAACGCTTTGTTCAAAAGTTCTGGTAACATTTGCAGACCACCTCCAGTCTCGATACAAGATTGCTCCCACCGCAACGTTTAGTTCTTTCAGGAGACTACATACCTATACCATTTTGCATAATGGGGATCCAAAACAGTATAGACAATCTCCCAGACCCTCCCTCTGTATTACTCTCACTAAAGGTGTGCATGCACCATGCATCATGCATTTTTTTTTTTTTTGTCTATAATAGTTTATGCAACGAAGGCAAAGGATACACATTTAGCAATATGCTAATATAAAAGTGAACCCAGAAATAATAAGTAATTATAGATGGCTAGTAAATAATTCAAATGATAATATTATATAAAATGAAGCACGAACTGTGCATCGTGCAATATTGGACACATTTCTCAATTGGGATAAATTGGGGAATTGTGGGGCAATGAACGGTGAGAGAGAAAAACGTAGAACACACAGAGTCACTCACACAACATACGAAATATATGAACAGTCACAACAGCTCTAACAGAAAGTGACAGAACTGGTACAAGATCAACAAGTACATAGGCACATATTATTATGGCACAGGTATACGCTATGTACTAACACAACTATACACTGGGATGAGCCAACTGAAAACATAATTTATTTAGGACGTGTGGCCAGCATGTCCACGGAAAAAAACCTCTCTAAAAAACCTCAGTGAGGAAAAATTGTGAGGGGAACAAAACCAACTTAAAATAGCATCCCAGGACTAGCTATGTTGATCTTCGTCCGGAGTCTCCTTGGTAGAGAGCTTTGGAGCTTGCCTAAGTGGGAGATCGTTAGCACAGGATGGGGGTGGGACTTGCAAGGATAGAAAAGGAAGCATGTGAAAATATGCTATAGTCTAAGGTACCATAATTACGTCCAGAGTCCCAATTCATAAATCGATTCGGCCGCTCGATGAGGTAATTATGATGAATAGTGATGAAACCTATGATGAAATTATGATGAAATTAGGGTGAAAACTGCTTCAAAATGTTTAGCTCGCATGACAGGGTGTTGAGACCCAGAATTCGAACCTAGCTTAGAAGAGATCGTGGACTATCCGATGATATCATTATGGTGTTTCTCTCAGTTCGCTTTCTCTAGCGAGCTCGCTTTCAGGGCAGGGGATTTCCTATTCAGTCAAGCCTAGCCGCGCGCCCCAATATTGTACGTGTATACGGAGCATGCGCAGTTTGTCAATGTGTCCTAGTTAGGTAATTGTGGTGTAATCTATGATGAAATTATGATGCAACCTATGAGGTAATTATGAAAAAATCCAGGGCCTCGCTGGAGCCTTTCTGGGACTTGAAAATCAGTAAATATGTAGAGTATCTTACGCGTGTATCCAGCGAATACATTACAAGCTGAGCGCTACTTTCTCTGAGAAGTACTGTTGGTTGAACTTTACGTGTTTTCTTGGCTTACGTAATGCCGTGGATAGCCTTGCGCTATATATAGCACGCATCATTGTCACAAGGGGCTGGCCCACGCGAGACTGCAGCAGCGCGACCAACCTGAAGTTTGGAAGGAATACTGTGCTGTCGAGTTCGTCTCTGTGATTGAAGCATCGAAACCTGTCACTATCAAGGTTGAGAGTCAATCTTAGACGCCATCTCCATGATTTCTGGGGCCAGCATCGATCGATGTGTACGCATTCTATTGACGACCTTTTACCACATGCACCATTACAGTGTGCAGCTACTGGGGAGTAGAAATTTACTTTTCTGCGGTTATTAGGTAATGATGACGTAATCTATGAGGTAATTGCCAGAAAACTCAGGGCCTCCGTGGAGCCTTTCTGAGACTTGAAAATAGGTATATATGTAGAGTATCTGACGCATGTACCCAGCGAATACATTATAAGCTGAGCGCTACTTTCTCTGCGAAGTACCGCCGGCCGAACTTCACGCGTTCTCTTGGCTGACGTAATCCCGTGGATAAATAAAGCTAGCCTTGTGCTATATATAGCACGCACGCTGTGTGCCATGCCGCGACTAACCTGATGTTCAGAAGCTGTCGAGTTTGTCTCCTGTGATTGAAAATTGTCAGTGTCAAGGTCGAGAGTCGGCCGCGGTTGACTCTCAGACTCCATCTCTGTGATTGAGGCGCGAGTATCAATGTGTGTACGCACTATATTGACGACCTTTTACCATATGAACCATTATGCATGCAGCTACTGGGCAAGTGGTCAAGTGTTCATACAGATATAAATCTTGACAACCTGTGTTCTCCATTTGCAAGTTTGAAATTCCAGGTAGCAGATGATGCTGTTCTTGCTTGAGAGGACTGCCATCATGCAGTTTCCGCTTTAAATAGCCACCTACCTTGTACCTGGCAACTCTGGATGCACAACATGTACATGCACCCTCACGAGCCCCGCCCCCAATTCTACATGCAGAGCCCTGGCGCTAGAGAGCTTATTTTCCGTCTAATTCACTTTGTTCAAACGACAGAAAATACACTTCCTGAAAGAATAACCACTGCAGTGGGAGTGATCTGGTATCGAGACTAGACTACCTCTGCCTTCTTTATTTCTTGATGAGCTCTTGATGGACAAAAGAGACTGCAATGTGAGTCAAAAAACTGATGCGGCAGGCGGCTGGAAATGGTCGTTTATTCACAAGTTTGATAAGAAATGGTCGTCAAAACCATAAGTTCAGCAGCCCAAAAAATCGAGGCGGTATACTTTTGTATTGTGCTGGTGCTGATGGAAGTACATGCAGGTGGAAATCAAGGGGGGATGAGAAACAACTAATTGATTTGGAGTGGCCTTATAACACAGGACAAACATTTTTGTCAATTTTCTCCTACCAAATTTCCAACTAGCATCATAGCATACCGTATAGCCGAAAATTTGGCAGGGAATTAAATTTGGCGGATTGACCAGCCAATGGCCAAATTAAAATCCGCCAATTCCTTTGTGTGTGCGAAGGTGATCACGCATCACGAAAGCAAATTGGTGGGTGTGGTCTTTGGGCGCTCATGTCGTTCGCTCGAATCTCTGCTTACATAGGCTTATTTTTGGTTTCTCTTTCAGTGCAGGATAATCTCAGAGATTCTCTCGCCGATGACTGGAGTCCAAACGTTTCTGAATAAAAAATGATGCCCTCATTCGCAGCTGCCTCCATATTACTCGATCGATGGAAGCTGCAGCAAACCACTCCCCTCAATCAATAATGTTAGGCACACACACAGGCGCCAAATTAAATTCAGGGCATGGCTAGATCAAACTTAGCTATCCGCCAATAGTTTTATTCTCGCTGATTGAGGCCAATCCTCCAAATTTAATTCCCACCAAATTTTCCAGCTATATATTATTATGGTAATTGTACACATCTGTGCTTTCAAGTGTTAATTATGTTTCTTCTATATTATTATTATTACATACACTTTATTATATTATATCAGTATAATTAATCACACACTTTCAAGTACAATTACGGCAGTAATCAGTACTCTTATGTGTATGAGTACAGTCAGTAATAACACGAGTGACAGCGAGTGCATGCTACGAGTACAAGTACGATTACTGTTGCTGCCCTAATTGTATATACAAGGATTGAAGTATATGATTAATATAATATTGATAATGGTCACTTGCCCTAGGCTATAGCAGGAGTACCAATTACAGAGCAAGAGTACAACTACAGCTGTAATCCATACTCTTGCCTATGGGAGTAATGTATCATGACTATACTATATTATATTATGTGCAGCATAACACCGATGAGGTTTATCGACCTTGTGATGATGGTTTTGACTGCTCTGTTCTCGTTTGCTATCAGTGTGACTCTCAATGCAGGACTGAATAAAACCTGTAGCCGTAATCCCAACCATAGGTAAATTAATAGTCAATCTTTTCATTATTATATCCCCAGTAGCAATGAGGTAATTATTGTGGTGCAATCTATGAGGTAATTATGGATCTGAAATCAGTAGCTATGTAGACAATCTTATGCATGTATCTAGCAAATACTTTACAAGCAGCATGTTATTTTCTCTGACAAGTACCACTGGCCGAACTTCATGCGTTCTCTTGGCTTACATAATCCCGTGGATAAAATAAAGCTAGACTTGCACTATGGCAGCGTGCCATGCTGCAATCAATCTGAAGTTTGGAAGCTGTATTGTGCTGCCAAGTAAACTTAATTTCACTATTGAGGTCAAGAATCGCCATCTGATTTTCTGCAATTGAGGTGCCAGCATATTATCGATGTAGACTGTGTACACACTATATTGATGACCTTTTACCATTTTGCAGCTACTGGGGATATGATCAAGTGTTTCATAATAATGGTATGGTATGTGATACAATGTTGTTTCTAATAAGGTGTGGTTCATTTATTAAACGTGAAGACGAAGACGAACTTGAATTTTATGACGAGATCCATACTGCTATGGTTTGTGAACTTATGATAATGACAATCATGAATTCTGGCATTCAGCTCTCACTTCTATAATATATTATTTGCAGTCGAGTTCCTGGGCTACAACTATACTCCTCACTGCCATCTCCGGATGGTACATTGTCACTGTAATCAGCTACTACTGCATCAGGAAGCGCAGAAGACAGGCCAGACAGTACGCACAGTTTGAGAACAGTGGACAGGACGAGTTACCTGCAGCTGTGTGATCGATGTTACTAATAAATTTAATGTCAAGAGTTGATAGTATGACGCCTTTTTTCTCATACTATTTTGCACTTCCATAATACAATGTCATGCATTTTGTGCTGTGCTAAAGTACTATTGGTGTTTCATTTCACTTATGCGCATGTGCAGCTAGCCTACCGGGGGGGGGGGGGGGCATTAATTTCTGCTCAATCATCCGACTGAGTCTTGTAATCAGAGCCAGGAGTGGGGTGTGGCTTGCGAGACTAGCGGCCGCAAAACGCATGCAGTATTTGCTACGCTCGCGATCGTGGGCCTTGCCAAACAATTTGAAGCATACTGAAGCCAGCTGCAGTTTTTCGGCGATATTGACTTAAACGACACAAAACCGATTACTTTACCTCTTGCGCATGCGCGCAGGGTAACGAGCTATCGTGCAGTCACGGGAAGAAAAGTGATGGCGGAGATCCAAGAGTCTCTGGAACCATTGCCTGTCAGCCGAAACAAAGGACCGGCGCGATGTTATTTCGTGATGATGGCCGTCGTCTACCTCGTACTTATGTTCATGGCCGTTGTGGCCCTGGGTAGTTTCGGCATCAAGCAATCTGAGATCACCAGACGCCAAATTAATCTTGGCCTTGATCGTAGTCAAACCTGTATTCTCTTTGTACAGTACCTGGGACCAGATACAAAGGATGGTCAAGTGGTACACATAAAAAGGCTCAAACCAGCTGGAGTGTGTGCCTATGTGCTATGGGGGTTGATATCCATCACCATCGTTGCTGTTGTGTGGTTCATCTACAGCATAGTGCTGGCTGTAATTGGACCAAAAATGTAAGTTTGTAAGTACTTTAATTAATTCAAGTATGAATTATAGGCACAGCTGAGTGCGGGAATTTCCTTGCCTCAGCGCACAAGCCAATTGGTCAAGGATATGATCACCAGGCATCCGGGCTAGATGGGGCCAGCCTCGTGCTTTGATACATTCCAAATCAAGCAATGGTGGGGCAAGTTTGCATAAATACGAGTCAGATGCATTCTGTAGATCTGTTTGGCCGTCTCTGGCGAGTCGCTAGTACATCTTAGTATATATTGGATAGGTACCAGCTTTAGACATCTCCTGTGTTCGTGAAGGAGCTGACAAAGGGACTATAGGATGTGTGCGAATAATCCATGGACATAATATTACGCCCACACAGTAAGTCCAATTTTTAGCTAGGTTGTCAGTTTGACATGTTCAAAGAGTGGGCCGATTATCAGCCAATCTGTGAGTAATAATGAAATGGGCCACAACTATGACAGTGGAGTGCGAGCTTTAAGGGAGGCACACAATGTTTTAAATGGGATACATACGCTTAGGCAAGATGAAGCATTGCATGGCTTTGTACACTTGGCAGCAGGTTAGCAATTAGCCTCGTACCCAGGCCCGGAAGGAGGAGAAAAGAGGGCCTGGTACCTATTGCACGCGCATGCGCCAACTACCCCAAGAAAACCTGGGGTGCCGCGAACTACTGTACGCTTTTTCGCCCTCCTCCAGCGGCCTAGGGTACGAGGCTACACCGATATGACATCGCTTCGTACCCTAGGCGCGAGAGGAGAGCGAAAAAGCGTACAGTTGTTCGCGGCACCCCAGGTTTTCTTGGGGTAGTTGGCGCATGCGCGTGCAATAGGTACCAGGCCCTTTCTCCTCCCCCTCGATCAAAGGGCCTGGGTACGAGGCTAGTTAGCAATCTGATCAATAGTTGAAAAACTGAAAAGGCAGGCCTGTGTTGTTCTGGTGGTGAAGAGCAAAATTTGGGAAACTACGCAAGTGCAACCAGTACCAGAGTGGAAACATCACTTCCCTTGGAACAACGTAATGTTAAATATTATATTACTGTTACACTATCAGCCAATCTGCCTAACAATTAATTAAATTTTTTGGTGAATACCTGTCATTGTCCAGTTTGGTTTCCTCCCTTTTTGTTAACCTCGAGCCTCCTAATTAAAAAAAGTGGGATGGGAGGGTGGCTCGAACTGTTTGCTTAATTACCCCATTCAGCTTCCATCATGTCTGCACACCACAGCAGGCCTGGCCTCTTCCGTAGGTTGTGTTATATTTCAGTAGGATGACATAGTTGTAGTGTAAACACACGTACAGAACAGACAGGCTACAGCAGACAGCTGCAGCTATATCTAGATCTACTCTAGTTATATAATATTATGATGTGTGGTAGATTGATCTACTATGCATTAATTGTGTAGTACACCAGCACATAGAGCAAATTATTTAGGTGGCCATCAAACCACGAAATTCATGAAAGTTTTCTCCCTTGAAGTTTCCTGCTATAATATTATGTGTATAGTGAATAACCCAACTGACAAACAGTATTACTACAAGTATACCTGATATCATACAACCGAAATTTTCGCTGGACAAAATTTCGCCAAACTCAATCACCTTTGCACTGAATAGCAGTAATAAATTTTATCAGATTCCTTCTCCTATTATTATTATAGCATAACACCGATGAGGTTCATTGATCTTGTGATGATGGTTTTGACTGCTCTGCTCTCATTTGCTCTCAGTGTTACTCTTCACGCAGGACTGGATAAAGCCTGTAGCGAAGATCCCAACCATAGGTAAATCACAGTCAGTCTCTGACTAGGCTCGCTCTGTCTATCATTAAGTAGTCTAGTACATGATGCAATATTGCTTCTTACAAGGTGTGGCTCATTTATTGAAGAAGGAAGTGAAAGCAGACTTGAATTTTATACCGAGATCCATACTGCTAAGGTGTGTAAACTTAGCTATTAATAATTACCGTATAGCCGGAAAATTTGGTGGAGAATTAAATTTGGCGGTTTGGCGGTCGATATTACAACCGCCAAATTAAATCCGCCAAAATTTCATACTCGCATATATATAATATACATATGGCAATCCTGTACCGAACTGCCAAATTTAAATCCACCAATATTCTTGCAATAGCGATTTTGGACTCAACCGCCAAATTTAATCCCCGCCAATATTTCCGGCTATACGGTATTATAGTGACAATAATTGCTCTCACTTTTAGACTACATATTATTACTTTTGCAGTCGAGTTCCTGGGCTACAACTATACTCCTCACTGCCATCTCTGGATGGTACATTGTCACTGCAATCAGCTACTACTGCATCAGGAAGAACAGAAGACAGGCCAGACAGTACACACAGTTCGAGAACAGTGGACAGGACGGGTTACCTGCAGCTGTGTGATGTTACTAATATCAAGAGTCGAGAGTGTGACACCTTTCTCGTACAGTTTTGCACTTCCATAATACAATGTCATGCATTTTGTACTGTGTTCTCACTCTAACGATTAATTTAGCTTTCCTGTTAATTTCCTTCCTATATACTCTTATGTCATCTAGACTTACGTTATGGTGTGTTTGTGTTATCATTGTTTGGTTAATACAGACCTATTGCTCTTTCTGTGTGTGTATGCTACAGTGCACTTAAATTTTATTGTGCGCATGTGCTCCAAGCAGCAGCGCAGCAGTGCAGCAGTGCAGCCAACAAACGCGACTTAATGACGGTATAAATCGAAGAGACCCCAAGAACGGAGATGAGGGACAGTAGAACTGTATACATAAAAAGGCTCAAACCGGCTGGAGTGTGTGGCTATGTGCTGTGGGGGTTGATATCCATCACCATCGTGGCTGTTGTGTGGTTCGTCTACAGCATATAGTGCTGGCTGTAATTGGACCAAAAATGTAAGAATTTATACCATATATATATATAGCTTGGTGGGAAACTTGGTGAGTTTCAGTTTTTTAATAATTAAAGTTAGGCAAGTTTGGTACAGATAGAACTTGCATTCAGATCGCCAAATTGAATACCATTTAATGCTCACTAAAATTACCCACTATAATAATAATATTATGGTATAGTATAGTCTAAACATTACTTATGTGTGCCCTATTAGTAAAATTTAATCTGTCTAGCAATTTGTTTGGTGGATACCCTCTGATTGACTAGTTTGGTTTCCACTTCCTTCGTTTGGCTGCCCCCTAAATAAACATTATTAGCAGGGTGGGGTGGTGGGGTGGGGGGCTTGATGAGGTGTATTGACCTTGCTTTTACCTTGAATTCTGTAGAATTCTGAGAGGTAGGAGCTGCTGGGTTTCCCTTCCCAGAGCTAGGTGGATATAATTTATTATTATGCATTCCAATGATGTGGTTGAAGTGGAAGGATGTTGGACAATAATTAATTTTTATTATCGCTATTTAATGGTATTGCACCAACTAGGTGCACATGCATGTATTTAAAATGGTAGGAAGAGTATATGTGAATGCATCAAGTAAAAAGGAAACTTTAGGCATAATATACCTGGCATGATTATTTGACCAGTTGTGAGAAAAGGGACTGTTTGGAATTGTTTTGTAGCATATAATGTACTGTTACAGCCTGTGTTTATGCATGCATGTCTAAAGCTACACTGGTCTGCTACAAGTACACTCACAACTACATTATTATAGTACTAAAGTAGTAGTTTGTAGTGTGTAGCTTCAAACATTATTACCGTATAGCCGGAAATTTTGGCGGGGAATTAAATTTGGCGGTTTGGCGGTTCTATAATTATTACAACCGCCAAATTAAAATCCGCCAAAATTTCCTGCTCGCATATATACGTATGGCGATCCCGTACCAAACCGCCAAATTTAAATCCGCCAATATTCTTATAATAGCGATTTTGGGCTCAACCGCCAACTATAATTACCGCCAATATTTCCGGCTATACGGTATGTACCATGCAATGTACTCTATGTGTAGTGGATTTACTCTGTGTTTGTGGGTAATAGCTACTCTGGTACAAGCATATTCACAAAAATTTGTAGAAGCATGCAAGTGGATATTGAGGCAATAAACAGAAATGGTCCTTTAACAATAACTCTTGATTTTCTTGAATTGAAACTGTGCTTTAAGTTTCCTTTTTATTTGATATGTTCACATATACTAGTAGGAACAATACTTTTACATCTCTAGGGTAGAAGGTTCAATAGCTTTGGTTATTAATCCTTGGCGCATGTGCTGTAGAGTTATGGTAGTTCTGAGTCTGTCTATTACTGAGCTAGCTACTACATATCTGGTTTAGAAGAATTATAGGTCTTTTCATTGAAAACATCTTTTTTCCAAAATTTTAGCATATCACTGATGAGGATTGTTGACCTTGTGATGATGGTTTTGACTGCTCTGTTCTTGTTTGCTATCAGTGTGACTCTCAATGCAGGACTGGATAAAGCCTGCAGCAGAGAACCCAACCACAGGTAAACTTCAACACTCACTCTATTATTATATGGGTATGACATACCATCCGGAGATGGCAGTGAGGAGTATAGTTGTAGCCCAGGAACTCAACTGCAAAATAATAGAAGTGAGAGCTCAATGCCAGAATAATTATTATCATTTATGTTCACAAACCATAGCAGTATGGATCTCGTCATAAAATTCAAGTTCACCTTCATTTCCTTGTGCAATAAATGAACCACACCTTAAATAGAAACAACATTAACGTTGCACTGCGAATCATCACTATAATCAGCTACTGCTGCATAAAGAAGCGCAAAAGACAGTATGCACTCTTAGAGAACAGTGGACAGGGCTTATACCCACAGCTGTGTGATTTCAAGAATAATAATAATAATATTATGACACCTTTATGTACTGTTTTTCACTATGACATTGTTAACTATTGTGGACAGTGGACAGGGCTTACCCACAGCTGTGTGATTTCAAGAATAATAATAATATTATGACACCTTTATGTACTGTTTTTCACTATGACATTATTAACTATTATGTTACACTTCATGCACACTAGATGAAAATATGGATTTCATGCATTTCGGAAATGTGTAGGATAGGGCAAAATTTTCTACACATTTCATTTATTTTACAAAAATTCTGCCCTATCCTCTGGCAAACGTGTAGGAAAGCTCATGCTTTGGTAAGCGCGACATAATTAGTTTGCACTTATGCGCATGCGCAGCTATACACAATGATTGAGAATCTTTTATTTCTGCACATTTATTCATTTATATGCGTGGGGGTCAAAAATACTCTTGGTGGGGGTGGATAACGTCCTCCTTTCTGCTCACTGAATCTCTCGTTGATTTTCATCCTTGGACTAACTTTCGGTTGAATCATGCAATCTGAGTCAGAAGACGAGAAGAGAGGGAAGGAGGAGGTGCTGGAGTCGCGCGTTTCTGAAGCGCTACCCGTAGCCCAACGAAACAAAAGGCCAGCACGATGTTTTTTTATGACGATGGCAGTTATCTACCTCATGCTGTTGATCGTGGCCGCTGTTGCGCTAGCTAGCTTCGAAATCAAAGAAAGTGAAATTCGAAGACTAAAAGATTCTCTTCTCATCATCGATACCAGCCATACGTGCATTCTCTTTGCACCTCACTTTGATGGCATGTCTGCTCGGCTCGTATCTGCGCTCAAGCCACCTGGACTGTGCGTTTTCGTGCTGTGGGGATTGATATCCATTACCATCGTGGCATTGGTATGGCTCGTCTACAACGTAGTTCTGGCTGCAATCGGCCCAAAAATGTAAGTGAATCCTGGAACAGGGGAATCTTTACTGTAGTGGATCACATGCATGTAGATGGAATCATAATAATAATTATTAGCTATGCATTTAATTTTTAGCTAGTAAGTCTAGATCTACATGCCTATACATAGCAACAGGAGTACATTACTAGGAGTGTGCAACGCACACATGAGTAGTGCAAACATCTCTTTCCAGATTTGACATCACAGAATATCATTAATATGCAACCACTAAAACCATGAAGGTTGTGTCTACACTGTCCTATCAGTAACTAGCTGCAGCTGCAGCTATACAGACTGTAACTCAGTGGTTGCAACTTAAGTACCTTCAGGCCCATGTACAAGGGTGGTTGTGATGTCAAATCTGGAAAGAGATGTTTGCACTACTATTGTGTGCGTTGCACACTCCTAGTAATGTACTCCTGATAGCAACAAGGCAATAAACCAGCATGCTGCAGTCTGTATGGGTCTTTATAGGACAGCATTGATCACCATAATTATATAGAGTAGGGTAGGGCATAGATTATAGAATATATTATAATCTACACTACATTTCGTTGGGACGCTATTATGCTGACCATCATAAATGCATGACTAGCCTCGTCCCCATTTATTAAGTCCAGGGCCTCTCTCTCTATCTCCCAGCTTTTAATGTTGCATATATACCACTCTTTGCATTCAATAATTATTAAAAGCTAGGAGATAGAGAGAACACCTGCATGGGGACGAGGCTATAATAATATTATAGTGCATGAATATACTTTTACATCAATCATTTTTAATGTAGCATTTCAGTTCTGAGGTTTCTCGACCTTGTGATGGTGGTTTTGACCGCTCTGCTCTCCTTATCTCTCAGCATTACAATCACTGCTGGATTAAAGGCAACCTGTGCCAAATCGGACGACTATCAACAGTAAGAATACTGATGGTCAATGTCGCAAAAATTTAAGTCATCATTAATTATCCACTCAAGATGTACTACTTTATTCTACTATAAGCACGAAGGAGATGCACTGCCTGATCCTCTTGATTACTATAAAGAAATTAATATTGCTCAGGTTTGTATTATTAATTCACTCTGATTGACTTTTAGGCGGGGCAAACTGAATTCGCTGTTTATCGTCACCGCCCGCATGGATTTTCAGATTTTCTCAAAATTTTTCAGATTTCATATTCAATACAGTAAACATATGGCACTTTGAGCCCCACCCACCGATCGCGTTAATTAGAGGGCGGGGCGTCGGCGATTTCGAGGTTCGAGCATAGCTTTCCAGCACTCTCTACTAGTTTGAAATATGAAAAATGACCGCCCGCCCGCATGCAAAATCGAAATCTTTGTGACGATAAACTGTGAATTTAGTTTGTCACGCCTTAATTTTAATACCTTTCTTCCACTGAATGCAGTGGAGTTCCTGGGCTACGACTATGTTCCTCATTGCAATCTCTGCTTGGTACTTATTCACAGTCATCAGCTACTGCTGCAGGGTCAGTCGCAAAAGAAAGATGGCCCGCCAGTACGTACACTTTGATGGACAAGAATAGCCTTCAGCAACTTAGACGTTAATTTTCTCGCGACATTATTTTAATAGTGCGATTATTAATTTTTGTGTTGATAAATGCTGATTAAGCACAATAATTATTAGTTGTTGATAGTCATGGATGCTTACTCAGAGGATGGCATCATTGAACACAAAGACTCCATCGCGAGAACCTCGACAGCTAGCTCCAGCTCAAACGAGGACACCACCTCGGCAGCAGAGCCACAACCAGCTCGACGGCGCGTACACTACGGCATACTGACCGCCCTCTACCTCATAGTACTCGTACTAGCCGGCGTCGCCCTGGGCAGCTTCGGGACGAGCGAGACGAACGTACACAACTTCGTGAACGCGAACTACCCTCCAGAGCGCCGTGCAAATAACTGTATACTCTATGCAAGCTACCTGGACTACGAAATCAACGACGTGAGGCAGGTCGCAATGTTTAATCCTGGACCGTGTGGTTTTGTGCTGTGGGGGCAGGTCTCCGTGTTCATTGTTGTACTGGTGTGGTTTGTTTCCAGCGTGGGGCAGCTCCTCTTCCTCAAGCCAGACATGTGAGTGCCTGGGGGGAATTCAGTACATCCTGATAGGGTAGTAATCATGAAACCTCTGCTGGTTAAGAGTTAAAAGGGTGCATCTCCAAAATGAATTTTAACATGCGTACATTTAGTAATAATTTTGTGTTTGATGATTACAGCCTCTCGCCTTGTCGATTCATCGATTTGCTCATGTCGGTTGTGACAGCGATTCTGACTTTGGTCCTCAGTATTGTGGTCCATGCTGGCCTGGATGCAACATGCCATGCAGTGAATCAAGGGCTATCAGGGTGAGGAAAGGCTCTTTCGTCTTTTGCTTGTTCAAAGTTTATCATCACTCTCTGTAGTCTCTAAGCCACACTTTGCCTAAAATAATGTGTATCACAGGCACACCTCCCTATGCAAACATGCACATACAGGAAATGTACGAACATGTATACATTAATTTCATGTAACCTAATTTATAGCCGTATATGTACGTATTGTACACACAGGTGTGAAGACGCTCGCATTGTAGTGGAGGTAGGTGGAGACAGCCTTCACTTCTACCACTCAGTACACGTCTCTCGGGTGAGCTATCAATCACTAAAACTATTTATCATTATGTGTAAAATATTTAATATAGTAAGTTTATTATCTCTCTCACCCCAAATACAGTACATGTTCCCCCTCCCCTACTATTAGTTGCCATGCAATGTACACACCCCCCTCCCTTACTAATCCTCCCCCCTCTCCTCCTGCAGTCGAGCTCGTGGCTATTGCTTCTGTTCTTTACCATCCTGCTGATCTGGTACATAATCCTTGCCACCAGCTACTGCTACAAGGCCAACCAGAGACGGAGACAAGCGTTAGAGGACTTGTATGACATCAATAAACCAATTTAGCACTCATTCTTCTCTCTCTCTCCCCCTCCTCGTTTTTGTTGTTGTGTGCAGTGAATAATGTGGTATGCAGGAGTATTGTCAAACAATGAATGTCGTATCATATCGATCAGCGACTCGGAATCTGATCCAAATTTGTGGTTGGTGCATGAACGAATTTTTTTTAATAATGATGAAATTAAAAGTGTCACAGATACATACATAACATACACATACAGTCCTTTGCTATACACTTGTCTGTTTGTAGTCCTTCACATCGATGATCTGCTTGCCACACATTGCACAAATGCCCTTCTTATATGCACAACCTGTGGTATATAGAGTATAATAGAGATTTTGAGACTTTAATATTAGACCTTATTGCTCTAGATTTATCTTCCTTACTTTGACAGTAATGATTCCCGGCTTGGTGAACAAATTGCTTGCAGATTTTGCACTTCTCAAACTTGGTGTATGGCGTGAATCTAGTACGTAGTGTATTCATACAAGCTCAAGAATGGTGAGGAAATTTGGTAATAAAAGGAGTGATTTACCTTGCCTTCTTTGAAGTCAAAGCCTTGTTCTCACCAACCTTCCTCCCACCACTTTCTACACAAAAACAATACGATAAAACATACAACACCATACTACAAGTTTATAGAGGCAGGAAATATGAAAATACTATATACCACTTACCCACTGTGTTTCTGGCTCCACTCTTCCATGGGTCAGGGCATATCACTCGACCTAGCTTCTTCTCACCTACATACATACACACAGGAGATATCAGATCACACGCTCTCCCTATCTATGGCGGTCTTATTGCCAAAGCCACTCACATTTTTTACACACCATCCCTTCTTAGCTTTTCGGCCAAGACGTATTAGTGCTGAGTTGGCAATAACGATGTCACATGACATGAGGGCAGGAACACGTGACTAGAAGGCTTGACGACCCCTTACCCCAACACGTGTTCTTATGATCGAATCAAGGAAACATGGAGACAGAGGAGTCGAGTTCGAGTATGGAGACTTCCAAGTCTGATCAGCTAGCAGGAGAGATCAAGGAGGAAGGCAGCAGTACTGATCGACAGTCTCGACTCTGGGCAGCTGTCAAAGAGAAACCCTCGGACTTCACCAGTTGGACTAGCCTCCTGCAGATGGTGGAGCAAAAGGTGCTGTTTTTATGATCATATGAGTGACATGCACATATGTAGTATGCATACAAGATAATTTAAGGTTATTCTGAAGTACGAGCCCAGCACAAAATTAATTATTTCTCCCCCCCCCCCTCCAACAGGGTGAGTTGGTCACAGCTCGTGAGGTGTTCAATACCTTCTTCCAGTACTATCCTTACTGCTATGGCTACTGGAAGAAACTGGCTGACCTGGAGAAGACTCATGCTGGAAACGACAGCGCCAAGCAAGTCAGTGGTTCACTATAATATTATCACTTTTAGTGTTGCATCATAAATACATGATATGTACCGTATCCTCCCGAAAATAAGCCCCCTTCGAGAATAAGCCCCCTCCCCTCTTTGACCTTCAAGTTCTTGCACAGGTATGTTTGCCTCGATTATAAGCCCCCCTCCCACCAAGTAGACTGCACATATACACGCGCGTGAGCACGTACGTACGTAACCCCGCCCTTCAATTGACTACGAGTACAAAGATGGTGGTGGCTTTTAGTTTTAAAGTCATTCTGTTATGATGGCACTTCTAGCTTGGCGAAGACACTTATGAGCCGGTCAAGATGCTTTTACTTTCCTCTAAAGACCTACACACACGGAACAACAAATCCTTTTCCCACCGCCGATCCTCGTGTTGCCATCTGCTTGACAGGTCATCTCGCTGCCGCTCTTTTGGAGAAAAAAACCCCAGTAAACTCTGGATATTTCCCGCGGTACGTGACCAACGATGGTGGCTAAGGGGGGGGGGGGCTTATATTCGAGGGAAAATGCATATTCGAAAATAAGCCCCCTCCCCAGTCTAGGTCATGTCTACTGCTGAAAAAGGGGGGGGGGGGGGCTTATTTTCGGGAGGATACGGTATGTGTAAAAAAAAACAGGTAGATACACATTTTGATATATCTGTGCGCTCAATCACTCCTATCTAATTTTGTGTATTTATGTTGGGTTTGTTTTCCAAGACGTGCTTTTTTTTCCATAATAATTATTTGAATTTTTCAGGTATACGAACGAGCAGTATCCGCTGTTTCCCTGAGCATTGATATGTGGCTACACTACATCAAATTTACCACATCCACCGACGCTGAAAATCAGGAAATAATACGAAGGTAGCTACCATCAAAATCTCTTGGTTTCTGTGTTTATAATATACTTCCACTATGTGTGTGGCTATATATGTCAGTTTTGAGAGCACTCTGGTTGCAGCTGCTACTGTATAAAACAGTAACTTTATCTCTCTTTCAATCGTGTTTTTTTTTTCGTACGTGTGTCACTGAATGTTCTTATTTTCAGTTTGTGAGTGTACATGTGGTCATGTGACCACACCACGCCCACCTGCTCTAACGTACATCCCAGTTGGTCATATCATGCAATTTGAATTGCATGGAGTGTATTTGTAAGTATGGCTACCTCCAATATTATTATTATACTTGATTACTCCAATTAATGCCACCCTCCCCTCTCTATGCCTCGGCCCCGCCCCGGTATGCAAGAGCAAGGCAGTGCAGCTGCTATTGAGCTATAGGGCTGAAAGGTAACAGCTGGCTCAATCCTTCTCTTGTGTAGTGATTGTCACTTGTTGCCATGACAAACATCCAGTGTGCTCTCTATCATTCTGCAAAATTCACTTATTCCTGCGTATGCGTTAACACTACAGTACATATTATTTACTACTTGGAGTAGTAAAGATAAGTGGTTATGCTACTTATCCAATTACTTGCTGGAGTAACATTTCTTTTTGCAGAATAATAATTATTATTGAGAGCATAGCTGGCTGTTTCCTATCACTACCCTGTAGATAAACCTTCCCTTTCTTTCTTTCTTTCTTTGTCTCTTTCTCTAGCCTCTACGAGCGAGCGCTGAGCGTCTGTGGACTAGAGTATCGTTCCTCTAAGCTCTGGGAGTCGTACCTCGCCTGGAAGAAGACCAACGGCAGCCCAGCTCAGCTTCTGGCCATCTACGACAGACTCCTGGCCACACCCACCAAACAACTCCAGCAACACTTTGACAAGTAAAAATCATAATAATAATTGGATGTCCCCAGACCCTATTCCCAGCTTTCCAATATTGTAACTAAAAGACTGGGTAGTCTAGGGACAAGGCTATGCTAATTATCATGCTGTATATTAAAATTTTATCATTCTCCTGCAACCTCTAGTTTTAAGAAGTTTATTGAAGAAAGTACCATATCTGATACCCTGAGTAAAGAAGAGTACACCGAGCTTAGCACCGAAGTTGGATCTAAAGAAGAGGTGGGCATAATATCATTATACACCATGAAATACGTCATAAGAAAGCTTTACTTATTGAGAAATGGACTGTATTTCAATCTCTTTCCTCTTCCAGGGAGAACTTGAGAAGGCCCTAAAGGAGAAGGTGATAGAGAAAAGAAGCACGGTGTTTGAAAAGACCAAGGAAGAAGTGGCAAAGAGAGTGAAATTTGAAGATGCAGTGAGTGTAAAAGTATAGGCGGTGGACTTATTCAGTCTAGGTCCCATTCTGAAACTTGATTCCAGCTCAAGCGGCCATACTTCCATGTCAAGCCTTTGGAGAGGATTCAGCTGAAAGCATGGAGGGACTACCTGGACTTTGAACTTTCCCAGGGGGACCAGAAGAGAATCATCGTTCTCTTTGAGAGATGCATGATAGCTTGTGCTCTCTATGAGGAGTTTTGGAGCAAGGTAGAAATTAATCTTTTTATCTGTGATTGGGTGATACTTGAACACATATTTCTCCCTCCCCCCCCCCCCCCCCCCCCCCCCCCCAAAAATGGCAGTTTGCCGGCTATGCTGAGCACCAGTCTGTTGATCTGGCTAGGTCAGTCTACTCTAGAGCCTGTACCATTCACCTCCAGCAGAAAACCAACATCCATGTCACCTGGGCACAGTTTGAAGAGAAGCAAGGTACATAAAAAAAATATTCATCCCAAGCAAATATATTTTGCAAGTACCATAAGTACATGTAGCTATCTTGTCCTCAGAATAAGGCTAGCAATTGAAAGTTTCTCCCTGAGGCAGCTGTCACAGTTGTATCTGTTTCTAGGCAACACAGAGAAGGCGAGGGAGATTCTAAAGAACATTGATTCGGTGGCGCCTGGCTATGTCAGTGTCAGGCAGGCAAGGGTTGGCCTGGAGTTCAGGCAGAGAAGGTACGTTCAAGTGGAGGAGCTCTATCACAACTTCCTGGAAGACTCGTCCCTGACCAGTGAAGCAAGAAATTTCTACTCGTGGAGATATGCCAAATTTGCTGCTAGGGTAAATAAACATACTGTGTGGGAGGGAGAGAGAGAGAGAGAGAGAGTGCATACTAGTATAGACCACGGTTCACTTGTGTTGATGGTGTGCTGTGGGGGACACATATGCTAGAGCAAACCTGAAGGGACTGGAACTACCATGTCCACCACTAACCTCATGGCATGGCTGCTCAACACCCTTCATACAAAGAAACACAGTCTCCATTTTCAGCGTATTTACTACATAGGGCCAAGAGGGGTGATCCATGTTAGTAAACATTTGGTAACTTTGTTGGAAAATCTAAGTGTGTTGCTGTAGTCATCTGTATATCAAAGGACTAGGACACCATGAATGCCACATCAAAAGTAAAAATGGCTTTCAAGAGCAGTAGTGTTGGAGCTCCACTGCTCCTTAAGCTTCCCTGGCTCATTGGCTAACTACATTTGAGACCTTTTACATCCGTTCCGCTTCACCATAACATAAGCCATCTCAAAGCAAAAAAGTTGATTTTCATGTACAAGTGTGGTACATGTAGATATACATGTATGTGCATGTGTTATGTACATGTACGTACATGTGTATACGTGTGTGTATCTATCCATCCATACTGTGTCTTTGGATGAGACTAGACAAAGGCAGCTGTTCCCATCCCTTTGCTTCTCTATGTACAGGTTCTAGGAGACCACAACAAGGCTGTGGCGGTGATTCGTGACGCCATGGCCAAGGACAGCTCCTCCAACCCCCTCCTCCTCTATCTGCAGCTGCTCGACCTGGAGACCTCGAGAACCCCTCCCAGCCAGTCGGCAGTGGAGGCCATCTTTGAGGAGGTACAGGCTAGCAGTGACATCAACGATATGTCCAAGGCAATGTTTGCTCAGCGCAGGGTGGCATTCTTGGAGGAATTTGGTTATGACATTAGCAAGTAAGTGAGCATGAGCTGCGTAGTTTTTGTTTTTTGTTGTTTTTTTTCTGTACCGTGTTTTACAGTGGAAAAGATATGAGAAACTTTGAGTTTTGATTTTACACTCCATAGGTTGGTTCATGCAAAGGAGGAGTTGGCCAGATTGAGGTCTCAGGCTGGGAGGAAGAGGACAAACGTAGACAGCAGTGACACTACTGAAGGGTGAGGCAGAGAATGTAAATTTTGGAGAAATTATTACGACCCACCACGTTATTGATTGTATAATGTAGGGAGCCGTCCAAACGATCCAAGTTAGATTCAGGTAGTGCTAGCACTACCAGCACTGACCAGCCCACCAGCGCCACCACTGCCGCGTCAACAACGACAACCGCTGTAGCTCCACCCACTCCAGCAATGGCCACACCCACTGATCCCCAACAGCAGCAGCAACAATGGGCGGCTTATCAACAGCAGTGGGGGGCATACACGTATGGACAACCAGTGAGTATAATTGGGGCGAGCCTGAGCGAGCCCCACATAAACGGTACAGCTGTGCGCGAATTGTATATATATTATTATTATTATTATTATTATTATGGTACGTCGGTCACGCGAAATATATATGCCCAGCATGGCTCTATGGACATAAGCGCGAAATATTCTATTGCGCATTCTCATGCCTTGGCTACGCGCCGTATATACGCCGTTCTAATTTAGCGAATTGCAAATTTACACTCGTGCCTGCATGTATTGACCAAGTAAGCTAACAGGAGCTACCATTGGTATCAAGCTGTACCGCGCCGGACTCCGAAGGAGAGACAGAGGTCGTCGTCAGCTCAACAGCGCAAGGACCAGCTAAGAACGCGATAAAGATAGACGTGCTGCTAACTGACCGGCTCTGACAGTAGAGGCAGGCTAAAATTATCTTTTCTCTTGACTGTTGGCAGACACTATGTCGAGGGAACTAGCTATCGTGCAGCTGTATAGACCTACATAGCACTATGAGACTGTCTGTCATTGTATGCTTGGATATGTGTCGGTGGTCTTCATGATCTATTGTGCTATGGCTTTGTTAAAGTTCAGCTACTGACAGAGACTTTCAGAGGCTCAGCTCAGGCTCTTCATGATCTATTGTGCTATGGCTTTGTTAAAGTTCAGCTACTGACAGAGACTTTCAGAGGCTCAGCTCAGGCTCGCCCCAAACAGGCCCTGCATGACACTAGTAGATGATGCATCATAGATTGACTGGTGTACACATGTCCATACATGTACACAGTGATGATACGTGTACCTTGTCCCATGTGTACATTGTCTGCCTTATACTACACTGCAATCTAACCCTGTATGCACACACACACACACACACACACACACACTTGTCATGCACGTACATCCTTTTTCAGGGCTACAACTACGCTGCTCAGTATTACTCTCAGTACCCACAAACTTACACACAAACTACAACACAATGATTGCTTGTTCTTGCACTTTGCTATCGTTTCACTTTGCTTTGTTATGATGTACTTTTCTCTCCCTCTCCCCCCTCCTCTCTCTCTCTCTCTCTCTCTCTCTCTCTGACTCTTGCTGTTGTAACTATGCACCTCTCGTGTGTATGTGTAAGGATGCAGAGACACGTACACACACACACGACTAGTCATGTGTACTATTTCGTCTATTGCATTCCAAGTTTACACACCGAGCACTTGTTTGTGGCTTCAAATTACTCTCACTTCAGCTACACATATTATTTTGCTAATAATAATAATTATGCTATGCATAAGTACATTATTGGAAGGGCACTAGGTGATGTAGTTTAAACATAGCTTACAGCACCAAGGCTCGAGTTGTAAACAGTTGCTGTAAAGTTGAAAGAAAAGTGTCTCTAAACATGGCATGGCGGCGGTGATGCCTGTTGAAAGTGCATCAATGTTGTTGCTCCCATAAGGGCTCTTTCTGGCTAACACTGTGGACACATGCATATGGACTATATTATAGCAAGCTTGCTAGTTGCGATATCGATAGCATAGGATGTGGAGTCAGCCGTGGCTCCTTAAAGGATCGATGTTGGCTAGGTGTGCTTGTACCAGTATCACATGTCACAACTATTACCGGCATAATTATAATAATTATCATACATTAATTCCCACACACACGTACATAACATAATGCATCGATCAATGATGGCTGATGACATAAAGCACGCTAGTTATAATAATACAATAACAATGCATACGACATGATTTAAAAAATAATAAATTAAAGGACCATACACTGATCGAATTGAAAATATAATATTCACCATGAGAGATGAGGTGATAGATGAAAGTTGGTGAGTATTTCCAAAACTTTCAAGATAGATAAATTTCACTTACTCACAGCAGAAAGATCATGAGGAATAAGGAGTGTATTGTCTCATGACAGAAAATAACAGCACATTAAAAATCTACCGTTTGTACAATAATATAATAATATCATACATGTATAATAATATTATGATGATACTGATTGTTGGGTTGACACAAAAGCAGTTTGGAGAGGCATTGTTCGTAGGCCATAAATCGAACTTACTTGGAATTATTCTTGTTCTACGAAGCGGACCCGAATTCGGTGTAACCTGTGCTAAAAGTTCTAGTCTCCTCCCCAGAATGATTCTCAATGTCGATCTGTACCGTCATATTTCCTCCTGATGTCGCAGCTCCAGACGTCGAGTGGTCATGTGACCTACTGCCACTCCCACCATTCCCCACGGCCACGCTCTGCCCCGTAGCTGCGCTGGTAGTCGAGTTCTGAACCACCACAAAGCTTTCCTCCAGCCCTTGCACTTTCGTCTCGGAGGCGTCCTCATTTTCTTTCGAAATTGCCACCTTGTGTTCCTGTTTCTCCCCACCTTCAATGGCGTCCTCAAAGGTTGGAAGCTTCTTAGCTTCAACATAGCTAGGAGGAGGTGTGCCAGCAATTCTTATTGAGTGGTGCCAGTCAAAGGTCGCGGGGACGGGCTCCGTGATGCTGCCCCTTCTCTGACGTTGCTGGTTCTCTCTCTGTCTCTGCTGCTGCTCCACCTGCGCTCGAAGGTGGTTTCTCTTCGCCAAGAAGGCCAGACACTGCCGCACGAGGATGACCATCAGAATCATGAAGATGATGACCAAGACGAGAGTTACTGAGGCTCCTATGAACCCAGCTGCTGGTCCAGAGAGTGCCATGGCTCAATATTATAGAGAGCAGAAAATAGTCTTCTTTTTTTCACACAATCTACACATGGGAAGATCAAAAATTTGACATAATTTACAATTTTTTGTATGTAGCCTCGTCAGCAAAGATTTAATAATAGGGAGGTGAGAGAAACCCATGGCCAATTTATCACAAAATTATTATAATTCATAGCACATAGACTAACTTTTGATGTATTCTTTGCTCCTTGGCTACTTAGCAACGATATAATAGGCCACTTGGCTCGAACTGAATGTACAGCCAGCTTTCGTCGAGTGGGACATGCGGCGTAGTAAGTACGTGCACGTATCTACGTAGCTACGGTACATGCGACTTACGGAATCAGTTGCCGGCCAAACAGCTGTGATACAATCACTGGGTGGTTTATCTCGCGTGCTTTGCTGTTCGTATCTAAACTGTTTTCTTTACCGGAGTCTTGATCTTGTCTCTCGATGGGCACGAGTTTTGATTTGTTGTCGGAAGCCGCGAAAGATCAAGAGCGCGGAAACAGGAAGCCGCCACATGCTTTCGCCCTTGTTCGGTTATTATCGATTATTGATTATTACCACTTCACACAATTCAACATTTCTCGCATGTAAACTTTCAATTTTCACATAATTAGAACAGAATGAGTACGTCTATTGGTAACGGTATAACAATGAAAGGGGTGTGAGTATCCCAGAAATAAATATCTATCCATTTAAGACTCAGCTGCAGTGTATGCACACAACTCATATATAATTATATGCACAAGAGCCAACACAAACAGTCCTTGAAGAGAAATAAAACAAAGTTGCTAGAAGAGGTGGGCACCAAATCCAAAGGTGGTCTTGATGGCCTCGAAGATGTGTCTCCTCCATCCCTCCTTTGTCCTCTCGCACTCAGCCTCTGGTACCTCCGTCTGGAGGAGGGATAGCTTGGCTCCTGTCGCCTCCTGCTTCAGCTCAATACTTACAACTGAGTAATGCCCTGACAAAACAATAAACGTGAAAGGATTATTCCATATATTTCCGTCATAAAGGTAGCCTAAAGGTAGCCATATAATATGGGTGAAAATTTGTCCAGTGAAAAATTTTCAGCTATAATATTATTATTATGGTAAATCATATTATTATGTACCACAAATGTGTGCCCTATGATAGAATTGTGCGCTGATTTCAACAATCTTACCCTCTGGCCATGTGCTTTGTCTCCACCTCAGCATTATCCTGTTGGGTCTGTCCACCTCTATGAATTCACCGCTGATCTGATCGTTGAGGATTGAGTAGACTCCTCCCTTGTATGCCTCCACCTTGGCTTTCGACTGGGTGAATGCTTCTACCATCTAGGAAAATCAAGGAAAAAATCAATATTTTGCACAAACATAATCAGATCTAATTTCTGGTGGGTCATAGCTATGTATGTGGTGTGAACAATCACTGTGCATACCTCTTGTGTTGTGAGAGCATTGTAGAGCTCTTCTATTGTTGTCATGAAGCTTTCGGTCAGGAGGATCCTGGACGTGTAAATCCGACAGCCAATAGGAGAGCCTGGAAACAAATTTACAAAGAACCCATCAAATTATTGTTGCCAAGAGATATTATATTTATTATTGATCGATTTATTCTCTTTCCCAGCTTTTTCCATGCTATAATATTATACTGAAAGGTTGGGAATGGGCCTAGGGGATGATCAAGGCTACTATTTCACAGTATTCATTTGAGCTCACTTGAGGATCTAGAAGCGGACTTTGTCGAAGTAATGGTGTTCGCTGTGAGTGAGGTTTGTCTGTTTGAAGTTGGTGGTGTGCCTCTGCTGCTGACCTCTGAACTCGTCGACTGTTGGCTCTCTCTCCGTGGGAGGATCAAACCTCGAGAATATTCTAAAACAAGGGACACGATGAGTTCAGTAGATGGAGGCCTTCACATTCATTCATGCAATAAGCCAACGCTCAAGAGCTTGGGGGAATATTCTAAAAATGGGACATGTGTCATGATCAGGTAATACTCACTATCCTGGGAAGACATCGCTGGTAACACCAAACATTACATGCTTCCCTGTACGTGTGGTATGTATACGTATGTGTATGATGATGTACCTTCTTTCAGCAGTCGTATGTACTCTGCTACCTGGTCCTGGATCATCTTTGGAGCCAACCGGTGAACCAGCCCCTTCAGTTTCAAGGCATCCGCAGAGCTCTTCTTGGATGTAACCATCACCTGGAGAGATAAACCAGCTCCTAATATGTCCATGATTGCAAGTTAACCTCAAAGGGAAGTAACTCCTACATTGTATTTCCTTACAGCCATCATTTTGAGTTAATACCTCCATGCCACTAATAGGTCTCAGCTAGCTAGGCCTTCAATGGCTGCCTAGAGTCTGAAGACTTATATGCACATACCCCCCCCTCCTCCTCCTCCATCTGCCACACCCCTAGATTACAAGCAAATGAGAAATATCCCTGGTCAAGAATCTCATCCTATTATATATACATACACATAGATATAGGCTATCGTAGATCGGGGATATTTTCGCCGGTAAAATATTTCACTTGTAAATTTTTAGCATAGTCTAAATTTCATCAACAGATTTTAGCGACCAAAATAGGTATAGGTCGATGTATGTTACACAAAATATTTCGCATGTTTAATTTCATCGGAAAAGGTCATCGCCGAAAAATATTTAGCGGCGAAAATTTTGCAATCTACGGTATTTCATTTAGCAAGTGACGTGCAGACCGTTATCAAACTTGACTCACGTCGATGTCCTCTGGTTCATTTTCTTCGCTGAGGTTGGGTATGGCAATCTCCCCTGAGAATTCCTTTTTCTCTTTCTCATCATCGTCGTCACCACTGTCCTCCCCCTCCCCCTCCCCACAGGGCGGGTCATCCGGGGTCAAAGTCCCCTTCCACTTTAACTTAATGTCCCATTCGTAGAAAAAGATCAACTTTCCTTTGCGATTGCTAAAAACAGTAATAAATGTTTTAAAAATGGTCATCGGGGTGGCATCAATTTTTAGGCACGTGTACAAAACTAGATGTTTCAACATCGATACTTACTTTGCGGTAGCTTCTCCAGTGCAGCTCGTGATCTCCATTGTCTGGCAGATACCTGCAAATTTTTACAAAAATTTTATCATGAATTGTATTCATGGTGAATTTTGCTATTAAATAGTAGAGGTGGTACCAACCTTCTGGGCCATCAAATGTCAGCCCCACTAGTAAGCTCTTTAATTTTTCCTTTGACCAGCTACTGGCATCTTTTTCTGACCTGTAAATAAGATATGATATAAATTCATATCTTGCGATTAGAGCATATTAAATTCTGGCAACATAGGACTATACAATTGGTTTTACCAGTGCCAGTTGTTGACGTTGGTAGCATCTGGTCTCTCCTCTACTATCCATCGAGGATCACCCTCGCCCCACTTCGCCATGATTTCTCGATCTCAAGGGGTTTCTATTCTAAAAAAAGCACACCAAGGAAATTTGTGGTTGTCAGTCTTCGGAAAACGGACAGCACGGTATTGTACAGTTCAAATGCATGCACAAGGTAAGTTACGGTTCGTATTTGAAGCTCCAATTACTCCAGCTTCGTGCCTATTAACAACTCTTCGCAGAGGCCGGCTCTTCGAGAATGTTCCTCAACGGCGTTGTTACGTACATCATTAGACCGACCACGCTGGTCGGGGGAATCCCCTATACACTGCCCCGCCCATTTCTCCACCCCCTTCAGTTGACCTTTTTGCTACCTGAGCTGAATTAAAGCGAAGCAGTGATGGCGATGACTACTATCTCCGCAGACGCCAGTCAGTGCGTCTTCGAATTCCTACACGCAGAGCTGGTCTCCTACATGCTAGATAGACCCAAAACTGATAAAGTGAGTTGTCAACTGGATAATTAGGTATCGAAGACGCTGGCCTCGTCCCCAGCCCCTTTTCTCCCTCCCCCTCAAAGGGCCTGAGGAGGAGACTATAATAGAGTCGCAAAAATTATTCATGTCAGTTGGTGACTAGTGATATTGTATATTTCATTCAATTTTCAGTCACAGCCAACGGAGACTGAGACGATCAAACAGCTTGAGCTGATTGGTCAGAGAGTTGGCGAGAGCCTGGTGGAGAGAGTCTCGAGAGATCAGCCGAGATTTAAGAATGAGCTCGACGCAGTTGTTTTCATCTGTAAGCAGTTCTGGGTACACGCCTTCAACAAACAGATAGACAACCTCAAGACAAACCACCAGGTATGATAGAAAAATACCGGTATATACCCCATAATTTTTACAAATTCAATTCAAGGGGGAATTGCTCACTGACCCTATCATTAACAACAGTGACAGTTTTATAGACCAGTTCATATGATCATACATGCACCCATTGATATGTGAGTGGATTTGAGAAAAGGGCACACTTTGCACAAAACGTGAATTTTGGGACTTTTCAAGCTGTCACCACACAAAAATTACAAGTAGACTTCTGGCTTGGTTTATAAGCAGATCAGGCCTTTACTAAATAAATCCAACACGCCAAAGTGTATCTCAGCAACAGAAAGAGCTATGGAGCTGGAACAAAAGCCAAAATGTAGCTCTTGAGCAGATGAAAGCAGCTACCATGGTCCTGAACATGCTATGTTATATTTAGACTATGCTTATAGCATAAATAGATTTGATATAGCTAGGCATTTCCACCCTTCTTCAAAGACAAGTCTATCAGCAGATTCAGCACAGCAATCATGCTGTTAATGCCAAGTCTATACATAGATGGGCAATAAATTGGGAAATCCCATTGTTGATTTGATAACTCTCTTGTTGCAGGACACGTATGTACTTCATGACTACTCCTTCAAACCTCTCTCTCACATCTCACGCAGCGAGCAGTTCAAAGACAAGGCCCCTCTGGTGAGACATACAGCTAGCTATATACCTCATTGTCTTTAATAGCATTATGCTAGCTGCTCTCTAATACTATAATATGTACAGTACCTAGCGTTCAGTGCTGGTCTGCTCTCTGGGGCACTACACAACCTGGGCATCAGGTGCCAGGTCTCAGCGGAAGTCACCAACATGCCATCTTGTAAGTGATTGTGTTTATATAAAAGTTATTAATAATTCACTGTTCTCTCTGTTTAGGTATTTTTCAAATTAAGGTGGTTTTATAGCACAAGAAATTGAACAATGTCATCAATAATATTATTATTAGGGTATACTGTCCTTATCTTAATAATTGTGTGTTCAAAATTTAATAGTCCATTAATTATTTTGCACAATGCATGACAGTTTACATTATTACGACTTGAAGCTTGACATCAGAGATTCTATAGAACAAAGAGATTTATAACATATTATGCAGACATAAAAATAGCACCTTAATTACTGCCCTAGAACAAGCGAGCACTTAGTGGCTTGAAGTTGTTGACCTTGAATTTTATGTCAAACAGCTCCACCTCTGAGGGGATAATCTACAGAACTTCACAATTGGCTATAATTATAATTATTATAAGAAAAATTTATCATTGTAAGGTTACCACATCTAGTACATAATTCAGTGTGAGTGAGGACAGTGTTGCAAATGCAGTGCTCTTAGCATCCCAACACGATAATAATAATTATCGATCTGTTGTGGGATGACAGCCAGTACCATCGCGAGAAGGTGGCACTGCATCACTGGCCCCCCACCCTTCCACCCCCTCACACTTTTTTTGTTGTTTTCTGTTTTCAATTTTTTTTGTTTTATGTTTTTTGCAATTTTTTTTGTTCTTTCTATTTTTTAGCTTCATTTGTCTCTTTTGCTTTCGTGTTTGTAGGCCTAATGTGACGTAATTTTTTTTAACTTGGCATTCTTCCTGTCTTTCTCCTTCATTGCTCATCTAGCTAGCTAGAGGACATACTTACTCCGTGGGAATAGGCATGTAAAAAGTCACTACAGATATTGATTGGGCCATGGGCTGTTGTGTTATTGATTGCAGCCTAACGCTTCCAGTCCAATCTCAGCCTTGGACAGCATTTGTAGGTAGGACTCCGTTTGCACCTAGAATTCCGTTTGCACCTAGGATTCCGTTTGCTCCGTATCGCTGTGACAGGTTCCGATGGGTTGGATTCCATCAAAGAGCGAGTGCATGCTGTTCCAACTGGACAGGGCTTATCACGGCATATTGCTTTGGTGAGATCACTTCCTGAATCATCGTATTTGGCCACCCCATGTACACCAATTACTTTCACGTTTTCATACTCTCCCTGTGGATGGTAACGGTTCAAACGCTTCAATCTTCTGATATTAACACCAGAGTGGCAGCTATCCATGGTCAGCAGAAGTGTCTGGGCTGTGCTACGATGTTGACGTCTTGACCAAATAGCTAGGATGCGCTTCAAGGTGATGTAACTCTCATCAGGAAGCCACCAATCACCCCTACGATTGCCGTGTCCAGTATAGTGCACCATGAAGTTGTGGATACCTGGGCTATCAAAGAAGCTGCACATGATAAATTACATGATGAAAGATTTAGCCTTGAAGGTCCCAAAGTTAAAAAAAAAGCATGTAGCCATTTCCCAAGATATTACAGATTGCAGGTTTAATATACCGTACAATCACTTTTGCCTAATGCCTAATGCCTAATGCTAGCTAGCATGCACAAAGGGGGGGGGGGGGGGGGGGGGGGGGAGTGTAATCCCACATTCTATAGTAAAAATTTAATTATAGAAAAAATTGGACAGGGACTAGTGAAGCCAAAGGGAAGGAAAATAGTCAATTTGGCTAGCTAGTGGCAGCCAAATTAGTGTGTATGGAACCCCTGACACTCCACATACCATTTTAGCCTGTCTTCAACAATGGTTTCACCTTTACGCAATTCATTAACCCAATCACGCTTCAAAAATTCGCTGAAAAACAAAAATCTAATGATTATTATGCTGTTTTAGGCTTGTACATACATGAGATCCAGCTTGTGAAAGACCCTCACATTGCGAAACTTCTTGGACATCATGGTAGTATCTTTTAATCCCACTCTTTCCTCCGACGGTTTGGCAAATCCCGAAACTATGAATATTGCGCTGCGTCGTTTTGTCATGTCCCCCCAATTTGTTCATCAGTGCCCATGTTACTTTTATACAGAGCCCCACTATAATTGTAACAGGACGGCTCTGCGCGTGCCGGTGCGTCCATGAACAATAGTCTTTTTGTCCAATCCATCATTATCAAAATAATAATTATCAGACCATCTACTAGCCTATCTACTATACTACTACTGAGGTTTACATGTTGACTGCAGTTTGTGGACCACAGTAGCCTCGTGCCCAGGCCCTGGGTATGAGGCTAGGACCACAGTGATGTGTTTACCTACTTTTTACTCAAACCATTAACCCTCAGCATGCCATTCAGATTTATCTATTGCCACAAAATCAATAATAATATTATTATTCATGATGTTTTCAAGATTTGGTCATGTGGCTTTTGCTGAAAACGCTTTGTTAAAAAAGAGTTCCATCTGGCATCATTTGCTGGTTGCATGCACAGCTTCCTTATACTGGTATGTATAGTGCTTCATATTATTCATTTTATTGGATCTGAATAACAAATAAATAAATCATAATTTATTGGGTAACTTGTAAAACGATTCATGTACTACAAGTTCAGAGGAAATATCAGAAATTTTGGCACATCCTGGATTGAAGATCATTCACCAAAGTGAATACATAAATGTAACACTAGCTAGTAGGTTTGCATACCTGCCAGCATCATGGCGTGTCTGAACTCTTCTTTCAAGATGGCTAGCATCTCCTCCACTCCCTGCTGTCCCTTGTAGGCCAGGCCCCAGAGAACAGGGCGACCAACAAACACTGCCTTGGCCCCGAGAGCAAGAGCCTTCAGAACATCAGTTCCCTGCCTCACCCCTCCATCCAGAAACACATCAACCCTACCACCAACCGCATGGACTACTTCAGAGAGAGCATCTATCTATATTGTCCAAAATAAGATGAAAGAATGGGAAAGAGAGATTGAAAGAGATGGGGGGAAGGAAAGAGAAAGAGAGAGGGGGGGGGGGAGGGAGAGATGAAGAGAGCAGTTAAACTTCAAAATGTTAGCTGAGTCTTGACTCACAGTGGCTGGGACTCCATCCAGCTGCCTAGCTCCGTGATTTGACACAACTATCCCTTGCACTCCATTTTGAACAGCCTCCAAAGCACCCTCAGCAGTTAGTACACCCTTTACCAACACCGGTAGCTTAGTCACTCCCTGAGCCCATCTCACTGTCTCCCAAGTAAGTCCTGGATCTATGAGCTTCTGTGTGTAGCGAAGGAGAAACGAATCGTCATCTACAGTCTTCAGACTAGCGCCGATTTTTGTATCATCAAAATTGGCCAGAGTCAAATGTGAAGGCAAGCTAAAGCAATTTCTTGCGTCCACTAGTCTCTTCCCCAGCACTGGAGTGTCCACAGTTATCACTAAGGCCTTGTAGCCAGCTCGCTCGGCCCGCTGAATGAGAGCTTTAGTTATTTCTTTGTCATTGTAGACGTAGAGCTGAAACCAGCGTAGTCCCGTGGGCCCTCCTGCCCGAGCCACATCCTCTATGCTGGTCGTCGACCACGAGCTCAATGTCATACACGTACCAAGATTAGCACACGCTAGGAGTATGCATGAAGTAATTAGTAATAATTAATTGTCTCCAAATTTGGAAGAAAAGGGAGTGGCTGAGGATAATGCTCAAACATCCTTGTTAATTATTATTTGTCTTCCATAACCTCGTCCCCAGGCCACTCCCGATTTTTCAATGTTCATGCAATAATAATTATGCAGCAATAAGGAAGGATCTGGTATGGTTGCACCCTGCGTACCCCTGGCTGTTGCCCCCTCCCCCTCCGAGTGGGCCATCCTCTGCATGGCCGTCGGGGCAACGCAGATGGGAAACTCCACCCACTCTCCGTACAGCTGCACTCGGGTGTCCAATGAGGAGACATCTCGTAAAATACGAGGTCGAAAACGATACCTGCATCATTGTAAATTATAACAAAACCAGCTCACAAATAAATATTCATCATGATTTCATGCGCAATCTTTTTTATTCTACCTTGCAAAGGCCTCTACGTTGTCCTTGAGCGTCTGCTCCTGATTGGCCCCCGAGGAGTAGTATCCCCACGCGTTCCTGTCCAGCGCCGCCTTTGCGTGAGCCTCGAGATCAGCTAAGGACAACATCTTGATGCGGGAAGTCGAGGCTTGGACTGGGGTTCAAAGGTGACACGCACTCTATAACCACAACTGCAATGGCTACCAATGATTGCGTCAGTTTGTGCAGACAATAATAATATGATGTGAGAATAATAATCATGGTCAATTTAAAAATTTTATTAATGTCTGTCATAGCTTATTTCTAGGTGCTTTATAAAATGATTCATGAATAATAAGTTCTGGCTTGATATCAGAAATCTTTGCACATCCTAAAGAATTTTGGACAGAAATAATATATATAATATATTATTATTTATTTTAATAACAATAGCCCGGTATATCCTAGCATTAATTTTGCATAGCTACTAACCTGCTAGCATCATGGCGTGTCTGAACTCTTCTTTCAAGATGGCTAGCATCTCCTCCACTCCCTGCTGTCCCTTGTAGGCCAGGCCCCAGAGAACAGGGCGACCGACAAACACTGCCTTGGCCCCGAGAGCAAGAGCCTTCAGAACATCAGTTCCCTGCCTCACCCCTCCGTCCAGAAACACATCAACCCTACCACCAACCGCATGGACCACTTCAGAGAGAGCATCTATCTATGTGACATAGAACAGATGAGACACCAAAAACAGTAATATAATATAATACACAGCATTCATTCAGTAGGTAGCCTGATTGTTCAAAGTATGATTCTTTCAAAGCAGATACCTTAAGGACACTTTTGTTTGTGGGTACTACATTTAGCGAAATTAGCGATTTTCCTAATTTTCGCTAAAAATTGTACCCACGAATAATTTTGAAAAAATCGCTAAAATGAGTACCCGCAAAATGCACTATTTGTGAAATCCGCTAAAATTTGTATCTGCAAATAATCGTAGCCCTAAGGTATTTACAGAGTTTGTACGCAGTAAAACATTGAATTGATATGCTATTTAAATAGTACACTCACAGTGGCCGGTGTGCCATCCAGTTGTCTACCACCGTGATTCGACACAACTACCCCCTGCACTCCATGCTGTACAGCCTCCAAGGCACCCTCAGCAGTTAGCACACCCTTCACCAACACGGGTAGCTTGGTTATACTCTTCACCCAAGCTATGTCCTCCCAAGTGAGCCCAGGATTTATTAGTTCATCGTAAAGACCACCCCGGCCATCTTGGACGAAGCCTAGCTTTGTATCATCGAAAATTCCGAGGTGAAAATGCGGAGGGAGGCTGAAATTGTTCCTTAAGTCCGCCCATTTTTGACCGACGATAGGTGTGTCAACCGTCACCATCACAGCCTTGTAGCCAGCCCTCTCCGCTCGCTGAATCAAATCCCTCGTCACTTCTCTGTTGCTGTAGACATAGAGCTGAAACCAGCGTAGTCCCGTGGGACCTCCTGCCTGAGCCACATCCTCTATGCTGGTGGTCGACCATGAGCTCAATGTCATACATGTACCAAGATTAGCACATGCTGGAAGTGTGTGAGTGTGAGTGTGTGTGTGTGTGTGTACAAAAAAGTCATTGCCTTTCGTAATATGCAAACAGGGCTTTTAGCTAGTCTTGCAAGCCACACTCTTTAAGGGTGTGGCTTGTGAGACTAGTTTTTAGCCATGCAAGACAGTGCTAAAACGAAAACTCAGAAAATTTACAGAAACTACAATGTCATGATCATATTCATAGTGCATCAGCTGATCCATAATTATTATAGTATAACTTTTTCAAGGTGCTAGGTACGTTTACTGTATACGCATATACCTACCTCTGGCTGTTGCCCCCTCCCCCTCTGGGTGGGCCATCTTTTGCAGTGATGTCGGGGCAGCACAGATGGGAAACTCCACCCACTCTCCATATAGCTGCACTCGGGTGTCCAATGAGGAGACATCTTGTAAAACACGCGGTCGAATTCTGTACCTTAAGATTTTATATAGTCATAAAAATTTACTATTAACTGTATAGCAAATTACCGGGTATATTATAGTTTAGCTACCATTAATTTTGATCAAGCACTAAATATTATAATGCTATGCAAAGCATGCTGAATCATCAAAATTAAATATGGTTTACATAATTATCAGATGGGCCCAGGGGAATAGATCGAAGTACTGATAGTGATCTAGCTAGTTACCTTGCAAAAGCCTCTGCATTGTCTCTCAGTGTCTGCTCGTGATTAGCCCCTCCAGAGTAGTGGCCCCAGGCGTTTCTATCCAGCACCTCCTTGGCATGAGCCTCTAGATCGGCCAGGCACAATATCTCACCCCCAGCCGGACCCTGCATCGTGCAAATTGCCGTATGAAGGTCACAGGTATTAATATCCGGAAGGTTTACGGAGATATAACACACCCCCACGTGTACTGGCTCAGAGGTAGAGAGATGGATAGTGGTCCAACATTGGACGTTGTAGACTATGGTTTGTGCGAGGATGAGGAAGACGTAGACGGAGAGGAGGTGGATGGAGGAGAGAGGGAGGTCTGGGGAAGGCTCTTTCCTCTCGGTGATGCCTACTCAAAGACTGGTACGTGGGTGTATGTAGATGTCATGATTATTTGTGGCCGGCTAAAAACATACATATTTACGTGCTCTTCAGAATAGTATCTCTCATACGAGATAGTTTATGAAAATCAGTCCGTTGATCTAAATTCTTAATTGAAAACTATGAAATAGATTTGGTGACTGAGGAGTATACGTTTGGTCGAGGTGAAGAGTGTGACTACTGCTTTGAGAACCACTCCCACGGGAAGAAGCTGCCTCAGTACCTGGCACTCTCCAAGACTCACTTCAGGGTGTACAGGGTGAGTCAGAGAGGAATCTCTCAAGCCACACCCCTCCCCCTTCCATATACATAGGAGGGTCTGGCTTGTGAGACTATGGTAATGTTAGTATTTTAAGGTATTGTAGGGTAAAGTAGGCCAGGAATCTGATTGGTCAGTTGGAGGTCCACTATTTCACTTCACTTGCCACAGCCTCGGACCTCTGAGTGACCAATCGGATCACAGTATTTGTTACAATTATACGGTAATGTAGGTATTGTAAGGTATTGTAAGGTAATGTAGGGTAAAGTAGGTCAGGAATCTGATTGGTCAGTTGGAGGTCCACTATTTCATTTTGCTTGCCACAGCCTCGGACTTCTGAGTGACCAATCGGATCACAGTATTTATTGCAACTATGATATGGTAATGTAGGTATTGTAGGTATTGTAAGGTATTATAAGGTATTGTAGGGTAAAGTAGGCTAGGAATCTGATTAGTTAGTTGGAGGTCCACTATTAATTTTCACTTCGTTTTGCTCGGGATGCTACGGATTTGGGCCTCTGAGTGGCCAATCAGGTCACAGTATTTGTTACAACTATATGGTAATGTAGGTATTGTCAGGTATTGTAAGGTATTGTAGGGTAAAGTAGGTCAGGAATCTGATTGGTCAGTTGGAGGTCCACTATTTCACTTCGCTTATTGATTCTTAATATGCAGGAGCAAGATAAATCAAATCCATCGAAGTATCTCGTATTTGTTCAAGATAAAAGGTATGCATTCTGCCCTATTCAGCACAATTTTTTGATTATTATGTACATGTACGTCCATATATACGTCAGCTCTAATGGAACATTCATCAATGGAGAAAAGATTGGTATGTCTGTCTCTGTGAGTGTGTGTTAGTTCATTGAGGTTCATATGGGGTGGCCTGGGGGTGAATGTATGCCACTGCATTGTGCACATGTAGGTCGTAATAAGAAACGAGTTCTAAACCACGATGATGAAATTTCCCTGGCAACAAAGAAAAATAAAGGCAAGCTATATTATTATTATACCGTGCATATAGCTGCACATCCAGCTGTATAATAGTATCAATCTTCATTATGCCTTTTCATAGCGTTCATTTTTAATGATTGTGGCAGATCTTCCGATCTCCAATCACTACCCGAGGAATTTAGAGAAAAGTACATCATGTCCAAGCTACTTGGCAGGTCAGTTCAAAATTACATTCCATTACTGATTATTAGAGTAAGTGATGTGAATGCAGAGGTGCCTGTGGAGAAGTGAAGTTAGCGTTTCAAAAAGGCACGAATGACAAGTTTGCTGTCAAGATCATCAGCAAGAGGACATTCTCAGTTGGGGTAAGGAGACAGCTTCAGTGAGCTCTTATTGGAACTCAAGCAAGTATTGGTATAGGAGAGGGAGGGGGGTGGGAGGGAGAGAGGGTGCATACTAGTATAGACCACGGTTCACTTGTGTTGGTGGTGTGCTGTGGGGGACACGTATGCTAGAGCAAATCTGAAGGGACTGGAACTACCATGTCCACCACTACTCGCTTCATGGCATGGCTGCTCAATACCCTTCATACAAGACACTAGGATAATTCCATATTGTTAAATTGTACATTCAATTCAAATAATTATGTCTGTTTAGTATTTGGCTCATACAGCATTCTGCACACACACACTCACACACTCACAGCCTAAGCTTGGCCGGGCTGCATTGGAGGAGGTCAACATAATGAAATCACTGCAACATGTGAGCTGCTTAAAATAATTTTCCAACCTGCATGAATTATTGTGTATGAAGGAGTATACCTAAATGTTTTACACATAATATGCATACATGCACACGCACACACATGGTATGGCATGGCAGCCCTGTATCATAAACATTGAAGAGGTGATTGAGAGTTCAGACGCCCTCTACATCATCTTAGAACTGTGAGTTCCTTCGTGCAGTGAATATATCTAGTCAGCGTCAACATTCACTAGGTACGATGCTATAATAATATTATATCGTTTCCTCCCTTTAGGGTGGAAGGAGGCGAACTATTCGACCGGGTGGTGGACAAGGGCAAGTTCACTGAACCGATAGCAAAACTCTACTTCTATCAAATGCTCTCTGCAGTCAAGGTAAGTAAGTAGCAAGCAAAATTTTCCTACTTCCATGGTGTGAAGTAGTTGTGGTTTTTATCTTCCACAGTATCTTCACGACAGAGGAATCACACATAGGGATATGAAGGTACAGTACATGTAATCATTAATTTTATTTTTCCTTTTCAATGTTATGTATGTATATGTAGCATTAAATGCTGGAAATTGGCCTAGGGATCCAAAGGCTAACTTTCTTGAACTTCAAAAAAATTTTATAATTTTTTATTGAATTTTTAGCCAGAGAATGTTCTGTTATCGAGTGACAGTGAAGAGACACTCCTGAAGGTGACTGACTTTGGTCTGTCGAGGTTCGTGGGGGAGAACTCCCTGATGAAGACGCTGTGTGGTACTCCATCTTACCTTGCCCCCGAGATTCTCCAGACTGCGGGGACGGCCGGCTACAACAAGGCGGTCGACTGCTGGAGCATGGGAGTCATTCTATACATCATGTGAGTCTCGGTGAAATAAAATAATACTATGGTTCTGAGCTATAGACATTTCATATCTGAGAAAATGTTGGCAATTTGATGGAGTACAATGATGTATGGTTTTTATTCCATTTTGAGCTTTTTGGACAATTCCCCACATAAATTAATTTTTCACTATAGTCCTCAGCTCTTCAATTGACAATTATGATACAAAAACAGCCACAGCACATCGATTTCAGCCGCCTTGTGTATATAATGTGTATAGTATTATTATCGCTAATCCTCTTATGTCCAGGCTTGGTGGCTACCCTCCCTTCTCCGACGAAATCACCGAGTACTCTCTCCATGATCAGATCTGCCAGGCGAGGTATTCCTTCCCCGACCGCTACTGGAGTGGAGTGTCCGACGACGGCAAAGACCTCATTAAAAGACTATTAACACTCGATCCTAAGAAGAGAATTTCTTCAACGGAGGCGCTGGATCATCCCTGGATGCAGGACGAGGAGGTGGTGGGGAAGGCAAGGAAGATCATGGAGGCAGCTGCCAAGAATGTGGCCATGCCACCACCACCACCACATCTACCTGTAAGATGCTACTTGCTGTTTTTTTTTCTTTATGCTCCTTGGCTAGAGTTATTTTGGGGCTATGCAAGTTTGTCGATAAAATTGATGGTCAATATGCCATGGCAGTTTTCTCCTTGAAATGATCTATACACTGAACACTGATCACTGATCTCTCCCTCTCTCTCTCACCCTCCCTTTCAAGGTTCGTAAGAGGTCGGCTCCCAGTGATGAAGAAGACACTCCTAATAAGCCAATCAAACGCCCCACCATAGAAGCCTCCTCCCCCTCCTCTGAAGCCCCGCCCACTTCCTCTATTCCCACCGATGCAGATGGTGACTCCACTAGCTCTGAAATGACTAAATCTCTCTCTAATGAAAGCTAACTAAACTCTATAGAGTACCCCACATGCACCATACACACTGTGGTACAGTACTTGGTCGTATTGTTTGGCTGCTTGTTTTTTGTCATTGTATTTAGCAGGCTGACTAACTAACCCCTATCAAAGAAACATGCGAGCCCAAATTTCTTCACCAACGTCACAGCACTGAGATTATCGACACCCTTGATCAGCCGCTTCGTCAGACTTCTAACCCTTAGTGACATGACATCAATTATTACAATTTATTATGCTGGGTATTATAATACATTTTGTAGACTTGAGCACACTGACACAGTGGTTGAAAGAGAGTATAAATTAATATCACATAATAGTGAGAAACGATCAACAAAATAAATGCATGTATACCAAAAGTTATGTATACAACGGAATGCCTGACAAAAAGTCGAATATGTGTAAAAAAACCTGTTCCAATTTGAAACTACCAATAACTTGCACAATATTTTTATGCCCACTCCATCTTGATTCTACTTCTCCATCAAAACTGTTTTCAGCTTGGGCCACTCGTTCCACGGTTCTAATGATTTCTTCCTACAAAAAAAATAAACAAATAGAACATTAGAGAACTCCTCTATCATAAGGATACCCCCTGTAATTAGGACAGTGAGCTATTTATTGTGTTATCCTTACCAAAAGTACTTATGGCAGAATGGGGCGACTCAAATAGAAGTTCAGGGTTCATAGTTGTAAACGAAGCTTTCATATTTCGGTTGAGAAAGTTGGCTCAGGCTCAGACCAGCAAGTAGCTACCGTATAGTGGGAAACTTTCGAGGGAGAAAACTCACGAATTTCACGATTTTGCAGCCATCCGCGAAAGTTTTCTCTGGGCATGCCACACCCATTATGCGACCGCTTAATATTCCGTGAATGTTTTCTCCGCGAAATGCACCTTTCCTACCGATCCGTGAAAGTTTTCTCCCTCGAAAATTTCCCGCTATACGGTATACACATTTGTGACCACTTACCTACCACTGTACACCATAAAATACCTTAACTTAGTGCCCTTATCTGTTACTTCTCCTCGCCATTCACCACGCAATCCTCCAATCATCACAAACTATATAAATGAGAAGGAATGAGCACAAACTAAAAACTAACTTTGATCAATCAGTATCCAAGGACATGGCAAATTATGTTGATATGCCTCTAACACTAATGCACACACACACACACACACACACACACACACACACACACACACACACACACGCAAGCGCGATCACATAGAGAAAGCATCAAAATTTACTCATTAAACCGTCACATATCCAAATTAGATCTATATCTCCAAACCGGCCGTGCATACACTCACATGACTCACCTCAATGTCACCATCAAGCACTTCAGGCTGCATAACATTGGCAAAGCCGTCATCTCTCACCAACTCCCTTCTATCATGCTCCCCGTCTACATCACCGAAATCGATCTGAACTTTCTCCCTGAGATCATCACCACCTCCTGCGAATACAGACTCAGCGTTGTCAGAAATGATTAGAAACTATGGCACAAATACTAGGGGGATACGTGGCTTACTCTGCTCGGGCATTGGTTCTTGGCGACGATTGGCGCCAGGATTGTCGCCTTCTTCGTTTCCTATGGCGTCAGGAAAATTGGTAGCCATTTCCTTCAATTCACAAGAATCAAGTCGGTTCACAGAAATGAATAGACTATACATGAATTGCACAATCCGACTAATGAGATAGTATAGGCCACATGCTGGCAGCATTGCGCAACACCGTGTTTACTTTGTTGATGGTGTGCTGTGTGGGTGTAGGTATGCCTCCCAGCAAAAAATGCACTGTCACTCTAGACTACTCGTGGTTGCATGCGTGGTCGTATGATAGTACAGTATGCATTTTCATCTTCAGCATCACAGATGTTCATTTTCCTGCCTGGCGTTACAATAATAATTAAACTACACAGAATCTCATGATAAGGATACACCCCCATTGAGGAAATGAATTTAATGCGTCTGTATATAGCCTTATAGGTAAAAAAAATGGCCAAATTAATCGAGTCTTGACGGAACTTTGACAAGAAATAATTTTGTCCACGATCCACTTTTGAATAATCAAGCATGTAATTACCGGTATATTAATCTGCATTCTACTGCATCCTTCTAGTAAGTGATCAAAGGTGATAATCGTACAAACACAACAATAATATAATTTGTGAACATAACAACAAAGAAATTAGGCATTAAAAACTTATTATATACACTCATGAATCATAATAATTTTGACCACCTGTTCTAGTAACTAATGACAAGTATAATCTGTAAGCTACTTGAAACAACACATTATCCTCATCTATCTTATTGTAGAGAACATTTGCCAAACCAGCAGCATGAGTTAGATCACAATCACTTTCCTTACAATAGTGGCTTAGAGCTTTGAATGCAGCAGTCAGCGAGAAATCCCTGTCCATGGGCTGCAGTTGATCTTGCACAGAATCGATGACTAATTGTGGCACGTAATAAAAATCAGAATCAGCAATGAATGAGGTAGAGGTATTAGAATCAGTAGACAAAGAAGCAGCAGCAGATGAATGAGTAGAGGAGTATGGTAGCTGAGATTTAGCAGGTTTGACTATGATAGTGGAAGGATAGACTCGAAGGAATTTGTATGAGAGGAGGTTGACCATTGGTGTCTTGGTGGGGCGTTGGTGCTTGCTGGCGGATACAATGATGGATTGAAGGTTTTCGATGAGCTGTCGTGGAATGGGGGTGGTTCCGAACCAGTGCAGTGCCTTGAGGAGGAAGTGGTCGGATTGAGAAAGATCGAGACTTTGCAGTAAATTTGTTGTAAATTTGACCACGGTGGTTTGGTTAAGCGACTTCTTTTCTTCCGTTTGACTGTTTCTGGCTACACTTTCTGTTGAAATAATCGTAGCTGATCCACAATCTGGTTCAATCCGTGCTTCAGCTTTTGCAGGCTTAGTAGCCTCTTCTTTTTGACTTCCTTCAACATCAGTGGCTACTACTATAGTTTCTTCACAAAATTCTTGCAGTATACGTCTTCTTTGTTCAACATCTCCTCTGGCAAGTCGTTCGGCAAGCACAGTTGATGTGACATCAATAATGTCAGGGGATCCCCCTGTCTGCTCTGTAATAAATGAAATCATCTTCTGCTCCTCATTGTAAGGGACGAAGTCATCAGTGTCACAGCCCTTCATGATGGAGTGGACTAGCCTTTGAGTCGTGAGAAGAGAGGAGAGAGGTTTCAAATCGATGGTGGTTGTTCCTCGAATGAGTTCACGGTCGATCGTCTTGATGAGATCCTTTGGAGTCTGTGTGGGGTTAAATGTGATGATGATATGAGTGTTGGAATTTCTGAGCAGCCCTTTGAAGAATTCTGTGAGAGGGATGGTGGAAATGTTGTCAAAAATGACCAGGATGTGTGGAGTGGATGCCAGAGGAGCTGCCAGTGGAAATATACTGGAAAGAGCCTGTAGTTGGAAAGAGATGATATTATTATTATTCATCATACAGCAATCATGTGATAAAATGATACAATTAAAACATCCTCATTGTGTTCTTTAAAATCCCTCAATGTATAAAAACACACTAGTGTACACGAATACACTTCCCCATACATACACACTATGGAGTAATCAGCACATATCGGATGTTTTTCGTACCTTCTTTAGTTTTTCTTCTGCAGCCTCGACCAACTCAGGTGCTGCTCCGCTGACGAAGAACACACCTCCAGTGAAGTGGGAGTGGTGTTTCTTGACAAAATCAATGACTGGTTCGGAGGGTTTCAAGCCATGGAATCCATGGATAAGCTGAAGGGGGAGGGGCAAATGATGTAATTATAAAGTAATGTATGTAGCACAAACAGGATGAGGGTATAGTGAGATCAAGGTACATGTACTCATGCTGAATCATGCAGAACAAGATAACATCACTGCAGACTCAACTGTTACTATAATAATTTTTTTGGGTGAGCTCACCTGTACATCTGTTGGTGTGACAGGGTCCTTCAGGAAAGCCGTCTCCAGCTTCTTCACGATGTCCAGCCTCGGGAAGGAGGGAGTGATGCCCACCTTGCTCAGGACGGCATGATCCTTGCTGCTCATGTGCACGTTGAGTTGGATCTCCCTTCCCGTTAGCTGGTAGCCGGACCAGTGCACAAAATGAGAGTACTTGGCAAAGCAGCGTACACTGAGGCTGGCCTTGTGGAGTGCAACGGACGATCGGAATCCGTCCATGAGATACTGGTAGAAAAACTTCATGAAAGTCGAAGCAGATTCATCGTGGATTCGCCACATTGTGGTAAGCACAGATTGGGCTCCCGCTAGGATAAAAGCCCGGGCCATGCCCTGGATGCCATCAGCTTTGACCGTACCACGTCCGGAGTCACAGCTAGAGAGAACGACAAGAGCTGGGGAGATGTGTAGCTTCTCCACTTCTTCAGGGTAGAGTAAGACAGTCTTTTCGTCGGTGACTTCTCTGGTTCTGCTCGAACCTAGCCCGGCAAAGGCCAAGAACCCAGCTGTGGCACTGCCATGAGTGGCAAGGTGGACAACCTTAGCGCTATTGATCATACTCAGGATTATCATCTTGGTAGCTTGTTCGTGAAGGGTAGGTGTGGTCTTCAAGATGTGTGCCACCCACTCAGCCTCCTTCGTAGCGAATGGAAGCTTGCCAAGTCGCCACGACTCGCCCTGGTACTGGAACATGGGGATGGTCGGATTGCCGACGATGCAGAATTTCTGGCTTTCTTCTGAGACTTCAACGATAACTTTGGGCATTTTGACCATGATTCCCATTGTTAGGAGTGAGGGCATGTAGCGTACTCTAAGCCTATCACCGAGGAACTGGTGAGAGAGAGTATCAAACAGAGTCGGCACCGGCATCAGGTGGGTGTAGCTGTCAGTGATGAGAATGATGTCATAGATTGACCTTCGACCCCTCACGGCTTCAAGGATGGTAAGCAATGGCTTGCCGAAGATATCGTTCAGCGTGGATAGGTATTTTACTTCGCTGGCAGTTTTGTAGTCACAGAAAGAGTAAAGCTCAACATGGTTCTCAATCAGTAGCTCATTGAGGGAATAACGAAGGAAATAATCAAGGGACTTACCCTCAAACTGGTCGTCCTGGAGACTGACTTGGAAAAGGTTGATTTCAACGTGGCTGTTGATCGGGCTGATCACCCAGACAATGATTCTCGCTCCAGTGTACGAGATATAGACCACATCGACTTTTTCCGACTTCAGAGATTTGATGATGGTAAAAATTTGATCAATATTCATTGGTGAGCACAGGGGATTCTGCTGATATTTTCCGCACCTCTCGAACATCAGCTCCCCCAGGGAACGGGTCCTACTCTGCTCAGCAAACTCCAAAGCTTTTTCAAATTCACCCAGATTATAGAGGCAATCTTGAACTCGGTGGAAAGTACGCGAATTGGATTCGAATAGTGAAACCGAAAGAGTGAGTCCATGAGTGGACCCCTTAATGGTTTGAAAAGATTCTTCGTGGCGTTGAATTACTTTAGCTAGATCTTTATGCCCATTTCGGTAACTCTTCAGCACCGATTCTGGCAAATCTGGTCTTGGATGTCGTGAATCCTTCATGCTTCTTCCATCGTATGTGATATCCGAAGCCCTGATTCCTTCTCTTACGAGATACTTCTTCTTACTTGTCTCTCCTTTCTCGTAGCTGGCACACCCTCTGTTGTGCAGAGCTGTTGTCTTGGTTGCCTTATCATTGCTGAGATTGTGAGCTTCAGTGTAGTGAACTATAGCTCTATCATACTCCTTCTTTAGCATGAGGACATTGCCAAAATTGCCGTAAACTCGAGCTTGGCCACCTACGTCATTTCCATACACAGCTTGGCTCAAGGCAAGGTCGTAGTATTCTTCAGCCTTATCGAGGTCGTTTAAGGACTGGTATGCAGTACCGAGGTTGTTGTACGTCCGGCCGATGGCTTGGGGTGTGGTCTCGTACGTGACGGCTAGCTCCAATGCCTCCTTTAGGTGATGTAATGCTTTGTCCTTCTGCTGCAGGCCAAGGTAGGCGTTTCCCATGTTTCCATGGGCCCACCCTAATGAGACATGGTCCCCCAATTCTTTGGCTAATTGGATTGTAACTTCGTATTGCTCAAGAGCTAAGACATTTTCCCCCAAGCTTTGATACATGTTACCTAAACTTGTGCAAGCAGATAGCTTATCTCTTTTACTTTCAGCTACTGAAATAGCATTTTTGTACGCTTTGACCGCTTCAAGGATTCTCTGCCCATGCCGGAAAGAAGCACCTTCTTTGGCGTAGACAACTGATTTTGACGGAGGGGTGATCCGATATCTTACAGCTACAGTGCTGCTTGAAAAGGCAGAAACTGACTTATGAAACAGATTAGCTGCTTCCAAGTAGTTACGCTTACTGAAGCTTATCTCGCCACGATAGTAAAGACTGAGGTACACATTGGCTACCTTTGTACCATCAGTGTATGATAATTCTTCCATTTTCAGAAAGTAAGATATGGAAGTTGAAAATTTCTTCAGCTTGTAGTAGGCAAGACCGAGGCCAAAACTACCAGCAACTGTAGTCTCAACCACCAAAAGCACTTCAATCATTTTGTTGTAATCGTTGGCATGTAAGCACTTACAGGCTAGACTCACTTGATGATAATCAACTTCATTTTCAAAGCTGAGTTCCGTACGTGTGGAATTTAGCGCTGGCTGTTGTTGAGCATGCGTGTGAAAGAAGCCACCGCTGTCAGATTGAACTTGAGGTACTGATGATACCTCGGTTTGAGGAGCCACTGTGGCTTGCTGATGTATGGCTACAGTGAGGGGGCCATGAGACTGGCTTCCATGTTGAGCATGTGTTGAAGGTGCCATAGTGACAGGCATTACATGTCCTGTTTGTTCTTGTTCACTCAGCCTGATCGCTGGCTCACTCTGTGTTGCAGTATCATTAGCTCTATATCCAGAGGAGTGAATGGCATTGCTGCCATAATTATCATTCCCTGTTTGGTGCACAGTTGTTGTGTTGGATGGCCGCAACCTTGTTCTGCTCGGATTCTGTGACAGTGGATGATTGGCAAATTCATCTTCTGGTGAAGAATTTTGGAAAACATTTGGATGGTCACTGTGCAGAATTTCTACTTCTGCTGAATGATTCACACTTCTGTGACCATTTTCTGATATAGCTAAATTGGTTGCAGCTGCACTTGATGCTATAGCTACAGACAGAGGGCTAGCTTCTGATCTTCTTGGTGGCTCTAGATGGCTATGGCTTTGGCTTGTGGTATGTCCTGATCTATTTCTAGGATGATCTAATCCACTTGGATGTTGCTGAGTACTGATTCTGCTATCACTGCTTGGGTACACGTGTGTCTCTCGTGACCTATGACCTGGGGAGTTGAGACTACTAGGGGGTGTAACCGGTGGGGAGGTGTAGCCTGCGAAATAAAGGTGTGACCAAAAAATTATCATGAGTATATACAGCAGAAATCATAAAAATTAATTACCTTGGTCATGTGGTGAGAGTGCACCAAGAAATTGTGTCAATGTAACCGAAGTGGTGGTGTGCATAACCATTTCATTATTCGAATGCACAATATTCTCCGATTCTTCAACTGGGCGTATCTCTTCATTCACTGCAGTAAGGGAAGAAAAATGAATAATTTTATCTCAATATGTAAATATTCAAACAACATTACCAGGGCTGTATGATCCAGAGTCATGCGACAATTCTGTGATATGTAGTCTGCTAATTCCAGGACCCTCCTGGACAAAGCTTGGTGAAAAGACATCCATGAGCTGCAGTTGAAACGAACTAGCTTAGTAGACCTATAGAAGGGATTCTCCCAGGGAGATCACCCCTAAACTGCACTGACACGTATACCGCTGCTGACGACACCATGACCTCATCGTATAATTGCATTCATGTGACCGCAAAGTCATCGCAACCAAACCACATCAAAAGAATTTCGTACCATAACCGGATGTACCTGTTCTGTTGCTTGCGTGCATGCCCTATTACGGTCAATTGTAGCCATTGGTCCTCGAAGCCAATAGGTCGCGGTCTGCTTCATATCACACTGATCAAACTGCAATTGTACCATGATCAGAGAGGATCCATAGTCCAACGGTGGCATAATAATTAATTTGACTCCTCGTAGGCTCCGCTGCGCTGCAGCACCCCCATTCATAATTAATTTCAGGTTTCACGATCGTCGATGTTGAGGAATCTGGAACCTATCTTGATGATAGGTTGATGATCCATCTTGATGATCTCAGGTGAGTGATCTTTCTTATTCCTCGACCAAGCATGCGCGCGCACAAGTACAATGTAGTCTACATTTAATACTCACGCGCGCGCGATGGGCGTAACCACGTGCTAGCAATGGTGCGTGTGAGCTCCAGTCTGAAGGGATTCCTGTTCCCTGTGATCCTCATAGTTGTTGCTTTCTTTGGTCTGTTCTTCCTCCCGCTCTGCCTCCTCCTCTACCTCCTCCCATTCTGTGGCGAGCTAGCCAGAACTGCAAACGACCTCCTCATCTCATCATGGCTCAAACTAGTCCCTGTATGTCATCTCATATGCTATGATTTTTATCTCATATTAATTGTTATTCCTTCTGCAGGCTTTGTTTGGTAGGTTTACAGTGCACAAACTATTCTAAGCTATCTGAGGATGCAATTGACTTTATAAGTAACTTTTTTCAGAGCTGGTGTTTGGGGTGAGGGTGAAGATCTGTGGTGACCAGAAGCGACTCGATGGCCCGTGTCTGATCATCATGAACCATCGGACAAGGTTTGATTGGCTGTTCCTCTGGAGCTACATGATCAGGATGGGAAACCTCAGGCATCATAAGATCATTCTAAAGCAATCACTAAAGAAATTACCCCTCTTTGGTAATCACAAACTAGTTTTAGATCTTTAACTCAGACACATCTGTGGTCAATATTGCTGAATAAGCAAGTGTGGGTGCTCCCTTGTTATTGGCGTGCTTGCCCATGGGACTTCACCAGGGTATTCACTGGATTTTCTCCCATGCTGACCCACTACAATAACAATATTAGTAGTATTTATATACGGGCCTCTGGGATGTATTTCTCTTCCCCTCCCCCCTCCCCACCACTCCTTCAGGCTGGGGTATGCAGGCAGCTCAGTTCCTCTTTCTCTCTCGGCAGTGGGAAAATGATGAGCAGTACATCAAGGACCACCTTGCTTACTTCACCGACACCAACTACCCTCTCCAGCTCCTCCTCTTTCCCGAGGGGACTGACCTTTCACCTTCCAACAAGGCCAAGAGCCAGAAATACGCTGAGGAGCACAACCTGCCAAAATTTGAATACGTGCTCCATCCTCGTACCAAGGGGTTTGCACTCTGTGTCAATGAACTTCTGAAATCTCCTACCCCTATGACTCTAGTGAATCTAACCGTTGGATACGTCGGGCCCATGCCACAGAACGAGCGCGACATTGCCCGAGGGAATTGGCCAGACGAGGTGCACTTTCGAGCCGAGAAAATGCCCCTGGGAGAATTGCCTGATAATCAACCCGAGTTGGAGCGATGGCTTCAGAGCTGCTGGAAGACGAAGGAATCGCAGTTGGAGAAGTTCTACAAGCACAAGACGTTCAGTGGCCTGTACATGAGCCCCAACAAGATGAGCAAAGCCGACTGGGAGATGAAGAGCGTCATGGCATTCTGGGTCGTCTTCATAGCGTATGTTTGCTACTCCCTCTGTGTCTCTTCGTTCTACTGGTGGTACTACCCCGTGTGGATGGCCTTTTATCTGCTTCTGAATGTTCTGATCACTGGGACGGATGATATTATCGTGCAGCACCACGCCCACTCTAGGTTCCGGAGAAGCTAGTTACTATAGTACTATTTTTGTAGTCTATTTATAGCACGCTTAGGCAAAAAGATTTTTTTTGTGTAATCATCGTTACTTGGGTATATACTTTGTGCAAGCACTATATTATTAACTTTTGTGGATTTACTTTTCTTAAATCATAATAAGATCATAATACAAAAAAGGCATAATCTCAATAAAAGTTACTGTTACTGTAGCTAGCAAGTAGTCTGCATGTATACATGTTCACTACAAGTGTATGGACTATTCTAGAAGATATATTATAGCGATATCATATTAACAGGGTTAAAATAAGAGTGTAGCAGCATTAGCAAAATTGTGCTGTAAATGGCTCAGCCAATTTTTTTAGATGGCATCAATGTCAATGTCAGCACCACCCTAAAAGAATGAGAGAAAAATTTAATAGATGCTCCCAAAAGTGAAAGGGGTGTGATGGCAAATCAGAATCTGACACACAATAGCTAATGTCGTCACCTATGCTGCAAACATATGACAGGCATTACACTCAAAAGAGCACACTCATACTGCTAAATCGCAAATTTCAATGGCAGTCTTATAAGGTCTCACAAGTTTGTCTAAGGCTTTAACAGTTATTGATATCACATTTCACACACACATGCTACCTCTTCAGCACGCTGAGCTGGCTTTTCGGTGACGGTGGTGATACCCTTTGTCCCAGCGCTCTCAGAGTAGACGACCTCTACCTCCTCATCTTCCTCCTCCTCCTCTTCGGACTCTTCCTCAGCCGTGCGGAGCCAGGCCACCACCGGGGCTGCCTTCTCATGGATCTGCCTAGCAATGTTCTCACTCACGTGCTTAGTGGAGGCCTATATTTGGGGGGGGGGGGGGGGGGGGGATCACATTATGGCACTACATCCGATTCTGTTTATCGAACATAATTATGACAGGCTAATAAAGCCATCTTTCTCAAGATGTGCTTCAATCATGTGCAGGAAGCATATACAGGTCAGGAAGCATGACATTCTACATGTATACGGTAAAGAAAAGTCTGGTATATGTCACATGCTAAATTTCATAATCACAGAAGCCTATATAAAAAATTATCTATATCAAAGCTTAATAAAGGTAGTGTCTATATAATGTTGTGTGGTTTGATTTCCTGTGCACTGAACATTATTATGGCAGTGCATATTAGAAGTGTTGAAGATGTTACCTTATCAGCCCACTCCAGGATAGATTCTTCATCGAGAATGTCTTCATCGTAGAAGGCCTTGATGACGTGGGGTACCTTGGCCAGCAGATGAGGGTGGACCTCTCCAACCAGCTTCTCAAACCCAATCAGCAGGTACTTCTGAGCCTTCTTATTGTCAATCACAAACTGGATATGGAGAGAAAACATGGGCAAGCTAAAATGGATACTTGCCTAAATACATCTGGCTAGGCTTACATCAATATTGACTGTAATCATACTGTATGTAAATCATATTATTATTATGATTCAGCCATGACCCAATAGCAGTGCTGGGGTATTGCTAAGCCATAAAATATATACACAATGGTAATGCACATAGACAAAGGGAACAGACAGAGCTGTTCTTAGAAATGTGGCATGACTTCAATATTGAATCACCCTTTTCATAGAAACATCAGTTATGAGTCATTCAATTACAAAGGGAATATCTAAACAATACCCTTGATACAGCACAATATTCTTGAAACTGAAGCCTACTATTCCCCTAAGCTATAAAGGGTGGAGAACTATGGTCATTTCAGTCATTATAAGGCCATCCCCACAGTTCCCTACACCCCCACCCCCTTTTCTCCCTAATATTGATCACTATGACATAACACAATATTCCACACACTGGGACACAGGATCTGTAGTTACAATTATAGACTTCACTTACAGGCAGCATGATGGTGCGGTACTCTTTGATCTGAGTGAGGAGTTGGTCTGTGTAGAGCAGCTCGGCGAGAATTCCAGCAGCCTTGTCCATCACATCAAGCCTCTCAGCCTCTGTCTTCACCTTGGCAAGGGAGGACTGGACTCCAGACACACCACCAGACTTGATTAGACTCTGGGGAGGGGAGGGGGGGGGTATGAGTTGGGCAATAAATTTTTTTGTCAAATTTCAGGGTATCATTGGAGGATAGGATCCTGCAACATGACACTGCACTACCAATTGGAACAATGATATCACTTGCATGAGTTATTCTAAAAAAAACTTCTGCCATAATTATTCAAATTAGTATCCCATAATATTATTGTGCAAAAAACAATGAATCAACAGATGTAACAAATTCATCTGACACACCTACAAATATCTATGAATACAATACCAAATTTAATACATTAGTACTATTATTTTAACTGCGTCACATTCCATCCACGGGCATGCCACATGATATACCCCAGCTAGCACTGACCTCAACAAATTTGAAGAAGATGTTGACTCTCTCGGCGGGGCTCTTCTCGCTATCGTCTAGGGTCAAAGTTGACACGAGGCCGGTGAGGTCATCTTTACGAGCCTTGATGGCTTCCTCACTCGTATCCACACTCCAATTAGCATCATCATCATCTCCGTTCTAGGGATGGGGGGAGGGGGGAGAGAGAGAGAGAGGGTTATCCGCAGGAAATTTTTATTTTGAGTAAAATTAGATTATCTTGGTCAAATTGCCTTGATCAACTGCCAAATTAGATTTTTTATCAAATTTTTCATCCATGACTATACTCTATGCTCTTCCATGTAGCACAAATGTTGGACGCCAACATTCCTTGTCATGATCTAATTATAGGGACCAACCCTCAATAGAGAGAGAGAGAGCAATATACAGACGACGGAATACTATCTCAAAACTATATATATCTTGCCCATCAGCTAAATTTAGACACAAGATGCCAAAACTTTGAGAGAGACAAAATACCTCTAATGTCATCCGAAAATTATCGTAATCTGATTACCACGATCCTATCCCCCGTTTCGTCACATACCTGAGTGGGTGGAGGTATAAAGGCTTCCTCTCCCTTCTCCTCGGTCGGCGAGGTGGGGCCACCCTCGGACGCATGGCCGCCCTTCTTACCACCTTTCTGCTTCTCCCCCTTGCGAGCCTTCTTGCCCCTGTTCGTTAAGAGTAGACTAAGATCACACAATGCATCATTGTAATATTATACCCAATACTCATGATAGGTGCACAAGCTAATATGGGTACAAGATAGAAAGGTCAAAACAAAGGTCACCTATTGCTATTGTAACCTTTCTCACATAAACTAGTCTACAAGGTGAGAGAGAGAGAGAGAGAGAGAGAGAGACAGAGAGACAGAGAGAGAGAGAGAGAGAGAGAAGGTGAGGCTCACTTCTTTGAGGAAGAGTCCTCGGTTGAGTTAGGAGGGTGGTTGATGATGAAGGTGGTGACCTTGTGTCGTGAGTCCAGCACTCCTTGGTAGCCACACGCCTTGCAAGACACACCAATACGAGCCTTCGAGGCCTGGATATGCTGCAAGAGTACGTATGTTGAAAATTCAACAAAACAGATAATTTTGAACACTAACATACATAAAATTATTATATGTATACTTGGACTATTGAGTTGTTGATCAGAAGCTCCCTGCTTTATTACACACAATTAATGATCTCAATATGTTGGTTACTTTGTAAATTTCTAGGAATATAATAAACCATCCCTTCCTTTTTGTGTACACTAACTGTCAGTCATGTCAGTCTAATCTAATTCCCACAATAGTACCATGTAAACTTCTCTTAGAAACAGATCAATCACTAATAATTAGCAGGGTCATCCCCTTTCCCCCTTCCTCCCTCTCACTCACCAGGTCAGTCTCAGGGTTGTCACAGCCAGGGCAGAGGACAAACTTCTTGATGAAGCCATCGAGTATGTCCTGAAGCTTGGCACTCTCGTGGGCTCCGTTGACGATGTAGCGCCCAAGCTTAATGTCCATTTGAGTCTGCGCCCCAAGCTCACAACCAAAGTACTTGCAGGGGTCTGAGAGAAAGAGAGAGAGAGAGATCAATGTGTGCATATAATAATTATTATTATAGCTATTAATAGATTTATTGTAATTCAATTAGCACAGGAGAGCTGGGGGGGGGGGGGGTGGGAACTCACACGAAGCAGGTCGTCCAAGAGCCTTGCCAATTTCTACCATGTTGACAATCACTGTTTTGATTCCATTTCCCTTCCCCTCCACCTAGAGAGAGAAAGAGAGAGAGAGAGAGAGAGGGGGGGAGAGATTTCTATGACTCTTGAATGTCTTGTGTACATGAGGATGTGTGTGTTACCTTGGCAGTGAGGATCGGCATCTTGTAGCGGTAGAACGGATCAGGGTTATCACGATTAACATTTATCATAGCCATGTCGATTACAAATGCAGCTTCTTTCAAGGAGTAAAAAAAAAGATTAATTAAGGTGCAGTTTTATCAAAACAAGATTTTTTCCAAGGCTCCTAAAGGCACCGGTGGTGTGCGTTGATTAGAAGATTTATTATCACATAGACGAGCGCTAACGACAGGGTTTTCCTCTATAGTGGCCGTCATACAAGGGATGGCTCCAACAACTGAACGAGAAGAACGGTAAGGTTGAGTTCTTTTAGTGGCCTTAGAAGATTGAGACTCGTTGTTGTCTCCCAGGGAGAGGTCAGGAAATGCCAGGAATACGCCTGCAGAGAGAGAGGGAGGGAGGGAGGGAGAGAGGGAGAGAGAGATGAGAGAGAGGTGAGAAGAGAGGAGAGAGAGGGAGCACATGCCAGTCACACAAACACACACCACAAATATTGCTCCCCGTGTGTTATATCCAAATATGGACAAAAGTGCGTGACACACCCTTACATGCCACATGCACATCATTCAATCACACCTCCAATACTGCTATATTATAGCACCACCACCACCACCATGCACATGACAGATTTTTACTCTTGACTGGGACAAATTTCAGGGACCATCGAACAAAATATAATGCAGCTAGCAAATTTAATATGATATACTTTCTACAAGTTCAACTTACTTTCAGTGCTGAAGAAATACATACACACTCGCAGCCAATGGGGTTTATGTTCAGCAGCAGGCAAAAAAAAAATAAAAACTGCAACAAAGAGAGAGAGAAATATTTAACACGAGCTGTACTAATTAAAAGGGGGCCGATACAAATATCAAACGAAAAAATTCACGCCCAAATCAGCCATGCGCTGGTTTACTCCTTGAAATGGTTAGTATAATAGCTGTAGATACTCACCAGAGCTCAAGAGTAAGCTATCAATAGGTAGAAGGTCCTTAACAGAAGGAGAGCGCCGCTTCTCTCTCTTCGACTTCGCACGTACAATGACTAGTTCGATTTGGAAAACTGCATGAGGGATTCACGTGATCTTGCCGTCCCTTAACGTATTACGTGATGATGACATCACGTAACCGGGGGCCTAGCGCCTAAGCTGATCCTTATGGCCATGCGCAGTGGGGCAAATATTCAGCACGATTCAGTGAAACCAAAATTAATTTTCATGATTTATCCTTCACAGAATGTCATTATTACAATTAAACACAAAAACGTACGTAACATGTATATACAAATAAAAATTTCACAAGGAAATAATAATATTATTTTCATAATGCAGCCATTTTCCTTAAATTTTTAGTCTTTCTTTACGGCACCTAAGCCAGGTTTGAGTGACATTCCCGCAGCACGCTTCTCCCTGGCTGCCTGCTGCTTTAGTTTACGCTCTTCTCTTCTCTTCTGCTGAAGTTCTTGCCTTGCAGATGAAGATGACGACCCCGTACCAGCTGAGCCTGTCTTGGAACCTTCTGTATCGAAGGAGCCCCAGTCTGCATTGTCAAAGTCCCACCCCTCCCCCTCTCCCCCGGTACCGCTAGATGGACTGCTCGGAGCTAATGCTTTAGATGATGCACTGAAGGAGGATGAACCTGTAATTAAAGAGAAATGATTAGATCTGGTCTGGAAAACAATAAGGTTTTTCTCACTTTCAGTGGTTGTTTTGGCTCCTAGCTTCATGCTTTTTGCTTGAGAAGCTGTCGACTACAGGAATAAAGATAAGAATACAGTGAAGCCTAAGTGCAAAATTATAGCATAAAAGACGATTTGATCATCATCAATCAATCGTCGTTTCATGAGTGCAGCTAGCTACCATAGTGCCGTTCACTAGCAGCTTACTTGTGGTTTCATTGATCCAAAATTGCTGCTACCCCAGTCCCCCCATCCCTCTGATCCACCACTCTCACTCTTCCTCTCCCCACCACCTGTGGATCCAAACAGAGTGGCTGACACTGGAGGAGGAGGGCTCTTCTCTCTCTTAGCCGACAACGAGGAAGAAGAGGATGAACTAGGAGCAGCCATGACTCCAAAGTCAGAGAAATAGTCTTTCTCCTTTGGCTTATTTGAGGAGAGGTTGCCTTGAAATGTGTCGAAAAAGTCCGCTCCACTACTTTGAGGAGGAGGAGGAGATAGTGATTTTTGTTTTTGCTTCGATGATGGTGGATGCTTTTCTCCAAAGTCTCCCCATCCGTCCTCCTCCCCCCATCCCTCCATGTCGCTGCCATCGTTGGCCGCCATCACCTCTTCATCCCAACCTCCACCTCCACCTCCAAAGCTGCCTCCTCTGTCTTCCTCTCTCCTTCTCTCTCCACTACTAGTCTGGAAGGAATCGAGTTCTCCTGGTTTAGGCACCGTTGTGAAATCCTACAAGGTATCAATACAGAAATAAGCAGCAGATGTTACCGCGGTACATTTTGCATGATGTGACGTAGACTCACCTCCCATTCCTCATCCTCCCATCCTTCACTGATGTCAGCAGCAGCTTCCTTCTTCCCCTCACCTAGCTTCAAGCCACCAACCTCTGGAGAGAGACAGAGAGACAGAGAGAGAGTTATCAATCTTAGAGTCTATACATTCACACTTACGTTTCTGTTCCCCTCGTTTCGTGTCAACTGATCCGGTGGTGGGTGTGGCTCCGGCAGCTGTGGTGGGAGGGGCTTGTGGAGCAGTTGTACCTGTGCCAGCGGATGATTTGTAGAATTTCGATGTGAGGGAGCTCATTGCCCAGCCAGTCCAGCTGGAAGAATTAGCAGCCTCAGCTAAGGACAAAGAAGAAGGAGAGAGAGAGAGAAAGGAGTCAATAATTTTCGATAGTCACGACAAATTTTCATTCATAGATGTCACACATCAGTTTTAACAACAGGGACTTACTCTCTGCCTTCTCCTGTTCAGCTGCAGCCTGAGGATCCTCCGATATCTTCTCCATCTTGCCAAGAAACATCTTGATGGTTGTAAAGACCTGGTCCCTGACACTCTTCTCCTTGTCCACGGTGAGGGTGCACAGAGCTGGTAGTATTCTGCTTGAGATGTCCCCCGTGGTGTAGTAGCCATGAGTAGCGGCCAACGAGCCAATTGCCGCACTCCTGGCCGGGGGGAACGGGTCCTTCATCGCTCGAAGAAATGCAGTCACCAGCACTTTTTGTCGAGTCTGAGAAAAACAATATTATTATTCATGCAAAAAAGCATCAGTATTTCATCTTGCTTTTGTGTTCACTCACCGCTGGGCTGAGGTGCTGAGCTATCTTCCCCAGACAGATATTGACGTTGGTCCTTATGCTGGGCTGCTCATCCAACTGGCATTTGGCAAAGTGCTTCAGTAGCTGATTGTTCAGGACAGAGTCACTCAACTTGGGGGCAAGAAGAACCATCGACTAAAGGGAGGGACAGAGAGAAGAGATATGATCAAGCTAAGGAGCTAAGAAGGTAAGAAGCTTAGAAGTGTAACTATTGAGTACCTTAATAGTTTGTTCTCTGACGAGAGGCACTGTGTCACTGAAGCCATTGGCAATCTGAGGGAAGATTTGATTGCTAATAGTGGACTGCTGAAGATGGTCTATGAAATGCTCCATCTGAAAATCAGAAATCAATGTTGAGATGAACGTAACACGCTAGCTCAATACTACTGACCTGTTGTAGTAGGTTTAGTCTCGTAGCTCTATCGTTGGAAGAGAAGAGCTTGACAACGCAGGGAACGATCTTCTTCTGATACTCGGCATTGTCCAGCAGCTGACTGAGTTTAAATAGTGGAGCCAAAACTGCTGACCCAGCGCCTCCAAACTCAAAGGCATTCAGAAGTTGAGGAAGGATCTTGTGCTTGGAGAAGTTCTTAGGGAATGAGTTCAAATGCTTATTGAGTTCAGTGAAAAATTCATTTCTCTGTGTGGGCTCCATGGTCTGAGGGAGGGAGAGAGAGAGAAAGAGAGAGAGGGGGGGAGGGAGAGAGGGGGAAGGCAGGGGAGAGACAATCAATCGTTATCTTCAAATGAATTTCAACTTTTACTACATGTACCTGGACTTCTTCTATCCTCAGTGCAATGCTGACATATTGATTTGCCAGAAATCCTCCATGTTCTCGTAACCTGCTCAAGAGGTCATTAGGGTTCGGCCGAGATTTTGGGTTAGCACTGACCATCTCGCAATAGTGCGGAACCAGTGGCTTGGGAATCTACACACAATGATAGGGGTAGGCTGGTGCGTACTGTCAAAAACTAGGCATCATACTGTGAATTATTGCTGACCTTGTTAGTGTTTCTAAGTGATGCTACTTGGGGTAGAGGGCCGTTGTAGATCTCCCACACCAGGCAACCAAGGCCCCACATGTCACATGACCTGAGATGACATCATTAATAACACACATAAAAGTACACATAAGCATACAGTAGCTGCATTGAGCCAAGCTAGGGGATGCTAAATAGCTGACAATATTAGTGCACTAATGCGAAGTGAATGTTAAAATTTGGCATCATCATAATAGGTGTATATAGACCATGGAAATACCTACATGTACATACATGTACATGTATTATACTCAGGAAATGTATGTTTGGCCAAATGATTAGCACCTGCCAGTAACAATGGCCTTTTGTTACAGATTACCATCTCAACTTACCATTTCTCTGCCTTCCTCGCTGCTGCCGACTTCCCCATCTCTGGTGGGTCGTACCTTCGCAGCACCTCCAGGCTCTTGGGTGGAGCCGAGCCGCTGTCACCGTGGGTAACCATAAACTCCACTCCCGCCAGTTTCCACTCCCCCGCTCCATCCACAAACACAGAGGACATACACACGTTCCGGTGAACCAGGCCACAGTCAATATTCAGAAAACCTACAGCTTTCTATATAGTATGTGCATAATATATAATTGTGATTATTGCACACTAATGAAAGGGGCTTACTCACAATGGTCTGGTGCAGGCCCCATGTGGTGGAGAACTTCGAGCGACCTTCCTCTGAATCAAGGTGCTCTTCTAATGGAATAGCCTCCTCAGTCACCACGTATATGCAGTTGGGGAGCTGAAAGAGAGATAAATTAGGTACTGGAAAGAATGGGAGCACGTCTTTATGTGTGATTTGTATCAAATTATTAGTACCTCAATTCCATCGATATACTTGAGGATGTTAGGGTGCCGGAGCGTCTTCAGTCTCAGGTGAGCTGACTGGGCTAACTTGATCTGTATAGTGTATAAAGTACACCCATCATCTGGTCTCTACAATCAATTTTTAAGGTTTATTACTTTGTCTGGAGACTTGTCAGTGAAATCGAAGACAAATACAGTGACTGGCTCACCAGTGGCCTGAGGTTCACAGATAAGTGATCAGAACTTTAATATCTCAGGATATACCTTTTTCTTTCCCGCATGTACGGACCAGATAGTCTTTCCATTGAGACAGTTATGCTTCTCATCAATGGAGTAAGGTAGCTCGTGTCCTTGAGTTTGACCCATGGCCCATGTGTTCATTGACTAGACTCCACCCAAACCACGCCTGTTAATTTACTGGGGGACGTCCCCCTTTTGGCCATGCTCCATGCATGTGCTGCAATTGCGCAAGGCATGTGACAATTTGAAGAGACCTTGGATCGAGCAGATGGTGTGGATCGATAGTCGTGCGCGAAAGGTCGCTGTTGGTCGGCAGTTACTAAGGCAATGATGAAATCACTGACGCTTCTAATGCCATTGATGATTTCAGCACCTTAGAACGACGGAAGAATCAGACTACCCCGAAATTTAAAATCTGCTCACAAGGCGAATTGGAGTGGTATTATTTAATATTTATTTTTTTTATACTTCAATACGCGTATCTAGACTTTTATTTATTTTTTATTTATATCATCACTCGACGTATCGGATTCACCATGGCAGTTGCGTTGAGAAAATCGTGTCGGTCTCTGAATAGAAGTCCAGATTACCTCGAAATGATAGCTCGGCATCGGTTCCACGAAGCCCGTAAGGAAAATGATTATGAGATCGCAAGGAGACATTTGAAGATATGCGAACAGAATTGCAGCCGTTTAGAGAGTACTGGTGATCTCTCGGTATGTTACTGGACGCTTGGTGAAAGAGCATCAAATAAACAGTACTTTTCAAAGGCGTCAATGTTTTATGAAAAGGCGATCAATATGTACGCTTCGGCAAGGACACTTGCACAATTTCAGCCTTCGCTTTCGGCTATCTACGCTCGTTACTCCTATGCCCTGGCTGGCAAGGATCACTTACTACCCCAACCCCAGACTACATACGATGTAGAAGACGAACATCGACCTAATCCACAGTCTCATGCAAACCAGCCTAGGTCAATCGATGAATTCAGAACTCCATCTCCAAGTCAGAGCCCCTCCCAGTCTCCAGAACTAGTGTCAGATACGCATAATACCGGTCATAATAGTATTTCACCTGGTAGAGCAGATTATAAAAGCAAAATCCGTTGGCCAAAGGGTGTGCCTTGTCAAGATGCATTTCAAGGCACGGTAGTCACTGGGAGTTGTGAATCTCGCATGGGGAATTGGTTCAAACTAGAAGAGGCTGTGGAAGAGGAAGGGTGCGCTGATATCGGTATTCAGAGCTCGGGTGTACATGTGCTAGATGAGGAACGAACTGATAATCTAATATCTACTGAAAAGCCATTTGTATCTACTTGTGGAGATAATAATATGGAATCATCACTTATAATGTGAAAATATTATCTGCAGACTTTTTTCACTGTGTAAGATGATTTTTAGCGCTTGCTCAATGCTTACCGCAATAAGATTTTTACTATTTTAACAGTCATAATAATTATGTATATGCATTGGAGGTTCATGAATCATAAAATTTTTTACTTTCATACATGTATACTTTCAGAATAATAATTATTATTGTTTTGTGGAAATCACTTACCATCACCTGCGCGTTTATATTATTATTAATAATAATATAATGCGCACGCGATTATTATGGAAATGTATCCAACTCCGCCCCTCAAACACGCATGCGCACTACATAGCTATAGAGTACATGGCCATATCCCATAATATTATTATTATATTATTTTTTATTATGGATATGGCCTATGGCCGAGCCAATCTCATTCTTACACGTGTGCACATGTGAAACACGCAAACTTCCCGGGCGCGGATACACATGGCGTCCATGCGCTATGCCCTTAGGCCATATAAAATAACTTACTTGATTCTCATCCACCTTTTTCCAAAAAATAGGGGCGGGAGGAGGCATTTTATTTTTATTTTTTACTCATCAGGACACTAGAAAGAGCAGTATCTGGAGCATATTTTCGAGATATTTGGTAAAGGGTCGCTACTGCGCACGCGCGATAGCAATAAAATTCATAGAGGCGGCCTGTAAAAATTGGGACGGGCGGGGATGAGAATCAAGTAAGTTATTTTATATGGCCTTATATAATATTATTATATACTGTGTTCGCGAAGTTTCTACGTGTCAGTTAGGCGCTTCCTGGTTACTGGAGTATACTATATACTGCAATTCAAGAAGCTAAACGCTGATAATTTGCAAGCCGATTGAGTGATATCATGACTATGGGATTGCGCCATGTAAGGACTTGCATGCAGCGCCAGCATAATTTAACTGGGATAGCTATGTATTTTAATATGGGGAGCGAATTTTAGTAGGATTCATCTGAGCGTTCTAAATTAGCTTAATTATCTGAATACCACTGTGGCCAGGGGCTTACAAAAAAAAATTAATAATGAATGAATTATTCGGGTTAAGTGGCATAAACGGCCCCCAAATTTTCGCGTGCTATTGTGACAGGATTTTAGGTCACCGATATCTTCTATGGTTGAAAAATTTTCTTGCCACTTGATCCAATTATTCTTATTAAAGGTAGCCTTGCGTGTGATTTGTGTACTATGATAAATAATCGACCATTAAATTTGGTAGTTGACAGGTATTAGGCCCTATGTCTGAAACCGAGGCACCACCAATGATTACATTATTTTACGAGTGTTTATTCTGTGACCACGTCGTATGCCTTTTATGGGTGCTTATGAATAATTTTATATATTGCGCAATACTTGTGTGTTCGCTTAATGAATGGGTATAATCAAGGGGCCTGGGAGGATGTGGTTAAAGAATGTCATAATCATTTTTCCATTTGTTCCCCCTTTTTTTGTTCCCACACTTGCAGGTTAATGGGTGATGGGGTTACGTTTGATACTTAGAGCCACCAAGTGTAAGTATAAAAGGTACTCTGGAGTTGTTTCTCCCGTCAATGAATCGACTCGATTCTCAAGTTTCGAGTTGCTTTATGCGAAGCCCCCTAAGCGGTATGCATTTGCGGGAAGCAGCTCACATGTCTTGGTACCTGAAGCACCAAATACCCTCTGTTCCTCGAGCCTTACTTCTTTCCCTTGGCTTCAACTACTCTCCACAAATGATCAGCTTTCTCCCTCCCCAACGCTTCTCGCTGATTTAGCCCTCCTGCTTGGTACGCAAAACTACAATGCGGTCCTACGCACGATTTCGCATGGTGGTGGGAAGTACCCCAAGAAGCTGTGTCCTTACGTTCACTTCGCTGTGGGGTATTCATACTTTAAGCTAGATCGCTTTGTAAAAGCTAGAGAGTATATATCCAAGTGTAAGCTGAATGCCACACTGGGAGAGGATGTTGCTCTTTGCTTTTCGTATCTTGGCAAGATCGCGAGCGCGCTGCAATCTCACCGCACAGCAGTTCAGCACTTTTGTAAGGCTATGGTGCATTTCAAGAAAGCTGGTGCGAGTTGCTGTGATAGTTCGATCGCTAAAACGTTCCATCTGGAACAAATCTCTCTCTCTTCTTTACACCTCCTGTCTTCTTACGCACTTCACCAGGCGGGCCGATTCTTTGATGCGCTTTGTGATAGCAAAAAAGCTGTGCAATTTGCTAAGACAGATGACGAGCAAATGAAAGGTCATCTCGAATGTGGGAAGTTGCATCAACTTTTGGGGAATCATGCTAGTGCTTTAGACGAATTCGACCAAGCCATTGAGCATGCTCAGAAGTGTGGTGATTCTGCTGCGATTCAGCAGGCTTATAAGGATAGCTACGACTCTTACATCGCACTCGAGGAATATGATAGTGCCTTGCTTTTCTTTGAGAAGGCATTGTCATGTGACATACATAGTACAGATATGTCTGTGCCGAGTATTCACCATCTTGAGTGGATCTGTAGAGTGGTCGCGCTGCCCACCGTATCGGTGATTCAAGCTACTGAGCGTATTCCTTCTGCATACGTTGCCGCTTTACTTGATCACCCTAAATTGATATCCGATCAATTTCGGGCTGAGCTGGACAGACGCTGGTTCTCCCTACGTTCGCATTGGCTACCAGTCAACGATACTGTAGCTGATAGCTGCAACGCAGGTCCAATAGTGTGCGAAGAGGAGGGACAGTATCAGTCTCCCGTGGATGTCTTCGCCACATTTCCTCCAATCGAGGAGGAGGCACTTATGCAGCCTACTATGGTTCCATTTTTCGAAGTAGTCGATATTCCGCACTCTTTTGGTATCGACAATGGAGCCAACATGGGTCCTGTGAATCACGGACACAACATTGATACAAATGTAGGTAGTGACTTCCTGCCTTTCCTAAATTTTTATGACCCGTACTTTGATGTGGATTAGTGATCCCAATGTGTAATTTTTGTTTCCCTACATCGTTATAAAACATGCTACCGCTTTATACTGCAACAATGCACACACTATACTTTAATTTGACAATATACGCAGTACAAGTTTATTAGAGTGCTACTGTTTTGTGCTAGTCGTGTATATATAAGAACAAGCTAGCCAATAGTAACCGTAAACAGTGTGTGAAATGTATGGCATTGAAATATTTTTATACGTTGTACATTTATTTTTGCATTTGTTTGTACTCTATTTCCATTAACTTTTTAATGTTGCATGTCATGACATTGTGCTTTTGATACATTTTCCTTGACCATGCATGACATTATTTAATATACTGTGGTTTTGTTCATGTGTCATGCCATGAAGGCTTCATAATAATAATAATATACAAGTGTTTGATTTTATACATTAACTTGTGCACTTTATTTTAAAGTTTGAATTCTATTTTGATCCATTCGTACATGCATGCATATAGCACATAGTGCCATTTCAATTAATTTGGTATTGATCGCTAACTCACTATGCGCAGTTAGTCTTGATCTTCGAGCCAGCCCCTCCCACGCGTAGGAGGGGGGCCGGGCTGGCTCGCGAGACCAGTGTTGCGCTCCGCCCAGCGGCAGAAATGTTCATCTGTGTCAGCAAAATATTTAGTAATCCTGCTAGCGAAAGGAGTCACGCCGAGTGATCTTGTTTCTCTTCGAACGGAGCACAGTCTGTGACAGATCAGTGATCATGGATCGGCCAACTCAGCCTAGAAGGTCACTAGTGGGCATGTTGATTTATGTAAGTCTGACAGTGGATATTTATCTCTTTATTTTGTGTGTACATGACATTATTACACATAAAATAAAGCGATAATATATAATGTCATATATACACATAAAATAAAGAGATATAAATATCATAATTTGTGATTCAAACATTATGTGAGGGCATGAATCAAAACTGTGCCAACTGCTTGATGAACACTGGCACTGCCAATGATGGCTAGTTGTACACTAAAGTGCAGGGGCTTTCTCCAAGATAAATTCTTGCTCTGCTTGAGGTATGCATGCATGTATGACCATCTGATTCTCTAAACAAGAACGGGGCCAGGGACAGCTGCTAGGACTTTTATAATTGTATTCATGCCTGTGGGAAACCATGCACAGTGAGCCAGTACAAGACATTATATACAGTGTAGGCAGCGTGTACTTTTTGTGTATACGTGTAAACTATTAGATATGAATAATAATAAAGGTTGAACAGCTGTTAAAATTCACAGATAAGGTATTATTGAAAGCCAGGTGCATGGTGCTCGGAAATTTTCTCCTGGCAAGATCTATGGCTATAAAATTATTATTATTTAATGCTTATACAGGCATTCAGCTATATAAGCAATCGCTGGTCTACACCTGCTCCTGATTGTCAACCACCTACTGTTATTGAAAATAAAGTGATTCAGCCTGATTTTTTGTCTGATATTGATGATGGAGATCAGCACCGAAGTATGTATCAGTATGCGCAAAGATGTCGCAAAAGAACACATGATATAACATGTTACGATAACCATCAAGCCAAAAGGTATAAACCTTCCCCAATTGATGACTCAGGTGGGCTGAAAATTAAGTTCATGTCAGGCTCTAAGGTGAAAAGAAGAAAACCCAAGACAAGGATTCCAAAAATTAAAATTGGTATCAGTAGACATCAAAGGCAATTGAAAGAAAAATATTGCCAGCATACAAAGCAACACTCTAAAGGCACCCTCATGAAGAGTGCTACACACTGCTTCCATATCCATCGCACAACTATCCCATATGAAGTGGCAAAGAAACACATAAAGAGATGCCGACAATTTTGTCTCAAATTGAAAAAATTTAATAATGGAGCCCTTTCTTGTGGTGATATTTATAGGGCCTTGGGAAACTACGAAAGTGCTCTTTTTCTGTACAGATTTGCGATCAAACATACAAGGTATAGCATCGAATGTGCACCACTGTTGTATCAAGCTCTCAGAAATGCTGGTGAGTTATGCCTACAGTTTAATTGTCAAGAAATTGCAGCATTCAATTTTCAAGCAGCTTACTCATATCTTGAATTTGTGAACAGTAAAGAAAGTTTTCAATTGCTTCCAATCCCTCGAAATGTTCGACCATCGAGTTTTCGTAACTTGGTGATAGTTGATCTCTGTGGTTTAGTTTGTACCCACAGTGCCAGGGTAGAGCCCATGCTTCGCCTTTTTCACTTTGAAGTAGTGCATCATCCACATATGGAGTCAAATTTCCATATTCATGAAGATATCGCAGTAGTTGAGATTGAAGAAGCTGAGGAGGAGCAAGGAGAAAATTATGAGCTCACCTATTTACCGGTACCACTAAATAATGTGGAATCTCCTGATCTGTTTGATGGTCCCTTAGTGAAGTTATTTAATGTCAATATGAGCGTTGAGCATGCTGCCAACAATAATAGTGTTTGTGTGCAAGAATCAGAACAATGGCGGCCAAATTTTGTTGTATCTCATGTCACCGACTTACCTGATACTATCAAACCATTTGTGGAATTGTGTGGTGATTCGTACTTTCGAGGAATGAATGTGTGTGCCAAAGGGTCAAATTTTAATCTTGCCATTTGCTTTCAACCACGGTTTCATCAAGAAATTTTACATCTCAAAACGACTCAATTTGGGATGCATTCTTCAACACCAATCATCTACCTTGCTCTTGTGAGAGGCACACTTTTATTTCGCTTTTCACATCACTCAGGTGAAAATTATTGTTTCAAGCTATGTCTCAACAAATGTGTATTATTCGAACACATGCACAATCGGGTATCACTGAGACTGTACATCCAAGGAATATCTCCCCAAGCCACTGTGCAAAACCAACCACCCTTCCCTTCTGTAAGAGCTCATTCACCTATAACTGTCATAATTTCAAGTGAAAGCGTAATGTGCATCATTGGTAATTCAGCTGCATCTCGAGTCCAGATAGGTGAAGGAGATTCAATATATCTTAGTGCTTTACCTTCAAGCAAAACAGAAGCACAAGGTGTTGCTTACATTCTACGAACAAAACCACTGCTTGATGAGCATGCAACAAAAGGTACAGTTCTTCGTTTGATGGAGAAGTCCACGATAATCCATTTGGCATCACATGGAATAGTACATCAAGGGTGCTTTGCTCTTGTTTTGGATCCAGGACAGATTTCTTGTGACTCAGTGCTTACATCTCATGATATAAAGAAGCTGAATCTCTCTGCCGCAATAGTAGTTCTCTCTAGCTGTGACTCAGGATATGGTACCGTCAACACTAATGGTATCCAGGGTATGGCAAGTGCTTTTATCCAAGCAGGGGCTCAATCTGTGCTCACTACTCAATCGAAGGTCCCTGACAAATCAGCCTCTGTCTTCATGCAGTGCTTTCATTGGTATCTATCCCATGGCATTCCTAGTTTTGATGCTTTGGATAGGGCCAAGCATAGTATGCACTTAATTCATGAATATTTAAATTGGAATCAGTATCAACTTCATGGTAGAGAAGTCATACTGCAAAGTTCCACCCAGCTTATCTCCCACTTTGGTTGCAGAAGTGCCTTTCCATGCTTACAGATAATATATGAGATAGATAGAGCCATTTTGGATCAACCAGCGCTACCAACAGCTGTGCAGGTATATTATTGTAGTGTTAATTATGATATATTATCATAACATAATAATTAATATTGTATAGATATTATGTGAATCAGTGACTGAAGCTAACAGTCAACAAGTTGCTATTGATTTCACGTGTACCTACCATCACCACTTCAAGGGAGGAGTGCACTGGATTTCTCATGGAGAAAAGGTATTCACAGTCAAGAGTACATTTTATGACATGTAATTATGGTTGCGTATTTTTATGCAGGAGGTTTCATCGATTCTTCGAAGAGCGGTCTCACAAGTTTTAATCGTTTCTGATGGAGTCTACGAGGGTGCAGGTTTTGCTAGTCTTCTTAGAAATGCCAATATCCACATACTCTTGCTCCTGCCATCAAGCACTCTCATAGAAGAAGCCACTAGACTGTTATTTGAGCACAGTATGCGAGGTGTGCAAGTGCATGTTGTCCCACCCCTTACCTACAGGCAAATGAAGCAGGAACGAATTGTGACTGAATTACTGAACTAGACATATCCATGTGATTTTATTCCACATAATATGGGCAGTCATTTATTATTATGCATTCTTAGATCTGGTGTGCGTGGGTAGTGGGTGTTTACGAATTACTACAGTGATCTACTTGATTCAGGTGATCGTGACGTATGGAGCAGTCCCTGGGACTCCACCACGCATATCACAAATGCGCATGCTCGGTCTGCGCCGCGCGCTGAACAGCAGCGTGAGGTCAGCGGGTAAATCCCGGGGGAACTACCTGCATTCCACAGGAGTGCGCATGCGTAATAGTGTTGGCCGCATATGGTCACGTGACTGACGTTAGGCAACTAGCTACCAAGAACCAAGGAGAAGTTGGATATCTGTTTTGGATAAAATTTCTATAGTAAGTGAAAAATGTATATCCCCACTGGTACATATAAAACTGGTTTGTATCATAAAATTTTCCATAACCGTCCTAGTAGCTATAACATGTTCTTATAGTGTATCCCGCGGGCGCTGGCACGGGAGTCGATGACAATATTAATTTTAATAATTTATGTTTTATTTATATGTGTTATTAATCAACTCCAATAGAAATTTGACCAGTAACTCAAACATGAGTGGAATCGATCAAAGAAAACAAGTGTTTCTCGATGTTCCTAATCCCAGTGATTTTTACGTAACAAATGTCAGCCTGGACACTAGGCTGCAGCTTGCTAAAAATACCAGTCTACAACCACGTCGACAGATAAGGAAGTTGCGTTACTTCAAGGTATTCAAGAAATTTGCTTGGCTTTTGTTTGCCACTGAGACAAGCCAGACTTTGCTGGTTTATCGAATAGTGTACAACGGTAAACTTCCGGTCTTTATCCCATTTGAATCGTATAGTAGTAACATCAATGGCTTGCCACCTTTCTATGAGATGCGCATGGATCAGGACACTCGGCTATGTCAGTGGAAAAGGAAACCACTTGGTAACAACCCTGAAAGTCGACCAGCTTACAGAAATCCACACCGTCGATCAACAAATATGAAATTGCATGTGAATAGCCAAGACCTATCATTGGATCCAAATAAAATGTGTGTCTGTCGCATAAGCAAATCCAAAGATTGTCCCCAATTTATTGCCGTCAAGAGGGAAAACTGCATTGGACAAAGCCGAGCTTATTCCGGTACAACAGAAATCAAGATACACAATGATTTTGATGCTGACTACAAAAGTGGCACAACGCTAGTGGAGCCTGCTAGTTCTGGAGTACTAACTGACCACAATGTGGGTGCAAATACACATGACCATAATATTATACCAAACACGAGACAGGAAAAGGTTTTGCAACTTTTTATGAACACACGCTATCTTACAAGGAGGAAGTTTCAATCCAAGAGAAAAATCAAAAGGCTTATTCATGTCGGGAAAAGTCTGAAGCGGAAGCAAGCAAGGAAGGGAAGGGAGAGCAAGAAATCAAAATTATCAAAGCCAAGAAAGAATGTACACAGGCATGCCAAGAATAGTAGAAAATTAATAAAGAGGAGATTTCAGGCAACTCAGTCAAGTTCAAGTGAATCAGAGGGAAGTGAAAACAAAAAAAGTGACCCACAAAGACATCCCGGCAAGAATAGAGGGAAAAAAGTGGAAAGAAGAGATGCTGAAGTAGCTCAGGAAACTCCTCAGTCAAGCTCAAGTGAATTGGATTTCGCAAGACGTCTCAGTCCATTATTTGTCTTGAAGGGGCACAGTCCACGAAGAGATGAGTGCCTCTATCGATCTTCAAAGGTTTCAAGACTACATAGGATGCAGAGTGTACTTTCACGTGAACTGAGTCGACGTGAAGCCTTTTTGGGTATTGAGTACCGAAGTCCTAGAAGAGATGATGCTGGTGGAGCACAGGATACAATTGACATTTTTCGGAATGGTAGGGAGTCAAAAAATGTGGTGGAAAGTGATGGTACACTTTTGAGGGTTCCTCGACACATCCATGTTGTTCATTATCCTTTTGATGTTGATAAGATTGCTCGGTTGCTACATGCTTCAGAATTCTCCGAGGTCATCCTTATATTGGAGAGCGTCCCCCGAAATATTGAACCAATACCCCTAATAACACGGGATTTCGGTTTGGGAGTAGCTTATTTCAAGTCGCAAAAATACATCAATGCAAAAAATTCCTTTGTTGATTGTGAAACTGTTGCCACAGCTGAATGCAGAGATGGGGACATCATGCTATGCAATGCGTATCTTGGTGACATGAAATATGCCTCAAAGTTGTTTCTAAATGCAACCGAGTATTATAAAAAAGCTGTCAAGCACCACACGCCAGGAACCGTCGCACTCGACCTCAAGCTAACTCCACCTACTGTCTCTGCTATTCATGCAAAGCTTGCTTCTGCATATCGAAATATCTCAATGATGGTCCAGGCAACTCATCACTACAAAACAGCCATTAGTGTTGCTGAAGTTGACAGAGATCGATTGTCAGCTCATACCTCTCTTGGAAACCTTTATCAGTCCATGGGCGACAACAGTAATGCCCTGAATGAATACAAGAAATCGATTCAGCTTGCTGAGAGACTCTGTGATTATGTATCTCTTGGATGGGCACATGGAAACATTGGAAATGCTTATCTTGGCCTAGGCAGAAAGGACGAAGCATTGTATCATCTTCACAAGTCACTGGATCTAGCAGTTGAGTACGAACGTACCCCTCAAGCCATTGGCCGTACCTACAATAACCTCGGCACTGCCTACCAGTCCATTAATGATCTTGATAAAGCAATGGAGTACTATGATCTTGCCCTTGCCCAAGCCATATACGGAGAGGATATCGCTGGTCAAGCACGAGTATATGGTAATATCGGCAACGTGCACATGCTTCGCAAAAACTATGAACAAGCCATTCCCCACTATGGTGAAGTTCTCCGTCTCTCCAAGGATCCAGCCACAGTCAGCACAGCTCGACACAACAGAGGATGTGCTTACTACGATTGGGCAACATCGCTGGAGCAGAAGAGTGGTTTCAGATGTACCTACCATGGTACACACTGTGATGTGGTCAAGTGTCAAAGTGGCCTTTCACGTAAGGCCAGGGAACTTTATCAAAAAGGATACGAAGATCTAAAGGAAGTGGTGAAGTATCACGAAGAACGACTACAGCACATTAAAGGCTCTCCGAGCGGTTTAACTCTCTCAGTCTCCTTGTTTGAATCCAACTCCCGTACCTTCCACCGTCTTCAAGATTGCCTAGCCAGACTTCATAAATATGAAGAGGCTTTGACAGTTGCAGAGCAGTGTAGAGCTCGTACCTTAGGAGAGCTTTTGCTAACGAGAAAGAAAGGGCAGTTGACAGAACCCTTAACCCCTCCATTGAGCTTTGATCAAGTAGTAAGCGTTGTCGAGCGAATAGAATGGCCTCTGATTTACTTTTCTTACACTGGATCTAGGTTGATCTGTTGGATGTTTCCTATTGTAGAGGATCAGAAGGTATTGAAGACATTTGAAGTTCCTCTTACAGATGATCAGTTTGATGGAAAATCTTTCGACTATCACCTTCGCTATAGCCTTACTGAAAAGCTAGTTGAGCGTACATTTGAAATGTATGAAAGCATTGAATATGATAGTGAATCGAGTGAGGAAGTGCAAACACTCTTTGAAATAGTGGGAAAGCCTATAGTTGAAGTATTGCAGAAAAAACTTAGTGATTCCTTTACAGCTGAGCAAACAACTACAGTATCCGATAGCTACACTAGCTTGCTTCCTCTGACCTGCCTTCTCGATTCAAAGACAGGCCATTTTCTTGGTGATCACTACTACTTCAACATTGCTCCTTCTTTGCTGACGATGGGTATCATGAATGAATTCACAAGCAAAGTTGACGTCGAAGGGGATGTCTGTGTCGTAATTGGTGACCCCAATATTCCTCCATTCTACTACAACAAGGACCAGTGGCGTCTAGGTCGGCTGCCCTATGCCAAAAGAGAAGCTGAGTGGGTAAGTCATGCTTTAAAAACGAAGCCAATTCTTGGTGACCAAGCAACAAAAGGTGCCTTTTTAATCCGAGTATCAAATGCAAAAATTGTTCATATTGCAACTCATGGTAGTGCTTCAGCTGGCTTCTTGGCTTTTTCCGCTTTCTCTATTTCTCCTAACACTAAATTAGGTGATAAATATGCTGATGCTAGCAATGTCCTCCTTTTTCCCGAAGAGATTGAGAGGTTACAAATCTCTCCAGCTCTTGTTGTTCTCTCCAGCTGTGATTCTAGTCGTGGTACAGTCAAGGCTGACGGCATCCAGGGCATGGCCCGGGCTTTCATCCTAGCAGGAGCTCAGTCTGTCTTGACCACACTATGGAAAGTTCCTGATGAATCAGCTTCTGTCTTTATGCAGTTCTTTTATCAGTATCTGCGGGATGGTCTACGTAGCTCTCTCGCTGTTCAGAAAGCTATTTTTAGTGTTCGCTGTTTTTCCAAGTATAGCCAGTACATTCACTGGAGTGGCTACCAGCTTACAGGTAAGGATATTCAGCTTTCTTTCAAAACGACCACATCAAACATCACTTTGGAACGTCGACTTGGGAAATCTAGTACTTTTCCGAGGATTGAAGATATCAAGAAACTGGAAAAGGCTCTCGTGAATGATCCAATTATTCCTACTTATTTGCAGGTATATACTATAATATTTGATAGGCCCATACAGTGCAATTGATATTAAAAAATATCCTTTTGATGCTCTATGTGAAACAATTACCACATCCCTAGCAGCTTCATTGTATATGGTAAAGGGTCACTGTGTATGTAAGTAGCATACTTAAGTTATGCAATGTTACGTAATCATCAAAGGCTTAAAAGTGGCATAATATGAAAATGAAAATAGATGACAAACTTTAAAATGTTTATAGAACCATTTTCATATTCACCTGTATCTGTGCCAAATTTTACGATTCGATACCCTTACAATTCAATACCTTGACTGTTTCAGAAAAGTAAATTGCTACTAGGGATGTAATAATAAAGAATAATGTATTACAAACATTGCAGTTACTGAGGGGATCTCCAGGAGTTGACCCATCTGAGGTGGTCATTGATTTTATCACATCATTTCACAAGCATTTCCCTGGTGGAGTATTTTGGATCAACTGTCAGTGTCTCGAGATGGTGCAATACGGTATTGATTACATTGAAAAGGTATGCTGTGCATGGAAGATTCAATTCCCATGATTGTTACACAAAGTCCCATTCCCATATTAAAGGCGGTTGTAGTTGTTGTGGCTAGATGCCTGTGTTGTGGTACAGCCCCTGAAACCATGATAAACTAGGCTTGCAACCAGCATAGAATAGCTCACAGGTGGCTTCTTGGGTGTACAGTATTATTATACAAGTGTCACAGAGTAATGTGCCTGCTATGTAGTACTAGGAATCTGATAATTTTATGTTGGATGTGTGTACTGTATAATTATTCAACTTAGTATCTCTCTATTTCCAGACATGTAATTCCAGTATCCTCAATTTGCCTCTGAGTGAGATTCAACAAGCTCTCTTTGTTTTGGATGGAATGACTACGCTTCCGGCTGTTGAACCCCTACTAAGGATATTGAAAAGCTACCATGTCCACATCATTGTTATTTCAACAGAGTACCGATCACTTGATAGAATTATAAAGGAAATCGATCAAAAATTGATTCGTGGTTGCTCATGCCATGATATTCACCCACTAACAAATATCCACTCAACTCAGAGATTGGTGCATGCAGTCATGAAAAATGTAAATTTTGCTCCTACCACCGCAGATCAACGATTATTTGAACAGCTGGAAGAATTTACCACAGGTTCTCCCCCAATTGTCGAAATCACATCCCAAATTTTGTTGACCAAGTACAACCAAGGTCACGAAGGGGCAGCCCAGGCTATCAGTAATGTACTTCAATTGAATACAAATCAGGATACACCACATCCTGCCCAGAATACCACAACAGACGAAGCCAGGAACCCCCCCTCAACTGACAATGTCTGGAGCACCAACTCGATGTATGACTCGTGGGATGCCATCACTGTACTTATCGAAACTTGCAAGTTATCGCCACTTGAGAGATGGCTTTTAAACTGCATCACTGTATTTGGGGGTCAGCCAGTTCCCCTTCAATTAGTCACTGAAATGTCGTCAAAAATCGCAAAAAGTGGTCAAAAAATTCACCTTGCCAGTACACTGTACGATAAACTTTTCAAGTGTAAACTTATGAAGCCGTACCCATTACCTGTTGTTGTATGCCCCTCAAACAAAGAACAAGATTGTGAGACCGAATTTGTGTACATTCCACAGTATTTGGCGGAGTGTATTTGGAGTAATCTAGATGAAACTGATAAAATTGCTGTATTGGCTGTCGTATATTCTTCAGTGCCTTTGTTACACGAACTGAATGCAACATCCAACGAGTTAGCTCAAGTGCTTCACTCCTTATTCCTAAATGTCTTTGATCAAAATTATATGTTGGTAGGCAAAGAGTGCTACCAAGAATGTCTTAGTATTGTTGTAAGTCAGTAACAAAAGTTGCTTTTATTTTTTTTTTTTTATATTCTCTGTCACCCTGATTGAAATTCTGTATGATTCTGATTATACTCTTCAGCTTGTTCACGCGCGCATGCGCAAATAGTAAATGCGCTCAGGTCAAGACTTGAACCTCCGAAGAGATGAGTGATCTGATTTGATTTGACATGAGTTGACTTGATTCTGAACTCGAGAGAAAGTAGCTTTATCATCTGTACAAACGAATATGGAGGAGATAAACCACCAACCAGGACGCAGTGATACCATTTCCCAGAAGCCGATATTAAGTACTGCACACAGTGATCATACTCACGATGGTTTGCCGTCGGAATCGCTCAGAAGGAATACCAGAATTTCGCTGTTCTCTTCTCACCTTCCGAAGTATCCAGCCTTCATAACTACCTCTCGTCGAAGTACAGAGATCTATTTATCGCCGCCGGTAGATCTTCAAGAAGGTCAGAGTGGGCAGCGTGATAAAATAACGTTGAAGGCCCAGGATCGTGTGGCTACTAGAGAGGGTATTTTGAAGCGAAAGTATAATTTTATTCATATTGGCAGTGACCTGGATCATAGGGACAAATTCCTGAATAGTCTCAATAGCGGCCTCAACTTCACCGAAACATATTCTTATGCCGAAATGTTTAAAAAATCGCTTTTACTGATAGAAGACACCGAAACATATTCTTATGCCGAAATGTTTAAAAAATCTCTTTTACTGATAGAAGACACCGAAACATATTCTTATGCCGAAATGTTTAAAAAATCGCTTTTACTGATAGAAGAAGCACTAAATTCTGTTGCGAAGGCAACTTCTGCACTCGCAGGAGAATTTTTGAAGGAAGCAGAAAAGCATGTTATCAAAGCCAATTTGGCAACAGATAAGGATAAGGGATCCACTCATGGATGGAATTATGGTGGAAAAAAGAAATTACATGTAGTAGCCCAAATGCCTGTAAGTCAATGTGAGACAAAAGATCTAGAGAAGATACCTTCTTATGAGGGGGGACAGGTACTACAGGAATCAGAAGTAAGTGCAAATACCAAACAATGAAACAAGCAGAGGGAATGAAGTCTACATGTAATAACTAGAGCTCTCTAGAGCACAAAACCCTCGGCGCATTGCATGGCATTAGCTGCACAAGCAAGCAATGACAATACAATGTTATACTAGCTTCCCTTTATACCCACTTTCAATGTTGCACATAGAAAAGGGTAAAGGACTGGCTGCATGAGGGCTGGTGGTGAGGCTAATGCATAGTATACCGTAGGTCGGGTTTTGAATGCATAGTTAAACGATTGCAAATGGTGCTATATAAGCCAGATTGCGAATGGCTGAACAAGAAAGCCACACCCTCAATCTTAGCTATAGGGTGTGGCTTATGAGGCTGCATGTGGGGTGGGCTATTAATAGAATACCATAGTACTGCTTGAGCAACAGTTGCGCTTGGCTTGGCGTTGGCTATAGCGTTGGCTATGGTGTTGGCAGGTTGGAAGTTGACTTGAAAAATCGAAGAAGAAGACTCCTCAACAATCGACAGCTGTATGTATATGCATGCAAGTAGATCGAGCATGCGTGATATCGATAATGCGTGCACGTTTGTGATCGCAAGTGAGCAAAAGCACAAGAGGGGTGTGGTCATGTGTAACATTATTCATTTCATATTCTTTTCCTGCGATTCTTTTGATTGCGTCTTGTGTAAAAACTTGTAATTCGCAATTAAAAGAATCTCACATTCAAAACCCGACCTACGGTATAGCACAGTAGTGTTGTTCAAGATTTAACGGCTCACAGCAACAACAACCTTGGTGTGTTGTATCAAACTCCACACTCATGGCGGTACCTACATCAAGTCAGCTTCCAGCCTCCTTGGGGACGACGACTATCATACCGGCCAAGTTAGCACTGCCACTGTGCTCCCAGTCAGTGATGAGCTAGTCTAGTCTGGCATAGCCGACCCTCGCAGGAAGAGGAAGAGGGTCTGGTCAAAAGCCTATACCGTAAACCTGGTTATTAAGCGCATACTCTCTTCTCGTCACAAGCTATTGTTTATTAAGCGCATGCGCTTAATAGGAATGGCATTCTTCGAACCTGACCTTGACCATCTGGAAAGTATGTGGAATCCAGATATCTTTGGAGAGGCTATCATGCAAAAAGATCGAATTTCGGACAAATTGCCAGCACTCGCCATCTTGAGTGGCAGCTATAAACGCTAAAGCGCTCAATCGATCGAGCCAGCTAGTGCTAGCGCTAGCGGGCTTCGCATCCATCACGTGTCCTAACGTTTGTGGGTGTGGTTATGTGCTATATAAGTGCATAATCCTTTATTAAGCGCATACTGTCGTTCCGTTTACCACTATAAGTGCATGTGCTTATTAACCAGAGTATACGGTATACTATTCTTGTGCAGGACAGTCCCTGCAAGGATGCAAATGTGGGTGATAAAATAAACTACCAACCACTAGGAGCTGGTACACGCGAGGATGAGATTATGCACATGCTTGCCCTGTGCCCACAGTGTTCTCCCCAGCATACATAAGGCATGTCGGCCCAACAAGCCTTCAGTACAGAATTTCCTTTGATGTGTGAATAGGGAGATTCCAAAAGCTTTGATGTGGCCACAGCCTCCACCCAAAGTATACCCTACTATTGTACCTTGACATGCCTTGAATTTTGCTTGGGGAGAACAATGGCCCATGCGCATGGCAATGATGTGTTTGCTAAGTGTGTACAAAATGCACACCTTACTGTAGTGACCAATTACATTCCTTTTGACCAGACCCCCCTCCTCTTCCTGTGAGGGTCGGCTACGCCAGACTAGAGCTAGTCATCTTGTTGGATTTATAGCTAATCATACATACCCTTCGAGTTGACTATTCATCTGTCGAAAGCTCACCAGCGAGTGAGGAAGGCAGCATCAATGATTATTGTAACCATGCCTATATACTGTGCATGCATTAATACGTACATACCATATATAGCTCATGACACACAGCGTTCTATTTATACGTAAAGTCATGCTTTCGCTAGCCTGGAAAGTTGAGAAGCTTACAATCAGCAAATGATGCCAAAACTGGTGAATGAAGTGTTATCGGTGAAATCCACACAAATCATGCGTTTGGAATGCCAATTGCTGATTCTTCAGGAGGAGGGGAGGAGTATCTGTATTGGTGATTATCAAAGAACTACTTTTATTAATAAAGCTCCATTAGTTCTCCACTCTTACAAGTGTTATTCTACTTTAGAAATTCTAGAGAGGGAAATCAAGGGTGAGAAACCTTGTGCTCCCCACCTTCTAAATAAATCCTTGTCACGTACGCTATTTCCACACCATTGAGCATGCCCATTTTAAACAGATACCAGTCAAAATCAGTACATACAGCCACACACATGACACTGTACATGCATTTAGCACTGATGTGCTTATTAAAGAAAATGTGCACTTGTAAGAGTGCATTGAGAAATTTATATGGCTAATAATGCAATATTCATAGGCCAGTTTGCATGTGACTTCGTATTATGAATGTAGTTCTGGTGCCATTGTCAACTCTCATAATACGTGACAGTATGATTTCATCTGCATGGGATGAAGTAATTTTTTGGTCAGACACATCATTTCACTCGACATCATGCTCTTACTTGCAAGCCACTCCCACAATTATACCATGCCCTTCAGTGATTAGTGTTTATCTCTGATGTGTGTTTTCTTACAGGATGGAAAAATACTTGTATAGCGGGAAATTTTGAAGGGTCCAATTTTTGTAGATAATTGACTGCAATGGTTTCATAGTGCATAATGGGCGTGTTCGTGTGCTTTGGCGAAACCACGAAAGTTAATGGTAAAGATTGCCAATCCGTGAAAATTAAACCCCTCAAAAATTTCCCACTATACGATAGTCTACAGTGTACTTGATGGCCAACATTCCATGCATAACTTTGCTTTTTAAAAACTATTATATAGATTGGAAGCCCAGCAGTACAGCTTGTGGATATATGGGAATTTGGTGATATGATCAATGGCAAACTCAAAGAGGTAGCAGCAGACAATCCAGATTCTACGCCGTCCGATATTATTGAAGAGGCCTTGGGACAAGTGATACAGCAGGATATTGAAGATGATGAGTTATGCTGCTTGGATATTAACGATGGTGAAAGGAGAAGTGTGACGATACGTTGGAAGTCAAACGAGGTGTGCTGCATTGATGGAGATGCTCTTATGCTGCTTCCTGGACCTCAGACTGGTGGTGTTGACAGCTTTAAATTTCTTTTAGATCAAAAGTTAAATCAAACTCGAAATAGCAGCTCAGATTCATCCACTTGGCCATCAGAAGATGACAGTGATTTTATAAACAACCTGAAAGCTGAAGCTAAGCCTCCTCATAAAGTACAGCAGGGTGCACCCAAAAAAAAGTCATGCAGATATCCAAAGTATAGGATTCTTCTCAAAGGTAAACCCTGGTCCGAGTCAGAGGAAGAGCATGCTCATAAGAACAATCCCCGAAAGAGGAGTAGAATCGTTGGTCAGAAGAGACAAAAGCTGTGCCAATGCAAATTACAGTCACTACATATCGTTTCCCCAACATCAGATGTAAATGCCTGTCCTCTCTGTGCGGTCACTAACGTAAACGGCCACCAAAGAAGTGACGTTGAAAGCCTGACAGATTGTGTGTCCGGCAGTCCTTAACTGTAATAATATTATTATAGTAGATAGCTATAGCCTATAATTATAGCTCATAAGCAGACTATGTATGACTTGTATAGTAGCATTGTATATAGTAGTATAATAACAACAACGCATACTTGGCTGTGTTTCCTGACTCTCTCTTTCAGCTTTTCCATGTTGCATGCTGAAAAGTAGATTTCTACTCTTCTATATGCAGCATAGAAAAGATGGGAGAGGGGAATTGGGAATAATAATTATTGGGTGATATATATTTCAGATGATTATTAATTTTGTTGTTAAATTATTAAATTTTATGATACAAGTGGGTGTGTCTCAATTCATCATCTTCTGTACGTCCGGTATGCATACTTTCCTATAGGAGTGATTGTTTTAGCCTCGTACCCAGCGTGGTTTTCATGATCAACGCTGATGTTTGGCATGAATGAAAAACATGGGATGGCCTGGCTATGGTTGGTATTATGAGAGCAACTTGAAAAACAACACAAAAATCTGGACACGTGATCATGACATGGAGAACTATCCGAAAGCTTAAGGTTCACTTTCACAGTGGGTCTACTTTTTATTATTACTTTGTGTTCTCATTTGCATTTCTAATGCTTCTTTTTCTGTCAGTTTTCTTGGATATGCTCCAGGAACCCGAACAAATGAGCTCTTTCTGATTGATTGGAGAAATCCTTTAGCTGAAATAACATAGTTACCGTAATGACACACTTGAAATGTCATAATATTATTATTTAAAGTTGTATACTTTTAGTCATGGTGGCATCTGATGTCTGATGACTGACTGTCACCTCCACAGAATCAATCAAGTACACTGGGAAGAGGAACCGCAGACCCATTGCTCTCTATTGTAAAAAAATACCATGTCGTGACCAAATTTTGAGAAGAATGCTATAAAATTAATTACCTCAGGTCTGTGTACATTGTCAAATATGTCCTGCAGTTGTAGAGTTAGGGTGTTGCTATAGAGCACGGCCTCTTCTGGACACAATGAAGCAATGTCTGCAAATTCCGATACATGATGCAATATTCCATTCACGCAATATGTTATAACACTAGTTGATCTACATGTATGACATCGTATTGTACCTTTGAACAGTCTGTTCTTAACTTGTATGTCCTCTACAACTGCCTCCAACACAATGTCAGCATCACTCACTGCTGACGCCAGTATTGAGTCAACTATGACACTGCCCTACAAGTACACAAGAGAGGGAATCAAAAATTTTGGCGACAGCATATCCTCACTTGGAGCTGGTGGCCTTGGCTCAGTATGCTCTTATCCTTGAGCTCCTGGAGCTGACCAGAAATGATAGAGTGGACTGTCTGTAGCTTAAGGTCATCTCTGTCATAGAGGTGCACTGTGCAGCCTTGGAGGGCCAGCTCTCCTGTGTATATACATCATTAAATTTTATGGAATGGATTAGGTATTAAGGCCATATAAAATAACTTACTTGATTCTCATCCCCGCCCGTCCCAATTTTTACGAATCCCGTTATGTACCCGAAACCCGCGCGCTCCGCGCGCCATAGGCGCACGGCCCAGCCCCCGTAGGGGGCTGGGCTAAATCATACAGTATTATAATATGAACGCTAAGGCTAGGTAGGGTTTGGTTTAGGGTAGTATTTGACACACAAGGGTTAGTACTACTATTGTCTATAAAGTCGTGACAAAAGAGCAACTGGCAGCGGCGTTCACGGTGGTGTAGTGGCTAAGGGTCTGGTGTATGGATCCGTGGACCCCAGTTCGATCCTCGCTCCATTTATTGATTTCCTTTTTTTTTTTCCCTTATACTCTGGAAATTTTCTAAGTTGGAAGCGGGTTTCGGGTATATAACGCCGCTCTTTTTACAGGCCGCCGGCGCCTCTATGAATTTTATTGCTATCGCGCGTGCGCAGTAGCGACTCCAGATACTGCTCTTTCTAGTGTCCTGACGAGTAAAAAATAAAAATAAAATGCCTCCTCCCGCCCCTAATTTTTGGAAAAAGGTGGATGAGAATCAAGTAAGTTATTTTATATGGCCTAATGTGCCCCACCCCTCCTTATCCCACTATAATTTTCCATCTTTTCTCACCAGCTATTCTTATCCCCAGATTTCCAGCACCAATCACAGCAATGTTATAGCTAGTACGGTCCTCCATGGATTAATCCAGCTCCTTAGTCCCGATCACACTCTCTATGAGCCCACACCCGAAGTTTGCACGATCCAATCGGTAAAGGGTCGTCAATGGCACGTGTCAACGAAAGTTCTCGTTGTTTAGGTGGGCGAAGCTTTCTCTATGGGTATGGGCTGAAAACGACTGGCTGAAGAAAACAGGCTGTTAAGTGACTCTTCTCTCTTTTCAAAAGAGAGGCATGGATTACAAGGGACTGAAAGAGCTGCTAGAAGGTAGGCTTTTTAGCCAGAAAAGTAAAGTATTTCACTGAGAGTATTCCTATAGTTTTGTATTTACGTACCATATAAGCTCGGCTACCCAATATACTAACGTCTCTAGAACAATTCTTTCAATGAGAATAATATTATGGCCTTACAATCATCACTCTAAAGCGTCCATTCTAATTAAAGCCCACCATCATATACTGTATACTGCTTGAATACATGTACAACCTCTATCCCCACCTTCCCCCTGCCCCCCCCCCCCCTCACAGGGTGCATCAGTGACAAGGCTGAGGAGTTCCCTGCTGAGCTGGACAGCCTGATTGCTGACACAGCAAGGACGGGAATTGTCAGGTACCAACCATGTGTGTGTGTGTGTGATACGTGTACATGTATATACATGTAATAGGTGATCTCTTTTATTATTGTCATTGATTTATCATAGGCTGCCATGGGAACTATTGAAGCCACTATTCGACTATAGATTGAAGAAGGTATAAGTAAATTTTTTTATCTAGTGATTGACATGAAATTTCATAATTTCTCTCTCCCTCCCTCCCTCCAGGTTTTGGTTGCATCATTTGATGAGCTAGCTCTTGAGGGAGAGGACAAGGCTCTTCACCAGCAGCTGCTCGACCAGCTAAACAAATTCGACAAGCAAGTGTAGTATAGATTTTAGATTTGTGGTGTGTGTGTATGAGGGGGAGGGGGAGTGAGAGAAAACTGTTGTGGTCTATTTCTCAAGCGTGTGTGGAGGTGTGCCAACCTCAAGATGGCGACTCCCTCCATTCTCGCGGAGGCAACACTATATCCCAGCTGAATCGAAAGCTCCTTCCCTACTTACACAGTGTGTATATAATTATGATGATGCAACAATGGTGTGTTTTCATCTTTAGTTGTATCAACTTGTGATGTGTTGGGTCATCCTGAAACAAAAGCCATGATAGCGCTATCTCTCTTTAGTCCGTGACGTAGAGTTCAAGTGTCACATTGATGCCCGAGTTGTTTCAACTCTGTCATGTGTTTGGGGTGATGTAATGGACACTAGTTATTGCTAGTTTACTAATAGTTATTAAGTTCACTGAAACCAAACCTGAATGAGTTAGCACACACACACACAAGGGTCAAAGGTCGTACATGTTGACTTCTAAGTAACGAACAAAGGTCATCCACCCAATAATACGTTTGTATAGTGGTAATCATACCTAAGATTGTGCTTGTGTGTCACTATCATTGCATGCATCGCTGTTGACAACTGACCAATCAATGTCTTCCTGTTTATGGCAGTGGAGTTTAGCATAGTGGTACCTCATGCATGCAAGCATGACACTCACCGACTGGTTGCCACGCACTTTTACATGTCATCATCACATGTATGATAGTATAGTACATGTATGTACATGGCTGTGTACGTGCACGTACAGGTGTGTGGTGTAGAAGAGTGAAAGTAGCCTCTTCGGTTCCTAATTTGATTATGTGTTCCTAACACATAAACATGACATCGCAAAACAAATCTACAGTAGTATACTTACTACCACTGATTTCAACACACACACACACACGCACGTACGCATGTACACGTACGCACACTTTTACAGTCCACCCTTCACGATCCAGCGAGTCTGTGAGCTGATAGTGGAACCAACCAAACACTACAAGAAGAGGGATAGGTACATGAGAGCAATGGAGAGGGTGAGTTTAATCTTTGATGGTACTATAATTGGTAGCATTTATTCTCTCTCTCTCCTCAGTGTCTTCTTGTAGTGAGCACCCAGGAGCCAGACCTCACTTGGATGAAGAGTCCAAGGTGTGTATACAAAATTTAGTGTCATGATTTGTGGTGGGTAAATGGTCGTCACTACAATAAGTTAGGTATTATGACATTGTGCAATACCCATAATTCCATAATTTGCTGTCTGTAACAATACTATCAGGTTGACCCAGTTATTGGAGGAGCCCCCCAAAGAGAGCCTCCAGGAGGTTGTCTTCGATGAGGACATGGTCAACGAGTACGCCGCAGTCCCCGCCTCTGGATCCACAGCCAACCTCTGGTCCAATCTCCGCCAAATCGCAACAAACGACGACAGTGAACAACCCTCCTCCCCAAGCGAGTCCGACCAGTCTACTACTACTACCAAGGCCGCTAAGCCCGTCAGTCCTGCGTCACGAGAAAAAGAGGAGGAAGGAGAAGAAGCGTCCACTTCGACGAGTAGCACTGCGGAAGCAATGGACGATAAATCATCAACCACCTCAGCAAATTCAGCTTCTCTCATGGACGATGATGACAGCTTTGAAGATAACACTCCAGAGAGCTCGAGTAACTCTCCAGAAAGGGGGGATGCAGAGGACAAAAAGCCCCCCCTCGAGGGGGCAGGGCAGTTCCCCCTCTCTCGAAAGAGGAGCAGTAGCATGAGAGATAGCATGGAGGGGAGTGGCAGTGAAGGAGGAGGAGAGAGAGAGGAAGATGCAAGAGGGACGGTGCTTCAGGAGGCAGACTCGACGACGCTCGGAGGAGAACATGACGACAATGGACGAGACGAGGGGATGGAGGGAGGCGGGGCAGCCGAGGCGGGAGAAGAAGGACAGAGCCAAGAGGAGGAGGAAGAAGCAGATAGAGATCTAGAACAGTCTACACCAAAGAAAAGACGGTCAAAATCGCCAGAAATTGAAACAAAATCAAGCAGCTTGGAGGAAGGCAGAATAGACAATCTGAACATTGTGGACGCAAAAGTGACTGTATCTGATACAGTAGTAGCAGGTGGAGAGATGGAGAAAATGGAATCTTCACGGGATGCCTTGGAGTCTGATGGTAGCTTAAGCTTGAAGAAGAGGCTACAGCCTGGTTTGGTTGAATCGGAGGAAGAAGGAGAAGGAGGAGGGAGAGGGAGTGAGAGAGAAGAGGTGGCGGCCATCGCCGAGCTGCACAGTAGCAGTGGTGACGAGGGTGAGGTGAGGGCCAGGGAGACGTCCACAGGACAGCTGGAGAGGTCACATGACTCAAAGACCGACTGTAAGTATTAATAATTAACCATAATTAGCACTACAACCTCATTAATTTGCATAATAGGGTAGAGTAGATTTTTGTCATACCATGGTCCCCCCTTGTCTAGTTAACTAAAATTGGTGAGTTATTACCTAGACATGTAAATACGCCAAGTGGATATCGATGACCAACAGTTATTATAGCGAATTTTTGTGCAATCAGTACAACCACCTACTTGAAGATCAAAGGAAAGGCTCACTGAAGGCTATTTAATAATTATTTAAGTGCTTAAAGTATACTGGGGGGAGGGCTGATTAAAAAAAGAAGTTCTCAACCTATCTATCTATCTATCAGTCTTCTCCCCAGCCTGCCCACTCACCATAGTCACTGGAGATACAGTGAGATCAAAAACCAAGCAGGGGGGGGGCATTCTGACTGTAGACAGTCTCTCAGTCTAACTCCACTCCTTGAATGTTGATTACACCTTCTCTCTGATCTTGATAAAGCTCTTCAAAGCAGCCCCTCCCCAGGCAGTGTTTATTTAGTGCATCCCCACATACATGTCCCCAGGCCTATCTAGTATCTAGGACTCTATCCCACAAAGCTTGCATCTGGTCACCAGCGCTAACTACCCTAATCCAATGATGGGCTACACTCCATGGTTGTAGCTCTTGTTCTTAGTAAAAATTAATTATCTTATCTCTGCTTCCTCAAGCAGTAATGTATGTAGCTCTAGATCTTGTTTTTAGTAAATCTTATCTTTGCTTCCTCAAACAGTGCCTTGCCTTGGCCTCAGTGCCTGTTTGTGTAATTTGTTCAGACAAGCTCGTTTTCTATTGTGAAGGTACATGTAGTAGATCTCCTTTTGTCTAATGGACTTGTACTGATGGGAAAATAAACTAAACTCCAATGAAAGTGTGTGAACTTCTGAATGTGACCTACTCTTAATGTATTGTGTTACCCTGTGGACCCATTGTCCCAAAACAGCATTTTGGTGGGAAGTATATGCAAGAAGAAAGTGAACTGCTTAAAAAAGTAAATCTGACCTCTTTTTGATGTATGTGTGCTGTATGCTGAAGGTCTGTGGACTTAGTGGCCAAGTATTGTTTTGATGAACTTTAGTTTCTAAAAACAAAGAGATTAGCGTAACAACATGTGCTGCATCCTGACAAAGTAATTATGTTAGGTACCTTGAAGTTCATTGTTAGTGATATTAGTAGGTTCTCTTATACTGAGCTGGTGTGATTACTAATAGTCAGTGCATAGTGAGTGTTATGATGATGACATCATTATGATATTCCATCCCTGGAAATGCCAACATCAGCAGTTACAAGGGGAGGCATTGTTGAATACAAGTTGACTAAATCGTCTGGAAATGTTAAAGAACACAGCCATTAATAACTTACTCCCTCTCTCACTAATTGTGTACCATTACATCATAGTTCTACCAATGTATGATAATATGCACTGTTTTTCCCTTGCCCTTTAATTGTGATGATTATAGGACTACACCACTTTTGTAGACGTAATGTGCTCCTCCTTCCCTCCCTCCCCATCCCTCTCCCCCTACAGCTTTTTAGATACAAGCGCGAGAGCATACTGTACAAGGCAGCACACACGCACGCACAATTGTATGCCCAGTGGCTAATTTTGCTCAGCTACAAACAATAAATGTACTCTAGCAGCGGGCACTGGGAAGGTTTCCCGGTCAGAGGTTCTGGTACAGCATATGTACATTGCTGCTCCCTTGAGCCTAGGTACAGCATAACGTCAACTTATCTCAGAGGTTCTGATACATTGTACTAGAGCCTTTTTGCTACTAGTCACTTTGATTAGTCTTGCCTCTCCAGATTTCATCTTTGTTTCAGCTCCACGAAAAAAGGGGCACAAACTGGACACAAAGGTATTGCATAAAATTATGACAATCTATATGCACCTGCAGTGGATCTAGCATTTCACAGGCCTTACTAGTGTAGCATGGTGGTCAGCAAAGCCCTGCAGATAAGTTCTCTCAATTTACTACCCAACAAAAGAGCCATTACCCTATTACTCACCTTCAACCAAGTGTACCCACAGTTTCACTCTTGTAGCTTCACACAGTGTTGCCGGGGAGTCATGTGGTGGCGCTGGAAGGCCATTAGGGCTAGTTAGGGGCTCTAGGGTACAGCTAAGTGGAAGATTACCTCTCTCAGCTCCTTATGCAGGCTGCCCTGCTCTGTGGTTGTGGTTTGAGGCTGTGTATTGAGCAGTAACCCATAGCCCATTGAGGTACCTCAGCATAGCAACCAACCAGCAAGCCAGCCAGCAGTGAGTATAGTAAGGGCCATGCCATTGGATGTGATGATGCTGGTGTAGATAAGCCCTAGGGCTAGGGGGGAAGCTGTGATAGTCTCCAAGTGATGTATTGTAGCCCTGGTCTGACTTAAAAATACATTATTGCTTTCATCCTCTCGTCGCCTCCTCCCATAAAATTTGTGATGAAATACTGACATTATGTTTATGTTATGTTTCAGCCGTCCAGGCCCTTGGCTTGTGTTTTCATACACTCCCTCCATATAAACATCAAACTGAGCAGTTCCTTCACTTTGTGCCTGCATATAAGACTGGTAATGTACATTACTTAGATGCCTAGTCCAATCCAATTTACTGACTTCATAAGAAATATATTTAAAAGACTAGAGGAGAGAGAGAGAGAGAGAGAGAGAGAGAGAGAGAGAGAGGTGGTGATAGCAAGAGCATTTCAGTACTTGCTAAGCCTTTCATCCATTCTGGCTGCTAACGTCACAAAAATGTAGAAATAGAGAGAGAGGGAGAGAGGGGGGGTGTAATTTCAGTTGCCTACGTAAGCACTTGGCCGCCAATTGAATCTGACCTTTGACCAGTGCCTGCCAAAAGATGCGCCAATTACTGGAGTTTACACGACGTCCATTGACCAAATAAGTGTTCCCAAACAGCTCCTTGATTGATCCTAATAGCGCCTTACCTGTTCAAACAACCTGGCTAGGCCCGCCAAAAGACTCCCTGTCCAGCTAAAAAAAATTGAAAATTTAGGCCGACCGACAATAGTAACAGGCACAATAGTCTATATATAGCTACCGTAAACTCTGGTTATTAAGCGCACCTCGCTATTAAGCGCATATTATTTATTAAGCGCATGCCCTCTTCTTGTCATAAGCTATTGTTTATTAAGCGCATGCGCTTAATAGGCGTGGCGTTCCATGAACCTGACCTTGACCGGCTGGAAAGTATTTGGAGTCCAGCTATCTTTGGAGAAATGATGGCCACGAATAACGTTATCATGCAAAAAGATCGACAAATCGCCAGCACTCATCATCTTGAGCGGCAACTTTAAACGTTAAAGTGCTCGATCGATCGATCGAGCGCTGGTACAGTGCTAGCGGGCCTCGCATCCATCACGTGCTCAAACGTTAGTGGGCGTGGTTATGTGCCATATAAGCGCATATCCTTTATTAAGCGCATACTGTCATTCCGTTTACCGCTATAAGCGCATGCGCTTATTAACCAGAGTCTACGGTATTACAACTGTGTAGGTACATGTACCTTTAGGTACCTTGTGTATGTGCGTATGTATATTTGTATGTACACATAAGTTGTTTCTTTGTTTTAGTAGTGTAGTAAGGTGAGGCTCATTAAATACAGCTGCCTTTGTAGTAGGTTGTTGCTATGATGCACACCACTAGACTACCCCACTGCCATAGTGTATTATAGGGCACCTGGTGAGTATTGTGCTGGTTAACTGACTCCCTTTGATGTAGGTATTCACAATGTTAGAGTGCCCTTTGATGTGGCTATGAATATCATTACTGGGTGCACTGCTCCCCCCATCAAAGTCTGAGGACCATTACTACCTACATATCTGTCATCATCTTTCACTCCCTCCCTCCCTCCATGTAGCTCCCCTGCTAGCTGTGGGCTGACTATAAAGCCTAAAAGCCTACAAGCCTAAGCTAGAAGGTCACTCTTCCTGGTCTCGATTATTACTCAATCACAGATCATAGAATCTCTACCAGTTAATGGAATGTAAACTGCTTTGTGTTTGTTATGTGCTGTTTATTATAGTAGGGCTGCATGATGGATTCAAACATCGGCTCTTTTGGAAGCATTAGTTGGAAGTGAGCCATTCTTGGAGCAAGTAGCCAATCAGATCTCTAGAAGAGAGTCACATGACCACCTGAAAACTTTACATACACATAATAATAATAATAGGACACTAAATTTTCATTAGTGCACTCTTTTTTTTTTACCAGACCCTTCCCTTTTTGAGGAGCCCACTGCACTTAAACCACGCTAGCTACTTCATCATGGGATGGGATGGGTGGATACCTTATAGCTCATAATGCAGCTTGTAGAGGAGGGGAGGGGGAGGCTTGTTCCTGTTTAGTTTCTGGACTGTCTTTCTTGTTACGCTGTTGTCTGCCATGTTTTCTTCTTCCTTGCTTGGTAGCTCAAAGGACCAGTGTACCTCTGTATTAGGTATGTGCCCCCCCCCTCTGGCCCATTGACCCTCGTAATTTAATTTAATTAACGCCACTAATTAGGGATAATTGAAATTGGCAACACACTGGTGCCAAGTGATAAGTGGACCAGCACTAACTCCCATTTTTTACTTAATTATAAACAATTCCTCCCCTCTCCAGCTCTCTGTTCATTAATTATTACAAAGCCTTACTTTTCACTGCTCAACAATGAGCTATTTTTCTCATGGGTAATTATGTGGCTTTGTTCAGACTGGGCGTCAGCAGTGGGTAGCTATATATCTGCTAGGATGGAAGCAGCATATTAATTAATTCTATTACACGCTAATCTTGTTACAGCCTTTGTGTCTTTGAATCCCCAACCCGAGTGATTCTCTCTTTGCTTCTGTCGGACACTTTGCTTGTCCGGTAACCCTTCTTGCGTCACGCACAGACGAGCCCTCACCCGTACCCATGTTCACGTACATGTATAGTAGCACTCATTAGCGTCCAATTATATCATCATGCGTGTAGGTGCATCTATTATATATGTTGCTACATCAAGCCAATTATAATAATTGATTTATAGTTGAGTCTACGCTTGTGTTGTACGTGTAGTGTAGTGTGGGTCTTCTGTCCTTCCGTCGGTCTGTCTTTTAGTTTGATTCCCTCATCATCCAAACACTACAGTGTCATCATTTCAAAGGAAGGCCAGCTGCCGACCTGCTACTCTACTCTACACTCACATACACACACATGATGCATGCGTGTACGTATGTATGTGCGTGTGTAATCGTGTATGTCCGCGCTGCGAGGAATTAGCGAATGTTGTAATCATAACTTTGTGTGTGTGTACGTTGTATTGGCGTTAAGAGTAGGCTGTGTGTATGGTGTGGGTCTTCAGGTCAGTGGTAGTGGTAGCTTCTGGGAACTGTTCCAGTGAAGCTCTAGCTGGAAAATCTACAAATAATTCATTGTCTCTCTCTCTCTTTTTAGGCACATTTGTAAGTGTACCGGTGCACCAAAGAGTTGCCCTGTTTATGCATAATGTCAGTATAAAAACAGCATCAAAATGGCTATAAAAATAGTAACAGTTTTGAATTTATGCTGGAAGGAAAGTACATGTATGTATGTATGTAGTATTGAGTCATGCTGGAGTGGTGCAAGGCTCCTCCTCTCTCCCCTCTCCCCCTCTCTCCCCTTTGATGTGGGGCAAACAGCCAGTCAGTAGGCTTTCTGCTGCTTTGCTGGTAACTCACATAATAGTACGTAACTGTAGGTCCAAATCATTGCGAAACGGTTGTGATTTATGAGTGTGTTTGTATGCATGCATGCATAATGTCATAATTATTGCAGTGACCATGTATGGGGTGGATGCTTTGGTGTGTGGCTATGGTCGCCGTGGCAACGTTACCCTCATGCATGAGATAATTCAATAATGACTAAGCTCTGTTACTATATATAGCATCATCCACGATAGTAATAATAATAATATATTACAAAAAAACTGACTGTGGTGCTATGCATCGCATCTGTGCATCTGTGACGCCTAATTCATGGCGGTGTTCGTTAAGTCCATTGTGGCCACTGCATCCGACCATTATCCTATTATGGCCAATATACTACATCCACCAGTAAGGAGATTAACCCTTCCAGGTGTGCAAATTCAATATGGGGGCGGACAGGGGGCTGCATGCTTAAGATTTTCGAATTAAACTTGATTGAATCACGTAGAGTTTAAGAATTAAATTAGGCAGTCGGGCGGTATAAATGTCAGATGTATACATGCCATACCTGATTAGATTTAACTTCTGGAATGGGTGAGGGTAGACTAGTATAATTTCTGATTTTGCCTGGAAAGCAAAAAAAGGAAATTCTTGTCCTCATACTGCTTACTGCAAGAGACTAGAAAGATGGGGAAACTTATTATGCAAGTCATGTAAAATTGAATTTTTTTAAAAGACGATAGGTACATCATAGCTGGCATAACTACACATTCACCGAGGGAGGCTGGCGGAATGCTTTGGACATCAAACGACTCAAGAATTTTCTTTAAGGAAAGTTCAGCGATTAGTGAGCAAACATCACAAAAACAAACTGTCCGTGTACATGCACTCTAGAGAGAGAGAGAGAGAGAGTGAGTGGTGGGGTTTTGTGTAGTAATCCTATCAAATGGTAGGAAGTGTGCTATAGGATGTCTAAAAAACAACCCTTACCTCCCCCCCCCCCCCCCCCTGTGTGTGTCTCTGCATACCTGCATAATTGATCACTCAGAGAGAAGGGTGACGTGACCCACTCTGGGATGGCCATGGAGACCAGCTGGATTTACAGACATAATTTGTAAATAAAAGGAGCCTCTAGAGATATGCATACACAGGTGTGTTTTTTAGGGAATAGAGGGAGGGAGAGAGATTGAGAGAGAGAGAGAGAGATGAGGGAGAGATAAAGAGAGAGAGAATAACTGTTACAGCTGCAAACTTTAAATTCCAAGTGAGCATGTGTACACGAAGCAGTCATGATGTATCTGTGTACAGCAGCAGTGACCTGTCGGTGTGAGTGCGTGCTCGCGATGTGTGTGGTGTACGACATTTATCTCCGTCCCCCTCCCACTAGTGGCACGCTAGCTACGCTCGGTATTCGTGTCAATGGTGTCCCGTAGAGTCAACAGTTATTCCAGCGCTACCTCTAATTCCCATTCATCTGTGTCAACACACTCTATGCACCATGTGGCTCCGCGTACACTGATTTATGTAGCGCAACTTTATGTTAATTAATGTGCCAGTTAACGACCATTACGTATCTCTGCGTGTATACACTGATTAAACTAGCACATTTTTGCATTAATTAGTGTGTCAGCTAACAATAACCACAAATAAATGTGGCTATGTGGACACTAATTTAAATCAACAACCATAGCATCAAGTAAACATGTTTCTCTTTGATTGGGACCAGTTTGGCCTGAGCAGGCATTGCCAATGAGATGGTTTAGGTTTGGGATTGGGCAGTAGAAGATAAACCTATTATCCTTGAACTTTCATGTGCTCTAGACTCATAGGCATTACATTGTATTGCATAATATTCAGTAAAGCTTGTCTGAGCAATAGTGCTCTACATATCTCTTAGGAGCACAGATATGATAATACATCATCCATCACCTTGATCTAACCTATGACCGGCGCGCCTCTAGGACTGACTGACTTTTTGATCGAAAGTGCAGCCATATCTCTGGACGAAATCTCTCTCAGTTTTGTACACAAGGTCACTTTGTCGTTTTTCCATGAGGAAAACCTACAGCCTTGTTTTCGCTAACGGCAGGCGCCAGCAAGGAAATTTTTATGAAAAAGTTCATGGCCTAGTTTTTTAAAGAGTTGCCTTTCATCTTGGTCAGCGTGTGTACAATATATCCCAGCTCAGCCAAAATATTTACTCATGAAAACGATCACATGCTAGTAGCTATAGTACTATAATAGTACAGTCAGCTGTCACATGTTTATATCTTTCTGGTCACATGTACCATGCACCCTTGGTAACCATGGCAATGACCATTACATCACTGCATCACAATGGAGTGGCTTACATATCATATCGTGTCAGGTCAGCGGTTACGATGTATAGGGGTGTGTGTGTATGTTGAAAGGTTGCTGTTGATCTATCCAACCAAGAGGAACGTGAGAAATGACGGTAGGAAAGGGTCATAGGAGAAGAGAGGTCTTCCCAACTCTCTCTAACCTGAGGGATATGATATGTAGCCTGCTAGTATGTGCAATTGTGTGCTACTGTGAGCATGCTGGCAAAACTCAGTGTACTCAGTTGTATGTTGACTTGAACTCGCTTAAAAAGTGATTAGGTTCAAAAGCTGCTAATCTCTTGCTCCATTTGTGCTGGCCGAACTGTCTGTGTACTCAGTTGTATGTCGACATGTGCCATATATAGTAAACAAGTACTTTGGTTCAAGGGGGGCAAGGGGAAGGGAGGGAGCTAGCTGTGTAGTAGTATGGAGATCAAAGGATTGAGGTCTAAGCTGCTTATCTCCTGCTCCATTTGTTTGTCCATCCCACCATACAAAGAGGCACAGGATGAAGGACAACATATTATGTAGCTAGAGTAAGCAAACGCATTGTGTGCTTAGGTGCTGTGAGAAAATGGCTTATGATTATTTTTGTTGACGTCATTCATTGACCTATTTGACCACTCTACACCTGCTCTGGGTTATTAAGTGTGTGAGGGTGTAGAGTTAAAAAGGAAGCATGTGCTCCGTTGCCATGGTAAACCAGGAAGTGACTGGATTTGCACAAAGGATGTGAGGTCAAAGAGTCTATGGTTATAGAGAATGGTGCAGGGCACTAACTAGTACTGATTGATAAGTGCTATATCCTCACCTCAAGTGCACACACACTCATAAGCAGTGAATTATGAGCTGTAATCTTTTAATCTTTAGCATCATCAACACCTTCTGTTTCCCAACACCCCCCAAAGGAGCATTATTCTCTCTTAAGAGTTGATCAACATCAGCACTGGTGCCTGTTATTTCCCAGCTGCCTCCCCAGTCCCAGCCCCAGCCAGGGAGCTAGATCTCTCGATTGTGAGGTGATCTCCATGGGTAGGCACCCATGCCTGACGTTTCCCAACCAATTTGCTTCTCCATTAGGGAATACTATAGCAAATCCATTACCACTAGTGCAGGTATTTCCCAACCTCCTGCCCTGTATGATAGTGTATTATATCACTTTTGCCTTAAAGCATTAATTTTAGTGAGAGACCTACACGTAATTATATACACTCTACAACTGCATTCACTATCTGGGACCTTCATAATATAAACTGGCCTAGTGTTAAAAGGAAGCTCTTATTGTGTTACCCGACCTTAGATGTGGTTTGGGGAAGAGCTGTTTATCCATAAGAGTGGCCAGCCTCTCCCTTCCTCTTCCCCTTCCCCTTCCCCTAGCAATAGCTTGACCATTGAATTTTTTTTCTTCTTTATCTCTCCATCTGGTCTAGTCTGAGAGTGGATGTGGTCTCCCTTCCCACTCTCTCCATGCCCATATCATATTATGTAGTTTTACTAATAGATGGTATCAAATTGCGCCCTCTGACCTTCCTTCACTCTTAGCTTTGTCGTGGTTTCAAAGTGAAAGTATTCTCTCCTTTTAGAACCAGTGGAGAAGATAAAGAGCAGTTGTTATCAAATTGCCTCCCTTGTCTTTGTCGTGGTTTCGAGAGTTGCCATAGTCCCTCCTCGATATCATAAATCAAGAGGGGTGAAGATCATCATCATCATCTTTGACTTTCTATCCCCCCACACCCCCTGCTAGCATGCTCAGTATCTGTTGTGGTTTCACCATGATGTCAAATCATAATTAGTTTTTTGACCTTCCACCCCCATCCTTTCTCCATGCGTGTATTTGATGTGGGAAGCAGCCTGGTAATAAATGAGCTGCTAATTCACTAAGTGAAGGAAGTCTGTCTGGGTGAAGGGTAGATCGAGGGCCCAGCCTGAGGGTGGTTCTTGAACTTTGTGGTGTATGGTTGGAGCAGCTCGCCCCCTGGACAGGATGCAGTATTGTTTTTACTTCCCTTTTTTTGCATAATGACATTTGCTATCATAAGTCACCATTCCTGCTAATGGTGTAGTCTGAATTTCCCTCGTAGCGTCACCACTTCCATGGCTTGCCTTATAACTATTGTACTTCTAGTGCATTGTCTCTTAGTTCCGGCTTGTGGGCTCAAGTGGCTTCATTGAGTTGTGTATGGCAGATGGGGGAGAGAGAGAGGTAATATTAGGATTTTTGGGCATCAATTTTGCTTCATTAGCATAATATGCAAATTAGGAATATTAGGATTTTTTTTTAGCCTTCTACTCCCATAAGGTACAGTGTTGTCCATGATTATCTCAGGACTTGGGGTAGGATTAATTGTCACAAAAGATCATGGCAGCCCTCAGGTGTGTGTGTGTGTGCATGTGTGTGTACTACACTGTGGGTATCATGTTTGTACAGCGCGAGTGAGTGTGAACGGTTGTGGTATCACATTATCACATACCTCATCCCCTGGCCCTCCTGCTGGCTGGCTGACACCAGCCCAGGATGTTTGGTGGAACTCACTCTAAACATGGGTGTGTCTCCAAAATACCAACCTCTTTTTAGAACATCAAATAAACCCTCTAGAAGGAGAGAGAGAGGGAGAATGCTTGTGTGTCTGTGTGTGATCTGTTATTGACAGTTTCTTTGCCTTTTGCCTGAGTTACCTAATCAACACGCGTCTCAGCTTACATGTAGTACTGATGTATGTATGTGTGTGTGTACAGAGGACTGAAACTTGCTACACCTATGTCACAGCCTTCATCAAGCATATCCAATGTTCCTGAGCCATATCATCTCTCTCCCCTCTCTCTTCTCTCTCTCTTTCTCTCTTTGTGTGCTTGTGTAGCCATCCATCTGGCCTGAGTGCTTGCTGTATTACATCCCTCTGGCTGTGTGGCTATAATAGTTGTTTGCTTCAATATCTGGGGAAAACAGCTATTATATTATGTCATATTTGAAATATTCATCAAAGGAGTCTCTCCATTTCATTCAGACGGTATATACCCCTTAAATGGGATAGCTTCAGGTATCCCCTGACTCATCTCGTTGCACTCGGGCTATTTGGGCAATGTGCTGATTAGTGGAGGCCATTTTCATTTCTCTGTTCTCTTCTCCATTCATCCACTTAGCTGGGAGCCACGCATTCCCCCAACTAACATACTATAATCAACATCCTTGTTTTGTAGCCATTTATGGTATGTAGGCTAGCTAGGACTATGGACAACATCTGATTTTTTTAGGTGTTCTCATTTCAACCATACCCTTTTTAAAGCGGTATCCACTATATAGGGGGTATTGGCCCAGACGGAACCAATCACTGGAGACTGCATCTAATTAACGACCAAACAATGGAATTCTTCCATTCTCGTCGCGTCCTAAGTGAGCCACCGTGCAATATTTGGAAGTTGGCTAATTCGATGCTATTGGTTGCATTTTTACGGCTTGGAAATTGCCCTTCGCCACAATTGCACAAACACAGCCGTACTATAGTACAGCACAGTGTGGCAGGCATGAAGGATATTATTATATTATTGTATATATGGGGGTAGAGGGAGTGTGCGGTGATGGGGAGAGGGTGATGAGGAATGCTAGATGGTCCGTGGTGAAATTCCATATACGTGGTGCTGCTGATCATCGTCACCTCTACTCCCCCTCACTGCATGCATGTATGTATGGCATTGAATGGCATATTGTTATAGCTATAGCATAAAAGGGGTTTCCGATTCCAAGTATTACCCCCCCCCCCCCCAAACCAAAACAAGAGAAAAACAACTGTGTTTAATTGCACAGCGGCATAGTGACTGTAGGATGTCTACATGTGCATTTTAATGTATGTACCCTGAGAGAGAGAGAATCTCAAAGAGAGAGAGAGAGATATAGAGAAAAGCAACCGCGTACTTTGTTTTGAAAGATCAAACGCGCCTCCCCAGAAGTGTTTATCAATTTCCTCAAGTAGCTGGACCTCACTCACACAACTCTTCTAATTTTATTATTATCGTTGTTTGTTTTATGTAGCGGGTAAACATTGTCCAACTCACCGTGTACCGTACTATCGATCGTTTCCTTAACCTAATTTTGTATAAACAACTGTATCTCTTTGATCTGGTCATAAAGACACGCTGCAACAGGCGGCAAAGGAGGCCATTTTTAGTTAGCTTTGTATGTTTCTAAAGCTTCTTAGCTTTTTGCTTCTATATACTCCCTCTTCTATACAATGTCATCCCCCCTCCAACCCTTGCAGCTGCCGTGAGTCTGGCCAGTGAACAGATGGAAACAGCTCCATGACAACGAAATTTAGATAATTATTAAATAGTAATATTTAGGATATTATATAACTCTCAAATCACATCACAAATTAAAATTGATATTCATGAAATTTTATTGTATTGAGCTCCAACACAAGACTATTTAAACTATATTCACATCCAATGTATATACTCTCTACGGAAACATTCTAATATACTGTATACTGAACTTTAATGTGATACTATCTGTCACAATGTCACAATGTCTGTACTATATATTATAATAATAATTTTATGTTCCCTCAGATTAATTAATTTTTTTGCGCATGTATATACACTGCATCTTCACTTGTATCTGTGTACAATATTATTGTATAATATTACTGTATGACAATCTGTTTCTCTGTGATAATTTTTGGCACTGCCACGAGTGTGTTATGGATCTTGGACGTCGACGTTGTTATCATTAAATATATGTTTTTTTAATGCTCAACTTGTGAGTCTAGTGAGTCCAACAAGCGATAGTTGCATAACTGCATGAAGCGCGCGTGCGCGTGCACGATCGTCGATTTCCTTGGAAAATTTTTAATCAACTCAATGGTGGATAAATTTGCCAAAAATGATGACTATATTATTATTAATAACCGAGGCATAATATATAACAGTTGATTCAATGAACACAAGACAAGCTATAATTAAAAACAGCTGTGTATATACAACCAAACCAGCATATGTACACAACACACATCTTTCTACAAAAACAACCACAAACAGACATTCAAATACATACACACTTGTACATACTATAAAATACGACACACACTGGATATAAAATAGTACATAAACACAGTAGTACATGAACATACACACATAATTAAGCAAAGTCACTGAACTATGAACAGAATGTACGATCGAATGTTTAGATTACGGATTAAGATAAGAAACATCGAAGAGAGCACAGCACACAACTGTTGTTGACAGAGGCTAGGAGATCAAAGGAAAAGAGTTTCAAAAACTGTTACCGTTCAATTCTGAAAACGTTTTCAATTTATCTAGAGAAGGCTGTGTTGAATTTGATTTGACCAACATACACAAACATAGTACGTACACGAGCGTGTCATATCTGATGCATCAGATCTCAGACTAAACTTTCACTTCGTGCGAATATCAGTTCCATCTGTGCCTGAGTCTGCGGTGGAGCAGGGTCGCATCGGCTCGGCAGCTTGTGTATATCGCCAGCAATCACCTTGAAGCTTTGAGGCACCTTCCGAGTCGGCGAGAGGGGGGACATGATTTTCGGCTCGCACGGTTCCCCCCCAGACCCCCGCGAATTTATCCTGTGCCTGCTCCCTGGGGTCGTACTCGAGGGGCGAGTGATGCTCGAAGAGGACGGAGTTTTTGACATGTATCTCTCGCCGCCAGACGATGTCCTCGGGCGGCTTCGGGTCTCGTTGACGGGAATTGGTCGGAATTGGCAGTCGGAGGCAGCGAGTGCCAAACTGTGGTCCTGTTGTTGGATGATGTAATCCGGTGAGGTTGTCAAGGCAACAGTGGAAGAACCGTGTGGTGGTGCGGAAAGCTGCAGCTGTTGATAGTTCCCTGCTGCCGATGGAGTAGTGGTGGTGGTCGACTCCATACACAGCGGAGAGGGATTTCTTGGCGACGTATCGCTCCTCGAAGGCGATTGGCTCGTTCTTCTCTCTCCCCTCCCGCCCCTCCCCCTCTCTCGGCTTCCTCGGGAGGCGTGTGATCCTGCGCTGCCACACCTCGATCTGTTCAAAACCTCGTAGCCAGTATCCTCATCGTCGTCAATGCTCACTCGCACGGCCGTGATTGGTCGAAATTGTGCGGCGTTCGGTGGCAAATGGTGGCGTTGGTTCTCACCGCCACTGAAGTATCGGTGAGAGTGCGAATCGAGGGAGCCACAGCTGTCAATTCTCCTCATGTGTCTCTGCTGGTCCAAGACGGAGATCCTGCCTCCTTCGAGGACGGCGTAGCTGTGCTCTCCCTCTGGTTGGCTGAAAGAGAAGTCACGTGGTGGAGAGGTTTGTAGTCTCTGGTGGCTAGGCGGGGCCTGAATGGTGTATGCGAGGGAGGGGGAGGGGGAGGGGGAGGGAAAATTAAATTTTTATAGATAACAGTTGATTACACGCACTGTGTGTACATGTGTGGTATGAAGTATAATAAAGTATACGACCTAACTTTTCTAGAATCTGATAATCTTTACTGACAATAATTGCTTTCCAAGGATGGGCTCAGTGATAAGACCTTATCGAGTCAGTGTGGTCGTGGAGATTGCATGTTTTGCATGTATTATCAAAAAAATATCAATCCTGTGGTGCAACCATGTGATCATGTGACAATGTCGAGCGAGTGTACGTGTGCATGCAGGACTTATCGATCGATCGAATGTCGTACCTGGTACCATTGATCGAACCCAAAGGGGATATTATATTTTTAATAATTATCGTACGTGTCCATGTGCACGGTACGTGGGGCCATTAGAACACACAAGATGCGAAACGGTGTAAATTATTGATCACGCCCGAGAACATCCACTATCCACCCTGCACCAACACTTTGCACCATGCTCACTATATTATATAGCTAGCTACAAAAAATTCACTAAGTATATGTACATAGCCATGCATGTAGTTCTGATTGGTGTATACATACGAACACGCATACATGCGTTGCGTCATAGTATACTGTATACTGTACACATTTTTTTATAAGGTGGTTTGCTTTTATCGGGTGTAACACGAGCCAGGGAGGCAATTGAGGTCGATCACAGCAAACATGGGAAGACAATTACTAAATAATTTCACAATAATGCAGAGCAAAAGATTAAAGGATTGAAAAACTTCTTTAAAAAAGAAGAAGAGGAGGGTGCTTAAATACGTTTTATGGAGCAATCGGATTCAGAAAGATCTAGAAATTCTAAAATAACAAGAAATTTATAGCGACTATAAATATTGGACAGGAACTATAGATGCATCTATTATTATAGTGTAGATTGATCCTTAAAGCTAACTACGACAAATTAAAAATCAAGGGATCACATGGCTTGCTACTTGAAATAGGAACACACCGAGCTTGATCAATGTTACAGAATTGCATAATCCATTTGCTTCATCAGTGTAGGTAAACATCGTGTCGTGGTCTATTCAATGCCGATAAGATATTACAGTACGTGACCACACACTCACTCGCACACAAAGGATTGAATCGGCCAATCACAATGTGTTTCTCCTTTCACACAATTCAAGAGAGTGAGAACTGAAATAGCTACATTCATACGTACATACATGCGTACACAGTCTGCAATGGAGGCCAAATTCGTCACCATTCAAAGGCTATTCAAAACATTGGCCCAACACCATGCCCACCGTGACATGAAATACTACATTCTAGTAGCACGTCTACAGTCTAGTCTGTTGGGACTACCCTCGTGCCAAGCCATGTGTCACTACCCTCTACAGTTGTGGTGTATATATATGCAACTAGGAACCAATCAAGAGAGAGAGGGAGAGAGAGAAAGGGTGGCGGCATGCATAAATGTCTGCTTGTATGTGCGCCAAGCCAAGCCAACTGTCACTACCCTCTACAGTTGTGGTGTAGCAACTATGAACCAACCGAGACAGAGACAGAGAGGGAGAGAGAGAGGGTGGCGTATGCATAAACATAGCACGTCTGTCTGCCTGTACGCCTAGCCAAGCCAAAGTGTGTTGTTGTCAGGTTAGTAACTGTCAATAGAGACAGAGACAGAGAGAGAAAACAAAAACAAGCCCCGGCCCTCTCCTTGTGTCTGTGAAAAGCTTAGAAGCCTCAACAATGCATAAACATGGCCAGCTCCCTCCCTCCCTCCCTATCCAGAGCTGGTGGGCGGGAGGGGAGAGGGGGGGGGGATGAGGGGGAGGCAGGTGCGGGCAAAGGGAGGGATATACGCTATATTTGTTTGTGTGCCAGACCGAGTATTGTTTTGTGGTTAGTAGCAGAGAGTCATTGTGATATGGGTGTGTATCAAGTTGTGATCCACCTCACAAAGCCATGCTACGTATATGTTATAGTAGCTGCCCTCAAAAGTTTAGAGTAGCCCAAGTCAAAACATCACTGCAGGTTTCCCGTGAATACAATAAAATTGGACCTTTTTTAACCACAGTCAGACTAAATTGAAGCATAAAATTAGCATTAATTTGATAGTTAATTTGCCCCTTCCTGTCGATACACCTGTTACAAAGTCTTTAATGTTTTGAACAATCAAGTATTAACTTTGTGCTGGAATGATAAGGGTTAAATTATTTGCTTTGTGCTGGAATGACAAGGCCACACAATACAATAGTTGCGTTTCTTTCAATTTTGAGCTTTTGGTGCATATGCACCGGTGATCAGTACCACCATTAAAAAAAAAAAAAGCATTTTTTTGGTTGTCCTAACCACACTACAGACATGGGTAGTGTGGGTACGTGTACTCCTAGACTACATGTAGTTGAGGTTCACCTTTATCTTCCTGGCCACAGTGAGGGTGATGTCTTGGTCTTGTTCGAGGAATAGCAGGACAGCTTCTTCAGGGTCATAGACCTCAAATCCGTTCACCTGTGGGAAAAAAGGTGAGAGGAGATAGAGAGAGAGGAAGGAGGGAGAGAGAGAGAGAGAGAGAGAGGTGAGGGGTGAGGGGTAAGTGGTTGAACAGGTGACTAAGATAAGGGTGGCAGTGTTTTGCTTGCTACATGACCACGTACATATTGGGACACGTCCCCTGGCCCTTTAAAGACTTGGACAATGTGGCAAAATGTATACATGCATGTACATGTACATGCACTAGCTAGAAATGTGACAGCACAGCTGTAGAACTACATGCATAGGTAGTGTATACATGTACCAGGCCATTGACAAACAGCTCTTCAAATGACAGAAACATAATTGCATTCACTGTGTGTGAGCACTAGCTCTGTAAAGCATGTATACCATGGACTCGACGTTTATAACTTAACCCCGTGACCCCGCGGACGTGGTGAGGAGAGTCAAGATCAAGGAAGGGAGAGCATGCACAGACTGGCGGAGACCGACCGACCGACCGACACGACAGGGAGTTGACCGACCCAAGATTAGCAAGCTAAACCAAAAATATCTCAAATATCACCGACAGCTGTACAAGTCACATGTCTCCCTCTGCTGGGGGTCAAAATTATTTTTTACCAATATTATGCGAAATTGATATCCGTCATGAACTGTTAATACAATTGCCTGAATGTTTAATATGATTGTTAGCCACAGGTTAAGGTTATGGCCCGACAAAATATTAGTGTCTGTCAACTCTGTCCGTCTGTGTGTGTGTCTGCTGGCCAATGGCATGATCATGATCTATGAAGACAGCTGCTTCTGAGTGGGAAATAGCTGTAAAAAATCCCTTACCCACAGAGTCATGGCACCTCACTCAACACATGTACTTACACACACACATCTGCATGCTCATTACATGACAAGCAAAATTTATTAAAAATAGTATTCTTCTCTGCCAAAAATGTTGATGATGGAGAAGAGAGAACCATGCTCTCGTGGTCAAATCCAGCAACTCAATCTGACCACATTTCCAACCACCCCCAGCTAAGCTGTAGGTTGTCTTGCTAGCTACACATGGCAACCAGGCCCCTCCTAGGCTGTGATCAAGCTACATTGGAATTCAAGACTAGAGAGAGAGAGAGAGAGAGAGAGAGACCTAATAGATCGAGAGAGTGAGGTACGTAGAGAGGAGAGGTTTGCTTTGATCCTTGCTGGCTTCCTGGAAACTGAATACCACTGGCACCCACTCTCAGTTCTCATGATCTTAGACACACGAACACCTGAGGATACTCCTTCCCAGAAGGGAAACCAGCTATATAGACCTTATATACACAACTCGAGTTATACAATAAAACCAGACCCTTTACAGTAACATACATGTACATCCTAGAAGTGCACATACGTATATTAGGCAGTCATTTATATTACGTCATGCACGTGAACTGAGGAAAGGATGTTAGACTGGCTAGCTAGCAATAATGTGTAATTTGAGGAAGGCGGGAAAGGAAAGGTTGCGTCTGTATAAGCTCTACTTAATTGTGTACACAGCACTTACTTAGATGTACCTTAAAAAACGAAAATGTAACAGTGGACACCACATCCAAAGGGGACGTGCACTCATCATGGACACACAAGTACAGGAAAGTTTGCCGGGAATGGGGCAAACTATACCTGACCATCACATCAATTTCAGGTGCATCAATTGAATCCAAAATCTTGCCAGCCAGGCAGTGCTAATGCATATTTTACGGGCTCAAAGCTAAAGATGAAAGTGGAAGAGACATCACATAATCCATACAAATGGAATCTAATTGAAAGCCGCTCAAATTGCAGCGATATGACAAAAATGAGGGTGGCCCCTCGAGCGTACAAGCTAGCTGCTGTATGCTGCAGCTGTGTCTACAGGAATCCACAGAACACATGCTCGGCTCCTTAGTACCCACATCCACTGCATTCAGCCATAGGCTTTAAGGTCACCGTCGAACATATGCTAGTATCGTATGTTTGTGCACACAAACATGCGATGATTGAGTTAGCAGGACAAAATATGAGCTGCAGGCAGTAACTTTGAGAACTAGCTATATTATAGCCAAGCTTGTCTTGTCTTCACTAACTAGAGAGAGAGAGAGAGAGAGAGAGACGGGATGTAGAAATGCAGTTGTTACGTACGTAGTCGGAACATCTCGTTCTCAGCCACACCAAAGGTCACGCTAACACAGAAGACGTGGGAGAATACGCCCGCAATATGCTGCTTGCTGATTGGCCAGATTGTACGTAGTACGGATGCCGTGAAATTATGCAACACTTTAGCTCGCTAATAGGTACGAGTTTGCGCATGTTTGGAACAAGTTGGGTGGAGGGTGTAGGGATGTAGGGAGAACTGGAAAGGTTGAGCAATAGTCATTATCAGTTGGCAACCCAACGGGCTGCATCGAGCTGTTCCCTGGCAGTGCAGCTAGCTATCTCGCCCCCTCCCTTCTCTTATCAACTGGAACAAACCTTTTAGTTCAGCTTAATTACCAGCTCCCAGCCTCCCACTCCTCCCAACCCATTCAGCTCAAAAATATCTCTCTCCCTACAGCTATCCATCCCTATCTCTCCCTCTCCCCCTCGTTTCTCTCTCCCCCCTCCCCCCCTCTCTCTCTCTCCCTCCCTCCCTCCCACTCCAATCTGTTCCTCTCCACCAGCTGGCATCCTCTCTCTCTCTCCCTCTCCCTCTCCCTCTCCCTCTCGCGAGAAATCGCTGACTTGCAGTCATGTGCAATGCAAATGTTAGTCACCTATCGTTACCCACAACACAAGGTATCACTTCCCTCTATCTCCTCCCACGCACCGTGCAAGGTGGCAGCCACTGAGCCATTGTAAATGGCTCCTTTGATGCCGAGGGAGGGAGGATACAATGCAACAGTGGACCGATCGAGCTACGTGGCTTATGAATAGCTGGGAAGATAGGCTACCATAGATAGAGAAATCCATGCCTCACTGATTAACTGCACACGCTGAACAGTATACTACAATAATATACCGGCCACATGTGTACCATGCCCCACTCACTCGTATAATTCCCATAGTATACAATAATAAATTAATAGTATGTATGTCGCAGTGTTGAACAGAGCATGCGTGCATGCGCGCTCTATTATACGGCCGCTGGGGCATGGGACAGTATGCATGCTCGCTGTACTTACCTTACGGCGCTATGCATGCCATCCATTGATCACCGTTACGACCGGCGACAGAACTGAGGGTGACTAGCATGGCCGGGATCTGAGGATGTGTCAAAGTGGCCACGGTATGCGAGCACAAATTACAACATGATGCAGGTGGCATTCCGATTCGTACCGAGTCAGCTCAAGGGTATCACTACGCACCGTTACTGTAGGACAACTCTTATTACATAGAACAGCATGGTGTTGGGCGTGTAGCAAATGGGCAGGCAAGGCCCTACTTAATGTGTGAATACTACTGAACACGAAGCATGTCCAAGAGAAATGGTTTTAATTTACATGAAATACTACCCCTATTAAAATAAAGATAAGGCTATCGTAGTCATGATGCACGCACATATCATTATGCATTGTGCAACAGGTCTCCCCCTTCACTATACTAATGCCTGCCAAATGCAAACCATTTGTGATTCGGCTTATCATGTGTAATCTATATAAGAAGGTGATCATTATGAAATATCCCGCCAAAATTCAATAGTTGGTTTATAGCAATTATTATTGCGCAAGCGTGAAGCTTTGAAGGCGGGATGCAGCTATTAACGGAAAGATGAGCCAAGATCTTGTGGTTTGATAACTAATGACTTTGCAAGAATAAGATACTTTCAGATCGACCAGAGGATGGGGACATTCGTTCATTCATAGCTACGTAATAATTATTACTTTTCTCCCGTCAGGGCTGAAGATTGATGTCTTTTGTTAAAGGAAAAGGAATGCCAACTTTTGTTGCTTCAAATAATTCACACTTCTTTTGTCACTGTTCGCTTTAAATTTCTGCTATTCTCGACGGAACACAGCGGATTCAAACTATGCAATTAGTAAATATTTAAACCATAACACACTCTCACACACACACACACACACACACACACACACACTCACAAATATAAACTATTGTTGTTAATGCTCGGCACCATAATACGCATTTTTCTCCTAACTGTCCATTCCATGCATGGCTCCATTGGTTGGTATAGACGCTCGAGCTTTCTAAACATTCCCACGCACGCAGCTTTGCATACGACAACAGATCGATCGAGTCAACAGACGGCGACAAAAGCAGAATGGAATGGAATTCCAGGCACTCGGCTGTTGTTGCTGAGACGAGGTAAGCTAAGACCCAACATCATCCGCAGTTAGACCAACTACACCTAGATAATGTAACAGATCACGTCACCGTTCTGTCCTCTCTATCTCTATCTCTTTCTCAACTGACAAATTGAAGTGGTGTATACATTTCACCAACATTCTTGTTGACATAGAATCGGGTAAATCGGCCTGTTTATTGCCCGAGAGGTTGATAATTAGCGACTCAAAAGGTTCAAAGGTTGAAAAGGCGGACAGCGGGCACATTATGTGTCTTGTTCTCACCTGGCCATACTCAGCTAGCCAGCAGTGCCAACGCTATTGTTCCAACCCAGAGCCTAATTAATCCCTACCTACCCCCCTCAGACTAACGACTACCTAATCCACATTGTGCATAGCAAATCTTGCAGCAACTCCAGCCAGCCAGCCAGCTAGACGACATCCCTCTGTTTGGTAGCTAGCTATAGTGTCTGGCGCTAATGGATGCCATTGTGCCGGATAGAATTGTGCAAAGACTGCAGTTCTTCAGCACTATTGGCGCTATTCTAGTGCATTCATCCAGATACAAACGTACGCTCACAGCTGACAAAAGGCGCCTCATTAGCAGTATAATTATGAGGTATATTATTACGACAGATGGCACAGTATTATAATATTATTGTGGTTCAGGGCATTGATAAAGGTTAGTTACATAGGTGGCATAAATAATACTGTTGCATAAAATCAATGTGCACCTGCTCTCACACTATGCATGCATAGCTCGACAAAAATCTGGACAGTTTAAGAATTAAGTTTAAGATGTGGGCCAAAAAAAAGCATAGTGTTACATGCATACATACCTGAGGTCTGGACCACCATATCACCTGCATAGATCACAGTATACATACTATGTGGCATTTCGCTGACTATTAAAGATCACAGTATACATACTATGTGGCATTTCGCTGACTATTAAATTGTTTAAGGTTCTTAGAAGGACCGGCCGAGCTAGCCAAGGGAAGGTGCTGTAGACACTTTGTAGCGGCCATTGATTGGGAAATCACCTCAATCAGCTAGTGGGCTACTAACTAGCTATAATAATAATAGCTAGCTATATAATATAATGTAGCTATACATTTGATTAGATCAGAACTGCTTGATAATTGTTATGGCAGGTCTAGCTAGGGCGTGGGGCCAACTTAAGTGGCCAAAGATGTACTCCTGGATTCATTCACGGACAGACTCAAACGCTACGCTACACGCTCCAACACGCCACTCTGGCTAGATCTAAGAACTGAATTGGTGGTATTTCAAGAATAAGACGGGAAGCTCGCCCACTAATCGGGTCATAGCTACGGCAGCGCTATAGGCGGGCAGTCGGGCGTAAAGGTGACAACGCTTGGCAAACATTTCATAGAGTCTGGTTGCCAAGGATATTCTTGCTGTCTGTATCGCCTAGGCAACCTTACATAATATTACATCACTCTATACGTGCACACACATAGTACACACCACTGCCTGGTGCACGTCTGCAGTGCGTGTTTTCATAGGGACTGCATGTGCTATATTTGTCGTTTATGGAACATTCGTACGTTTGAAGTTTCAATTTTCGTTTGGACACATAATAATAAGAAAGCATACATAATAGTACGTGTAAAGTTAACGTATCAGTTTTTGGTCAGTGGTGTTTGCACAACAGCTGCAGACAGTTAGCTATTCACAGCGTGAGAAAGAACACCTGGTATCTTCATTGCACAGGTATACTGATTACAACAGCTGCCCTACAATCATGTAGCATATCCGCTGACTCGGCTAGTGACACACATGCATTCAATTCCCTCTCTCTCCCTCCCTCTCACTCTCTCTCTTTCCCTCTCCCTCCCCCCCCCCCCTCTCTCTCTCTTACACAACCTTGAGTGAATCGTAAAAATTCAGTTTTAGTCTGACTAATTTGCCCCAGTGTCCAAGTACAACCGAGTTTATTCCTTCAAAGGGCTGAAAATGGGAGTTAGCTCTGTGATGTACCCGTACATTGGTATTGCCACTAAAAACAGCTGTCTGGGATGGCTCTAACTGGCTGTAACTAGCTGTAACTATGCATGTATGAATGTAGCTAGTTGCATTGGTGTGTATGTTATGTTGTATGTTTGGCGCAATCGATCGAGACAAAGGTAATGGCATAATGCGATTATCGGTACTCACCCTTCGAATGATGTCGCCACAGTGAAGTCGGCCATCTTGAGCAGCGAGACCAGTTGGAAGGACCTGCGGAGGGAGGGAGGGAAGGAGAGAGAGAGGGAGAGAGAGAGAGAGAGAGAGAGAGGGAAAATTTTGACAATCAATGTTTTTCTATAGATAATGAATGCTCTTACCTCGCAAACATAGAGATGTCCTTTTGCTGACTGTGTGTCATATCCCAGAGTAATGCCCAGCTGGCTAGTACCACTCTTCTCCAGGTAGATCTCCTGCAGCAGTGGTCAGCAAAATCGTGAACAATGCTTATCAAAGCTGGCTGAGATCAGAAAGGAAAGGGAAGTAGCCCCAGGGAAAACACGGTATATGACGTGACGCATGCATGGGCACACGCAGTGGAGTGTATTCATACATGTAGATGGTACAGCCTCAAGCAGCGTATGATAACAGAGGCGAATTTGGTTATCGGGGAAACACTAGCACTGCCATTGTAAACAGAGGAGTCTCTTTTGACAAACAAGACTACAAAAACGTGTCTAAACTTGTCTCTCGATGAAAAACAATGAGTCAAGTTCATCACAAATACTAGCTGGCTTGGTTAATGAAGGGAAGTTAGCTAAATCTACTACGTGCACATGCGTATGTGTAGCTAAGCAACGGGAACCTGACTGCATGCCTCATGGGCTGAACTGAACTGTGCTCTGGAAATGAGCTAGCTAGGTGACTATACTCTTGAGAATAAATATTAACGATGCATAGTGGTAATAGCTATGCATGTACCTTGACCACAGCTACCTGCAAGTCAAATGTACATGTACCTACAAATGTTTACTAATTGTAAGTCCTTTCGCTGGTCGACTCAAGGTTATGAATCGATCTTTGGAGTATTGAATCTCTACAACAATAGAAGCAAGCTAGGGCCGCACTACTGTATGCATGTATACACTGTGCATCTGTGAACCATTAATAGATAATAGCATCCCATGTGTTAGCTAGCACTGCACAGCTTCTCATCAAACACTAGGTAACCGTATAGTACCACATTGAAAGGATTCTGGTTTTCTTTCTCTCTCTCTCTCTCTCTCTCTCTCTCTCTCTCTCTCTCTCTCTCTCTCTCTCTCTCTCATAACGTACCTCCACTTCATACTCTCCATCAATTCTGCAGTTTTTTCCCGCTACAAGTTGTTCAGCCGTGGTGCTGCCATCATCACTCATTCTCTTCCCATCACTGCTGCCGTTGTCGAAAAGATACTTCCTCGCCACGTCTTGTTCTGTGCGAAAATTCGAACGTCCCTCATATATAGATCGCTCAAAGGCCTGCATGTCTCCGACCACATGCTGTGGTTGTCCGACGACGTCGTGCTGTAGGGCGTGGTGATGTCGTCCGCCAGTCCCGCTGCTTCCGCTAGACAGTCCGCTGTCTTTGCTTCCCTTGCCCTCTCCCGCCGGCAAGTGTCGTGTCTGGTGAGGATGGTGATACTGGTGATGGTGGTGTGACCTGTGTGACTGATGTGACCGATTACTGTGCGACTGGTGCTTTGGTGCAGGTGGTCCCGAGGACGTTCTAAAAAACGTATTTCCCGCCGGAGAAACTGGTCTCTTGTGAGCCGCCTTCGAGGATCGGTTTGGTGCATCCTCCATCATAGGAATGCGATGTTTTGATCTGGCGTTCAGTGCACTGACACCGGCGGAAATCACTGGAGGAAGGTTCTCATCTTGTTGCGAAAGGGCGTCGGCGTACATGATCTCGTCATAAATATGCTGAGCCTCTTGGTCCGATTTGCTGCGATTGAGGTGTGTAGGCTTGGGGAATCCCCTTAGGATCGTGAGAGCCACCACTGGCTTGTCCTTGATCCGAGCGACTGCTTCTTGAGGATCTATCCTCGCCAAGTCGTAATAGTCGACCTACACAGATACACAAGCAAGCAAAAAGTGTTAATATTATTCTAGTCCTAGTTTAAGTATTCGTTCAAGAATTATAATTATATGATAATGTCCACAATTGGATTGATGAGTTTTGACGATGGCAGTGGGGTGGCCAGGCTCTGTCAAAATTACTCAAAACAGTCCCACATTCTGCCGCATTTTTTCCACTCGTTGCCACACACTGGTGGCTAATGAGGCGAATAAATATTAACGCTAAGTATATCAACTAACACCTGGGGATTAAACACTTAACTTCGATCTCCAGCCACACAAAGAAGCATGTTGTGCTAACCCTCCCTCCCTCCCTCCCTCCCTCTCTCTCTCTCTCTCTCTCTCTCTCTCTCCCTCCCCATCCCATGTTTGAAGCAACTGCTGCATCAGAGTATCTACGTATGCTACAGCTAGCTAGAGAAAATTGAAGTTTATTAGCAAAAATTTTAGAAAAGGTGGAAATTTAATTTTATGGTCTCTTGTGACTAGTCCAGTTATCTAAAGTATACTGGCAAATAAAAATCAATTCTCAGAATATTGAATACAGTGGTCCTGGAAAAAAAAATCTCATTTTTAGAGCCGCCAGTAGCCAAGGTACCACCCAAGCATTGTTTTGTCCCATTTCCTTTCCAAGAGGAATCCACTTGGCATTTACTGTGTGTGTGCATTATACTGATTGGCTGGATATAGAGATGTTTACCAGGCTGCCAGACCCGACAGTCTGGGACAACACTCTGCACTTTGTTGGAAACGGCAATACCAAAAAAATAGGCACGAAAACCTACTGATACGCAACACAATGCTATATACGATCATGGATGGAATACCATCCTCCCTCAGTCCCCCATGCATGCAACTAGCATGCAATTAATTTTGCTGCATGCCTGTATAATTATTATTTTTTTATCAACTTACTTGAACGATTCTGTCCCCTGCTTCGATGCCTGCTCTCCATCCCAGAGTGTCGGGATTGACCTTCTTCACGTAGAAGCTGAGCGGCTTTCCCTCGGGAGTCTGCAGAAACAAGAAACAAAAGGAGGCTTCTAATTAATCAGCCTTTTGAATGGCTTGCCATGATCAAAGAGAGATACAGATGCCTTTGCACAGGCTACTATGCAATCGGCACGCAATGCATGCATGCAGCCCGCCTATCGTTTGAAATTTGGAGGGATCTTACAGTCTGGGTAGCTACCACTAATTCCCCCACATCACTGACTCTAGGAGACCTTTGAATGTCGATGCATGCACACTTTTTCCGAGTCTTAATCGACCATACCTTTTCTCCGCAGACCAGTACAAGACCCAGCGGCTCTTTGGCGCGGGTCCTCTTCAGACGAAAGCTGTGCGTTGTACCTTGCATGGCCGCCGTCTGACGATGGTTCTGCAAAGAATGACAGGTTGCAAGGAGTTAGGGAGAGTGAAGTGCGAAAGATTGACAAACAGCAATTAGCTAACTATTGGCGGCGCGATAAAAGCTGCCAAGTGTCAATAACGCTGATTAGCGTAAAACCCAAACAATGGAGACGCACCATTCCAGTTGGTATGCGCTGCTGTTGCTGCTGTAAGTGTTGTATCTGGCACGTCCTGTTTGTGCACAGACTCGGCGATCTCTTTGTCGTTGCTCCGCTTTTCGTCGTCAGCTGCACGGCGGCGTTATGATGGCCGAGTCCCGATCCGGAGCTTCGCGTTCTCTTGTGATGCACTTTGTATGGAGGTTGCGATGCTTGCTCCTTACTACTCTTCTTGCCCTCGACTGTGGAGCGTCCGAGCTGAAATTGATTCGATAGCGCTTTGGTCAATTTTGGTTTTGGCCTGTATGGACAGGTGCTCTCGTGTAGTGCTTTATCAGCGAGTGGAACTTGGACTGTGCAACCGAAGTGTTGATATTTGCATAGCGTGAGTAGACCGGATATGCGTTTTTCGATGTGAAGCGGTCTTTTCATCTGATCCGCTTCCACCTCCCCGCAGCGTTGCGGGCAAATTCCATAAACATCGATCCACCCCAGAAGGCACGATAAGCAGAAAACGTGACCGCAATTGGTGGTGCGAGGATCACGAAGGACGTTCCCGCAGATCCCACACTTGAGATAGTCGTCAACTGAATGGCGATCAACGAACCATTGAAGTGGGTAGCCGCTCTCCGAAGATAGCATACTGTTTATACGAAGACAACGAAGGCGATAGGCTAGCGATACAATAACAATCCTACCACAAACTCTTTCTTCTCTTTCTAGTTATATCTTATTAGTCGACTAACAAAGAACCGGTTTTTGGAAGCTGTTTTCACGCGGATGCTAGTCTTAATATGAACGCTGGCTTGCGATCAAAACCATAATAGTGGGTGTCTAACTGCATTAGGCGCATTCTAAGATTATGGAAATTCCATATTGAATTTGTTAACCGTAAACAAACATTAGCTCTCGTGCTAGTGGAATGTGATTGCGTATCTGCGTGTATTATTGTTTGAATTTCGCGCGCTCAGCATGCAAAAATCTGCATCAGGCACATGCGCGCATGCGCAGTACGGTAGGCGGGCGAAAATTTGGCGGGTAATCAGCTGTTTCTGCACTAGGAGCTCTTGTCTTTGGCTGTTTAAGCAATAAAAGCGTCTAAAAACTTTCTACCATGAGTATCGAGCAAGACAGAGGCGGGAACGAAGTTTTGAAGAAGGTAAAGGAGTATATACACGAATAAAACCACTTCAAGCTTCTTGCCTTTCTGCCCTGCTCTCTCCATTCAGCTTCTGGAGAACTCTGACTTGTTTGGGACTGGGAATGAGAGCGACAGTGGAAGTGAGGGAGACAGCCAGCCAGCTGCCAGCCAACAAAAAGCTTCTTCTCAAGCTTGGAGGGAAGAAAGGGAGGAGGAAGGAGGAGAAGAGAGTTCTCCATCACCTCAAGTGGAAGCTAAGAAGGGTAGGAAAAGCAGAAAGGAGACAACTAAGACAGCAAAGGTAGTATATATGTGTGTGAGAGAGAGGGAGAGATGTAAGGGAGCAAGAAATTATAAGGTGGTGGTGCGTTTGAAAATTATAATACCACTATTGCATGTATTGCAGCCCAAAAAGGTGAAGAAAGCTGAAGTTCAGATGATGTACAGTGACAGTCAGAAGCTGGTGCGAGGTGAGAAAATCAGTTGATAACTGTTTATTAAGTTGTATTCACACCTTAATACCCTTATCAACACATACCCATTACCCCATACACGCATACCCCGCAGAGTCCTCAGTCAATCTTCCCAAATACCAATCTCGAACAAAAACGCTCGATGGCTTCTTGTCTAAGCTACGGAATAGAAAATCTCATGGAGGGGCTGCCACTGTCGGTGCCATACCCAGCGCTGTGGCTAGGATGAAGACCAGCACTCCATTTACTGACCAGGAGACAATAATATTGGACAAGTACATAAAATTATTCACCCTTATGATAGTTTTGGTTGTCCTAATTAAAGGGGCTATCTCATTCAGGGGTAGGTACATTATTTATCTCAGAAGATATTAGATATTCTCGAATCAGATATGACCTATCAATGTCACTTTCTCATGATTTGGAAGAGTATCCCTTTATTTGGTGTGTGGTAGTGGACTGGTGCCCAGACAGCTAATTTGTATAGGAGGGTGTCAATTACGTACTGGTCTGTGATAAAAACAGGATGCTCAGGAAATAGCTGAAAGGGGGGAGTCATATTATAGGTATAGGTCACGCTCATGATCATTTTCATATTCAAATGAAATTGACCTTCACTAAAGCATTTCAGTCTGCACAAGGGGCAAACCCATCAGTCAGTGCTAAAAGCACATGTGATGGTTGCATTTCATTTCAATGAATGAAATGAATTGACCCTCCACTTTCAAGTCTATCTGAAATTAACAGCTCATATTGGACACCCCCTGCACATGCAATAGTGTTTGTAGTCGAATACTAAGGAAATTAATGTCATTTTCATTCTGTTTATTGGCAGGATTGCTAAGGGTTCTAGCTTTGTTGGAAAGTTGGAAGGGAAAGGGACATTAAGGGGAGGGGGAGTGTCTTCCTGTTTCAATAGTTAGCCAACACTTCAAGAGAAATACTTTCACCAATTTGCAACTTAGAGCTGCTTAGTTGGCAAAACACATTACCTAATCCGTACGCAAGACCTTCCCCCCAGGCCAGGCCACACACACTCGCACGTACACTAGTGTTGCCATGTAAACATTGTATAATTCGAATATTTGTTACAACACTCGTGCATGACAAATAGTTTGCTTCCTTTTTTGCAGGGAAAATGACCCACCACTGCCTCCAGCCTGCTTAGAAACCTCTACTAGCCCACAGGAGCTTACCTCACCAAGTGTTGACAATATGGCAGGTATTGCTAAGCAGGAGAAGTCCACTCCAGAGTCAACATCCACTCTGGATATGCACCTAAGCCAAACTAATGCCTTGGAGGAAGAGAACACATGTGCTTGTGAAATGGACACTGAAAGTAAATCCGATCCTAATATAGAGACTCATGGGTGTGTGGATGAAGGTGAAAGATTGGAATTCGAGGATGATGATAATTCTAAGGGAACGGATCAGATGGCGACTGGGGTTACTGAAATGGAGACGGGTGATAATAACAATATTGAAGGAACACTGTGTACTGATTTGGGAGAGCAGAAAGAGAGTACAAAGATAGACACTGAAAAGAGTGACCATCTTGATTCATTGACACGTGACTCTGATAAGAAGAATCTTGTGCCAGCTAGCGAGATGAGGAAAACTAGGCAACAGCCAACACTGTTGACAATGTTTGCTGCAAACAGTGCCGCAGCTCAGCAGCTAAAGCAACAAAAATCACTCAAAAAACAAGAGTCCACCACAACGACAAAACTCGCTCCATCCACCTCTAGCTCTACCCCTCTACCAACACCAGCCCCCTCACTCGTAGCTTTAGATGAATTTTTGCTCGAAAATGACGATAAAATGACAGTGGACGTGCCAGTCATTCCTTCCAAACCGCTAACTCCCATGGAGAGGTTTCAACAGAGACTGATGAAGCACATGAGCGTGTCATCGTCGTCATCGTCACAGCCGGTGAGAAGGGAAAGGGAGTCAGCAGCGACAAGGGAGGGGGATGACGGAAAGAGCATCCTCGTTCCAGAAGATGTTATCACAAAGTTAAAGGATAAACCTGGTGAGTTTTACTTCAGTAGAAGCCCCCTATTCCTGACACCCTTGGGACAGCTTAGTATCATGATCAAAGGAGCTAGGTGTCAGGTAGTCTAGCCATGTACTATAGCTGGAACCGTCCTGAATAAGGGAGACGTCCTCATTTTAGGGGGTGACCTTATATAGGGGTTCCACTGTATACACAATGTAACTACCGGTATACTGTTATGATAGTCTTTCTTTCTTGAAATTAGGAGCCGTTCGTGAGCACTGGCGGTCGGCCATTAGACAGAAGCTGTCCAAGAGCCGAGCGGAGGAGAGGAAGGCAATGGAAGAGAGGAGAAAGTGGTACAATGAAGAAGTGGGTGGAGCCAGTGATGAGGAAGAGGCGGAGCTTACTGGTATGTGCTTTATTGAATCCGATATACATGTACTAATGTGATATTGCTAGATGTACATGTGCAAAATGCTTAGATGTGTTTAATTTGATCTTAGATGGTGATACCAGCGATGAGGAGTACATTCAAGATGAAGAAGCAGCTAAAGCCGATAGCGATGCCTGTAGTGATTTTGACGATGATGAGGCCGAAAAGGAGGTGGAGCCTGAGGAGGCAGATCAGTCGACCAATCAGGAACCAGACGACCACTCTGATAATGATGGAGATATAGACACTGATGACGACGACGATAAAGATGATACAAAAAATGTGATTTCCCAGAGTCGCAAACGTACAACAGCTTCACGCCGAGTTCTAGATTCTGATTCAGAAGATGAAGACGAAATGAAATCTCCAAACAATTGTCAAAGCGAGAGAGAGATTTTACTACGCCAAGCTGAGAGCACTAGTGAACATCTCTGTGCTTCATCAACTGTCAGTGATAACACAGTATACAGTGCTCTACTGTTTGAGGACACGAGAGACTGTAATGAACCAATAACAAACCAGACTGTCCAGAGAGATGAGGTGAAGTCACGTCCGCTCAAAAAGGGAGGTCCCAGGAGGAGGTCTAGCACCACGCTGGGGGGTGCCTTATTAGAAGAAGCCAGCATGCCTCCTCTGATGCTCAATGTCTCTGTGCATAGTGATGAAAGCAGTGAGAGTTCATTTGCCGATAATTCTGAGGCAAATGGTGAAATGAAGGCCACTTCCTCTGCTGCTAACGATGAAGATTTAGGCTTTCATTCCGAAGATGCCAGGCAACCTTTCTCTACTCAGCCTGTACGGGAAGAGGAGGAGGGAGAGAGAGACGAGGCCGAGGGAGGAGGAGGGGAGCAGGACAACAGTAGCCTGGAACTGAGTCTACTCTGGCAGCCATCCATGCCCCCACCAGCTCAGGTCAGGAAGGACTCCAGTGAGGAACTACTGCCACCAACCAAAGTGAGTTTTGTATATTGACGACCTATACCCACTATACTAAGGCGACGATGTACTCCAATTGACGCACACTATGAACCCTGTGACCCCTGGTTTATTCTAATAGGTACACACTTTGACGACCCTTTACCTGTTTTAGAAAGTGAGTTTTGTATATTGACGACCTATACCACTATACTAAGGCGACGATGTACTCCAATTGACGCACACTATGAACCCCGTGACCCCTGGTTTATTCTAATTGGTACACACTTTGACGACCCTTTACCTGTTTTTAGAGGAGCCGCTTGACTGGTGAGTCTCAGTGGCCTGCCAGGGGGTATGGTGATCATGACTCCACACTGGGGGAGGGCCTATCTCAGGATATGTCAGTGGATGAAGAGACACAGCTGCTTGATGCAAATGGGTAAGTTCCTATGCTAATTAATTTAATAATTATATCCCCCACCTGCTCCCTAGCTACCTTAGCATTATATGCATATGTGTGTCATTGTATGTGAAATGTACCTAATGTTACTAAATTCACATAAATTTAAATTGTTGATGTGTTCCTCTGGACATTATATTATATCCAGCTTTCTGTGTGTGAGATCGGAGAGAAAGCACCGTCCGTCACCGTTCTCTGCCATCAAGGACTCCCTTGACCCCACGCAGGAGGGTTGCTCACAGTCCGAGCTCTTGGCTCTCTGCTCCGGACAGTTTGCCCCCGATGAAGATGCTCAAATGGTGGGAGGAGAAAGTGGCACTAGAGATGTCTTCTTTGCTCATCACGAGCGTAACCTCTCCGATAGCAGCACACAGGGAGTGAGGGAGCTCCTAGGGTTAACTGTGGAATCAAAGAAGGATAACGATCGAAGTAAGGCGACTGACTCGATTGCAAGATTGTTCTCATCTTTCGAAGGTGTGTCTAAGTCTCACGCTTCAAGCAATGCTGGGATTGGTGCACAGATGACAGACGGCCAAAACTTCACCCAGATGAGCGAAGTGATTGGTTTATGCTCTGGGGTCTTCCCCACAACACAAATGCACCAGAATGATTCCCAGAAGTCAAAATCCTCTTTTAAGCTTTCGTCTCGTATGAGTAGTGCTGGCACTAGCGATGGGATGAGCAACCACAGCAGCAGTGAGGGAGAGGGAGAAAGGAAAGAGAATGGAAGAGAACAGAAAATGGCCGGAGATCAGGCAGTGATAAGATGGGCCAAGCGACAGAGACAGCTACAGCTGGGAGTCGGTGGAGCCAAGCAGGGAGGAGGAGGAGGGGGAGAGAGTGAGAGTGAGGATGAAGATATGCCACTTCTCAAGAGAAGGAGGATTCGAGTGAAACAGAAGCCATCAAAGCAGTAAGTTCTCTTCCCATCCAACCCCCCCCCCCCCCCCCCCCCCCAAAAATCTCTCACACAGTGCATGTATACAAACTCATCAATTACGCTAGTTTGAACCATGAGACTGAATATCAGGTGACTTGTCGTATGTATCCAATTGTTGACTAAACTAAACATCGTGCCATATGAGACAATACCTATCACCTCGTGACTTACATAATACATATGCATACATAATCATAGTGGGACATTACACAAACATGCACTGTTTATTGTTATCCAAACATGCTTGATTGGTTTTGCTTTACTGCCTGCAGGGATCGTTTGGCTGAGTTTGTTGAGAGCGAGGCGGAGCTGTCCGGATCAGACGTGGGATCTGACAAGGACGAGGAGGACTACCTCTACGCCGGACAGGACTACGAGAACGATGAGGGGGCGGGGTCAGACCTCCCACTCTCCGACTCCGAACTAAAGGAACAAATCAACAAAGTCCACATGTACGTATATGATGTAATAATTATACTGTATAATTAATTGATACATACAGGTTCTTACTCAAAATTCTTTTTTTTTTTCTGTTTTAGGAAGCACACTCTCGCTGATGATAAAGCAGATCTGAAGGAGTTCAAAGAGAGATTCCTGAAAGGTACTTGAAAGAGTGGATTCTCTTGCTTGTTTTTGCACATGTGGCGTTTTGTGATAGTTTATTGTAAATAATTCCACGTGTACAAAAGCAGAAATCTGATCTTCAGTGTCCTATTGCATGTACATGTACTTGTGTTCTTATAATTATTGTACAGAGGGAGACTTGTATGAAGACGGACTTTTCATGAAAAATGGATTTTTCCGTACAAGACACTTCAATCGCAACGGTGGCTCGGAGGCTGGATCTCTGGACCTCTTTGCTGATGACCAGCTCAGCGATGGGGAGGGGGGAGGGGGAGGAGGTGTGGGGGCAGACGGGGGGAGGGCGGAGCTAAACACTCAGGCGGAGGCCAAGAGGAGAAAGGACAGGTTGGAGAGAGAGGAATTCCTCAGGAAATTCAGAGTAAGTTGGAATAAGTTATTCGTTACATTTTCTGAAAGCTAAACGTTTGTAAATTTTGTGAGGCATAAGTTTAAAGACACTACTACATGTGGTACAAAACAATGTGTGTATAGTTGTTATTATGAAGTTGTAACTGAAAACGAAAGTGGCTTTGTTGGTTTGTGTTCATCTTTCCTGAAACATACGCTGTTCCTACATGTAGCTGTGTGTGCCCAAATTGTTTTTTCCTCTTTAGTATTCAAATTTAACATCACTTTCAGATTAGCAGATGTTACAGACTTGAGTAACTGATACTGGTAGATCGACATTGTGCATATGCTATGCATGTTAAGGTATTACCCTTTCTGTTAGGAAAAGGAGTGCAGTCTATTGGAGATGGACGAGGACAGTCAGAGCATTCTCGGTATCATCAAAGACACCAGTACTTCACACTCTCTCCTCAGCAGTAAGTACTTCATAACTATCTATTGTAGCTCGAACCTTTGGAAGTCCTTGTTATTACAACCATGTATCTCCATACATACAACCAGCATACTACGAATGACAAACAATCGCCTTTGTCACAGCTGGTCACAGCTTACTTTTGATGACATTGTATGTATGTATAATATACAGCACCCTCTGTCAGCGATAAACAACCACTATGTCAAATGGGGCCGAGATTTTCTGGCATTAAAAGGACACGAGGCTCTTTCTTAAAGCAGACCCCCTCCACTGTGATGAGGAGAAACTCATCTCTCACTCCCAAAACTGCATCGACCACTGCCACACCAACACCCGTCGGCACATCCACTGGGCGGGGCTTCGTTTTCCAGAAAGGTGTCGCCAAACCACCTTCATCAGCTGGAAGCAATCAGGTAAGTATCTTTCAGGTCATGAATAAAGCATTTGCACCCCCCCCCCCCCCCCCCACCAATATAGATCAAGGGCACTGGAGCATGGAAATGATACAGTACCACAATGTCATGCATGTTTGTCTTGGTTGATGGTTAACCAGACATGTAGTATCACAGCAAGGGGGGACCCTTTGCAAAGTTGACATTTTTATGGCTTGGAACTTAACTTAAGACTAGAGGTGACTTGGAGCAAAAAATGTGATCATGTAATTGGAGGTCAGGTGCAAATATATATATGTATGGGTGGGAGGGAGGTCACATGAAGTACATGTATGATGTGATGGAATGTGGTGCCATGTGTGCAGGTGGAGAAATCGTCAAATAAGGGCAGAAAAAGCTCGCAACAACAGAAGAGGCCGAGGCTGGATCGCACCATCTCTGCCCCACCGCTACCTGCTGACACGGACAACTCTAACAGTATTTTCAGTATTCTAAAGTATTGACTTGCTGTAATAAGTTGTTAAATTAACTCAATATTTCTGTCAGCGGTTTTGATCAAATACATACATACAATAATTATGTTATTATTAAGGGTTGGTGGCACAAGAACAGTCTATATAATTGTTAGTATCTTCGAGGGTTCAGACCACAGATGGACTTCAAGAGGTAATCTGGAGGGGGACTTCGAAGCAAGCCAGTATATCTTTTCCATCACTATCATCCGTCAATTTCCACTCTGCAATCAGTTTGATCTGCAAAATTAATGTTCAAAAAAATATTCACAAGCGGGACGGTGAAACCTAATAAATTGATTGGTACATGCATTTTCCATGTATATCTTACAAGTTGGAGTCCAAAGCACTCCACGATACTTAATAATGAGTACACATTAAATTTTGATGCTGATAATATCCTACCATTGCCATCATGAATACTATCATTCCAGTTTGTGCTTTAAATTTACTAAATTTGCAAAGAGTTACCAAACGTCCTTTTTAACACTAAAAATAAACTCACAGAAGGATCTGATGATGCGACGGGAAGTGCTACCGTCTCGGTATATGCAGTTCCAGCCACCCCAGGACACTTCATCCCGAGAGAGCATGCATTCTTCTGGCTGTCTGGATAGCCAGGGAACTTGATGGGAATCCCACCGATTATTCCATACACCTGATTGTACACTGCTTTCACATCCTTACCTGCGAAAAAATAGTATGCAGCTATTAATAAATTTATAGGATCCCTGAGCATCAACAGCACAAATTATTAATACGATCTTTCAGTAAAATGCACATCTTCATGGTATCAGTTCAAAACGTTACATGTGATGTCTTGAAAAGTTCATTATTGAACATTTAGCTGGACTTACTCAACTTGTAGTTAATGGTCACAGTTGCGTTGGTGCCCTTTTTCAGCATACACGGCGCAGCAGTGCAGCCTTCAACAACCACGTTGACCACGGTAATGGATCCAGTGACGCCTGCAACGAAAAATAAGAAAAACGGTACACTTCACTTCACATGCAACTACAAAAATTTAATACTGGACTGACCTTTGCACGGCTCCCAGTAGGGACTCTGAGCGAGCGTGGTGCCCACAACGGCCAAAAGGAGCGCTAGTACAGTCTTCATAGCGGAATGAAGGAGGACCTCACAATATACTCTCTTTCTCCTCGTTTATATTAAATGGCAAACCGATCAGACCACGTTCGCGTGTTTGCGTAATTGCATGGTCGTATGATTGTGGGTACGCATGCGCATATGATAAGTATTATCCCGGGAAATTTGAATTGAACAGAAAAAATTGCTACTCCTATTCTATTTGGATACAACTAAAGTTAACATATCCTGGAAGCCTGTATTGAAGCCAAGTTCCATTTGTTTTAGGCCTGCCTCAAGACACTGTCTTTCCTCTTCGTGTTTCTGTTGTGCTGCAACCATCGTTTCTAACTTTGCCACGAGATCATAATCGCTCAGACTAGCCGCCTCCTTTCCTCTACTTTCCACTAGGAGCTTATGTACAGCCGTTCTGAATGTGCTCAGCTACAGAAATTAAAGAAATTTGTAAATTTTAAACATTGGATATTTTTGATGGTAGCTCACTTCTTTGCTCTTTTCTTTAACTTTCTCCAGCTCCTTTTTAGCCATTTTCAGCTCACCCTCCAGTTTGTCCATCTCGTCCCTCTCCTTAATCAGGCTTGCTTGTACTTTTTGTCTTGCTTCAGCTAGCTGCTTAGCTTGGTGCACTCTGGACTGGGAGAGCTCCTCAATTTGCGACATCTGACGAGCCAGCCTCTCTTCCATTTCACAGCATCGTCTCTGCAATCGTGAAATTTGCATGATTGTGAAGACTATAATCTCACAAAGTCACTCATTTCTAGGTTTGTTCCCAAATCAATATTCAATGTGCAGCACAAGTGGGGTGTAAGGGAAGGGGGATGTAGCTTAGTACTTACCCTTAGTGCCTCAGATTCTGAAGTTTCTGCCTTCAATTTGGTAATCGTTTCTCTCTGTAGCGATGCTCGGTCTTGAAGTCTCTCGAGCTGTCTCTCAATCTTTCTTGCCTTATTCGTGGTGTTCTCCCAGTCTGCCTCTCTGTGACTATATGTTTGAAGCCTGTCCTCTAAAGCCACTACCTTCTTCTGCACCAAGCCAAGGTGTAATTCTTTGCTTTCCAATGCTTGCCTGGATGATTTGAGCTTTCGTTGAAGAGTGTAGATGGCAGTCTGTTTTTCAGTGACTGATTGGGTCTGTATTGTACACAAGAAGGTAAAAAAAGTTTCAACAAAGGCCTAATCTTGCACCACGCTACTAAATTTTGACGAACCTCTTGCTTCATAAGTTGTTCAATCTTTAGTAGGACGGCGTCATGGGCAAAATCTCCAGATAACATTTCAGCAACACCACTATCAAGCTGAACTGCCTTGCTCAGCCTCTTACAGAATGCCTTATGCTATACACAACAGAGTACAAAATCAATAATACAGCTAATAATCAATGATCAGCCCCCATAATTACCTTGTCGAGCTCCTTTCCGAGGCCTTCCTTGACAATATCTAGTGTTGCTAACTCTCCCTCCAATTGTTGCACTTTTGACCTTTCCTGTAGGAGGCTCTCCTCGACTTGTGCCAGCTTACTCTGTCGTCTGTCACGGGTCAACTCAAGCTCACTTATCTGGGACGACAGTTGAGTCAGTTGACTACTCTGACTCAATACATTCTGCAGGAAAGAAATACAGTCATAATAATCCTGTCTACAAAATTGGCTTTATAGGTGAAATATTATTGTGGTCATGGTTGCTTACTGATTTTAATTGTTCTACTTGTTGCAGTAAGGCTACACTGTCGTTGGTTTGTGATTCCAGCATTGATGCAAGAGACTCGCACAATTCCTCATACTACCATAACATTGTGTGTGTGTGAGTGTGTGTGTGTGTGTATGTGTATGGTGACCCATTGGTATTGAAGTCAAAATAATACTTATTGCACTTGCTATACGACTAGATATTATCTCACCTTAAGTTGAATTGAGTCAGTGAGAGATTTTTCATTGGCTGATGTTAGTCTCAGTGACTGCGCTGTTTGATTAAGTTCAGAAATTCTGCCAAAATGAGTGATCCAATAATGTATAGTTATTGCCCCTTATTAATTTCCTAGTTCCTACCTTCTTTCCTTTGCTTGAAGCTCCTTCTCTTGAGCCGTTAGTGTCTCCTGGGAAGCTGCCAACCTTTGGTACAAGTCTCCTCTCTCCTTTTCAAACGATTTCATCGAGGACTGCAGTTGATCTTTCGTCTGCCTCAGCTCTAGCAGTTCACTAGCACTCTTCTCATGCTTCTTGGACTCGGACACGAGACGTAAAATTGTCTCTCTTTTAATAAAGAATGATAAAATGGCTGAGTTGAATTCAGCTATTGATTTGTATGACATACCTGCTAGCTTTGGAGTCCAGTTCTGCTGAATTGATCGTCTTTGTCATAGTTTCTATTCTCAATTTCAACTCGCTGGTCTCCTGTGCTACTGAGTGTACCTACATAATATTATATTATTGACAGAATATCATATCAAAAATTCGTCATGAATTGATCATTGTAAACTCACCTGTGATATAAGAAAGTCAATATCTGTGGAATCATTATCCTCATACTGGAGAGCAGCAGCCAACTGGGAACACAGGTCAGCATACTGGAGCACAAAATCAACGATAATCTTTGAAAGAATAATACCACTGTTAACTGGGTTACCATCATGTCAGAGTTGGCCAATCTCTCCTCTACACTATCATGTTCGGCCTGCTTAGAAGACAGCCTCATTTCAAGCTCACATATGCTGTCCTCCTGCAAAAGATTCATTCATAATTGCCACAGTATACAAAGAATTATGAGCACTACAAATATCGTACTGATGCACACCTTTTTCTTGAGGTCTGTCTTTATCCGTCCAACCTCTGCTTGTAGCTGGGCCACGTCATCTGATTTGGTTGAATTTGACGCTAGTTTCTGTTCAGACTCTGCTAACTGTTGTCTCAGCGATTGTACCATGGCTCCAGTACGTGCACTAGTCTGTTGAAGGGATTCTAGCTCAGACTGAAAGGGGAGGGAGACAAAAATAATTATTATTATTTCAACTCCTTATCCCGTTGCGAAATTACCACATAAGAGTCATACCTTTGTTTGCTTCACTTCAGTGTCCCTGGTTGCTAGAGCAGTCCTCAGCTGTGCTACCTGTGTGTCAAGATGGGAGCTCTTCACATTTGCGGCTGCCAGCTCTCCTTTGCAGCACTCCAGCTCACCCCTACAGCCACTCAACTAAAAACAGCACAAAATTAATAATTATTATCCTATTCGAGCACAATATTTAGTATTGTGACACACTTGTTGGTTAGCTTGTAGACTGTCTTGAGAGAGCTGGTTGATTTTTCCTGTCAAGATATCTCTCACGGAATCTGCAGCCACTCCATCAATGGAGCAACCAAGATGCTGAGCCAGCTTGCCACAAGCCGAGTGAAGCTAGAAGGGAAAATATATATTTAATTTCCTAGTGATCTAATCACGGTTGTAGCTCACTCACCAATGCATAATTTTCAGCACCCTGTTCCAATTCTCGGATTTTTGTCTGCAATTTGAGGTTTTCCGCTCTGTAAATGAGATAAATATAGTCTCTCCAGTTAACAGTTAGTTGCAAACGGATGCCGTATCCAAAGCAACCATTATCACCACATGCCCTGACTAGCTGCAAATACCTGAGACTTGATATGGCTTGCTCTCTGCGATCGAGTTCACCACGAGATAAACGCACGTACTCCAGTGACTGCAAATAAAAAATTATTTGTGCATTGTGAGCTAAATTTGACAAACTAAATGGCAGGGAGACCACTTACTCTGCGAAGTTGTGGTTGCCCCCTAGGACTTGGAGATATCCCGCCATTTCTCAATATTGGACCCCCGGGAGGTGGCGAGGGGGTCAGTGCACCACCTGGAGGTGATCTTCCTGCAGCCCCGGTGCTAACTAACGATCTATTACTGCAGTTCAGGTCCGCACGAGTCGAGTAGGCGCTGGTCAGCGACTCCTTGAGGTCCAGTCCGGAGTCTTCGAAGTTTGTCTGCGCGCTGCGGGCAGTTCGTTTGCCCGAGGCTTCCACGAGGCTCGGCTTTAGTTTTGGGATTTCCGGTAGAGACTCCACCGTGCTCTCCTTTGAAGCCATGGCCTAAGGCGAACACAAATCGGCGACAAACGTTGCAGCTCCTTTGCTTAGTATGCAATCGCTTGTTGCTATGGTAACTTGTCATGTGACATGCGCGAGGGTAACATGTGACATATTGACCTTTGACCCCACAATCAACACAACTCGGAAGAGATCGAGAATGGCTGATGGTATTTTACCATTTTCCCCGTGGTAGAGTACTGTAGGTACTTTAAATTTTTTGCTTTAAATTTTATAGTAGACGACACGCGGTATCACTGTACGTACTGTGGCTGTGACATCACCCTCAGGCTAAAGTGTGCGGTCTGCCCCGACTTCGATCTCTGTCTAGAGGTATAAAATTAAATTGAATTTTTTATATACCATAATATTGATAAAATTCTTCATTAATTTTGTTCAGTGATGGGGTATAGGTATCTTCATGTACATGTTTATTGGAGGGCTTTAATTAGAATTCATTACCTCGTCCTCTTACTGCAGTGTTTTGCAGCAGGAGCCACAGCTGGTGGACATAAGAGAGACCACTCCTATCAATTGATCGTAAGTGCATTCATTCCAGTGTAGTATAAGCCCTTGGTAATACGCATCCATATGGTTCAGGATGAGGGTAGCTTCCCCCTGCTGGTCCAGGACTGGGGGGCCATTGAGGAAGTACTTTTATTGGATGCTGTAGAGCAAGATGGCTTTGGAAACTGGTGGGTATTTCAACTATGTGTATGTGTATGTAATATTCATGACTGTCATCTCGCCATAGGGAGGACATTGCTGCACATGTGGTGACCAAGACAGCTAGAGGTACATATAAGATTGTTAAGTTACATTGGATAATCTTTCTCCATGTGATATGCAGAGAGTAAGGAGCACTACAATGACATGTACATCAATGGAGTCATTGGCGAAGGTGAGGGTAAACCCCTACTAATAACAGTGGCACTAGTATATAATGTCAATGGCTGCTCAGGTTGTATTCCGTCCAATCACCATGCTACTGTACTGGAAGGCAGTGGAGGAGAAGGTATGTGAGAGAGAGAGATCACTTATTTTATGTTAACAATTTGACTTGAGATATTCTAACCTCCACAGTTCCCCCTTCTCCTCGTAACTTCACTCCTGTGAAGCTGGAACATGCTGAGCAGCTGGAGCTGGGCTACATGCCTCTCAGGGACGACTTTGAAAAGGCACAAAATCTCATTACCTTTGGATTTGTACACTGTCACTAACTGCAATTTACTTCTCTTCCCCTCCTTCTACCTCCAGGAGTATGATAATGATTCAGAGACCCTTGTGAGTGGCCTAACAGTGAACCCTGATGATGAGGATGTGGAGAAATCGCTCAAACTGGCACACATTGACATGTACAACAAGAGACTCAAGGAGAGAGAGAAGAGAAAAACGTAAACCATGTACACTTCAGCTACCCTAATATGTGTAGGGAGCCTAGTCTCTTGTACTTGGGCCTTCTCGTATCATTCAATGTTTCATGTGCAACGTTGAAAAATTATGAGACAGCCTAGACAATTTTAATTGATGATGTCGAATTTTTTCTTTGCAGAGTGGCAAGGCAGCATAACTTAATAGCAGGCAAACAACGACAAAATGGTATGCTAAGTTAATACACACAAGCCATGTGGCCTTGTGCCATTACAACTATTTTATCAATGACAAATTTACAGCTCTGAAGCGCAAGTTTACGAAGGAGGAACGAGATCTGAGGGGTAAGTACAAGCTGCTGGCCCGACTGATGGACGCTGAAGAGTACGAGAAGTTCATTGGCTCCATCAAGAAGGAGAAACAGCTGAGACAGAGAATCAAGGAGCTCTCGAGATACCGCAAAAATGGAATCACCAAACTAGAAGGTAGATCTCTATGAACACAACATAATCTCTCCAAATCCATTTCACTATTTTTTACAGAATGCAGTGAGTTTGATACTTTGAGGCCGGACAAAGGGAAGAAGCAGGATTCAGAGAACATGGAAGACAATGCTCAAGATGGTATGTTCACAACAGTGGCATACAATCTTATCAAAATTTGACGTTTTTATTTGTTCTCTCCTCTCTATCAGATTTGGACCAGGAGTTGTTGATGGCTCCAGGGGTCAGCCTGCTATCAGCCAGTGAGAGAAAGGTACAGACTGACCCCACAGTTATTATATCTATCTATCTAACTTGACAGTATTCAACTGGTCGAGTACCAGCACTACAGTTTGCAGTGACTACTATAATAACCGACATTCTATACTACAGCTTTGTTCAAGTCTCTCTCTCAAGCCAAAGGACTACCTTTCTGTCAAGACTGACATTGTCAAGGTATCCACCCACATGTGTATCTAGTACTTGTACCATGGTTGTAACATTCTGACCAATCAGATTAATTTATAGGAGGTGTCTAAATAAAATAGACACCTCCTAGGAGGTGTCTATACCTACCTCTGAGGCTATGAAATTTTACATGATCATGCCTGCTAGGGTAGTTAAAGCATCTTTTGTTAGTGAAAGAGATAAAGTACAGAGCTCTACATGTAGTGCTATGCAGAGTAGCTACTGTATGCAGATGATTAGTGGGCAGGTCTTACTGCGTTAATTGAATGGGTGGAGCCAAGTCAGCAGTAGTAAAAACTGATGACTACCTCGAGTTGAAATCAAGACAGCGATGACATGGCCCGGCAGCCTTTTGTACGCAGCGACGATAGTATTGTGGTTCTGAATGTCAAGGAAGAAGCTCGAGTTGGACAGAAAACGGCGTCGGCTCACTATGCATCGATGTCCAGCGTCGACTCGATCAACGACGATGGTTTGAACTGTTGCTAGGTACGCGCTCGAGCCTTTTATGGCCGGCGCTGTAGTTGCTATGCCGTAGATGCGTTGTCAGGACTACGTAGCCCATGGTACAAGTCAGTTACATCACTCGCGATCGGTTCGGTCTCTACGCGATTTACACAGCCTCGGGCCTCCGGCCCTCGGTGTATAAATCCCGTAGAGACCTCCACCTCGTGATGTAACCTATACTAGTACGCTATGACATTGTGATGTACCTCCCCTTCCCCTTGCCGTAGAACTCGGCCCTAAAGCAGAGTGGTTATCCCGTCAAGACAAGATTCCCGAAGATTCTCACCACGGAACAGAAACAAAAACTTCAACAACACTTCAGTCGAGTCGGCTGGCTTGGCTGATGTACCCAACCGCATATAACAGTCCTATAATACATAATATTATCAATATCAAATTTTATTTCCAACTATACCACAGTCACTATTATAATTCTTCATTGAAAATTCCAATAATGGAGGTGTGCGAGGTGATACAGTACATACACAGATTTTTGGCGTCTATTGTCTATTACTGTAGATCGGGATATTTTCGCCAGTAAAATATTTCACTTGTAAATTTTTCGTGTAGTCTAATTTTCGCCGCCAGGCTGAACTTGGTATAGGTCGTCATACATTACTCAAATATTTCGCACGTTTAATTTTCGCCACCTAAGCAACTGGCGAAAAATTTTTAACGGTAAAAATTTCCCGATCTACGGTAATTTTGTTGCATGTCAGCTGTTTGACTCACTGAATGGAGTGGGTATGTGCTGTGAGTTTGAGGTGATGGAGAGAAACTTGAATCTCTGTCCCATCCTGTCAGGGCTGGTTAGGACTTCATAGCTGCTCACTAGATCTTCTGCTTGGGACGAAGATGCCCCTTTCATTAGTGCCTGCGTTCATAGGGAGCATGAAATCATAGCCTATACTTAGCTTCGTCCCCAATGGCCAGCCGGCTGGGTCTGGGATCAAGGCTAGCGTATACTCACTTCTATTCTCTGTCTGATTCCCATTCTGTGGAGAAATTCATTCTGGGGCATTGGACCAAAGCATCCAGCACCTGAACAGTACAACATCACAACCAGGGCTTATGAAGCATAATATTATTTTGTGTATTGGAGGCTCCTACCTTCAGCAAGGACTGCTCTCCTAATGGCTCCAAAGTCCACATCGGCAGTGATATCAGCACTGCCTGGAGATTCTAGAACATCGTGGAGAGCATGCCTCTTGAAACCCTATAGGCCACAAGACAGAATTCATGAAGATAATTACTTAAGAATAAGATGATCCACTAACTAACTCTCAGAGTATTCTTGGTAATTTTTTCCTCGCCATAGTCGGCTATGAGGGCAGCTCCTCCATCTTCGCTCACTCGTGAAGCCAGCTCCTTGGCTAGGACCAACCCCTCAGGGCATATCTCACACCACTCACCATCATCACCATCACCCCCTCTAGCTCTGTTGTCCTCCTGTGTTGCCCAAGGAGGTAGCAGGGAGGAGTATGCAGCAGTGGCAGGTGTCTGGCCTGGAGCTAGGACGAATCTTAGTCCCTTCTCTGGCAAAACCTTACTGGGATCGATGTCGACTAATACTTCTCTCCATCCCTTGGCTGTTCTCTGATAATTAAAAAAATTAATATGAATCATAATACCGTATAGCCGGAAATATTGGCGGGCATTAAATTTGGCGGTTGAGCCCAAAATCATTATTGCAAGAATATTGGCGGATTTAAATTTGGCGGTTCGGTACGGGATCGCCATACGTATATATGAGAGTAGGAAATTTTGGCGGATTTTAATTTGGCGGTTGTAGTATAATATATAGACCGCCAAACCGCCAAATTTAATTCCCCGCCAAATTTTCCGGCTATACAGTATGTAACAAACTGGCATTATCTGCAGTTTTATGGAAATCTGTGATAAAATTTAATTTCTCTCTTCTCTCACCTGAAACTGGTGGATCGGTAGAGCATCAAAGAATTCATGAGCAATGAAGTAGGAATGCCCTACGAACATTAAACAGTAGTGATTTGCAAGATTAGTGATTCTATTGATTTCATTGATCACAGGTGATACCTCTGGGCACATCCTGGACTTGCTGGTACCACGAAGCCTGTATGCCATGATGAGAGTTCAAAGTGCACGTCTTGTAGGGAATGGCCGAACTTAGCGTATCAGCAGCAGCAGCAGATGAGGGGGAATCCCCATCGGTCTCTGAAATTATCATCATACATTAGTAATTATTTGCGCTAGACATCAATTGATGAGATAAAGTTAACCTTGAAGAGTCTTCTCTTGTATGGTGCTCAGGGCGGGGCTGGCTTCAATAAGATGCACAGATAAACCATTCGTCAGAATAGAGCTAAGATTCTTGTGATTGAAAACCTATAAGTAGTTACATCATAAGTCAAATATTAGCTTTGTACCCGGGCTCCTCTTGGTTCTGAGAGAATCCTGAGTAGTACGTACATGTATATAACTCTTACTCTTAGTATATCTTTGAGCAGTGTTCCTCTCCCTGGCCCCAGCTCCACCAGCTGACAGTTTGATGGCTGGCCACTGTTCATCCAATCAGAGAGTACCCACACTGCTAGCAGCTGCACTGGAATGAAGGATTGATTGGCTTGATACGATGTTACGCAGAGTGACTCAGAGAAAGATGCACCCACCTCTCCAAACACTTGACTGACTTCGGGAGAAGTCATAAAGTCACCCTTCTGTCCAAACACATCCTTTTGCATGTAGTAGCCCTGTTCAGTAGTAGATGGAGAATCTCAAGGTTAAATTTACTGCACCTCTCATTTTGATGTTCTTGGACAATTTGGTGATATATTATACTCACTCACGCACTTTGCCCCACCTTAATATCGTAGATTAATAATGTATGTTTGATATGATCTAGTACTGCAAGACAGATATTAGAAGTGAGTCTTACAAAGCTGGGATGAATGAGGCATTCTCTCATGTAGTCAGCCACCGTCACGGGACCTGCAAACTTATTAAAAATCATAGTGACACTATTTTATTACAATAAGCAGTTTTCATGGGTACCTTGATTTTGTCTATAACATGCTCCAGTCCTATGTCAGTGGAATAGAGGCAGGAAGAGATCGTCTGGGAAACCCTTCGAAACAGGCAGCATAAAGACATGGTCAATGGCATGTGGCTCACGATTTGCGCATGCGCATTAAAAGGTGTGGCTACATCCAGCCCCTCCCACGAAATTTTTCACTCTCTCGGATCGTATTACCATTCCCTTCAGCAGTCACCAGGCGTCAGGACCCACCATACTTTTCGATATGGCGACGCAAGGATTTGAAGGAATCCAGAAACGCACCGCAGCTTCAATGGACCAGGCTGTCGACACTTCCACGGCTGAGCAGCCGCCACTCTTTTCTAAGGACACACTCTACCATGCTAGCCTGGGCTGTTACATTGTCAACATCTGTAACGATATGAATTACGAAATTGGTGGTTTGAATATACCCGGCCATCGGTTTGTGGAAGCCACCATGTCTATCCGAGGCTATGGCCAGCAGAAGCCCTACGTGGATCGATACATGATTGCCAAACATGCTGATGATACGTACTTTGTAGCCTTCCAGGGTGACCGCGGGTGGAGGTCCAAGTATGCTTCATTTACTGATAGTTAGTTGGAAATATTGCATTCAGAGTATCCTCAATTTACCCTCCCACCCCCCCCCCCCCCCCCCTTCCAGCCTTGGAGAAGCAGACTGATAAAATCCCTGTTCAGTTCTTCTTGGAGCTGTTAAAGAACAAAAAGCGACTTGTTCTCACAGGTAGGCCTATCATTATGGTATGTGTACATGTGCATTCCGAGTCTTTGGAGAACGTACAGCAGTCCTGCCAAGAAATGGCTAAGAGATCCCACCAATGAACACTGACTATTCTAAATTCGGAATTGTATCACTATGCATACACATGCAGGGTTCTCATTCGGTGGAATGATGGCCTGTCATATGGCGGCCATTCTCTGGAAGGGAAGCTCTCTTGATAGAGACATCCTCAAGAAAAATATCATTTGCATAACATTTGGCCAACCGCTGATACCAATCCTATCAGTGGAAGAGGCAATAAACGATCATCCACAATTTGAAGACACCATTCATGCGGTGTACGAGAAGGATGACTTCTTTCCGAGGGTGTTGTACTACTATAATATTGGGTGTCAGCTCTGTCATGACCATGGCGACCAGATACTAGGCCAGAGCGATAATCCACTAGTGCTTCAGATGATTCAGACAATAAAGAGCCAGACTCAGTCTAAATCTGGCGATCAACCACAAGCCACCTCTGTGCTAGTAAGTGGTGTTGTATAATAATACCTTTGGGGAGGGAATGCATACCAGTTAAGAATCCACAATAAATGCATAGAGGGTATCAATTACATGGCTACATAATATATTATTGTGGCTAAAATTGATGTTCATACAGTTATTATTCTATCATTGTAGGATTTCAGCTCATCGTTTGCCAACAGCTTTCTCACGTGTTTTCTATTCATTGAAGGGGTATAGACCTACAATAATCATTATGATTGTACATAACTAGTTAATAATGCTATTGCTCTTTTGTGTATGCAGCAAATACCAAATCGATCCATTGAGAGGGCTAATGCTCAAATATTGCCCTTCCTAAGAGAGTTCAACAGGCTACTGTCACAGATCATACCACACTCTGACAAGTACGATCCTGGCCAGGCGTACGTTGGCAATGGTTACCTCATGACTGCCACTGATGAAGGAATGCAGTGGGTATCTATGCCTTGTAAGACGATATCTGAAAGGGGGATTTTAAAACTTACTTCTCGAGATACTGAGCTTGATATTACATCATTCCGGAAGGTACATGGTTCATATAATTATGCCATAGCTATTACATTATTCATTAATCACGGTACACTGCAGCATGATGTGATCACGTATGGAAGAATCTTATCTGAAAGTTACTTGGAGCGGGAGCCAGATAGACACATGCCTGCTACTGGAGCTGTGGAGAAGGTTGGGCGTATTGGTATGCTGATCCCAACTCTGGCAAGGATAGAACTTCAGATTCACCCAAATGAACACGTTCTAGTGCTGGAGGGAAAGAATCTTTGGTTCTGCCATAAACTTCAGCTTGGGGATTACAGCAATATGATTGATATCGATACTAACTTCCAGAATGTGACACAACATAGAATCCGCTTTAATTTCCCTCCCAATGAGAGGCTGCTAGGTCTTGCAGCTGAAGGCATGGTGAAGATAACCCTTAACAGTCACTTTGCAAATCCTATTCGACAGAATATGAATATTCAAGTAATACAGATGACATGAGAAGAAGCTACACAGTATACGAAATACAAATATTATTATAGAAACCCTAGAAAAATTAATATTAATTTGGAAATGATTTGAGGTTCGTCCCACAATTCGCAAAAATTACAGATTAGAATGCGCACGGAAAATTACCACACCCCAGTTCATTTCTGCCATAATGGCTTCGGTGAACACAGCACCAACTGCCGAGGAGTGTGCCGCCGCTGGAGAAGCAGCTCAAGAAGTGGTTAGAAAGTATTATGTGCAGCTGTGTAATGCGATCCCTAGAGGCGATGTTGTGGGGCACTTGTACGCCAATAAACTCATAGACCAGATCACTTTCGAGCGTTACGTAGAGTCTGGCACTCTGAGCACGACTGAAAAGGCGAGACAGGTCGTTTTAGACGTCCGATCAAGTGTTGCCCGTGGTTGCGATAAAGCTGCAAGTAGTGAAATAACCAGCTTGTGCAACATCCTTCGCGGAGAAAAGGACCAAGAGCTAACCGGGTTAGCCAACGCCATTGAAGGTATGGACCCGCCCACTGATTAAATAAAATTGTGTTTGAAAATTAATGATAGTAGGGGCAAGCTTGTTTGTGAAATATGAAATACAGTAAAACAAAATCTTTCTATACTCTTATAGAGTCGTACAAAGATGAATGGGAAACCCGAAAAGCCGCGATAAAGGGTACGATCTTTTGGTCGTGGGTACATCTGTGGTGGTTAACATTGCTTGTGTTTGATTATTAGCTCAAATGGCTGACCGTGAAAGCAAGGAACTCGAAAAAATAAGGTTACAGCTCACTGCATTCAAAGTAACGAGCCAACTTCAAGATCCACCTGTGGACAATCTAAGAGAGATCACCGAACGTGTAATTCAGAATTTTGTTAAAATTTCGTTCGATACTGCCATGAATATCACAACCATCCGAGAGCAGCTCAAGGAGCTGCACGAAGATAATCTGATTTCATCACAACAATATACTTGGGCCCTCCAAGAGGTTGAGAAGACTCACACAACTCAGGCTGATATACCATCTATTAGTAAGTCAATATGGTTCCTTTCTATTAGTATACCATACCATTTCACTTCCTAAATCCTTTTTTTGCTCAGATCCATACATTAGTGTATACCCATTGCCAGGCAAGCTTCTTGGCGATGGCCCACATGGAAAGGTTCTACTTGTTGTTGATAAGAATGGAGTTAAGCATGCTGCAAAATGCTTTCAGCGCGCTCATAGCAAAGAGTTTACTTCAGAGTTTGGGTTGCTGGCTCTTGCACGGCATAAGAACATTGTACAATACATAGGCCTGGCTCGACTTCCTTCCTATGAAAACCCGGCAGTGGTGATGGAATTGATGAATGTTGATCTGCACGAACGAATCTTGCAACAACCTTCAATAGAGCTTTCAAATAAATTCAATATGCTTCGAGATATAGCGGAAGGACTTGATTACCTTCACACATATCAGCCAATGATTATACATCGAGATCTGACCGCAAAAAATGTTTTATTAAGCACATCAGGTGTTGCAAAAATAGCTGATTTTGGAAATTCTCGTATGGTGAATCAAGAGCAATTAACCGAGATGTCGTCTGTGGCTGGGACTCTTGTGTACTTGGCTCCTGAAGCACAAGGCAATGAATACAATGAAAAGATCGACATTTTCTCTTACGGTCACCTCATGCTGTTTATCTTCATTGATGAATTTCCTAATGTCCTCTCGTCGCCATCATACCCCGTATTAGATCCAAATAAGCCCAATATGCCAGTGCCAAGGATTCGACTCGAAACCGATCGCAGGAGAAACTATCTTGAGAAACTTGAGAAACGTCTTCATCAAGGCACTTCTGTTGTTGAGTTGGTGGAGAAATGTCTTTCAAATATACCGGCGGATCGTCCTGCAGCTTCTCAATTAGTAGAGTTTCATACTAAGCACATAGTCTAGTATTATATAATATGATTATAGTAGTTTGTATGATTTGTCACATAATAGCTACTTATTAGTAACTGTTATATTCTGAATAATTTTGTAGTACTATATCAAGGCATTTCCCAGTCATAAAAGCTTAATAATCATGTATGGCAGGGTTATATAGCCGGTTTATGGTATGGCTATGGGATATCCTGACTGTGAGAATTGCGCACGCGCAGTAAGAAAATGCAGTGCATGTACCACGCCCCTTATGATTACTTGTACTAGCCGATCGAGTCTCGCTGACCTCAGTCCTGGTCGTTTATGAATATGGAGGCAAAGAAGAGCGTCGTTGCAGCCGAGGCTGCTCATGCCGTGATCAGAAAATTCTTTGTTTCATTACATAAAGCTGTTACAGATGACTACACTCAAATGGAGCTTTACGCTCGCGAGCTGATTGATAAATCGACGTTGAAGTTGGGCGAGCCCGAGAGAGGTAGAAGGATCCTATTCGATCTGCAAGAGAAAATTAGCCAAAAAATGGAAGAAGAGGTGATAGACGAGCTGTGTAAGATTTTAGACCAGAGAAAAGACGATCAAATGGATTCCCTTGTTCAAGATATTCGTGGTAAGTCAATCATGATTGTGACTATGATAAAATTTAAAATTATGTTTGCGTACCTGTAGCTAATATATTATAAGCATGTGGATCCTTAGAGAGTTATAGAAAGCTAGAATGTTGTAGCCGTAGTGTGGCAGATGCTGGTGCGGCATGATGTCACACTGAGTCAGCTATTAGTATGCTGACTGTACTAGTATAAGATGTGTGTGAATAATATTAGCCGTTGACATACTGTAATATTATTGCTGTGTATCTACTATTACTGCCATGGATATAGTAATATAGGGTCAGCCTTAGAGGACAAATGTTAAATTAGCACTTGGATTGAGAATGGTACATCAGCCTATCACCATGTACTGAGCAAGTGCAAATTTGGATGCTTTTACCCCTATTGTTTACAGCTGCTTACAGAAAGGAATTGGAAGCAAGAGAAAGTGCAAGCAATGGTGTGTTTCACTCTTTATTTTATTTTTTTTTTTATTTCTAGTATGATAATGTTGAACTATAATTGTAGCTCAATCATCTGGGAGAAATGAGCTTGAGTGTTTGAAAAAGCAACTTGAAGCTTTTAAGCTCACTAGCCAGATGCCAGACCCTCCTGATGGTCTCAACACAGTCATCGAAAGGACTCTGCAGAATTATATTGAGACATCTTTGGAAGCAAGCTTGACTGCAGATACTATACAGGAGCATTTGAATGAATTAGAATCGCTTCTTGATTCTGATATGCTTGCATGGGCTCTATCAGAGCTCAAGAACATTGTGAAGCGACAGGCACCTGCCGATGCCGAAGGAAAAGAAATTGCTCCCATTGTACAAGTTCAAGAAATTGCTTCCCCATTAGAAGCCAGTGCTCCTCCGCTCACATCTTCCATACTCCATCATGCCAGTCTAATTTGCCAAGCTGTCAACACTTGTGGTAACACACGATCAGTACAGGAGTTCCTGAAGCAAGAAAATCACGAGTTGCACGAAGCCTCGCTCTCACAGCCCCTTTATGATGATGATATTGATCGATATCTAATAGCCAAAAATGGAAGCACAATATATGTGGCGTTTCGAAGCAAAACTTCACTCAAGAGCTGGCAAGAAAAGTATAAATCATTTGAAGAAGGTAAAATTAATGTTCGTGATGTTGGATTTCATTCCCTTCATGACATGCTGTATAATTAAATAGGTTTAAAGGATCAAACCATAAAAGTGCCGATCAGATTTTTCATTGAGCAACTATTGAAGAAACACAAGATTGTGTTTACAGGTAAGTGAATTATCATAAAATTAATGAAAACTTGACCACGTGCCCAGTAACTGCATAATGGTTCGTATGGTAAAAGGTCGTCAACATAGCGCGTACACTGTCTAAGCCACATTGATGATGGCACCTCAATCGCAGAGATGGTGTCTGAGACCGACTCTCGACCTCGATACTGACAGTTTTCAATCACATGAGATGAATTCGACAGCGCCATACAGCTTCTGAACATCGGATTGGTCGCGGCATGGCCCCCGGGCATGCTCTGTGCGTGCTATATATAGCGCAAGGCTAGCTTTATTTATCCACAGGATTACGTCATCCAAGAGAACGCGTGAAGTTCGGCCGGCGGTACTTATCAGAGAAGGTAGCACTCAGCTTGTAATGTATTCGCTGGATACATGCGTTAGATACTCCACTACATATATACCGATTTCAAGTCTCAGAAAGGCTCCATGAAGGCCCTGAATTTACTGGCAATTACCTCATAGATTACACCATAGGTTTCATCATACATTACACTATAATTACCTCATAACCACAGAAAAGTAAATTGTGTTACTGGTCACGTAATTATTGTAGAATATAAAAAGCAAGTTTATTCATCTATTTAATAGGATTCTCATATGGAGGATTATTAGCCACTTGCTTTACTAGCCACCTCTGGAGAGCTGGTATCTTATTGAGGGTGCCACTTCTGCAGAAGAATGTGATGTGCGTCACATTCGGACAGCCACTAATCAGCATTCCATTTGTTACGAACACAATTTTGAGATTCCCAGCACTTGAAAACACCATCCATCTGGTATTAAACAAGCAGGACAAGGTGCCAGGTGTGCTCCACTACTTTCAGCTTGGGTGTGTATTGAAAGCTCAAGAAAAAAGAGATGAAACTTGCAAAACCACTGTGAGTGAGGCTCAACTCTGAATCACGATAGATATTATGCAATTAATATATCATTATTATTGGCGTCTATTCCACAGGATAATTATTTTGAAGGTCCATTTAGCACAGAATTTGCACATGCTGTGAGTATGTTACAAGAAAGGGTAAGCAAAGATCATAATATTATTATGTATCATACCCTCACAAAAGAGAGCCCACTATAAGGCCACTCCAATATGATTAGTTGTTTCCCATTTCCCGCCCGCATCCTTTTCATATTTTCCAGATTTTGTTCATTATAGTGTATTAGTATACCCGCTCTTATCTCGTTGTCTAACAGTAGCTTTGGCAGAGGTCGTCAATGTTGCTGGCGCTCTAATACGTATAGTGATAATGAATAATGAACCGCCCGCCCGCATGCCCCAGGCTTTCTGATGAAAGGGGAAACAGTGAATCATATTGGAGTGGCCTAATATGAATATCCTCAATATCTTGCTTTGATCATTGAAAGAGTCACAGTGCCCACCTAGTACTGCTCATGGGTCCCTTTGCTAGGCTATAGTATAATACCGTATTTAATCTAACACAATGCATGGAAAAATTTTTCAATTTTGAAATATGCGCGTTTTTATGGTAAAGGTCGTCAATCGTTCCATATATAAACGTTATGAGAATATGTAAAATGCTCTATGGTATTAATTTTTAGCATAATAGTGGTTGTGTATACTACTGCAGTATGCATGGGTTATGTTTTATATTTCCCAATGTAATGTTTCAAAGTTTATTGTTTGATCGCTACTGATAGGCAACTAAGGCATCCTACTCAAGTGCTCTCCAGCAGAGTCCCTCAAAGATAAAACCGACAGAAGTTTTGGCTGAAATTATGAGAACTCTTACAGCAATGGGTGCAAGTGAAATATGGAGTAATCCTGAAATGCTGTTTGGAAAGTTCTACTTGATGAAACCTGAAGGTGAAAGGAAGATGGTATGGAAAAGTGAAGTTACCAAAGCTATAATGTTCAAGGAGTTGCTTCGTGATGCTCTCACGGAAGAGATAAAAGAAGCCTCTTTCAAACCAGTGAGTGAATAATAATAATAACTAAGTTATATGGGTTACTATGATGTGCATTGTGTATTCAGCACACAGCAGAGGATTATCGACAGAAGATAATAGCAAGCTATCTCAGTAAGGAGCCTCCAACATCCATACCTTCCACCACAGTTAAGCGTCTTCAAGATGTGAGCTTTCTCAAGCCGAAAGGAACCACTGTCGAATTCCACCTATACCCAACTGAGCATGTCATAGTTCTCGAGGGTAATAATCTCTGGTTCTGCCACAAAGTGTGCATTGGTCGTCATGAGAACAGCATTGTGATTGATTCTCCATCAAATATCATGCGACGATCCATCCAGTTCAACTTCAAACCGTCAGAGTTAACAGAGAAGCTTTGTGAAAATGGTGGGGTTCATGTCACGCTGTACAGCCATTTTGCCCAAGAAATCAGCAAGCGACTTCGTGCCAAAAAGGTAGCTACTGTGTTACTGTAGTGCTTTTACATTAGTATAGCATTATCAAAATTAATGGTTAGTCCACTTCCCTATAACTATTGTTGTGGCGTAAGTATAACCTCTTAGGGTTGCTAATACTCATTCCCTACTATTAGGCACATATTGTGTGGAATGTGGTGAAATTCTTGGTGTAATATGGGTTGATAATTTTATCCAAAAAAATATCAAGGGCTTATTATAGAGTCTATAACCCTTGATAGAGTAGCTATTATGTATGTATTAATGTAAAGTGTGAGCATAGCAATCTCACATTGACTTAACAGTACTTCTTATGCTGTAGGAACCATATTCATTTTCATTGAGACAAATTCAGCTAGCTAAGCATACTCCCACGGAGATCATCCAGGTAGCATACTGCACTGCCATGCTTGAACAATCTTTGAAGCAAACATCTGTGAATCAACCCACAACTTCAAAGCGCTATGAAGTAGTGAAGAGCTTCTTAGAGGAAACAGGGAAGATCGTTCCTCTAGAGAGTGTTTTTCATGTGATTGCACATGATAGCAAGGACACAGCCTTACAATGTGGAAAAGCTCTACAGGTGTCTGGCGTCAACTTTCCTCCATCGTATGTAATGCTATTTTGCTGCCATGCAGCAGCAGCGCGAGTCACCACTGGGCTTACCTTCGAAGAGTTCTTGAAGGAGGAGAGGGAAAAATCAAGTAGTATGAGTTTGACGGGTGGATTGGAGCTGATGTTTCCGATTGCAGTTTCAAAATCTGATCCGCTTTTTGGTCCTCCATTGTCGACTGATGACATAAGTCTTGCATCAGAACCATTGCAAAATCAAAAGCAGTCACCTCCGCAGCCAAAAAATAAGCTATACTCAGAAGTTGCCGAAAAGCTGCAAGTTCCTGAAGGTATGCCATCTATAGACACTCTAAACCTCCTATTTCCCTTCTCTCAGCTGTCTGAAAGCTCATCTCCGTCAGCTCAAAGACGGTCACCATTTCATGAAGCTGAACAGTTACAAAACGGTGTGCCCCCAGTCATGTCACCCGTGGCTACTATCAGATCATCACTCGAATTTGGAGCCCTTCCTCCACGTACACCTCCTTTGGATTCTGAGCTGGCAACATATTTACAAAGGGTATTATCACAATTGTACACCAAAGCTCGTGGCAGAGGGGATAATTTGCCACTGATATCTAACCGGAGTATTGAACAATTTTGTCCATTCAGTCTAAAGCGTCATGTACCTGGAGCTACCTTGCAGTCACCTATTCAAGCTCTAATCGATGCTAGGCGGCAATTGATGTTATTCTCAGAGGCAGCTCAGCGAAGTGAAATCGGTACTACTCACTCACAGTCAGCATCGAAAATCAACGAAGAAATGATCCAAGTGGTCAAACACATTCAAGAATTCAGTCTCAATATGTGTTCAGCCCTGCTTGCAGCATTTATGGAGCAGCAAATTCGAATTCCACTGATTAAATCTCAACTTGATACTGCTAAGGTTCTTTCATCCGCCCAAAATTCTGTTGCAATGGGTTCCTGGGCCTTTGTCAGTATGAATTTGGAAGAAATAGAGGAAATTTTGATGTCTTCTGAAGGTAGTCCATTAATAGTCGAAATTGGTGACTACATTGCTAGTGTGATTGAACAAGCGAAGAAAACTTCCACCATGGGCAATGATCTGACAGACTTCCTTGCAGCCGACATCAAATATGCTGACAAATTGCTCTTTCTAGTACAGGGAATCAAGAGTGGAGCAACACTCACTTGTAGCACTCAGTTCATCAGCTACTCGCTCGAACGTCAGCTATACCAGCTCTCAAAACAGCTTAAATTTGATAAGACTGTCAATGTCAAGAAACTAGTTGCAGAATGGGATACTGTCTTCAAGAATAATGCCCTCTCCCTCGTTGCATCCACTCACCGTCCTCTGATAGCTCGCTGGCTAAAATGGGCCCTCCTGGTTCACGACCTTCGTGAGACGTTAGCCGAATACACCTGTGTGGGAACCATTGGCCTTTCAAACTCGGGAAAATCTCATCTTGTCAACACACTGTTTGATGTTCAGGTAAAGCATTGGCCTCGTACTGAGGCCCTTCATAAATTTATATATAATATATAGCTTAGTGACATTGGTAATATGCATTGCTTTTTGTTCATAACATTCTTGTGTACTCCGTATATTTATTTTCTTAACTTGCAGGCACATGTTGGAACCACAGAAAAGAAACGTACAGTTGTGCCGTTTCTCTACAATATGGATGGTCGTATTGATAAGCTAGACGTTATCGATTTCCCAGGGGTTGATGACGTGAACACTGTGCCCGAAGTGACAAAGCTATTGGTCAACCTTGCTCAAGTTGTCATTTTTGTAGTAGACTACAGGTAAGTATTCACTCCCCTTTCAAGCTTCATAGTCCTAAAATTATATAATATTATTATATTATTTTTTACTTAGTCTTCCTTTGTGCATGTATTGTATTAGGAATATCAGAAGCAAGATATCAGTTGAATGGATAAAACAGCTAGGAAACGAAGATGTCCAGTTACTTGTGTGTTTGACCCATGCCGACATACTATATTCAGAATTGAAGAGAGAACTGCAAGATTCAGACACCACCAACTTGAAGGACAGAATTGGATACGAGCTCGCTGTAAGTATGGGATATTAGTTTATGAATTGGCGCTAATGCTAGTTTTTTACAATATTATAGCTAACAATAGATAACATGGAGAAGGTGGTACATCATCCTTCTCGAACGATCAAGTACTATTGCTTTGACCTACCAAGCAATGACAAGAATTTGACCTTTCAGGCCCTGAGGGAAGCTGGAATATACTCCCCTAAGGATGTTGGCGATTGGCTAGTGGAGACATTTGATCAAAAACTTGCTCAGCGCAAACTTGCTGAAAAGCTGAGTAAGTACCTAAACAGTCGTTCCATGTCCTAATGATAATATTACATAAAAAAGTTAACATTCACAGTACTATCAAGAATATACTCTTGGTACTATGTTATAGTTGCACATTTACAAGGTTGTATATTCTGTGTTAGTATAAGATATACTCGTGGTTCTATTGCCATGGAATCATAAGTTATTGAATAAAATTAATTTTTGTGTCTTAAGTTTGTTTTGTACTGGTGAGTGTCCATGGTCCCCCACAGAGGCAGCTGTTGGTCCAGGCTGTCCTCCACTGCTGCACAGGGTGACCTCCACCAACACTCAAAGACAGCTGCTCAGACTGGAGACCCTCAGACGCCAAAGTCCAACTACGACACCTGCATATTATAATATAATAAGAGTGTGACAAAAGGAAGGTATTTAACACAATAGGAGGAGGAAACCCCTGGTATGTGGCTGCATAGCAGAATCAAAGCCTGACTAATCATTGAGAGCAAGCACCACATAGTAAGATTTCTGATGGACAAGTCCTCTTGTTTTTGGCAAGGATTTTTTTTCTCATTTTAGCTTTGTATATTGACAGAAAAAGCTCACCAGCTTACCTGCTGCATTGCTTTAGTTTTGCATGTGTTCTGCACCAAAGCCTTGGACAGGGCCCCTCCGTGAAGAACATCCTTCTGCCCCTCGATGAAGCAGTCCCTCCAGGGGGGAGAGAGGCCTTCGGGGACCACCAGGGTCAGGGGGGAATAGGGGTCCGGGGAGCAATATTTAGACTTTACGTGGGGTCTGATTCGAGGGGCCATGCCATGCTGAAAGGACTCGGGGAGGGTGGCTGCTGACAGACCACATCCTGATACATGTTCATAACCACATTACCAGTCACGATAACCGAAATAATAGCTAATGGCTCCCTTTGTAGCTCAGTATTCCATGGAATCAACTACAGATGTGAGTAGCAAAGTAAATTGATGGCTGATAACTGATGTGACCACATATATATAGACAAATCTTATCTGAAAGTTACTTGGAGTGGGATCCAGATAAACACATGCCTGCTGCTGGAGCTGTGGAGAAGGTTGGGCGTATTGGTATGCTGATCCCTACTCTGGCAAGGATAGAACTTCAGATTCACCCAAATGAACACATTCTAGTGCTGGAGGGGGAGAATCTTTGGTTCTGCTACGAACTTCAGCTTGGGGATTACAGCAACATGGTTGATATCGATACCAACTTCCAGAATGTGACACAACGTATGATCCGATTTAATTTCCCTCCCAACGAGAGACTGCTAGGTCTTGCAGCTGAAGATTTGGTGAAGATAACTCTTACCAGTCAATTTGCAAATCCTATTCGACAGAATATGAATATTCAAGTGATGCAGATGACAGTTTGAGATCTTTCTACAGCATACAGAACACCTTAGGGCAGCCATTAAATGCAATAATATAATATTATTATTATTGATCAACAACTTTTCCCGCTCTCCTGCTCTCTATCTAGCTGTTTCTTTTATCTTAGCCTATTCCTTGTTGTGGTCAATTAGCAGTCATTTCCAGAGCTAGAGGAGGAGCTGGGCTGCGTCAGCGTTTTGGGAAATAAAAGGCGTGTTCACTGTTTGAATGTGGGTGTACCATGCACCCTATAAGGCAGCGTATATGAAGACGGTACCTAGTATTTAAACTCAATCGAAAGATGGACGGACAGCAGGAAGAATTTTGTCCCGAAGGGCAAGCTGCACACAGAGCGATCAAGTCATACTTCTCGAAGCTGGTAATAGCTATCATGAGAGAGAGTATTCCGGATACCCTATACTCAATTGGCGTTCTTGGCGATGAAGCGATGGACACGCTTCTAGATCGGACCCAAACCGACAAGCAGAAGGGAAGGATATTTGTTCGAGAAGTACAAAACGCAGTACATATCGATCCAAAATGCTTCTTCAAGTTTTGTGACATTCTTACAGAGGAAAAATTGTCCAAGGATCTATCTCAAGATCTCAGGAGTAAGCCAGACTCTAGCTTCTAGACAATCGCTTTATAGTACCACCTCATATGATTAAAATTTAATATTAAATTTGACTGTAGGTAAATATGATGAGTACTTGAAAGAAGAAAAGGCAAAATCTGAATCAAATCAAGATCGTGAAGGTGTGTGGCCTGAATGTACATAAATAGCCTTGTCCCCAGGCCACTCCCATGTTTTCAATCAATGAAAAACCTGGGGACAAGGCTGATGATGGCTAGTATGGTCAAAATTAATGGTAAACCATGATGGTAAACCATGATGGTAATCATTATAATAACACAGGTTTGAGTGGAGAATTTCAGCTACTAATGAGTGACCTCGACGTATTCGGTCGTCAGCTTACAAGAGGAGTCAGCTCCAACAGTGATAACATTTTTCAGTGCATCAAAGACTCCATCCATCATGCAATTGACAGTGTGCTGAAAGCAGGTGAAGAGGTTGAAACTGTTCGAGAGCAGATGTGGTCACTGTGTTACAAACATTTCAAGGTGCCAACGGATCTCTGTAAATGGGCACTGAATGAAGTCGACGCTGTGAACAAGGCTCTTCTACCTTCAGAACCTTCAGCTCCTGTCGAGCCAATTGCTCCTACTGCTCCAAGCAAGGATCAACCATCGCTTTTTTCCAAAGATACCCTCCACCATGCAGGACTCTGTTGCCAAGCGGTTAGTACTTGCAATGCCGGGACCTTCATGAAATTCTTCGACAACCAAGTTACTAACCATCTCCTACAAGAGGTGTCCATGTCTATTTCATCAGAAAAGAAGAACGTCGATCGTTATATCATTGCCAAGCAAGGCAATGTTATCTACGTGGCGTTTGAGAGTGAACCAACGCTCTCACAGTGGATGGATAGTATGTATACCTCCTTTGAAGATGGTGAGTATTATAATATTATGTACTAGTTTGTGTCATTGTATTGTGTGCATATGTGCATGTATGTATGATAATATCCATTGGCACATAGGTCTACATCAGCAGATGAATCGCATCCCTCTCAAATTCTTTGTTGAGCAATTAGGAGACCAAAAAAGGATTGTTTTTACCGGTGAGCTATTTATTAGTCAAAACAAAGACTATTCTCATACCAGGAGCGCATGATAAATCATACTATTAAAAGCCTGCCACCCCTAATTAGTTCTCAAGACTATAACCTCAGCCTTTTGTGTGTCTAAATAGGCACTGTAGGTGGGGTTGTTCCCCTAGTATAGATAAGGGATCCATGTGGAGGGTGGACTTTTATCTTTTATGATACACTGTTACAGGGTTTTCATTTGGAGGAATGCTTGCTTGTTGCGTAGCTGCCAATCTTTGGGAAGAGACCTACGTCAGCATCGACACGCTACAGAAGAATGTCATTTGCATCACTTATGGGCAGCCAATGATCAACATTCCCTTTGTTCAGGAAGCTATCAGACACTTTCCACAGCTTCGCAACACTATCCACTTAATCTATGACAAGGAGGATACATTCCCACTCGTGTTTCGGTACTTCAACATCGGCTGTATCCACTATAAGGGCACAGGAGTACCAGTGAAAGGTGTGAAGGCTCTGACTGCTGGAAAAAGCACAGTTTCTGAGCCTCCATTGGTTAAAGAGGTTAGATATAATATCTTGTATATATCTTTAGTCTCTGTATTCATCATACACGCAATTGATATTCATTTATAGGCTTTTCAAGCTCTATTCCCGAAGAAATTTCTTGGTAGTTTATCTACCCTTCATGAGGTACTTTACATTCACCATTTATATTGCTATCAATGAATTGATGCTAAAAATTACCATTTTTAGCAATTGTATTCCAACTCGGTGACCAGTCAACCACATGTACAATCGATCGAGTTTGCCCTCAGCAGCCTGAAAGAAACTCTTAGAGAGGTCATTCCTCACGAGGATGTGGAGAGAAATGTCTTGCTTGGTGAGCACTATCTCATTTCTTCCGAGGAGCATCAAGGGCTTGTGTGGAATAAAATAACCAAGGCAATAGGAGCTCAGGCATTAGGAGCATTGACCGTTGCAGCTGCCGAAAAATTGGAAATTTCTGCTTTTAAGAAGGTTAATATATATGATTAAATGATGTAAGCATTCTAAATTCATGATTGTTTACTCTATAGCATTCTGCTATTGAATATCGTCACAAGATCTTCAGAAGTCATCTGGAGAAGCAGCCCAAGTATGAGATCCCTGGTCCTTCCAAGGACGTCAGGGAGATAAGCTCCCTAAAACCGGACGTGAAAGCTGTTGAACTGCACAAGTATCATAGCGAAGTTGTCATCACCCTGGAAGGAGAGAATTTATGGTTTTGCCACGCCGTTAGGCTTGGCGATACAGAGATCACAATTCCCGAGACATTGTCACGTCGTTCACTTACGTTCAATCTCTATGCTAGCGAAAAAACCGAGAAGCTAATGAAACGCAATGCATCGGTGAAGATAACTCTCCTGAGTCACTTTGCCAATCCAATCAGGAGAAATATTAAGGTCGATCAGGTAAGTCATTGTATAGAGTGAAGCCCTTTACCACCAAAGGAGTAGATGGAGGGGGGATTGCACTTTCATGGGGGGGGGGGGGGGGGGATCCACCTAGGCCTCCTGCCATGCACTGCTTTGCCATAGACTGATCATGTATCCCCCCCCACCACCACTTTAAAACTCATGTCTATGCCCCATTTTAAATGGTATTCACCACTGTAGGAACCACACAACTATTCCCTGAGGCAGATTCAGCTGGCTAAGCACACACCGACTGAGGTGATTCAGCTCGCTTTTTGGAGTGCCTTGCTTGAGCAGTATTCGCCACGTGCTGCTAAACATGATCAGGAAGCACCATCACAACGAATGGCCGCCGTCATCCATTTTTTGGAAGAAGCAGTGAAAGTGGTTCCCATTGAAAGTATCCTCTTCGCAATCTCTCATTCAGATTATGATGCCGGTGTCAAGTGTGCTGAAGCTCTTCTTGCCTGCCGACAGCAGTTACCCAGATCCGTAATGATGACCACCGGAGCTCTAACAGCCATTGCTCGAATGCGTACTGGATTACATGGGTCAGACATCGACAAGTATACTGACCTAGCAATGAAGAAGCTTGCAGCTTATTCTGGCTGTACAACAGGATTGTCTACTATTGAAGCTGTGAGCAGTGATAAACTGAGATTTGGGTTTATACCTGCACTTGAGTATGTGACACATCTAAAATGCCCAGTACCCATGCCAGTTCATTCATATGCTGAAGCTGCTGCACGTAGAAACGTACCCCATTCATCTCGCCAACCATGGTCTGCTCCAATTGCAAGAATGGCTGATCTCAATCTTGAGATTGTTGTCCCATTCCTTAGCCCACAAAGTCATAATATGGATATTGACTTAAAGCCAGATCCATCAAGAGTTACCAATCCTTGCATTGCAGATAGACTGGATGAGTATTTACTCAAAACAACCAAGGGGCCAGTGGTACCAAATCGATTTATATGCGATCACAATATTGAGCATCTCTACCCAGTAAGTACGCACAGACGGCACACCTTATATGCTGTTATACTTCAGTCCCCTCTGGAAGTTTTACGTTCTGCACGTGAAAAGATAGCATCTTTTCTCAAAGATTCTCAGGAGGACCTTGATTCAAGTGCGCAGAGTACGCAGTCTAGTAACGAACAAATGCTTGCCCTCGTGCGGGAAATCAAAGAAGACAACCTAAGAATCTGTGCCGCTCTTCTTGGAGCTTTCATGGAGCAACAAATTCGCATTCCACTTATAAAAACTGAAGATTTGGATACTGCAAATCTGCTTTCGGAAAAATCTTCACCGGTTGCCATGGGTGTCTGGGCACTATTTAGTGTGAGCTATGAAGAGCTTGTTGCAAAGCTGAATTTATTGAAGGGTAACCCTCTCTTTGTCGAGATAGCTGGCTACATATCGGGAGTGCTGAGCGATGATTTTAAGAAGCCATCAAAGAAAACGAGCAACTACAACGGCAAGCTACAGTTCCTACTGCAAGGGATCAAGAAGAAGAAGACCGTTTCTTGTAGTGGCCAGTACATCAGCTATTCACTGGAACACCAACTATGCCAAAATCTCAAGTTTGAGAAATCAACTTCCGTCAAGACGCTGATCCGTGATTGGGACGAAATCTTCAAGGAAGATGCTCTTTCCCTTGTTGCAAGATCCCATCGACCTTTGATTGCTCGTTGGCTGAAATGGGCAGTGCTGATCCATGATCTTCGTGAAGCATTAGCCAAATATACCTGCATAGGTGTGATAGGGCTAGTGAACTCAGGAAAATCACAGTTGGTCTCCAAGCTCTTTGGAGTTGAGGTATAGACGCTAGCAGATATATTTTGTAGAGGGGGGGGGGGTGAATTCTAGTATGTGGTAGCGTAGAATGCTCCTCCAGGAAGAGTTTGAAATTTATAGCCGCTGAGACTGTTTCTGAGACCACATAATTAGTTACCACAATCTACAATAATAGTTTAATACTTGCAATTTTCTGGGGTGGGGGGAGGGATTCCAGGGTGCCCAACCTCTGTATTACTCCTTGTGTTTGTATGGTGTTGTACATGCATGTATTTCTGTTAGTTGTTCATAGTAACTATTGGTTTAGGCTGCAGTGGGTACTACTGAAAGAAAAAGGACGACGGTGCCTCTGCTGTACAATTTGGACGGCAAAGTTGATGGTTTGGACATCATTGATTTCCCTGGTGTTGATGATGAGGACCACAGTATCCCTGAGTTGGCACAGCTATTGCTTGGCCTTGTCCAAGTAGTAGTCTTAGTAGTTGAATATGGGTAAGATTTGTGTTAGCTAACTATGCAAGAGGATATTACGGTAATTATTAATTTTCTTTGAGAGTGTACATGACACCATGTTTATTCTCTTTCAGCCGGATATCAACGAAACCAGCCAAGAAATTGCTTGAATCTCTTCTAAAAGAGGAAACTGTCCCTGTTTTGGTGTGTTTAACACACGTGGATAGGCTCTATGTGGAGCATATTGACAAAGATGTCGATAATAACTGTACCCCACTGCCTACTGAATTCAAGAAGCGTGTAATTGGTCATGAACTGATGGTAAGACTGTACTCTGAATGTTAGCTTCAGATAATGATAATGATGTACTCTTTGCAGTGTAAAGAGGACGATATTGGGTACCATCACTCATGCAAAATTGGCTTCTACTGCTTTAATCTACCTGCTGATTCCAGAGCTCTGTTTAGCATGGAAGATCTGAAGAAGGTTGGCATCGGCAGTCTCCAAGATGTTGGTGATCAATTGGTGGACATTTTTCGTAACAAGCTCAAACTGACAGATATAGCTTCCAGGCTAGACCAGTTTGTGCATCCTGTATAGATGGTTAGCTTATAAGTCAGTTTATTCTGCAGTTTACTCATGCTAAGAAATTACTAGACGTAGTACCACACTAAATATTTTTTTTTAAGTGCACGCGTACATGCATGAGTGTACATGTGGTGGTTGGGGGTATGAGGGGGTGCGTATACATAGCCCGTAGCCTGAAGACTTACTTGCAGCATGATGTGACCACGTATGGAAGAATCTTGTCTGAAAGTTACTTGGAGCGGGAGCCAGATAGACACATGCCTGCTACTGGAGCTGTGGAGAAGGTTGGGCGTATTGGCATGCTGATCCCTACTCTGGCAAGGATAGAACTTCAGATTCACCCAAGTGAACACGTTCTAGTGCTGGAGTACGCTGGAGGGGGAGAATCTTTGGTTCTGCCATAAACTTCAGCTTGGGGATTACAGCAACATGGTCGATATCGATACTAACTTCCAGAATGTGACACAATGTAGAATCCGATTTAATTTCCCTCCAAATGAGAGACTGCTAGGTCTTGCTGCTGAAGGTTTAGTGAAAGTTACCCTCCACAGCCATTTTACACGTGCAATTCCAGTTCGACACAATATTCAAGTTGTGCACCTGCACTGAGAAATAATATTATTATAATAATTATTATACATAATATTATTATGCAAGTCCTCCACTGTCAATAAGATACACTGGGTAATATATAATCGCTTGCTCATAAGTCCACTGGTCAGTATTAGGTGAATAATAGCCTCAGATGATAAATTTGTGATATGATATAATAGCTAGCAATTATAATAATATTATTTAAGCTGGCTATAATAATAGAATTTTATAATCAAATCAGGTACCGCATAGCGCATGTGCATGCACGTACATAATAATAGGCGGAGATTCCCCTGGCCGGTAAACGCCCATTAAATTTGCTAACCCTTCATTTCTGGCCAAGATGGAAGAATACGAGCGTAGGGTTGCGAGTGAAGCTGCTCGTGAAATTGTCAGAAAGTATTCCGTCGAGCTATGTTCCTGTCTCTTGAATCAGGATATTCCTATTCGACTCTATGCCGATCGCTTGATGGATCAAGTAACGTTTGAAAAGTACGTGAATCGTGCCATTGACCTGGCCGACTCCGAAAAGGCGCAATTGATCTTATTGGATGTTCAAAGAAGTGTTACTCGGGATGTTGAAGGCATAAACAAACTTTGCTCGATTCTTCGCCAGCCAGAAGATAAAGAATTGTCCGATCTTGCTACAGCGATAAAAGGTAGATAGCTAGATACTAAGCTACCAATGATGATGGCTTAGCTAGCCGCAGCTACTGAGCTCAGTACTAGTACTGAAGCTCAAGCATTCAAGTTTCTTCATGCCCATTGAGGAACTAGCTCAGAACTCCTTTCCACCTTGGAATACATGATGGCGGGGGGGGGGGGGGGGGGGGGGGGGGGGGGGGGGGAGGGATAATCTTGTGAGAGGGGATATGGGAGGTGGGGGTTACGGTCACTGTGTACCAGGTATAATCACAATGTTAACAATTCCATAGTAGCTATAGCTACATTATGGACTGACACATTTGGGCAGGTATACATAGCTAGTTACATGGGTGTAAAATCTCACTGCTGTTAAATACGTATATACGTTAGCTACAATCAAACCTCTAGTAACTGTACACCATGCATATTTCAAGCTCTAGTAAAGAACTGTTATCCAGTGATTGCACTAAATTATCCACTTTTATAGAGGCATACACATCAGAATTGGACGAACAAATGGCTGCCATAAGAGGTTTGTTAATTATAATTTTGAGTGTCAATCTTGATACTGACTTATTGTCTATTCCTTGTCCTTATTGTTTAGCCCAAATGCCGGAAAGACAAGAATTGGAGAAACTGAGGAAACAACTTGAAGCTTTCAAAATTACTAATCAGATGGACTGCTCACTGACAGAAAATCTTAAGGCTATCTCTCAACGAAGTCTTCAAAATTATTTGGAGAAGTCTCTGAAGGGAGGAAAAGAAGTTCAAACAATAAAAAAACATCTGAATGAACTTAAAGAGGACCTCCTAATTTCAGATGAAATGTGTACATGGGCACTTGAAATGGTTGATAAGATGAATTTGGAGCAGCCATCTACTAGTGAGTATTCTATTCAAACTTTGGCACACACTAAATAGCTAATTAAGCTTTACCCGATATACTTATGACTCAACTTTCCCTATAGATCCATATATCAAGGTGGAACAACGTTTGAATAACAGATTTATTGGCGATGGTACATATGCAAGAGTTCAGATCGTTACTGATGAAAAAGGAATTGAGTATGCGGCAAAGAGATTTCTTCGTTCTCGCTGTAAAGAATTCAGCTCTGAGTTCACTCTACTAGCTCAACTACGGCATGTTAATATCGTCTGCTACATTGGCTTGGCGGGGCCATTCAGTCCAGACGAACACCCTGCAATCATAATGGAGCTACTAGATATTGATCTTCACAGACGTATCCTCTCTTCTCAGCCGATGGCACTCCCCACACAACTCAAAATATTACTAGATGTAGCAGCAGGACTGAACTACTTGCACACTTATACTCCAATAATAATTCATCGAGATCTTACCGCCAAAAACGTTCTTCTGAATTCAGCTGGTTTGGCAAAAATAGCAGATTTTGGCAATTCACGCATGGTTAGCAAAGAGCAGCTCACCACAATGACATCCGGTGTTGGGACCCTGGTTTACTTAGCCCCTGAAGCACTTGGTAGCGATTATGACGAAAAAATTGACATTTTTTCATACGGTCACCTCATGTTATTTATCTTGATCGGAAAATTCCCAGATAACCTCCTTCCCGCATCCTATTTTGATAAAGATCCAGGAAATGGGATTCACGTTCCAAAAGTACGTCTAGAGGTAGATCGTAGACAGGACCATCTAAACGGTCTCGAGGAGAAAGTCAGTGATGATTCAATTGTGGAGTTGGTCAAAAAATGTCTTTCGAACAACTCAGAAGATCGTCCAGCTGCTTTGCAGCTGATCAAATTCCTAAAAACCCGTGTTGTAGGTGATTATAGTGCACTTTTGTAAAATTAACGCGCATTGTTGATTTAATAATGTTCGAATGCGCGGCGCGCGCATGCATGAGCGCGTGCGCGTGCGTGTGATAATCACGTTGTACTTGTAATAATAGCTCATAATAATTACCGGTATAATAATATATACACATAGCTAGCTCATGCATGATCATGCAAATTATAAAAGGGGTGGGGTATAGTGCATGTACGTACCTATAGTGCTTACGGCGTGACCCCGATTTGGAGTAGCTTGCATTGACCCATTTTGGCGATATACTGATCTCCGAGACGTAGCTATGGAGGAAACAGAGACTCGAGTTGCGGCAGAAGCGGCTCACGCAGTCATTAGAAAATTCTTCGCCCGTCTTTACAAAGTCGTCGTTGATGGCAGTATTCCAGTCAGACTGTATTCAGAGGAATTGATCGAGCAGTCTACTTTGAGTCTGGACGGCGTGGAAGACGACAAGGGCCAGAGGATATTATTGGACGTGCAGCAAAAGATAACACAGTCCATGAATGGCGACCTACTGAATGATTTCTGTCGAATTCTACGTGAGGAGAATAAAAAGCTAACTAATCTTGCTAAAGATATCCAAGGTGAGTAAATGACTGAAAAATTATAGCTATACTGACTAATTATGGAGCGGCATGTATGATAAAACCATCCCACATTCATAGTAGCTAGCAAGAGTAGCTTCGTACCCAAGCCCTTTGAGGGGGAGGAGAAAGGGCCTGGTTCTTATTGCACACGCATGCACCAACTACCCCAAGAAAGCGCAGGGTACCACAAACGACTACGTTTTTTTGTCCTCCTCCCGCGGCCTAGGGTACAAGGCTACACCGATAGGACATCGTTTTGTACTCTAGGCACGGAAGGAGGGCGAAAAAGCCTACGGTCATTCGTAGCACCCCAGGTTTTCTTGGAGTAGTTGGTACATACACGTGCAATAGGTACCAGGCCCTTTCTCCTCCTTCCGGGCCTGGGTACGAGGCTATGTTAAGAGTAGTATCTATTATAGCTCTAGTTTCCCCTCTCCCCTCCACCCCACATAGCTATCTACTTGGTGTGCATGCCAGTGTGAGGCTTTTCTACATGCAATCAACTACTATAGTGTGGTGTGTGATCCTTTCAATATTATCTAGATGCTTATCAAAACGAATTGAAAAAGAAAACGAGTGAATCTGAAGGTGGGTACACTAATAATATTTATTATGTTCAATATAAATACCATAAATCTGGAAACTTTCTTGTAGCTAATAAAAGCATATAAAAATTTTGTTGCCTGTGGAAATAGTCATGAATAGATTGAAATATTTAATTACTAAAGATTCAATCGACAATAAAATTGTCACCTTGATACACGTACACAGCCAGGGTTGCCACATGTTTTGCTTGAGTGTGTTTCAAAATTTTTTACCATAAAATATTTTATTATTTATGGTTGAAACAGCGAAAATTCCAGATTTACACATAGTTATTCTTGGCCTATATATACTATAGCTCAAATGTCTGGCAAAAGTGAATTAGAAGTATTGAAGAAGCAACTCCATGCATTCAAACTGACTGGTCTGATGCAAAATCCTCCTGAAGGTCTCAAGAGCGTCATCGAAAGAACACTTCAGAATTACATTGAGACCTCACTAGAAGCAAGCGTAGCTCCTCAGATAATCAAAGAGCAGCTGAATGAGCTATGTGAAAAGCATTCGCTGATCTCTTCAGAGATGTTTATGTGGGCACTACGGGAACATGAAAAGCTCGTAAAGAAGAAATCACCTACTACTATTCAAGGCACAGAAGTTGCTCAGGTCCCCCAAGAAATTACTTCAGCTAAAGAAATAGGTGCTCCATTGCTTTCACCTTCAGTCCTGTACCACGCCAGCCTTGTTTGTGAAGCTGTCAACACCTGCGTCAGCACAAAATCCGTTCACGAATTTCTGAAGAAAGAAGGTCATGAACTGCATGAGGTTTCATTCTCTCTTCCAAACAACGATATCGATAGGTACCTGGTGGCTATAGCTAAGAGGGAAGGCAGTCACAGTGTCATCTATGTGGCATTCCGTAGCAAACCTGCACTTAAGAGCTGGCTGTCTCAGCATAAATCCTTTGAAGAAGGTATAGTTAAACTCTATGATAATTTACTTTCTCCAGCCTTTTTTCCTGTTTTGAAAATATGCTTGATATAGGTTTAAAAGATCAAACCCTGAAAATACCTCTGAGATTTTTCATTGAGCAGCTTTTGAAGAAAAATAAGATTGTCTTCACTGGTATGAATTTCTTAATCATGCACATGCATGGTCTATATACCAGATTACAACAATCCTATTACTTTATGAAATGAACATCAATTTTTATAGGGTTCTCTTATGGCGGTATGTTGGCTAGCTGTGTGACCAGCTACCTTTGGAGGGCAGGATTCTTACTCAGTGTAGCACTGCTTCAGAAAAATGTCACTTGCATCACATTCGGACAGCCACTGATTAATATTCCCTTTGTCGAAAATACACTTGCAAGATTCCCGGAGCTTGAAGATACAATTCACTTGGTGCTGGATAAGCAAGACAAGGTGCCTGGTCTTTTCCACTATTTTCAAGTTGGATGCATTTTAAAGGCCCAAAAGGATCAATCGTCTCCCTTGAAGAAGAGTCCCCAAACAGTATGTGATGACTGAGACCGTTGTACAAACTATATAATAATAATCATTATGGTCATTATGTACTCAATGTAAATATACAGGATTTCAAAGATCCATTCAGTTCACAGTTCATGCAAGCACTGTGTGAATTAAAAGAGAAGGTACATGCAAGTGTGTGATCACATGCACTTCTTATCCTCCATTTTGCAGTTGCTTAGAGTACAAGTATAATGTACAATTGTTCTTTTAGGCCTCTAAGCCGTCCTATTCAAAGGCAGTTAAATCCCGGAGTCCTACTAAGACAAAGCCAGGGGATTATTTGGCTGGAATGATGAAAGACCTGGAAAAGTTGGGTGCCCGTGATGCAACGCAGCCTGATCTTCTCTTTGGCAAGCTTTATCTACTCGTGCTTGATGAATCTCAAAAAGCAGCAACTATCGTAAGGTGAAAAGGTGAAGTCACCAAAGAAGAGGCCTTCAAGGAGCTACTCCATGATCTTCTCACAGAGAAGCTGCAAGAGGATGCTTTTAAGTTGGTAAGGAATCATATTTTACCCCACATCTGTGCGTAGGCAGTTTTAGACAGGGACAGACTCGGGTTCATTATGTGGTAAAATAATTATTATCATATATAGATGTGAAAATTTTTGCCAAGCCCATTGTATTATAGAAAAAAAATTTTTGCCAACACGGTAAAGATCGCCATATCTCTTTAACACAGGACAAAAAAAAGTCAATTTTTTATTAATGAAAGCAGGTGGCGAAATTGGCGAAAATTTTCTCCAGGCAAAAACTTCTACATGTACAAATATAGTAATATATTATTATAATAACATTATAATATTTATAGCACACTGTTGAAGGCTATAGGACAAAGATTGTCACAGCCTACCTAAGAAAGGAACAACCAACTGCTTTGCCTTCTCCACTGAGTAAGCAGCAACTTCAAGAGGTTGGGTTCCTTAAGCCAAGAGCTACCTCTGCTGAATTTCATATGTTTCCCAATGAGCATGTCCTCGTTCTTGAGGGCAACAACCTGTGGTTTTGCCACAAGGTTTGCATTGGACGAAATGAGAACAGCATCATAATCGATTCCCCAGCCAACATTATGCGTAGCTCTATTCAGTTCAATTTCAGGCCATCGAAAAAGACGGAGAAGCTTTGTGAGAATGGTGGGCTTCATGTCACTCTATACAGTCATTTTGTCCCACATACCAGCAGAATGATAGATACAAAAAAGGTATGATTATGCTAAAGCTTTACACATGCACATGTAAACTTAATTCAATATTATTTCTATAGGAGCCATACTCATTCTCATTGAGACAAATTCAGCTTGCCAAACACACTCCCACAGAAATTATTCAATTAGCCTACTGTACTGCGATGCTTGAGCGTCCTCTAGATCCAACATTTACCGAGGATAGCAATCATCCAAAGCCATCTAAACGCTACAGTGCTGTAGTGAGCTTTCTAGAAGAGGCAGGAAAAACTGTTCCTTTGGAAAGCGTTTTTCATGTAATTGCCCATGGTAGTAAAGACACTGCTCTACAATGTGGAAGAGATTTAAAGCGGTCTGAAGTTAATTTTCCTGCATCGTACATGATGGTATATAGCTCATTCCAAGCGGCACAGAGAATCAATAGTGGCTTGACAGATGAGGAGTATCTTGAGAAGCAAAAGCAGCATATGACAGCACAAGATTGGGAGCTCACGATGCCAGTAGCATTGCCTCCCCCAGTACAGCTACAAATGGCTGCACCACTTCCTGCACAAGCACCTGCAATGCCCCTCCCTAAATCTAGCTCTGTTTCTAGTTCAAAGCCAGGTATAGTTCCTCTTCATCCAAAATCTTCAACTCCTACAAGAAAGCAACAAGCAACTAAAGGACGATTGTATTCTAAGGTTGCCGAAAAACTACAGGTGCCTCAAGGTCTTCCCTCAATACCTAATCTTTTTCCAGCTCCTTATCGTTCCGAGCCACCAGCCACACATCCAATGCAGCAATCAAAGCTAGGAGGTGCACCTTACCTGGATCCACAATTGCCACAACCTGCAGCTGCTGTTTATCCATTTCCATTTCCTGCAATCCCAACATCTCCCATGGATTCCGAGCTAGCCGCTTTCCTAAAACGAACTGCAATGGAACTTGATCGAAAGGCCCGCGCACGTGGTACTTTACTGGAGTTGATATCAAGCCGGAGTATTGAGCACTTTTGTCCATTCAGCCTCGATCGTACAGCTCTTGGAACTACTCTACCCTCTCCTATTCAGGCTTTGATGACGGCCAAAAGACAGCTGACAGAAGCAGCGAGTAGGCACACACATTCTGATAGCATACAATCACCACTTAGAGCCAACACAGAAATAGTCAGATTAGTTGAAAAGATCAATGACTCCACTCTGAAGATGTGCTCAGCCCTCCTTGCAGCTTTCATGGAGCAGCAGATTCGTATTCCATTGATTAAAAGTGATGTTGCTACAGCAGAAGTACTCTCGTCAGCTGAAACACCAGTTGCAATGGGATCCTGGGCCTTTGTTAGCATGAAATTTGAAGATATCAAGGAAATCTTATCCTCAACCGAAAGTAACAAACTAATAGTTGATGTAGGTGACTATATCATGAGTGTAATCGAACAAGCCAAGAGAACATCGAGCAAATATGGTAATCTAACGGAATCTCTCCCACCCGATATCAACTATGCCGACAAATTACTCTTCCTTGTACGTGGCATCAAAACAGGAAAAACAGTCACTTGTAGCACTCAGTTCATCAGCTATTCGCTTGAACGCCAACTATTCCAGCTATCAGTACAACTGAAATTCAACAAGACTCTCAAGGAAAAGACATTCGTCTCAAATTGGAAAGATACGTTTGAAGACAACGCACTATCGCTAGTGGCTCCTTCTCATCGTCCACTTCTTGCTCGCTGGATTAAATGGGCCCTTCTCATTCACGACCTTCGTGAGACGTTGGCAGAGTACACCTGTGTGGGAATCTTTGGCCTTTCAAACTCAGGAAAATCGCTCCTTATCAACTCCCTTTTTGACGTTGGGGTATATTGATTTTAATGTTGTCACAATGCCTTTCTGTTTCAGTCTTAGGACTTTTGGGCCAACATGCCTTCACTACAGTTTTTTCTTTGATATGGAAACGGGGCAGGGCTCAAAGCTTTGATGCGGTTACAGGTTCCGCTCAAACCACACCCTCCAATTACACCTTAATATTGGCTTTGGGGAGACACTACGTTTGTTACTAATTTTCAGTTTTATTTTCAACATCTATAGGCACATGTAGGAACAACTGAAAAGAAGAGAACAGTGGTACCATTCCTTTACAACATGGATGGTGTTGTTGACAAACTGGATGTGATCGACTTCCCTGGTGTTGATGATGTCACTGCGGTCCCTGAAGTAACCAAACTTTTGGTTAATCTTGCTCAGATTGTGATCTTTGTTGTTGACTATAGGTATTGATCTCATAATAATATGCATAATATATAGCTATGTACAATATCATTATTATAGTATGTTGTAATATGATGACAATAACTATTTTATACGTATATAGGAATTTTGGTAGCTCGGCATCTATTGAGTGGATCAAACGTCTTGAGAATGAAGATGTCCAGGTCCTGGTTTGCCTTACATACGGTGATAACTTGTATGCCGAAGTGATGAAGGAAACTAGTAATTCTACTAATGCTGCTACTACTACTAAGTTGGCACACCGTATCAAACAAGAGCTGGCTGTAAGTAGATCTGTGAAAAAAAATGGGTCTGGTATACATAAAACAGTGAACCCCTCCATAGCGACCACCAGTGAGGAATGCCATTAAGAGGGGTGGTGGAATTTTTCCCTATAATAATACTATTATGTGGCGATGCAGTTGCGACCAAGGTGAGTGGCCACTATAGAGAGGGTGGACATTAAGAGGTGTTACAGAAGGAAAGGGTCAGTTAGGTTCAACTTTCTACTATTACATTACTGTTTCTTTATACAGCAAGCAGAGGAGAAAGTTGGTGTTCATCCTTCCCGAACAATGCACTATTATTGTTTTAATCTACCGAGCAATGAGCCAAACTTGACCACAAAGGTTCTGAAGGAAGTGGGTGTTTACTCTACCAAGGATGTTGAAGATTGGCTAGTTCAGACATTTCACGACAAGCTAGCCCAGTGTGACCTTGCTGAAAGGCTCAGAAAATACTTCTCCAGTCATGGTAGAGTGAATTAAATCCTATCAAGGGCATAATATTATTATATAATTATGCATAAACTATATACACTAGCCTTAATTTGATACCATCATGCAAAATTTAATGTACATGTACACTCCCTTTTTCACTGTCAAGCAATTGACTATGTATGCATGTGAGCATTCCATGACTGCCATGGAGGATTGAATATAATATCAGAAATTGAATACTTCATGTTTATTTAGTGCCGGTCAGTCCCCCACAGAGGCAGCTATTTGCCCGGCCATCCTCTACTCAGGGTTGCACAGGGTGACCTCCACCAACTCTCAAAGATAGCTGCTCAGACTGGAGGCCCTCAGAGGCCAAAGTCCAACTACGACACCTGCACAAGCATGACAAGCAATGGATTATAAAATACAGAGGGGAAATCCTGGTGTACGAAAGAAGCCAGTGATGCTTTGGGGGGGGGGGGGGGTGGAGGATGGGGAACAGATAATAGCTTGAAAACAACTTTCCTGTGGCTTCATAAGATAAAAATTCTCAACAGACAGGCCTTCTAATAATTCACTTTTTAGCTATACAAACAAGTAGCTAATTAGCTCAGTAGCTACTAAGTACCTGGTATACTGCTTTATTAATTGTATTCTGCACCAAAGCCTTGGACAGAGCCCCTCCATGAAGAACATCCTTCTGTCCCTCGATGAAGCAGTCCCTCCAGGGGGGAGAGAGGCCTTCGGGGACCACCAGGGTCAGGGAATAGGGGTCCGAGGAGCAATATTTAGACTGCACATAGGGTCTGATTCGAGGGGCCATGCCGCGCTGAAAGGACTCAGGGAGAGTGGCTGTTGACAGACCACTCAGAAAACCTAGAAACTTCAGATGAACACGTTCTAGCTAGTGCTGGAGGGAGAGAATCTTTGGTTCTACTATAAACTTCAGCTTGGGGATTACAGCAACATGGTCGATATCAATGCTATAAACTTCCAAAATGTGACACAACATAGAATCCGATTTAATTTCCCTCCCAATGAGAGGCTGATAGGTATTGCAGCTGAAGGTGAAGTGAAAGGTACCCTCCACAGCCATTTTACACGTGCAATTCCAGTTCGATAAAACATTCAAGTTGAAGAGAGCTAGAAACTAACAGCTCATTGTAAAATTGATACATTTTCGCCTCTTTAAAATACTAGATGGAATGTTATTAAGTTATAGTTATAGCACGGGGCCAGGGATTTATGGCAGTAAACCGACCCGAGTCCGAGGGCGTAGCCCGAGGACAAGGGCCCCTGGCAACCGTGCTGAAACTATTATATATCCCACCTGATTGGCTAAAAGTCACGCGCACCGTAGTCTACATGCATAGCAACAACCGCTCTAACCTAGCAACAACAGTTCTGAACAGAAAGAGAGTTGCACAGAAAACAAACCAGCAAAGAAACAGCCGATGACGAATGGCTTGAGTCGCGGAACTAGTTGGGCAGAGCCCAACCTTCGCGGGGCCGGGGAGAGGGTTGGGCTCCGCCCAACTATCGCGGAACCATGCCATGGCTAGTTGAATCAACCAGTGCTTCTGCTTTCCATGAATAGAAGACAGTCAGGTAGCTTCGAAAACAAGTTTAGAATAGTTTCACTGTTCAACAAACTCCGGCAATGGCTACTGAATGGATTTACGCTATCTAGACTTGGACTAGCAGCTTGCACAGTTCACTTGCCATTGCACTGTTGAACTTGCCACGTGGTAGAACTGTCAGATCGAGAGATAGCTAATTGGTTCCTGATTAGTGTCAATTAGTGCGCGTGAGTTTCCGTGTCTGTGTAAACAATGTCTACTGTGTTGTATGGTGCCTTAGTGCTGTGCACACGCAAATGTATTAGATATGATGACATGATTGCTTGTGTGAACTAAAACAGTGGCTCTGGTTGGTCAAAATAATAGCCAGAGGGAGGAATATATGGATCATATATTCCCTTGTACCCCTCAGGGAGGGAATATATACCCCACTTGTTATAGTACAAGAGTATACATAGGTGGGATATTTAAATTAATAAGGCTTGCCTCAAATTTATGGCCCAGGGTGTGGATAAAATTACACATTTAGATAGCCATGCCCATTCTAACTGGCAGGAAAGAGTGTAGGGGTACACTCTTTCCTGCCTACTATACTCAGGCAACAGAGTTTTTAATCTAATTATGGGCAGGAAAGAGTGTATACAGCAGTACAGGGGTACACTCTTTCCTGCCTGAAAAACGGAGGCAAGGTCCAGTGGGCGTGGTATGTAACTTTTGCGTGCAATATCGAGCGCCTCGGCCTCAGACCTACGTACTCGATCGTCCCCGGGCGGCCCCCTAGAACTCAAATTTATATTGGCAAGCTATGGCGTCTAGCGGCGATGAAGAGCCACCTAAGGCTCAAGGTGAAGCGGCCCACAAGACACTTAGGAAGCATTTTCCTACCCTAATGAAAATCGTAGCCTCAGGAGATATCGTGGAGAATCTCTACGCCGAGGAAATCATCAAAGAATCAACATTTGAGGTGGTTACGGCACCCAGCACGGTTATATCTGATAAGCAGAAGGGTACAAAAATCATCAAAGACGTACAAGTTTCCGTGCACTCAAAGCCAAAAGCTTTTGAGGCGTTTTGTCAAATTTTGAAGTCAGAAGGGCATGATGATGTTGTCAGCAAATTGCAAGGTATGCAGTAGCCTCGTACCCTGGGTACGAGGCTAGGTATGCTGATAAATTAGGCCACTCCAATATGATTCACTGTTTCCCCTTTCATCAGAAAGCCTGGGGCATACAGGCGGGCGGTTCATTATTCATTATTCATTATCACTATACGTATTAGAGCGCCAGCAACATTGACGACCTCTGCCAAAGCTACCGTTGGACAACGAGATAAGAACGGGTATACTAATACACTATAATGAACAAAATTTGAAAACTAGAGCTCTGTAGAGCACATACCCCGCCCGTATATTGCGCAATCTATAGAATTGCTTGTGTGCATGACTATAATTTTGTGAACTTCAGAAAATTAGTGGAAATGCTGCGTAATTGTACAATGTCATAGCTACCGGAGGTCTGGTGACAAAAATACTCTCTCTGTACTAGATCTGGACTACTAGGAGATATGAACTGATACGTTCAATAGTCTGTTGTAATAGTATAGCCGTCTTACATTATGTTTTGGTTCCATAGGGCTGCAGATTTCAGCTCCGTCAGCGGATTCGGATAGAGTATAGATTTCAAGAACATTATTAATTTCGACGATCTCTACCAGTCATAATATTATTCTTGGCTACTTAGTTGTGCGCATGAGCAGACAACACAATGGGCATGCATTATGCATTGAGTAGGCACTATCGATAGGCGTAGCTACATTAGCCAACAAAAAGGCACTATTTGTGACACTCATGGACTGTGTCCATCGATTTGACGGACACTGAAGCCAGTTTTTCGCCGAATTCGATTGTGCTTACGAGTTGCTTAGACGTCTACATCTCGAGATATGGCGATTTTTGTGCTCACGACGACAATGATGACAACAACAACGACACGACCGATTACTTTACCCCTTGCGCATGCGCGCGGGGTAATTATGGAAAGGATGCGGGCGGGAAATGGGAAACAACTAATCATATTGGAGTGGCATTAGAAACATTTGTTTACAAGGAAGAATAATCATTCTCTCTTCAGCATGAGTACGTTATTACCCCGTGCACATGTGCAAGGGATAAAGCAATCGATTTATCCATCTGCTGTTGTCGTCGTCGGCATGATAATCACCAGATCTCGCGTTCTAGGCATCTGTGCATGCTGTAAGCATAACCAATCAGTAGAAAACGGTGAAAAACTGGTTTGTACGCCCTTCGAATTGCTAAAAAAGGCGTACAAGCATTATAAATTGTGCATTTTCTGTTTAGCATGCCTGTGGTTTATCGATCATACCCATTCTATTAGCATAAAATAGTATGCTGATGCAACGCTCAAGGTCAGTCTTGGAAGGGGTCGTCAAGTCATAAAACAGCTCTATGTGTTTCTATATTACGCTACAGAGCGCGCGGGGTATGTGCTGTACGAGCTCTAGTTATATGCATTAGATCATAGCTGTAACAAATGCTCTGTGATCTGATTAGTCAGGAGGAAGTGTCTATTTCTCATAGATACCCATAAAATTTTTCATAGATACTTGTTCTAACAAGGATAGAACCGTTCAGATTCACCCAAACAAACACGTTCTAGTGCTGGAGGGAGACTTGGAGAATCTTTAGTTCTGCTATAAATTTCAGCTTGGGGATTACAGCAATATGGTCGATATTGATAGGCTACTAACTTCCAGAATGTGACACAACATGAAATCCGATTTAATTTCCCTCCCAACGAGAGGCTGATAGGTCTTGCAGCTGAAGGTGAAGTGAAAGTTTCCCTCCACAGCCATTTTACACGTGCAATTCCAGTTCGACACAATATTCAAATTGTAGATCTACAGGCGAAGAGAGGGAATGCTACGTAGAATTTTACCACATTGTAGACATCCACCTTCTAACAAATTTATGTGAATTAGCTAGTACTAGCTATCAGGTATCATAGAGTCAGTAGACTCTATAAGTAGGGATGACCCGGATATGCCATATTAATACAAAATAAAAACGTTAATTTAATAACTCAGAGCAACTTAAATTTTAAGATTTTTAACGTTCATATTCATGATCTGCACCAGAAAAACTATCTATCAAGTCCCATTGAAACAATCAGGTATGCCTTGACAAGCTGTTTTTAAAATTGTAAAAAAGTGCATTTTGTCAAGGTTTCTTTCTTTCTGTTTTCCAGGTCTACCTCAAAACTGTCTTGACCACTCAGTATAAATCCACTCCATTTTGTAGCGTGCACGTCTGTGGCATGCTAGTTTTGTATCAGGACAGTGATTTAATCATGGGCATGTACAGCGCATTTTGCGAGTGGGTGTGTCTAATTTGCCATTTTGTCATGTAATGCTGTTACCATGGTAAAGTCATGTGACTGAAGTTAGCGGCGCACGCCACGGCTAGCTAACTAGCAGCGCTACAGGCCGGCCAGGCACTAGATAAGGCCAGTGTGTGCTAGTACTAGCAGCTAAGCTATAGTGCTGGTAGCTAGGCTAGCGCGCAGCACTAGAGCTGCGTGCGCCGAATCGATCATGAACACGGAGGTTCGAGTAGTCTCGTCCCCAGACCCCACCCTTGAGAAGGGAAAAGGGTCTGGTGACTTTGGGTAAAAAGGTTGGTCCAGTTGACGACCCATGGAGGAATTTGTGCGTCCCAATCAGATCACAGCTTTAGCCCAGTCATATGATTCGCTAGCCACAGTAATGTAACAGGGCCATTGCCCGCTATACAAATTTGAATCGCCTACGCAGCCTTACTGGCCAATCAGATCCTAGCTTTGTTCAAGCGCACCCATGTCAGCGTGCGTGCCAAGAGCCAGCCAAACCGAGAAGATGGCCCAAAGTCACCCGACCCTTTTCCCTCCTTTTGAGAGTGGGGTATGGGGACGAGACTAAGGTTCAAGAAGCAGCTGTTCCTGGCGCGGCCCCTCAACAGTCAGCCAGCTCAGTGACAAAGAGAGTCGATAAATTCCATTTTGTAGCACGTATAGTGCAGCATTATCCTGACAGTTATGTAATAGTGGGTGTGTACGGCGCATTGACAATTGGGTGTGTCTGATACACCATTTTGTGATATAATGCGCATGCTCAGAATGTGTTGCCATGGTGAAGTCATGTGACAGTGCCCTGGCCCCAGCCTGAGGGTGGGGTCTACAGCCCAGGTAGTCTCGTCCCAGACCCCACCCTCGCGGAGGGAAAAGGGTCTGATGAACTTGGACTGAATCCTTGGTTCTTGCCCTATGACGCGTACAGGTAAGGCCATGCAAAGCTTGCTTCTGATTGGTCGCTATGGCTGTATTTACATGTGATCACAATCAGCGGTAAAGTAAACCTTGAACCTGATTGGTCAGCGAAATTGAATAGCTTATACAGCTATATAGCGATGTTGCATTCCTGTGGTAAGCTTGTCATGTGACTGAACAGAGCTGTGATCTCATTGGCGCGTGGAAATTCCTCAGCGCAGGCCCAAGGATTCTGCCCAAGTTCACCAGACCCTTTTCCTCCTTGGAGATGAGGTCTGGGGACGAGACTACAGCCCGGGCCCAGCCCTAGGTGCTAGGCATGCAAAGGTGAGCTACTCGCTAGTGCGTGCAGCACTAATACTCTGCTGGATCAATCATGGATATGAAGATGCAAAGCTCGAGGAACAGTAAGGTAGTCTGGGTCTCAGCCCCTTGGCACCCAGACTACAGTAAGGCGCTAGGCATAGGTGAGCTACTCGCTAGCACGTGTATCGCAAGTGCTCCACTAGATTGATCATACATGTAGATATGAAGGCGCAAGGCTCGAGGAGCGAGATCATAAATTATGGTAGCTGCTGCCAACAACATAACTTACAACTTGGTTTTCTCCCTAAACGGAAGAGTCTTATCACTACTTGGGCCACCTAAAGCAGCAGCCTTTGTCAGCCTGCTTCATCACATAGGAATATGAACGCAAGTTAACGAGGGGCGTGGCTATGAATTTTGCACGCATACGCGCACTTCGGAATCTCCCATCTTCTACTTAATTGTACTGGACCATTGACAGTTAAATGAACAAACCATCTAAGATGAATTATACTGAGAGCAATAAAAAAAGAACAGAAACAAGTATAAAAACAATTGAAGGATGATGTAGGGATGGCAGGGTCAAAAAGTATATACAAGATTATACGGATGATCACATCCACTATACATCCCTATGCTTGCTTTTTGAGTGGTATAAAAATGTCTCCCACATGCAAATCAAGAGTGCTTAACAAACAAGTTAGGTGCGTCATAATTGAGAAAAGCAAGCATAGGAATGTATAGTGGATGTGATTATCCCTATAAATCTTGTTTGTATATTTTTTGACCCAGCCATCCTTACTTCATCCTGTTCAATTTTATTCAATTGTTTTTATACATACTAGTGGTGATGAAAATCATCTGTGCAGGGTGAGCCTTCGTGAAAGTTATGATTTCTTTGAAAGCATAAAGGAATGGGGCTAGTACTTCAATTGACTACGATGTTGGTATGTCAGTCAGTACATGAGTAGTAGCTTTATTATTAAAATAGTAATAGCAGAAGCCTGACAAGCTACCTCGAGAGTGAAAGTATCACAGACTTCTAGTAGTTCAATGATATTGATCACCTATAGATCTACCAGTGATGTTATTGTGGACCTGAGCCTTGACTGCAGAGTGGTCCAGTACTCACCTTTCCAGATTCATGCCTTTGCCTACGCTCTACATGTACAGGTCATCTCAGCTCAGCTCAATGCACTAGTTGCCATTCAGATCGCGTACAGCGCGTGACAACCATTACCTTACGTGTTCAAAATTTAACTCTCTCCTCACTGAAACGATTCCTGTCTCTCGTGTATTTTGGGCTCGCTCAGGCTCGCCCCAAATTAATGATAAACGTGGAGGGGGGGGGGCCAGACATTCACCTCAGCAAGCATCATTAAGTGTATCCCATAGCTACATAAACCGAATAATTAATTTTATGCATTGTTTTATTATAGCATTAAGTGCCTAGCGTAACTGCATGAGTGATTCTAGTATAATAATAATCTACAAAACAAGCATTAGTTTACATGATATTGTGCTATTGCTTCACAGAAAGCTTTCAAGAGTATTTGAAGAACCCACCGAAAGATTATCCGGAATTGACTGGCACAAATCTAAGCAATGAATTCCAACAGCTTAAAGAGGATCTAGCATTTTATAACAAACAACTTTCTAGAGAGATTGGAGATCACGACAAAATCCTGGAACTTGTAAAAAGCTTAATTCAAGCAGCGATTGAGAATGCTCTAAAGACCGGGGAAGAACTGGATTCAGTTAAACGACAGATGAATTCATTGTGCTACATTACGGTCAGTGTGCCAACTCGACTTAGCGAATGGGCAGTGCAAGAAGTGAATAATGTCTATGAAAGGCTTTCCTCACGATGTGACGCTAGTAATGCAAAATTAAATATGCCATTGACTCAGGAAAGCAAGGAGAATTCCTCATTGTTCTCTGATGAAACATTGTACCATTCAAGTGTCTGTTGTCTAGCTGTTAACAAGTGTTCAGCGTCAAATTTTCGAGACACTCTTAATGTATCTGGACATCACTTGCAAGCAGCATCAATGACTATTTTTAGAGAGTCCCTAACTGATCGATCCTTGATTGCATTTCAGGGTAATGTCATGTACGTCGCTTTTCAAAGTGAGCCCACTATAGCACATTGGCTTCAAAGTTCATACTCATCATTTGAAGAAGGTGAGAGGTATAACAGAGATTACCGTACTTTTAAAAATATGACCCTTCTAGTTGGCACCCATTACCGAATGATTGAGAATATGCAAAGGTCATCACACATGAATGTTATAAATGGGATTAGAATGCGCACACAGATGGATGTTGAGTATTAAATTCAATGAAGCTCAAGTATTAGTTCCACGCTGAATTTTTTAAAACAAATATAGTATACATGATTATTATTATCTATTTCTGTATGATGATGAAATTAGGATTCAAGAAGCAATTGAGTTCCTTTCCTCTTCGGTTTTTTGTTGAACAGCTTGGAGAACAGAAGAAAATTGTATTTACAGGTATACTATGCATCGTGAAGTTAGGCCAGACCAAATTAATTTGTTATTGCTTGGATTTTCTGATCAAAAAATTGGGTCGAGCAACCGAAAAAAAGAAAAATTAGGTGGGAGTGGCTAGAAATCATAACTGAGTTTATAATACTTCATGGTTTCGTTGACAGACATGGTGTATTTTTATCATAAGTGACAGCAGAGCTTACCTGGCACTACACTTCATGAAGAGAGAAAAGAAGATATAGTCATTCCCTAGCCTTTTTATTTCTGTTCGCTAGTGCTGCGTGTGCTAAGGTCGAAGTTTTATGATATTTGGTAAGGGGTCGACAATGCGCATGCGCATTTTTTTCAAATAAGGCAAAAACTGGACCGGCAAATCCGTGCAATGACATTAATTTGGTCTGGCCTTATAGTGATAGATTGTATGTATGTAGGGTATTTGTTTGGTGGTATGCTTGCCTGTTACGTTGCTGCTAATCTCTGGAAGGAAAACTGCGTAACTCTGGATGTTCTTCAGCGGAATGTTATTTGTATAACATTTGGTCAGCCATTAATTGAGTTACCATTTGTGAATAATGCTACTGATCGATTTTCTGAAGCATTCAAGCGCTCTGTTCACACTTACTTTAGCCATGACGATCCACTTCCTTTCCTCTTGCGTTACTTTTGTGGTAGTCAAGGTGACAATGGCCTACGATCTCCTTTATCAACAACAGTAAGTTATAATATCATGCTTCCATCAACACATACTTATACCAGTATTAATAATCATCACAGGAATTTAGTGATCCAGCTTGTCGCCAGTTTCTCCACAGTTTGACCACCATCATGACAGAGGTATGCATAATAATATTATTCTTACTAAATTACTAGTATACTTAATGCATGTGACTACATTAACTTTGTGTTGCTCAGAAATCCTACTCAGTAGTCACAGCTATTCCTACAAAGGCCGTTGACCAAGCCTTAACTGATCTCAAGAAGCAATTGAATACAATAACGGATAAGGTGAAACTACCTTTTGCTGAGTCAGAAATGGTTTGTTTGGAAGGAAGTGATCTTATTCAAGTTTGGAGAGAAAATGGAAATACAGCCAATGATTTTGAATCTCTATTGACCAAAAAGGTATAACTTGAGATAACAATTAAAGGCATTGTGTCCATATATAAGGTGTAATTGCTTCTTAATGAGCTCATTAGTTCAAAAATTCAATTAAAGTGGGTACAGGAAGTATGGGCACGCCCAATATCATGGTGTAGTCCATGGAAGTATGCAGAGATCGAACACATGCAGCGCAAAGATGTTCGCGACAGTCAAGTTGAGAAATCTGTAATCTTCGGTTAGGGATAGCTAACGAGTAAGGATGCTTGTAAGTATACGATCGAGAGCCCACACGATGCCTAGAAAGTCGAACACCCAGCAGAGCAAGCCTCAGCGGGCAGATTTGAATGTACACGTGAACTTATCAGCCATCCGCCACGCCCAGTGTTCATTTATCACGTGGGCGCATGCAGCTTCAATTAGCAGGCAATTAGCACTTATAGTGTGACACAATACCTTTAATATTTTTGAAGGTAGATTTAGTTTTATGAGTGTATTATGCTAAGATTAGTATGTGGAAATGGTAGACCATTGTGCATGCAGCACTCAGGTGGAGTAGACTCTACTTCAGTACATAATACATGTGTAATTGTACTTGCATCCTCTATTTTTGTGGATTCCTAGATAGCAAAAATACAACAATCATGACTAGCAGCGGGCTCACTTTGCTCACCTTCTACTTTTAAAGCTAGAGGCTTACACAAAGGAGGCAATAGAACTAAATTAATGTTGATAGGATAATATTACTTCTTGCAAAATTATTATTACAGAATAATATGGAAGTGTACTACAAGAAAACAAAGGTGTACTTCGGATCTGGAAAAGGATCCTTACCACTACCCTCGCCAAAAAAGGAGCTCAAGAATGTATCTCTTCTTAAACCACTCGTCAAAGGAGTTGAACTCCATAAATTTCCCAGTGAACATGCGGTTGTTGTCGAAGGAGAGAATCTTTGGTTTTGCCATGAAATTTTGCTTGGTGAAGGGAGAAATGTCATTAGCATTACCAATCCAATGGAATCTGTCTCCCGACATGTAATTCAGTTCAACTATCCCCCGACTGAAAAGACAGATATAATTGCTCGAAATGGATTAGTGAGGGTAACATTAAACTCTTATTTTGCTAGTTCAATTTGGAAGCAGGTTAAAGTCGAGCAGGTCAGTTTTATAATATTATCAGTACCGTATCCGATCTAATTAACGCGCCTCTCTAATAGATGCGCCACCTCGGCCTGAAGTACATTTTCATGCTCTATTTAAATGCGCCCACCCACACGTCCCTATACTTTTGTGTATAAATTTTGTGCGCCACCTGGTCGTGAAGGATAATTTTCACGCTCTAATGGTGCGCCATCCCCAGCACTCGTAATTATTTTTTCATGGCGCGTTAATTAGATCAGATACGGTAGCTATAATAATATTAATATTCTCATGCACATGCATATAGAAACCACATGAATTTTCTCTGAGACAAATGCAACTTGCAAGGTGTACCCCAACAGAAGTAATTTGCCTGGCATACTGGAGTGCAGTGCTTGAACAGCACTCAAACATAGAAGCCAATTTCCAGCAATCCCAACGATTAAAGAAAATCAGGGAATTCCTCGAAGAAGCAGTGAAGGTTGTACCCCTTGAAAGCATTTTGAATGCTATAGCTTTCGCAGAAGATAAAATTGCAATTAAATGTGCTGAAGCTCTGATTGAATCAAAAGTTACTATTTCTCCATCAGTGGAGGCTTTGGGAGCTATACAGTTAGGAGCAGTTCGTACACGTACAGGACTACATGGAATAGAGGCTCTTCACTTAGTAGAATCTACCTTGAAAGCCATGGGAGTGGGATTAGATGAGCTTATAACATTGTCAGCTTCAAGTAGCACTGAACTTGAATTAAAGTATCTAAGCTCTGCCCCACGAAGTCCACTCTTTGTTTCTGGAAGTACAAGCTATGCAGCTGCTGCTACCCATCCTTTTCCACCAGGACAATTGGTAACTCCTATCAAAGTAGCAGTAGAAGATTTAATATTAAAACGTGAAGTCCGAAATGACAAAATTGCTGACAAACTAAGTGAAATTGCTGATCATCTGACTCAGAATTGTTTAAAATTTATGATTACAGATTATTTAAGCAATAAGAGCATTGAACGCATCTATCCTATGATTGACACACACACAAGGCATTCGTTATATAGCACTTCTCTGCAGCCACCCCTAGACGTGCTTCATACTGCTAGAATGCAAATAGAGATTCTTTTGGAGGAATTGCATGATGATCTTGACTCGAACCCTGATCATAACTTTAAACCCAGTAATGAAAGAATGCTGGATGTTTTAAAAGATATCAACGATAACAGTCTGAAAGTTTGTGCTGCACTTTTAGGCTCTTTTATGGAACAGAAAGTTAGCATTCCATTGGTCCAATCAGAGAATCCGATGGATATGGAAAATATTTTGGAAAAAAGATCTTCCCCTGTTGCAATGGGTGTTTGGGTATTATTCAGTTTAGGATATCCAGAACTTCATGCCAAGTTATCATCACTTCGAGGCCACCCACTGATGGTTGAAATTACTGATTATATATATGGTGTTCTGAGTGACAGTCTTGATGTCAAACGTTCCACACAAACAAGTCAGTATGATGCCAAGCTTCAGTTTCTCCTGCAGGGTATGAAAAGGATAGTTTCCTGCAGTAGCCGATACATTAGTTATTCTCTTGAACGCCAGCTTTGTAGCAATCTGAAATTTGACAAATCCATCCCCGTCAAAGAGCTTGTAGCCAACTGGGATCATATTTTTAAAGGTGATGCCCTTTCACTTGTAGCAGGGACTCATCGGTCCCTCATTGCTCGATGGCTAAAGTGGGCCATTCTGATACACGATTTACGTGAAGCATTGGCTGAGTACACCTGTGTGGGAGTGACTGGTTTAATGAATTCTGGGAAGTCACAATTAGTTTCAAAGCTCTTTGGAATTCAGGTATATATACTGTGATAAGCTAGCTATGTAGAAATACTTAAAAATTTGCACAGTTTCTGGTAAAGGTCGTCACACACTCCATAAGAAAGTCCTAGAACACAATTTTCTTGTGCTAATAATATTATTAGATTAGCATAAACATGGTAACTAATAAGTTTACTACAATTATACAGACCTTGGTAGGTACTACTAAAAGGAAGAGGACAACAGTACCCCTTCTCTACAATTTGGATGGCAAAGTGAACGGATTAGATGTGATAGACTTTCCTGGTGTGGATGATAAAGAGTTCAGCATTCCGAAACTTGCAACTCTGCTTCTTGGATTACTTCAAGTGGTCATCTTTGTTGTTCATCATGAGTAGGTTGATGGAAGTGCATAAAAATAATTATGATACCATTGTTTAAACTTAGGATGACCATTTTTGTTGGTACTAACATATTATTTCTGCAAAACTTTATACCCACTAATACTTGCTCTACTATGCATTAGAAAGCATTAGAATAATATTATTATTATGCCGACCCTGTACCATTTTCGTGTACAAATTGCTACTCACAAATAAACCAACATTGAAGAAATGTGCCTGCAAAATTTAATAATTGTGTTTCCTATCCCTTGTTTAGCCGGGCGACCTCTGCAGTATCACTTGAATGGTTGAAATTTTTGAAGACTAAAGAAATTACTGTAATAGTTTGTATCACCCATGGTGATGTTCTGTATTTTGAAGAAGAAGATAGACGAAAAAGTGGGAATGTAAGGAAAGGAAAGGATGAAATTATTGAGGAAGTGAGAAGAGAGATAGGCTCTGAAATATATGTAAGTTCTGATGGTGATATACCGTATAGCCGGAAATATTGGCAGGAATTAAATTTGGCGGTTGAGCCCAAACTCGCTATTACAAGAATATTGGCGAATTTAAATTTGGCGGTTCGGTACGGGATTGCCATACGTTTATATGCGAGTAGGAAATTTTGGCGGATTTTGATTTGGCGGTTGTAACATATATAGACCGCCAAACCGCCAAATTTAATTCCCCGCCAAATTTTCCGGCTATACGGTAATGAATATTATTGTAATCATGGGTTCATAATATTATATTCCTTATTTATTGCCTGGATTAAAAATTATTATTACCGGTTTATGGATGTACAGGGAAAACGAAAAGAATTACGGGAATTGACTGACAGTGATTTGGATTCATTAAATCTATACTACTTTCATTTGCCTTCCGTATATCAAGATAGGGTTGGAGATTTAAGAGATGCAGGTATCTTGGAAATCAAAGATGTTGCCAATGAACTGACAAAAATCTTGAAACAATACTCTCCTGACCTCTCTGAAAGGTTTAATGGATTTGCGCAAAAAGGAGATCAATTTGGTAAGTATTGCAGTATATCAAAACTAGTTCTTTTTACATTAAATTTTTATCCTTACTTTAGCACTTTTACCTTTAATCGATAAGGATGATCACAGTGCTCCTGCTTCTGCATCACTTTTTAAACAAATCCCTTTCATTGACCCAGTAGTTGTCTTTAAATGTGACTCAACTGGTGGAAAATATCTCAATGAGGCTCACGGTATATCAGTGACAATCCCTAAAAATGCTATCCCCGAAGGGCAAGTAGTGCATTTTGAAATAGCTGTAACTCTACATGGCTCTTTTAAGTTTGCTGATGGGAAACGTCCAATCTCACCCATTTTATGGATTTGTACTAAAGAAAAGGTTTCATTCAAGAAGCTAATTGAAGTGAAATTACCCCACTTTCTGTCCGGATTAACAAGGAGTGAACTTTCTCACCATGGTGCAAGCTTTGCTAAAGCTGATCACTCGACAGCAGCGGCACAAAAAACTCCAATTTATGACTTTGTACAATGCCGAACTAAACAAGAGTTTGTGACCGATGAGACTGGCAGTTATGCAACATTGGAAAGTGATCACTGTTGCTTCATGTGCATTCAAGCTAACCATTCCAAAGAATTGATGCTAAAAGCAGGCTACTGTTTATCAAGAGTTGAGTATCGACTATCTCCATCTAGATATGCTATCCATTTTTGTGCTACATTTATGCTGGACTCTTGCATGAGGGTGAGTTTGAAAGTGTAGCTAAACAAAATGATTGCTAGCCATTATTATGTTATGACATTGTGTAGGCAATGACACAACAGTACGAAGACAAGGAGTGCAGTATTAATTGTTCAGAATTTAAATTCAGCATTCCAAATTCTGATGGTTCTGATATAGAACCCCATATAAAGCTGATCAGGCCAATTGGTCTTGATGATAGTTGTGAGATAGCTCTTGACCCCAAAAAGGGGCAGGTAAGGATATGCAATGGAAGAAATTTATAAGTAATAACTTTTACATTGCACAGATTCGAGCATCAAGTATTGACTTTTGGACAAAAAATTATGATCTTGATGGAATGAAATTGAGACATAGAAATCTTCTCTATCCTCCAAGAATCAAGATGACACTAGTGCTGAAAGCATCTGACCTAATCTTACCAGTATCATTTCAAGGGTGTACTGATGATAGTGATGTGGATGCAGAGTTACCCATAACTGGTAATAGAAAAGCATGCGTGATGCCATATATGACTTATAATTACAATGTCATAATATAATGCAGGAGTCCCAACACAGGTTTATAAGTCATCTTCTACAGAATTTGAATCTAGTACAAGAATGCGGCACACTAAACATACAGATACTGGACTAAGTAAGTTACTGGGGTTAAGCAATGATATACAGTGCTATAATAATTATTATACTAGTAGAATTCAATAATGATATTGTACATTGTATACAGGTATTGATGATCAATTTGCAGTGACTCAGTACCTTGACCCAATGGAAAAGCGAGATATAATCAGACTTGGAACAGCTTTAGGTCTCTCCTACCCTGACTTGAGGAAGATGGATAATTTACCCGATGACATGGTGTATGCATGGCTGATGAAGAAAGATAATGTGATCGAGAAAGGTCTTCCAACATGGACTGCCCTTGCCACCACTTTGAGAAAGATCAACCAAAATGGTATTGCCCAAGAGATTGAACAAAAGCAACTGGGAAAGAAATGATGCTGGTTGGTATAATGCATCACACATAGCTAGTAATAATACACTGTAGATTCTATTAGTGCTACTAGATTTTTGAGTAGGGTATTATATTGTATACACATTAACTTAGTAGTAGGTTGCTGACAATAACATTAATATTATTGGTACATTGCTTTTATTGATACTATTATTATTATGTCATGCAAATGTTATTACTGATACTAGCTACTACAAGATAAAATTCATGTTTGTTTTGTACTGGTGAGTGTCCATGGTCCCCCACAGAGGCAGCTGTTGGTCCAGGCTGTCCTCCACTGCTGCACAGGGTGACCTCCACCGACACTCAAAGACAGCTGCTCAGACTGAAGACCCTCAGACGCCAAAGTCCAACTACGACACCTGCAACAAGCATGACAAGCAATGGATTATGAAATACAGAGGGAAAATCCCTGGTATACTAAAGAAACCAATGATGTAGGGGGGGGCAACAGATAACAGCTTGAAATAATTTTCCTATGATTGGGATAATTTTCAACAGACTGGCCTTCTTCTAAAATTTCACTTTTTAGCTATCCAAACAAGTAACTCAGTATTAGAAGTACATGTACCTGCTGCATTGTTTTAGCTTTGCATTCTGCACTAAAGCCTTGGAGAGAGCCCCTCCATGAAGAACATCCTTCTGCCCCTCGATGAAGCAGTCCCTCCAGGGGGGAGATAGACCTTCGGGGACCACCAGGGTCAGGGGGGAATAGGGGTCCGGGGAGCAATATTTAGACTGCACGTGGGGTCTGATTCGAGGGGCCATGCCGCGTTGAAAGGATTCGGGAAGGGTGGCTGTTGACAGACCACTCAGAAAACCTAGAAATTGAAATAGATAGTCAAAAAATTTTGTAATACATGTACATATTATCAATTAAGGGCTTATCGAGCTGCTTGATATATAAGCCCTTGGTATTATATTCACTGATACTACCGAAGTATCGTAATTTCTTTGAGTCACCTTGCAAGTGTGCAGCCCTGGTTAGAGTGAGCAGGTTGGGGTGCTTCTCCTCAGGGATGTTGCCAGAGAGCTCAGTCTGCAGTTCTTCAGGGAGAGGGGAGGAGGGGGACTGAATGTACGCGGTGAGGACTTTGAACAGGAGAGACAGAGCTCCATCTGTGCAGTGGCAACACGGACGGGTGACGGAATGGCTTTATTTAGGAATAAAGTGGTGGTCATTCTCTCACTCACCACTGATTGGCTGAAGTGCTGGGGTGGACTTGTTCCATGTGTATAGCAGCACAATGCTCTCCCTCAATACCTCCAGCGCTGGTACATCTGGAATCTAAAATTATGTAATATCAGATAGATAGTTTTTTTTTGAATAAATTATTATGTAACTGCAAAATGCTTACAGTATCGCTGGTTCCCTTGGTGATGGCAGAGACCACCTTGACTGCCATCTCCACCAGCCAGTGGCAGTGACCTTGGAGGTGAGAGGCAACATCTGAAGGAGAGAGAGTAAAAAAAAAATGGACTCAACAATAATTATGTAGAGTGTACCTTGAGGGATGACAAATTCCTTGGTAGGCAAATTGCTAGCCACAGTCTCCAAGTTATCTTCACTACTGTGCTCTGAACACACCTCTATATACAAACCAAACAAAAATATCTCTAATCCTTTTCAATAGTACAAGTATGTGCATTTTTCTGTCACCTTTGAGAGCATCTGTCAGTGTCTTCTTGTCGTCCCAGTGAGTGGGAAGGGCCAGAGTGAGGAGGGAGTAGGTGGCATAGAGCCTGGCAGTGTGACGGTACGTCAGGGCACAAAGAAGACCATCTTCCATTGTGCTATATAAAAAAAATAAAAAAAAATTCTTTCACTTTCCATAGATACTGGGTATGTATTTTTATTGTTGTTTCAGCTTACTTGTGAAGGAAGGAGCATATTGTGAAGAACTGTCGCATGACGCTGGACTTGAGTGTGGAGGAATGACTCTTATAATCTTCATTGAAGTGCTCGAGAACTTTCTTCACAAAACCTGGCCCTATATACATACTCACAAAATAATCATGTAAAAAACTCAGGCCAAAAAAATTTTTAATTTTTTTACCCATTGCTGGTTCTAGTCTGCTGCATGTGACCACGAGGTCCCAGGGAGAGAGGTAGCTGACAGCTGCCAGGGAGAGCAGCCTACTGCACCGAGGTACCTCTGGGGTGCTCGAGTCTGAAAATGAAAAGGTTCATGAGCAGAAATTCAACTTGTATAGGGTGGGGGAGTGTAGAGAAGGGGCAAGACAAAAAATTTCATTAATTTTTATGAACTTCTACACGTACGCATACCTTTCAGTCCCAGTATGACTTTGCCAGCCTGGTAGAAGGAGATGCTGTTGCCATTAGCAACGGCCATACAGCAGGCGCTTGGTGAGAGGGAGACGAGGTGCCTCCCTCCTCCATTTGCTGACTCAGCATCAATCCTTCTTCGTTTCAAGGCTACAAAGCAATATCATCATGTTCATATGAACATAGTAGGATCATTTCGTATGAATTAATGTAAAAAATAAAAAAAAAATTCTCTCAGTCATGCTAGAAATGAAATACACTAATTCCCATACCTGGTATTCCAGTATCCATGTTCTCCATACCCGATTCCGGCTTCACCGACAGCAGAACTTTATATGAGTCTCGGTTCAGTACCATGACCTCTCCCCCCGTCTCTATGGCAACCATGACCTCCACGGGCCACTTTCCATCCCCCTCCTTGATGTCCTCAAGTTCTCCGCCGAGCAAATAATCACTCATTTTGTTCTCGTTTGCCGAGGGATCATGTGACGCGAGACAGAGGGCGGAGCCTGCTATACTGGAGACTGGTTTGGAGAATGTGTGTATGGATTCACGTCGTGAGGTATAGGAACCGGACCGAGTGATGTCCTTCACTGACCACTGATACAGCATGGTGTCTACGAGGAAGAGAGAGAGAGAGATTTCATGGTAAGCAGATTTTGGATTCAATTTTCAGCTTTCCTTACCATTATGACCTACATGAACTGTGCATCCATCCAAATGAGGCAGTATCAACAGGGAAGTCAGCTTATCTGTGATAAATATAAAAATTTCTTCATTTTCCTTAATCTACATATAATTAACTAAACTCCACCCACCTGAGACGCTGCTCATCTGGTGCAGCTCGGTGGCCAGTTGGACGGAGAGAGTGAACTCATTGCTCCAAACAAGACTAGTAGTGACAGCAAAGACCTTGACCTGACATCGCTCCAAACCAGTGGCACAGAGAACCGAGCCAGCTAGGAGAGAGGAAAGGAGGGAGAGAGAGAGAAAGGGAGGGGGGAGGGAGAGAGAGCACAAATACACAAGATAATAATTCATATCTTGTTTGAAGAGCTACAGTGTAACTTACTGAACGTGACAAAGGTCTTTGCAAGGATGATGTCCCTAACTCCAGGTAGTGCCACGTCAGCAGAAAGTTCTCCCGACTCTCCAGCATGCTCAAGACTAGTGGAGGTCACTATAACCTGAAGTAGAAAAAAATACATTTTAATGAGCACACGAAGAAAAATTATAATAATACTCGATTACATCACACATGTACATATATGCATGTGGTCACCAAAATAAATAGGAGTTTGGTGCACTTGATTTCACATCTATACGTGGCCAATTACATGTATGACAAAAACTTTTTTTTGGCGAAATATAGCTTTTCTACCTTTCCTTTCTTGGTGATAGCAATGAAAGCATTTCCAATGAGCATCCTGAGCTGTGTGCTGAACGGTTGGAACTCCATCACCTCCCTCCAGTCCTCCTTGGCGTGGTGGATGGTAGCCATCGGTCGATAGTCGAGCCAAGCTACGTGAATCACCTCATCCCCTTCTTCTTGGAGCTCCTTCTTGTTGGCCAAGACCCAGTTGTTGATACAATGGGTCTGAGTGGAGAGAAGGAGAGAGAGAGGGGAAGGGGAGAAAGAGAGAGAGAGAGAGGAGTGTAGAATAAGAGAATTCATCACGATCACACACATCTGAGCTTACCTTCATCCTATGCACTTTGATCGTGCTATCTTCGCTGAGAGCTAACAGGCGATTACCATCCATGGACCACTCCAGCTGCACCACCACCGACTTACCCTCAGCCACACTACAGTGAAAAAGTTAATATATAGCACAAAATTAATTATGTTATGTCATGTATATACATATTGTACAAGCATGCCTATTAATTTTAATAAAGACACTCACCAGTGAAATTCCCATGGTCGGTTTGGATCAAATACAAGTATCTGATGACTAGTTGCGCTGCAGAGAGGAAAGAAAAATCATAGTTTGGAAGTTTATGCCTAGCCATAGATCCAAGATCTCCGAAGAGTTCAAATAATTTCTGATCTTACTTTCCACAGTTCTCAGATACTTTTCCTTCGGTCTGGATGGAGACGCTGATGGCGATCAGATTGGTGCTGGACCAGGCCATGCAGCGAACCTGCCCGCGAGGGACAACCGTCCTGTACAACTTCTCCATCTCCAGCTCTGAGCTGCAGATGTTCCATATAGAGCGCAGTATACAGTGAAGGTTCAAAGGTCATCCTCACCACCCACGTGGTGCTCAAGATTGCAGAATGGCTGTACAAGTGGAAATTTTGCACGAATTTAAGCCTTTTCTGGAGCAAGATGCATCCTCCAGCAAGGATCAAGTAAGTCTAAATATGTCATCCTCCAAGGAATGATCAGATTTTGGACAAATTCTAGTGATTTGGCATATCTTATCTACATGTACATGTATGCCTCATGCAAATTTAGGTGTCTTGGAGTGTGGCTGCAGATCCTTTGGCTGGGGCAGCTCAGGAGCTGTGTGTGCGAGGCAACCGTGTCGTGTGGCTGGAGGGCCTTAACCCTGGAGTGCGGGCGGTGAAGAAGGTCTATAGTGTGGAGACAGACATCATCCAGGCATTCTGGTGTCGATTCAGAGCGACAAAGAAGCCTCGCGACGGTGGTGGTGGTGGGAAAGATGGCGATGGAGGAGAGATAGACCGAGGGAAGGAGGATACTTATAAAAGGAGTGGAGAAGGAGTGCTGTGCATCTGTGTGAGGGAGCAGAACTGCCTCACTCTCTTTCTGCAGACTGGGGCAGTTCACTACGTTCCCCTGCCATTCTTCGTGAGTTCCACCATGCCAATCAATACATGCACACCACCATTATGTAAAGCTGGGCTCATGGATTAATTATTGTAATGTGCTATAAGTATGATTTTTGTCATAAAAATTAATCAGCCAAATATGCTGCTTCATAATATTATTTTAGTTCAGTAATGCATACAGTATGTATCATGAGTCTTGCTTATATGTACTGTATATAGCTGATGCTTAGCAGGAGAGACTTGGATATTCATAATTGGCTCCATTGTATTATGTACATGTACATGCAGGTTCGTGAGATCTGGCCAATCAGAGGTGGTCTTTTGTTGGCTCGACAGATCTCCCCCGACTGGGGCTATGATGGTCTCCCGACTCTCTTCACCCTCCTCCACCCCATGGACGACTTCTGCCCTGTCACATGCAAAAGACCAGCAGCAAGTACGCTATAGCGCTATATTATCTCAATTACGCCATCATGATGTAATAATGGTTTGTTTCTATTTATAGCAACGTCGGAGGTGTCAGTGGTAGGGTTCTTCTCCAGCCCACAGATGGTGGTCGTGGATGTCAGTGTAGAGGATGAGGGAGCCAGTGATGGAGAGAGTATGCCCCTCCTCGTTTGCTACGATTCCTCCACTAGGAGGCACTCAGTCTGGTCCATTCAACAAGCAACAAGAGAGGTAAGTAAATTGAATTGCTGTAGTTCGTTGCTAAAAATTTAACGACGAAAATTTTTACGTGAAAATTTACTTGTATATACCAATTTAATAGTAATTATTACCTTTTGTTACAGGAAATTCCTGCCCATATCACAACTCCTCAGAGACCAGCCTCAGGGCCAAATACACCACAAAATCCACTCAGCTCCTCCGCTCCTAGTTGCTATGGAAACCAAGCCACACCCCTTTCCTTGATGGACACGCCTGTCGAGATGATTCTTAGCAACAGAAGGAAGCAAGATGCTCCTCCCCTTAGCAGTGGTGACCACGCCCAGGGGGTGGAGCCTATGAAGCTACCTGTTCTAAAGCAGCTGCAGAGACAGGCGTCTCCGTGGGGGATGCTGGGTGGGAGTGCAAAGAGCGGAGAGGGGAGTGGCCATAAAATGCAATCAACGGGGAGATCCCCATTCGTTAGTCGATTGCAGACACCTCAAAGTGGAACAGCAGAACTAGTAAAGGTATTATGATTACTGCAATTACATTACAATTATGTGACTATAGATCATAATTAGTATAGGTAATAGTGAGGTTGTATGTTGAATTTGGGTAAAATAGCACTCTGAAATAGGTATTTGGTTCAAAAATTGTACGAGCAATAGCGAGTACAATTTGATGGACCAAATGCCTATTTCGGAGTGTTATTTATCCAAATTCAACATACAACCTCACTATCACAGGCTAATAGTATACATACACAAAGTCAGATGGGTATTTCAAACTCAGGTGCCTATTTCACTTGTAATACTTGTAATTGATATACATGTACAAGATTTGTACACATCAAAGTACAAGTATACTATTACAACTATTATTTCATTATGATATACATGTAATGTAATTACAATTTCGATTGCAGTTGCACTTACAATTTTATTATGATTGCATTAAAAATTGTTTTTCTTTTGTTGACAGAAGCGGTCCAAGTCTCTGTCGCCTCCAATCCTTGCTCGTCTCTCTCCCTTCTCCCAGACGGTCAACTCTCGCTCGTGGTCCACCTTCTACTCTGAGGAGCTCTCGTTTGGTCATGTGTTTGAACCCCTCGTGCCTCAGATCTGTATCCACCATCTCTGGCAGCAGCAAGAGCAGGAGAACATACAGACAGCATCGTATGGCTAAATTAGCTATTGCTACAGAAAATTGTAGGCTAGCTAGCCTCATCCCCTGGCTCTCCGAATGTGCAGTATTGAAAAGTTGGGAATAGGGACTGGGAATGAGACTACTATAGATATATGTGATTTTGGGGAAATTTTTTACGGCTGATTATAATTTTAATTTCAGATCTTCAAGCATTGTGCACAACTCTGTGACATCACTGTTTAAAACGAGCGATTTGATTGGTCGACAATACCTGGCCATGCTGATTCCTTCACTATCACAGCTGCATCTGCTAAGCTATGACGTCATTAAGGGGGAAGCCCCCTCGTTTGGTGCCATAGCGACCATCCAAGCCACTCAAGTCCTTCCTCTCCACAGTCTCTCCATGATACTTGTACTGGGAATAGACAAAGAGCTAGTGCTGTACTCTGGGCCGCATGTGGTTGCCACGGTGACGATGCTCCACCCCCTCATGCCCTCACCCATGGAGTCCAATAGTATAGAAAGTTCAACTGCCTCGCCAGCTGCTGGAGAGGGGGGTGTGGCCAAGATCAGGGACGGCCTTAGTGATAGCTTCACGGTGGAGCTGGTGTCAGGAGAGATGCTTCGATGCTCACTGCCTCTGCTTCATAGGCATCCAGTTGGTGAGTAGAAAGACATATTTAATTTTGATTTTTCCAATTAGTGATTTGCCTAATTTTCGCTAAATATCGTACCCGCGAATATTAGAATTTTCAACATTTTCAAATTAATAGAATGTTAATTTTGAAAAAAAATTGCTAAAATGAGTACCCACTAAATTTGCTATTTCCGAAATTTGTACCCGCAAATAATTGTAGCTCTAAGGTATTTAATTCTGAAGTTTCCACAATACAGCTTCATATAATATGGTACAATTAGGAAAAGACAAGGCTGGCCTTAAATCATGATTTTTTTCCTCTCATTTGCTATGTATGCACAGTTGATCTTTGTTTGGAGGGTCTGAAGCGGCTGCTACCTGCTGACGTGGCAGTGGCCTTACTCTCTTCCTACTATACCTCCTCCCATCACCTCCCTTACTCCAGTCTGCTGGACCACTTCTGTGGATGGCTCTTGACGTGCCTCAACCTTAACGGATCCAAAATGGAGGAAGGAGAGAGAGAGGGCGAGACTGGCAACTTAAACGTAGCCCCTGATGAGCAGCCATCTTTGCAGTGTGTTCAAGACTTGATTGACGCAAAGATGTTAAACACCGTTCCAGCGCTAAAGCTGTTTACTTCAGCACTGACGAAACGGCACTGTGATATGGGTGTGGCTTCCTCCCAGGCTCCACCCACTTCTACTTCGCATTCTGCATCGCTAGAGTCACACAGGGAGACGGTTGTGTACTCACTTCACCTGGTGTACGAGGTACAGTGTGATAGTACCATTTCCAGGATGTGTCATTGCATGAGTGTGTATTTCTATCTATAGGAGATGAAGACTAACGTCTTGTTTTATGATAGTCTCTTTTCGATTGGAAACTTGCTTTATCAAATTGTCAGGTTTGGAATAAAGAGTGATAAGTGTTATTATAGTTATAAAAATTGATTTGGGGCGAGCCTGAACGAGCTCTGAATACTCGAGAAACTGTATGAGCGAAGGCTCGACCTGCCTGATGATATCATCTTCCTAGTAAATTTCTATTTCTTTTGGTTTTTTCAGTTCTCTTGGGTGGCAGCTGTACATGGAGTATTATGAAAGGGAATTCCCCTCACTGTTTCTCGGCCGCAGTCATCTTGATCGTACACATGCCACGAAGGAAGAGGACCAGGAGGAGATGGATGAAGGTCATGTGACTGCTCCAGGGGGTGTGGCTATTCCCCTCCACCCGCTGAGCCTCGTGCACTGGCTCCGTCTGAAACTCCGGGGGAAGCAGGTGAGAAAGAGGTGGGGGGAGAGTGAGATCATGCTGAGACAATTCTTTCAATACCTTTCATCAAAATAGCCTCCACCTTTCCCTGTGTTGCCAGCTGTGTGCAAGAGAACAGTCACTTTATTAAAGGTACACGTACATTCACATGGTCTAAGCGAAATATTTTACTGGCAAAAATATCCTGATCTATGGTACGTGTAGCACTGCTTAACTTTTTCTTCATTATGTTTCCCAGAGCTATTCCCTCTTCTTAACTGGTGCTGCGGATGAGCCACTAGACTTGACCTCCAGTCTGCAGGTGGTCGGTGGGAGTGGCCAGGTGGACTCGGCGCAGTTCTGTAACCTAGCAACCGAGACTGCTGCTGCTAGCCCTTGTGAGAAGGTGGTACTGAACCTAGTTAAAGACGGTAAGAGCTACTAGCTACCTAGAAATTAGCACCGCCAGAAAAAGATTGTTATATTTGTCACACATGTATACGTGATGTATGTAGGTATTGGTCTGCCTGAGTTGGAGTCATTTCCGGTGGGTGTGGCACTTCCTCTATGGGATAGCATCGTCAGGTGTCAGGAGAGGCCACCCTCGTCATGGCCACCTGCTGCCTACGATCTCATTGGTCAGTGAAGAATCATATTATGACAGACATGATTTGATCGTATGACTGCACTATTGTCTACAGGTCGAGTGGATGTTGCAAAATCTCTCTCCTTTTCGACTCCTACCTTCTCTCCAAAGATTGAAGTATGCTACTGATCTTACCTCTACTTCAGCTTTCTTTTCACATTTTCCATTCTCCTTGAGCACAGAGTCCTGATAACTGTGAGGATGGGATGAACATCGAGAACGAGGTGAGACTAGAAGGCTATGCTTTGTCCGTGGAAGGAGCTGACACTGGTGGATTGTGTTGCTGTTTGTTGATCGTTTTTTTTTTTAGATTCTGAGGCTTCAGTTTCCCAAGGACCTCCGTGTGAACGAAGTTCGTCGCTTGCTCCAGTCCTTCAAGCCTGTCAAGATAGCACTCGTACAAAAACCAGAAGTCAGGTATAAATCTGTATATGTGCTCAGTTTTGTGTAGTGCCATGCTGTTACAGATATCACAGTGGCTTTCTCTTTGCAGTGACCATAAGTTTCTTGAAGAGCAAGAAGCTCACCTCCTGGCTATCTGTCAGAGAACAATGGCTCTCCCTGTTGGAAGGTGGTTACCCCATAGCTATAGATTTGGGAATGGTAGTAGATTGTATATAAACCTACTGATTTTTCATGTGCAGGGGTATGTTCACGTTGGCTCTCTCCCAGCCCCTCCCCACGGCTCCCCTGGCTATCCCTCCGCTCAACTTGAGTGGGCGTGTCCCTCCGAGGAACGCCAGCGTCGGGCTGGATCACACAGAGAAGCCGGCCGGGATGACAGTGTGGGCGGAGTTTCACAACGGAGCAGCTGCCGGCTTGAAAATCTCTCCTCATTTGTCCCAGGTCAGCTTATAAATAATATCAAATTTATCATAATTTCTGTAGGTACATGTTGCTTTGTATTATAGTAGTAGCACAATTTCTTGATATTGACCCAAAATTTTAGAAGCTTTTTCTCTTTTTCTCTCTCTCTCTTTCCAGCTTGATTCGACCTGGATCGTGTCCAATCGTCCGTCGGGGGAGCTATCAGATGAGTTTGCCGGGTTCCTGATGGCACTGGGCCTGAGCGGCCATCTCTCCTCCCTCCATGACTACAACCTCTACAGCTACCTCCATGAGAAGCATGAGCTCACCGTCGTTGGTCTACTGCTGGGGCTCACAGCTTCAAGGTAAGCACCACAATGTTTATTAATGTTACAATTTTGGGGAAAGGAGTACCTAGATGGGGCTGGATTTCTAAAATGGCTATAAGTAAAAAAAAAAAGGATCTCCATGAAGATATTTTTTTGGAGAAAAAGTAAGTTACAAAATCTGTTTCCCAGTATTTTTAGCATATTATTTGCAGGGAATAGGGTCTTGAAGAGGGATGAGACTACGTATGCTAAATTTAATTACCGGCTGTAATTCGTGTTGATTTCGTTCGCAAAATTTTTGTGTTGGAAATATTCGTGTGATAATATTTTCGTCAACTTCAAGCGCACGCCGTATATTCACTGTATAAGTTAGTACAGTACAAACAAACTATTTTCGCGTAAAAAATTTTCGTCACTTTGCGCAAAACGAAAAATTTTTAACAATGAAATTGTCGCAAATTATGATAATTGTGTCTTGTGAATACAGAGCTGGCAGTATGGCTGATTATCTAATCAGTCTCCTCTCGATCTACTTCCCTCCCCTTCTCCCCCACGGGTCCGCCGACCTGGAGGTCACCCACTCCATACAGACAGCGGCCATGGTGGGCGTCGGCCTCCTCTATCTAGGCTCCGCCCATCGACACATAGTGGAGGTTGCCCTGCGTCAGATTGGCCACGCCCCCGGACCTGAGCTGGAGTTCGCGGTGGACAGGGAATCTTATTCTCTAGCTGCTGGATTTGCCCTCGGGATGATCACACTGGGGGTGAAGGGATAACTAAGGTATTTATCTCTATTTTAATCAACATTTTGCCTTTTTCTTTCTCTCTCTCTCTCCTCTCCCTCCTCCCTCAGAGAGGTGGCAACTGCGTTGGTCTTTCTGATCTTCACCTAGTCGATCAGCTCTGCGTCTACATGAATGGTGGACCAAAGAGTCTCGTTGCCATGGAAATGGCTTCTGGAATTAGTCAACTGGTGCTCGTGAGTAAAATCCTACTAATTTAAACGAGGTTACTAATAATTATATTTCTAGGAAGGAGATCATGTGAACTGTCATGTGACTGCTCCTGGTGCCATCATTGCCCTGGGCCTCATGTACCTCAAAACCAACGACAGGTGAATTACTACACACTACAACATCTACAAAGCTAGATCATGTGACTATCATGTGACTTTGCAGTGCCGTTGCTGCCACTCTTGATGCCCCTGGGACGCAGTATGAGTTGGACTGTATCAGACCAGATTTTCTCCTGCTTAGGGTAAGATAGCTCAGGTCAAAAATAGTGTGAAGATGTAAACAATTAGCTCCTTTGTTTCAGGCTCTAAGCAGAGGTCTCATCATGTGGGACGCCATTCAGCCTACACAGGAGTGGATTAACACTCATATTCCAGAGGTAAATTTTCTATTTGAATAATATTTGTAGGAATAATCACATCCACTATACATCCCTACGCTTGCTTTTCTTGATTATTATGCACCTAACTTGTTTATTAAGCACTCTTGCCTACATGTGGTTGTAATAGTTGTAATACCGTAAATCTGAAAATTTTCATTGTAAAAATATTTTCGTAGTCGATGGTGGCTATGAAAATTAATCTTACGAAAATTAGCATGCAGAAAGGGGTCGTAAAGTGACTTCCAAGTGACCAATCAGATTCCTGATCTATATTACCCTACAATACCTTACAATACCTTACAATACCATATAGTTGTAACAAATACTGTGATCTGATTGGCCACTCAGAGGCCCGAATCTGTAGCATCCCGAGCAAACGAAGTGAAATAGTGGACCTCCAACTGACTAATCAGATTCCTCACCTACATTACCCTACAATACTTTACAATACCTGCAATACCTACATTACCATATAGTTGTAACAAATACTGTGATCTGATTGGCCACTCAGAGGCCCGAATCTGTAGCATTCTGAGCAAAACGAAGTGACATAGTGGACCTCCAAGTGACCAATCAGATTCCTGACCTACATTACCCTACAATACCTTACAATACCTTACAATACTTACAATACCTCCATTACCACATAGTTGTAATAAATACTGTGATCTGATTGGCCACTCAGAGGCCCGAATCTGTAGCATCCCAAGCAAAATGAAGTGAAATAGTGGACCTTCAACTGACCAATCAGATTCCTGACCTACATTACCCTACAATACCTTACAATACCTACAAGGGGCAAGAAATTGTTGAGATATAAGGAGGTGAGGGCTATTCAGTATGATCAAGAGTAAATTTACTCATGCTATGGTGAAGAAGGTTATCGAACAGTTGACAAGGGCCAGGGATGATCTTCATTACTAGTATAGTGGTGATAAAAATCATCTGTGCGGGTGAGCCTTCAACAAAAATCATAAGATTTCTTTCAAAGGCATGCACATGGGGCTGGTTAGGCTGTCTTTGAAGAAGCTTGGTAGGTATACCATGGTATAGTCTAACATGTTCAGGACCATGGTAGCTGCTTTCATCTGCTCAAGAGCTACATTTTGGTTTTTGTTCCAGCTCCATAGCTCTTTCCATTGCTGAGGTACACTTTGGCACGCGCCGGCGGTATAGAATTAATGATATTCATAGCTCTTAATTACGTCATACATTCCAACGTGAAAACCATACGCGTTTTGCTACCCCCTGTCCCAGCTCAATAAATAGCATTTTCTGGGAGGTACTATCGATAACGGGGCTAGACGGTGTCAGGGGTATCCCCTCTGACACCTGCAGCTGAAAACTGCACATGGTCCTGGGCATATATGGCTTAGGGGTCGCCCAGGTTCCTCCCTTGAATACCCCCCATCCCTGGAAGTATGCCAGCTGCGGTAATGTCCGCAGGGTCACTCCCAAACGGATCACCGAAGCTGCGGCACCTCGGCCCGGGGGGAGGGATGATTGGGACTATTTTTTTTTATTTTTTTTTCACTTGTCGAAATTACGTATATAGTTCAGTGTGCATAGCGCATGCCAGCTGCAGCACCACGAACTGACCAATCAGATCACAGTATTTGTGAACTATAGGGTAATGTAGGTATTGTAGGTATTATAAGGTATTGTAAGGTATTTTAAGGTATTGTAAGGTATTGTAGGGTAATGTAGGTCAAGAATCTGATTGGTCAGTTGGAGATCCACTATTTTACTTTGCTTTGCTTAGGATGCTACAGCCTCGGGCCTCTGAGTGACCAATCGGATCACAGTATTTGTTACAATTATAGGGTAATGTAGGTATTGTAAGGTATTTTAAGGTATTGTAAGGTATTGTAGGGTAATGTAGGTCAGGAATCTGATTGGTCAGTTGGAGGTCCACTATTTTTTCTTTGCTTTGCTTGGGATGCTACAACCTCAGGCCTCTGAATTTTTTTCAAGTATGTTTGATTGTTTGATGTAACAACTAGCGAGCATTATCATTATCAGCTGCTATTAATGGGTCGGAGTCCTTGAAAGTGAAATAGTGGACCTCCAACTGACCAATCAGATTCCTGACCTACAATACCCTAATAAATTAAAATCAAAATTTAATATAATAATAATAATAAAATTAAATTAAAATTTAAAATAAATACACAGTGACCGAATATGAGAAAATAGACCATTTGCAATAAAATTTCAAATTCCAATAATAGGTAAAATGTGGGAAAAATGAGAATTTTTCAAGTTTCTGTTTTTTAGTCCTCTGGAAAATGTAGATTTTTGGCTTCATATTGATATATAATGTTTATATGGTTGTAGCATGTAAACCTTAGTTATGAGCGAAAGTATTTGCTTGGACACATTCAATTTAATACTAACTTTAATTAAAAATGCGCATTTTCCGAAAAACGAATGTATCTACTAAAAGTGCTCACAACTCCACTTGTGATCAATATTTTTTCATGAAACTTGCACCATTGGACTTAGCACACATAGGGCTATCAATCCATGCCAAAAACTCAGTTTTTATGAAAAATTGCAAATGGTCTATTTTTCCATAGCAGGTAGTATAATACCTTACAATACCTTACAATACCTACATTACCATAATATTATTATAGTTGTAATAAATACTGTGATCTGATTGGCCACTCAGAGTCCCAAATCTGTAGTATCCTGAGCTAAACGAAGTGAAATAGTGGACCTCCAACTGACCAATCAGAATCCTGACCTACAATACCTTACAATACTCACTGTTTCCATGTAGTCTTTCTTCCTTTATCCAGCTTGTGATGAAGCATGCCTTCCAGGGAGGTGGAGGTGGCAGTAGACAGAAGTCAGGTGACTATAACCCCGCCCACCCCGGCCCCGCCCTTGACTACCAGACACTGGGCCATGCCCTCGTCAACATCACGGCAGGATGCTGTATGGCAATGGGCCTGCGCTATGCCAGCACTTGCGACCAAACTGCATTCAGATGCCTGGTAGGTATGGCTTACTCGTCATTCAAGTCATGTGACAGTCACATGATCCTATGAATGTTGTATGCAGCTGCATAATGCTAAGGATCTGTTGGGTAAACTTGAGTCCTCCAGTGCTGAGCAGATTGGAAAGTCGTGTCTGGAGGCTTGCCTTGATACGGTTGTCATCTCACTCTCACTGGTGTGTGAATATAATAATAATATTATTTTATCCCTAATTAAGATTTTTCAACTTTTTCCCTATATGATATCATTTTGCTTGTGATCAGGTGATGAGTGGGTCAGGTGACCTGGAGGTCTTGAAGCTGATTCGTCGCCTTCACGTCCGTATCGGTCACCCTGAGGTGCACTACGGCAGTCACATGGCTGTGCACATGGCGCTCGGACTCCTCTTCCTCGGAGGGGGGAGGTATATAAGATTATTAAATTTTTGCCTTGTGCTACTGGCCACTTTTTTCCTTGTCTTATGGCTGATTTGAAAAATAGAAAAGTCTGGCTGTTAAATAGCATGTGCAAAAGAGCCATAAATGGCAGAACTCACTCTTTATGCAATAATAATTATTACGTGAAAAGAAAGTAATGAATGTAGTAATGATTTTTCGTAGGTATTCATTGAGTCGTAGTAACAAGGCCATAGCTGCTCTGGTGGTTGCACTCTACCCAAAGTTTCCAAACTCGAGTACAGATAACAGGTATAATAATATTATAACATTAACAATGTACGTGTATAATGGGATCAACTGTGTCAATGGAATCTCACTGAATTGCAGGTATCATCTCCAGGCTCTGCGGCATCTCTACGTGTTAGCCGCCGAGCCTAGGATACTGGTCACGAGGGACGTGAGAACTGACCAAGCCTGCTCTGTCGATGTGATCGTCAGATGTGATGACGGAAGGGAAGGAGTGAGCTCGCAGCAGACACCTTGCGTTGTCCCAGAGTGGAGCACCATCAAAGAGGTGATATACATGGAACTAGCCATATAGGCATAAATCGTGAATTTCATGTGATAATTTTTTTGTGTTAAATAATTTTCGGACAAACGACCCTGTACCACATTATTGTTAATATTGCGTATGTATTTTCATGCATTTAATTTTCGCACAAGCCAGGCTGTCCGAAAATACTTTAACGACGAAATATTTGCGATTTACGGTAGGCAGTCACAATTGCATGGCCACACAATAATGTTGAATGTCAGTATAGAAAGCTGAAGTAGAGAGAACACTGACCTCAAGTTTAATCGTTTTGCTATATATTATACAGTTGGAGGTTTGTAGTGATGAGTATTTGCCGATTCGACTGGACCTCTCGTCCAAGAGAACAAGACAGGCTCTGTCAAAATCTGGAACCATCTTTGTCAAGAAGAAAACATCATACAAAAATAAGGTTTGTTCATCTCAAAAATCAGTGAACAGTCCACCAGAGCTGCGATAAATTTGATTAACTATTGTTTCCAGTTGTCTGGGGGCAAGTTTTCTGCTGGTAGCTATGGCATTGGAAAGGTGAAGGGAAAAGTAAGTTGTCACTTCTTTATCATTACGTCCCCTCTGGTTTGATGTACATGACTAATTTTTTGTGTAGGTAAAACTTCCATGCGATGACCTCACTTCAGACCCTGCCGTTAGAATGCTCTGCAAGCAGTTTTCAATGCAGGTACGTACACGTACATCTTTAACGTTGTAGTATTTCCAAGCCATTTCTAATACTAATTATTGCACGCTACGAATTTTATCCCAGAATTCATCATGGAGCCAATTTGTTAGTTCGGTGCTGATGGAGTGTGTTCATCACGAGCAGCTGCAAGCTTTGACCCCTTACCTCCAGCTGGAGCAGGTTAGCATAGCTTCCTATATAGGGCTGGCCTGGAAATAAGGCTGACAGAGAGAAAGTTACTCTGAAACTTTGTTTTTTATGTATAATATTATTATAGTCTGCTCAGAGCGTGTGTAATAACTTGGATGGAGAGTTGGTCGTTCAGCACCTCTGGCAGATCAAATTAGCTCAGACGTACGTGGAGAACACACGACATGACCACACCCCTCTCGTGTCACATGACTTCACGGAGGCACTCCACATGAAAATAAGAACTGCCCTGGAGAGAGCCGTGAAAGGCTCGCAAAATCTTTCTCAAGATGGCTTGAATAACCTTTTGAAATGGCATCTTCTCCAGACTGGTGCAGCCAACCAACAGCAACCGTTATCGAGGAAGGAGGCCATCTTATTGCTACTAACTTTACTATTTTACGACATTCCCCCTCCTGGGCTACTCAAACTAAAACCCTCCAGTAAGTGTTGTGTTGAACCTTGAAATTTATTCTTCATTCGTACCCCCCCCCCCCCCCCCAACAGCTACAGTGCCTGAACTTTATCAGAAGCTGAGTTACCAAGGTGTACCAGTGACAGCTGTTGTTAGATTAATGCCAATTTTGCAATCACCTCAAATTCCTGGATTCTAAATCCAGTGTAGCTGTATAATGTCCAATGCTCGGTTTATTTTGTGCGCATGCGCAAACAAAATGGGCGGGGCTAGTTAGCTTGCACGAGATTATTGATCAAAAGTGGGTGGGTGAACTTATTCAACATTCAGTCTATAGCTAACTACGTAGGACGATGAGCGGTTTGAAGCTGTATGCGGACACTCTCTCTCCAGTGTGTCGCTCAGTAATGAGCTTCATGAAGCTGAACAACATTCCCTACACCGTCGAGAGCGTCAGCATTATCAAAAGTAAGCCACCCCCTTGGACCTTGAGCAATTTTAGCTGTAAAGGGCATGAAGCAATATTATTATGAATGTACACCGGCCGTTTTTTTTTTCTTGTATGGTTGTAGGGGAGACGTTGACTAACGCTGGCCTGGCAGCTGCAAATCCCAACAAAGCTGTGCCAGCACTTGATGACAATGGATTCACCATGTTTGAAAGGTTCCATATAAATTTCACGCATTCCTCCCTTTGGTTTGGTAATAATAATATTGGTGCTAGCAAATAATAGTTATGATATCTGACAGTAATTGGGGTGCATGAGATGCATGGTCGAATGCACCCTAATTGCTGTCAGATAACTAGTGACCTCAGCTCTGTTCATCATTGGCCTACTTTATGATGACCCACCCCCTTCCCATAGTCGGCAAATTGCCTATAAAAATTTTGATTGCTAGGCAACTACCAACAATTTATGGGATTAAAATTAATGTTCTTGTGCAGCAATGCAATAATGAGGTACCTGTCAAGCAAGTACAAGACGCCCGACCACTGGTACCCTAGTGACCCCCAGCAACGAGCTAAGGTAGACGAGGCTCTGGATTGGTTCCATGGCAACTTGCGATGTGGCTGTTTTTTTCACTGTGTGAGTATAAAAACTGAGGGGGGGGGGGTAATAATGTATACGCAGGGATGCATAGAGTATGGGGTTGTAATCCAATCTCACTGAGCTAATGGCTTTGAGCTATGCTCTTGCTTTAAGTGTGGTGACTGTATAGAAAGCAATCCTATAATAGCTGTATGATCATGCAGTGATGCATGACTTGTGGGCTTTTTTATGGGAAACCACACCAAATTTTGGCTTTGATGTGTGTACACATCCTCCTAGCAATTGGGCCTTTAAAACTATTAGAAGGATTCTGTATAATAATTATTACCTAAATGGTACAAAATTTGTCCTATCATCAGTTTTGCTCCAACGACAGGCCGTGCTTCCTGTGAGGTCTGGGCAGCCGAGAAACGAAGTCAAATGCACAGAATTACAAGAAAAGCTAAGAAAATCCCTTGACATCATCGAAAATTACTTCCTGAAAGACAGGAAGTTTGTAGCCGGTGATCAAGTCTCTATCGCAGACATGAGTTTCTTCGGAGAGGTGACACAGTACTGGATAGCCGACTGCGACATCTACAAGGGACGACCAAATATGGAAAAGTGGGTGGATGAATGCCAAAAGTTGCTGAGTCAGCATTTTGAGGAGATTTTTGGTGTCTGCTTGGAGCTTAGAAAGTCTGGCAAATTTCATGCATCCATTGATGTTGGACAAACTGCTTGATAATTATTATTCATCTAGCTATAATATGAATTTTACCTACATAATATTAATAATGGTACACGCAAGATTCACAATAATAATACTAGTAGTACACTAGTGTACTGTTACTATGACATTGTCATATAATTACAATGAAAGATATTTCAGATCATTTTTCCTATTATAGTATCTGGAGGGCATCACTGTGAATAACTTTAGCTAACAGGAGGTCATTCAGAGGATCCGGATAGAACAAGGAGAAGAGCATGACGCTGGGAATGGCGCTGAGCATGAACAAGCCAAGGTGCCCCCGGCTCCCCCCCCCCCTCCACCACCAAGATTTGGATTCCGACTCATTAATAGCAGCTGATAATGATAATGCTTGCTAGTTGTTACATCAAACAATCAAACATAATAATTGCAATGGAAGAAAAAAATTCAGAGGCCTGAGGTTGTAGCATCCCAAGCAAAGCAAAGAAAAAATAGTGGACCTCCAACTGACCAATCAGATTCCTGACCTACATTACCCTACAATACCTTACAATACCTTAAAATACCTTACAATACCTACATTACCCTATAATTGTAACAAATACTGTGATCCGATTGGTCACTCAGAGGCCCGAGGCTGTAGCATCCTAAGCAAAGCAAAGTGAAATAGTGGATCTCCAACTGACCAATCAGATTCCTGACCTACATTACCCTACAATACCTTACAATACCTTATAATACCTTAAAATACCTTACAATACCTTATAATACCTACAATACCTACATTACCCTATAGTTCACAAATACTGTGATCTGATTGGTCAGTTCGTGGTGCTGCAGCTGGCATGTGCTATGCACACTGAGCTACATACGTAATTTCGACAAGTGAAAAAAAAATCAAAAAAATAGTCCCAATCATCCCTCCCCCCGGGCCGAGGTGCCGCAGCTTCGGTGATCCGTTTGGGAGTGACCCTGCGGACATTACCGCAGCTGGCATACTTCCAGGGATGGGGGGTATTCAAGGGAGGAACCTGGGCGACCCCTAAGCCATATATGCCCAGGACCATGTGCAGTTTTCAGCTGCAGGTGCCAGAGGGGATACCCCTGACACCGTCTAGCCCCGTTATCGATAGTACCTCCCAGAAAATGCTATTTATTGAGCTGGGACAGGGGGTAGCAAAACGCGTATGGTTTTCACGTTGGAATGTATGACGTAATTAAGAGCTATGAATATCATTAATTCCATACCGCGGCGCGCGCCAAAGTGTATTTCAGCAATGGAAAGAGCTATGGAGCTGGAACAAAAACCAAAATGTAGCTCTTGAGCAGATGAAAGCAGCTACCATGGTCCTGAACATATTAGACTATACCATGGTATACCTACCAAGCTTCTTCAAAGACAGCCTAACCAGCCCCATGTGCATGCCTTTGAAAGAAATCTTATGATTTTTGTTGAAGGCTCACCCGCACAGATGATTTTTATCACCACTATACTAGTAATGGAAGATCATCCCTGGCCCTTGTCAACTGTTCGATAACCTTCTTCACCATAGCATGAGTAAATTTACTCTTGACCATACTGAATAGCCCTCACCTCCTTCTTATATATCTCAACAATTTCTCGCCCCTCGTAATTTCTAAGACATTGAAGCATAAATTTTGATATTGACCATTAATATTTTTTGTGAGAAGACCCCAGTTAATTAGAGCCACAAGTCAGCAGAGATTCCAAGGACAGAACCGTCACCATATCAGCACAGCTATAATTAATTTTGATACCCTAAATGGCTTGCATAATATTATAATGTTATTATTATAGTTCTCTTCACGTGCTCCTGATATAGTATACTATTATAGCTCGTCACTGCATCAAATAAATTTTTTTGCGTTATTTGCTCTACTGTCGAAACATAATAATATTATGCATGCTTAGCACAATGTGCACATACAAACAAAAAATAATAACAATAAAATAATGTAATAGAATTGCTACAGTGCTACATCTGTAGTAACAGAACACTCAGTCTGTCAATAATACGCGGTGATCATGACAATTAAAGAAAAAAAACTGATTCTCACTACAAATACGGTATAATTATTACAATAAATGAAAATCTCAATACATAAACAGGCGGTAGGTCTGGTGTAAATTGTATAATCACAAGTTATTAAGTGTGTGTGAGCATAATTATAACAATTATGGCTGAGAGAGAAGACACAAGAGAGAGAGATGATGATATTAATATACTTGATCTCACTTCTCCTAAAAATTAATAGATTAAAGAGAGAGAGAGAGAGAGAGAGAGAGAGAAGGGGGCAGGGTCAAAGGGCATGTTCTACTGTTCAGTCACTCGGTTGCTTCAAGTCAACGTACATCTTGGACGGAACGTCCATTGTCCCTACAACCTGTAGCCGTAGGTAGGGGTCAAAGTGCAACAACAGTAAATATTTTCCTAAAGCTATAATGTATATACTAGGGTGCAGAGAAACCAACTAAAACAGTCACCCATGGGCAGTGGCTGCAATAGAGAGGTGCACGGGTGCTTTACAGAGGTGTTTAATGTCAAGTGCACAGTATTCCCACTTGGAGCTTGAACTAAGAGGCTGTAGTAAGCCTTAGATTACATAGCACAGTTTGATAATCGGTAGCTAAGAGTCCTACCATAGTCCTACATGCATATATCCTCCACAACTGTACATTACAAACAAGTTCACACTTTAAGTTGCTATGGTGATCACTGTACCGCAGTTGCATCCCCAATTATAATATCTATTGCTTCAATCATTGTCTCAAGAAGCTCAGTAATAACTGACACTGCCACAATGGCACACAAGCAACTATGAATGCTATTTAGCACTGCTACATACAAGGTCTACCGACTAAACAATTAATTTTGGTTAGTAGGTGCACAGGAGGAAGTGTGGAGGAGAGAGGGGGGGGGTGGGGGGAAGAGAGAGAGAAGATAGGTCAAGGAAGCCATTCATGAGTAGAAAAGGCAGCCCTACAAGAGGAGGAACTCTGGGAGTGTTCAAATTCCACAGGGACTGGGAGGGAATAATCATTACTCAGCTAAGCCTGAGACGTGGCGCTTTCTAGGCTTACAGTACAGCAAAACCCTTTTTAAAGGGATACCTCCTACGAAACAGGATGTTGTTCCATGGCCACCTAGATTTATGTATATTACAGTAAGGAAAAGAATGCAGAAAAACTATCCCTTCCTTTATATAACCCATGACACCATGCTGGCTTCCAATAACTTACATGTAGATGAAATTCATAAAATTAATAGCCTCTGAAAATATTTTTTATGCTTACATCACAAAATTCCTGGAATGAGATTTTCCCATCGCCATCCTTGTCAGCATAGAGTATCGTCTTATCGACGATCTCCTGCAGCTGCTTGTCTGTCAGATTGTTGCCAACCATAGTCTTCAGGACTTGGAACAGCTCTCCGTTACTGATGAAGCCATCCTGGTCAATGTCATAGATACTGAATGCAACTAGAGAGGGGGGGGGGGGGGGGAGAGAGAGAGAGAGAGAGAGAGAGAGAGAGAGAGAGAGAGAGAGAGAAGAGAGAGATCATAAGGTTACTATCATAGACACTAACCATAGCTAAAGAATAAATGAGTGTATTGATAATAAGTTTGTACAACGAAGGGCCACCTATGTGTGGGGTGAGCCACATGTACATGTACAATTAATACACTGTAATAATTATTGTGATTATGGAATGCGTATATTACTATGTTTTTACTCAATAACAGCAGAGCTGCCCCTAAATTTTTTTATGGGTGGCTAGCAAATAGCAAAATTTGTGAAAACTTGAAAGTTATGATCCATTACTGCACGGGTCAACTTACACTTTAATTTCTTCTCTTTCTCTCCCTGGACGCTGAACTGTGACACACCCTGGATGAATTCTGTGGCAATAGAGTTAAAATTAAAACCCTACGATCGATGGATCGATCACAGGCATAGGGTATGCAGCAAGCAACTGCCTGCTCTTAACCAAACACTGAATGTACACATCATGAATACAAATTGAATGTGTACCCAACACAAACGGTAGGAAGTGGGGCCAGTGCTGAGCTCGACAATTCCACTTCCCAGCACACACAACACAGTGTGCATGCTGGAGGCAGCTGCTCCTTCTTAGGGCTACAAGTACCTTCAAATTGACATTTTTGGTCTCTCCCACCCCCTCCCCCTCCCTCCTCCCTCCCCTCTTCCCCTTCTAACCTTATGGTTTATTTTCACTACCTTGAAATCTCAACAATCACCTGCTCACTTTCAGGGCTGCACATGTACTATTGTATAATAGTACAATATTATGTATTATTTTATGAAGGTCCATACATGTACCTCAGCCTCTATTTCTAGGCCCCATTATTTTCAACAAATGTCAGGGAGCCCTTTGCCTGAGGACACGACCCAAGGCTAGGCTAGGCACCCTACTTTCTGCTGACTATGAGAACAATACTGGTACAAGGACTACATGGAGCCCCACAAGCAGTGTGCAGTCAAGAAGAAGACTCGGTAGTATTCTATGCTACATGCATATATATGTGTGCAAACAAGCTAGATGAATCAGTTGCCATTCAAGCAATGGTCGTTCACTGTTGTACCTGACTGGTGTAGTGAATGTGACAGCTACCACTGTGACGCCAGTCCTTTTTTCTATACACAGCTCTAGAGTAAGTTACGAACCCTTTGCATTTCCTATCCTAAGTATAAGCCCCCTTTCCCCCCTCCTTCCCCCCCAAGCTTTTGCTAACCCTACCAATCTTTCCACTAGCCTTGTCTCTCTCTATAATAATATCTATACACTTCTTGTGTAGAGGAGTGGAGGGGCAACGTTTCAACATCAGGTACCCCAACTATTTATCGCAAAATTTTGACACTACTGCATGAAAATCTCACCTTGAAAGTCGACCTCGCCATTTCTGTCCGTGTCTAGGATATCAATGACTCTCCGTACCAGAGGGTTCTGCTGGAGCTCTGGGATGCTGAGAAACTCGTCTGCAGATAAGGAGCCGTTCTGGTTCAAATCAAGACGCTTGAAACTTCGACTCAGTCTCTTAATTTCGTCGGCCTCAACTAATTAGGGGCAGAGAACAGAGCAAATACCTCAGATAAGCTTTAGCAGAGCAAAAAACAACATGTATCTTACATGCAACTAGTGCTTGTCAAACAATAAATCATGACTATGTGCAGTGTATAGTGGGCTTACATTTGCTGGCCATGTCCACAGGTAATGATTGATCTGCTCCCTGTAAATTAAAAGATAATGGAAAGCACAAATGAAATGTGGTGAGCTACTTAGACAAACTTATCAAATTTTCAGGGCATTCATACCATTTTGATAGCTGTCCAAAGCAACCAGGATTGTCTTTGTCGTCAGGTTTTCAACGTAGCTTAATGGAAACTACTTTATATTCACTGCCTCAGCTACACTCAGAGATCGAGAATATCGAATAAAGGGCTGAGGTACAGGCAAGCTTTTGTCTACTATGAGGTCATATATTTGGCACGTGACTACCGCAAGAAATCACATGCAAACATAAACCCCACCTCCTCATTAAATTTTCACCGCAAACGTGTCTCTATACGATCGCGTGCACACGATGCAAATGGTGAGTGCGTGGAGTGGATTCGTCTGGTTGTTTGCAGCCTCGGTGCTGCTTTCCGTGTACGTGCAAGCCGTGGACAAGAGCAATTTCAAGACATGCGATCAGAGCAGCTTTTGCAAGTGAGCTCTAATTAGAATATCACCCCAGATTTTAATTGGTGCCAAATGGGGCCATTTACACGTGTTGATGGCAGCCCTAAAGTGCTATCTAGCCTAATTTACGTCTTGGCTTTGATGGAGCATTGATACTTTTAAATAATTAGCCTTGATTTTGTTTAATGCACCTACGCTATATTAAAGACTACAGTTCCTGTAAAAATTAAAAGGCTCTGAGAAACATGAAGAAGCGTTAACTAGCTCACCCATAGTCTGATGGTGATAGTCGAGCGAGGAGGGGGAGGTGGAGAGCGAGAGGGAGATTTCTTGACGATCGTCACCATCCTCCTCCTCTGTTTATCTTCGGGGGGTAGGAGTCTTCTTTCTTTGCTCCTAGGCCTACGCCTCTCTTCATCCTCATCATCCTGCTCATTGCCTGACTCTACCTTGCACTGTGCAATATCCATCGATCCTTCCTCTCCACTTTACTCCGGCCTAGCTATGTATTTAAATATTTAAATAAGTTATAACTTCTTTATCGGTTGCAGTAGAGACGAGTATATATATCACTGAGATTTTCTTCTTATAGACCCGGCTGAGTGTTCTATACATGCATGTACGTGCATGCATAGGATCTGTTGCAGGCTTTCAATGTTGTATTGTGTGATAATTCCAAGAGTGTCGTGAACTGAGGCAACAAGTTGTTCAACAAGAGAGAAATAAAAGTATCGATCCATTGTCACTTTGCACTTGTATAGTGTGGCCGTGTACTTGTACATGTACGTACATATTACGTACATATGTACCGTAATTCCATATTAGGTAATTCCAGCTTTATACGTAAGTTTTGTGCGTGTTAAGATAGTTCAGATGACATTGTATCATCCCTCGCTGGCTAGAAGGTATTGTGTTTCTATGTTAACATCTTGCTGCACTACTCTTTTGTTCAGGCCTAGAGTATGGGCTCCTCATTGACAGTGCCATCAGTGCATGTACATATATATCCATTTGCGATAGTTAAAGTATTTTACCAGCTACATGTAGCTAGCTAGTTCTGTGGTGGAGTTCACGATACTTCTTTCTTTCTTGTACAGTCCATATTTATTTGGTCACCGTTGGGCCAAAAATCAATGTAATTCATGTGTTGAGTTTTGCCGGTTGGTCGCTCGGCTGAAACTAATTCTATTGCAGCTGCGATCTGATGCTATTGCTTGTTCCATTGAGCAGTCAAAACTTTGGCACATGCACACACACACACAATCGCATACTCTAATCAGCACTCTCACTCGATTACTCACTCACACACACTTCAACGTCTTTCTCCCTGCAGACGTAATCGTGCCATCACTCCAGGGGAATCCCCCTACATTGTGGTAGCCGACAGCGTCTCGATCGAGGACACTGGCTGCACCATGGACATCCTGAACACTCGAAGCAACGTCCTCCTAACGGCCGAAGTATCGACCCTCGAAGATAGCATGTTCCGACTCAAGATTAAGGAGAAGACTCCACTTCGACCGAGATACGAGGTGGAGGGAGCGCTAGCCGCAGAACCAACAAGAGAAAGGTGAAGATTATAAAGTGTTGTACGTTGATCTATGCAGTTACATGTAGTAATCAGCCATTTGACCTCTGAGTTCTCACTCCTCCAGTTGGAAATTGTAAACAGACAAATTACATGTATTTCTTTATGCATCAAAATTAATGCTATAAAAATTTAATGCAAAAAATCTGTTAGCACTATATGGGACTGCCTTGATCACATGCCTATATTTAATGTACATGACATGTATGTGTATCAGGAGTAGATTATTTCAATATTATCATGCCCTTTCCTCGATCCATGTGCAGCTGTAAGGTTCAGCGCAGCAGCGGAGGGCTGGAGATCACATCGACCAAAACCAAGGCCTCCGTGACCTTTGAACCCTTCCAGATGGACTTTTACATCAATAATGAGATAGCCGTGGTGCTCAACTCGCGAGGACTCATGAACTTCGAACACTACAGGAACAAGAGGTTCGGCAACCCCACCCACCCACCCCCTCTCCAGCTCCATTTCAATATTATTTCTTTCAGATAATTAGAGCTTGCTGGCACTGATATATTTGAGTTTTTCATTGTTGCAGGTTCTTGCCTACTCCTGCTCCCCCACCTGAGGATGGAGGTGAGGACAATGGAGAGGATGGGGATAACCCTGACTCGGATGGTGATAATGAGGAGGCAGAGCCGCAGGAGGAAGCAGTTCCTGACGCAGGAGTAGAGGATGTTGTTCCAGTTGAGGGCGACGAAGAACCAGGAATGTGGGAGGAAACTTTCAAGTCACATTCCGATTCCAAACCATACGGTAGGTGTTTATACATTTCTAGCTAAAATCGTGTTTTATTTGCACTAAATTTCAGGTCCCAGTTCCATTGGAATGGATATCTCATTTCCCGGAGTGAACCATGTGTATGGGATACCAGAACACGCAGACTCACTCGCATTAAAACCAACAGTGTAAGTATTTTGCGGTGATCAGTGATGTAATCATTACATCATCTTTTTGTTGGTTTGCTTTTCCAGCGGTGGGGAGCCGTACCGTCTCTACAACCTTGATGTGTTTGAGTATGAGTTGAACAACCGTATGGCTCTGTATGGATCCATTCCACTCATGCTCGCTCACAAGTAGGTCCACTGAGCATGCTCAGTGTGCTAAAACATTGACCAACTAATTGTTTGCAGCTGGAGTAAGACAGTGGGCGTATTCTGGCACAATGCCGCCGAGACTTGGATTGATATCACTAACTCTGCTGCTAACAAGGTACACTCTAAATGCGAAGTACCATACAAATAATTGCCAATTGGAGAGAGAGGGGAAATGACTTTTTAAGCATAAGCTCAGCACATTCACGTGATTGTGGATAACCTTGGATTGTAGCCTAGCTTTCCTCAACATATTTCCCAATACATTATGCTCAGTAATTAAATTTATGCACTGTATTCTCTCTCTCTAGAATATCCTGGGCAAGCTGCTGTCATACTTCAAATCGGAGGAGGAGATACCGCAGACAGACACACACTGGATGTCCGAGAGTGGCGTCATCGATGTCTTCATCATGCTAGGACCTCGCACGGGGGACATTTTCAGACAGTACTCTTCACTAACTGGGACCACTGTGCTACCACCTGTGAGTAGTCATGTGACAGTCATGTGATAGTCATGTGGTAGTCATGTGACTTATTCTACCCTGCAGCTGTTCTCTCTAGCCTACCACCAGTCCAGGTGGAACTACAATGATGAACAAGATGTGGAAAAGTGAGTTTTGTTCAAACTGCAGCATGCATTCATACGTCTACACATGCCACTTACACACGTGTACATCACATGAATGTAGTGTCGACAATGGATTTGATGAGAATGACATTCCTTTCGATGTTCTCTGGTTGGATATTGAGCACACTGATGGAAAGAGGTGAGAGAAAGAGAGAAAGAGAGATCTGAGAGGTATAATGTACATGAGAGAGATTTGGTTCTTCTTCCATCAGATACTTCACCTGGGATGCTGCCAAGTTCCCCAACTCAGTTGAGATGCAGAATAAGCTTGCAGCCAAAGGGAGGAAGATGGTCACCATTATCGACCCTCACATCAAGAGGGATGGAAACTACCACATACATAAGGTGTGCACCGTACCGTAAGTCTGGAAATTTTCGTTATAAAAATATTTTCGTAGTCGATGGTGGCTATGAAAATTAATCTTACGAAAATTAGCATGCACTATAAATGCTAATGCAGTAAGGGATCGTTCCTACGAAAAAATTTTTACACGAAAATTTATCATATGAAAGTTTCTTTACACGAAAATTTCCAGATCTACGGTACATAAATTGTATAACATCTATTCATCGATACAATTTAATATTTACTTGTATCTCACTGTTCCCAGGATGCTGAAGCTAAGGACCTCTATGTGAAGCGGTCAGATGGAACGTCAACCTACGAAGGATGGTGCTGGCCTGGTAGTTCGTCATGGATAGACTTTGTCAGTCCTGACATCCGACAGTGGTGGGCGGAGCAGTTTGCACTGGACAAGTACCAGGTTAGAGAACGATAGCTACAATTAAATCAAAGCTACATGGATATTATTTAAGCTTGGATTTTTATTTTCCATAGGGATCCACGAATAATCTCTTCACTTGGAATGATATGAATGAGGTACATTTGGTATATTAGGCATGTAGCTGGTACTTCACTTTTAACTCTCCCCCCCCCCCCCTCTCTCTCTTTCTTACTCTCTCTCTCACTCTCTCTCTCCCTTTTTCTCTCTCTCCAGCCTAGTGTCTTCAATGGTCCAGAGATCACGATGCACAAGGACTGCAAGCACTATGGTGGCTGGGAGCACAGGGACGTCCACAACATCTACGGCATGTTTGCCCATCAGGCGACGGCGGAGGGTCAGGTCATGAGGTCTGGAGGGCGGGATCGACCTTTTGTACTCTCCAGAGCCTTCTTCGCCGGCACTCAGAGATTTGGTGAGTCTACATGTATATATCTTTCTTAGTGGCTTAGTTCTACTTACAGCATTTCTTGCTACTATATATACATGTACAGTTGTGAATGAGCAAACGAGTATTAGGCTAAGTCTGTATCATGATTGTTCTTATGGTGATGCCATACATGTACTAGATTTCAACAAAAAGGCATCTGTATCGATATAAATTTTTAGCCTTATATGCATGTACTAGCATACGTAACCCTTACACTCTTCCTCTTCTCCAGGTGCCATATGGACGGGGGACAACAAGGCGGCGTGGGACCACCTAGCTGCCTCCATTCCCATGCTTCTCTCCATCAGCGTTGCCGGCCTACCCTTCGTCGGTGCTGACGTCGGCGGCTTTTTCACCAATCCCGATCCGGAGCTCCTCGTGCGTTGGTACCAGGCCGGCGCCTTCTACCCGTTCTTCCGAGCACACGCCCACCTGGACACTCGACGACGTGAACCGTGGCTTTTTGATGCCGACAAAACGGCTATCATGCGAGAGGCGGTTCGACTACGTTACCAGCTGCTTCCGCTCTGGTACGTCCTTTTCTACGAGTCGCACAGAAACGGGCTGCCGGTGATGCGTCCCGTGTGGGTGGAGTTTTCTCGGGATAAGAACACGTACGAGATGGACGATCAGTTTATGGTTGGATCGTACCTGATGGTGAAGCCTGTCGTGGAGCAGTATGCCACGACGACACAGCTCTATCTGCCTGGACAAAATACAGTAAGGCCGCGCTATCCATAAAAAAAATTCATCATTAAATTTTGCATTGATTATACCTTGACGTGTTTTTTTTCCAGCTTTGGTACGATTTTGATGACTATACCCAGTATAAGGGAGGCAGTAGATATCATATCAACACGCCACTGAGCAAGGTATAAGCCCTTAAAAATCTTGTTTATGTAGTGCACTTTTGCTCATGACTTAATTGTGCGTAGATTCCAATTTTTCAAAGAGGTGGCACTGTAGTCATAATGAAACAAAGGGTTCGAAGGTCATCCTTTGCCATGGACGACGACCCCATCACTCTGATAGTGGCTCTGGACCGTGATGTAAGATACCGTGATGTAAAATACCGTGATATTACCCAAAATTTTCTTATTATAATTATGTACCAAAATTAATTATTTTTTATACCAGCCAAAACAATTTTGTAATTCCTTGTATGCACATGTAGGGTGATGCTATGGGCAAGATTTTTATTGATGATGGGCACTCATTCGACTACAAGAATGGACAGTTTATGTATCGCACATTCACATTCACTACCAACACACTCATTGGAAGGTACGTGGATTTGATTTACCTCATAAAATTTACCAATTATCTCTCTCTCTCTCTCTCGTCTTCAGTAATAGTGATACCTCTGGTATATACGAGTCTAAGTCATGGCTGGAGAAGGTCATTGTAGTTGGCATCACAGGTACTCCAACCAAGGCTCTACTCTCTTGTGGTGAGTAAACTAGCTCCACAAAATTAATGAGAAAGACGTTCGTAATCCCCCCCCCCCCCTCCAACTCACAGATGGAGAGGAGAGGTATCTAGATGTATCATTTGATGATGTTAACAAGAATCATGTTCTAACGATCAGAAAGCCTGGCATCAATGTCTCTAGGGACTTCTCCATCACTCTTAGCTAGCCTTGCATGACGACCATCGATCCTGTATTTTATGAAGCAATGTACCACATCAAGGCTATGCTAAATATAAACACTTTAGGGGAGAAATTGATAATGAATTTTAATTTTTGAGATTTCCAATCATACTCTTCTAAATGTAATACTGTTGATTATTGTTTAGTGCATGCCAAAATTTCGTGGGGGTGGGGTCTGAGGACGCCCCGCCCATGGTGTACCCCAATAAGAGCGCACCATCGGTTGGGTGCTGACTCAGCATTGCTATGAGGTTCTCTTCCAAGCTCAAGCTTGGTTTTGCGGCGGGGGCTGCAGTATCCGTGTGGACCGCTGGAGTGGTGTCCTACAACTCGCCGGAGCTGGTAGACAACTCGTGGCTGTCTTCATGGAGGGCAGTGAGATTCGGTAGAGCAGCATATGCTGTGAGTTTTGACAAAAAATATCATTGAACTGTCTTGGCATAATATTGCTATTAGGCGTTTAGAGTGAGTTTTGATTACAAATGGTCACTGAGGAACCTGGAGTATGGTACTGAGGAATACACAGCCACCATGAAGGAGGTACCTACATTATTTTTATCAAACCATAATGAGAGGAAACTCCCATAATTATTACCTGTGTATTTGGTTGCAGCTGCATGCTCGTTCAGCACTGCGGCTTAGAGACACGTGCAGTCGTAATGGTGGGCTGTTTATAAAAGTCGGTCAGCACATCGGCTCCCTAGACTACCTACTGCCAGTCGAGTACGTCACAACATTCAAGGTCAGCAAAGATTGATGTCTATATAGTCTCGTTCCGAAGGCTTAGGAGGATTTAGGTTTGTTTTGCTATTGTAGATATTTCACAGTGAGGCCCCCCAGACACCTCTGCACAGGATGAAGAAGGTCATCGAGGAAGAGATGAAGAGACCAGGTAAGAGAAAAAATAGGAAAATCTACCAAAGTTAATAGTTTTGCTGCGACCTGCACACGTGTACTTAATGAGCACTATCAAGGGCTTATAGACCCCCTTGGCACTATGTACACGTATATTATTCTTCCTTCCTGTGCTCCAGTGGATGAGGTGTTCTCAGAGCTAAGTCCAGAGCCGTTGGGGGCTGCCTCCCTCGCTCAGTGCCACAGGGGAGTGCTGAGAGACGGAGGGAAGGTGGTAGCCGTCAAGATACAGCACCCTGACGTCCACACTAATGCCTACACCGACATGGACACAATCCAAGTGAGGATGGCTGTCTGTGTACATGTAGTCTGTATATCTGATGAGTTTCTCTCTCCCTTCCCCCCTCCCCCCCCCTCTCTCTGTCTGTCTATCTCTCTCTCCCTCTCCTCCCCCCTTTCTTTCTCTCTCTCTGTCTCTCTCTCTCCCCCACTCCCTCCAACACATTGCTATTTCCAGTTTCTCGTATCTTGTGTGCACTGGCTGTTCCCCGACTTCAGATTTCAATGGCTGGTCGACGAAATCCGTCGCAATCTCCCGAAAGAGCTCGACTTCAAGAAGGAAGCTTCAAACCAGGAGAGATTCTCCGACCTCTTCCTTCACTTGGACTACGTGAAGGCACCCAAGGTCCACTGGGAGCTCACCACTCCACGCGTGCTCACAATGGAGTACTGTGAGGGTTCAAAGGTCAACGATCTGGACTACATACGTCGCCAAGGGATTGATGTAGACGATGTAAGGGATTTGGAAGAGAGAGAGAGAGAGAGGAGAGAATTTATATAGTTTATACTTGTCTTTCGTCATTAATTTTGCCTCAGATATCGTGGAAGCTTGGTCGGATGTACAGTGAGATGATATTCCTGCGAGGGTTCATCCACTGTGACCCCCATCCTGGGAATATCCTCGTCAGGAAGGGGTCAAAGGGCAAGGCTGAGATCATCATGCTCGACCATGGTCTCTATCGAGTAAGCATCAATGTCAATTTTTTTGTAATAATAATATGGCTGTATCCATTTGTTGAGTATTGAGAATACATGTACGTGATTAATGATACTTCTTCAGAATGGCCTAAAACACAAAATTTTGTCCTCGTAAACATAAGATTAGCAAACGTTTACCAGTCACAAATGTACCCACAAATATCAAATTTTGTTCCTTTCATACTACTACTAGGAGCTGACGGATGATTTTCGTTTGAACTACTGTCGTCTTTGGCAGGCTCTACTGAACAGAGACAGAGAGGCTATTCGTCGCTACTGCCTGAAGCTGAACGCCGGGGAGAAGCTGTACCGACTCCTTGCCTGCATGATCACCGCCAGGGCATGGGAGAACGTCGATGGGGGAATCACCAACACCAACAGGACCAGAGTAGAGGTACATATGGCATTGTAAATATTATTAAAGTGTTTGAAGCTTTTCACTCCAATTTTTTTTGCTAACAGCTACATGTATAGCCTAGTATAATACATGTAGGTCAGAATTAGAAGGAAACCATGGATGTACTGTTGATGTATGTAGATCTACATAATATCATGGGCTCAGAACTGACCTAGAGTGATAAATTAATTAAGAATCTATTTCAAAGACTACACATTATACACCCTTGCATTGCTATCTAGTTATATTATACTCCGATTCTATGGCTAGCCTAGCCATAACTGACAAATCACAGAAAATTGAGAAATTGCTTAATAGTCATTAGCAACCCCTCCTTCCCACCTTATATATATACCATGGCAGATGCAGAAGATCCAAGCCGGCATTCCTCTCTACCTCGCCGAGATCACCCAGCTCCTGGACAACGTACCGAGACAACTAGTCCTCATTCTAAAGACCAACGACCTTCTGCGTGGCATAGAGCACCAGCTTGGCTCCTCCCAGCACGCGCAGTCGTACATAACCATGTCAAAGTACTGTGTTAGGGCTATAGGGGACCATGAGGTGAGAAAAGAAGGGAGCTCTTGGAGAGAGAGGTGGACATGGAGACTGAGAACTAACTTCACGCTGATGACTGTGTACTTGTACGAAGCGTGGCTGTGGTGGAAGACCACCTTAGCTCTGTGACGAGCTCTGTGATGTACAGCTGTCAATCTACATGTATGCATGGTGATATTAAAATGCTACTAATGAATTTATTTATTTATTGTGACACTTGACCAAAACTTGCACACTATGAACAGTCTGTGTATTTGTTACAATGTTTTCTTCAAGAAATGTCCATCTATATTCTGCAGATGAGAATAAAGTAGCATCAGTTACATAGCTTACAGTAACTATTGTGCTCATATATTATAGAATCGATCAGCCTTTTCCCCAGCAAAACTCCAGATCCCCCCCCCCCCGGCCCCTTTGCTGGGGATGTGTGAGATAGATTGAGTTATATATTAACTTACATCCAAGCCTTGCTTGATGGCATCCAGTCGTTTCTTTCCTAAACGCTTCCCCAACCTGTATGAGAATAATTACTAATAATATCTGTACTCCTTTATTATAATAATAGCATAACTTTAAGGTGGTACAATCAATCTTGTGCATGATAATATTGGTGGTTTTGACAAATTTCCGCTGCATAGAACTGTCTTACTATAATAATATCGAACTTACCATCTGGCAAAGGCGGGTGCATACTGGGTGATAAAGATAAAGAGCAGTATTGGGTGATTGGCGATCCACACCTCGCTCAGCTGATTGGCCATTGCCACGGCGATCAGATGGGCACACCTCTTACTGGTCACTCGAGTGGGGTCAGAGGTCACTGTCTGTTCTGTATGCCCGTTTTTGTTAGTGGCGGCAGTGGCAGCGGTGTGCTGGTTGTTAGATGGCTTCAACGATTTACTCTGCAAAGTTTTGAAAATGTAGAATAATTAATATTATATAGCTGCTGCTAATTTGGATGACTAAGAGTTCTGATTCTGATGAGATTTTTATTTTTCCACGATGATGCAACTACGTAAGCAAAGAATGTACACCAAGAATGATTGATATCAATAACTTCTGGAGAAAGTACTCAGCTTGCAAAATTTCCCAGAATTAATAATCCATCCCTCGTTACTCATTTCTCATAACTTCCTGCGCAGTGGCATTCCACGGGTTCATTACTGCACTGTCCAGGGGACATTCGATATGGATACAGGGAGAAGCGGGGGGCTCTCGAAGGAATCCTCACGATGAATGCATAGCTACAGATGCCATGCCACACCGAAAAACAAACCGTTACTCGACACTGTGTATAGCAAAAATATATAGCTACAGGTCATAATCACAGGGACGAAGCTAGTTTCCCACCCACAAAGAAGTGTCTGCATAGGGCACACAATAGACACAGGTGACTGATCGACTGCTTCGCAAATATAAAAAGTTTAGATAGTTATTATAGATCATCATACCATTTGACTAACAGGGTGCAATGTCGTGTGAAATTGCGGAGTACTATAGATTGAAGTATAGTCTCATTATTGGCTATCATCTGAGTCGTATCAAAACACTCGCCCTTCTCAGATCATACTATTTCGCAAATGTTGTGTCAGTGATGCATGACCCGGGATCAGGCACTGCATGGTATTATGATAAACTGGTGCATACCTGAGTAAACTTAGCTAATGTGCTCTAAATATTGTGTAAATTTATACCCCTCCTCCCACCTCTCTCTCTCTCTCTCTCTCTCTCTCTCTCTCTCTCTCTCTCTCTCTCTCTCTCTCTCTCTCTCTCTCTCTCTCTCTCTCTCTCTCTCTCTCTCTCTCTCTCTATTATCTCTCTCCCCCTCTCTCTGAGCCCTAACTTTATGTATTCATGTGTAGCTAAATGATAAACTGATGAAAACTTACTTTTGTCTGTGAGTTTATCTGAGTACCGAAGATCTCCCTCATGAATGGTGTATCCACGGGACCAGGACAGATGCTCTGAATCTCAATTCCTTTGTCGGCCACCTCCATCCGCAGCGTGTCGAAATAACCCTAGAGAAATATTATTATTGTAAGGACAGTGAAAGTTTAGATTTTACAATGTATCCCAAACTCAGCCACCTACACGCACATGTGGGCAGAGGACCACTACATAGATGGATGGATTCCTTACTGCATAAAAATATCACTTGTATGAGTAATAAATATAGTATCAAATTTTTATTGAATTTGGGGGACAATAATTGTTCTACCGGTATGCTATCATATTATTATACGTGCTCCATGCAATGAGAATGGTATGGAAAACACTGCATACCTGCAATGCATGCTTGCTTGCACTGTATGACGCTGATCCAGGGGCACCTGAACAAAATTTGAAATTTGCATACACCATATCATTATATTATCATAACGATATCAGCTCTTAGTGCAACTCATAGACATTTTAGGTCAAATCTATAGTTGATTGGGGGGGGGGGGGGGAGGGGTGGGTTAAGAGTGATGAGAAATAAAAAAAATCTTACCCATCTTTCCAGCCACGCTGCTGATGATGACAATACTGCCACTTCTCTGCTCGATCATGTGAGGTAGGACGGACTTTGTGAGGGAGATGGTGCCTATTGTGTTGAGCTCCAGAACAGCTCTGTCGACCTCGAGGTCCGTTGCCACGGCTTCCGCTCGCTGTGAACGACCGGCGTTGTTGACAAGGATGTCTATCTGTGGAGGGAGGGAGGGAGAACAATGGCTTAGCCAAAATGAAAGCTGATAGTCAAGATAACAGACAAAAGAGTTTGGATAACGGGTCCTATTCACTCAGGCAAAGTTGACTAACATTAATCTTTAAACCAAAGATATTATTAAAAGACATACTTTGCCGTATTGTTGCAATATCTCCACGGCATAGTCCCTGTGGTGATCAGTGTCGATCAGATTCAACATGAGCACCATGTGCTTCTCCTTGTACTCGGCTGGAGAGAGCTCTGTGTGGATGCGTGTGGCCGTGGACGTGGGTGATCAATAGTGTGCAATACCGTAACAATACGAATTGTTGAACGTAGCAATGGACCATTGCAACCGTCGCCATGGAGCTATGTAGCTAAACGTGTATGTTATTTGTAGCACTCTCTCATGTTTTGTTGCTTCAAAACAGAGCGACAAACTGTTTCCACTTAACCACGGCGGTTGCATCCGGTCACTTAACCAGTGGTTTGTTAGCTGCTTGTAAATAAATACCATTGAAGTGCTTATACAGCAATAGTATAAACGAAGTAACTGAAATAATTTAGATAATTTCCTAATCCTGCTTTAATTGGTACAAACTGGCTATGCATTCACGCGAATTTCCAGTTTACCATGAAATAATTTATATTATATTTTTATCCATGCATCACACTATGCATGGAGATCTACTGTTGAATAGACATACCTTTGCATCTCTCCAAGACTCGCCTCAATCTTCTCTCTCTCCTTGCTGAGAGTACGAGGCGGGCCCCGCACGCCGCCAGAGCGTAGGCCAGCTCCTCTCCAATACCGCTAGAGGCACCCGTGATCCACACCACCTTACCCATCAATACATTGGAGGGTTCCTTGCCAAATTTCTCGTAGAAGCTGAGAGTGAGATCGCAGTCTGATCTCGCGAATATTACCAGAAGCAGGCCTAAGACTAGCAGCGCAACGAGCCACAGCACCACGGTCAACAGTAAGAGCACGTCCATAGTTTCTTTTGTCTGGATCATCCGAGACTGACTTCTATTTTATGCAATGTGGCCATGCGTGAAGCCACTCCCATTTTGTAGCCATAGCCTAGCCATGCATGCGCGTGCGCGTGCGATGCGTGGAAGCCACTCCCACTAAAATATTAATTGGACACCCATTGTCTTCAGAGGTATGGCAAGCAGTGGATTGAAGGTGTTCTTTGACTCGTTCTCGCAGCCCTCGAGGGCTGTATTGCTGCTTCTGCACGCCAATAAGGTCCCCTATGAGCCCATGCTACTCAAGCTGGCCAAAGGTTGGTCGGTATGAGGAGAAAAATTATGAGGGAGGGGTCTTCAAGACTGAAAATAGTCTGTGCAGGTCATCGATTTTTTTTTAATTTATTGATTTTTTGCAGGTGACACATTCACTAGGGAGGATTTGAAAGAAGCTAATCCAAACAGACAAGTCCCAACAATCAACGACAATGGATTCTGCCTGGCAGAAAGGTCACCCCACTTCTAGTTAATTAACTATTATATTTTGTCAGTGAATGAATTTTTGATTGGTCTAATTTAGCGTGACATTATATTATTTTGTAGTTCGGCGATCATGACCTATTTGATTGGCAAGTACCATCTCCCCGACCACTGGTATCCCAGTGAGCTGAGGAAGAGAGCCAAGATTGATGAGTACCTCCACTGGCACCACACCTTCCTGAGGAGAGGCGCGGCCATCACCATCTTCCAAAAAGTATGCCTGCCTAGCCTCATTCCCATGCCCCATTCCACATCGTATTCGGTATGCAATACTGAAATACTGGGAATGGGGCCTGGGGGTGAGGCTATTATATAAGGATAACGATAATAATGCCTGAGCATTATTAGGGCTGCTGTGATGTTTCCAAATACCCACAGGTATAGTGCCAAAAGCGTGCATGCATGCATGCAAGATAGCTTTGGGGAAATCCCCATACTAGGTTACAGTTTTCAAGTGTTGTGTCTGTGAGTTGTAAGTCGGTATCCTGTTTGAAAATGAACTAATGCATCTGTGACACTCTATTGAGTCTAAGTTACTGTGTGAATGATTATCCGTAACTAATAATTATTGCTATTAAATGGCGCATGTACTGACTGTCATGCATGCACACACTCTCACACTCACACACACACACTCAGGTGTTTGCCAAATCGCTCACCGGAAAGGATCCTGATCCCGCCATTCTCGAAGAAACTGCAAAGATTCTACAGAAGTCCAAGAAGATGCTCGAGTCATACTTTCTGAAGGACCACAAGTTCATCCACAGTGATGAGATCTCCATAGCCGACCTTCAGGCTGTTTGTGAGTTCAGCCAGTTCTGGGTTGCTGGAGTGGACCCGTTTGAAGACAGACCTCGTCTCGCTCAGTGGATGAAGGACTGTCAGGAGGAACTCCAGCCTCACTTTGATGAGGTCCACAAGATGGTCTATTACGCCAGGGACAAAGGAATCTTCAAGGGAAAACTCTAGAGTATAGACAGCTGTATAATAGTATGCAGTGTATTTCAATTTTGTAATTATTATTGGTAATGGTCGACGGAGCTTTTAGCTTTGCACATGCGCAGTTTAAGGCAACTGATCAGCGTAGCAAAGTGTTAATTTCTGGCATAATAATTGTAATTCCCGTGAAAGTTCATCGGACAGCTATTCAAGTATAGTATGGCTGACGAAGCACTGAAGGTTCTTCACCATCCCTATTCTCAACCCTGCAGGGCAGTGCTACTGCTTATGCACGCCAACAATATCCCCTATGAACCAGTGGAGATAGACCTAAGCAAAGGTGAAGAATTATAAAAATAATTATGATGACTGCATGCTGTAGCTATGAAATTGGTATTGAAATATTTGCAGAGGAGTCCAAAGAAGCTTTGAAACAAGTCAATCCAATTTTACAAATCCCAGCAATAAATGATAACGGATTCTATCTTGCAGAAAGGTAGGGAGTTTTATATTGATACGTTGTTTAATAGTATGCAGCTCATGCATAGTAAGATTTGTGACCTCTTTTCACTGCATGACCTTTCATTAATTTAATACTGCAGCTCGGTGATCATGACCTATTTGATTGGCAAGTACCATCTCCCTGACCACTGGTATCCCAGTGAACTGAGGAAGAGAGCTAAGATTGATGAGTACCTCCACTGGCACCACACCTTCCTGAGGAAGGGGGTAGTAGGCATCATCTTTCAAAAGGTTCATTATATTAATAGAATACTTAAATCATTATTTTGGCCTCCCTGCACGTGCATTCAACAGTATTATAGATCTATTTCACCTTGGCCACTTGTATAAGATAGCTGTTTTGAAACCTAATGTGTTATGCCTAGACAGCATTTCAGTGTTAAAGTTAATTATCCTATTAAGTTAATTTTCGTGCCCATCTATTGAGTCTAAAATCGAGACAGAAACTGATTTTTTTCACAGGAAAGGTATTAGCTGATCAGCCCAGATATGTATTAAGTAAACGGAATTCCTTAATAATTTTGGCTGAATACTTTGATCTTTGGTACTAGACGGTAACTCTTAGTCCGACTATATATAGGTCTAGTAACTATAGACCAAAAGGCATGCAAGCCATGGTGCATGCATGTGCTATAATACAATGACATTGTGTACAGACAGTACTATAGTATGTTGACTGAAGCCAGCTAGAATTAGTCATGTGTACATCATACGTTTTGCTATTATGGATTAGATCTATACTCACCTCTGTACTGTTGTAGGTTATAAAATTATTAATGGCATTTTAGTCCCAGTGATAATATATTATTATAGTATTAAATTTTAATGCTTAGTTACTAGCTCATAGTGGAATGCTTTTAAGAAGCTATATCCATTAGTCACGCTTGTAGCTAAGTGTGGGCGTGGCGATCAGCATACATCATTAGGATACAGTTGATCTCATGAGACTAATTTGCACTGTACAAGTCCGCATTACATAATAAATAATATTATAAATTTTATAGGGACACAAATAATTGATATGTTCTTTGACAATTATTATCAATTAAGAAACCCATGCATAATAATTGCAGATATTTGCAAAGATTCTGAAGGGAAAGGATCCCAATCCCGCCATCATTGAAGAGGCCACTGAAGCACTGAAGAAGTCCAAGAAGATGCTCGAGTCGTACTTTCTGAAGGACCACAAGTTCATCCACAGCGACGAAATCTCCATAGCCGACCTTCAGGCTGTTTGTGAGTTCAGCCAGTTCTGGATTGCTGGGGTGGACCCGTTTGAAGACAGACCTCGTCTCGCTCAGTGGATGAAGGACTGTCAGGAGGAACTCCAGCCTCACTTTGATGAGGTCCACAAGTCAGTGTATGATGCAAGAGACAAAGGAATTTTCAGTGGTAAACTATGAGGAATTAAAACAATATTATTATCGGCTTATCCCAATATTATTAATTTTATATAGCCTATAGTACATAAAACAACATTAAATTTTTAATTAGCCTCTAGTGAATTATTATTGATGTGAATAAACGACCCTGTACCACATTTGCCATCTTTTAACAACCAAGATTAATTTTATTCACCGAAATAATTATGAGTACGATGATTAATCAACTTCATAGATTGTCCTCGTCCACTATCCGTGACTCTTCCTCTGCATCGAAGCAGTAAGCAATGTGAGTGTTGATTATGGCCTGGGGGATGTTGGACATCCCACAAACAGGGCAGGTTTTGAAGTCCAAATCTCCAGTCGTTGTTGGTGAGCCTGACCCGCTTGCTATCTCTACTATATCATCATCATCTGGCTCAACATAATCTGCTGGATCATCAAGATCAATAACACTATCATTTGTATCAGTGCGGTCAAGAATCACTACAGCCGAAGAAGACGATGGCCCTGCAGCCTCTTGGCTTAGGTCAATGATCAAGTCCGATTCCGATTCTGGGTGGGTGGTGAAATTTGAAAATGATTCAATGGGATTTTCTTGTGCTTTAGGTGAGTCAGCAGAATCTAAGATTATGACTTGATCCAGTTTAGGCCTTTTAGCTGCCGGTTTCGAGTTCGTATGTGAGTCAGAGAAATACTTCCTGATATCCTCACTGGCAGTTTTACCCTTTTTCAGACGAGTAGGAGAGCCCCTCCCTTGATCATCTCTGGGGCGTTTTTGAGCTGAATTTCTGAGCCTCTCTGCTTCCTGCTGCCTCTTCTCTGCAGCCATTCGCACCTTATCACGCATACTCAGCCCTCCATCGTCAACTCCGGCACTTGAAACTCGATCTCTACTGTCACACAGTCTGTGTCCAGTACCTTCAAATGGCTTGACCTCGCTAACAGGCACACCTGATTCACTTTTATTAGAACCATCTTCATTCTTTTTAAATAAATCCTTGATATTCATCGATTTGTCCGGTTTTTTGTCATTATCGCACTTTGACTGTTTAGCGGCTTTCTTTTTCTTTCCGTAGTTTTCGGGTTCTTTGATTTTCTCATAGGTTCCCCCACAGTTCTGTTGGTGCTGAGACCACCAGGGGTCTCTAGGAGATGGAGCTCTGTTCATAGCTCGCTTCACCAGACCGTAGTATGGATGTCTGAACTGACAAGGACCATTGCACTTCCACCAGTGCTGACGATACTGACGAACCTGGTGTGTGTGAGAGAAAGAGAGAGAGAGAGAGAGAGAGAGAGAGAGAGAGAGAGAGAGAGAGAGAAGTGTACATGTGAAACTGCAAAATAGATACTAGTAGATGGCTATACCTCATCATGGAAGCTGTGGTATACCTATAAGAACAAAGAGAAGTCAGCATACACGACATAAAACACCAATGAATGCTGCTATACTTGAACACTTACGGTGATCTTGGCTCCAGTCATGTTATTGATGCGATCCATATGGGAAAGAAACTTGGGCCCATGACCATCATGATCCTATCAATTGAATCAATGATTCCGTTAATATAATACCAACAGGAACGGTTTACTTACTCTGTAGTTTTCAGTCACAAATAAATAGGCATGGATCATCTCGTGCTATTGAGGGGGGGGGGGGGGGGGGGTGGTGGAAGACGTACATGTAGCTGTTACTAATTTTCACTTTTAAGCATCCACCTACCAAAAGGGTTTGTACCAAGTCCTGCCGTGGACGTAGTTTCAGAAGTGGCTGACTCAGTTTGATGGAACAGAGTCCACCTCTTCCTTCATAGACACACACACCAGCACATCTGATGAGCAAAATTAATTACCATGTAAATTTATGCAATTTTGGGAATTTTTGGGGTATAGGGGTGCCATGGGGTGCTATTTTAATCACTTACAGGGTCATCCTTGGGCTCCATTGCACGGCCACTCCGCTACTGACGAGCTTCCGCCAGAAAAACATGGCATCGTACTGTACGAATAGGTCGTGTATGTTGGGATTGGGGTCGCTCAGTTCCAAGCTCTTGTCCACGATGGATTTGGGATCCCAGCTACTGTCAGCGGACCAATTTTCCTGTGTTCTTTCATGCTTTCTTTGTTTGGTCTGTGTCTCTTTGTCAAACGCCTGCTGAAGGGAAAGAGCTATCGCCAAATCCAGATCCTCGTCCATTTTTCATTTTTTTTTTGTCGAGTCAGCACAACTAGCTCGTACCCGGGACGACCCCGTTCCAAGCTAAATTGGCGGCGCGCGCGGTTGCTATGGACTTCATGTACGTTCATGTATAATGTGGAAGGATCTCATCGAGCAATGAAGTTCTTATGGACCGTTTTTGCCTTATTTTTGGCATTTTACGTATTTGATATTGAGGCTTCTGTGTTTGCAAAGTCAACTAAGACTGAGTGTGTTCTGCATGAGAAAGAAGGTGCGGATTTGATGACAAAAGATGGTAATCCTTGCAAGCAAAAATTGGTGGTAGCATTGACTATCACTGGCAATGACGTAAGTCTTAAAATTTAATATCTAATTTCATAACACTAGTCCTATTAATTATTAGGGTAAAGCTCAGACTATTGAAGCAAATGTTGCACGGATAGTGGATAAAACTGAAAAGCAGTTACGAAATGTTCAGCTTAAAAATCCAGTGCGAATCAGGATCAATAAGTCTCCCATGGTAGTTAATTACAGGCTGTATCAAGTTGGAGTAAGTAAAAACATTCATCTCTATTCTTTGTACATGTATATACTATTGCTGCCATCATAATAATTTCATACCAGAGTGTTTACAATTATCCACATGAGCAACCAAGGCGCAAGCGTCACCGTCACTGCAAGGATGATTGGTATGCACACCACCAAGCTGTCTGTGGGTACGCCCATGACTCTGCCGGAGAAAGAATATTTGATAGCCAGGTGACAATTACTGCAAAAAGCTTATTGAAATAAGGCTATATTTCACATAATTTTTATAATTATAGGGGTTTTGCTGTTATTGTGATATGGCAAGGAACAATCAGCAATGGCGTGGTCAAAGTGTTAATTGTATGGATCTAAGGAGAACAAACCTTGGGCACTGTCTAGTCTTTGATAACTACCGGTAAATTGCTCATACTTTTTTTCCTTTCATAAACAAAATATGCTGATGCTAAAATTCATGTTTGTAGGTACTTTGTGTTTGGATTGTATCCACCGGAGCAGAAGTTTACGATAACCATTACAATAGAACAGCTGTCCTACAGTCGAAAAGATGGTGCCGACGTATGGACTACTATTTCCAGCCTTGAAATTGGTCCCCACAAAAGAATAGCCAAATCTGAAGACTTTTTTGTAAGTGAAAAGATTTTCAGTCCAAAAAAAACTATTGAAAGATTAAAACTGATGTATTTTATAGATCAAAGCTGAGTATATTGCTGATTTTAATCCATCTATGTATGTCAAGAGTGCAAAACTGGCACATGCATACGTCTTGATACCTGACCAGGGATCGATAAAGAACTCCCTAGTCTATCAGGGCCAGTCTACAGCAGAACTAAACAGTTTCATCGGCTCCTTATACAATGTCTCAGAATGGATGGCAGTCAGTAAAGAGATGTTTGATTTTACTGGCTCGACGTGTAATAAGATCGGCATTGGCTATGCTGGCTTCAGATATCAAGGTGACAGATGCACTACACCTGTTGGAAGGTAAACCATTCCAATTTTTGAGAACTATAATAATATCAAAAATTTGCATGCATGCAGCTGTCTTGATAATCAGCCGTTTCTCTTATGGAAGCAAGATAAGGTATGATCACAGATCATTAATATTCCTGTTAGGTTGTCCTCAGATCCTCCCAACTTTCTCACATACCGGTATTAATACTGGAAATGTGCCTAGGGACAAGGCTGTGAAAATTATTGAAAGTAGCCATTACTGTACGTATAATTATACAGAAGCTTCAGTCACAGGGGAAGAAAGGCCAGTACATGTTACACAACTATGGCAAAGTTCACTCAGTCCCTCACACCAACGGAAAGATTAATTACCAGCTCAACTTTGTGGCCGATCGATCGACAAAGAGTGTAGTGATGCTATCCATGGTTGCTGATGATATCAAGGTGGTGGTGCATAAGTCTCCTGGAAGGATCATTGAGGCATACATTGAAGCGTTTGAAGCTCTGGCCACCACTGGCGATCTGATTGTCATTGTGCAGAATATCGGTACCTTAACAGCTTCGTACAACGTAAGGATTAATTCTCATAGTCACATTGAAATAAATCATACATCATACATTAAGTTTTTTTTTACTGTAGGTCTTCATTATTCACTGCTCAGCAGGGATAGATCTTGTACCAGCCAAAATGTTAACACTGGATCCTAATCAAGTGGAGAATGTCACTTTTACCATACACTCCTTCCATGCAATTGGAAAGATTAACTACTGCAAGGGTATATATTAAATATTATTGTTAATGATAGTGTGATTGATGATAATAATTATCGATGCAGTGGAACTCTTTGACGCAGACAGTGAACTATTAGACAACATGACCGTTTCATTTGAAACACTGGATACTTGTTTCTGTTATGGTCACTGTGGATGTGCTGTGAGTTACAGCTCCACAAAATTCATATTAAATAATCGGCTTTGTTTAATTAATTTTGCCTATAGTGTGGTAATGATACGACCAACTGCCCTCCCCCTCCGCCCATGGCTAACAGCACCAGCGGTGATCTATGGAAGTGGAGCTTGCCTCGATGGCTAGAGTGGCTACCCAAACTATTCCGAGCAGAAACTGCCATGACCTTTATGCTCATCTTCTGGATTATTATTCTCCTCTGGTGCCTGGGAAATATCAAGATATGTCACATGATCATTACGGGGGAAATCGACTTCAAAATGGTCACTGAGCCTGTCTCAATAGTGCTCTCAGTCTTAAAGAGCATTGCTACCAAAATCTTCAAGGAATTTCTTCCGGAAAAGTACGATGAATGTATAACAAGCTGTGAAAGATCCATCGTGTTCTGCTGTGCAAAGGCATTCTGTGTTCTATCACTCGGTCGAGCCCAAACTACCAATATTGAGCTAGCTGCAGAGAAGAAGGTGGGTAGAGGGTGGCGCAGGCCTCGTAACTGCAATGGGATGTGCTCGGGGGCAAAGGACGCAAGAAGGAGACACAGGAAGCAGATGAGAATCAACAAGAGAAAGGGAATGAAAAGTGATATACCATGGTATCAGAAGCCATACACCTGCACATGCAGAGTCAAGTGAGTGAAACATGCTAGAATTTAATGCAGTGGACAGTAGGCCACTGCTGCCAGGGTGCACATAATATTTAAACGCTAATGTGCCAAATTCATGGCTTTAAACACTATTACCTAAAATTAATTGACTCATCAATATCTCAACACAATTATTATTACAATGTCATGCATTCTCTAACTACAGGGACACAATGCCATGTTGTGAGATCTGCAAGGGCATGTTTTTCTTCTTCTATTGTCCCATCCTCCCACTGTTCTGGCTCCTGGAATACATCTGGGTCTTTGCTAGGCAGAAGTGGAGAAGGCACAAGAGAAAGAAGAGATATAGGGCATTGAGGGCAGCAAAGCAGAGCCAGAAGGACAAGACTTACCTCCTTCTCGACAAGTACAGCAGAGGGAAAGTTGAAAGAGAGATTCTGGACTTCAGCAAGGATTTGAAAGCCCAGAGACAGAAGAAGAAAATGGAAGGTACCACATGTTTTCAAGTGTATACTTATTATGCCTTAGCACAAACACTGGAATATTCCATTTTATTACTACCAATACAGAAATTAAAGGGTTTGATCCAAATATTGAAGAGCTCAGTAAACTAGAAGCGGATGATGAAGGTAGACCTTCACAGGAAGAGAGCTCCTCCGATACCACAGATGCTGATGAGGCTGGGGATCTGGAGGAACTGCTAGACCCTGGAGACCCGGTCTACTTCAACTATGCAACTGCAGAGAATACACCAGCCTCTCTTACTGTTAGTTTGAATCAATTGCAATAGAAAGTAGTCTTTGAATAAGTGTACTCATGATTTATTCTACAGGACCCAGGCAAGAGCTTTAGTATCAAGGGAAGGATTATCACCATTGATATGGAAAATAAGCTATACAAATTTGAGCTGCACAGATATACAAATCAGGTATGTACAATCATATAAAATTAATGTGCAATGTTGTTTACTATTGAAATGCTGCAATAACGCAGGTGAAGCTAGTACGTAAAGGAAAGCTGTGTTCACTGATTCCTCCTAAACCACTCAACGGTCGTGAATTTGAGCACAAGTTAGACTCAGTAGCTGTACCAAAACTGATCACTCTATCCCCACTGTTTCCATGTCTTAATCGTTAATCACTCATCTCCAGTATGCATGGTTGGTATAGATCGTCACGCATGCGCATGCATTATTAATTTTTGCGTGGGTGAGGCACACCTGCACCATGTACCAGAGACGTAGCTACTACCGGTATACATTATCTTTCATCTCCTGGGCACACTAATATGGCGTGGTGTTTTGCTTCAGCTGAAGAGAGAGCAGCCACGCGCCGAAGCAGAGATATCGATCTATACCTTAAAAGGGAGGAAAAACGAGCTGCAAGTCAACGGAAAATCCTACTACTGGGACCCGATGAATCGGGAAAGTCCATGTTTTTGAAACAAATGCAATTCCTGTATGGTGGAGGATGGTCAGAGGAACACCGTCTCCAGCAGAGAACAGTTATATACTCTACCGTCCTAAACGGTATGAAAGAAGTACTCTGGTGTCTGAAACAGTTTCGTATTCCACTTGAGAATCCAAAAAATAAGCAAAATTGTTCAGTATTTGAGGATTTGCGCGATAGGAGTGATTGTGGTATCACTACTGATGTTGGCTTCTCCTCGTATGTGGGACCATTGGTGTCGCTGTGGAGAGATCAAGGCATCCAGGAGGCCACCAAAAGGGCCAGGCTCTATACTCTAGTTAGTGATAATAATTGTCCTTCCTCAGGCTCTTGAATTAGGCCACAAATTCCAAAAATTATTAATTTTAATGATAACCCTGTATTAACGTCATCACATTCCTCATGTCACATGTACACACACACTCATACAGAATGAGTCGTTTCATTATTTTATGAGCCGCATGGACACCGTTGGACAGCTGGTGAGTGCTCTGTTAATCTAGTCATAATTTTGTCAAGGTCATTATTAATATTAATCATTCATCGTCTCACAGAATGTACATGACATTTTAATATGAAAAACTTGACCACATCCCCAGTAGCTGCGTAGTTCATAGGGTAAAAGGTCGTCAATATAGTGCGTACACAGTCTAAGCCACATCAATGTCGGCGCCTCAATCGCAGAGATGGAGTCTGAGACCGACTCTCGGCTTCAAGTTTCGATGCTTCAATCAAAGGAGATAGACTCGACAGCACAGTACAGCTTCCAAACTTCAGATCGGTTGTGGCATGACGCGTGCTATAAATAGCGCAAGGCTAGCTTTATTTATCAACAGGATTACGTCAGCCAAGAGAACGCATGAAGTTCGGCCAGCATTACTTGTCGGAAAAAGTAGCACTCGGCTTTTAATGTATTCGCTGGATATGTATGTAAGTTAATGTATGATTCTGTGGATTTTCAGGTCTCAGAAGTGCTCTGTAAAGGCTCTGAATTTTAGCGCTATGACGACATAGGTTACATCATAATTACAACATAATTACCTTATAACCGCAAAAAAGTAAATTTATACTGGGGATGTAATTATGTAGCTGAAGTTTATCAACCTATCCCCCTATAGGGCTATATCCCAACCCTCATAGACATCTTTCATTGTCAAAGTCTCACCATAGGCATCAATGAGCTGCAGCTGGTAGTAGGAAATAATTCTCTGACGTGGAGATTTATCTCCGTTGGTGATTCAAGAAGCTCACAGAGACGGTGGATGCATATGTTTGAGGGCGTAACTAGTGTTCTGTTCTTTGTCGCTGCAGATGAGTTTGACCAAACCCTGCCAGAAGATAGTACAACCAATCGTTTGAGAGAAAGCGTCACCCTCTTTGAGGTGATTTCAAACTACCCCTGGTTTAAATCTGTTCCAAAAATTCTGATTCTGAGTAAGTGTGATTTACTCGCGGAGAAAATCAAAATAAAGAACATCAGGGACTATTTCTCTAATTTTGAGGTACATGTAATTCATTACTCGTATCGTGATTTTAATTATTTTATTTGTTTCTAGGGTGATCCCCGTTGTCTTGATGATGTGCAGAAATTTCTAATTGAGATGTTTGATAATGCGAGACCTGACGGCAGCTCCATGAATGGGCTTAGTTACTTCATGACTGCTACAGACACTGCCAATGTCAATAGAATGTTCTTTGAGGTGAGGGAAGCAATCATCGGGGAATATCTAAAGCCTTATTATTTGTTATAAATTCTGTTTTTGGTAGTATAATAATTAAATTTTCAACTCGATCCACTTCAATCATTCGATACCATGACAATGCCACGCATATGTTTCACTACAATTACTATTAAGTCCATGAAAATATAATAATTATTGTTTAGCATGATCATAGCACTGTCAAAAAACTTTTTTCCAATAATACAACAGCACAATATTATTTTCAGTATCATTTTATATTATTATGCACAATATACAAGTGTACATCCAAGAAAAAGGTGGAAAAAACCAACAACGTGACAACTGCAATAGTAATAACATTCAATAACTTTATTATTGTAACAATGACCAAACCAAAAAAAAAAAAAAAAAAAACACCTCATGAAACATTGGGGCTGGTGATAAAGGGGTAAGGGATCAGAGTTCAAAGGGGTTTCCCCCCATCAGTGGCACTCCACGGCAACAGGCGGAGTCGGTCGTCCACCTGTACCAGCTCCACCACCTCCTTCAGAAGTAGCGGTGTTGCCAGCCGACAGAGGTGAGGCGGAGTGTCGAGAGCGCGCCCCTGCACTGCCACAGGACCCTGCCATCGCTGTAGCTGCAGCTTGAGCCTGACTAGCTGCAAGACGGGCAGCTAGAGAGAGAGAGAGAGAGACTAATAAATTGATTAGCAGTATATTATACTTTGTTCTTTTTGGGGGGGGGGGGGGGGGGGGGGGTTAGGACAGTTATGCTTCTCCAGTGTTTTATGATGCTGCCAATGGCCGAAACGTTATACTATTATAATATATTCTAGTCGGTTATCAGTACTCTTCTTACCTTCTCTCTCCTTCTTCCTTGCTTTTCTTCTCTTCCGATCGAGGTTATTCACCTCCGTCTTTAGCTCCACCCATTTCTTTTGGATGGTCTTCATTTGTTCCTCAATCAAGACCACTTTCTCAGTGCTGCTCATCACTGGCAGTTGAGCTGTGGCAGCATCACAACAAAAAATACTCATAATTATCACACCGAAAGTACATGTAGTAAGGATTATCGCAAACATCTGCACACACACACACACCATCGAATTCAACTTACCAAAGTCCACCATAAAGTTCAACTTTGCTCTCCTGGCCTTCCTTCTCTCCTCGTACTGCTCCTCTGTCTCGTAGCTTCGCCGTCTCCTCTTTCCCGTGTCGGGCGACTGTGACCCCTTACTCCTCGAATGATGGTGCTGCTCACTCGCCGCTGGTGGGGACCGTTCCTTCTCGCTCGAGGAATTATCCGACATTGTGGAAGATGACGGGGAGTCTTGACTTTGTGCACTCGATTCGTCCATGTCGATCCTAGCCTCTTCCGCTTCCCCTCTCTCCTGGATGGTGCTTTCTGTTGGTCGAAGTACGCCGTTCTTACCCACGAGCAGAGTAGCAGCAGCAGAAGAGGGAGCGGAGCCCGAGAAAGAGCTAGAGAGAGAGGAACTTGAAGAGGAGTGGTGGAGTTTCTTTGAAGAGGAGTTGGACGGGTGAATTGGCGAGCAGGGAGGAGAAGGGGACAGCTCGGTGGCCGACTGACTCATGGAGGAGGGGGAGTCAACCGGATGCTGTGGAATCGAGGAGGAGTAAGACTCGGGGCGAGTAGAAAACGCATCCACATCAATCTTCTTCAAAGGAATACTGGGGCGAGCTCGTGGAGAAGGGCTGTGCCTGGCTGCCGAGACGTGTCTCACCGGCTGTACAACAGGCTTCAGGTCTCCGCTCATCATTCCTGGGACACGCTCAGAGCAGAACAGAGCGCTGGCTGCGGCGTCAATAGCTTGCTGCTGCTGTTGCTGTAAGGGAGGTGGTGTTGGTGTACACGTAACGGTAGCTACCACAGGGGGTGGCGGTGGTGGTCCGGACGCCGCCTGCTGCATGACATTGTGCATTTGTAGCAGGTGAGGAGGAAAGATGTTCATAACTTCAGCAGCTCTACTCATCTGAGCCATCTCGGGCTTTAGCCCACCGTGGTGGATGGACGGCGGAAAATCTCTCATGGCAGCTGTTGTCACGGGCGGGGTAGCAGTCACGTTCGGCCATCCAGTTGTTCTTTCCTCGCTTCTTTCTCTCTTCACTTTCACACTGTTGTTGTGATGTCCCTTCCCCAAACGGTCGTTCTTGCTCATAGTGCCACTACTGACATCGCACACACTGCCGTTAAGACCAGAAGCCACACCCCCTCTATTAGTAGCTGGGGTATGCTTGTGGTTCAGCGTCACAGGCTGCTGTGATGTGGTAGTGGTCATCAATCGAACAGGCGGAACTGTAGTGAAAACAGGCATGGGCGATGATACTGAACAGACACTGTCACCCTCAATTCTCTTCAGGTCAGTCATGTGACCTCCCGAAGGGGGAGGAGTCACGGAGGATATGGGTGTGGTCACGGGAGTGACAAAATTCGGTACCATGGTAACAGCCGGTATGTGGTTTGGAGTCGAAGTAGCCGAAGAGTTTGTAGCGAAGTGAGCTTGCGAGCCGACAACGGGTCCAGGTGTCATTTGGTGAGGAGGTGTCTCAGTCGCTTGTGATGGTCTCCTTCTCTTGGCCCCTCTTCCACTTCCCTTCCCATTGCTGCCACTACCACCACTCTTGCTACCACTAGCATGATGATTCTGCTGACTAGGCAAATGTCCTCCTCCATTGAGCATCTTTCCCACTGTCGACGTGGGGACAGTGACCGGGGTCAAAGGGCATGACAGGCCAGTGGCAGCGGCCGGATGCTTGTGGTGGTTGGGGGCCATCGATAGCTTCTCGTTGCCACTACTCAGAGGGGTGGGCATGGTTTCGTTGCCACTTTCCGACATCTTTCTCTTTGAGTAGTGTGGTGGTTGTTGGGGCGTGGCCATCGTACTGCTAGGGGCGGAGCTTGATGAAGGGTAAGGGACGTTGGTGCCTGATGGTCCATCGCTGGAGGCTCGGGTCTGCATTGCCTTCTTCTTGTTTGCCTTTTTCTAAAGTAGAATGTGTGCATAATATCAAAAATTTTCAAGGCACGTTTTCTGCAGTCCTAGAGCCAGTACTCTCTCTCAAGTATATCTACCGTATAGCCGGAAATATTGGCGGGAATTAAATTTGGCGGTTGAGCCCAAAATCAGAATATTGGTGAATTTAAATTTGGCGGTTCGGTACGGGATCGCCATACATGCGAGTAGGAAATTTTGGCAGATTTTAATTTGACGGTTGTAATATAGACAGCCAAACCGCCAAATTTTCCAGCTATACGGTATATTATTAGCGTATAACAGGCAGCCCCTTACCTTTGCATACTGCGGTCTTGTTGCCTTGCTAGGCCCCGTCACCTTCTCTGCTATCCTGGCCTCGTTGATCCACTCATCGTAACGGGTGTTCCATCCGTTATAGTGCACCAGGTAGTCCCTCCCCATCTCCCCCTCCTCCAGACCGATGATCTTCGCCTCATAGAGACACTGGTTCTTGCCCTTCCCGTAGAACACCTTGATGCGGTCGCCTGACTTGTAGACGCCAGACGTTAAGATGTCGTCCTCTAGCTTGACATTGGCGTAGCCATCGAAATGAAGCGAGCAGTCATCTCCGTTACTACTACTGTTTTCAGCCTAAGGGAGATAGAGTTACAGGTAATTTAGTGAACAATTTGACAGTAAGAACTGCATGGAGGGTAGGCTATATTAGTTTAGCACACAAATTCTCAGGATTCTTATAAAATTCGGTGTGATGAGCCACAATGCTCAACCATTCACAGTGGGTGAGATCTTTCTATTTAATGCTCACCTGGGAGGAGGAGTCTTGATCAGACACTTCCGACTTGGCGTCATTCTGCGACATGACCTCTAACCTCTCCACCTCTTCTTCTGGGTCTTCCTCCTTCACGACCACCTTGCTCATCTTTGGAGCCGGTGGCTTTTCGACGACCGATGATCTCTCCCTCTCCTCGCTGCTTCTCTCGTCGAGGTTCCTCTTCCTTCTCTGGTTTGTCCAGCTGCCGGGGGACTCCTTCACCGACGACTGTTTGCCACCCTTGCCACCTTTCTCGTGCATCTCAAAGGCGTACAGGTATCTGAGGAAGGGGGAGGGGGAGGGGAGGGATAAAAACGATAAGATTAAGTATACGTTTACTGTCATATTTACTTAAGTAGTTGTACAGATACTTACGCTCGTACATGTATAGGACACAAACAAAACAAAATCTTTACATGCACACATACATATACATAACCACAGCGTAGCGTGTGTACCAGAGCTCAACGTATGTGTACATGTCATGGGATATTATTTTTCTGTTTCACTACGCTTTCACAACAGAACACACCAAGGCTATAATATGATGATCGCTTATCAGCACATGCTAAACACTCATGACTTAGTAACTCACTTTTTATAAGCCTGCTTGATGGCGTATGAAGCGTTCGTCATACTGGGCATGCCCATCTGTAGGTAGAGCGAGCGCCATTTCAACTCTTGAGTCACCTTCTCCATCCCTCCGTTCTCCTTCACAAGCTTGTAGAGCTTGAATAGGTTCAGGTCCTTCTGACCCAGCGTCGGTCTTCGGACCATCGGAGTGCCCTTGGACTCGTGGAACTTCTTCAGCTTCTTGTTGAACTCTTCAACCTCTGCTGTGACCTCGTCTCCAGTCTCCTCCTCGTCAGTGGGTGTGGCCGAACGATGCTGTGGGTGGTAGTGAGGAAGGAGGGGTCACAAGAGAGAGAGAGAGAGAGAGAGAGAGAGAGAGAGAGAGAGAGAGAGAGAGAGAGAGAGAGAGAGAGAGAGAGAGAGAGAGAGAAGGGGAGGGAGGGAGAGAGAGGGGTGAACAACAGTTGCTTATGTTCCCATGTGAACAGGGCACCAAGGGTTGAAACATTAGAGGAGACATGCGTAAAATTGAATTAGTGGGCTGTTGAGGCTTGGCTGAGGCACTAATGCATGTGGGACATTTTGCAATGACAAGCAGAATAATGTATTGAGGCTGGGGACAAGGAAACAGGTGAACTTGTGGGTCATCAGTGTTTGAATATCAGAGAGGAACTCAGCACTTTATGTTGACAATTGCCACAAAGTGACACTTGTTTACACCTCACACATTTCACTCTCTTCCTCCTCCCCCTTCTCTCTCCCTCCATCTCTTTCCTGCTCCTATCACCCCACCTCTATCATGGTAGCTTAGCTTGCATTTGTGGGCACATAACTAGATTACAAGGTGGCTACTAAGTACATGAGGAGGCTTGGAACAGCTGTAGATAGGTTTAGAGATGCCTTGCCATGGTGATACCAAGCACTCTAACTTGACCAAAACGACAGCTTGCTGAAAGCTTTCTCAGTCTGTGTAGTAGCTAACTAACAGTATACACAGGCATACCAAAGGCAACCCCCACACATGCATTCCAACGGTATCCAAGGTAGCAGAGTACGTCAGTCTACACAAGTCGCTCACCTCGATGGTTTTGTCAAACAGATCCATGTCCCAGGGCAGCTCCCCTGTGTCCAGGTAGGCCATGGCACGCTCGATGGCTGCATAAAATCACAAATATTCATATACTGTCACAAGGTACATATATAAAGGATGGACTTCACGTACATGTGTATATATAATAATATAGTCTATCAGGTATCACTGTCTAAGTAATTATTCAGCCTATAGCCCTATACCTTTATGCTACTCAGTGTTAGTGTAGAGAGAGAGAGAGAGAGAGAGAGTGAGAGAGAGACCCTTACCTGGTTTGCACATGTACATGGGCTGCACATCTCCTTCCAGCATGCTCAGCAGTGGCTCCTTGTCGGGAGCAAAGTCGTGAAGTTCATCCTTTGTCGATGCAAAACTGTGAACAAACGAAAACAATTCATGAACGACACTATTCATAATATCATAAGTATCCTCATGACTTCCATGCAAGGAGAGGGGAAAAAGGGATATGGCTTTAAAAGGTCTAGTTACATGCAAGTTGGGACTCCTGGATAGTGCAATTCGGGACAGTCTTCTAATTAAAGGGTTATCCTCATTTCAGGGCAGGGGAGGTCTGGTCTGTCTTCTAATTAAAGGGGTTATCCTCATTTCAGGGCAGGGGAGGTCCGGTCTGTCTCAGTGTGATCCAGAAACCAACAAACTCACAGAAACTACTCTACATGAATTACGTGGGTTTGTGGCTGGTCGCCACGGAAACCCTACTTTAGGTGCACAGTTTGCCGAAACACTACAATACTTAACGAGATTCACATAATAATATTAATTGATAAGCTTTGTGCATAATACGGTGTGCGTCATTGTGATTACAAAACAAGGTATCAGTGGCAGGCACAATATTGCTGTAGGTACACAATGTAATGAGATATTGCTGTTACAGAGATTCAGATCATATATATACTGAACAGGATTGTGAAATCCATATTTAAAAGCTGGCCATACTGAGAAATTGACATTGGCAAAGCTTACTCAACCACTCAACTGTGTAAACTTTGATGAAAATATTGGGAAATCTGTCTAAAAGGAGGGGGAGGCCCTCTTTCTAAATAAGGTCGCTAGCTAGGACTGTTGCAACACTCTTGTGGATAAGTTTCTGGACAAACACTGTGATTTTCTTTTCAAAGATGGGACATCCTTTAAGCTGTTCAGTTCAACACACTCCCACTACACTACAGTCAATAATCGCCATAATTATGACACAGATGAATGAATGTATGACTAAAGTAAGAATCCTTTAAGCTACATGTATATGAAGGATAAGAGTAGAGACCTTTCCACCAGAGTGAAAATTACCAGACACAAAAACTAATTAGTCCACAGTAGACTACCGTACATTTATGATCCATAACTAAAGCTACTTACTGTACATGCACATATGTACTACATGTAAGGTGCAGCTGTTTATTAGTGCAGAACTTACAATCTTCCGTCTTTGAAGGAGCGTAGGCAGATGGTGTCTGGTGTTCTGTCTGATTCCTCCATCACATAGTGGGCGGGGACTATCACTGCCGGCAACCAGCAAGATCGCCTTCTGTCATTCTCAAGAAACACAGCCTAAGAGTAATAAAAAAAGTGTATACATAAAATAATACCAAGTTGCTTAGACTTATCATGGCGTTATTTTTTCTATCTTACGATCTGGATGACAGATAGACTACGCAACTCATCCCATGGGAATGAATGCCCTATCATGATGCCTACCCCTGACCTCTCTCTCTCTCTCACTCTCCACTCACCTTCCCCACTGGGAATCTCTCTGGGTAAGAACATGGCCTCTTCCCATTCTCTTCCTCTTTGCGTGAAGGACTCTGGCTACACCGCCTTCTCTTTCGACTCGGCTTCTTTGTCGAGTGGAAAACTGGCGTTCCAAAATTCTCCGGGTCTGTCAGCGGAAGGTTGTCTAGGCTCTCACTCTTGTCAAAGTGTCTACCTCCCTTCAGGCAGAGCGAAGATCTCTTCAATGTCCTCTCATCTCCATCATCAAACACTGTACAGCACAACACAGGAGGATAGCAGTTGGTCAAGTGCAAAGTTTGGAATACATGTACAGTGGAATGTTTGATTGGGATACTCCAAAAAATCTCTCTAGCCATGACACTATCAAGGTTCCCAGCTACACACAGAAGTGTATACAGAAAACAAGGGGGTTTAAGTCGTCGTCATAAGGACATCTACATAATTACGACTGGTATGAAGTGCTAATGTGCCTTACTGTAGCTACGCAGCCTAGGAGTCTGTGCTAAGTGTATGTGTGAGTGTGTGCGTGCGTACGTGCATTTGTGTACGCGCATGTGTGTGGGAGCTGGTTGCCTTGGGTCACTTATCAGACAGACCACAAACCCAAAAGTTGTAAACTCTCGGCCCGGCCAGCTAGCTAGCTCTATCACCCGGCGTGCAACAACTGTACAGCTAGCTACCGGTACACAACACAACAGAAAATTGAAAATTTACGCTGATGCAATACTGACTAATTATTGAGTGTAAGATCTCAATGATACTGTCATACATACATTATAGTGCACAGGCAAATCTAAAGGGTGACCAGTACAGATAGGTATACATGTAGGGAGTTTCCATTGTGTATATGGGAGGACCAGATCGCTAAGACAGGTGATCAAGTATTAACTTATCACAGTTTATCATCATGTGTGGCCCATTACTCTCAATGTGCACAGTGTAAACTTTTCACAGGTACACACACAACTACTGCCGCCTGTATCAACAATACAACGCACAGCCTAGTGACCCTACCATATACGTACATGTAAGTCTCGACTAGACTGAGCAGCGATACTACTAGGTAAGGCATGTCTGACCATATCATGGTCTGAGTGAGATATGGACTGTAACAAGAGGTCCAATTATGAAGGCAGTCAGTAGCAAATACCATTCATAGTGTCCTGATTAAAGGACGCATCTTACACATGGTAGTGTAGCTTAGCATGCGATATCAGGTGTCGCTCTGCCAATACACTCTATGCAATAGGGCCCAGCACTAGTACCCCAAATAAGCGTGTTCCTAAAGTAGTTCCATACAAGGTATCATAGCTGGTTAGTTGTACCTATGCATGTATGTACTTCAGATGCATTTCCACTTGTATACTTCTCTATACATCGGGGATTAGCGTATACCCCAAATAATAGTATTCTTGTTTATATTGTACTCTGTGGCTGGGAGACCATGCTGATTTAAGAGGTGCCCATTAAGAATTAAAAGGGGGTTCCATAGCATCAAAAGTGTCAAACACGAGTTGCGTAATGGCCAGTACATGTCGTCTGATCCATGATGGACATCGACTTAGCATCAATATCATATCCTCCCCTATAGCTACACGATATTGGACAAATTACCCTAATCGTTTTCCAAGTATCTAGCTGCTCTAACTAGTGCCCGACTTGAAAGCCTCGGAGTTTGCAAACGCAGCGCATACCAGAGCTAGAGAGCTGTAAAGCTAAGCCAGATAAATACCACCAATGATGCTGTATGCTCATTAGCGCCACTTGACACATTGGTCAATTAAAAATCGGTAACGCCACCTGTCTCCAGATCAGACCACTCTCTGAAACTACAGCTGGGGATTGGATGCAGATTATAACATCAAGCATAATTATATAGCCATTAGTTACTTTCTGAATATTTGTTTTATTTACATAATACTACGAATAAAAACACTCTCAATTAGGACAGCTAATATACAGACATCAAGAGGGGGTTAGTAAAGTAAAATTAATGGTGAATTTCTCTCCATGTAGCTGGGACAACGTTGAGATTTCATTTTGACTCGGGAGGTATGCGTGTTTAGGCTACCACTGAAATCTCCATTGTGCTGTTGCCCCAACAACTCAGCACACACAAGCATGTATGTAGACAGCATCTCTCCCTCTCTCTCTCCCCTCTCTCTCTGTCTCTGTCTCTCTCTCCCTCCCTCCCTTTCTCTCCTAAGCTATACATACACACTACATGGTACATGTATGCAGGTATGACTTACCGACAGTGTACGTGCTTTGGTCCGTTAGTTTCACAACAGATGCAGCGAGGTATTGGCCATCTGGCTGTCTCACCTCCACAGGGGATCCAACCTAATGGATATGAAAAAAAGGATTATTAAGATTTGAGACGAGACAGGGATAATTGGAACGAGGGTGGGATCCGGAGGTAGATGGGTAATGGGTATAGTTAATTAATAGATTAACAGGTGGTGCCTGTGGACTGCGTGTGTGGGGGGGGGGGGGGGGGGGGGGGGGGGGGGACAGTTGTACTGGGATCAGGGCACCAATGAGGTGTGAAACCATGCCCAGAAAAACAAAAGATCTGATCACATGAATTCATGACATGTGTGTGTACCTATTCTCTCTTCTGTCCTTCCCCAACTCTCTCCCTCTCCCTCTCTCCCTTCCCCCTCTCTCTCTCCTTCCTCACACTTACACAACAAACACATCAACTTGACACTGACACACGTCGACTATACACAAACACACATGTGGGTAGAAAGAAGCCAGACTCTGGCCACAGTGTGACAGGCGACAGTGAACGGTAAAAAAAACACCTGCCTTGCCTCGCCTCGCCTTTTTATCTCAGCTCGATTGAGGCCTACCTGCTTAGCTAGCTGGCTGGCTGGCTGGATGGCTCGGTGGCTGGGAAAGGAAATCCATCATATTATGTACAAACACTCCTAGCCAGCCACCGGCCCCAGCCCCAGCCCCGGCCCCGGCCTGAGAAATGGCTTCAGAAAGCTATGCCAGGCCTTGCTAAATTTGGAAACTCCAGGAAAACCTCAAACAAAATTCTTAAAACACACTCAACACACCCCTAAGTACGTGTACGTATGCAAAATACTATATGTATGTACTTATGTATATACATGTATATGTAAACTAAGTGTATGTCTGTATGTATGCCACACCAGTGTTATAGAGGCTCTTTCATCGCCCACCCACGAACGAACAATAGGACCAGAGCTACATGTAGAGCAGACTAAAGTGGATGTGTTTTAAAGGACAGGGCGTGAGAGGGCAGAGAGAGTGGCTGTCGGGACTGACTGACCGAGTGCCAGCCAGCTAGGAGGGCTCTACATACGTAGGTAGTAGTTGTGGTTTGGCAACAGGCAAGCCAGAGAGAGAGAGAGAGAGAGAGAGAGAGAGAGAGTGAGAGATTTTCAGAAAGTGGCTACATGCAGTTACATACATAATACAGTAATGTAGTTAATCTTTCTAAGTACTGTCTCACATTTATTAAGCTTCTCTCTCTCTCTCTCTATGTGCTCTCTCTCTCTCTCTGGGCACACACTCATACAAGTACACATGACACTGATACACTTGCCATGTTTGTATGCAAAACCATTATTTTTTTGGAAAAATACATCACACTAACGAGCTCAGACACATCATATCAACTCTCACACGTCATACATAATATGCTCTGCTCAAGGACAACAACAGGAGCAGGGCTGCGAGTAAACAACAATCCACCAAAACACTAACACTGGCGTGGTACAGTACCCTGTACCCTCCTACCCTCCCAAGCACACCTGCTATACACTGGGGCTGTGGACAATAGCTGGGTGACCTAAGCTCCAGGTGCTCAAGATCACTGGACAGACAGAGCAAGAGGTCAAACTCAATTTATGGGGAAGGACAGATTGATAACTTGGGTAGTAGGGGTATACCCCACCAGTTAATGTTGTGCATCTAGGCAGGGGAGATGGGGAAGAACAGATTGATAACTTAGGTACTAGGTACATAGCTATGATCACTAGACTACAAAGCAGAGAGGGGGCAGGGGCAGATGGTGTTGGTGAGTAAAAAAAACAAAACAAAAAACTCCAGGGGTTCTACTAGTATGGGTAGACTATCTGACTACCTATGTATGTAGGCGTTATGGGGGTGAGGGGAGGGGAGGGGGAAGGGTAAGATAAAGATAGCAACACAGACCTGAACAATGTCAGAGGCTTGTTGTGGACCATGCCAGGCCAGGCCAGAGAAAGGGTGACACTGATGTCATGTCAGTACAGCAGGGCCAGGGGAAAAAGCTGAGGTTTCAACTGGGGCAGGACATGGGTGGACAAAGTGGTGCTAATAGCCAAATAGGTGGCAGGATGGGGGCAGCAAAATAGAGGCATTGTTTGTACACGGAAAGAGGAATAGAGTATAGAGCGTACTTGTGTATCCACATACATAATATATTTATAGGCATGGTGGAATAGATATATCTAGAAGGACAATCAACATACTTCTTTAATCAAATCAATAATTATGATAGCCACCAGCAGTAACAAATTATTATAACAAGCTTGCTGATTAAAGCTCAGTAGGAAGATATGTTTATGTTTACCAATGTAACAACATTATAGGCAATGGGTACCTATCATATTTGATCAGCTGCCTTTGATGCCAACGAAAGATAGCAAAATAAGGTATGTACACAATGTCATACGCACCGTAGCTCCACTGATAAAGAGACGGGGAGTCAGTTTATACCACACGCACACACTTAACACATATACACACACACAAGTATTGTAGGGATCTATCCAGGGAGGCTGGGAAGATGTACTGCACAGTATTATGCAAAGGTTCACTCAGACCTTCACCAAAATGATTGGAATGCTACACACACCTGAACAAGGGAGTCACAAAGCTGACCTCCAAGCTTTCAAATTAAGCTATATCACCCAGACGGCCATCTCACGCTGCTTAGGCACACAATTAGTCACTAATGCAACCCGATCTCAAGGAAGCTTATTGTGCTACGCTTACTGTACTGCATGCATTATAATCACCTATGCATGCTATGTTATGTAAGAACAGTGGTGCACATGTCTTAATTATATGTACAGTCATCATGTACATGTAAGTATACATGTAGCTCTTATCTCTCTCTCTTCCTCTCTCTCCCTCCCTATAATATGGATCTCTCTCTCTCTCTTATTCTCTCTCTCTCTCTCCCTCCCTCTCCCTCATACACATACAGATACACACACAATGAGCGTAAGGTAGGAAAGATCTAATGATATCACAACCCATTCACGGAACACAGTGTGCTAAATATTACAAACTGTTGCTCACTATTCACAGCTCTGTCAGAACAAAGGGGACAACAAGAGAAGCTTGTGTACGTAAGAAAGAGCGAGACAAAAGAGAGAGAGAGAGAGGGGGGGGAAGGGAGGGGGAGAGAGAATGACAGACAGCCATTGTTACTTCGTACCTTTAGAGTCCCTTTAACAACTTCGTTGGCCACAAGGGCGGTGTTGCCTTTGCTGTATGACACCTGTGTGTATGATGAGAGTGTGTGTAAGTGTGTGTGAGTGTGGCGTGTGTGTGATGTGGATGGTAATCAGCAATGTCATCATCCTGTTTAAGAAATTGATACCATGCTATCATCTCACTACAAAGATAGAACAAAGAGATACTGGGGGCGGGAGGGAGGAGAGAGAGAGAGAGAAAGATAAAGAAAGAGACAGAGAGAGTAGGAGAAAGAGACCTCTAGCCTTACCTTACACTTCACCAACTTCTTAGCCACCTTAATGGTTGCCTCACAGAAGGCTCCCCTGTACTTGGCACTCACTTCTGTGCCAACTGTCAGGAATGGAGGGTCATCAGAAGTTGCCTATAATATGTTCATAACAAGGAGGGTATTATCACTATTTCAGCTAATTGTATATCAACAAAAGTCCATTCACAGCCAACACCAAAAATTAATACACACTGTACAAAAATAATGTGGTGGGACTATATTTGAGGCTTGTGGCAACATTTGAACAAGTCTCACCTACTTTGTTAGAACCCTTTCAGTAGTAGGCAGGGCTACTCAGTAGTACCGCTAAAGCGACAGGGGACACGTTCAAATATCGTGTGTTTATAGATAGGCTAGAGTTTACACAAGGGTGGGCCCATAGCATAAAATTATGGCGACACCGAATCGCCAAAAGCCCCCCTTTTTAAAAAACGCCACAAGAAATTCCTGGCTTTTTGTGTCACACGAAGGGATATGAGACAAGAGACAAGGCTAATAGCTCAAGGGGAGAGAGTACTGAGGCTGTCTCGCCAAAGGTTAGATGGCTAAAGTTAGCGAACATACCATGATGCCTTCTCCCCGACGTACGATCAAGTAGAATTTGAAAACGTATCACAGATGTCTCCGGGTCGACTTTCACAGAAGTTTCGAGCACTTTTTCAGTCTTCTCAGCCTCCAGTGGTCTCGCCACGTCTTCGTGTACGCCTCGTCCATTCACATCACTTCTCTTTGACTTGCCCGAAGCCAAACAAATCGACGTAAATTCATCGTGGGCCGATGACGTAGAAACTTGTCACGAAGTCACGTGCCACCATGGCAACCGCTCTGATCGCCCCGAGTAAAATTAAAAATGCTATGAATTTTTGAAGTGGACGCTCGTGCTTATGGCAGTGGAAGTCTGCAGCGAAGTAAGCCCTTTCTAGAAGTTCTGTACACCTGTTGTTTGATAGTAGCTATGGCCCGTAGCTATCTTGCATAAACAAAATTTTTCGTATAAATTTAGATAGCTGAAGGCTTGCTGTTGTACATGAGTGTGCAGCTCAACCACTTGTCCAGAAGTTCAGTGAAGCAGTTGAACCCTCAATTAAGACTATGGTTGGAATTCCCTACGAGCACTACCAGTGAATCTCCACAGAGGGAGTGCCAAGTGCAGAGTATGTTCTTCAAAATTATTATGTGTGTATGTATGAATATATGTATGTGAATAATTTAATTTTGCAAGCTATCAATGAAAACGTAATATTCCTTGTGTGCAGTCTTGACTAGTGGACTTGGCTGCTATTACTTGGATGGCACATCATTTCTCAACACTCTATGTAAGTTAAGTCACAATAATTATCAGTATAATTGCTTATCTACGATGACGACCATTACCACTCCAAATAGGCCACTGTGGCTCCAGCTTCAAGCAGTGTCTGAGTTCATCGATACTATCTGACATACAACTACTGTGTCGCTGTATTGGAGAGCACAGCGCAGTCACATGTTGTAGTGTGAACACCACTGCCTCGCCTCCTGTGGTTCAGGAGAATGTGATTCCAAGACCTGCTCATTTCAATCCTGCCACCATCCTTGTCAAATTCAAGGTTAATATCGATTATAATATTTTGAGCCCATGGTCCATATTCCACTACACAATTACAATAATATTATTATGCTCTCAATTTATTGACTCAATTATGCATTGATTAGGTGAAGTTGTCTGGAGAACAGCTATCCAAGTTTCTTGCTCACTTGCACCTCCTGCATATCACCAGCCCAGAGGTACACAAGTTAATCAAAATAACTGTGATGTCCAACCATGTAAATTGTACATTAATTTTGTATACAGATCACTTGCAGTGCTGAATGTGCTGACTCTCGGTACTCCCTACATTTGGCAGCCGAGTCCTTCAAACAATTTGCCAGGAATCGCATGATCACCTCTCTCTGTCACTTCTACAGTGATCACAGGTATAGTCACTTTCCTCCTACCATAGATCTATTTCAAACAGTAATAATATTATACTGATACATGTAGTTCTCGACCAGTGAGGCAATCAAAGCTCCGCCTACTAAAGGGAGATAGGTACTCCATCCCCGCCTGTGTTTCACTAACTAGTGGTTCAAAGGTCAGCCTGAAGGTCTACTGTACTGCCGCTATTGTGCCTCACATTGCGCTGAGGAATGGAAGAAAGATACCAGCCAACCGACTCTGCAAACACATACATGTATCCAGGCCTACATCTATACTTGTGTGTGTGTGCGTGTGTGTATTCCCACTTGAAATAGGTTTGATCTCTAACTTTTATAAAGATATCTGTGTTTGGTCCGAGTCACCTACCCCTGATTGTTGCTGGTTCTATACCCAATTTTCCTCTGGCCTCTTTAGCGGAATGGGACAGCTATGGAATGGAACTGAGACAGAGCCACCTAATCAGTGAATCCAATGGTGAGTCATTATAGCATAGTTTTTGGCACTAATTTGTTCACTTATACCCCCATACAGATCATACAACAGTCACTCCGAGCTACATCTGTGAGATATCCAACATGAGGATCAGGCCGTCCACTACAACCCCTCGTTCTAACTCATCGGTCCTTACAGACCGTCGCCTGCATCTATTCATCTTTCTCGAGGACACCACTCGGGACAGCGGTCTCGGTAAGAACTGTCAGTGGAAGCAGAACATGGAGCTCCATCACAAGCTGAGGGGAATATTTCAGAGTCTAGCTGTCGAGCAGTCAAAGAAGTTTCAACAAGCAGTCCACTCGGCACTTAATAAGCTCATCTGCAACTATGGCTCCCATGCTAAGGTAGGGGTCTGTAGTCTGGTATACGGGAGGGGGAGGGGGGAGGGAGGGATCCACAAAGGAATGTGTCAACTGTTCCCCTAAGGTATAAATAGTTCCTGTGGTTGTTTTGTTGTGGTATCTGATTGAAATGTGCTAAGTACACTAGCTGACCTGCATACCTTAAACAGAAGCTTTATAAGATACAGACACAGTTTGTGTATGATCAAGGGCTTATGATAGTATAGGAATTCATCTACAAAAATTTTCTTGACTGCAGACTAAGTCAATAATGGCTACAGCCATTCCACTGATCTCGGATGCAGTGGCTAGCATCCTGAAACATTCTACAAATGGCTCATTCAAAGAACGCTGTCGTGAGATTATGGAGGTATGTAGACAGTGATTTCACATTAACTATGTGTGTTGACTGATCAAATTTTCCTTAAAAGGTTGGAGCTGGTGAGACTGGCTTTAGTGGGTGGATTAGTGAGAGGCTGTGGAAGGCAGCAAAGGACAAATTAGGAGTCACTCCACCAACTGAGAATTCGACACCCAACCCAGATGTAAGCCTAATAAATATTGTTATCATTAGACTCAAGTGAATTAGGACCCTTGTCCCCTTCCCCCTTACTCAATTTCAACATGACGGTTACTTTTATGTGGTGTGCATTATAATTATTGCAGGAGCCCACCTCGCCTGAGCTTGTTATGGCAGCAGGTGAAAAACCAGCATCTGAATCTTCTACAGAGACTAAAAGTGCTGAATCAGCAAGCCAGGATCATGAAGAGGAACGAAACGGTACTAGGACTCTGACCTCAATTCCTTCCGATTTATCACGGCAGGAAACTCCCGACAGCAGTCGGTCTGTTCTACTCCAGGCCAGGATAGCCAGCAATCTGGCAGCATCACAAAAAACTAGGATTAATGACGCCAATGAAGATCTCGATTTTGAAGCTCTTTCAAACTTTGAAGACACATATTCACGAGATGGCATAGCTTCCGACTCGGATGAAACTGTTATTAGCGATTTTGATGAACTGGAAGGAGTGAGTGAGGGAGAACTATCATTCTCAGACCAATCACATCCTCAGAGCCCTCTTCTACTGGGCTCTGCTACGACAAATATCACACAAAATAAAAGTCCACCTAGTGCTGATGCTATTCCCATAGAGCCAATGGACACTAGTTGTGACGATAAAAATGAAGGGAACTGCTATGATAATGGAGATAGTACAATGTACAGCCCAATGTTAGTATATCAAAATATGAGCTCACAGGCACATTCTTCTACCCTCTGTGCACATAATGATTCAATTGCTGCTCTTCCTAACTCAGAATGTGAGGAACAGCATATCCCAGGGACACATGAACAAGCTAAGGAGCCTGAGGATCAAGGTGATAATAATATCGTGGATAACGATACCATGTCTCATTTGAGTGATAAGGAATGGACCGAGTTATCGTTTGAATCGCCCGTGTTTATTCAAGGTGGCAATGGAAATGACACCTCAGTTGGCAGTTTGCAGTGCTGCAGTGTTGGTACAGCAGCCATGTGTGTACAATGGTGTACTCTACCAACAGTAGTGGGGCATGGTGAAACTCACCGATTTATAAACTCACCTCTGTTACAAAACAACAGTGCATTTGAGAGTTTGGAAGATTGTGAAGATACACTCTCTCAGTGTGAAGATGAGACTGTCTGTGTTGATGCGTTGGTCACTCCTGCTGATCATAACAGTATGCAGTGGAGTGATACTACCACATGCAGCGATACTGTGTTGATGGCTGTAGCACCTCATCAGCCTGTTTCTACATGTACTGATTCACCGCTGTCGACTCATAACATCACAGATGAGGATTTTTGTTGGGAAGAGTGAACAGATCTACTGTACCAAACAGTCCACTCATCCTGGATCCTAGAGCGTATTGTTTTGGCGACCTTTACCGAATCACAAGTACATGTACAGAATCATGATCATGTATATTATTTTCTATTGTTGTATCCAATATAAAAATACTTCAAACCATACTTTAAAAATAATGTTATACACAGACAAAGAGAGTTTATTATGCACTAAATGTTAGTGCAAAATGATACAAAAACTAACAACCACTCGGCCATAAATGCACTAAAAACAACCACTATGCATTATCCATTAAATTGAAAATTGAAATTGAGCGAGAGCCTAAGTCCTTGGGTCACCACACCGCTGATGACACCAAAAATACACCCCCAGACAATGATCCAACCTAAGTGTCTGTGAATCAAGCTCCTCATCAACTGACCTATGCTCTTCTTGGACATTTCTTCCACCCGACACGCCAGATAGCGGTCCATCTCCTCACGAAACCGGGACACACTGATCGCCTGCATGACATTGTGGATACCAAAAAATTACATTAAGATCCATGGTTGTTTTCTTTATTAAACTCTTTTCAAGTGACTGTGTGTATTGTAAGGATAGCATGGTTTGTTTCTAACGAATAAGGAAGCATGCCAAAATTTGTAAACTATGAGACATTGAAAACTTTCAAGTTTAGCTGTCCACCTAATACACCATACCCTACAGTGCTTACTACAGACAATCAATCATGTAAGGATGCAGAGCTACTGCTGTCAACTTATATATACTTGACCAGTTTTAACATGATGAACTATGTACATACATTTGCCATGCAGATGTATGTTGTCATGCATAATAAATAATAATTATTGTATCAGAACAATAACAGTTACTACAACCTGTTACATGCTGTACAAAATTCTGACATTGTGTATGATACTATAATACACTATGCAGAGCACACACGCACCTGCTCCACGTCAGGTTGGCGCATTAAGTCCAACACATACGGTGCTGACTCAGCACACAGCGAGACGACAGCCGGCCTGATCATCGGCTTCACCTTCTCCCGGGTCAGCCCGAGAGCTTGGAGGTAGTAAGCCTCGGGCTGGGAGTAGAGGTAGTCCAATCTTTGGTCGATGATTCTTTCCGCCTCTGGCGACTGGAGAGCCTGCGAAATGTTCTCAGCTATCTGCACGTTGGAGGAGAATTGGTGAATTTTTCTCGTGATGTAGTTCTCCAGGTGTTCCGAGTCGAATAGCATCTGGAGCACGATCATTTTGATGATGTTTCTGATCTGTTTGTGCCGCCTGTAGAATACTCTGTATCGTGAAGGGAGTGAAACTGGTCAAGCTACGATCTAATTGGGAAATGAAGACTTTTTTTGGGGGGGGGGGGGGGGGACTATCATCAGTTCAATAACGCCCATAAGCTGCTATGCTATCTAGCTGACACTCAATAACACATTTGCACTGAGGGAGAGGTTGGTTCATAGTCTAAGATATAGATCAATCAATGATTGTCTTGTTAATCTCCAGTTTAGCACAGAGTCCACGAATGCATAATAATATTATTAAATATACTCTGCATGAGTTCTTGCTAAATATATACTGTAACACTTTCACTTTACAGTTTGCTCACCCACTTCCAAACAGACATGGTATTCTGTAGAGCAGCATGATCACAGCAATAGCATTGGTTCCACCACTAGCCACTCCAAAGACACCAGCAGAAATGAGATACGTCGCCAGTCGATCCACCTCCCTGGGTAAATCGAGAGTCCTCACCACTATCAGTAGCCCCACCCCAATCAGCAACAGTATCAGAGTCAGACCAAGGCTGATCGCTCCTTTGTTTGTGAGAAGAGAGCAGATATTTTGGCAGCACCGTGAGCAGGTGCCATGCTTTCTCTTTGATTCTTCTTCATCGTAGAGGAAGGATTTGTCTAATTCATCAAGAACTGCTTGCTCTTCTACATTCAGCAGTGCAGTCTATTGGAGAGAGGGAGAGGGGAGGGAAAGAGAGGGAGAGGGAGTGAGGGTAGGGGGGAGGTGTAACAGTAGCTTGCAAAAAGTTGGGAGTGGCTGGGCAGCCTAGTAGTATTAAATAGTCGATTTCAATACCATAATATTATTAAAATCATACAGTCATAGTTTAATAGCGTATAGTCTTACTTCTATGGGACGTCCACTTTTGGTAAATCTTTTCCTTGTGCGCCTGGTTTTAGCATGGCTCATGATTGACCACACACCTCTATGGCTGCGTGCGCGTACTGTAAGTGCCAAATTAAAATTTGCCCATCTGGCAGTTTTCAACATTTCAGATTTTTCTGCAAACAATGCACCCTTTCCTTGAATTGGAGTACAATCTTAACAATATTCATTCATGTGTACTACCCGGTATTTTCAACTACTAATAGAGTGTTCCAGTGTCCACAACAAACGCCCACTGCTCTCATTTTCAAGTCCAACATCACTTCAGGCCTTCTGACCACATCTTCACTCTGCCCACTACTCCTGTGTGCTCCCAGCTGTCCGTACTTACTCCAGCCCCACACATACACACTCCCATCTTCACTGACAGCCACTGAATGTCTTTCACCGCAGCCTATTGACGTAAAATTCACATCATCCTGATCCTCGGGAGGAAGTTCAATCAGAGTAGGTATTGCAACGACAGGGGTATCGTTGGAGTGGCCCAACTGAGCATGCTCATTCCAGCCCCATGAATATACGTCACCAAACTCGGATAGAGCGAGGTTGTGCCAGTGTCCGCATGCAATGGAGAGGGTCTTTATTCCAGCTAGTGCCTTCACGAGTGTTGGCTGGGTCTGTGGTAAGATGTCCCCCAAGCCGAGCTGCCCCCGGCTATTAAGGCCAAACGAGAATAGATCACCGTGACTTGATAAGGCCAATACATGATCGATTCCACATGCCATCTGTGTAATGGGGACTCCACCAGGTACTGGGAGTGATGGACCAAATTGCAAAAAATTTAATGATGGTATTAACTTTTTATCATCGTTTTTGGTAGTTTCAGTGGATATAGTTACTTCGCATAATATTCCATCTTGCATAAGAGCATATATCTTGTCGTTGGATAATATTCCAAACGCTGTACACATCTTGTCACTACGAATCTCTGTGAATCTCCAATCGCCGTCACTTCTCCCCGACGCTATAAAGTATATCTTATGTGAAGCAGTCCGTATAATCATTCCTTTCGTAGTTTCTGCCTCAATCTTTGTCACATGTTCATTTAGCCTGCTCTTAGCAGTCTCTGTCACTTTAAGCCATCTTCCTCCAGTGACCGAGCTAGACCCACTGGAGACATGCACTGAGTCCCACGCTATACTGACATGGAAGGATGGACTTGTAGACACCAGCAGTTGTTTTGGTGAAGATGGTGTGATTTCTTTTACTGATTTCTCGCCTTTTTCATCCTGTAAGCTCCTATCTAGCTGTCCAAACCCGTTGAAACCGAGCCCCAGAAGAGCATACGCATGATACGCGCACGTAGCCATCAGGGAAAATATGAATGGTAAAGGGTCGATAGACACTCCGGGGAGGGGAATTTAATCTTAGCCGGCCCTTTGAGCGCATGCGCATGCAATAGGCCCTCTTCTATGCTCCGGCTCTTCAACAACACTTTTTGGATGTAAAGATCGGGCTGAAAGATGATTCGTTCTTCGCTTTCTTCAGTCAATTGTAAGAAATAATCCGGGCGGCAAGGATGCATGCATTAATTTTCCATGATTGGTTTATCATCTTCGACAGGCCTGTCCACCAAGAGTCGTTCCCCCTCACAGAGCTCAGACTGCGGCCCACCACAGCTCTACAGCTCAGTCGAGGAACACCCTCAACCTGTGGAGGGAAAGATTCATGGTATGATATGATCACATCAAAGTGCATTATTTTTAATAACGCCTGTTTCTGTACTAGTGATTCATGCAGCAATAACAAAGTAAAATTGATGTTATTATGATCGTAGATACACATAAGAAATAGCAGAGAACATATGCCACCTTATAGTACAGTAGTTTGTGTGATTTTAACCAATGTGTAACATTAGATCATAATAATAATATATTTTTTAGGAGAGGTGCCACGATGGCTTAGTGGTCGACTCATTAGAAATGGCCCCGGTCTCTATGAAATTGGTGACACAAAGTACAATCATCCTTTCGATAGCCTAGCCCTGCTGCATAGCTTCACTATTAGTGAAGGTAAGCATTAAATTATTTGCCCAAATTTGTGTCGAATCTACCAGGATTCCCTCAGGTAAGGTGTCGTATCGAAGTCGTTTCTTGAGGAGTGATACCTACAAGAAGAACATGGCTGCTAACAGGATCGTTGTATCCGAGTTAGGAACAGTGGCTCATCCAGATCCTTGCAAGACATGGTTTCAAAGGTATGTATGACACTGTGTGTAATTTACTAGAAAAATTTTTGCCAGGAAAAATATTCACACCGATATAATATTTATCACACTGATTTTTTTATCCTGTGTTAAAGATTGCGTAGAGGATAATATACATTATGACCTATGATATGTAACCTTTACTGTATTAGCAAAAATTTTTTTACGAAACATTTTCTGCAATACAAAGATAGCTGGGCTTCCAGTGAAGATTATCATTGTACATAAACTGCAGGGTATCTACATTATTTCAACAGCTGCGAGATCCTGCAGGTACTATGACTGATAACTGCCTTGTCAGTGTTTTTCCAGTGGGTAGTGAGCTGGTTGTGGCAACTGAAGGCAATTTTATCCATCAGATTGACTCTGAGACTTTGGACTCCGTAGAAAGGGCAAGTTGATCACATGGCATTGTACTGTGATGCCCCAAATCACTTACGGTGCTTAAATTTGCATTTGCAGCATCAGATATCGAACTATGTTGCTGTTAATGGTGCCACTGCTCACGCACACCAGGACACTGATGGAACAGTTTATAATTTGGGAAACTCTTTTCTCAATGGAGCAATGTACAATGTGATCAAGATTCCACCTCCACAGCAGCAAGGTGAAGATTTTAACTTCCCCTGAGGCACTTGTACGCTTATACGATACTTATTTCCGTCTGGCAGGTGAAAAACTTCTAGCAAAGGCAACCATTCTAAGCAGTATTCGTGCAAAGGATAAATATTCACCGGGATACTATCACAGGTATTAAAACAATGAAAGGAAGTGTCACTGATTTTTATTTTGGTAATTGATGTATAGTCAGTCACTCCTTCATATTTTTATCGTAATTATTATTATGTGTTGATCAATGCCTATCATGATTAATTCAGCTTTGGCATGACCGAGAATTACATTGTGTTTGTGGAGCAACCGTTCAAGTTTGAGCTGATGAGATATCCCAAATTGTTACTACAGAGAAAACCACTTAAAAAAATATTCAGTTGGAATCCGAAAGAGAATGTAAGTTGTTTCATCTTATTTCATAGCCCCTCTCCATACATTTCACGAGTGTATTTGTCCCTGACACAGATACGGTTCTATGTTGTTGAAAAGGACACTGGTAAGGTGGTTGATAGCCACTTCGTTGCTCCGAGCTGCTGCATCTTCCATCACATAAAATTTAATGCCTATGAAGAAGATGGTAAATCAACTTGTAATATAAGACTCTATAAGTGGGGTATATAATTATAGTGCTAAAGATCTTGGTGCATCAATACCATATAGCGGGAAACTTGTTGGACACTTAATTTTGGTAAATTGGGTATAATGATCACACCTTGATAAAAATTTAACATGCATACCAATGCTAATCATTCAGAGAGCCGTTTTGCCAAATTAAAATAATACCCATGCACTATAAATAAATTAAATATTATGTTAGGTATCTATGACATTGAATCTTGGTTGCAATTGTTTCAGGGCACATTGTGGTAGATCTCTGTGCAACCACAAATGGTGCTGTATATATGGATATCACTCTGGATACCATTGGGAAGGCAAAGATCAACTCTAGTGCTAGACGCTATGTGCTGCCACTTAACAGTAGCGGAGATAAGGTATAATAATTAATATATCCCACCTAAGTATACCTAAGTATTATATCAGCCGGGGTATAACTAGGATATTTTCCCTCCCTGAGGGGTACAAGGGAAAATATGATCCATATTTCCCTCCCTCTGGCTATGACCTTGACCAATCAGAGCCATTGTTTAGTTCACACAAGCAGTCATATCATCATACCTACTATATGTGCGTGTGCATCAGCACAGTGCTACTTCTCATTGCACCATGGTTGCACACAGACTATACTGTACATAGGCAGTAGACATTGTTTACATAGACACGGAAACACACGCACACTAATTGACACTAATCAGGAACCAATTAGCTATCACTCGATCTGGCAGTTCTACCACGTGGCAAGTTCAACTGCAAGTGAACAGGCTGTACTAGCTGCTAGTCCAAGTCTCAGTAGCCATTGCCCGAGTTTGTTGAACAGTGAAACTATTCTATTTGTTTTCGAAGCTACCTGACTGTCTTCTCAGTGTTCACGGAAAGCTGAAGCACTGATTGATTCAACTAGCCATGGTTCCGTGACTCAAGCCATCCGTCATCGGGTGTTTCTTTGCTGGTTTGTTTTTACTGTGTAACTCTTTCTGTTCGGAACTATTGTTGCTAGGTTAGAACGGTTGTTGCTATGCATGTAGACTACGGTGCGTGTGACTTTTAGCCAATCAGGTGGGATATATAATAGTTATAGCACGGTTGCCAGGGATTTATGGCAACGTAAACCGCCCTTGTCCTCGGGCTACGCCCTCGGACTCGGGTCGGTTTACTGCCATAAATCCCTGGCCCCGTGCTATAACTATAACATTTATTATCTGTTGAATGTCTGGTGGTGAATCAAAATTTGGTCTGTTTAGGATTCAAACTTGGTCACTCTGAAAGATACCAAAGCATCTGCAATGCTGCAAGATGATGGTAGCATTCTTTGCAATCATCAAGAACTCTCTTCTCTCTGTAAGAAACTTAATCAAAGTTGCATGATATGCCTGCAGCTGATGGCTTCTCATCATACTTTTGATTGCACACAATGATATAGCATTTGAATTTCCTCAAGTGAACTACGAACACTACAATGGAAGGAAATACTAATTTATGTATGATCTTGGGATGACTACTCCTGCGGACCCTGCAGATGTGAGTAGTATATAGCTATAATAATGATATTGCTATAATCATAACTTCTTTAATTGTTGACTGAGAAGATATTGAAGGTTGATGTGATGAATGGTGCTATCAAGTGCTGGAGTGAGGCTGACTGTTCCCCTTCAGAGCCTGTGTTTGTCCCACGCCCAGACGCACATGCAGACTGAGGATGATGGTTAGTTGAACTTAATATCATAGAATCAGCCTGAAATAGGCATCTAATTAAATAACTGGCACGGTTACGAAACTAGTATTATAACCCTCATGGAGCCTTGATTAATTTTAGACTATTGTGTTTATTCCACTATAGGACTGCTTTTGTCGGTAGTGCTCAATGTTGAGAGAAAGCGCTCTCCCTTTCTTCTTCTGGTTGATGCCAAGACAATGGAGGAGACTGGAAGAGTGGAATTTGAAGGAGTGCAAATGCACAAGGACATTCACGGCATATTTCAGAATTTTTAATTAGATTATTCAAGTATTTATTTTATAGTCTGTTGTACTAATGGATGGTTCAATTCCGTTCTGTTGTAGTTCCCATTGACAGGCAAACTATGTCAATCTTTGTCACGTGTTCTCTCAGCCTGCTCTTAGCAGTCTCTATCATCTTCCTCCAGTGATTGAGCTGGAGACATGCACTGAGTCCCATGCCATGCATGCTATACTGGATGGACTTGTATGCTTTGCATGGTGAAGATGGTGTGATTTCTTCAACTGATGTATCGCCTTTTTCATCCTGTGAACTCCCATCTACGTAGCTGTCCAAACCCGTTGAAATCGAGCCCCCTAATATGGTAAAGGGTCGATGGACACTCCGGCTTTCAAAAAATTTTTTGGGTGTGGCTGGTTCAGCTGAAGCGGTTGAAAGATAGTCTCGTGACTAGTTGAAAGATGATTCGCTCTTTATGTTCTTCGCTTTCTTCAGTCAATTGTAAGTAATAATCCGGTGCGGCAAGGATACGTGCATTAATTTTCCATGATTGGTTTATCTGACATCTTCGCCGGGCAGGCCTGTCCACCAGGAGTCTCTTTGTCCGTTCCTCCTTCGTTCCCTCACGGAGCTACTGCCCACCACAGCTTTACAGCTCAGTCGAGGAACACCCTCAACCTGTGGAGGGAAAGATTCACGGTATTGCCAGGGAATCTGCATAGTCACATAAAAATACACATTCACACCCTGTTTCAGTGATATTTAGTATGTGTTTTAATATAAATATTTATTAGGTGAGATCCCACCATGGGTTAGTGGTCGGCTCATCAGAAATGGCCCTGGGCTCTTTGAAGTTGGTGATACAAAATACAATCATCTTTTTGACGGCCTAGCCCTGCTGCATAGCTTCACTATTAATAAAGGTCACGGCCCAAATTTTGTGCTATCCATGTGTTGAATTAGTCTCGCGCGCCACACCCCCCAATCCGAGTGAAAGAGTGTCTCGTGACCATGCATACAACGAGTTGTTCTGCATCCAATCAGATTCGAGATTTGAATTTATTGCTTGGCAACGATTTACACGCGCCGCGCGCACAATACAGTCGGCCCCGCGTTGTTTGCGGTTACCTGTGACGTGTTTTGTAATTATTGCATTCCGACGGAACAACTAGCTGTACGCATGGTCACCAGACCCTCTTTCTCTTGAGATTGAAGGGTGTGGCTAGTGAGACTAGTGTTGAATCTGATTGTTCCCTCAGGCAAGGTGTGGTATCGAAGTCGTTTCTTGAGGAGTGATACCTACAAGAAGAACATGGCTGCTAACAGGATTGTTGTGTCTGAATTTGGAACAGTAGCCCATCCAGACCCGTGCAAGACATGGTTTCAAAGGTACATGTGCAATATCATTAGCAATAAATTTTACACTTATGTGTTATACATAAACTGCAGGGTGTCTACATTGTTTCAACAGCTGCGAGATCCTGGAGGCACTGGGACAGACAACTGCTTCATTACCGTTAATCCAGTGGGTAGTGAGCTGATTGTGGCAACTGAAGGCAATTTTGTCCATCAGATTGACTCTGAGACTTTGGACTCTGTAGAAAGGGCAAGTTGATCACATGGTATTGTAGTGTGCCCCAAATCTCTTATGAAGCTTAATTTTACATTTGTAGCATCAGCTGTCAAACTATGTTGCTGTTAATGGTGCCACAGCTCACTCACACTGGGATACTGATGGTACAGCGTACAATTTGGGGAACTCTTTTGTCGATGGAGCAATGTACAATGTGATCAAGACTCCACCTCCACAGCAGCAAGGTGAAGATTTTAAGCTCCCCTGAGGCACTTGTAAGTTTTACACAATAATTGCTTATTTCCAGGTGAAAAGCTTCTAGGTAGGACAACTATGCTAAGCAGTATTCCTGCAAAGGATAAGTATTCACCAGGATACTATCACAGGTAAAAACGATAGCCATGACATTTACTGTATTTCTTCAATAAATTCAGCATGAAAATAATAATATTGCTTTAGCTTTGCCGAGTTAATATTCAACATTCTGTCTGTGTGCGCATTCTATTCCCGTTTATAGCATATACACGTGACGACCTTTGCCGAAAATTAGAGACTATAGGGTGCCGAATAATTTGAAGGGCCAAATTTTTAGAAGAAATACAGTACTTAGGTCTTTTATTTGCTTGTTGATGTATAATCAGTCACTCCTCTGTAATGTTCTCCCCTTGGCACATCGTATTGATCCATGAAAATTAGCTTTGGATAACCATTCCTTTGCCTGCTCAGGCGAATCTTAAAAAAGCAGAGCCACTTAGGTGCTATGCACACTTACTTCTCTCATAATTTAGCTTTGGCATGACTGAGAATTACATTGTGTTTGTGGAGCAGCCGTTCAAACTGGAGCTGAAGAAGTATCCCAAGTTGCTACTACTGGGTAAACCAACTAGTAAAATGTTCAGTTGGAATTCTGAAGAAAACGTAAGATAGTTCATCTTGTTTCATGGCTTCTCTCTGTTTCACGAGTGTGTATAATATTATTATCCTGACACAGATAAGATTCTATGTTGTTGAAAAGGCCACTGGTAAGGTGGTTGATAGCCACTTTACTGCTCCAAACTGTTGTATCTTCCACCACATAAATGCCTACGAAGAAGATGGTATTTGAACTATTATAGTCCTTAACTATACTGGACAGCAGAAACTTTGGCAATTTGGTGAACTGGGTAAAGGTCATCAACACTAACTAGAGCACTAAAGTGCAGAATGCTCGGTGCAAATGCAGCATATTACCACAAGTAGTGTACGGAGGGGATTTTACCCTAGATTACAGTACTGGGGGCTGAAAAATGGCTGACCAAAGAATGAGCTATATTAAACGAAATCCCTTAGTTGAAAACCTTTGGAGTTCGGCAAAAAATCGGCTGTATTTTCATTTTGTTGCATAAAATTAATGTCCTACACAGGCAGTAGAGTGCAGTGGCAGATCCAAGCCGGAGGGGGATCCAGGGGTGCACATGCAGTACCCCCCTTTGAGCTGCACCTAGGAAGTATACTCACTGACTGATGTTAGGCTAAGTGGAACCCCCCTTTCTGGCTATGGAACTAAGAAAACTGCTGCTATAGATGGCTCACCTTAGAATGCCTTAGAAGAAATTCATTCGAATTGGACTGGTATACGGCTGGTAGTTTTTCTCAAAACGATCGAGATTCTATCTGAAAGTAGGCATAGCTACTAAAAATTTGCACACAACAGTACCCCCCCCCCCCCCCCCCCCCCCCACTAGAAATCCTGGATCCGCCACTGGAGTGATAACAAATAGATTGACTACTGTAACCCTCATGCGCATGTGTGCCGAGAAAAAATAAGCCAGCCAATATATGCATACATGCTCATTCAGATCACCAACACCAACTGCATGAGAGCCATTTTGCCAATTAATTTTAATGCTCCCCACTATACGGTAATATCTGTGACGTTATAATTTATGTGATTGTTCCAGGGCATATTGTGGTTGATGTTTGTGCAATCCAAAGTGCTGCTGTGTACGTTGACTCCTCTTTGGACACTTTGGGGAAGACAGAGATCAACTCTAAAGCTAGACGCTATGTGCTGCCACTTAACAGTAGTGGAGATAAGGTACATATTGATATAGCTATTGAATGTCTAGTGGAAGGTCTAAATTATTTAGGATTCAAATTTGGTAACTCTGAGAGACACCAATGCATCTGCAACACTGCAAAATGATGGTAGCATTCTTTGCAATCATCAAGAACTCTCTTCTCTTTGTAAGCATTAAACACTTTAGCTTGCATACCTACAGCTGATGGCTTGTCATCATAATTTTCATTGCTAGCATTCGAATTACCTCAAATAAATTACAACTACTACAATGGAAAGAAATACCAGTTTATGTATGGTCTTGGGATATCTACTCTTGCAGACCCTGCAGATGTAAGTAGTAGTTGTCTAGCATTATACTATATATAACCTGGCTTTTTTTTGAGAAGATATTGAAGGTTGATGTGATGAATGGTGCTACCAAGTGCTGGAGTGAGACTGACTGTTCCCCTTCAGAGCCTGTGTTTGTCCCGCACCCAGACGCACAGACTGAGGATGATGGTTAGTGCTGAAATCAGGAATTAATGCTGATCATGCACACAGCTGCAATACTAGTATGCAGAGAATTGGTCAATACAACCAGATACCCACGGCTAATAGGGCATCCAGTTAAATAACCGGCGTGGTTGTGTAACTAGTGTATAGTTGCACCCTGTATACACTTCATTGGTTAATAATGTTTATTCCACTAGGACTACTTTTGTCAGTAGTGCTCAACGTTGAGAGAAAGCACTCTCCCTTTCTTCTTCTGGTTGATGCCAAGACAATGGAGGAGACTGGAAGAGTGGAATTTGAAGGAGTGCAAATGCACAAGGACATTCACGGCATATTTCAGAATTTTTAATTAGATTATTCAAGTACTAATTTTAGAGTCTGTTGTACTAATGGATGGTTCAATTCCATGAAGCTATTGGCTTGGCTTAAACTGAGTTAGTGATTATACCACTGTACATGTACACTAAACTACATTATTCCCTGCATTGAGCTATTATTATATAGTGTGGTTGTAGCTACCAACTCAGTGATTGAGGGCTGGTTGAATTGGTATGTGTGCTATGGTTTCTAAGATATTATTCAACACATGGGCAGCTGCAAGTGATTATGTTATTAAATACTCAGTTGTGAGTAAAATCTTGGCCCCAGCACCTCCCAAGAAAACAATTACACAAGAATTTAGTGCCTGAGAGACAGAAAAACTCTTACCCGGCCTGATGATTTAGCAGCAGTGCCTTGTATTTAGGTGGAATGGGAATGAGCCCAGCTGGCTGTTCATGCAAGACTACAAGTTGTTTTTTTTGGCACACACTTGCCACGAAGCCACTGGTCATCTAATCTATACTCACTAATACCATGGTAACACAGCCACATGTGCACAGCCAAGTCAAGTTTTGAATGGGTGAGAACGATCGATCAAGGGACACACACACTCTACCACCGGGTGGGTCACCCTCCCTATCAGTGCAGTCCTTTGTGTGCCTACAACAATGGGGGAAAACAAAAAAATATATCCTCTCAGCACTTTAATAACAACAATATTATAGCTTAGAGCATCCACCGGCCCTACCCACATCAGTGCACCACAGCACAGCTGCATCAATACTCCAGCCACGTACACATCACCAGATCCTCTTCCTCAATATTATCAAGAGTGTAATATTATTATCTCTTCATTATACAAGTATAAAAACAATTGAATAAAATTGAAGGATGAAGTAGGGATGGCAGGATCAAAAAGTACACAAACAAGATTTGTAAGGGATAATCGCATCTACTATATGGTTCTGGCATATACAATTGATTTGATGAATGATCTTGGTCTTGTTAGATAGATAATTTGCTGGAGATTTTGATTTTCACACTTAGAAATTTCACAAAATTACCTATTTTGAGATATTTGGATATTTGCAATGTATTACATATATGGCATATCCGGGCCATCCCTACTTATAGAGTCTACCGACTCTATGATTATACTCTTGATATTATTATATCTGTCCCTTTTGTCACAAATTGTAACTGCTCCTGGCCCTATTAGTATACACACATGTGGCAGAAAAATAATTTATAATGTTCAAAAAACAGCCATATCTCCTCAACTGCTCAATGGTCTGGATTTTATTTGACACCTCCTCTATCATTGTGGCCAAGGAGAATTGAAATTACAATGTCATAATTATGGTAGTGGTCGTCACAGGAATAATGAATAATGCCATCTATAGTAAGCATAGTTATACTTTTGACTGTGACGACCACTACCATAATATTGGTATCTCTGTGCTAAATTCACATCCTCTATCCTAGGTGATCATGACACTGGCCCACTTCATCACTCATCCATCATGCTTTGAACCCACGCTATCTGCAGGATATGCTGTGACTTGCACAGTTGAAGGAAAAAAGACAATTTATTGCAAGTGCATACATTATAATAATATTCACACAACAATAAAACAGGAAATGTAATGTCAGTACTTTGATAAAATAACACAAGAAATAGGTCAACAAATCAATCATGATTAATACAAACAAGACAACATTAATTTTTTTATCGTCTCAATTAGTCTCTACTGTAACATCAGTGAACAGTACTGTCATTTCTTACTTCCAGATTATCAATATAAGTCGTCATCAATGTCATCAAAATCTTCGAGACTGCAAATTAAATGCATACATCACATACCCGTAAATGTTGCCATAATTATGTGCTGAAACAAAATTAATCGTACACAGACATGACCAGACCATTCCATTTGTGTACTTAACTTATGCTGATGCTTGGAGGGCTGCTGGCTAGCAATGTTAGACCACATAATGTACAAGGAACAATCAATACATGTGTACTCCCATACTCCTCCCATCACCCCCCCCCCCCCCCCCCCCCAAACATCTGAATGCAACCAAAAATTGTCTGTAAGAATACTAACACTTGGAATTGGTTTACCACCCACGAACAATAGTCTGGGGTAGTCCCTTTTAGAAGGGATTGGCAGTCCCAGGTACCATAAACTTAGCTACAGAAAGTACATGTACACACACACACACACACTATGCACTGGTATAAGAACCGGGGGGGATGGGGGGCTGAGGCTGAGCCCCACTATATTTTGAACCGTTCAGCCCCCCCCCCCCCTCCCACAGCCTACCCAGTAAATTATGTACTACCTACACCCAGAAATTTTACTCGGGCATACTTGAATACTATTATTAAGATTTACACTGATTTTATCGGTTTTGTATTAGGATATTTATGCATGTAGCCTCGATTCTGTGTATACACATAATTTACTGTCTCAGATGAGCAGGCTTTAAATTGGAGTGTAACAGTTGAACTTCAGCCCAACAAAATCTCGAAAATTTATAATAGCTATGTCAACCAATGTGCTTAGAATCACTGGCATAGGAAGCATGGGTGCAACGGGTGCTGGTGCACCCATGAAATTTCTGAGTGGAACACACACAGTCATACTTTGCTCTAAAGTGTTTATGTTATCGATTTAGTGTACACATGGGAATCAGAGCACCCATTTACCAAATCATCTTCCTACGCCTATGCAGAATGCACCAGAATCGCTGTAAAAGGATGTGAAAATTAAAATTTTCCTGGGGGAGCATGCCCCCAGACCCCCTAGGCATGGCCTGCCATTGGCACAGCTACCCAACTGCCAATTCTCAGCCCCCCTACTCCAAAATATCTTCTTATGCCATTGCACTGCTATGCAGCACATCCGGTCTACAACCAGCCACAAAAATGCGGAAGTTATCCTAATTAATGATAATTGTCAATAAGCTGAGCGTGCAGCTGTATTAAAGTACAGCTAGCTAGCCATAGCTACGGTCAGTGAGGTAGTAGCTACTGAATTGAGAGCCAGCGGTGACGGTTCTACGTGGTTGACATCGTTATAATTTTAAGAAGAAACTAGGAAACACAGAAAAAAAATTACAAGGTACTTGATAATGAACTAGCCGTACACTGCCTGAGGCAAAGAAGCAGGTGCCACCGACAAAGATGGCTGCCAGCGCTCGAAAAGAAGCACTCTCTCCCTCATAGTAGGCTATTTGGAATGTGCTACTACACCAGAGACTAGTGAGAAACTAAATGAGACAGCGTACACTACTTGTGCGCGGCTAGGTCGATGTTCAAAATTCGACATAGCCGCGACAAAATGGCGGCCGTACGAGCGGGAGGATAAAAGAAGCTATGGCGGCTCTCGTGAAGAAACAGGCCACTCGCCGAGCTCTACGCTTGTAGCGCGTCACCGACTGATGTCAGTGAGTAGCTGAGAGAGACGGCGTAGTGTACTTGTGCGTGGCTAGGTCAGGAAATGTTCTACTGTACATGAAAACAACAGTTGTGGACTTACCCTAACACTATGCCTTTCTCTTTAGCAGCTTCTCTAAGAACTCTTCTTCCTTCGTCGGTAATGGCGTCGTTGCCACGGAGGCTGTGGGTGGAAGGAGAGGCCGACCGCCATGACACACTAACTCACCTAGCTAGTCTAGTAAGTAGACAACATTATTGTAGCTAGGTCAACTTACTCCAACCTCTGAAGATTAGCCATTGTCTTGATGGCGTCGGACAGGACCTTGGCTCCTTCATCGCCGATGGAGTTGTAGCTGAGGCTGTGAGTGGAAGGAGAGAGGAAGACACCGACCGCCATGACACACTAACTCACCTAGCTAGTCTAGTATGTAGACAACATTATTGTAGCTAGGTCAACTTACTACAACGTCTTAAGATTAGCCATTGTCTTGATGGCGTCGGACAGGACCTTGGCTCCTTCATCGCCGATGGAGTTGGTGTGGAGGCTGTGAGTGGAAGGAGAGAGGAAGACACCGACCGCCATGACACACTAACTCACCTAGCTAGTCTAGTAAGTAGACAACATTATTGTAGCTAGGTCAACTTACAACAACGTCTCAAGATTAGCCATTGTCTTGATGGCGTCGGACAGGGCCTTGGCTCCTTCATCGCCGATGGAGTTGCTGTCGAGGCTGTGAGTGGAAGGAGAGAGGAAGACACCGACCGCCATGACACACTAACTCACCTAGCTAGTCTAGTAAGTAGACAACATTATTGTAGCTAGGTCAACTTACCGCAACGCCTTAAGATTAGCCATTGTCTTGATGGCGTCGGACAGGGCCTTGGCTCCTTCATCGCCGATGGAGTTGCCGTCGAGGCTGTGAGTGGAAGGAGAGAGGAAGACACCGACCGCCATGACACACTAACTCACCTAGCTAGTCTAGTAAGTAGACAACATTATTGTAGCTAGGTCAACTTACCGCAACCACTGAAGATTAGCCATTGTCTTGATGGCGTCGGACAGGGCCTTGGCTCCTTCATCGCCGATGGAGTTGTCACTGAGGCTGTGAGTGGAAGGAGAGAGGAAGACACCGACCGCCATGACACACTAACTCACCTAGCTAGTCTAGTAAGTAGACAACATTATTGTAGCTAGGTCAACTTACCGCAACCCCTTAAGATTAGCCATTGTCTTGATGGCGTCGGACAGGACCTTGGCTCCTTCATCGCCGATGGAGTTGTTCTGGAGGCTGTGAGTGGAAGGAGAGAGGAAGACACCGACACCGACCGCCATGACACACTAACTCACCTAGCTAGTCTAGTAAGTAGATAACATTATTGTAGCTACTCTGTAGCTGTTAATTATAATTAGTAGGTAACTAGCATTAAGTCTAGGTGTTTATTAATGTTGGTATTGTTAATAAGAAACAATTTAGAGGAATTGTAATCTTATCACCATGGCAACAGTAGTAAGTAATAGTGAGTATGATAATACGCAAGGTACAAGTTGTGGTAAAGTTCGATGCCGTCATGGCAACCACATTAATTACCGGATGTTATTAAAGTTAATTAACGCCGCTAGGCAGCAGCTGCATTTAGCCAAAGGCTAGCTGTTGCCTTTGGCTATGGCGGTTTCAAAAAGAAGCCCGAAGCTGTTGATTTAAAAGGCAGAGCTGGTTTGTAGGCTACTTTTAAATTTAAAAACGCTTGTTCATCTGCTTGCTTTTAGTCTCGCAGCGTTCACTTCTTTCAGGATGAACGCACGGAAAGAACTAAACGCTGCGGTGGGAGCAGTCTAGCTTGCGAGAGTAGCTTGCTTTGGAGGGCAGGCTACTTGCTGTCAACGTTTAATTTGTCAGTATGACGCCCTTCCCACGAAGGTTACGTATGTACGGTGTCAATAGGCAGTTTTTACAGTAGGCTCTGAAGACGGTAATAAGCTAGCCTAAATTGCGAGTGGTGAATTGCACTAGCCTGTAAACTAAAGGTGCCCAAGTGGGACATTTGTGGCTATTCAACAGCGTAATTGTCAAACATAATTATTATAGATTCGTGCTCAAAAAATTATTACAACCTGGCAAAACAACTAAGCATTAATACACGTACCATTTTCCTTTAAAGTTTAATATCGTTGAGCCTCTCAGTTCAGTACAGTGTTACATCTATCATATCACGACAAAGAACTTCAGCTGCACCAACTACTTTAGCTTTTTACTTGCAAAATAAAACACTGCCAGTAAACGTGCAGCTGCCAGAAATTAAACTTCCCACCGCGTACGTAATATCAAACTTGATTGGCCAATACCAGCTAGCCCCACCCAACTATGCACATGCACAAGCAATGCCTATATAGCTAGGTAGCTAGCTACTGCCCGGTACTCTCCGCAATTTTGCGCGTGCGAGGCGCGCATAGAGGAAAGTACGAGTTCGAGTCTAGTTCACCAGACCTTAGACTACGGCTGGACTACTAGCGCCAAATTCATGTACTCAAGATATTCAAGGTCATGTTTTTTTTATCCTTCCTGAATAAAGCCTTGCACCCCTCATCACCCATGGAACAGACTCCTAGGTACACTTTGAATTGTCTACAGTGGATGAGAAAGTAGCCCACGGAAAGACAATCTGCTGGACTGAGGCTGATCCCCTGTAGACCTTCCAGCTCCCCTTTGAGTTCCTTGGCTACCAGCTGACACAAAGTTTCATCTTGAGCTTCAAAGAGACAGTGTAGCAATGAGATGAGAAGCGGTTGGGATTTGTGGCCCAAGCTGGAGCCACCTGAATCCAGATCAGAGTTGGTACCTGAATGAGGTGTTAATACTGTCGCTTTCTTTTCTTCCATGCGCTTCCGTACAACTCTGATAACGATATCATCCATTCCTTGTGTTTTAAGTTTAGTTTTGGCAGCATAAAACTGGAACACAGTGCTAAAGCGAGCCCGACCAAAGACTCTGAGTTCCTCACTAAACAAACACCTAGCTACACTTTTGAGTCGTGAATGTTGTCAAATTTATTTTGCATGTAATATAATAATTGACTAAATACAATAATAATAATTTAATTATTGCTATTGTAAAAAAAATTCAAGACTATTTAATTGTAAATTAAGCAATTATCACCATGGTAACAGTTGTCGAGCTACTTTTAAGCAAATTAAATTAAATGTGATGCTTGTCTTGTGGTATTAAACATTATTAAAATTATCACCATGGTCACCAAATAATTTTGTAGACTTGTCCTGAGGGCCTACCTATGGCCGTGCACTAGAGGGCAGCTGTTTTCTGCCCTAACTCGAGGCATTCCCGCCAGCTATGGCAATTTCAAACAAACAAGAAGCTTGGCCATAGGACCTGTCATGCTATGAACGGTCCCCCCTATGAGTGGTCCCCCTGGACCGTCCTTGGTCGAAACTAACGGTCCCCCCGGACCGTCCATGACGGAATAGATGGTCCCCCCGGCCGGACCATCAATAGTCGCCATAGTTGGTCCCCCCTTGCCATAAACGGTCCCCACTATTTTCTGTATGATGGGACCGTTGGTGGCAGAAACATATGGTCCCCTCTATACTATATATAGCTCAGCCTCGGGATATTAGTGGTGTGTATGGACCGAGTCTATCACTATAGACTAGTAGGTATAATTAATAGCGCTTCAAATTTGACTGTGAAATAGTGATCATTTCTATGGAAGAACATGACTTTTAATGAAATATTAATCCTGAATGAAATTAGAAGAGGCAGTCTATAGTTACAAAACCAGCCTTGTTTGTAGTCACAGTTAAAAATGACATCTGGAATCTGTTGGCAACTCTTGTGAAACCACCGTCCTGCAGCCTTCACAGTACGCCATAGATTCTTCACCATCCTCTGGCATATGGCAGTCACAGTGGAGTTTAGCCTCGTACTCAGGCCGGGCCTGGGTACGAGGCTAAGTGGAGTTGTACTGTTTTCATAGCTGGTCGCTTACGTCTCACCATTTCGGAAGGAAAGGGGGACATCTTTCCACTCTCAAGGCATCTCAAAAAGTGTGCAGTGCTCACTTTGATGCATTAACCTTCGAGTGAAAATGGCGGGCTTTCATGCGCATGCCATTTAGCCTTAGGGGGAATGACGGGCTTTCGTGTGCACGGACCATCCATCGCAAGGGGGGACCGGATATGGCGGAAATTGACAGTCCGGGGGGGGGGGGGGGACCACTTAGCGCGGGGGATCAAATATTTCGTGACAGGCCTATTACAAAAACACTGAAACATTACGTAGCTAGAAGCCGCGGTGCCGGTGCTAGTATACAATGCATGCTTGAGGCAGTGTATAGTACAGCAAAGGCATTGAAGCGCACAAGTTTAGGGTCTAATGCCAGCTAGCAATGTGCAGCCGATTTCAACAAGTCTCCAGCAATGCCAAAATTTATGGAGCCAGCGGTATTTTGGATAGGCCTACGAGTTTAATAGCTTCGAGCTATGCTGGGTTTATATGACACTTGGAAGCGAACAAAAGTACATGGGGCAGAAACTAGCTCCTCATGCCGGCTAAATAAGACTAGCTGCATAATTATATTATGATTACAAAACAAATCTTGACTATAGCTATCCACATTGTCATGATAAATAGCACATCACTGTAGTCAAAACAGGGCATCTTTTGCCTTCTTTCGATTTCTTGCTGTCAGCGCAGGTGTTTGAAATCGTGCGTGTGCGTACAATTTTACATAATTATTAAGTCCCACCCACCCCGTTTTCACTGGTGCGCAAATTACTTACATGAGATACTTAATCGGAAAGTAGTAATCTTTTCCCTCTCTACGTCCGAAAAGAGCCTTGCAGCCTTCATCATCAATATAACAGCCCATCAGGTCTACCATGAAGTCATTGCAGTGAGTTAGGAAATCCCCAAGGGAGTAACAGTCAATCCGGGATTTGAGCCTGACGTAACTTAGGTCAAGAGATGATTCGAGTTCACCTACAACTAGTTGATACAATTTAGGGTCTTGTGCCTCAAAGAGACAGTGCATCAAATCAAGCAGAAGACTACCACTTTTGGACCTGGCGACTTTCTTCACGACCTCACCAATCCCAGGATTTATTAGCTTTGTCTCAGCTGCAAAGAACCGGAACACTGCTGCAAAACGATCCTCATTTCCAAATTTTGTACTGAACTTCTCTGTCTGTTCTTCATCCGTTAATTTAGTTGCCATGTGGATAGCGGCGAGCAATTCCTGAATTGATAAGTGGAGGAAATTATAAGAGAAAAGTGATTCCGTATTATCAACAAGGCTTTCTACTCCCTCAAGTAGACCAAGAGTATTGATACCAGGTTCCAATTCAAACATGACTTTATCTTTCACAATACCGTCATAAGCTATCTCACAAAGCCAGTCAAATACATCTTTATCCTTCCCTGAGAGATCATCCAAACAGTTTATCACCCTAGTATGGTTTGTTTTTTTCCTACAGTGACAAGTAAAGTTATCAGAGGGTTCCATTTTCCAAAGGTGACGAGTAATACAGTTACAAATAAGTTTTTTGAAGATTTCATACTGGGTATCTGGAAGTTTATATTCACTATTATGCTTATATAAGTACACTAGGATACTGGCATTTAGAGGGAGGTAACAGCTGCCTTCAATCATAGGCTTTCTACTAATCGTTTTTATCAGATTATCTGCTCTACTTTCTCTCTTCAAGACGCTCTTGAAGTATTCTCTAAGATTTTCTTGATCAAATCCCAAAATTACAATTCGTGATGATACAAGTTTCTGGAGAACAATTGAAGATACCGGTCGAGATGTTATGACAAGGGAACTTCCTGATAGCTCGGCTGCAGATCCCGGTTTGATGAACTCTAGAAACCAATGTTGATGCTGTTTAGGAAGTTCATCCCAGCCATCCAATACAAAGAGTACTTCTCGTCCATTGTCTTTTTTGATCTTATTCACAGTCGCTTCAGTCCACCATTTCCCTTTTGGTAGTAGATCAGCAATGTCCTTGGCCTGGCGGACATTTGGATCACGCAATCTTACAAGTATGACAAGCTTAAACTCTTCAAACAGCTTTCCAACTGCCCATTGGTGGCATATATGGAGGGAAAGGGTACTTTTACCACTTCCAGGAGCTCCCTCAACTAACACTTTGTTAATAGTTTGGTCTTCTACAGTAAAAATATTTTCAAGTTCAATGGAATCCTTTTCTTTGTATGGCTTATCCACCCTTTCATCAATTTTCCTTTTTCGTTTAATACTATCATCAGGCTGTCCTTGCCGTAATTTATCTTCTGCCCTGATCATTGCTAATCTGATAAATTTGTGAATGTCAGCAACATATGAAGGAGGTGGCCATTGAATCAGATCTTCTGCAGCATTGTAGTTGCTTTGATTGTGCGCTTTATAGAAGTCCTTCAGTTCCTTAGCACAGGCATCTACTGGGTCAACTGGGTCAAGATCAACTGGATTGCTGTCATTACTACTGGAAACCAATTCTATGAAAAGCATAACGAAAATATGAGAAAATTATATGTGCTGAGCTCTTAGAGCTGGAATAGTCTTGAAAATTGGGGCCAGAGCCCAATTTTTTGTGGGAAATTATTTCATAGTGTCAATTGGAATAATATTATATTATCACTTGGAGTACATGATATGTGATAAATATTGGAAATCTAGTAAAATATTCTTCTAATAAAAAAGTATAGTAATTGGGTTAACTGGGTTGCCGTCATGTGCTGTAGGAAGCAATGATGGTTTACACTAATTAAGACTTGAGGGGATATTATCTCCCCAGTAGCAATTTACTTTTCTGTGGTTATGAGGTAATTATAGTGTAATTATGATGAAACCTATAGTGTAATCTATGAGGTAATTATGAGAAAATTCAGGGCCTCGCTGGAGCCTTTCTGAGACTTGAAAATCAGTAAATATGTAGAGTATCTTACGCGTGTATCCAGCAAATAGATTACAAGCTGAGCGCTACTTTCTCTGAGAAGTACTGTTGGTTGAACTTCACGTGTTTTCTTGGCTTACGTAATGCCATGGATAAATAAAGCTAGCCTTGCGCTATATATAGCATGCATCACTGCCACAAGGGGCTGGCCCGCGCGCGACTGCAGCAGCGTGACCAAACTGAACTTCGGAAGGAATACTGTGTTGTCGAGTTCGTCTCTGTGATTGAAGCATCGAAACTTGTCGCTATCAAGGTTGAGAGTCGGTCTTAGACGCCATCTCCATGATTTCTGGGGCCAGCATCGATCGATGTGTACGCATTCTATTGACGACCTTTTACCACATGCACCATTACACTGTGCAGCTACTGGGGAGATGGTCAAGGGTTCATTTCAAGATAAATTTAATCGTATTGATAGCAATCTCTATCAGGAAATTTCCTCATCCAGGATCGTGACTATATTATATAGGTTGCTAGCGTGCATAAGTATATAGCTAATTTGGGGTGAGCCTGAGCAAGCCCTGAATATATGCACGAAACAGGAAGTGGTTTTAGTATATTATATAATATTATCTGTATCATACATTAAAGCCAAAAATTTTCGTGGGAGAAAAATTTCGCTAAGCCTGGCATGGCAAACTTAATATAATAATATAGAAACATTTTACGGGATTTATTTTCGCCAATATGGTAAAGGTCACCATATTAGTATTAATCATTAATACAGGAGAAAATAATTTATGGATATAATTTTTTGCCAACAACAACAGGTGGCAAAATTAGCAAAAAATTTCTCCTGGAAAATTTTCAGCTCTATGGTGTATCTATACTTATAATATATCATTTCAGTGAAGAGAGAGTTATAAATTTAAAAACAACACATAATGGTCCTCATGCAAGCATGCATGTGCAGATCGTATACACACTCACGACTGTGACAAAGGTATGAAAGATGAGTGTTGAGCTGCTCCAATGCTCTAGCATGTCATGAGGTGCTCAGGACTGGAAATCAATGCTAGAAATTCCCTGGACTAAATTATAGCTAAATGGTCCATAGTATCTTTACTGATAACACGGATAGGCTACTGATTGAAGGAACCTCACCTTTTCAAGTGTACGACATGCTGATAGTATGGTGGGTCATGTAGAGTATTTTTAATCATTAATTTCCAGAGATGTTTCCAAAGTTAAAATTTTGGGCATTTACAGAGGCAAATACAATATGTGCAAGAACTTACTTTTGCATGAACAACATTTGCACTTTGTAATGGCCCCAATGATGGCCGCAATGATGGTTCCAGTGGCTGTAATTATAGCAGCTGCTACAACTACTGTGGATGAAATTATTGCAACTCGATCATCTATATTATTAGATGAGATGATAATAGATATATTACTAGCTAGTCATGATCATAATATTATATTATAGCCATTACCTCCTTTAGAGTTGTCATTGCCTCCTCCTGAGTCGCCACTACCTCCTCCTAATAGAAATTAAAATTTATAGATATGACTATTATTTGCTACTATTTATAGATATGCTACCATTGATGTTGGATTCTCTGCTAAAGACCATCACAGGAGCTGCCAGTGAGAATGATGAACTCCAGCCACACCCGTCAAGTGTAATGTAGAGGAAGAGTAGTATAATTAACCCTACAATTGAGGTAGAGGATAATATGATCACATGATTAGATTGTGAAAACATGGACTCTGTATGGTGTAGAGTATATATTACTACACACACTACATTCTGTGGCACAAGCACTGCAGTTAATTATAGCTAGCTAGCAGTCATCAACGCTCAGTGTTCAATGCTGCATATATGCAAGGTATTAGTAGTCCTGTGTATCTGCCACGCTAACTGAAAATTTCAGATAAGTAGGAGAATATGAACTTGAGCTAGGATAGTCTTGGTCTGACACTTTCGGACAAATGTCAGAGTAAAATCTATAAAACATATTAGCTAATGCACCCTTATTCTGCTGGCGATGTACATTAGTCTAAGAGGGTATAAGTGCATTCACTGATCCCGATCTCAGCATAGCAATCTATGAGGGACAGATGGTTTCTTTTGTGTAGCTATAGCAGGAAGTTGTTGAGGGGTACTCCAGTTTACCACAAATAAATACCTATATGCATGTATGTGGATTCCACAGCCTCAAAAATTAAATATTTGAAGATCACCTATCCGCAACAATAAAACTATTTTTGTCATATTAATGCATTAATTAAGCCAATCATGATGTTAATTGATGAACTGTGCACGTGGTAATGACTTACATGTAATGATGTTGGTAGGTCCTGGGTTGGTTTCAATGTCTCCAGCACAGAGGAGCAGTAGAGCAAGATACAAAGCATTGTTGCCCTTAGTTGGCTGCCGTTTCTGCATCATAGAGAAATTAAGGCTGTAGCTATTATACCTGAAAATCTAGCTATATAGCTAGAGTTATTGCACCAGCAACAAACTTTAACATACTGGTCTAGTAATGAGGTTGAGTCCCATGAATCCAGGACGCCTTAGGCTGCGGATAACAGATCCTAGCCTCAGACCTTCAGTGGGCTCTTGTTCAACTGGTTCACTTCCAGGGCATTGAAGCTCAAGAAAGTTTTTGTGCAATGCAAGAAGAAAGCAGAATAGAATAAGGCCTTTTGAAGCCATTTCTAATCAGTGCCCAACTTGGGTAATAGCAGCAATTCAAGTAGCTGTAGAGAATGGAGTTAAACGCAGTTAATCGACGGGTAGATCTACTTGTTTGCACTGCAGCTGCACATGCGTAGAACAGACAGACACGCATCAGTGTTTCCTCTAGGGCTGAATTCAAGCAGAGTGGCTGAGTGTTAACATTACCATCATTGAATATTATTATGGGATATTATATTGGCCATGAAGAGGGAATGATTTGCTTTACAGGCTTACTTATGCAATGTGCACTAGGATAGTCACTGTGTATGCTATGTGTGCATGTGCTGTGTACACTAGTACAACCACATTTCAACCACTAGTAGTGTGTCTCTGAGATGATTGTGGGAAGCCAGAGATACCCACAACACTTGGGAGCTACTACTGCAAACCACTGTTGCAGCTGTCAGCATTTTTGCAAATCAACCACTCATAAATAGGGCGGGGCGCCCCCTTTCAAGTGCAGTAGCGGAAACACTGCGCATGCGCATGACATAATTATTGGCGCGCGTAGTATAGTAGTTGACCGTCCTACAGTTCTTTATGTAAAAGTATAGAAATTGCCATGATTATATCATAGGAAGATTTTACGTGCCTTGTTCCTTGGGTTAATCATGGGAAGATTTTACGTGACTTGCACCTTGATCTAATCATGGGGACATTTTACGGCACATGTAATGAAAGCCCAGTTGCTAAATGGATTGTATATATGGGAAGATTTTACGTAAGGTCAAAGTACTTACGTAAAATCTTCCCATATAATAGGATCCGAGAACACAATAATTAGGTGAGGATTTATGTGTGAACTTTGATCTCACGTAAAATCTCCCCAAGTAAATAACAGATTACACTCCGAAGCTGGTGACGGTACCGCAACACCGTGTCACGGATCCCCCAGCAGATACTCTCACTGATCGCATTGCCTCTGATCGAAAGACTCTGAGCCCTCGGTAGCTATACAGGTCACACCCAAGCAAGCTCTGGCTCCGCGGCTCCCATGCCCCCATCCACCAATAAGACATCATAATAATACCAGCTACAATGTCATGCATGTGTATAGCTGCTTTGCATCTGCCCTATCAATAGCTGCAAATTATAATAATATGCTCCTGCCCTGCCCTGTCCCTCCTCCTTTAATATGCTGCCATTCGTTGCCCATCCCCGCATTCAAGTTGCTACCTCAGTTGCACTGTTTTTCAAGCATTGCTCATGCACTTATTAATAATGACGTCACCTTACATAATTATCCCTGCCCTGCTCGAGCGCTCTGCTCTGCTCTGCTCTGCTCTGCCCTGTCCTATCCTGCCCAGCTCTGCTCTTGATCTGCTAGAAACTAGTTCAGAAAATCACTATAGCTAGCTAGTCGCAAATATTTTGATTTGGCTGATTTACTTCCAGATCAACTTTTAGCCTCCCCAGCTATCAGCACACTCATCATTCTGCCCAAATCAGCATATTCTACTCGTCGCCATAAAAAGCGACAGATTCCCAACACGGCTACTTGGCTGCAGGTGTACAGTACCTATATGCTTGTGCTGGGATCTACTTTTCCTGATCAGTTACCCGAGCTCATTGCTTATCAGCTGCTCATAGTACAGCACAGCATAAAATTTGAATACCCCTCCTGGCTGCGATATGATGTTGACTTTATATAGACAATGGGCAGCTTCTAATGGATTTCACTCGATCTCTGCTAAGCACGAGAATGATCACTACTGATAAAGAAAGGGTGGTATACGTCACATATTAAACTTTTTCCCTCTCGATACTCCCACCGCAGCATTTTATTATTAAATTTTCTGATAAACACATAAATTAAATATATCATTTTTGGTCACCATACACTATCAGTTTACTCATGTGTAACTTATTAGGTATCGGAAACCTCAACCATGACCAACAGTGGTTACAGGCTATTGTTATAGCTCGTCATGGGAAACCAAGCTGTTGTGGATGGGATGGCATGACCACATGTAGGGTAGCTAGTACCCCTACAAACACGAACATCTGTCAGTGCATACCTACTCACATGTACAAAACAATATTAGCCCAACATTCCAACACAAATTCAATTATAATAATAATAATTATTATAAATCTCACAGACTGTAGTGGTAGCTATATAGCTAAGTTTTTTCTGGTCTGATAACTTGCACATTGTACATGTCATCTCAGTCAATTTATAAATAACACCCAGACCATGCTGGGCCATGGCATGCTTATTAAATTTAATATATTATATAGGCAGTCCATATCATTCGATTAGCTATATTATTATTAGTGTTTACCGAAATGTGCATGACATTTCCTACACTTATTTGTAAGAGGATAGGGCAGAATTTTTGCTAACTTGAATGAATTGAATATGTAGAGAACTTGCCCTATCGTATACATTTCCTATTTGCATGCAATTCCCAAATGTTATATTATTTTCATCAGTGTAGTGCTACTTTGTATACATTCTGTTCAATTGCAGCTATAACAATTTTATATATAACTGCAAAAATAAAAAAGTTATTATTATCCAACTTGGTTTACCTCAGTTGCACTTGTTTTGCATGTTCCAGGTCACAAGTTAATCTGGTCACAAAAAGGTAGACTAAGTAATAATATGTAATTTGAGCCTGTTGACCATCAATCATACTGAATACAGGGTAACAACATTAGAAGTACAGTTCTTTAAAGATAAAGTAATAATTAAAGTCTAAAGTTTCAAATGACCACCAAGCATTTGAAGCAGCCATAAAAACCTGAAACCACTCAGTCTGCAATTGGATCTGGCGCCATTAATCTTTATATAGAGGCTACTCAGATCCAATTGCAGACTGCACTCGGAATGCATTCCAAGACCACCAGATGGTCATGCACGAATATTATGATGATGATCTCAGCCTAAACTTGAAAGGCTGAAACCAAACTCTTAATTACCTCCTATAGGATATCCTGATAGCTAATAATTATTCTAGGGTTTGAGTTTACTTAGGAATCAACAGAAGCCTCTGGACAGAATGACAGAATCTTTCAGTGGTTAGCTAGTCACGTTAAGCCCTGGCCATAAGCTGCCCAGGTTTCGGGCCGTATACCCGACATAATTGAGGTCTTGATTCCTGGTGCATGCAACTGGGGTAACCCAAACTGTATTAAAATTTTTAATAGTCCTTCAATTTTCATAGTGAAATCTGAGCATGAAATCCAAACCCAAACTCAGTCACTGAAAAGTATGAAACAAGTTTAATATATATTCTTGCATGATATTTAATATCATGAATCAAATAACATGCAGAGATCCTAGTTAAAATATTAGAGCATTTTCACTCCCCCTGGCATTGTAGGTATAAAAATTATCTATGCTGGCAGTCAATAATTTGATGTAGCTAGCTATTATATTATAGCTAATTAATTTATCATAGCTTATCACGAATACGTATAATATACGTGGGTGGGGTGGGGGTATGCCCTGATCGAGCCGTAGCTTTTTCACGGAGAGAGGCTACATAATACCCTCGCGCGACACAAATTATTTTTACCCATGTTCATCGAGACCCGGAATCATATCTTACCGATTGATTCAGTAGTCAATATCGCCGGAGAAATTAGAGTTACCGTTCAGTGCAATTCTCTGGTTATGATCGAGAGATAATGATCCGTCTCTTCACTGTCACTCGAGTATAAAGTTTCAGTAGCTAAGCAATGCAGCTTATTCAGGAACCCGGCGTATTAAAAGCGCGGCTAGCGATTCAGGCCTATATTTATAGTCTCATGCCCTGAGGGGGCGGAGCTCATTCTCGTGACGTACATACGTACGTAATGTACTGCATGCACTCCATGGATCCAGGAGGTGGGCGTGGCCAGTGGGCTGAGCATAGCCATAGATTATATATTCCCCTAATCTATGGCATAGCTGTGGACAGAGAGGGAAGCATTGGTCCAGATCATGAGGCGGAGCGATGAGCGACTCTTGAACGGATGGGTGCTCATTTGAGTGATGTATTGATGCATCAGGGATGAGCGTGGTACCAGGTCTGGTGGACGCACACACACCTTGTCTGGGTGGGGGACAGGGTGCACGAGTTCGCAATGAAGGTAAGTTAATAATATTATTGCTGACTGCGTGATAAGATATTGAAGGTTGATGTGATGAATGGTGCTACCAAGTATTAATTTTAGAGTCTGTTGTACTAATGAATGGTTCAATTCCATTCCCATTGACTGGCAAACCATGTCGATCTTTGTCACGTGTTCACTTAGCCTGCTCTTAGCAGTCTCTATCACCTCAAGCGATCTTCCTCCAGTGACCGAGCTAGACTCACTGGCCATGGAGACATGCACCTAATCCCACGCTATACCCAGTAACTGGATGGACTCACAGTGACACTTGCATAACTTATATAGATAGCCATCAGATAAAATATAAAATGTGCATGGTAAAGGGTCGATAGACACTCCGGTATGCATTCCAAGTACTGTAAGTCTTCTGCTGTAGTGTTCTTTGTTGATCTTCTGTGTCGGATATGTTGACACATTAGACGCAGCTACTAATGAATGTGAATGGATGCTGATAGTCTAATACAACGGCAAATGGATACTATTAGTAGTAATGATTAATTAATATAACCCAGCTTGCGTGGTATGATGCATATGGCCGTACATTATTTCTGCAGTGTCATGGCTTTGGTGTGGATGGCAGTGAGTATTTTAGCATGAATCGTGGCAGGGATATTAAAATTTTAATTGCTCCTTCTTATCGTAATTAATATTATGTGTTGATCAATGCCTATCATGATTAATTCAGCTTTGGCATGACCGAGAATTACATTGTGGTTGTGGTGTATAATTATGCATAATTAGATAAAAGCTCTGGGTATTATAATATTACAATGAGTTAAATATGAGCCTGTACATGTTCAGGGTGATTCAATCTGCTGTTTTCAGAATAAGCAAAATTAAATTTTATGTGGTATAGCTAGGATTATCTTTTTCCCCATCATGGTATAGTCACACTGAAGTCGCGATCCACCCATTTTCTTGAATTCTTGCCTCTGAAAATCTGTTATGCAGTTGGCTTATTAACTAATAATTACCTAATCTTGTCCTATAATTATCTCTTTTTGATGTGTGAATAACATGGGATGATTTGTATCGGACAAATGACCTTCACACAGCTAGTCTTAATCAGCAGTTGCTGAATAATAATTATTACTGTATCAGTCTCCGGAGGAAGGGGGGGTAGTATTTTTTGCTTATAGCACCCCCGTCCCCCACCCAAAAAACAAATCAAATCGTCTTCATATAATATCCTTCTGTATATCACGTCTGGTATAGGAGGACCAAATATATTATATGTGACATAAGTAATTACACCATTCAAAGTACAAAATACTTTCACCAACATTATAATATATGCTTATTCAAGAGTAATTAAGATTGAAGTGTCATGTGTATGGAGCTATTGGCTTGGCTTAAACTGAGTTAGTGATTACCACTGTACATGTACACTGAACTACATTATTCCCTGCATTGAGCTATTATTATAATATTATAGTGTGGTTGTAGCTACCAGCTCAGCGATTGAGGGCTGGCTGAATTGATAATTATGTGTGCTATGGTTTCTAAGATATTATTCAACACATGGGCAGCTGCAAGTGATCATATTAAATACTCGGTTGTGAGCAAAGTCTTGGCCCCAGCACCTGCCAAGAAAACAATTATACAAGAATTTAACGTCCGAGAGAGAGAAAAACACTTATCCAGCCTGATAATTTAGCAGCAGTGCCTTGTATTTAGGTGGAATGGGAATGAGCCCGGCTGGCTGTTCATGCAAGGCTATAATATACAAGTTGTTTTTTGACACACACTTGCCACGAAGCCACTGGTCATCTAATCTATACTCACTAATATACCATGGCAATACAGCCACATGTGTACAGCCAAGTCAAGTTTTGAATGGGTGAGAACAATCGATCAAGGGACACACACACTCTACCACCGGGTGGGTCACCCTCCCTATCAGTGCAGTCCTTTGTGTACCTACAGCAATGGGAGAAAACAAAAAGTATCTGTAATAATAACAATATAGCTTAGAGCATCCACCCTTCCCACATCAGTGCACCACAGCACAGCTGCATCAATACTCCAGCCACGTACACATCACCAGATCCTCTTCCTGTCCCTTTTGTCACAAATTGTAACTGCCCCCGGCCCTATTGGTATACAAACATGTGGCAGAAAATAATAATGTTCAAAAAACAGCCATATCTCCTCAACTGCTCAATGGTCTGGATTTTATTTTGATGCCTCCTCTATCATTGTGGCAAAGGAGTAATTACAATATCATAATTTTTATGGTGGTGGTCGTCACAGACAAAAGTTAGAATAAGGCATCAATAGTATACATAATTATACTTTTTACTGTGACGACCGCTACCATAATATTAATTGGTATCTTTGTGCTAAATTCACATCCTATATCCTAGGTGATCATGACACCAGCCCACTTCACCACTCATCCATCATGCTTTGAACCCACACTATCTGCAGGAAATATGCCGTGACTCGCACAGTTGAAGGAAAAAAGACAATTTTATATTGCAAGTGCATACATTATAATAATCATTCACACAACAATAAAACAGGAAATGTAATGTCAGTGCTTTGATAAAATGAGACAAGGAATAGGTCAACAAATCAATCATGATCAATACAAACAAGATAACATTAATTTTTTATTGTCTCTATTAGTCTCTACTGTAATATCAGTGAACAGTACTGTCGTTTTCTACTTTCAGATTACTGATATCTGACTCCACTGCAAATTAAATGCATACATCACATACCCGTTAATGTTGCCATAATTATGATATTATGTGCTGAAACAAATTTAATCATATATAGACATGACCAGACCTTTCTATTTGTGTACTTAACTTATGCTGATGCTTGGAGGGTGGCTGGCTAGCAATGTTAGACCACATTATGTACAAGGAACAATCAATACTCCCATCACCCCCCCCCCCCCCCCAAACATCTGAATGCAATCAAAAATTGTCTGTAAGAATACTAACACTTGGAATTGGTTTACCACCCATGAAAAATAGTCTGGGGTAGTCCCTTTTAGAAGGAATTGGCAGTCCCAGGTACCATGACAGAAAAGTACATGTACACATAGCCTTGTCCCCAGGCCACTCCCACGTTTTCAATACTACATGTGTAACATTGAAAATGTGGGAGTGGCCTGGGGACAAGGCTATGTACACACACACACACTACAATGTATGCATTGGCATAAAAATCGGGGGGGGGGGGGGGGGGGGAAGAGCTGAACGGTTCAACTACCTACACCCAGAGGTTTTACTCGTGCACACTTATTATTAGGATTTACACTGATTTTATCGGTTTTGTGTTAGGATATTATGCATGTAATCTCGATTCTGTATATACACATAATTTGCTGTCTAAAGTGTTTGGATGAGCAGGCTTTAAATTGGAGTGTAATAGTTGAACTTCGGCCCAACAAAATCTCGAAAGTTTGTAATAGGTATGTCAACCAATGTGCTTAGAATGCATCAGAATCGCTCTATATAAAAGGATGTGAAAATTAAAATTTTCCTGGGTGAGCATGCCCCCAGACCCCCTAGGCATGGCCCGCCATTGACACAGCTACCCAACTGCCAATTCTCAACCCCCCTACTCCAAAATATCTTCTTTACGCCACTCTAGTGCTATGCAGCACATCCGGTCTACAACCAGCCACAAAAATGCGGAAGTTATCCTAATTAATGATAATTGTCAACAAGCTGATCGTGCAGCTGTATAAAACAGAATACTACAGCTGGCTATGATCAGTGAGGTAGTAGCTACTGAATTGAGAGCCAGCGGTGAAGGTTCTACGTCGTTGACATCGTTATAATTTTAAGAAGAAACTAGGAAACACAGAAAACAAAATTAGAAGGTACTTGACAATGAATTAGCAGAGGCAAAGAAGCAGGTGCCACCGACAAAGTTGAAAGATGGCTGCCAGCGCTCGAAAAGAAGCGCTCTCTCCCTCACAGTAGGCTATTTGGAATGTGCTACTACACCAGAGACTAGTGAGAAACTAAATGAGACGGTGTACACTACTTGTGCGCGGCTAGGTCGATGTTCAAAATTCGACATAGCCGCGACAATAATGTGGCCGTACGAGCGGGAGGACAAAAGAAGCTATGGCGGCTCTCGGGAAGATGCAGGCCACTCGCCGAGCTCTACGCTTGTAGCACATCACTGACTGATGTCAGTGAGTAGCTGAGAGAGGCAGCGTAGTATACTTGTGCGTGGCTAGGTCAGGAAATGTTCTACTGTACACGAAAACAACAGTTGCGGACTTACAATAACTCTATGCCTTTCTCTTCAGCAGCTTCTTTAAGAACTTTTCTTCCTTCGTTGGTAATGGTGTAGTTGCCATTGAGGCTGTGGGTGGAAGGAGAGGCCGACCGCCATGACACACTAACTCACCTAGCTAGTCTAGTAAGTAGACAACATTATTGTAGCTAGATCAACTTACTACAACGTCTCAAGATTAGCCATTGTCTTGATGGCGTCGGACAGGGCCTTGGCTCCTTCATCGCCGATGAAGTTTTGCTGGAGGCTGTGAGTGTAAGGAGAGAGGAAGACACTGACCGCCATGACACACTAACTCACCTAGCTAGTCTAGTAAGTAGACAACATTATTGTAGCTAGGTCAACTTACTCTAACGTCTTAAGATCAGCCATATTCATGATGGCGTCAGACAGGGCCTTGGCTCCTTCATCGCCAATGGAGTTGTCAAAGAGGCTGTGAGTGGAAGGAGAGAGGAAGATACCGACCGCCATGACACACTAACTCACCTAGCTAGTCTAGTAAGTAGACAACATTATTGTAGCTAGGTCAACTTACTACAACATCTTAAGATTAGCCATTGTCTTGATGGCGTCGGATAGGGCCTTGGCTCCTTCATCGCCGATGGAGTTGTAGTGGAGGCTGTGAGTGGAAGGAGAGAGGAAGACACCGATCGCCATGACACACTAACTCACCTAGCTAGTCTAGTAAGTAGACAACATTATTGTAGCTACTCCCTAGTTGTTAATCATACTAAGTAGGTAACTTGCATTAAGTCTATTAATGTTGTTATTGTTAATTTAAAGGAATTTTAATCTTATCACCATGGCAACAATAGTGAGTAATAATGATTGATTAATTGTACCGGGCAAGGTACAAGTTGTGGTAAAATTCAATGTTGTCATGGCAACCACATTAATTACTGGATGCTATTAAAGTTAATTAACGCTGCTAGGTAATAGCTGTATTTCGCCAAGGGCATAGCTAGCTATTGCCTTAGGCTATGGCGGTTTCAAAAAGAAGCCCAAAGCTGTTGGTTCAAGGCAGAGCTGGTTTGTAAGCTACTTTTAATTCAAAAACGCTTGCTTGTCTGTTTGTTTTGGAGAGCAGGCTACTGTTCTTGCTATCAACGACGCCCTTTCCATGAAGGTGTGGCGGTACGTATGTACGCAGTTAAAAAGCAATTTTTACAATAATATAGGCTCTGGCCTAAGGCTTTTTAAAACTGAGAGTGGTGAATTGCACCAGCCTGTGAACTGAAGGTACCCAAGTAAGAGTACATCCCATATATTTTTTTACATTTTGTGGCTATTAAACAATTAGCAGGATAATGCATACACGGCTAAAAGAATGGGGGGTTCGTGCTCAAAATTATATAATTTACAACTTGGCAAAATAACTAAGCTTACACGTACCATTTTCCTTTAATAAAATTTAATGTGTCCACGAATAGTGCGATATCGTCGAGCCTCTCAGTATAGTGTCACGTCTATCATGTCACGACACAGAACTTTAACTATTTTCACTTTTTACTTGCAAAATAAACACTGCCAGTAAACATGCAGCTGCCAGAAATTAAACATCCCACCGCGTACATAATATCAAACTTGATTGGCCAATACCAGCTAGCCCCACCCAACTATGCACATGTGCATATGCACGAGCAATGCCCAGAGCTAGCTAGCGAGCTACACCCTCCACAATTTTGCGCGTGCACAGCGCGCGCATAGAGGAAAGTACGAGTTCGAGTTTAGTTCACCAGACCTTAGACTATGGCCAGACTACTAGCGCCAAATTCACGTACTAAAGATATTCAAGGTCATATCTTTTATCCTTCCTGAATAAAGCCTTGCACCCATCATCACTCATGGAACAGCTTCCTAGGTACACTTTGAATTGTCTACAATGGGTGAGAAAGTAGCCCACAGAAATACAATCTGCTGGACTGAGGCTGATCTCCTGTAGACCTCCCAGCTCTCCTTTGAGTTCCTTGGCTACCAGCTGACACAGAGTCTCATCTTGAGCTTCAAAGAGACAGTGTAGCAATGAGAGAAGAAGCGGTTGGGATTTGTGGCCCAAGCTGGAGCCACCTGAATCCAGATCAGAGTTGGTACCAGAATGAGGTGTTAATACTGTCGCTTTCTTTTCTTCCATGCACTTCCGTACAACTTGGACAACGATTTCATCAATTCCTTGTGTTTTAAGTTTAGTTTTGGCAGCATAAAACTGGAACACAGCACTAAAGCGAGCCCGACCAAAGAGTTCCTTGAACTGTGCCACCTGCTCACTTGGATCCATCTTGGTAGCCATATGAATGGCTGCCAACAGTTCCTGTATGGAAAGATGGAGGAAGTTGTAGGAGTGTGACGTTCCATCACTAGCAAAGCTTTCTACTCCCTGAAGTAAACCAAGAGTGTTGAAACTACGTTTAAGGTTTTCAAAGGTTATGTGGTCTTCTATCACTCCCTTGTATGCGATCTCGCAAATGCATTCAAACTGATTTCGAATAGCAGTTGGGAGCTCATCCAGTGACTCTATTCTAGGTATACAAAGTTGCTCCTCCTTCTTTTTCAGATGCCGAAGTATGCAGTTACGGATAAGTGCAGAGAAAATGCCAAATTGAGTATGTGGAAGTTCACCATCACACTTGAAAATGTGGACCAGGATGCTGGCATTCAAAGGCAAGTAGCAGCTGCCTTCTACAACTGGGTTTTCTTTGATTCTTTGCTGCAGTTCCTTAACCTTGCCATGATCGTCTCCCAAGCATCCAGTAAAATAATTCTGCAGTTCAGCTTTTGTGAACCCCAAGATTTCAATTCGAAATTTAACAAGCTCATGAAGTTTCGTTGACGAGATGGGGCGAGATGTGATGACCACAGAGCTTTTGTGTAGTTTATTGAGTTGTAATATGTCTCTGATGATGGAATGGCGTTGTGATTTCTCTGGTAGCTCATCCCAGCCATCAAAAATGAAGAGAACACCTTCTCCATCACGAGCAGTTATTTCCTTCTCTGCATTTTGTCCCATTGTGCTGTCTCGTTTTGGTAATAAGTCAGCTATGCTCTTGGCATTTTGAACTATTTCTTCACGCAATTTCACCAGTATGACTTGACTGTATTCTTTCAATAATCGACCAGCTACCCACTCATGGCAAATGTGCAGAGAGAGGGTACTCTTTCCACATCCTGGGGCTCCTTCAATCAATATTTTCTTTTGTTCAGGTTTTTCAAAGATTTTTTTAAGTGTGACGGGAACCTTTCTTCGTAAAATATCATCTATCTTGCCTGTAATAGTCTCACGTGTGAAATGATCATCAATATTTCTTCGCTGCACTTGTTCTGGCATGATCATTGCCAAACTAAATACTTTTTCAGTTACCGGAGGAGGCCAGTCGTCATCGCCACTAAAGCTAGCTTGAGTCTTGGCTTTGTAGAGTGATTTCAAGTGCCCAGTAAACTCTTCTAACTTGTTATCTGCAAACAGGGTATTAAACATAAATTTCATCATGCTAAGCTATAGTATTCACCATACAGCGAGCTAATAGCATCATCATGCACTCATTAAAGTAGCTCACAATAATATTGCAATATTATAGCTTTAGAAATTGTTTATGGATTACGTACACATGCACATCCTCTATACTGTTCTTAGTCACATGTTATTATGTGTATAGTCATTTCTACAAGCTAACATACAATAAATAATTTTTCAGGGGCGGCTGAGGGTAGGTCAGTTTGGGGGGGGGGGGGGGGGCAGTCAGGCACCCAAAAGTTTTATAACAAATGTCATTATATATTTAGTACAGTTCAGTAAAGAGCTTGTAGCTAGCTAGTTAGGTCCGCCTTCATGGCTGTTACATAATTTTTGGAATTTTGGTTCAACGAACTTGAACTGATGATAGTAGGTGAGTTAATTGCCAGAAATACAGTGTACATGCATCATAATAATAATGTAGGCCTAACTATAGCCATCCAGTTTGGGGGGGCAAGGCCCACTGATCTTAACTTTGGGGGGGGGGGGGGGGGGGGGGGGGCGATTGCCCCCCCTGCCCCCCCCCCCTGTTCCGCCTCCCCTGTTTTTGATAACCAATTCAGTGTCGACTGGAGAAACTGCTGATCGCTTCCTTGGCCTGTATAGGCTGAGCCTCATGCAAATATGTCAATCCAAATCACGAGCATTGCGTTTTATTATTATGACATTGTAAGCATATTAATGGGGCTGTTTATTAGCCTAAGGGTGATTACATGTACACATTATACAATCCAAATAATCAGCTATCATATTATAATAATTATAGTACTACCTGCTGGATGATTCAATGCAATTTGCTTGGCCAGGATTTATTTTATAGGATTTATTTTCGCCAATATGGTAAAGGTCACCGTATTAGTATTAAGGCCACTCCAATATGATTCACTGTTTCCGCTTTCATCAGAAAGCCTGAGGCATGCGGGTGGGTGGTTCATTATTCATTATTCATTATCAGTATACGTATTAGAGTGCCAACAAAATTGATAACCTATGCCAAAGCTACTGTTAGACAACGTGGGTATACTATAATATTGGAGTGGCCTAATCATTAACACAGGAGAAAATAATTTATGGATATAATTTTTTGCCAACAATAACAGGTGGCGAAATTAGCAAAAATTTCTCCTGGTAAAATTTCCAGCTCTGTGGTGTATCTATACTTATAATAATATGTGATCATTTCAGTGAGGAGAGAGTTATAAATAAAAAAAACAACACATATTAATGGTCCTCATGCAAGCATGCATGTGCAGATCGTATACACACTCACGACTGTGGCAAAGGTATGAAAGATGAGTGTTGAGCTGCTCCAATGCTCTAGCATGTCACGAGGTGCTCAGGACTGGAAATCAATGCTAGAAATTCCCTGGACTAAATTATAAATGGTCCATAGTATCTTTACTGATAACGTGGATAGGCTACTGATTGAAGGCACCTCATGCACATTTTCAAGTGTATGACATGCTGATAGTATGGTGGGTCATGTAGAGTATTTTTAATCATTAATTTCAGAGATGTTTCCAAAGTTAAAATTTTGGGCATTTATAGTGGCAAATACAATATGTGCAAGAACTTACTTTTGCGTGAACAACATTTGCACTTTGTAACTTTGGCAAAGATGGCTGTAATAATGGCCGTAATGATGGCCGCAATGATGGTTCCAGTGACTGTTATTGTGGATGAAACCACTATTGCAACTAGATCATCTATATTATTAGATGAGATGATAATAGATATTACTAGCTAGCCATAGCCATTACCTCCTTCAGAGTCGTCATTACCTCCTCCTGAGTCGCCACTACCTCCTACTAATAAAAATTAAAATTAAATTTATAGATATGACTGTATTAATTTTATAGAATCTGATATTATGCTACCATTGATGTTGGATTCTCTGCTAAAGACCATCACAGGAGTTGCCAGTGAGAATGATGAGCTCCAGCCACACCCGTCAAGTGTAATGTAGAGGAAAAGTAGTATAATTAAGCCTACAATTGAGGTAGAGGATAATAATTATTATGATCACATGATTAGATTGTGAAAACATGGACTCTGTATGGTGTAGAGTATAATAGCTATACACACTACATTCTGTGGCACAAGCACTGCAGTTAATTATAAGCACTGTTTTTAATATAGCTAGCAGTCATCAATGCTCAGTGTTCAATGCTGCATATATGCAAGGTATTAGTAGTCCTGTGTATCTACCACGCTAACTGAAAATTTCAGATAAGTAGGAGAATATGAACTACATTGCCACTCTATGCCAGTGACCACAATGCAATGGGACCATGCCCAAGTGCAGTGAATTCTCAGAAATAAAGCACAATTGGAGTATGTATGAGCTAGGATAGTCTTGGTCCGACACTTTCGGAGAAATGTCAGAGTAAAATCTATAAACCATGTTAATGCACCCTTATTCTGCTGGCGATGTACACTAGTCTAAGAGCAGGGGCGTAGGAAGATGGTTTGGTAAAGGGGGCTCTATAGATCTATAGGCAAGGGCAGTGTGATCAGTGTGTAGAAAATTGAGCCTAGCTAAGTAACTATCAGAAAACATAGGGGGGCACCAGCCCCTGGAGCCCCCATGGTTCCTACGCTTACGAAGAGGGTTTTCGCACTAAAGTGCATTCACTGCTCCCGATCTCAGCATAGCAATCTATGAGGGACAGATAGCTTCTTTTGTGTAGCTATAGCAGGAAGTTGTTGAGGGGTACTCCAGTTTACCACAAATAAATATCTATGACATTGTACCGTAAATCGCGAATATTTCGTGTCTAAAATATTTCATGCGATAAATTTTCACGTTAAATAATTTTCGGACAAACAACCCTGTACCGCATTATCGTTAATATTGCGCATATATTTTCGTGCTTTTAATTTTCGCACAAGCCAGGCTGTCCGAAAATATTTTAACAACGAAATATTCGCGATTTACGGTATGTGGATATCTTGCACAATCTCAAAAATTAAATATTTGAAGATCACCTATCCGCAACAATAAAACTATTTTTGTCATAATAATGCATTAATTAAGCCAATCATGATGTTAATTGATGAACTGTGTGGTAATGACTTACATGTAATGATGTTGGTAGGTCCTGGGTTAGTTTCAATGTCTCCAGCACAGAGGAGCAGTAGAGCAAGATACAAAGCATTGTTGCCCTTAGTTGGCTGCCGTTTCTGCATCATAGAGAAATTAAGGCTGTAGCTATTATATCTGAAAATCTATATAGCTAGAGTTATTGCACCAGCAACAAACTTAACATACTGGTCTAGTAATGAGGTTGAGTCCCATGAATCCAGGACGCCTTAGGCTGCGGATAACAGACCCTAGCCCCAGACCTTCAGTGCCGGGCTCTTGTTCAACTGGTTCATTTCCAGGGCATTGAAGCTCGAGAAAGTTTTTGTGCAATGCAAGAAGAAAGCAGAATAGAATAAGGCCTTTTGAAGCCATTTCTAATCAGTGCCCTTCTTGGGTAATAGCAGTAGTTCAAATAGCTGTAGAATGGAGTTTAATGTAGTTAAACGCAGTTAATCGACGGGTACTAGTTTGCACTGCAGCTGCGCATGCGTAAGAACAGACAGACACGCATGCGTGTGACATAATTATTGGGCGCATGTAGGTAGTTGACAGCTATATGGTGGCCACCATACTCTCGGCCACCGTATATACGAGAAAAGAAGATCCAGTGCAATAATCTGCCCATCCACCCCTCAATCCTCTTGCAAATCAAGAAAACTCTGAGTCAGTTCTCCGTATCATACTGTATGAAAACACTGAATTTGTCCCTAGGTTCCTTTCACTGTTAGACCATTAGAGATCTTGAGATCTGGCGATTTTTGTCCATGCATATGATAACAGTAGTGATGACAGAATCATTGATTCAATTGCTGTACTGCTTGCATAATGTTTATTCAATTTATGTCTTTTATGAAAAACTTGACCACATCCCCAGTAGCTACATAGTTCTAATGGTGCATGTGGTAAAAGGTCGTCAATATACACATCGATGCTGGGGCCTCAATCGCAGAGATGGAGTCTAAGACCAACTCTCGACTTCGAATTTCGATCCTTCAATCAAAGGAGATAAACTCGACAGCACAGTAGAGCTTCCGAACTTCAGATCGGTCGTGGCATGACGGGTGCTATAAATAGCGCAAGCCTAGCTTTATTTATCCACAGGATTACGTCAGCCAAGAGAACACGTGAAGTTCGGCTAGCGTTACTTGTCGGAGAAAGTAGCACTCAGCTTTTAATGTATTCGCTGGATATGTATGTAAGTTAATATATGATTCTGTAGATTTTCAGGTCTCAGAAGTGTTCTGTAAAGGCTCTGAATTTTAGCGCTATGACGACATAGGTTACATCATAATTACCTAATAACCGCAAAAAAGTAAATTTATACTGGGGATGTAATGAACAACTTGGAGACTACGTCTGGAGTCCCTCATGAATACACCGCCATAAATTCGAACTAGGACACATCGACAAACTGCGCATGCTCCGTACATGTGTACACTATTGGGGCGCGCGGCTTGAGCCGGTTGACCTTCACCTGCCATGTGCTCGACTGAATAGGGAAATCCTCCTGCCCTGAAAGCGAGCTCGCTAGAGAAAGCGAACTGAGGGAAACGCCATAATAGTATCATCGGATAGTCCACGATCTCTTCTACGCTAGGTTCGAATACGCCCTGTCATGCGAGCTAAACATTTTGAAGCAGTTTTCACCCTAATTTCATCATAATTAAATTTTCATCATAGGTTTCATCATAGGTTTCATCATAATTACCTCATCACGAGGCCGAATTCTTTTTTGTGAATTGGGACTCTGGACGTAATGAACAACTCAGAGACTACGTCCAGAGTCCCTCACGAATACGCCGCCATAAATTCGAACTAGGACACATAGACAAACTGCGCATGCTCCGTATACGCGAATATTGGGGCGCGCGGCTTGAGCCGGTTGACCCGGACGTGACCTCCACCTGCCATGTGCTAGACTGAATAGGGAAATCCCCCCGAGTGCGAGCTCGCCAAAGAAAGCGAACTGAGAGAATCGCCATACCGTAAAGTCTGGTTAATAAGCGCATGCGCTTATCACTCTCGGTGGTAAGGAAACATGCGCCTATTAGACAATGTGCGCTTAATAGAGAGTGAAGTTTTGGCCCCGCCCACTGCCAGCACGTTCGCGCGCTCAATGACAAAGCTAGCAAGTTATGAACCCAGCGATTCTTGGACTAAGCTCTGTAATAGTTCATGGGAGTATGATCGGAAGCCATCGCTGGAAGAAAACTGTGGAAAAATAGCCGATTTCTTTTGCACTCGCTTCGGTCAAGAGTCCGAACCCGTCTCAGTGGAACATCGAAGTGTTGAATATAGCCGATCTCTTGCAGCTGGCTATCCGAAAATATGTTGGTAAATTAGTTCTAGCCATGTAGAGCATGGAACACTCTTGATCGAACGATGACTATTACTGTCGTTTTTATTGGGCGCATGCGCTTATTAGACAATATTTAATAACAGGAAGGAAGCATGCACTTATTAAAAAATATGCGCTTAATAAGCATGTGCGCTTATTAACCAGACTTTACGGTATCTCATCGATAGTCCACGATCTCTTCTACGATAGGTTCGAATTCTGGGTCTCAACAACCTTTCATGCGCGCTAAACATTTTGAAACAGTTTCACAGCAATTACATCATAGGTTTCATCATAGGTTTCATCATCATTTCATCGTAATTTCATCATAATTACCTCATCGCAAGGCCGAATTCTTTTTTGCGAATTGGGACTCTGGACGTAATATGGGCACACATTTTTATTAGCTTATTAGCTATACCGTAGTTAATCGAATACAACGCATGATCCCAATTTAACGCAATAAATTAGCATTATTTTTACGAATTCTCATAACGTTTATATATGAGCGATTGACAACCTTTACCAGAAAAACGCGTATTTTGCAATTATTTCTGCAATGCATAATTACTATTAATAAAAGTATGCATGGTTATTATGTTATGTTATATATGTTAGATGTTATACTACATAGGTCATGCATATGTAGCTATACATATTTTTATTCATGCATACACATAATATACATATAGGTTATACTAAAAGCACGAGTGGGACACGAGTGGTGTAATGGCTTATCCCACGAGTGGGCATAGTATAACTGATTTGTACTGTCACGCTTTCGATGGTCCCCCCCTAAAACTAGTCCGCCCGGACTGTCCGCCGCGCGTAGTTACGCCGTGAGCCGTCCCCCCGGACCAAAAATGATTGCGATATTTGGTCCTCCTGCGCGACGCTTGGTCCCCCCTAGCCAAGCCATAATAATATTATTTTTTTTACTGGGCGTGCGCGCGTATACAATTATTGGTCAAAGCAGAACCAGCCGGTCAAGGTTAATTGTACACAGAGAAAAGTAGCCAATGAAATGAACCTGGGGTGGCTGAAGTGTGATAAAAGAAGCGTGATGAGCTCCATTTTCTCGAAAAGTCACCATGTCACTTCAATCAGACTACGATTCAACCGCCGAACTTTCTACTTCAACACCGATCATCCGCATCGAGAGACAGCCATCATCGCAGGCCAGGAGACAGCCATCATCACAGGAGCAGCAGTCATCGCAGGACGCCAGGAGACAGCCATCATCGCAGAACGCCAGGAGGCAGCCATCATCGCAGGAGCAGCAGTCATCATCGCAGGACGCCAGGAGACAGCCATCGTCGCAGAAGCAACCATCATCGCAGAATGCCAGGAGACAGCCATCGTCGCAGAAGAAGCAGCCATCATCGCAGGACGCCAGGAAACAGTCACCATCGCAGGTTCAGATAGACGACAGGGAAACTGACAGTGATCTCAAGCTTGTTGAGCATGCTTTTCTTTACCTTACTGACAAGACCTATCCACCTGGGTGTACCAAAAACGAGAAAAGAAGCATCAGACGAAAGGCTGAAAAATTGGTGATCGTCAGTGGAGAGTTATTTTATAAGAAGAAGGATGGAAATGAGGTAAGAATTGCTAATGGTATATAAACATTATTAATATGTGTGCGCATGCATCATGTCTACAGGTCCGGTTTATTCTGGATAAAGATGAGAGAGTTCGAATACTCAAAGAGTGCCACAAGGGCCCTACCTCTGGCCATTTGGGCACAAAGAGGACGCTATCTCGAGTGACAGAGAGATTCATGTGGCCAGGAGTGGGCAAGGATGTCAACAACCTTGTAAGTTATTCAAATTTATAGTAAAGTTGATCTTGTCACAACAATCTCCCTGTGCAGGTGGCAAATTGTGAGGTGTGCCAACGGAATAACAGGAAGATGACAGTAGCTGCATCTGAGCTCCACCCAGTCCCCGTGGTATCTCCATGGCACCACATCGGAATCGATTTTATTGGACCACTTCCAGTGTCATCTCAAGGCAAACGCTACGTTCTTACTGTCAGCGACTACTTCACGAAATTTGTGCAAGCATTTGCAACAGAAACTAAGCATGCTTGTGGAGTTGCTGATGCTCTTTTCAAGGTATGATTATTAGTTCTAGCAAGCTTGATTTGTACGCTTATGTCCGGTACTTTATTTACAGTTGTTTATGCGATTTGGATTGCCTCGAGTTATTACATCTGACCAAGGAAGTGAGTTCAACAACTCCTTGGACACTGAGTTGATGGAGATGCTAGGAATTGAACACAGACTAACAACTCCATACCATCCTCAGGTTTGTATGATTTACATACACAGAGAATTAGCATTAATTATATGTTACCTCTTATACATGACATTGTATAGGCTAACGGACTTGTCGAAAGATTTAATCAAACTCTTCAAGGGATGATCGTCAAATTCATTGACAAGAGGAAAGAGCAATGGGAGGACTACTTGGATACTTGTATTTTCGCATACAACACATCAAAGCACGAGTCGTCAAAATACACACCCTTTGAGGTTATGTTCGGAAGACGAGCTGTGCTGCCAGTTGACATTTCCAAGCCCCTTGATGAGCAGCCTGAGATGAAGGAGTTTGATGACGATCAGATTGACTTGGTGATGGAGGAAAGGAGGGAAAGATTGGGGATGGTGAAAGAGAACATTTTGAATGCCCAGAAGAAGCAAAAGGAGCTCTATGATAGAAAGCATTCAAAACCAGAAGTTTTTTCGATTGGAGCTCTTGTTTGGAAAAAGGACTTCACTCGAAAAAAACGTGCTGGAGGAAAATTGGAGAGTAAGTGGCTAGGCCCTTACATGATCACCCATTCAATGGGTAGAGGCCTTTACAGATTGGAGGATGCAAGGGATTCTACTAGGGTAGTGAGTCGAGTAAATGGTGTTCACTTGAAGCCATGTCGAATTCCTGTAAGTGAGGTAAGTGTCGTACAAGAATTTTAATAATTAAACTAACTATAATTAAAAATAATGTTGTTTTAGCTGACACAGGAACCTTCACATGTTGATGATCACATTGCTTCGCCACCCCATGAATTGGATATGAAGAATTCCATCCCTTCTCAAGATGAGGGCAGTGGTACAGTTAAATCAGAGGAGGAAATACCAAAGGTAGGCATATCCACTTAATAGGGGAGATATACATTAATTATATGCCTGTGTGCACTTCTATCCCCCGTGACAAATACTATTTATATTTTCTATTCCCAGGCAAGTCTGACCCAGGAACCACTTGACAATGGAAACATTGCTTCACCATCTCACCATGATGACTTGGATGACTTGGATGTTCATGAGACGAGAGAGAATGCTATTTCTCCTCAAGTTGCATATGGCGACTGTGATATGGCAACACCGGAGGAGAAAATACTAAAGGTATAATAAGCATACTCGTAGTATGTGCATGTACATGTACTAACCGTGCATCATCCTCCCATGACGAAATTTAATATATATCTTTTCCGTTCCCAGGCAACTAACCAAAGTCCAACAGTTGAGCAGCCACTCCACTGTAGCACTCCCAAACCTAAGAGACAGAAGCGCAAGTGTACATCACCAACATGTAGTCCTTGCAAACCAGTTTGCAAGAAAGTGAAAAAAAAGGTAAATAATATAACAGGATGTACTTCTAAAAATTCACACTACCCCTGCCTCAGACAACCAAGCGGAATGAGCCTGCTAGGAAGCTAATATTGAAGCAACGGCAAGGACAGTCCACTTCTGAAAAGCCAGCTGTGACGGCATACATCAATTTGTCGACTGAAGATTCTGAAGAGACTTCAACTACTTCACTGCATGTGTGGAAAAAAGCGGACGAGTACGAGCTTTCTCAGAAGGACAGAGTGATCCTCCTCCATCCAGCAGCGTGGCTCAATGATAGTATCATATCTGCTGCTCAGTCTCTACTAAAGAAGCAGAATCCCATGGTTGGTGGGTTTCAACCGCCCTATCTTGGTCAGACATGTGGGTTTGACATTCAGTCGGGAGAATTTGTGCAAATTTTGCACGATGGCCACGGACATTGGCTAACTGTCAGCACTGTGGGAGCAGAGGATGGAGCAGAGGTGTACGTGTATGACAGTATGTATCCAACTGTTGGTACGTACACCAAGAAAGAAGTCGCCTCAATTCTGTGCACGAAGAAGAAATCAATTAAATTGAAAATCATGGATGTTCAAATGCAGGCTGGTGGTTGTGACTGTGGCCTATTTGCTATTGCTTTTGCAACAGCCCTAGCAAATGGGATCCCACCTGGCAAATTTATCTTTGACCAATCAAAGATGCGCAAACATCTGTACATGTGCCTGGAAAAGGGCCAAATGGTTATGTTTCCCACAGTGAAAGAGCGAAGAGTTCCCACGAAAGTCAAGAACCGAGACGAAATAGATATTTATTGTGAATGCAGGATGCCGGAACTAAGGAATATAGAAATGGTAGAATGCTGCAAATGTAAGGAGTGGTATCATGTACACTGTGTCTCTGTGCCACGTTCTGCACTGGCAGATAAAACGATTAAGTGGTTCTGTAATAGTTGTAGCCAGTAGCATTATTATTTATACTGTCAAGCTAGCTACCATGCATATTCATAATAATATTCAGCTCTTGGTATCGGAAATTTAAAGAAAATGGCAGGGGACCAACTGTGGCAAGGGGGGACTGTGTAGAGCACTGTGGATGGTCCTAGGGGGACCACTTATAGCGCTACAGATGGTCCGGGGGGACAAATGGTAGCGCTTTGGATGGTCCGGGGGGACCAACTTAAGGGGGGACGAGTTGAAGTATGACAGTACCACTGAAATGAGCTACTTTATGTCATACTGTAAACTTTTCCAGACAATTAAGAGAAGAGGTCACGCAAACCAGCTCTTGCTTGCTTATTTAACCCTACAAAAACTCAGCAAGGGGCCAGTGTGATGCCAGTGCTTAGTAGTTGTGCCTTGTAGCTGTGTTTAGTTCTACCAGTCTCAGTGTAAGCTTATATCTGAAGATGAAGCTATTTCTCTAGCTTATTCTGTGGTGACATGGAGCTAGTTGGTGATGATGATGATGGCTGGTCATTCAAAACACTAGAGCCAAGTGTGCAGAAAATTACTTTCACTGATGCTATGGGCTCTTGATCTGCAGCTATGGCCCAGATCGCTAGTTGGCTATCTACTACAGTGGAACTTCTCATAACGGACCCTCCCAGGAGCGACCACCCACTATATTATAACGGACAACCGCTATGGAACGGATTGAATTTGCCATAGACTTAGTACATTACGAACCTCCGAGGAGCGGACAACCTCTCAATTCTCTATAACGGACTGATTGTTCAGACCCGATTGAACATCTCAGTGTAATTTTAGTGTCATGCAGGGCCTGTTTGGGGCGAGCCTGAGCTGAGCCTCTGAAAATCTCTGTCAGTAGCTGCAACTTGAAAACTTTAAATTATAAAGTCATAGCCGCACAAATAGCTATCTTGAAGACCACTAATACAGATCCAAGCAGGCCATGCAAGCTCAATGACAGACAGTCTCATAGTGCTTGTGCCAACAGAATAATTTTTAGCTGCCTCTGTTGTCAGAGTCGGTGAGCAGCACGTCTATCTTTATCGCGTTCTTAGGTGGTGCTTGCGCTGTTGAGCTGACGATGAGCTCTGTCTCGCTCTCTCCTCCTTGGAGCCTTACTTCTGTACGGCGCCTAGTCTCGAAACCAGACCGCTCCCACCGCAGCGTTTAGTTCTTTCAGGATAAACACGCGGAGGGAGGGTCTGGGAGACTGCCTATACCGTTTTGGATCCGCGCACACAGATCTTGGCGGGCCAATCAGATTGCAGAACGCGAGTGACGTCACACGTTTGAAATCTTGAACTACCAGATCGACTTTTCTCTTTGAATTTAGTACCTCTGGATACCTTTCGAAGGCTAATTCGATCGTAGAGAAGGTTTTTAGTTTGCTTAGCAGCAAAAAAGAGCATTACTGGCTGGCTCTTGACATCGTATGGGCGGGCCCCAACGCGTGACGTCACGTACATCTTGCATAATCAGGATCCAAAACGGTATAGGCAGTCTCCCAGACCCTCCCTCCGCGTGTTTATCCTGAAAGAACTAAACGCTGCGGTGGGAGCGGTCTGGTTTCGAGACTAGTACGGCACCATACGGTAGCTTGCTCGATCATACAAGTAGAAGCAGCAGATTGAGTGTTAGTAGAACTCATACTAAAACAGTAGCAAAGAACAAGTATAGTCGTAATAAAGTGGCCAAAAAAAAAGGTGAAATTCACTGAAATAATTCAATGTGTCAAAAAAACACGTGACTATGCTGACGCAAATGTTTTCATGCGGCCTTTTGAAATATACCGCGCAGCGCTGTACAATGTCTATGGCGGTTCGCGCGTGACGGACGTACCATACATATATAATTGGGGCGAGCCTGAGCGAGCCCCACATAGACGGTACAAACGCTCGCAATCCATATATTATTATTATGTTTATTATTTTATATGTATGGTACGTCCGTCACGCGCGAACCGCCATAGACATTGTACAGCGCTGCGCGGTATATTTCAAAAGGCCGCATGAAAACATTTGCGTCAGCATAGTCACGTGTTTTTTTGACACATTGAATTATTTCAAAGGCCACTTTATTACGACTATACTTGTTCTTTGCTACTGTTTTAGTATGAGTTCTACTAACACTCAATCTGCTGAAGCGAAGAGAGAGAAAAGGCTTCAAAAAAGGCGCGAAAGAGAGAGAGCGCATCGTGCGCAGTACAGAAGCAAGCAGAAGGCTCCAAAGGAGGACACTCTGAGCGAGATAGAGCCTGTCATCAGCTCAATAGCGCAAGGACCAGCTAAGAATACGATAAAGATAGACTAGACGTACTGCTCACTGATGACTCTGGTAAAACTTTGTATTGACTGTCGGTACTGAAGGATGGAAGGGGACTATCATGCAGCTGTAGACCTACAGGCCTACACGGCACTATGAGACTGTCTATCATTGTTTGCTTGGATCTGTACCAGTAGTCTTCAAGATTTATCGTGCTATGGCTTTATTAAAGTTTTCGAGTAGCAGCTACTGACAGAGACTTTCAGAGGCTCAGCTCAGGCTCGCCCCAAACAGGCCCTGCATGTCACTAGTAAACATAATAATATGGATTGCGAGCGTTATGTGGGGCTCGCTCAGGCTCGCCCCAAATAGCGGACGGCCAGGAAAGCCACACCCCTTTTCGCGGCCAGTGACGTAATCATGATAGCCTAGCCAGGCCCTTCCCCCTTTGTAGGAGGGGTGCTATCTTGAAGGTGGGTCTGGGGAGAGACTATGCATGATACAATTCAAGTGTATACACAGTACTTGAATTGAAGTAGACTCAAATCCAGCTCATATCCTGCTTTCCTATTGATTCTTTCTCCAGTCACCTCTGCAAACGCTAACTATAGCTATATAGCTATCATAATGAGTGTAGACTATATTATATTATTATGTAAATTGTCTCCGCTTCTGTAAAGGGACAACCTCCATATAAAGGACAAAGGTCTGCTCCCAATGTGTCCGTTATTCGGAAGTTCTACTGTATAGGATCTTCTACAGTTGGTCACACTAATCTTGAGGCCAACATCAATGATGCAGGTTTGCAGACTAGCCGCATGGATACATAGTTGCCAACTTTATAAGAGGAGAGACCAGTGTAGGAGCGATATGGGCCTCCCCGCGATATAGGCCCCCCTACGAGAACTTAGTGAAAAAAAAACTTGAAAAAAAAAATTAAAGCATAAAGCAAGATTCAAACCCGCTACATTCTGTATCACACACAAGAGCACCAGCCACTACACCACCGCTGTTGTCGCTGCTGCCAATCATTATTTTCCCCCTTTCATAGACAAATTCTAGAGACTAACCCTGCTAACCATTGGCAACCCATCCCCAATCCCTCCCCCAGCCCCTCCCACCATATACCGATGCGCGTGTAATTGTGTTTGTTCCACACATAAGAGCCCCAACCACTACACCACTGCTGTTGTCGCTGCTGCCAATCATTATTTTCCCCCTTTCATAGACAAACCCTAGAGACTAACCCTGCTAACCATTGGCAACCCATCCCAACCCCCCCCCCAGCCCCAGCCCCTCCCACCATACCGATGTGTGTGTGATTGCGTCATAATCTAATTAGGATATCTGTACATAACGATTTCGCTAGCGATATGAGCCCGGGGGGACCCGTATCCCTAGAGATATGGGCCCGAGGGGGCCCCCAAAAGGGGGGGGGGGCCTATATCGCTACCACACCGGGACAAAGTAGAAAATATAATTAATGCGCGTGAAATTTTATGGACCACGCCCACTTTTGAGCGACCACACCCACTTTCGCGCGATTATGTACTGCCACACCCACTAAACATCGGACTGAAATTCGATAATACATGTATACTGAGTTTATGCTTGTGCCACACCTCCAATCGAGCTGGATTCCGGGACAGTGCTGCAAAATCAGGTAAACCAGGACACAACTGAGACAGAGGGCCGAATTCCGGGACTGTCCCAGCCAAACCGGGACACTTGGCAACTATGTGGATATCATGGCAAATTAGGCCCACATGGCAGGCCCCTGAGTCCCTACTATGCACACAGTGCCTATGCTAATAGTCTGGTATATTAAAAACTGTCTTGGTAACTATTCTGCTCATTCTGTGGATAGGTGGCTGTTTTGGAGCTTTCTCTGATCTTTTGACACCCAAAATTCAGGCCTATACTTTCTACTCTGTGGCTGTAATCATTATTTCAATATAGCTACTGCTTAAAATTCAATTCTGTGAAACTAATCAGCAAACTAGCTGCAGCTAGGCTAACAAAACCACAAAGAACGTGAGGTATAAGTTATAGTTGCTAGGCAAAACCACCAAGAATGCACAGTATAAGTTGTAGTTGCTTATAAGCCCTTGGTAATTACTTATTCTCACCTGGTCCTAGAGCTACCCACAGCCTACCAGCACTATAAGCGATATATTGCACTGGCAGTGCCTTTGATCTCATATGGCTTCTGTCAGTGGTACAAGGATAGCGAGAAGGAGGAAAACAACGGTATGACATTGTGATTTTCGGTCACCACTATCGTTTTACTCATGTGTAACTTGTTAGGTATCGGGAACCCCAATAGTGGTTACAGGCTATTGGGTTAGCCTGTCATGGGAAACCAAGCCATTGTGGACAGGATGGCATGACCACAGGGTAGCACCCCTACAAACATGAACATCTGTCAGTGCCTACTACCCACATGTACAAAACAATATTATAGCCCAACATTCCAACACAAATTCAATTATATTATTATAAATCTCACAGAAAGCGGTGGTTTAACTTAGGGTAGCTATATTATAATATAGCTAAGTTTTTTTCTGATCTGATAACTTACATGTTGTACATGTCATCTCAGTTAATTTATAAAATTAATGCATGACACCTTTGGGCCATGGCATGCTTATTAAATATAGGCAGTCCATATCATTCGATTAGCCGCACTAGACCAAAACTATAAGATTTCCTTCTGTATAATAATTAATATTAATAGTGTTTACTTACATTTCCTGTACTTGTTTGTAAGAGGATAGGGCAGAATTTTTGCTAACTTGAATGAATTAAATGTGTAGAGAACTTGCCCTATCCTATACATTTCCTATTTGCATGAAATCCCCATTATATTATTTTCATTAGGCCAAACAAACTTAATTACTAGTTTCTCAGGCTTTCAAATTTCAAAACCCATGCGGGAGGCGGCTTTTTATTTTATTTTTTAATGAAAAATGGGCGTGGCGATAGTGACCACGCCCATTTTCGCTAGTGCTGCACGTGGTTGATACACAAGCTAGTGCTGAAATACAAGTATTGAAGTCCAACCACAAAGAATATCTAGCCTAACAATCAAGATTAGCTTTCTATTTAGTAGAAAAAAGTTTCATCAGTCGTACTAACCTTGTAAGATGACAAGATTTAGCCTGCACCAGATGACGTCATCATCTTTGAAGAAAATAGCTAGCTAGCTGCTGGCTAAATACCACTTTCACGGAGACTTCAGTCATGAGATGTCAACCAAACTGTCTCGAGATGCCAGAAAACAGTTAGTTTCATGAACTCTTTACTGTACATTACAATTTTTGTCTGTTAATTAAACTAATTAGCACGTGACTGCTCACGTGAGAAATAAATAAAAAAGTCTTGCTTTCTCAAAATTTGATGCGGGCGGGCCTGAGAAACTATTAATTAACTTTGCTTGGCCTTATAGTGCATGCTACTTTGTATACATTCTGTTCAAGTCTCTGAGTATGAAATCCAAACCCAAACTCAGTCACTGAAAAGTATGAAACAAGTTTAATGTCTATTCTTGATAATTTTTATCATGAATCAAATAATAAGATCCTAGTTAAAATATTCAGAGAGCATTTTCACTCCCTCTGGCAGCGTAGGTATAACTATCTATGCTGGCAGTCAATAATTTGATGTATTAAAATTATAGCAAATTAATTTATCACGAATACGTATATACGTGGATGGGGTGGGGGTATACCCTGATCGAGCCGTAGCTTCATCACGGAGAGAGGCTACATAATGGGCCCCCTACACATGCTACATAATACCCTCGCCCAGATTCACCGACATATCTTACCGATTGATTCAGTATATCGCCGGAGAAATTCGAGTTATCGTTCAGTGCAATTATCTGGTTATGATTGAGAAATAATGATCCGTCTCTTCAAGGCATTGTGCCACGATATAAGGGCTATTTTTAGTAAATTAGTGTCACACGTGATGTAACCGCGCCCATTAGATTGAAATCTGGCAGCCACTTTTCAATCAACGGGGGTAAGTGCAAAACATGGACCCTGGACTGTGGACTGGACTCATGGACTGGACTGTGGACTGACATTTGGACTGGATTTTGGACTAGCCAGAAGGGTGGATGACGACCATTACCAGATGACAAATGCGCATGCGTATATCACATCTCCTTCTCCCTTGGTCCACGTTTTAGGCGAGAGATTTGTGATGGACAAATCCAGACCCATCGTTATATCTTCCGATTCTGAATCAGATTCTGAGGTGGTGATAGCTACCTATGACCTATCTTTTACTCCCACTAAGATCAAAAGGTGAGTTTATAGATATTTGCATTTATATGCGTTGTCGACATATTAAATTGCCCTGTTTAATACTATATCATAGAAATTTTGTGAAGGGAGCTAATTTAGCTTAATTAATTTAGCGTAAAAAATTCACAACGTCTTATGGCACTTCTATAAATTATTATTGTATCTTACTACAGTGAAGATTCGGACACAGAAGAGGAGGATAGCAAGTCACCATCGATGCTTGGTGCCGGTACAGTGAAAGGAAGACCTAGCTGTTGTAAGAGGTGGGTGTTATTGATGTACCTATCATTATTTGTCCCCACTAACTTGATGATGATAATACCTGTAATTAACCCTCGTGCATAATTAACCCTCAGCGCATGCACGAGGGTTACGGTAGTCATTCTGTGTGTATCTGTCTGTCTGTTACCATGCTAACTGCTACATACGGTAACGTACCTTGTTTGTGAGTCCAAACTGCGGTGTTACAAGGCTCCTTATGCAGTGTTCTAGCCAGAACTTTTTTATAGAGCGGGGGAAGGTATACTAAGATTCTTACCTTTAACTATTAGGCCACTACAAATTGGATCATAGTTTCCCATCCACCGCCCGCATGCCTTTCGAGCTACCGCCTACTTTTTCTATTATTGCACTTATTTTCTATTAAAACGAAAATATTGATGACGGAATTGAAAATTTCAATATTATTTACGGTCTATTCCATGTGTGCTCGATCGCGATCGAGTTGCAAGCTGAGTTATGACGTTGATGGCTCATTCAGTATTTGCTCACTGCAGTTTTCATTCTGCATGATGATCGCTATACTCGTGAGTAGCTTCATTCATAGTTCTAAGACTGTGCTCGCCATATCAGCTGAAGATTGTGGGATTAGCTCGAGTCGTGTACCCCGGTGACCATTTGTGGTTTACACCACATCCGGTAATAATGAATAATGAATAATAAAAATTAACCGCCCGCCCGCATGCTATTGAATCGACAGCCAGGACGGGAATCAACTATGCACTTTATAGTGGCCTTATTACAAATCAACATCATACTGTCTGCAGCTTGGCAGCCAAGCCCACTACTCGTGGTTTGTACTGCTAGGTATTTGTGGTTGTCAGTGTTTCATACAGAGGGTGGGGTGCCCTGGGATTTTCCCCCCTCAAGATTTCTCTCACTGCTATACTTTGTATTATTTTCCCACCCCAAATGGCATCAGCTCCCCAACATAGTTATCTCAAAAGCCATGGTTCTGTATGAAACGCTGGTTGTGTACTTGTACTGCACACTTAGCACTGTCTAGCAAATGCTCTACTGTTTGGGTCATGGTCATTTTTTCATGGCATATCTGGGGGATGCTGCCTGTTGATAAAGAATATTTTGTGTCCAGCATAATAGTACCTATAACACTTCATTTCAGGATTAAATTTGAACCAGGAAATTCATCAAAAACAGAATTCTATCGGAACGATCTTGAAATGCCAGTCTATTCCAGAGCAGTGTCCGGATATCCTGTTGGCGACCTTGTAAAAATTTTATTGAGTTCAGATGTAAGTGGTCGTAAAGTGTGCACTGTCCAGCCATTGGGTGTGTGTGAAAATGCTGCCTTCATCGTGGACATAGAAACTGTTGATCATCAAGATTTAAAGGCAGACGACCTTGGATCTTGGCATCCAACTGGAACCAAGAAGTCGTACTTCAGATTTTCTTCTGATGGAACACTTCGTGTATCTGAAAAGCGTCCTCGCAACATGCCATCTGACTACTATGTTCTTACTCGTCGGTATTATACACATAAATCATACGACAAGTATCATCGTCTGATTGCAGATATCAGAGGTAAGCTATTATCATCATTTTGTAACCAGAGAGTGAATTGGATGGTGGTCAGCCCCCCCCCCCCCCCCCCCCCCTTGGGCTTCACTTTTCTTTATAACCACAAGAATCCTTTGACCTTTCAACCACCATCCCTTTAAAGTATGAGCTAGCTACAACACTGCTTTATGTACAAGTTATACACTATGTAGTTTTGATCAATCACCATAGATATCGTAACCGAGGTGTATTAACAATATTATGGTACATAATGCAACTGCTCATCTTTGTCACCAAACTACTGTTGCCACCATTTGCCTTACAAGCATTACTGAAGCTGGGTACAATTCGCCAGTATGTCCTTTTGCCAAATTCACTTCGTTAAATTTCACTTAGTCGATAGTTTGTGGTACGTGTATGGTATGTTATGCTATTGTGGACATAGTACTCCACCATGCAATATATTATGCATATGGCACACTTACCTTATCACATGTATGCATTATTTCATTTTACAGATGAAAATGGATGCCTTAACAAGTATGCTCTGACTCAGTATTGGTTTGACGGTCCACAAGTTGAGGTGAAGCCAAAACCTCATGGTAATTCACAATCTTCTCGACCCTACTTCCGAGTTGCCGACTCTGCCAAGGCTCGTCACAGAGCTATTGCTTCTAGCCATACTCCAAAATCGGCGTTACAGATTGCAACACAACAGCAAGGTGGTGAGCTGGAAGTAAAAGGCCTTAATGTATTGCCTCGTAACATACAGCAGCTCAAAAATTATCGCCGGAGTGACCAAAAGAAAGATAGCAATGTGCTCTACAGTGTAATGCTTCAGTGCAAAGTATGTGAAGGCAAGGACGATGCCTTTGTTCGGGATGTGAAAGCCGCACCAGAACCGCAGTGTGTTCTGTTCAGCGAGTGGCAACTTTCAGACTTGAATCGTTTCGTTACTGACCCTCGTGAGTATTCAATTCTCACTGCCGACACTACCTATAATCTAGGCGACTTTTATGTCACACCGATAACGTATCAGCATCTGATGTTAGAGGATGTTACCACTGGCAGGCATCCTACTTTCATGGGGCCAATTTTGGTTCATCAACGAAAGAACTTTTCAGCCTTTAATTATTTCACAAATACACTAATCAGCTATGACAAGCAGTTGAGAAATGTCCGTGCTTTTGGAAGTGATGGGGATCCGGCACTGATCGATGCTTTTACACACAATTTTCCATATGCAAAGCAGTTACGATGTTTCATTCATCTGAAGCGAAATGTGAGTGAGAAACTAAAAGAGAGGGGCATCCCAAGTGCAGTAGCAGACGAGTTCCTCGCTGATATATTTGGAAAGCAAACTGCTACCACTTACGAGGAAGGGCTAGTTGACTCCTCTAATGAATCTGATTTCAAGGTTCGTCTCAACAGCTGCAAGGAACTTTGGATGACACGTGAAAGCACATACATTCATGAGGGCCAGTTATCCTTTTTTGATTATTTTTTGAAATATTATGCTGATGTGGTGTGCTATAATATGCTCAAAGACCTACGGACAGCTGTTGGACTTGGAAGCCCCCCTGCAAAGTTCACCACGAATGGGTGTGAGAGCATCAATGCTATTATAAAGCGCAAGGTCAACTTTAAGGAGACAGAATGGCCCAAGTTTAACTGTGAACTGAAACAAATTGTTGCCGAGCAAAGGGAGGAGACAATCAGAGCTATGTCTGGACGAGGCAGGTACCGACTGTGCAAGCCATACGATCATCTCAAAGTAGATCCACTCAAATGGGTTCAAATGACCCCTGAACAGAGGAGAGCACATCTTAAGAGATTTGATTCAGCACCGTTGCGTTTAATGTCTGGTACTACACGCCGTTTTTGTGCATGTCAGCCTATGACAAGTGAGAGCACTCTATCAGTTGAGCAGTTGCTTAGTGGAGACAATCCAGTTAATGAGCTGCAAGATGATAGATAGTACCAGCACTGAACATCCAATTCACACTTTGAGTGTATCTGCAGAAGAATGTGGAATTCAAACATTGCCATTTGAAACCATTAGTGCTATTTGGGTGAAGGCTGAACAGTACTTAAACTCAGAAAGGGACATTGTTCCAGCCCCAGGAAATGACAGCAAAGCAATGATGGTCACGTCAAAGTCATCGGTTTTCCCTCATTTTGTATCCAGTTCATCACAAGGTCAATATTCTTGTGATAATGGATGTTTGCAATGGAAGTCATCAAAGATATGTGCTCACACTGTTGCAGTGGCAGAAAAAAATGGTGATCTTCATGCGTTCTTGGAGTGGTACATCTGTACTAACCAAGAGCCAAATATAACTGCCCTTGCCATGAGTGGACTACCATCTGGACGAGGACGTAAAGGTGGTGTTCCTAAGCGGAAAAGGAGTGTTGCTAGTCAAAGGACACAGCCAGAAGTGGTGGTGCATCGTCCAGCAACTCGGCCACATTTGCCTGCCACAACCGTCTATTCGTCAGCATCATGTGATACAATTCACTCTTCCTCAGCCAGAGCACCTCCGTCTATTAGAACTTGTGGTAGTGGGCCTTTATCTAGAGTTCTGTTAGCTTCGGCTTCTCTGTCTGGCCAAGTTAGTGCAGGTAGTCCTTCCCCCTCACTATCTGGTATGCTTCCTTCAGTAGCTTCAGCTGCTTCACCTACAGTTGGTGAAAGTGGGCCGTTATCTGGAGTTCCACTAGCTTCGACTTCTCTGTCTGGCCAAGTTGGTGCAGGTTGTCCTTCCCCTTCACTGTCTGGTATGCTTCCTTCAGTAGCTTCAGCTGCTTCGCCTACAGTTGGTGGAAGTGGTATTAGTCCCTCTACGACTATGACTGGTGTGCCACCTTCAACTTTGAACTTGTCCAATCTCTTTCCCACCTTGTTTGGGTCGTTGCCGTTTACAGTTACCCAGTCTATCAACTCGTCGAGTATCAATGCTGCTGTATCTCAAAGCCAAACTCTGACTCTTCATCCAAATGTTGCACCGGATAATAATATTACTAACTCTAATCCATTCTTTATACGTTTTATCGCTGGCAACATTCGTATGTGCCAGGGATGTAGAAGCTCTTTACGTTCGATTGATGGTGGTATACCGCAGCCTCCATTCGATTTGGCCATTGCTCGATTTGAACGAAGATCATACCGGGATAAAAATGGCGAGCTGAAGACACCTGTTCGTGAACAAGCTGCTCATTATCACTTGAATGTTTCTTGTGTCAAAGCTGTCTCACCATGTTTCATACCAGCTCAACTTGTCATCCCTTCAGATATTCTTTCATCACTATCAGCAACACACAAAGAATATTTACGTTTAATGTTTGGTGTGTCTTTGCACTAGCCACCCATCACTAACTTGACTTAAATATCTTGGTTTTTCACTGCCACACAAACTTGATAATGCAAACCCCAATTTATTATTTATGATCCATATTTTCGAGTTTACAATGAAAAAAAAACTCTACATATATACATGCATGCTTGCTTTTGAACTCTGTTGCCGGGCCACCAGTATTATGAGCGTACACATGGGCATACCTAGGGTATGGTGCCTGGCCTCTACCCGCGAAAGTTTTCTCCACGAAAATTATTTTGGTTGGAAATGGTCGTCATCAAATCGCGCGTGATCAGTCCAAAATATCAGTCCACAGTCCAGTCCACGAGTCCAGTCCACAGTCCAGGGTCCATGTTTTGCACTTACCCAATCAACGGTTGTAGTTCGCGGTAGCAGAACGCGATCGGTCCAAGAAAGGCTCGAGTGTTGGAGCTGGAAGGTCTTCAGCTAGCGGAGGAAGGTAAGAGATCTATCAGAAGGACGGGCGAGAGTCGGCTGTGCCAGAGTAGCGATGTTTTTGTCTAGCTAGATATACCACGTGCAAGGTAGTATACCACGAGTAGATTTACCTTTAGCGAGCGAGAGTGGGTCAAAAAGTAGACAAAGATACCAGTCCTCTAGTAGCGCGACGAGTAGCTAAGTTCTTTCCTTGTCTTTCGATGGGTTCTGGCATCCACGAGGAGCGCGCGACAATATTTTGTATGTGCGCTATTTTTGACAACGCGAGTCCGTATACTCGATCTAAATTTAGTAACAATCACCGCTTATATCGTGACACAATGCCTTTCACTGTCACTCGACACTGGCGTAAGAACCAGGGGGGCTGGGGGGGCAGAGCCCCTCTGATTTTTATACTGCTGTACAAGCCAGGGGGTGGGGCTTGTCACAACGGATTTGGACCCCCCGGTCCAAATTTTATAAAAAATCTGGACCCCTAGGAACAAATTTTATTGAAATAAATGGACCCCTCATGACATTTTTGGACCCCCCAAGGGGTCCAAATATTTCACCTGAAATATTTGTTCCTATTAGGAGGAATTTGAACTTTAAATGCTGTATCATGTGTGTAACAATACTGTGTTGATAAAAACACAACCAGGTAGATACAAAACCAAAAATAGCTACTTACAAAGATCGCAAAACCAATCTACATTTGAATTATCCAGGGCTGCTGTAGGTACTGGCTGAACTAGACAGTCAACATGAAACCATTCCAAGCAGTTAGAGCACTCTACCATGTCTCGGTCTTGAACTTCTGGCATCCTGCACAGGCAATACACTGATATTGTTTCGGTGTATTTCACCTTCTTGCTTGCACGCCTCATCTTCAACAGAGGAAAAGGCAGAAGCTTTCCCTGCTTGAACCCATCATACAAATGCTTCCTCATTTCTGTCTGCTTGAATGTGCAAGCCCCGGGTTGCCCTCCACTTAGCAGTGCAGTTGCTGTGGCAATGGCAAAAAGCCCACAGTCACAGGTACCTGCTTGGATCTGCATGTCCATGATCTTCACTCTGATCTCTCTACTGCTGGTGTGAAGAAGGGCAGCAATCTGCTTGTGTACGCATGTACTTACAGACGGATACAGGCTGTCATACACAAGCACCTCATCTTTGCTTTCGGCTCCAAGATTGGTGATGGTTAGCCAGTGCCCGTGTCCATTGTACAGGATTTGGACAAAGTTACCAGACTCCACCTTAAAGGCCATTGTCTGACCTAAGCAGGAATCTTGTAAACCACCTGTGTAATATAAACTCAGTATAATATGGTTCAGAAATCTCTGGGTATAGATCTACTCATGCAAGACCTTACCTGCTGTTCCATACTCCTCCTTCAACAAAATCTGTGCAGCTGAGACGATTGAAGTGTTCAACCATCCAGCAGGATTGAATAAAATATCCCTATCCTGATTGAGCAAGGTGAACTTCTTGTTGGTGATCCAGACATTGACCTCCACAGAAGGCTGATATTTGTCAAGATCAATGCATGTGACCTTTTCAGTCACTTGCTTTTGATCCTTTTTCAACATCAGCTTCTTGGCTGCCTTTTTCACGTCGGTGTGTTTTATCTTCTTTCGTGGTGGTTCTATACCAGCATCAGTTGACATTGGCTTTGACTTCACGGGGGTTGACGTTGACGATACACCTTCTGTAAACTGTGAGTTAGAGTTTGAATACATGTCAGGATACACAATCCCCAACCTACTAGATTAGCTTACTTGTAAAGGCTGCAGCGGGGGCATGGGGAGAGGTAGAAGAGGAATGCTGTCATCACTGCCAAGTGAATCAGAGGGGCCACTGTGAAAATCTCCGGATGCAGCAACTTCTTGATCGCTGGACGTGTGTTCATTGTGTTCTGAATCAGGGGAGCCACCGTGGGAATCATCGGGTACTGCAACTTCTGGATTGCTCAAGTTGCTTTCTGAAGAGGGTGGTGCTAATTCACGGTCACTTGGCAGTGGTATATGGCATCTCTTGAGGTGAAATCCATTCACTCTGTCCACAACCTGTTAATGGAATTGTGACATAATTATAGCAATAAATTAATGAATAATTAACCTTTGTTCCATTCACTTCTTGCAGCTTGAATAGACCTTTTCCGAGAGCTGCAACAATCACAAATGGGCCTTCCCACAGGTAATCCAACTTTCCGCCACGCCGCTTCTTTCTTTGAAAATCCTTTTTGTAAACAAGGGACCCTGTAGTGTAGCATGAACTTGCTCCATGCTTTTCATCATAGTACTTTTTCTGCTTCTTTTGTGCTTTCTCTACATTCACTTTTCATCTGTTGCCACAATCAGGGTTGAGTTATTCATGATTGTGGTGTATCTTAGCCCCACGGTGTGTAGATATCAATAATTGTCACATGTGAACACAGATCAGTAGTTACTACTGATCTGTGTTCACATGTGACAAGCTAAGAGTCCAGAATGTCCTCGAAAATGCACTAGAAAAGCTCTCAGAAGGTCTAAAACTCCAAAATTTTCCTGGGGGAGCATGCCCCCAGACCCCCCTAGCTTTCACGTGCTACGCGCGCGTGAAGCGAGTCTTCACCTGCTTACTTTCAGCCCCCCTGCTCAAAAACATCTTCCTACGCCACTGCTCGAGTATAAAGTTTCAGTAAGCAATGCAGCTTATTCATGCAGGAACCCGGCTAGACGCTGTTCATGCTGTTCGATGTTCATTCAGGCCTAGTCTCGTTCCATGAGGGGGCGGAGCTCATTCTCGTGGGTGATGTACCATATAATCCATCACGAAATATTCTTTTAAATAGAAATATTGTTCCATAAATATACGGTCTATAATAACAAATATTGCTCAACAATTATTAGTAAAAATTAATTAGTAAAATTTGTGCTTCTCCAATAAACTTTCAAGTCTTGAGTATTCCTTGTTCTCCAGCGTTAACCTCAAATGCAATCCAACTAGCTAGCATTCCATGTTCTCCAGTTCTCCATGTGCTCTATGTTCTCCGCTGTTCTCCAGCGTTAACCTCAAATGCAATCCAACTAGCTAGCATTCCATGTTCTCCAGTTCTCCATGTGCTCTATGTTCTCCGCTGTTCTCCAGCGTTAACCTCAAATGCAATCCCAACTAGCTAGCTAGCATTCCATGTTCTCCAGTTCTCCATGTGCTCTATGTTCTCCACTGTTCTCCAGCGTTAACCTCAAATGCAATCCAACTATAGCTAGTACTCCATATTCTTCAATTCTCTTGGTTCTCCAGCGCTACGTAACTTCAAATGCAACCCAACTAGCTATAGCTACTTCTCCAGTTCTCTATGTTCTCCAGTATTGACCTCAAATGCAACCCAAGTACGTAGCAGTTCTCTATAATTCTCTAGTGTTCTCCAGTGCAAACTTCAAATGCAACCCAAGTATATACAGGGTTTCATCCAGTGGGGGGGGGGGGGGGGGGGGGGGGGGGGGGGGGACAGGGGGGAAGCTTCCCCTCCAAACTCCCTAGCTTCCCCCCCCCTAAGAATTTGACTTAATTAAATTAAGCATCATAGTATCACAATAAGTTTCCAAATCAAACCCCTTCATTTGTTGTTTGATCAAAAATTGCATGAAACGATCTGGAGGAATTAAAGAAATTCTCCTAAAAATATGTCCCAAGGAACTTGGTGTGCTAAATACGCCCACTCAATAATTTATTGCGCTTCCACCCCAAATTTTTGTCGCTAGATGAAACCCTGATATAGCTAGTTATCACTGGAGAACAGTGCAGAACATAGAGCACATAGAGAACTGGAGAACATTGAATGCTAGCTAGTTGGATTGCATTTGAGGTTAACGCTGGAGAACAGTGGAGAACATAGAGCACATGGAGAACATGGAATACTAGCTAGTTGGATTGTATTTGAAGTTAGCACTGGAGAACAGTGGAGAACATAGAGCACATGGAGAACAGGAGAACATGGAATACTAGCTAGTTGGATTGCATTTGAGGTTAACACTGGAGAACAGTGGAGAACATAGAGCACATGGAGAACAGGAGAACATGGAATACTAGTTAGTTGGGTTGCATTTGCAATTTTCGCTGGAGAACAGTGGAGAACATGAAGCACATGGAGAACTGGAGAACGTGAATACTAACTAGTTGGGTTGCATTTGTGAAGTTGTACTGGAGAACAGTGGAAAACGTAGAGCACATAGAGAACTAGAGAACAAGGAATATACTAGTCTGGAGCATTCGGCAAAAGGATTGTGCTAGAGAACATAGAGAAACGTGGAGTATGTGGAGAACTGGAGAACAAGGAATACTCAAGACTTGAAAGTTTATTAGAGAAGCACAAATTTATTTTTACTAAACAAATCTAATAATTGTTGAGCAATATTTGTTATTATAGACCGTATATTTATGGAACAATATTTCTATTTAAAAGAATATTTCGTGATGGATTATATGGTACATCACCCATTCTCGTTACGTATATATACGTACAACACTTTTTGGGCGTGGCTAGCTCAGCGAGCTGAAAGATGATTCGTTCTTCATGTTCTTCACTTTCTTTAGTCAATTGTAAGCAATAATCAACAGCAAGGATACATGATTGATTGGTTTTAATATATCATCTTCGGCAGGCCTGTCCACCAGGAATCTCTTTGTCCGTTCCTCCTTCGTTCCCTCACGGAGCTACTGCCCACCACAGCTCTACAGCTCAGTCGAGGAACACCCTCAACCTGTAGAGGGAAAGATTCACGGTATTACCAGGGAATCTGCATAGTCACATAAAATTCATATTTTAGCACCTTGTTCAGTGATATTTTAATACGTTTAGTGGATATTAATTTGTATTTATAGGAGAGGTCCCTCCATGGCTTAGTGGGCGACTAATCAGAAATGGCCCTGGGCTCTTTGAAGTTGGTGATACAAAGTACAATCATGTTTTTGATGGCCTAGCCCTGCTGCATAGTTTCACTATTAATGAAGGTATTGAATTTTGTTGCCCTGGCAAATTTTATGCCACTATCCACATATCGAATCTGATTATTCTCTCAGGCAAGGTGTCGTATCGAAGTCGTTTCCTGAGGAGTGATACCTACAAGAAGAACATGGCTGCTAATAGGATTGTTGTATCTGAATTTGGTACAGTAGCCCATCCAGACCCGTGCAAAACATGGTTTCAAAGGTACATATGTACCCACCAAGATTTCATTAATTTTAGGACTTTCGTCAAGGGGGGGGGGGGGGGGGGGGGTGCAAACGCGACAATTGCAGGGGAGCAAAGACTATAGTAGTATTTCTTCCATCCATGAAGAATGATGTAGTGCTCATTAACTTGATTATATTAGGGGCGGTCTGCGGGTATGCACCCCCAGGAAATATTTCAACCCCTGAGACTGTCCACTGGTTCCCCTCCATTTTAATAGTAGTCAAGGAAGTGGGATGTGTCTCCTACTGCGCATAGCGTGAAGCTTCAGCTAGTTTATGGATGAGCAAAACTGCCGCTTTGAACACTTTCACCATTCAAACTTTTTGCACGTACATGCTTTGTGTGTATAGATGGTGGCTACTCTCGGGGGGGGGGGGGGGGGGGGCAGCCAGCTTCCAAGGGGGATTAGTGCCCCCGCCCCCACTAAATGAAACAATATTGATTCACAAATATTATATTAGATATAAACTCCAGGGTATCTACATTATTTCAACAGCTGCGAGATCCTGGAGGCGCTGGGACAGACAACTGCCTCGTCACTGTTAATCCAGTGGGTAGTGAGCTGGTTGTGGCAACTGAAGGCAATTTTATCCATCAGATTGACTCTGAGACTTTGGATTCTGTAGAAAGGGCAAGTTGATCACATGGCATTGTACTGTGATGCCCCAAATCACTTACAGTGCTTAAATTTGCATTTGTAGCATCAGATATCGAACTATGTTGCTGTTAATATTGCCACTGCTCACTCACACTGGGACACTGATGGTACAGCTTACAATTTGGGAAACTCTTTTGTCGACGGAGCAATGTACAATGTGATCAAGACTCCACCTCCACTGCAGCAAGGTGAAGATTTTAAGCTCATCTGAGGCACTAAATACAGTATTATAATTATTTCCAGGCGAAAAGCTTCTAAGTAGGACGACCGTACTAAGCAGTATTCCTGCAAAAGATAAATATTCACCGGGATACTATCACAGGTACATAAAAGCGAGAGCCATGAGACTCTGTATAATAATACATGCACATATTACCTCTCTCGTGATTAATGAATTCAGCTTTGGCATGACTGAAAACTACATTGTATTTGTGGAGCAACCATTCAAACTGGAGCTGAAGAAGTATCCCAAGTTGCTACTACTGGGTAAACCAGTTAGTGAAATGTTCAGTTGGAATTCTGAAGAAAACGTAAGATACATGGTATTGTTGTTATCTTGTTTCATAGCCCCTCTCCATATAAGTAACTGTATATTTGCCTCTGACACAGATAAGGTTCTATGTTGTTGAAAAGGACACTGGTAAGGTGGTTGATGGCCACTTCGTTGCTCCCAGCTGTTGTATCCTCCATCATATAAATGCCTATGAAGAAGATGGTATTTGAAGTACTTGTCTGTGTAGCCATAGATCATATAATATGTCAGGGGTGGATCTGGGGGGGGGGGGGGGGGGGGGGTGTTGCTGGGGATTGCAGCCCCCCCCCCCCCCCCCCCCCCAAACGATTTTGAGCAGCCCCTCCCACTTATACACAAGGCTTACTTTAGCACGGCACAGTAGCTGCCACACTATGGTTAGCAGCAGACAAGCTGTGTAGTACATAATTGGCCTCAAACCAACAGGTGGTGCACGGTGGTTTGTGGTATACCTGAACATGGCTTCAGCTATGAATAATCTACTGTAGACCACAAGAGTCAGCAGTGGTGTATGCCAACAATGTTGTATTATAGTACCTTACTAGGTCACGACAGTCACTCTCTGATTTGTGGAGATGATTAAAAGTGGGCGTGTCTCATTAAAAGTGGGCGTGGTCGCAAAAAATTTCGCGCGCAATTATACCTACAACCCCACCATGCTAGATCCACCCCTGTATGTGCAAGAGCCATTAAATTTTAATGTGGTAATAATTCATTTGGTTGGGTTCCAGGGCATATTGTGGTTGATGTTTGTGCACACCAAAGTGGTGCTCTGTACGCTGATGCCTCTCTGGATCATTTGGGAAAGGCAGTGGTCAACTCTAAAGCTAGGCGTTATGTGCTACCACTGAACAGTAATGGAGATAAGGTATAATAATTATCTATTGAATATCCAGTGGAAAGTCAAAATTTGGTCTGTTTAGGATTCAAACTTGGTCACTCTGAAGGATACCAAAGCATCTGCAGTGCTGCAAGACGATGGTAGCATTCTTTGTAATCATCAAGAACTCTCTTCTCTTCGTAAGAAACAGTTGCATGATATGCCTGCAGCTGATGGCTTCTCATCATACTTTTGATTGCACACAATGATAATATACCGTATAGCCGGAAAATTTGGCGGGGAATTAAATTTGGCGGTTTGGCAGTTCTATATTACAACCGCCAAATTAAAATCCGCCAAAATTTCCTGCTCGCATATATACGTATCGCGATCCCGTACCGAACCGCCAAATTTAAATCCGCCAATATTCTTATAATAGCGATTTTGGGCTCAACCGCCAACTATAATTACCGCCAATATTTCCGGCTATACGGTAGCATTTGAATTTCCTCAAGTGAACTACGAGCACTACAATGGAAGGAAATACCGATTTATGTATGGTCTTGGGATAACTACTTCTCTGGACCCTGCAGATGTGAGTAGTAGCAATAATGACATTACTATATATATAACCTTTATGACTTTTTTAATTGCTGGCTGAGAAGATATTGAAGGTTGATGTGATGAATGGTGCTATCAAGTGCTGGAGTGAGACTGACTGTTCCCCTTCAGAGCCTGTGTTTGTCCCACGCCCAGACGCACAGACTGAGGATGATGGTTAGTGTTGAAATCAGTAATTATTGAGAGCAGCTAATGCATGCATTAAATTTTATGGAACTAGTTTACCCATACAATTCATTGGAACCTCGGTTAATGTTATTGTGTTTATTCCACTATAGGACTGCTTTTGTCGGTAGTGCTCAACGTTGAGAGAAAGTGCTCTCCCTTTCTTCTTCTGGTTGATGCCAAGACAATGGAGGAGACTGGAAGAGTGGAATTTGAAGGAGTGCAAATGCATAAGGACCTTCACGGCATATTTCAGAAATTTTAATTAGTGGACAGCCATTTTTATATGAAAAACTTGACCACATGCCTAGTATATAGCTGCATAATGGTTCATATGGTAAAAGGTCGTTTTAATTAGTGGACAGCTATTTTAGAGCCTGCTGTGCTATATGGTTCAATTCCGTTCTGTTCTGGGGAATCGGCTATAGCGCCATTGAGGGTGTGACTTAGTTGGGCGGAGCGCAACCTCCGCGCTATATATAGCGCTAGGTGTGGCTTATTAGAGGTACATATATGTACTAGGTGTTGCGTGGCATGAAGCGATCAAGCGATCTTTTTTGCTCTGCCAAAGAGTGATTATTGAGACGAGGTATTTCAATTGCAGAGAAGCCAGATTACAGCCCAGTCTAATACACCATGTAAGGATTTATACATCAGATGGCAAAGTGGCAGCTTGCCAGCTTCGTATTATTGAATCAAACGATTATGTTCTCCGTCATTCACAGGAGTGTGCTACGAGGAAAGTCCTTCTCTTCGACGAGCATCACCCTCGAGGCTACTGACTCAGCACACAGGTGAGTACAGAGGTCAATACCGAGCCCTATTAAAGCCACATATCCTCAGGCTGTGTTTATGTTTATAAATTCCCAAACACTCGTGACAAGGCCAGGCCTTTCCTGGAGGTGAGGCTAGTCAATAAAGACTGTAGCAGAAAGCTAGAGTAGAGATTCACGTTTTATTGATTCATCTATGTCCCCCCACCCCCCAACCAATCCATATCATTTCCCAGTACTTCCAGCCCAGGTCGAAGAGGCTCCATTGGTCTGCGGAGGGGCTCGGTAGGGAAAGGGGCAGCACCAGACAAACCTAAGTTTCTGCGGAATAGATCATCCCAGCAGCTGTTGACGGCCGATCTCCAGTCACCCCCGCCGGTGATGGCAGTCACTGAGAACTTCTTTGATTTTCGTGAAGAGACTACCAACTTGGACATCTGGGATGAAGACAACTTGGTGGCCAAACTCAAGAAAAACACTCCACGGAAGTAAATCATATTTCATAGCTACAAGAGCTAAGCATAATTACATATGTAGGTGCTCTATTTTTTGCCTTGCATCCACCCAGGCACCAAATATTAACATTATTTTGCTTTTATGCAACTTGAGGGGTCTGTTCTAAGTAGCTGTACAATTATGTCCATTACCTTGCTCAAATAGACTAAACATTTCTAAGAAGTGCTTTGAGCAGCGTCGCCAGTGATATGCAGTTTAGACTGGCGTATGGCTAGTAGTACACCCTATGTTATGTATCTCCAAAACCGATAGAATTTCAGCAGAATATTGTTATCATTTCCTGCTACCCTTCCCTCTCCCCTCAGTGTGTCCCACTCGAGTGCTGGCCCACAGCCCATAGAGCTCGACCAGAACGTCGAAACCATCGGATACACATTTGTTGATGAAGAGCGCTTGCTGTCTTCAGGAGATGGCTTACCAGGTATATAAAACAGAGCTATATACTGCTAACTTTCCAATCCTACATTCTGAGAGAGAATAAAGAATATTGGGATCTATAGATATAGTCAGCTTTTGATGGTTGTAAGGCACCTCAGTTGTTGTCCAAGTCTAATTTTCTGTACTAGTGCCAAGATCTAGGTAGGGAGTATGTTTTGAAAGTGTATATAATATTATCCATTGGTGCATGCCAATCGCTATCAAAACTTGTCTCCTAGCAACCCAGGAGTGTGGGCATACACTCCTTATTAACCTGATATACACAAATGGAGACACAAGGTGAAACTATAATTCAATGTGCTATGCCCCCATAATTTGTGTGGTGTCTTAAATTTCGCTGTGCTTGCATTTTTCCCATTAATTTTACATCTATAGCGAGTCCTCCACCTACTGTGAGTATGGGCGTGAAAACGAAATCTCAGACTGCCATCGCCACGGCAACCAATCCAGAGATTGCCAAACTCAAGCAAGAAATTGAAGTAAGTATAATTAATTTGGAGCTATATACCCTTATATATAACTATGGTACTCCATGTTATTGTTTATGCAAGTTATTTCCTGAGACCTACATATATTATGTACATGACCATAGATGCCTCTTTCCATTAGTTGCTTGTAACTCTGCCTATGACAAATTTAACTATTCTTTAATTTCTAGGAGCTGAAGTCAGCTCGATGGCGGACACCTCGCATCCACGAGACCATCAGCAGGTTGCTACTCGGAGAGGTATAATAATATATAGAACCACAGTAACTATTTATAGTGATGATACAATGATGACGTCATGTGTATAAATAAATAGCCTTGCTGCTTGGAGTGGTTCAAGTCGATGAGCGACAAGAGAGCCCTGCTGGACGCAGCCATCCAGACCTACGATGGCAACTGCATCATGGCCGTGCTCATATTCATGAGGAAGACAGTAAACCAAAGTAGGTGAACGATCAATCAGAAGTATAGGACAATGATTAATTTTTAATAATATTTATGAGGGTAGGGGGTACACAATATGAAATACACATAGATCTTCATTATCGTATCTTACCCCTTCTGACTGGTGCCTGTAGCCATTCTGCTGGGTATGCTGAAGAAGAGAGAGGAAGCAGCCCGCCATTACATCAGCTTCCTCAAACAGCTCAAGGCCTGGAAGGAACTGCACACGCTCTACGCGTAAGAGAAACCCCTATTAACATTGTTAATATAACTTATTGCTTGAAATTATGTTGACAGGAGGTTGGAATACAACGAAGAGATTGCTGTAAGTAAATTGTATAGGATATGCAGCTGTATCAAATTTAAACCTCGGCGCATTGTCTGGCAGAGAATATTAATTTTTTCCTTATTTGCTAGACACTATCCGGCAGAGAATATTTTTAACCCTGGGAACATGCGTGCAACACTGAAACGTGTAGCTAATGCCATTCAACGTGCCGAGGGTTTTGTTCTCGAAAGAGCTCTAATTTTTTCTTTTCTAGTATGAGAAGCTTCGTCAGAGTCAGTCTGAGCCGGTGCCGAGTAGCCGCATTGAGCTGATCAAATCTTGTCACTGGTAAGTACATAATAATTAAATTTTATTACTACCAATATATTATTGTATGTTTAGAAAGCAAATCAATTTCTGCCGATGTAAGTAAATGACATTAGCTGTAGTATATATTTGGTAGGAAGGTCATATAATTATTATACCGTCTCTCAATAGTAAAATCTAGCCTCGTCCCCAGGCCACTCCGACCCATGTTTTCAATGTTGAAATGTGGGAGTGGCCTGGGGACGAGGCTAAGTAAAATCTACATGCATGTATGAAATTTTTGGCCTTCAGTGATCCAGTTGCTTGCCGTGTATGATTGAGCATTCTTTTCTCTTTTTTTGGCTCCAGGACGTTTAAGAAATACCCGGAGTTGATAGGTGACACTAGATATGTAGAGGACTATGCCAGGCTCACCGATACTCAGAAAAGGATAGAGGTTTGTCCGTACATGTGTGCGATGATTACATGTAACATCGATCATGTGACTATCATGTGACCCATTGCTGGAACTACGTACATACAGGAGGCGGAGGGTCATGGGAATGCGGCGGTGCTGCGGGTCGACACTGTGCTGTTCACCTCGGTAGTGGACACCCTGCTACACTGCTGTCAGAAGCATAGGAGGCTACCTGAGGTAATAATTATTATAATAACGAAAAATATTTTTCAGACAATCAAATATAATATTATAGTCCGTGTCATTACATGAGGGCATGGATGCACATCCCAGAAATGGTATAATTATAGCAGGCTACAATGAGGGATACAATTTTCTTACTGGTAAAATAAAAAAAAAAATTATAACCCCATCCTCCCATCGACCTTCCGAGCTCTAGGCTGGAACGTTGGTCAGGGTACACTGCAGACATTACTGCAGCCAGTTAGGCTTCCATGTCACAGCCACAGGGGACCGAAGTCGGCCTATGGTGGATTTACGGGCTTTATCCAGGATGGGGGGTATTCGAGGGAGGAACCTGGGCGACCCCTATGAATATCATTAACTACACCGCGGCGCGCCAAAGTGTATCTCGTCAACGGATAGAGCTAAGGAGCTGAAACAAAAATCAGGATGTAGCTCTTAAGCAGATGAAAGCAGCTACCATGGTCCTGAACATGCTACTTTATATCTAGACTATACCATAGCGCACATAAAATTAATATAGCTAGACTGCATGCATACAATGTCATGTCAAATCATAATGATGTCAGCAAAAAATAATACTTTGGGCAAAAAAAGGTTCAGAAAGTAATTTGAGGAGGACTGGATTGGTGCATTTTTATTTGAATTTGCTCCAGTATTATACTAGTATTAAATTTTGCTTGCTAGCTATTGATGCAAGCTATAATAATAATATGACAATGTCATGTGCCCCCTCAATTTTTTTACCCCTCCACACAGGGTCAGACTGGTAACCCAGACGACTTGAGAACAGCTTTCAATATCCCAGAGAAGCAGTACCACCACGCCTGTCTCCTTGCACTCTGCCAGGACAAGGCTTGGAGGGAGGTGGAAGAGATGCTCACCTCTAAGGGACTCTTTGGCTTTGGCAAGAAGAAGAAGAGCCCGGTTGGTTTTGAGCGAGTGGTGAAGCTACTGGCCGGGGAGAAAGCGAGGGACTGGCAGAGGACGCCGGGAAGAAAGGAGTACAAGGCTCCGGAACCTGTGAGTGCTGTAGAGATAGCTAGGCTAGCCTCGTCCCCAGCCCTTTTGCGGGGACCTTTCTAGATCTCCTCCCCCTTAAAGGGCTGTAAACGGGATTGGAAACTGTTCACGTGAGCAATAGAACGTACGTATATGTGTATTCGCACTCCATGTTATGGTTGGCATTCTTGGATAGACCTTTCACCTCCCCCTCAAAGGGCCTGGAGATGGGGCTAGTGAGAGGATAAAAAAAACATTAAATTTTATTGTTAACTATTCCTCAAGGAAAATTAAAAATACAATGTGTGTAGGTCCTTGCAAATTATCTGAATGAGATTGATGACCTGGAGACTCGGCTTCAGCTGGCGACGGAGGTACAGGTGTTTGACGTTGGCATAGAGTGTCTGAAGCTGCTGAGAGACAGAGAGAGGCTGAGCAGCTACATCAACCAAATCCCCTCCAAGAGGCACCCTCACTTCAGACCAAAGATAGAGGCTCTGCTCAGAAACTCAGTAAGTACATGTATGCTACTATTCAAAAAAAATTTTTTTACTAAATTTTTTTCTTGATCTTGCAGCAAATCAGATGGAAATGAGAACGCAATAGTTATTATTGTATATAACTGTTTAGTGGTATTTTTTTTTAATAATTATAGCACATGCAATTATATTTTTGTTATAAAAAACCAGATACATGACATTGTACGGAGTACTGAGAGGTACTTTGTAAGTATTATACCAACATGCACATAATTATAGGTCTATAATATCAATTATAGTTACAGTACATACACAGCAGCTGTAAAAATGACATTGTAAGACGAGGGGAACAAACTAGAATCAGTCTTTTTTGGTGGGAGAGCTGGAGGAGTGCTTGGAGAGCATGGCTCTTTTGCTAGTGATCCTGTATGGGGACACGGTAATCATGGGGGAGGGGCTGAGAGTGGCAGCCATGGGGGGTTCGGAGGTCGCCCCATGACTCGGTGGCTTAGATTTTTTCCTCTTTTCTCTTTGATACGAATCCAAGGACGGTGCTAGGTTGGACCTCTGCTGCCAGTGAGACCCAGCATAGTTGGTCAGAGTCGCTTTGCCATGTTCTTTGTATGTCACCTATAAATAAAAATAATTATTATACCTGACTAATAGTGGAGCATTATATAGTATAGTCTGAACACAATGGCACTGTAGAATTATTGTGAGAGAGATGCCCATACATGCTTTATTATTGTTGAGTATGGATGGGGATTGCTATAAAATTTTAATAATATAAATACTATGGCACTCCACATACCGTATCTTGTAGTCCGCCCAGTGACTCCTGCACAGTCTGTAGCAGATGGACAGCCAGAGGTCGAAAGGCCACTCTGCTGCCCTGGATCCTCACCGTGGCATCATTGAGCAGCTGCCTAGCCGCTGGGATGTTACCGGCTCCCGCCATCGAGTTGGCACGACTGAGCGACTCCGCCACCTCAACGCGCATCTTGTGCAGCTCGATCTCGTCCACGTAGTCCGAGGGAACTGGCTTGGGGAGCGTGTTATTTCTAACAACCTCCCCCTCCACCTGGCCAGTATTCGGCTTGCTGCAGAGAACGTCAAAGTATTCGACGGAGCAGGTAAAGAGAGCGACCGTGGTGGCCTCTTGGATTTCAGGCGCCGAGGGGGCTGTGAGTTTGGCCAGGATGCATCGCTCCTCTTCGCAGTAAATGTCGGGAATTGTCACTTCGTAGCACTTGTTGGGCTCCTTGATCACCGTGTGGTAGGTGGTCTGGGGCTTGGTGATGGTCACATTGTCACATGCCTTGATAGTTAGCCGAACATTCTGTAAGCACACCGAAAAATAATAATACTAGCTTAATATTAATGAAAATAATTATTAATGTAATCCCACCACACACCCACTAAAAATTGATATTGAGTTGCAGCATTCCTAAAGGTCAGATATTTCATAATAGCTATGCTACCACCCCCAAGTACAATCCTGGTGCAGATTCCTCTCCCACGCAGCATAAGGTGGGGGGTGGAAGGGTATACATGTAATTTAACCTGTTCTGCTAACCTGTGCAGCCACACTGAGCAGTCCTCCTAGGCAGTCGCAGAAGCTCTCGGGAATACTGTCACTGTTGTCGATGTAGTAGAAGAGACCATTTCCAGCGTCAGCCACAGCGTGGAGCAGGTCTGCATCATGTTCAGCTCCGAAACCAAATGTGAAGACACAGGCTTGTCTGCCAATCTGACGCAGCAACGACCTGAAAACATCATTAATATATGACTATAGGATTACTGCTTGGGGGTGGCACAGGCCGAAAGTTTAATGTCAGGAATGTATATTATGTTGACACTAGCAGATCAATATTATAAACCAAAAAACTTCCCCTGCTGAATGACTGTGCAATTTATCTTTTCTTCAACTCCACACCACTAGTGCTTACTGTGTTCTCCCTAGGCCATGTCAGCATAGCAGCCCCCCCCATCCCTTCGTATGCACATTTCTTTGATGTGGTAACCAAAATGATTGATGTGGACACAAGCTCCACCCCAAGCCACTCCCAGCCACTATGTCCTGGGGAGGAGAACCCTGCTGCTTACTTTGTAGCTTTCACCAAAGCTCCCTGGTCCTTAATCCCAACATTGGCTTTGCCGTCGGTGAAGAGAAGCACTGACTCCACGAGGCACGCCTTGTTGGCCGGGACGCGATAGAGTGCCTCCAGTGCGGCCAGGAGACCTCCACTGAGGTTGGTGTGGCCTCGCTCCTTCATTGCATCGATGGCACGTTCGGCTTCAAGCTTCCCAGCTGAATCCATACGAGTTAGGGGTAATTGAACACGAACCTGCAATTATATTAATCAATATTCCACCACTTAAAACTAAAATTAATTAATTAACTCAATGATATCTGATGCAAAAAATAAATTTCTATGGAGAATCAGATCGTAAAATAAAAATATTACATCGTGGTCAAAAGTGATGAGACAGAGCATGTCCTCAGCTCTCAGCTGCTGCATCATGAACTGCAGTGTCTCCTTGACTAGAGGCAGGTGCTCCTTCATGCTCCCGCTACGATCTATCGCTGCACAGATCGAGATCGGCGCGCGCCTGTCTTCGTCCGGCTGCAGCCTGGCGCGCAGCTTCGCCATGACTGTCATCTCCGTGCGTGTTGCTGGCACCTTCATGTACTCAGCTACAGCCTCCATGACCAAGGCTGGACAGGTTGAAGGATCGCCATCTTTGCCAGCTCCTTCTTTCGGTTTCTCCCCTCCTCCCATAGTGATTGTAGTGTGTCTCTCTTTGTCGATTTGCTGAACTCAAACTGAAGATGCTTGCCTAGAATTCTGAGTTTGTCGATTTCTTTTACTCACGATCATGACGATCGACAATGATCCAGCAGTGTTTATTGTCTAAATTTAGCCATGACGTAATACACAGCTGCTATGCCACATCGTGACGTCATCACCCGCCGATGGCTACACAATTCCAAATAACGCCCACCTACTGTTGCTCTGCTGCCCTTTCACACAAAAAATGGCGTAAAGCAGCTGAAGCGCCGTTTTCGTGTAGAGCGCTCGCTATGACCCGTTTCGACAGTCGTTGAAAGTTTCAAGAAAAGCAGAAAACTCTGAAAGAGCGAACTCACTTCTTGCAGGCTGACTGTTCGCCCAAGAAACGTCTTTCGAGTTTGAAATAAAAAGGGTTCTCTGGTGTTTGAAAAATGAGGCGAAGAGGCAAGCAAACGGAGTACCAAACTGCGATAAAGAAGTTTTTAGAGGAGAGCAAAGAGCCTTTGAAGAGATTAAAACTGCTAAAGCATGGCATGGGTAAGTTTTACAAAAAAAAATCAACAACAAAACAAACCCTTGAGAGTACAGAGTAGGCGAGGTGTATTTGTTTGTGTAGGGGTGTTTGTTGAGTGTTGAAAAGAGAGCAGCTAATTAGACTGAAGAGGGTGGGCATTGTGTGTGCGTGGAGATGCCAAGGGGTGTGAGCTTGTGGCAACACTTTGGTGGTGCCTGCCTATAATATTATTGTATAAAATTAGGCCTATAACTGCTCTGGCAAGTTAGCGTGCAAGCTACACCATTACCGCTGCACTACACTGCGGGCACTTTTCAACTTTCACTACCAAGTCACGCGTGTTTGTAAACAACTTCTATTTAGTCTTTGTTGGCTTATGCACATGTAGAGCAGTATTCATAAACACCCTAAGGAACAATCTTAACGTCCACAATTCCAGGACTTGGGGATTTCTACATATGTACTTGTGGCTGTGAGCTTGCCATGGTGTGCTGATTGGAGAAATGTCTTTATTTCTCGATTTTTTGATGGGATATGCTTTGTATGGGGGATTCTTTTAATTTTTGTTACTTAATCTCTTTCCATGTCACCCCATGTCCACAGAGAAGAGCACTATTGATGAAGTGAAGAAGTTCTACAATGACCACTCTTCGACCGTTTTCTATGTTATCTACGGCTCCTTCACTCAAGTTGAGCAAACCATCTTGGACAGAGGTAGATACGTACATGTAGTTTATATGCCACACCCTCTCACCGTAGTTCAATTTATGAGCCAGGATGGCAACTTGTACATTTCTGGGTTGGTTTTTGGACGATAAACCTTCCAAATTTTCACGTATGCATGTGTGTTTCGTGTGTGTGTGTGTGTGATGTGTGTATAGCAAGTGGTGGTTATCCATCTGTGGAGACCCATTATTATACTGTTATGTCTTGTCCAAAAGCAAGCATAGTAAAATGACTCCGATTAACGCAGGTGTAGTATATATAGGACATAGTGGGCCTACGAGATTCATTAATTTCCATTACTCACTGACATGAGTATCCCCCCACTCCCCCCAACAACAACAGATCCATAGATAGTGAAAATTTGATGTGTGTTTAGCTTAGATATGTATATAGTTATGTGCACATGCTATTCCCAGTGTTTTTGTGTTCTGCAGCCGGTCGTGGTAAAGGCTACAGTGAGAGCTACCTTCGGGATCTCGTCGAGATTGTCCTACCAGCACTAGAGGTACATATGGATGCATACCCTAACTGATATTTTGCATATTTTTTTTTCGGTGGGGTATGTATTCTGAGGGTGTGAAGCTGAGAAATTCGTCACACCTTGCGGGATATCACTGCCCCTAAATCAAACTAGTTAATGCCAATACCCATGGGCTGAAGAATGACCATGGGTTGACCGAGATATCTGACACTATTCTTGAAAAAACATCTCCCTTTTTGGAAAAAATTGCAATATCCAGTGATTGTTCTGCACCCATTAGGTAGCCGGGAGTTGTCCTGAGGTGACGAATGGGCTGTACTGATTTCAGGGGCATCCTGTAATTATTATTCTGAACATAATATACTGCCCTATTTGTGGAAATTTTGGTCATAGTTTACTCCTGGTGGTGCACTTGAGTAAAATACGCATTGTGCATGAACCTAGTGTATCCAATTCCTGCCTTGGTCTATGCTTGAAGCTTTACTCCCTCCTTACCTACGCATGCATGGATATTGTACATGTACTTGGCATGCTACACGTAGTGAATAGCTTACATGTACATGTACATGTATATACATAAGAATGTTGAGATTTTGTTTATTGACAGTGTCTTGTGTTCTGTCTACCTTTCCGTAGCTTGTCCTTGTGGTTCTTCCAGAGATGATTCACATGAAGTGGCAGTACAATAGCATATGTAAGTCGATGAGAGTTGACCATTGTCCCCTGACTTGTGGTGTCTGTTGCTGTCTGTACTGTCCTTCTGTCTGTTTGTTGTTTGTGTGATGGGGAAGCTCCCTTCATTTGATGGTTATTGCAGGTGCATGTACATCTAAGTGTCAAGCCTTGTCTTCTTGCTGTAGGTTTCATCATCAAGAAGTTGTTGCATCCGGAAAATCATAAGAAGGTATGAGTTTATGCGAATCTTATGCTATAAAAATTATGATTCTCATCTCTCTCTCTCCCCTCCCTCCCTCCCTCTTCTCATAGCTGAGGCAGTTTGGTGTGAAGCTCCTCATCCTGTGGGTGCAAGCTCTTCAAGAAAATACTGATGATGCGTGTTTGGAGCTATTTGCATCAGCCATTCCGCACTTTCCACCGAGGAAGACGCCAGAGGGCCTCCCTGTAGTCAACCCTTCAGCTAGTCTGCCTGCCAGTCTAAGCCCCACCTCTGGCTCCGCCCCTTCCGGTCTCAGTGATCGCTATGGGGTCTATGTAACATCTGAAGGCACTCAGCTGTCTAGCTACAAGTATTCGTCCTGTATGAATCTTGCTGGTGCAAGCGCTTCGAAAGGTTAGTGTAGTGTCATAGTAGTACTTACATGTAGGTTATACGCACTGAAAGTGTATCAAATCATTTTTACTTCCTCTCACTAATGCCGTAATTTTGGGGTGTATAGGCAACGACCACTATAATCCCTACATCCATAAATGCCATACATACACAGTATCTCCCTCCATCCCCCTTCTCTCTCTCTTTCTCTCTCTCTCTCTCTCTCTCCCTCTACCGATACTCGACCTTATTCAGAGGTTGTGAACAAGCCCCAGATCCCACCACTGCATCCCCAGACTTCAGCAGATTCTTCAGACGAGGCCACTACTTTGGAATTGATGGAGTACTTGCTCAAGTCTCTGACCCAGGTGGACGTGCTCTATTGGGACGACCCCTCTAATTATATCCGAGGATTTGCCTACCTGTTCTTCTCCTTCAAGCTCTTCTTTCTGGCTTGCCTCTACAAGGATTTCAGGAGCAGCTCAGGCCTCTATTCACCCTCTGATCCACCTGATATAAGTAAGTGGAATTCATGTCACTACTATGCTAATTTTGTCTGATATCTAACCTATGCGCATCTAAGAGTACGGGAGTATTCAGAGTACAAGTAATAGCATGTATGTACATGTATGTATGTATGTACGTAAACTATTTGTAGGAGTCGACATTCATAGTATACCCAAACAATAGCGTATTTGTCCAGTATATTATTGTAAAAATTATTCATTATCATACGTCAACTTTTTCTCCAGAGCTGCCCACCCCTGAGCGCGAGGAGCACCAGAGCCTAGAGTCTGTTGTTGAGGAGGGCCAGGCTGAGGGGGGTGCCCCTGGTGGAGGTGATCAATCAGCCTCAGGAGAAGGAGGAGGGTCTGCTGCTCAAAAGAAGACCTCTCCTTCTTTCCCCAAGCGTAGAAGGCAACCTGCCGAGGCGTTCCGATTATCTGCCGTGATCAAGTTGGACTATGACCTTTCCGACCCGATATATGCCGTCATTAAGGATCTAATTTTGAAGTACGTGCTCATGTGGGTGTTACCTAGCAACAGTCAGCAAAGAGGGGGTGGGATTTCTGGAAGCCCCGCCCCTTCTCCCTTGTTGCCCCGTCGTCCCAAGTTCGTTCCGAGTGGAGTTGAGCTGATGAGAGATATGTGGTTCACGTCACGTGATAATGTCAGCATGCTGCTGGAGATATGTCGGCAGGGATTTCAGACATCACTTGTTCCGACGTACACACTACGAAAACTGATTGGACTCTACTTCCACTGGGAACAGGTAAGGGTCGTCAATTTCCTTACTTTTGATAGTGATAAGTTTTATGCTTGCTTTCTCCTTCCTCCCACCCCCTTCTCTCTCTCTCTCTCTCTCTCTATCTCTCCCTTTCACACACACACCCAGACTTCTGTGAAGCCTCTCTTCATGCAGGAACCCCCAGTGCGCAGCGTAGGCGAAGTCACCTCTGATTTGAGCACAGCCACTGGAGATGACCAGACCCCTACTCCCAGTACCACCACTACCTCAACCAAGCAAGGAGCCTCAGCTAAAGATGGCAGTGCTCTACCTCTCTCCCAGCCGTCTGTAGTGTGCTGGGAGAAGCTGAGTGGTTATCCGGGGTACCAGCCCCTCGAGGTCGAGGCTGGCTTGCAGGCGTCTATAAGGACGTTTGTGCTACACACACAGCAGATTTTCTTTCGAGAGACGAAGAATTATGATGAGCTCATGTCCCAGGTATGTGGAATACTACGATGATGATGCATAGCAATAGGTTGTATGATGGTGTGGTACGTGTGATTGTGTGTATAGTCAATGGCTTTTATTTGAGTTTAAGTGGTAGTATAATTAGAGGTTAATGCATATCTGTGTAGCCGAAAGAGACTAGAGTACATACATATGTCAGTGTGTAGTGGTACATCGACTTGACTGTGTTATGAAAAATTTTAGGTGGAGTTGTGTCGAAAGGTGATTCGTCTCTATCAAGACATTGCTGTCTCCTGGGTCATGGACAAGGATACATGGTATGTACTTGTGCTCCATGGAGAGATAATTAAATTTCAGTTAAAAAATTAAGTAGTATCTAGTGGTGCCATGTTACTCACATTGTGAGTATGGAAATTATGGAGGAATTGTGATATTAATTGTTTTCACAGGGAGTACATGCTGGCAGTGATACTTCACGTTACCTTGGAGCTGCTCAGAGGAGACCCTCCTGATGATCGCGACTCCACTCTGGGAGGGATACTCGCTAACACAATCTTGAAGGTAAATTACACACATACCATTCATCTGTACCATGAGTATGAGTAGTTAATCGAATACAACGTATGATCTAAGAGATTAGCATTTTACGAATTCTCATAACGTGTATGTAATATGGAGCGATTGACGACCTTTACTAGGAAAACGTGCATTTTTCAAAATTGAAAAATTGTTTTCCATACGTTGTATTAGATGAAGTACAGTATTCAGAGGGTAGGGAGCATGGGGATTTCCAGCCCCTGAGATTGATTTACCCTCCCTAGGGCTTAAGTGTACGTAGAGAATAGTAGTAAAGTAGTACCTATCTCAAGTCCCCCTCCTGAAGAACCAGTAATAATTGATTGCATAAATCCCTGTATATATCCTTCAATTTGTACTCTTGCTACATACATGTATATAGACCCTGTTGGTGTGCTACCTGCGAGCATCCATGGCGTTCAGCGTTGCTCCCCAGTTGTGGGACAATCTGCTGACAGTGCTGTCCTCCCTCACTCTGTGGAAGGAGGTGGTCGTTCAGTGGAAGGTATGCTTTAATTAATATACGATTGTAAATTATTTTTTAGGAGTTAGTACTGATAGAACAGCGATGCTTTATACTTTTGTATAATCTCTCTCTCTCATTCACTCTTGTAGCAAGTCATGGACTCTATAACTCAAGTGTTAGCCCAGACCGTCTACGATCTCAACGTCAACGACCTCCCCCTGGATCGGCTCGAGCTCGAGGACCAGCACCGTCTACAGCAGAAGACTCGACTGAAATCCCAAGAGCACATGACCGCCCCAAACCCTCGCACCAGCTCTTTCACGACCATCAACGTTGTCTCCTCAAATCGAAGAGATTTATCAACCTACACTCCTCCCACTATACATTCACGGATACTGGAAGCAGCAAGTGAACGATCTACTTCGTCTGTGGGAGATATAAATAGCAAGAGACGAAGACTGACTAAGGCACTCACAGAGCATCCCCAAGAAAGCCCACCCATGGTACCGAGGATGGATAAGCGATATTCAACACCCGATCACGCACCAATGATACGAAAGGTGCAGCCTCGAGCACTCTTGAAGGTTCATGCGCCCACGATTGAAGAAGAGGAAGAAGGTGGAGGAAGGGCTATCCGAGGGGATTCCCCTTCTCTGGAGGCGGGGCCAGATGTTGCTTTGGTACCCAGAAGGAGCAGCTCTTCAATTGGTCAGCTTAGCACTCAGAAATTATCCAATGGAGGCTCCCACGAGGAACCTTTGCGTGTCGATTTGTTGAAACCAGGAGCAATGTCGTCACCTGGGGCAACTTCACTACCTCCAGAGATGCTCTTCGATGCCATTCCCGAGAGTTCAAAGTCCGAGGAAAAAGCCAAGCCATCAACAGATGTTAGCAGTGCGACAGCCAGTGGGGAGCCAATTAGTGCTAACGATAGGGGGCCTCAGACAAAGGTAAAAGATGCCCCGTCAGCAAGATTGAAGAGTGAGGATGGAGAATCAGAAGGAGAATCTGTCATTATAAACGTCCATGCTAAAAGTACGAGTCCCGAGCCCATTCCAGAAACTGTAGCCAGCAATGCCAATCTCATCAAATCAAAAGACAAGACCAAATCTACTTCACCGACACAAGGCAAGCTCGAGGTGGACGGAGAGGTAAAGGATGGGGGCAAGGGCCATTCTAAAGGTCGAGAGGGGTCAAAGTGGTTTCCATGGCGATCACAGACTCTGGACAGGCGTAAGGGGAAGTCTGGGCATGGGGGGAAACCTGCCATTGCCCCTGGCGATTTGGTGCTAACGAATAAGGGTTTTACAAAAGATTCAGAGTCCAAAGGAGGTCAGAAGTACAAGAAGAGACAACTGAGCAGGTCCGATTCTGATACTTCAGATCTCCGTTCCAAAGCTGAAGCGGTCAAAGGAGCCAAGAAAGCGGCAACAGGGTTCTCTATAGAGAACATTAGCGAAGAAAGAAAAGGCCAAAGTATGTTCATCACACCCCTCCATCGCTCGCTGAGTGACAGCAACATTCCGACTCTCGTTAGAGCTGAGACCACAGGGGCCTCCCCATCCTCCTCTCTCAATGCTAAAGCACTGGACGACTCCAATCTACCAACATCGACGAACCTAATGCTTCGACGTGTAGTTAGCTCAGGAGATGCTCCACCTCTCACTCGTGAAAGCGCTCTCGAAGCCAGCATGCACGAAAAGGCACTAGACGATGTATTTTCAGCCTCAATCATACCACACTCGCATGATGGGATGCTAGCAGCTCAAAAGATGGCATCACCAGCTCGCCACCCACCACTCACTCGTGGTAAGCTGTTGCGATCGGCTACAGTGTCCGAAGAGAGCATGGACGAGACAATTAACAGGGTTCGCCCCCTGGCTGAGGATAACGAGAAAGAGAAGAGGAAGTCCCCGCCCCTCTTGGTGCTTAGTCCAACTTCTCCCGTTCAATCGAACGTCTTGTCTCCTGCATCCAGTCCTCAGGGTATCGGGTGGACCCCTATCGTTGCTGCAGTTATTTGGTGCCGAATGCTTCGTATTCTTGGTGATATCAATGATATTCAGGATCCCGATATTCATGCTGAGGCCGTGGACTGTCTCCAGGACACCTGGAAAGCACTTTACAAGGTACATACATATAAGTAGTGAATTTTCTTTAGCACTTAATAACAAGGAGCCTGCTTCACAATTGACATCACTCAGGTATGTATAACAAATACTGTGATCTGATTGGTCACTCAGAGACCCGAGGCTGTTCAAGTAGTAGCATCCCAAGCAAATCAAAGTGAAATCAACTGACCAATCAGATTTCTGACCTACATTACAATTGAATTACCCTGCAATACCTTACAATACCTTACAATACCTACAATACCTATATTACCCTATAATTGTAACAAATACTATAATCCAATTGGTCACTCAGAGGCCCGAGGCTGTAGCATCCCGATCAGATTCCTGACCTATATTACCCTATAATACCTTACAATACCTTACAATACCTACAATACCTACATTACCCTATAGTTGTAACAAATACTGTGATCCGATTGGTCACTCAGAGGCCCGTGGCTGTAGCATCCTAAGCAAAGCAAAGTGAAATAGTGGATCTCCAACTGACCAATCAGATTCCTGACCTACATTACCCTACAATACCTTACAATACCTTATAATACCTTACAATACCTACAACACCTACACAGGGGCGGATCCAGGATCTATCAGAGGGGGGTTCTTACTAATGGAATGCGCGCGAAGCGTGCGCGAAAATTTTAAGCCACGCCCACTTCGCTCGTTGACCACGCCCATTTCTCGCTAGATGGCATGTTCGTGGGTCTTGTAAGGCGCTCCAAGACTTCAAATCGACCAAATATTCACTAAGAAACCTCCAAGTAGGTGAGCTAGAGACAGAGGCTTTAGTACTGTAGCTAGCTAAAAGGAAGGGGGGTTCTATGAAACCTAGATTTTACACTACTACACAGGCTAAGTACTAGACAGCTAGTCAGAAAGGGGGGTTCGTTCGAACCCATCGAACCCCCTCTGGATCCGCCACTGCTACATTACCCTATAGTTGTAACAAATACTGTGATCCGATTGGTCACTCAAAGGCCCGAGGCTGTAGCATCCTGAGCAAAGCAAAGTAAAATAGTGGACCTCCAACTGACCAATCAGATTCCTGACCTACTACAATACCTTACAATACCTTAAAATACCTTACAATACCTTATAATACCTACAATACCTACATTACCCTATAGTTCACAAATACTGTGATCTGATTGGTCAGTTCGTGGTGCTGCAGCCTGGCATGCGCTATGCACAATGTGTACTGCATGCGCAATTTTGACAAGTGGAAAAAAAATTTTTAAAAATAATCCCAATCATCCCTCCCCCCAGGCCGAGGTGCCGCAGCTTCGGTGATCCGTTTGGGAGTGACCCTGCGGACATTACCGCAGCTGGCATACTTCCAGGGATGGGGGTATTCAAGGGAGGAACCTGGGCGACCCCTAAGCCATATATGCCCAGGACCATGTGCAGTTTTCAGCTGCAGGTGCCAGAGGGGGTACCCCTGACACCGTCTAGCCCGTTATCAATAGTCCCTCCCAGAAAATGCTATTAATTTTATTGAGCTGGGACAGGGGGTAGCAAAACGCGTATGGGTTTCACGTTGGAATGTATGACGTAATTAAGAGCTATGAATATCATTAATTCTATACCGCGGCGCGCTCTGAACTGTATCTCAGCAACGGAGAGAGCTATGAAGCTGGGACAAAAACCAAAATGTAGCTCTTGAGCAGATGAAAGTAGCTACCATGCTCCTAAACATGTTAGACTATGCCATATACATACCAAGTTTCTTCAAAGACACTTACATGTCATAGTATAGCAAACAGTAATAGTAACATTGTAACAGTAATAGTTATGGAACTGGAACAAAGACCAAAATGTAGCTCATAAACGATGTCACAATCATGGAATAATGGCTAATATGCATGAGAGTTATTCACTGTACTAAAGCTCACAGAAAATCTCATTTCCCTAGCTTATTTATTCTATCAATTCATTATTTCCAGATTGCAGCTAACTCTGGTATTGCTCTGGGGACCCAGCCGACCCCTCCCCTCCCTGCGTTCATGCCCCCTCTCTCCCTCCTCCTCCCCTGGGTGGTCAAGGCTTGCACTATGCCTCACTACTTTGAAAATGGTCGTACTAAGGCCTACCAGCTTCTCTGTGAGATGACCATCCATCACTGGCACACTGCCCCAACCTTGCTCCACCTCACCCACTTCTACAGACTCATGCACGCTGCCCTGCAACCATCTTCAGTGAGTATTATGTGTAGCATGCTAAAATGTATGGTAAAAAAAATAGTGATTTTGAAAAAAATGTGCTTTCTGGTAAAGGTCGTCAATCACTCAGATTTAGTGTTTTAAAAAATTGTAGTATGTACAGGTGTGGAATTGGTCGAGTGCTGGGCAAAAATGAAATTTTGTAAAAAATTTCGGAGGAACTGTTGCATGAATCGATTAATAAGTTTCATGTAGTAGTGCATAAGGATTTCTTTTTCTGATATGTTATGATAGTCCATCATTTTGTAGGACATGTTGCCCGTTGCAGTACGGCATGGCAGTAAGCTATTCTGCCACGGTTTGATGGGCTCCAGTGTTCTGCTCAGAGACTGTATCCAGGCATGCTCCGACATACTCACCCACAGGAGAAACAGTGACCCTCGTGCCGAGGCACTACACCTGCTGGGATCACTGCTGTTTCTACCGGAATTCAATTCCAGTGTTCCCATTCCAGATCTCTCTACTGCACTGTTTGAGGGTGGGGACAGATCCGCTGTTGCTTCCGAGGAGGAAGGGGGCGTGGTTGCTATGGGCGTGGTCAAGAGCAAGGGAGTCAGGGGTGCCGAGTTGAGAGAGAAGATTGTTGCCGTTTTGTTTGAGTCGGCGAAGAACGAGCCAATGAGAATTTGTCGCTGTTCTGCCCTTTACCAAGTGGGTATGCTGATCTACTCTGAGCTGAAGTGTGGACGTCCTTCCAGCAGATTGCCCGAGGGTGTCGAGATTCTGTTGGCTTCGCTACAGGTAAGGGTCGTCAAATCGTTATGTTTGGTAAGGGGTCGTCTGGCAGCGATGTTGGTAAAGGGTCGCTGATGAGGTGTGTGCATGCTATATATAGGACATAGCCAGGTGGTTATAGAGAGTGAAATGTGTTTTTGCTAGATATGATAAAGATAAAAGGGCATAATTTGGCCTCTCAGAGTGACTCCAGAGTGACACCGAGTTTATTTAGATTACCTCACCGATTTCCTAGCGCATTAATCATACATTATTCATCATTACCTCATTACCATGTAAAGGTAAACAGCCATTGGCCATCTAAGTATACAATATCAACAAGAGGATGGGATTTCCCAGCTTAGCTCACCCCCCACCACCTCAGGCTTTGCTGACACAGACTGTGTACTTAATATTACTTTCCCAGCTCCCCTTCCTCAATTGCATCGGGTCCTTTCATCTACTTATCATAAAAAACAAAATAACGATTCTGAAAGCTACATGTATGTATTAATGATACATATTTATGACTACTGTACTCTTGTTCTGCAGTTTGCTGATCGAACTGTGGCCATGTCAGCCATAGACATGACCAGTCTACTCCTGGAGGTCAGTGTTCCGATGAAACGGCTCTACCCCTCCATGCCTTCCAAAGTACTCGAGGCTCTCTGCTATGCTATTGCAGGTGCAACTATACCCCATAGTCGTAATGTGTGTATGCTACCAGCTGTAGCTATGAAGTGTGGCCGTATTTGCGTTTTTTGTGCATGTGTGTGCACACATTGGACACATTACTGTATGCTGTTAAAGTAAATGTAAACTCTTAGCACACACAGTCGACTGTGCGTAAGCAAGTGATGTCAGTCTTCTCTCGCTATCTTTCCCACTTTCTATCTCTCTCTTTCCCTCTCTCTCCCTCTCTTTCTCTCTCTCTCTTGCTCTCTTTCTCTCTCTCTCTCTCTCTCTCTCCCTCCCTCTCTCTCCCCCATACTTCAGTATTCATGAACAATGAGCAAGAAAAAGTAACCTGGGTGGACAAGATTGTAGTGACTCTCATTCACTGTCTTCGTGATTGGCTCATTACCCTCCCCATTCAGCAAATGATGACTGAAGGCAGCCTCTCCCTCTCCACTCTCAACTCTGTCTTTGAGGTAAGGTGGGATGGCCGTTTGAGTCAACCACATTTGAAAAATCCAAACACTCTAGCTTTATTAGACAAAGGACCACATTTTAGTACGCCCTAGCCTAGCACGTTTATTTATTGGATAATTCCAAAGTGTGGTCATAAACAGGATACATTGCCCTGCCAGCCTAATTTTTTTTCTAGTCGCCCCTCCTATCTCCACTTCCTCCCTCTCCTCTCTGGTAATATTTTTCATGTGGCAATGTGCCAGATATTGAGCTCCACGCTTATAGTAATAGTATGGTCAAATTTTCAGCCCATCCACCCACATGCATGCATGGTGCATCTTCCCAGTATTGAAGCCACAAGTACACACACACGTACCTCCTTCACTCATAATATTGGCTATATCTGGACCAGTGCCTAGAATACTTACATACATACACGTAATAATATGACATTGAGTGATATGAATACGTGATGGTGTTGCAATACGGTGTGACTATAATATTACAGTAATCCTTAGCCATGATTGCTCCAGTTCTATGTAGACTAGTGTGGGTTGGCCTTGCTGAGAATCACGGCTTGGCAGTCGGGGTGGATAGAACAGGAAGCTGTGGTCAGTGCTAGCAAGAAAGGCAAGAAGCTAGCTAGAGGTGGAGCGATCATGTGCTGCTTGTTTGGGGTCCACCACTATCACCAGTCATTCCCTTGGCCCCCCTATTAAGAGCTAGCTATGTCTTTGCCACTATATACGTACATACATACATACGTACATAGCCCAGCCATCACTAGTACTGTCAGAGAGATCTATAGCAGTAGCAAAAACATCGACCGTGGACGTGTGGAAACCATACTCCTGCATGCGTAGTCTACGATGGTCGGCTGTTCTGACATGCTTAGACGTGTAGGGCTGTGCCTGGCTCCTGCTCTATAATATTAATATGCTAGTTATGTACCTCATACGTTGTGTACTGCTAGCTCTAACTAGGAGAGGTGGTACATGTAGCTATGTACACATAATTATGTACAAACACCGAGTTCTACCTGCCAAATAGCCTGGAGAATAATTATGAAGTACAAATCTAATGGTCTAATTGAGTGGGGTGACAATTACTTAATATTCTAAATATGAGCGTGTAGCTTCGCCATAGCGGGGTGTGTGTGTTGAGACTGCCACCCCCCTACTGTAGCTGGTGTGGCCCCTGCATGGACATTAGGAGTTGGGATGGGTGGCGAAGGTGCGCAGTCCTTATCGAGTTTTAGTGTTGAAGTCCGTCCGTCAGAGTTTAGCCTCCGCAAGTGATGTCTACATACGTACATGGGGGGAGGGAGGGGGGAGCACCAGCCCAGAGTCTGTACTGTCTGCATACTGCAAATTGATGAAATTTTGTTGTTAGAATGAGCCATGCAATGTACATTAACTTTGAGCGTAGTAGTATGACAAAAATTATCAGCCATGAAAATAACGAAATTTTGAGCATGAAATAATGTATTGTCATGCTCATAGGTTGCATATGGTGTGGTACAATGCAGCATTGCTACATTTGTACGTACGTACATAATATTATGTAAGACATATGTATGTTCGTATTTAGTGGATACTGATGAAATCGCAATTTTCTCTATTGCCACATTTGGATTCTGCAAGGTGTATCATGTGGTGCCATAGGACGTGCAGTAATTAATGTGTTTACATGCCAACTAGGATACGTAAACGGTATATGAATAGAAATTGCCTGGGCTTCGTCATACAGAGCTATGGATATGCAACTCCTAAACTTTCTCATATATAGCGACGTGCATGTCTTTTGCAGGAAGTACATATATATTATGTGTAGCTGAGTGCTGGGAGGGCTCACACACATACACATATAAAAGATTGAAAACGTTTTATTTTTTAGTAGTACCCACCCCAAGAACAAATATGCTATAGTGTTCAATTACCTGATGTCAAACATTTTTGTGATAAAAATAAATGAAAATTTACTCGAAGATTTGTGCATGTACACATTATTGGTATGTCTGTACTGTGGTTTATAACTCACTAGAGAATCCTAATCCATTTTCTCCCCCTCTTTTTACTAATCAATAATTGATGACTGTTATTATATCAGTGACTGTAACAAAGTTAGTCATAATTAGCTAAGTCTTGTTATGGCTCTTTATGTGCGTGCGTGCGTGTGTACCCGTTTGTTTGACATGATGCAATCGATGGAACACTTACTTAACTCATTATTAAGCTTAACATACACGCATATTGTCATGTATACATGCATACGCTCGTACATAGACTCAACTACACCATTATTATCCATAAAATACATAAATATTAGGGGGGTTTTCGCCACTAAATATACGTTATGTTAGCTAATTGCATGTACAGTGGGGCCAACACATTTCACTACCCAAGGGATGCATTTCTTACAAATTAAGGGCCGCTTATGATCTTGAAATAATCATAATAATAGCAGTGTTCTCCCTAGCATACCTAAGGCATGTTGGCCCAACAAGCGTTCAGTACAAAATTCCCTTTGATGTGGGGATGGGGATAATCCAAAAGCTTTGTTGTGGCTACAGGCTCCACCCACACTATGCCATCCTGTCATGCCTTGAATTTTACTTGGGGAGGACACTGAATAGTACAGATCCAAGATTTTGAGCTCTACATGTACGTATGTCTTCATAAGGAAAACCTTAAATAGCATATCTTCTGTAAAATAATTTTGTATGTAAAGCTCTCCTACGTTACGCACAATTTACTTTGACTTTGAGTAAAATATGTTTGTAATCTGTAATAGACCGGAGATCACTACATTTGATAGTATCCTGTCGTTAGATACGACCGGATAGACATGATGGATTAGAGTAGGAGGGGGATATATGACATTGTATTATTTGTTTAGCGGATGTAGTGCTATAGCTAAAGGGATGGGGTTGGGGGGCGTATTGCTAATTTGAAAACAATTATCTGTCCGAGCCATGTAGCTGAGCGTGATTGTGTGCTTAGTCTTTCTGTACGTGAAGTTCCCTTCGGTGAAGTGCCGTGGGTATGTACATGTATATTATAGTGAATGGGAGGTATTTGAAGAAATGTTTCATTTACGGATATTGAAAAGCTCATGAATAGGCCATGAAGTTGCCATCAGACGATAACTATGCTTCCATGGCGCCAAATGTTTGCAGTGTTTTAGCTTATATATCGTAAGAGAGGAAGCCCCTGTCTGATTACATACATGCGTTAATGAAATACTTTGTTCCATAATAATATTATTATTATGTATCTATCCCCATAGTTTGTAATACTGAAAACAATATTATGGTACTTTACTTTACACGTGGGTCCTTCCCACCCACCACCTCTCTCTGAGAAAAAAAAAAAAATTCTCCCTCCTCAAATCTTGTTTACCATCAGCCTAGATCTTCCGATGACATTGATGCGTAGCCATGGCTCCCTACCACCCTAGCCAGCTTATTTCATTCTCCAAGCCCGTGTCATCCCTTTTTCTCCCTTTGATTTCAGCGTACCAGAGGCAATTTGCTATCTCTCCACGCCCTGTGTTAGATATGTAGCGAGGGTCACTTATGCAGGCATACTAGCGTACGTACATGTACGTTTATCATCTGTGGGCGTTTGGTTGCCCATTAGCGTTTCTTGGCAAGCGGCTACAGCTTGCCTGTTGTTTTTCAAGTGGTTGAGCTTGTCTGATGACAAAACACTCTCTCACTGGCACATGCACGCCAGCGCAAACAACAATTTTGGCTGCAAAAGTGCTACATGCGTTGCATAGCTGGCAAATGTCGGAATTGGGTGGGTATATTTTTTTTCAATTTTTGAGATATTTGTGTACGATTCTTCATGCAGTTGTACTTTAAATTATTATAATATATTATTATGTATGACATTGTGTGTATATTGGTACTTTGGGAAGCAAAACTAATAATTATCTTTCCTACGTACGTAATTTACATAGCAAATGACCCATAATCACATCATGCATATAGCCACATGCCACATGTTTATTTACACAATGTTTGCACATAATTATTAAACTATTTTGCTTCTCCAGCCACATGCATGGATGCACTTGTATACAAGCATAGTTAGCTTGACCATAATAATACCCCCCCCTCACTCTCTCTCTCCCCCTCTCTCTCTCTCCCGCCCCCCCCCCCCCCCCCCCCCCCCCCCCCAGGTTCTCCAAACTGCAGCTGGTACCTATGCTAGTGCCAAACAGCCTGTGTTGAAGTCACCAGTCAAGTCTCGTAGCTTCACCATCAGGAACCCAGTCAGTGGCGTACAGCTAGCTCAGCTGGACACTGTCGCGACGAGGTCACCTAGGGGTCACTCTGGCCGAGGCTCACGTATACAACTCAACTGGAAGATGAATGGAAAAGGTAGAGAACTGGTACAGTACATGTGGAATTTTTAATCATATGCAAAGATTGCAAAGATCAGCAATAAACTATGCGCTTTAGTCTGAGATGGCTATGTGGATAGCTAGTGCACCTATTATTACCAAGGTAATAATTTTGACCTGGAAAAACTTTGCGCCTTAATCAAAATGATCAAATCCTTCAGTTTATCAGTGATATTTCTTTAGATTTTTGCCTCTCAACCTTCTTATAGCAGATTAAGATTTCTCTCTATAACGTGTGTATGCGTGCGCATGTGATAGTGTTTGTGTGTGCCGGTGTTTAGATTAGCGGGTCAGAGGGAGGGAGGGAAGGGGAAGAAGGAAGAGAGGGCGAGTCAATCTGACAGTCTAGCAGTCTTTCTCATGTCAATATAGGCTTTCCCATGACATGTACATGTACATGTATGCATACCCTGCATAGCGCAAGCCTAAGTGGGATTACCCCAACTAGCAGTGTATGTATGTATGTATGTATATAGCGTCCTCTTATGTGTGTCTAGCCTATGGTTGATGGTCAGACCCACCCAACCCCCAACTGTCTGCACACAGTAATTCTCTCTCCACATACTCACACACACACTCATATTCTCTGGCATGGGCACACATACACAGAAGGCCCCAGTTCTCTTTCTTTCAACTTGGGCACATCTCCTAACTTTGTTTGTTGCCCATATGGGAAGGTCTCACACTAAATTGGTCCAAGTATGGGTTGAAAGAAAGCCCTGCAGTGTGGCTTAGCTAGCTAAGCTTTGTGCAGCAAAGCCTTTGATGGCTCTACACTTCAATAGGGTTGTGGTTTGTCTCAGGTTACCTTAGAGTAGCTCTCTGACAGGATATCCAGTCAGGAAAGCATGCTCACCTTTGTAGATATCCCTAGCTACATACAGACATACATACATACATGTGCATAATGCATAATGTCATGAGCCAATAATATGGAGCAGTTATATATATATGGCTGTATTAAATATTACAGGAATTTAGGGCTATAATATGTATGTGGATCATAATGGAATAACGGAAACATACAAGTGGGTGGGTGTGGTAGGTGATTACTATACCACAGGAATGCCCTGCTTTCAACAGCCCAGTCAGCTGATTATAATATTTTAGCTAATTAAACCGGCTGTTTACTGCCTAGGCAGCCCTAGCTATATTATAGTAGTAGGTATGTATGTATGTATATGTATGTATGTATGTATGTATGTCTGTATGTTCACTACCAGCCCAGCCCTGTGTACTGGCTTGAGGTAGCATTGCTGTGGTCCTTTGCCTGCCCCTCCCTCTCTCTCTCCCTCCCTCCTCACTAGTGTAATGTAATTTTTAGCATGCTAATAATGCAATAATATGCTCAGTACTGGCCTGTATGTTGTAATGTGGATCTCTGCTAATTGCTAGCATATGCTTGGTTCTGTGATAAAAATGTGATAAAAATAATATGTGGTTTACAGTGGCTACTTAGGTACAATAAGGTTGCATGGCTTAATTAAATTCATTTATTAATGTATTTTCAAGCTATACAGTGTATGTGTGAATTATTACATTAAATTTTTGGCAGAGAATTATCATTTGGCAGTTTGGTAGTCTGTCTTTGCGAAATTAAATCTGCTGGTATTTCTTACATACTTGCAAATGGAAATCATATGCTGCAGATTAATTTTAATAGTGCTTTCTGATGGACAAAAGGCATTCAGTCTAGTCTATAACTAGCCTGCCAAAAAAACAGGTGCCTTGCCCTGTTCAAATAATGTTATTACCAATTTAAAAGGCTATCATATGTCCAAGTTATTACAGTGAGCATGCTCCAGTAATTAATTTTATCAGCTACTTCCCCTCTCTCTCTCTCAGTCTCTCTCTCTCTCTCTCTCTCTCTCTCTCTCTCTCTCTCTCTCTCTCTCTCTCAATTTACTTTAATTTTCCCCCTGTATGTACACTGTATGTTTGTGTGTATGTGCAGCCATGTAGGCATAGTAGAGCACTATTATTGCTCAGTGTCTATGAATGCGAAGTTAGCCTGGGAAAGCTATGCTCTCTTGTGTGTACTTGTACATTGAAAGCATGTCCCTTCAGGCTTCCCCAAATGCATTTCTATGATTACCCCTTTAACCCTAGGGGTGGAATACATAATATGAATTATAGTACAAGGGGGAGAGAGAGAGGGATGGAGGGGTTAGATTGTATATTTTGAGGGAGTTATATATGTATTTCAGTTATGTAATTATAATTGACCTAACTGTTAGTACGTACATGGAAGGCTGCTGATGCCAGGTCAGAAGAGTGGTAGAAATCTGAAATATAAGCTGTTTACGAGACAAAATTATTTAACCCTTGGACACTCCTCCTTAACCTCCCTTCTCCCTTGTGTGATTTGCGAGGAGAGTATGATATCACTATTGGGTGGCTAGGTTTCTCTTTAATTTATTTCAAAAATATTAACTGTCTGTAAATTGAATGGCAGTCCCTCCCTGGACACTCCCCTCCTTTCCTAATGTGATAATTGGAGACCATGATGTCATCCAGTGGTACAAATGCTTAATAATTATGTTTCTCTTTCATCCAATTAGTGGCAGCTCCTGGAACGCCAAAGGTTAATTAGTTTACAAAGGGAGGTAGACCCGTGGGAATGAATATTACTATTCTGTGTTCCCGTGAAATGGAAGCTACTCCCTTGCTAATTTTGCTTAAGGTGCTAGAACATAGGATAATTAGCGAAAAATTAATGATGGCATAGTCTAGCAATTTCCTATGGTATTTGAAGTTCAAACATTATCAGGACATTATTCATCCTGGTCAGTAGACATCTTTATGAATATTTGCTTGTATCAGAGTCTACTACAAAGTAATCCTAGCCGTGTACATGTACGTACATGCATTTTATTAATAAAACATATGTATTTCTTTATACTATGTGATGTCACGTATTATTATGGTAATTCTTCTTTAGATATTCAGTTGTCGGAACGTCCCAGTATCCAGGATGAGGACAGAGTACAGATTGCCGCCAGATCTGTAAGGGAAAAAAAAAATCAACATTTTCCGTTAAATTCTTGTGCAATATGTGTTTATAGATTGCATTGCAATTGGTTGAAAGAATCAGAGATAGATTAGAAATATTTTACAGTCTACATTATTGTTGTAGGTGCTGACACACTTGCTCAATCTGCTCGGTCACTTTCCATTCGGCTGTGGAGCGGCACAGATGAACTCTGTCGTTACTGAATACCACGATTCTCCCAGTCTGCAGCACCTGGATGAACTCTCAACGGAGATATTCGACTCCCCTAGAGTACAGGTAGGTATGGATCGAAGGTCAGGCTTCTAGCTAGATTATATTATGTAGAGGGAGAGGGGGAGAGAGAGAGAGGGGGAGGTAGTAGTAATGGGCGGTATTGGAAATAGTAGCTGACGGTATGTTGTTCAGAAATATTGCGGTATCACGGTATCCACGGTATGTGGGATACATGTAGATATGGTAATGTATTATGCTATAATTTGACAATCAAGCATTAATGGCTACGACATTGGTACTTTTCAAATCTGATTATACAAATTTATGGAGCGATTTGTATATTTTACTGTCATTTATTACGGATGGAAGAAAATTATGATGGCAAATACGGTATCACGGTATTTGTATGGTTTAACGGTTAATAGTCAATACCTCGGTATCACGGTATGGACGGTATATTGCCCATTACTAGGAGGTAGGGAGAGGGAGAGGGAGAGGAAAGAAAGAGAGAGAGAGAGAGAGAAAGAGAGGGAGAGAGAGAGGAAGGGGGGAGCAGCCCTTAATTGGCTCATGGTGTCCACCCACACAAGTCATTGCCTGGTCTCTTTGTTGTGCTTCTGTGGCTTGTGGTTACCTGGAATAGGAACCAATGCTATGCCTATTGTTATATAATTAGGATAAAAAGGAATGCATTTTTAACACTCCCTCTCTGCACTTCTTACACACATACAGTTTTTCTCTTTCAACAACACTGCTGTGGTCACACTTGTGGAAATACCGACAAAAGTGAGTTCACTTTATTCTCTAGTTTGCTGTGCCAACAGTTTATTGTGCCTGTTACCCCCCAACCCTGCCTATATCAGTACCCTAGTACCCCAGCACTTAACGATGTAATTAACAAGGGTTATAGTAATAATTACGTAATAACAAGGGGTGTTAGCCCTTATTGGTGTAAATAACAATTAATAATAGTTTCACTGCATTGTCTTTCTTCTCAATTCGGTACTACCTATTTATGTAATATTATGTCCCCATCCATATTGCGTATAAATTGGAAATTCCAGTAATTTGAAGCGTGTACTTGTACATATAGCTCTTTGTAACATAATCATATATATATGCGGGTTAACTACCATCAATTTCCGAAAGTATTGTGGCAAACTTTTTTTCCCAGAATTCACATGTTCGTACCCCTAATATGTTCTAGAGTGGCGTATATAGACTTTTTACTTGGTTGCTGAGCATTCGTTAGTTGAGTCGAAGACTATGCTAAGAATGTAGGCTGTGGTTAGGGGGTCTAATTGGAACCTCTTGGGCGACACAGCCAAAGGAATTTATTTCAAGTGTTGTTGTCGTTGCGATTGATAAGTTGTTGACATTGACGCTGATTCGAAGCTTGTGCCAAGACTTTTACAATCCCAACAGCAGCACAGTTGAAGAGTGCAATTTGTTGGGCATGTACGTACGTGCACGTATGCTTGTGTTTAATTATCATGGGTGCATATTATGTGATATTAGTGGGTCCTTTTGACCAAATCAGATCACAGTATTTGCTACAACTGTGATCTTGATACAAATATTGTTATATAAGCCTTGTTGCATGTATATTTTTGTATTGTACTGTACTTGCTAGAAATCTTGTTTTTCTGATCCGATAACGCTGAACGACTACAGAATACTTACAAAATGACAGCACGGAGCGCGCGCGTGTGTGTGTGTGTGTGTATGTGTGTATGCTGCTTAGACAGATACAGTTATAGCTATGGCTGGGGGTTCTGTGTGGACTGTAATTGAGAAATAACATTCATTATCACTAATTTCTCTGCATATCCTTTCAGCATTAGATCTTCCTGGTATGCTTATAGTAGTAGTGATATGTTTCTCTAGGAGCATATACTTGTGCAAAAGTACAGAAAGAGCAACCATCTATCTATGTCTTTTTGCTCATTTTATATACAAAAATGCTTTCTTATAATATCCCGCCTAATAGTCGCTACTTCAAAAGTATGAACTATTAGACAAGTGGTGGGCGACTGGTTGGTGGTTTTTGCGATTAGGAATTGGCTTCTCATAGAGAGCATTGAAATTAGGGCATTTTATTGGGAGATCGAGTTTCACGACGAAAATCATATTATACCATCTGCCACTTCACAAGCCAAGAAGCCAAGAAGCCAAGCCTTGCCTTGCCGAACAATTCACAGGAACAAAACTGAATGATATTATGTATTGATAGAATAGCAAGTTGTGTGATGGGTAGCTTAGGAAAAAAAACACCCCCAAAGTGTGAGCTTATATCAACTCAGGCCCTCTCGCCACATCTTAGAGTCTTGGGGTATTCATTTTCAAGTGGCATGGAGACATTATCTCTGATTTTTGAACATCATATCGGGAAAAAATCCTAAAGAAAGCATATTCAGCCACAATGCTCATGGCTTTTGCTCTGTTTCATGTATAATTATATGTATGGGTATCGACAAAATTTTAATGGGACACATATTATAGTTTGCTATTGACACTTGTATGCAGTCCCATCTGCTGTTAAAGGTGTGTTTATGATTGCCCTAAAGTAGTCTGGACACAGTTGTTTTATTTTGAGTTGTCCCAAGGATTTTGAGAAAGAGAGAGAGGCTGGCTGCATGCATGCATGTACATGTGCATGTGCATGTGCATGTGTGTGTTTATGTGTGTTGAAATGTTTCAAATTATAGATAATGTGTGTACGTTTGTGCATGTGTGTTGACACATGTTTCCACACATCTTCACACATGCACACAAACACCCTCTCTCTCCCTCTCTTTCTCTCTCTCTCTCCCTCCCTCTCTCTCTCTCTCTCTCTCTCTCTTCTCTCTCCCTCTCTCTCTCTCTCTCTTCTCTCTCCCTCCCTCTTTCTCCCCCTACACACATACTCCCGCACAGATTGATGGAGTGCCTAGTAATATCGCCACGGCCAGCTATCAGACTCGTATCATTGTGCGTGACGTGACTGGTAAATACGCTTGGGACTGCGCTGTGCTATATGGACCAGAAATCCCTTCACATGCAAACGGTAAGCTCCTCGTTATCACACACTCAAAGCCTCCGGGTGTAAATGAAATTTAAGTGGCGGTATAGACCTTATATAGTTATCGTACATGTAGGTAATCTTTAATAGCTGAACACATGTTTTGTAGCAGTGCAAATGCAATTATGAGCTGTAGCGCTCGTCATGCATGAGTCAATTCAATATTTGTTGTCGATTAGATTTTGTACATAATATTTTGCTGCATAGACACCCCAGAAGCCACTGTACTGTGGCTACCCTACATATCATGTATATAGTTAGGAATCGTATCACCATGTCAGCGGAACTTGCATTAAAATTAAATATTAATTTTGTGTGCATGAGAAATTTCAATCTTGTGGATGCTATGCTAAATTCAATGTCTTCTAAAGCTATACTAGAGTCATGTAAAGTGCTGATGTAGCATATTGAAATTTCTATAAGCCTTCAAAACGCTACAAAGGTTGGGGAGGTCATGAATTCAAATTAATTATTACCGTGAACCCTTACATAATTGTGTACAAGTGTGCGTGTCTGTTTGTCCTAAACTGTGTCATGTACGCTATGTACGCTATGTACGAGTGCACATCCAAGCGCTGGCGTTGCGGTTTTGCATAATTATCTTAGCAAGCCTTGGACAATTGGGCAGTTTGCAAACACTGTGTTATTGCATTGCCCGGTAGCTTGTTCGCTGGAGCACAGCCAAGAGTCTGGTCTGTTCCACTACGACTGCAACACAGGGCTGCTAATTAGCACTGCTAACCAAAAACATCTTCGACCTTCTGCAACCTACAAGTGAGAGAGAGAAAGAGAGAGGGGGGGGGGAGAGTCTGCCAAGCTATAGATGTTGCATATTTTTACACATACGTAATAGACACTTTTTTTGAGCCCAAAGGTTATTTTTTTTACGAGTACTATTAATATTGCCCAGTGAAATTTCTATTTGCATATTATTATCATAATTATGTGTGCATATGTACGTATGTAGGCATGTATTGTTCTTTTTTTTCCTTGGAACTGACCCGTTCCTTTGATTCTATTTGTTCTTTGAGCGTTTGGTTATCATTTACTCTAGTTCTGGATTTTAACGAGGCAGGTAATGAGGGGGAAGGGAGGGGATATGAGGGGAAATGTAGTGATAGTTCGTTGTCTATTGATCGATTGTCTAATTGGAGGATGTACTAGTTCAAGAACAATATCCAAACTGTACCCTTTTGTGTGGGTGAATTCCAATAGCTCATGTCCAGAAATTAGTAAGTAACAAAAAAAAAAAGGATGATGGCCTCTACAGACTTGTGGTCTTGAGAGTAGCTTGATCGGTAAAGGGTTGCTAACATGGCCTGAGTACTATGTCGTACTAATCTCATGGTGTGGCGTTCATACGGCTGCATCTTGTCAGAGAATGTTAAAGGCAATGTATAGCTTTTTTTGATAATGAGCATACGTATTTTCCTGTATGTTACGTTTATAGATCAAAAGGGCTCCAGAGATGACAAATTTTTTATTTAGATTACCTAAGGGATTACTCGTGCATTACTCATCATTACCACACCACCCAGGGATATAGTCCTTGTAACTATATTATGATGTCATGGTGGTAGAGAAATTCTATTTAGCGATAGAAAATATTATCATGACCAATAACAAGAGTGCATAATAATGATTACCATATATGTAATTATGTACAGGAAGAAAATTTTAAATATTTCATCAATATTTTGCTAGAAATAGTGGTCCCAATATCACAATAAGGAAGGTATGAGTCTTAGGTGGAGCTTGCAACGGATATCAAAGCTTCTGACCCTTCCTCATTCCCATGTCAAAATGAATACTGATGGAACATCTGGGACCAATATCCTTTCCATCCCTGACATAATTATATATACTATGCTGGGAAAGCATACCACCTTAGGTCCATGTAGCTATGCTCCAGGGGCCTGAGCTAGCTATGAAAGAGAGCTGTTACCAAGGTCTCTGGGAAAAGGCGTGGAGTTATGAAGCTTGATATCAACCTATCAAATGGGACACCAGAAACCTAATTTCCTGTGTATAGAAGGTGATATTATGGCCTAGCCTGAGGCGCTGGGCCTAATTTGGTTGTGGGATTCTTTGCAGGTTTGCATATCAAAGCCTGATGTCAGCAGCTCCTTCTTTTGATTTTTAGCTCAACTATGTAGGGGAGTATGTAGGTATGTGAGTGGGAATTTGAAATTTTCTCTTTCTCTCTCTCTCTCTCTCAGCTGTTGTGTAATGGAATTAGAAAAAGCCTCATAAATTCTCTCACAGTCTGGCCAGACTCATTTCTCAGATGCTTGAGGCTTGAACATCAACATCAAAAGCCAGTTCTCTGTCACTAGCTTACAACCTTGTTTTTGATAGAGCTTCCTGTACAAGTATAGCTAGTCTGTGGAGGTATGTAAAATTAATCTGATTGACACTGACTTGTGTATGGCCATTCCAGGTGTCCTTTCCAGTGAACCTTTTTTCAGGTGGTCTGGTTCAGTGGCTGACTCACTTGATGATTTGCCTGTGCTAAGCCACTACAGAGTAGCTAGGTAGCTATATCCACTTGTGCATACCAACCTGTTCCTGGTACCACAACATGATGGTTCTGCTACTAAGGATTAGGTTAACTAAGTTTGGTTGTGTTATGTGTGTGTGTGATTGTGAGGTTGTGGTGTTAGATCATGCTGAGAAAGTTTGGCTTGTGGGCTGTGAGGGCTGATGAGAGAAGAGTGTCACTGTGACAATGACCTTTGTCCTTCTCAGCACAGCCAGTAAAGAGTGCTTAGTAAGTCTGTGCAAGTGTTGTGTATGGAGGAAGGGAAGAGAGAGAGAGAGAGATGCGTGACCGAATACCTACAAGCCAAATTGCAACTTACATGCTGTTTTTATATTTCCTCTTTCATAATTATCAATTACACTAATTATCCACTTAACCGTATCATAAGTGATTCCTTCATCTCTCTCTCCGCTCACCTTTATCAAAAGTGGTCACTAAGTTATCTTGAATGTGTACACATCTGACTCGATGTGCCTTGAAATTGGATTTCAGTGTATTTCCTTTATCGTTTGTCTAATTTGCTTTCATGTCTTTCAACATAAGTGTTACTCTTCAATGGGGGTTGCTGGGTCTTCCTTGGGCTTTGCAACATATTCACTCCCTGCTCTCATCTGTTTTTCCTTAATTTCAAAAAGAAGTGTATAATAATATATTGGTTGTGATGATATTAATAATATACGTTGCTATATTTGATTCTTTGTTCCGTGCTATCTCCTTTCCCACTGTCTGCCATGGTAAGCTCGCTTTGATGAATATTTTCAGCGAGTGTCTGGTATTATTAATTTTGCACAATATTTGTGGATAAAATTTATGCAAATATTGTTGAAATCTTCACGATAAATATTGTCTGCTGTATAGTTTTATACATGTATTTGACTGGTAATGCATACTGTACATATGTGGTTGTACGTATATTATGTCAGTAATGCGCTTGTGTATTTGTGTCTATATACAAAGAACATAATAATATTTTTGTTATAATAATATTTCCATGTGCTTATTTTACTGAACAAGGAAGTGTTTTTTGCAGTATGAAATAAGACCAATGCACAATCCAGTGACCTCTCTCTCTCTCTCTCTTTCTTGGAAATAACATTGCATTTATACACTAGTTCACTTATATCATCCCTGTATCCTGGATGAAATAGTACAGCTCCACATGTACATATATCCAATCTAGACCCCCCTTTCCTGTATTTATAGTGTTTTCCCCCATGTGTGTGTGACCTCTCTCTCTCTCTCTCTTTCCCTTGGAAATAACATTGCATTTATACACTAGTTCACTTATATCATCCCTGTATCCTGGATGAAATAGTACAGCTCCACATGTACGTATATCCAATCCAGACCCCCCTTTCCTGTATTTATAGTGTTTTCCCCCATGTGTGTGTGACCTCTCTCTCTCTCTCTCTTTCCCTTGGAAATAACATTGCATTTATACACTAATTCCCTCATATCATTCCTACATCCTGGATGAAATAGTACAGCTCCACATGTACGTATATCCCCCCCTTTCCTGTATTTATAGTGTTTTCCCCCCATGTGTGTGTGTGTGTTCACAATCTGTTGTCTGTTGTGAGTGAGTGTGTACTGTTCCGCCTACTCACTTACTATTTGTTGACACAGTGGGGGTCTGGGCTGGTGTCAACATTCAGCCAACCACTACACATTCATACATATTCATGCATGTACATACGTATACATACAAGTACATACCTGCAACCATAATATGACCACAGCACTGGAACACTTGTTTGCGCTCTCCCCCCTAACTTTAGTATACAAAATTGATATTTAAGAAACAGGCACACATACATGTGCATGTTATGTACCATGTACATGCCTGCTAAGATGCATGTATTTGAAACATGTTACAGTATAAAGTAGCATGAAATGCTTTGAAGGTCAGCTTTTTACATTTTGCCGTGAAAGTTCAAAAAGGATCTATTTTCGCAATCAGCCCCAGATTTTGAGAGGAAACCATCCATGGCCCAGTGCCAACTAAGACTACAAGTACGTACATGTACGTATTTGAAAAATATGCCCCATTTTTATTCCTAGCTCGCCTCTAAAATATAGATACTCTTAACCTAGGGAAAATACCTACCATCCCAGTGCCTGCCTGCGTGGACCTCCCATAAACAGCGGAGCCACTACTAAAGTACTAGCCTACATAATATCATAATTGCAGTATTATTTGTATATGTACGATGATTCAGACTTGGCCTAATATGGATGGAGGCTTCACATTAATTTTATAACATGCATTGTATGTACGTATTCAGTGCTTCTATATGAGCTACGTATGTATGAAGCTCATTTGATACTTGATATAGAGAGAGAAAGAGAGAGAGAGAGAGTGGGGGGTGAAATCTTACAGTTCTCAAATGATGCGTCTCGAGTGCCACTTTTATGTTGGGTTCGCTTTCCAAAACTTTCCCTGCCAAGTTTCATGTGAATTCTTCCTCCTTTAATACGATATCGTCTGCATATCCCTTCCGTCCCTCCCTCTCTCTCTCCCTCTCTGTGCATACCTGAATCAGCGTGTCTGCATATATGGGATTAGCACCTATGATGTAAGGTACCAAGACTGGGTCACATGCTCCTAGAGCTTCCCTATGATTAGATTAATCTCCAAGCTACCAACTGTAAAGAGTTTTCTAGATTGAGTTGTGTTGACTCCCCCATGGTTACTACTAAAACGATATCCTGTGGATTTCTCGAGCTGATGAGAAAGAGTAGGGAGAGAGAGAGAGAGGGAGAGGAATCCTTGTATGTAGCTACGTACGTATATATTTTGTGTGTCGGTATCCAATGTTGCAATATGGCATACCAGCGTCCACTTCTATTGTTGTGAGTGTGAGAATTGTGTGTACTGGACTGTGAAATCTGAAGCACCTGACCAGACACAACACAAATACTAGCTAACGACGTCAATCTACTTTGCATGCACATGTGTGGCTTGTCTCACACACACCCTCATCTCTCTCTCTCTCTCTCTCTCTCTCCCCTCCCTCCCTCCCTCCCTCTCTCTCTCTTTCTCTCTTTCTTGCTCTCTCTCTATCCCTCTTTCTCCCTCTCTCTTATCTCTCTCTCTCTCCTTCCCTCCCTTTCTCTCTCTCTCTCTCAAACACATGGATAGTCTAACCTTGCTCTCTCCCTCTTTTCTTGCACACGCCCTTTTGTGTACTACTCCCCTCTCTTGAAGGGGGGTCAGGCAAAAGGTTAAAATCCAATAAGTCAATTTGATTCCATATGAGGCACCTTATTGTGGCTTTCCTGACTTTTCCATATGGCCCAGCCAACCCTCACAAGTGCCCACTCTTAATCGTAATTTTTTGGCTATTACTCTGCACTGGGTGACCAGCATTTACCAGGAATAATTGGGCTGTGTGTCCCTTTATGGTGGTTCATTTTGTCTAAGTCCTCTGAATAATCTGCCCAGTTTCATGACCTGTGGTTTTGGAACGACTTGCACAAAAATATGACAAGGCCCGTTCTAAAAAAGGACATTGTTTGTGACCAATTGGTAAGAGCTAATTAAATTATTGGGGGCTCTTTTTAAGCCAGGAACTGACACATGTGGTCAAGACTAGTATGTTCAAGCCAAGCAATTCCACAGTCATTATGACATAGCACTCCTAGCCACAGCTCTGTTTGTTGTAAACATACCTCGTGGAGGTGGCCAACTGACCACTGGCATGTGTACACATGCATGTACATGTACATGCATGTGATGTGGTATAATTATATGCAGCTCTAATGTGTGGCTGTTTATTTTTACTAACCGCTGTCTGTGATTGAGCCTACGGAGATGTATGTGTACATGGGCGTGCATGTAGAGCGTATTGTGACGGACAATGATATTAAGTAGTTAGAATGAGCACACACCCACTCACCCACTCACTGCATGTAAACACATGCACACGCACACACTGACTCTTAGTAGATAACGTTCTCTTATTTATTGTTTATTCTCCCTGCCTCCCCCCTCTCCCCTCTCTCTCCCCCTCCCTCCCTCTCTCTCTCTCTCTCTCTCTCTCTCTCTCTCCTTCTCCCTCCCAGTGTTTGGCCCCGCTCTTGGTCCGTTTGACAGTGACCTCCTCTCTCAGCCAGAACCTTCCAGTCTTAGTGCTGAGGTATCTGACATTACTCTGACGGATGGTCTCAACGTGTCACCAGGCAGGAGCCCACTGGAGCCGCCATCTTGGAGAACACATGCTAACTCTGATAGAGATGTGCTTGAAGATGTAAGTAGACATAAAAAGTCTTTAGCTATATTATGTATGTACGTACTCAAGTCAAAACAATGGGTCTTTTTGCTATGTGTATGTATGTGCATACTCTAGTAGAAAAACATCGATCTTTCGCTACATCGTATGAATGACATTGTGCATATTTAAGTCGAAAAAATAGGTCTTGAGCTGCAGATGTACAATGTGTGCCTGGACTGTTAATGTGGAACTGTTGAAAGGAGATAAAAAGAAATTTGTTGGTGAAATGTGTGTGCTCACAGATGTACATGAAAACCACACAAACACGGAAAGCAGTAGGAAAAAACAGCTACGCCAAGCGTATGCATTGCTAGCCGGGTCTGGACATGTTTCGTTGTAGAATATTATTATTGTACTTGACTTTGCCTGTGTTATGTAACGTAGGATTGGTTGTTTGTCCTATACGCTGGCGGTTGATGTAAAGTTACAACTTTGTGGACGAGCTTTATTTGTGTGCAAATTAGGCAATTCTAGATGCAATCACATAAATTTGTATTGGCTTTGCAATGATGTTTGAAACCACATCAGTTAAAATTGCATATATTTCCTTAAGAGACCCATTTTGGTGGATTCATGTAATTTTCTCATGCATACATGTATGTGCACTGTTACAGCTTGTTTATTACCCCCCCCCCCCCTCTCTATCTCTCTCTCTCTCTCTCTCTCTCTCTCTCTCTCTATCTCTCTCTCTCCCTTTTTCCCCTCCCCCCCCCCCCCCCCCCCCCCCTCTTTCTCTCTCTCTGTAGCTGCTCACTCACGTTGAGATGACCAGTCCAGAGTGCCTCCTCTTCCCTGGTCAGGTTGGACTGTGTGAGCCAGTGCCTGTTGGGGGCGGGGCAGTAGTGGGCGGAGGCTCCAGCAAGGAGGTTGAAGAGACTATGGTGAAGTACCTCACTCAACAACACCTCAGTGAGCAGATGTACACCAAAGAGGCCTTTGCGTTGCCAAGGTTAGGCCATACGTTGTAGCATGTGATTAATTATAAATTTTTTAATTAAGGAGCAGATGGCATGTGAGGGGGTTGCAATTAAATTTTGATTATATCTGTTTATACACCCCTTCTTGTGGAGGCGTGTAATTAATTTTCTGTGGGTTCAGGTTTTTTCCCCCCAACATATGAGAATCGTCCAACTCACTCAGATGCAGCCTACTTGATACATGCGTATGTAACTATATGATGTTCAGCTACCAAATTTTGATTCGATAGCACTAGTCCAGCTTCTTCAAGTTGTCTTCTCTTTAAATGGTCAAGTCTTGGAGCAGGAACCATCTATACCTCCTCATACATCATACATACATACGCCACCTACGGCCTCTACACCAAGCCCAGCTGCACAATACCCTGTGACATCAGTGCTTACATATGATCAAATGGCTTCAACTTATAAGACTGCTCCACCACCACATGACTGTATTTGTATGTTTTACATGTACGAGACGTATACCTATGATTTACATAAGCCCCCCAATATCTCTTCATGTACATACTTGTATGTATCCAACCATATATGTTCAATTGAGTATATGTATGTAATCGGGATGTATGTATTATAGATGATGTCGGTCATTTGGGTTGTCCGTATAAACATTAGCTGGCACTATGTGTGTGTATATGTTTATTTGCTGTGCATGTGTGTGTGTGCATAGGCCAATTGTATGTATAGTATGCAATTTGCAGTGTGTATTCTAGGTAGTGTGTTCATTGTGATTATTTCCACAGATCTATCGCATAAACACCTGTTCGATTATTTTTATATTGCTCCCAACTTCTTTAAAATTATCGGACTTTTTGAAACAAGCCTGCCTGTACGCAACAACTTCTCGGTGCTTTCAGAGAGTGGGTTTTTCCAGTGAACCACAAGACTGTGGTGTTAATTCAGCATCATTTGGGAGCTTTCTCTTATTTCTTCAGCTGTCGTTGTACAAGCCCTGCCGCCCTTTCTCAGTACCTGTTTACATTGATTTTTTTGCTTTAGCCTCCTCTATTTTGATGTGCTTGTTTTACTAGGTCTCTAAGTCAGTAACTAGTTTGTGTCAGAGAGCTGACTGGAGATACAACACATTGGATGATGTTTGAGTTCTTTTTGCTGGATTCTTGTCGACTGGTCAATAGTGCACAATATCACCACTTAAGATAAACTTGATTTGTGTTTTGCAATGAAACTTCGATATAATGGCCACTCCTAATATTAACTTTAGCCTGCTATGCTGGTACATGCATATGTTATGCTTAGCCAATAACATATCTTATTGCAATTTACTTCATCTCATTGCTATCGTTAGTATGCCTCCATAGTGTCTGTGCACATAATAATTATTATATTTTATACCCCCAGGTCAGATTAAGAGTTATATATGTACTGGTTAACATGCATAAGCAAGGTATTTGCATAATCGAGGTGTTTTTCAAGTTGGGATTGTTTATTTTTATCCAATCGGACACCTCATGCATGGTCTATTTTCATGCTAAGCCACTGGTATTTCTATGGATTGTTACACGGTGAACTAACGAATAGAACTACCATACAATTCTAACGGTGGGCATAATATAATATGGCGCATATGAAATTCTAGATTGTTTGTTGGGAAGCTTCTGGCCTATCAGATATCAAAGTCCACTTATATCGATTTAGCATGTGTCAGCGAATAGTCCACAGATATGTCGGTAGCCAGCCATATGGTATTACATACTTTGTGCCCAGTTAATCTCCCAGCATGCACACACAAATCAGTTGGGTAGCTTTGAAGCTTCTTGGCTTTTGATTAGTGCCTGTAACGTGATCTTCAAGGTGGGGGGTCAGTGAGGGTGAGTTCCTATCCGAAGCCTTCTAAGCTTCTTGGCTTGTCAGGTTCAGCTTGGCACAAGTGGATGCCAACATAATGTGCTCTAACCCCTTGCTTTATGTATGCAATTGGCCCTCTAGAATCGTATGTGATACGGAATAAAAGTCCCACATTTTTTGTCCTATGGGGCATCCTGTTTTTAGTTCTACTATTATAGTATACATACGTAGATGACTAGTGTTGTGTATATTATAGTAGAATGTTTTCAAGTTTGCAATATTATTTTAAGGAGGTCGGAATTTCTTTGTTTTATTGGGTGGTGTGCACATCCATCCATGATATCCTTGTATCAAGTATAATATAGTGGAGAGCTCATTTGAAGCAATAACTGAACAGATGTTAACTACTGACTCTACTTCTCAAATTAGCACTTGGCAACAGTAATACCTACTTATTGGGCATAATTATCTGCTAACTCTTACTACATGCCTACCTAAGTGAGCGCCATATTTTTATTGAATCTTTCTATTTTCATCCCAGTAATTGCATCAGTGTGTTATATAATACATTATACAATCTTGATTCATTTAAGTCACACATGATTACCGTTTGCCATGTATATGCATGGCTTTGCCCCATCTTTGGCACTGCACGCTCAATAGCTAACCAAGCGCTCATTAATTGCAGTGAAGTATGATAGTCTTGATCCACCCGCCAAAAACGGACCCCTCTAACTGAGAAATTTGGCAGAGTCAGCCCCACGAACCGGAACTCAGCTCTTAAGAGACAACCTGATATCTAGTGTGTAGCCCAAACTACCTAAAGTAGCATTTAACTGTTTGCACACAAACCATGCACTTGTATGCAAATGATATAGCACAAAATTTTCGCCCAGGCATCTGTGCATGCCTTATGCGCAGGTCTTGACAGTAATGACAAATAGTATGCTACTGGATGTTTTTATTGTATTAGATCGAATTAAGAGTTTGGTGTGAGGAGAAGTGTGCTCATATATGTCCCTAGTTTGTCGGGTTTATTTTGGCTTTTGGCAGCCCGCTGGCAATAAAGTGGTAAAGTTGTCACACATGTCACTCGGTTGACGTTGTTTACGCTGTGCACATGTTCGTGTGTGCATACATCATTAAGGATGTCAAGTAATTATTGTTCTATGTATGTCTTAAGTCACTAAGTCATTCTCGCTTACTTGCTATGTATCTCTCCCCCCTCTCTCTTTCCCTCCCCCCTCTCTCTCTCCTTTCTCCTCCCTCTCTCTCTCCCTCTCCCCTTTCTCCTCTCTCTCCCTCCCTCCCTCCCTCTCTCTCTCTCTCTCTCTTTCCTTTCTCCTCTCTCCCTCCCTCTCTCTCTCCACAGTATGAAGGGTGAAAAGGCCTCTCCTCCAACTCATTTCCCCAACACTCTAGCCTTCCACTATTGCCGTGTGTTTCTCAGTCATCTTGGAATGTTCTCGTGGGCCAAAAGGTACGCCAACCTGTTTATTGACTTGAGAGTATGTATGGTTTACTGAAATATAATCCACTACTTTATCCCATTGTGATGCTAATTAGGTCTGTTATGTAACGATTTATTAATGGGGGGGAGTGTACACCGCATGGTTCAAATCGTGACTTCGCCGACGACTCCTACGTTAGAACTTGTTTATTTCGTTGCCATACTGTTGCGATGGATGACAGTTTTTGTGAGGGCTCAGTCAGCCGAGTCCTTGGGGTGGTTAACAAATATCCTAAACAGCGCCTTTCTGGCGGCCAGCCTACAAAAGAGTTGAAAGACCCACTGGTGTAATTATGTTATAATGAGTGTCCAAACTTGCAGTGAAATTAAATCAGGCATGGTATTATGAATTATGGACGGTGCCCATTAGTCTGTGTAGAAGCGAAGATAAACGTCAACATTGCTGAGAATAAAACAATTTTAATGATAGTAGGCAGCGGCGCTGCGCTTCGGAGAGGGGGCGGGTGTCATGCATGTAATTATTTATAATTTGCGGTAGGAATCGCTCCCATGACCCCTCGACCTTTCATGTGTGAAGGAAATAGGCCACATTTAATATTTTGAGGAATCTGTTGTTCCCTAGGCTCTAGTGTAGATATAAGATAGCTAAGCAGAACCCTGAGACAATGAAGAGACAGACTGCCTGGAGTGTGTACTGGTATAGCTATAGTGTTTATTTAATTAGCTCAAGAGGCCCACTAGACACCCAGACCCATGTAAACTAGACTAGGGAAGATTTATAATAATTATGATAGAACATGTTAACAGTGCATTCATAGGGCTACCATTCTACACCACCCACCACTTTTCTGGCCATTGTCTCTAGATGGTTTCCTTCCTGGTCACCCCGCAAAACCACCGCCAGAGCCTAGCCAGAGTGAGCCCTCCCAGCCACTTCCCCCTCAATAATGTCGCATGCATTGTACATGCATTGTACATGTATTGTACATGTGGTGGGCATGGGAGACTTGTATCTTAGGGCTAGCCTGGCATAGTGTAGTCTATCTTATGCAGCCATGCTGACCATGGGTCTTCTTTGTGTAGTAGAGGAAGTGGTGCCTGGATCACATGCCAGGGGTATACCACAGTAAGCACATGGGCACTGCCATGGCTACTTAATCTGTCTGTTCTCTACCCTATCAGAATTCATCCCCACCCACAGATTTTCTCTCCTATACTACAGTACAGCCAGCCATCCAGCCTGCCTGCCTGCATAGATAATAGTAATGCTTAGCTTAATTTGATTTCCCCCTCCCCTTTTCTGGCCACTTGAATAAAGCCTGGTGGAGACATTCCTTCCTACTTCCCCTCCACTCCAGCCTGTGCAATTCAGCCTCAGCCTCCATCCTGGCCTATTATTGCAATTACAGCACAATGCTAATTAGTGTGAATATTCATAGTCTGTAGGGCTGGGCTGTGCTGGGAGCCCCATGCCCAGTATTTTGCATGACACCCACTCAAGTATAGTGAGTGTATATTGTTTGATGGATGTAGTGGTCATTTTGAGGGGTTTTCAGTGTTTACAGTATTTAGGCTCACTTTGTACTGGTATGAGCTCTCATGTTTTTGTACATGTGTGGATGTGGGTGTAATTGCTGGTGTTCAGTATTGATGATTATGGTGCTAGTGTGTATAGTAGTGAGTGGAGTAGACTGATGGCTGGCTGATTGAGTGGGTGTTGGTTGTGGCAGAGACTGAGAGTGTGGAAGAAAGGGAGTTAGGAATGTACATTGTGTGTATGTGGTGTTTTTAGAAATTATGTTTTATTGTTATTGTGATCTGGTGCTTGGAGAGAGGGAGAGAAACAGACAGACAGAGGGAGAGACAGACAGACAGACAGAGAGAGAGAGAGGGAGGGAGGGAGAGAGAAGCCAGCTATCCTTATACTCTGTAACTTCATAGTGTGTCTCACCCCACAATACAGGAGGCACCTTGACTTGCTTGAAAAGAACAATCAACTCATCCTTGAGCTGAAGCACTTGGACAGCATTCAGACTCAAAGGTAAGCCAGTGGTGGCCATGCAGGTACGGTCAGTCATCTTTCCCCAACCTTGCTAGCTTAAGAGCTTAACACACACTGACTGTAAACATAGTAAAGCTTCTAGGGGTATACATTACATACTGGAGTGGCTTTATGTGCAGGTATCAAGTGGATGATCCAAGAGATTGGAAAGGGATTGGATTTTACACTGTTAAGCCAGATATTAGGGATCTAAAGGATTTCGTTCCATATTATTGGTGCATCGATTAAAATGGTAATCTTCTCTCTCTCTCTCTTTCTTTCTCTCTCCCCTCAACAGTCGTCAGACCTACAAGGTAGCAGTTCTATACGTAGCTCCGGGTCAAGAGGACAAGATGTCCATTCTCTCCAACAGCTATGGCAGTCATCAGTACGAAGATTTTATCGCTGGAATTGGATGGGAGGTATATATATATATATATATATGATACTACATGTACACCATGTCTGTGTTGTCGTTTTGAGCAGGTTGCATTATTGTGCATGCTGCAAATCTCGAGTGTTTGTGTATTTTTCTGCTTCTGTTTGTGTATTCATAACATAAGTTATGTAATGCTATCTCTGGTAACATAATTGGATAAGAGAGAGAGTGGGGGGAGGGGTATTGATTGAATTCCCATTAAACATTTAAAAAATTTATTTTATCTCGTGCAAACACAGAAGAGAGGGAGCGAAGAGGAGCCCCTTATTACATTACGCCTTAATTAAAGTGCAAATTGAAAGTACTGTAATGACATTAGGCACCTTGTATCTGAGCAAGCATCACAATAGAGTAGCCCTGTATCAATGGGCAGCCAGTTTCCCAGTTCCTGGGATTTAGCTAGCTCTACCTCTTTAACTGCCACCTCATGGCTTCTCTTCAATGCATCCATCGTTTGCCACCTACGTACATGTAGTTTCGTGTCCCTGCTCTACTTTGTCTGTCCGTTGTGATTTCTTTTCAATATACCCTTCATCCAAGGGCTAGCTATATTGTGATGATACGTCTGTGGTTTGTTCTGTGATTAGAGTAGCTACGGTGGTGCTATCAGAAAGGATGTTTCTATCTATCTACCTTAGGGCTACAATTATTTGCGGGTATGAATTTTAGCAGATTTTGGAAATAGTACGTACGTTTAGCGGGTACTTATATTTTTTTTCAAAATTAACATTCTAAAAAATGTTGATAAATTCACAATTTTTAGCGAAAATTGGGCAAATCGCTAATTTTGCTAAATTTAGTACCTGCAAACAAAAGTGTCCATAAGGTACTTACTGTGAATTGCGAGTTTTTTTCTTATATTCACAATGATTAATACATTCACAAGCATAACTGTGTGCGTATACTATATTTATTTGAGGTCAACTAACAATAATCCCCCCCCCCCCCCCCCCCGAAATTATCTACTTGCTTGTAACTTGTCTCACATAATTATTTTTATTCCTTCCTAGCTGATTGTTAAATATTCATGTACTGGATGCAGATAAAATTGTTTTATTTTTCCATGCTGATGCTGATTGTGAATATGGTTTGGTTAGCCTATTAAAGGGTAGATATTGGTACTTTGCTACTTATGTGATAGAAGGCCAGCCTACAGTAGGTTGAGCAATTAATTTTTTGAAATATCTCTATTAGCAAGGTAGCTACTCTACGGACATGTATTATGTAAAAAGGCTGCGTAGCCTTTCACTACAGTCTTCACGATAGCAGGATGGAGGATGCTGCTAGCAGATGCTCTCTCTCTCTCTCTCCTCGGGAGGAAAGAAGGAAGCTACGTATATTATTACCCCACCCCCACCCACCCCCAAAGGAAGAATTTAGTTATTCAATTTATTGAAGAGATTCTTGCATTTTATAGAACCAAATTTGGGACTTGAGTTCTAAGGCTGCTTTGATTTTAAATTTTATCTTAAAGTGTTAATTTCCCGTATGGAGCAATCACAAAGCTCCATTGTACATACCTCAATTGAGGATTGAATATCCTCTGCAGCACATCTGGGGTATAGACCCCTCTTCCTTAACTCTCAGGGATATTTGCTACTATAGCTTCATTTCTTCCCAGCATTCCATTCCCCTGCTCATGCTGCTACGTATGTACGTAAGTTCCACTTCCTGCATTCTTCTAGTGCACAGAGCCTTTGAAGTGTCACGGATCACCCCAGTTTAACTACATGACGATCGATAATTGGTAGCCCTCTGTACTCTCATCTCTGCACCCGGTGAGTCAATCTCCTTATAGGCTTTTAGGCTTTTAAGCTTTTGCAAGGTTTTGTGCTGGATTAATATCATACGCTCACTCTGGAAAGTTAACATGCATGTACACACGCATTGAAAAGGTCTCTCTGGAATTTAACATACGTAAAAGGCCACCTGTGGGCTAGTTTAAAGAGCCACACAAAGATACCTGACGTCTTTGCTATGCTACGTACGTACGCACGTACGCACGTACTCGGGCTAATTGGTTACATTCGTGCAACCTTTGTAGAATCTGAAAGAGGTTGACTTCCAAACTTCCACGGGTAGCCAGGTGGTCGCTCATGCCAGATTCCCCTTCTGTCACGTCAGAAGCTCGTTTAGCAGTGGTTGATCACACGCCAGACGCTAAGCCCGCCCGCACAGGTGGCTCATTTTAAGCACTCTATTCCGTACCTGTACCCCAGGGCTACAAGTAGATGGCATGCTGTAAACATGGGCTGTTTAGTAATAGTTAATGTTAAATGTAGCAGGTGTGTTGTATGTGTGCGGTGGAAGTCAACTGGTCGAACAGATGTTGGTTAGCGTTTGCTTTCCTTCGATGGCTCAATGTAGTGACTTTGGAGAGCTATGGTGGTAGGTAGCTAGGTCTGAAATCAATTGCCGTGATCTAACTGATTTGGTAGATGTCGACCACTTTTAAGTCGTTTATCGCACACTTGCCGGAGATTTTTTTCGTCTGTTTTTAGAGGGTGGGGGTAATCGTATGTTAATTAGGGCGACAGTTTGATTGATGGTTATCCACGATGTTTACTGAGTTGGCAGGTGTTGCCTTTTTTCACCACTTTTTCCCAGGTTTTTAAAGGGAGTGGTTATACCGTGCACGTTAGTTAACGTGATAATTTAATTATGCATGGACTTCTGACAAATAATTAGTGAGGCAGTTAATAGCAAAATTTGAATTTTAGAATATTATACTATGAATTTTACTACCGGAGTTTTTGGCTAGGAATCTAACATAAATATTAAATGAATTGTGATACACCAATCCAACAATATTTTTCAATGATGAAATTTTACAGTAATACTATGAATTACTCGTCATAAAGATTGTATATAATACTTACATGCTTCAGTGGATGGAACTAATTTCATGGGCTGGTGTCTGACCTTCAAGCACTCGAGCTCAGTCACCCTCTCGCACTTTAAACTGAGCACCTTCTAGTTCCAAGACCCCCTTTGAAGTATACAGTGTATAAAATTACATGCAATAATCCTCCCAATAGCCTAGGTAGCCTGTGCATGACTGAATGTGTAGGTTTTGAACGCGTGTATGTGCTATGTATGTAGACTAACAGGAGTGGGTGTTGCTCCAAGGGTGGTGGTGAGAGGGGGAAGTTGGTAGCATGCCCTGATGGTTTGTGACATCACAGGTCATTAGCCTCAATCGGGCGCCCTCCCTTTGATGTGGTGAGGGAGGCCCTTCTCTGCTACCTGGGAGACCTAATTTGTCCAATCAGACCTGGACAATGCGCTGCTATTCAGTCTATGCAACTTATGCTTCCCTCCCTATTTCCCTCTCTATACCATACACCATGTTTCTATGCATGTATGTGTGTGTGTATGCTAGCTAGCTATGTGTTATGCATGATTTAATAACTACGACTCCAAATAGACTGATAGTTTAGTCTTGGGGTGCCTTCCTTTCCCCCTTGGGCTTGCTAGAGTGAGCCAAGAGTCCTGGCCTGGCCTGGCAGCTGTTGCCTGTTGAGTGCCGGGCCAAGATCTCACCGGAAAAAGATGCCCCCTATCTTGATGCGTGCTCATTCTAGTATGTGTGAAGTTGTTATTGCATGTTATTCGTCTTGTATGTAGTAGTTTGTGATGTACAGTCCTGGAGGAGCTGCTTGTGTGTGCTCATCAGCTTTGCTAGATTTACATATTATTTTGACTCGGCTGCTGTTAGTCATATCTGATAATGTAGTATGCATGGTATGTTCTTAATTTTATATATGAGAGAGAGAGAGAGCATTTGCATCTGTTTGTTCTAATTTCAATTATTAATTCTTCCCAGTGGTTTTGACTTTTGGCCAAGCCTTGCTTGTGGTAGGAACTTAGACATAAGAATCCATCCAGTGAGGAGCAGAGTTTTCAATGGCTATATAGACAAGGACTGGAAACTGGTGCCTTCCTTCTAAACTGTTTACATTCAAGCTCATTAATGTGTGCAGTAGAGTAGACATTTTGGCAGCATCATTTTAAATTTTATTTTAGCAGGGTGTCAGCCAATATGTACGTTTTTGTAATTGTTTCACCAACTGGTATTTGAACATGATGCTGATGGTTTATACACATTATTATTATGAGTGTGTATGTGTGTGTGTGTGTATATTTGTAATTGCCTGCAGCCAACATTTTTTATAAGCAAATAATCAGCTACTGGCTGAGTGCATATGATCATAGGGTAGCCCAATGATGAAAGGGGGTCGTGGACAAACAAATAAGTTACATGACATTAATAATTTGGGGGGTGCTCATTTGTATATTTGCTATGCAATACATACAGACGTACACATCCCTACATTATCCGCGTACCAGTATGAGTATGTGTGTGTGTTATAAATGTTTGAGTGTTTGTCCAATAGATGGTCTCCCAGTCCCAACCAGCCAACCAGCCACCGCTCGCTGGCCATCCATCACCCACCACAGCTGGTGGTATGTAACTCTGATGTACTACACTACTGTAACAACTTCCACTAGAACGGTGGCCGGGCTATATGGCTACATACATGTACATGTACGGAGTGGCTTGTCATTTTATCTATGATACCGTTAATCTACAAAACACATAGCCAACCACCTGATCAAAAATGCCGGTACAGCCGGTACCCTTAGCAAGCATCTCCTACCATACCTGCATGTACCTACGTACGTACCTACATTCCTCTATTCCATAGATAATCAAGTATTCTGTGGTCAAAAATCTTTTTATAATATTGAAACCTGTACATGCTGTGGTAGATGGTTCTTGTGAGCTTTTCAGGAACTTATGTTACAGCAGTACTCTTGGGAGAACAAATTCTAGGGGTAACCTTTTAATTGCATTCTGCATCCTAATGGGCATGGGATAGTGTCTTAATTAAAGGATATGTCCTCATTTTTGGGGGGGAGGGGGAGGCAGCTGTGTCAGTTCTAAGTTGGAAGTAAGTCTTCTTCCCAATCAAGGATAATACATTGCATTTCAGGGAATTTTAAATTATTATTCAGATTTGAAGAATGTCGAAAGATGAAGGAGCACTACTAGTTCATTGTATTTTACTAATCTTGGCTATTCTCGCAGTTTAAAAGCCACATCCACTAACCAGCTAGTGCAGTGCTAGTAAGAGGGGGTTTATCTTACCATAATAGTATATATCTTGTGTTATCATTTCAATATGGTGTTCTGATCAAGACCAAGGAGTATAAGATAAGTGGGTGGATTTGGAGGACAGTGTCCTATTAGTGTGGGTATCCTGTGGCCCTACATGTATCTTGGTATTTGATCCCCCGTGCTTGCTCCACTAATCGCTCAGTCAGCAGACTTGGCGTCTAGCCCTGCTCGCCCATTGGCAGGAGAGTTTCACATGCCAAACAAATATGCAAATCTGTTTCCGTGATGTTGTGCCACTTGTTGCTGCTTGTAAAAGTCTTGTGAGGTTCTACAAGTGTCAAAGAATGCCCCCCAACTAGCACTACTCTGCTTACTAGTCTGTCCGCCTAGGTATAATATTAGGTTACGACAAGCAGTGCTAATGAAATTTGAATTGTTAGGTACCAGTTGCGTTTTGTTCATGTAGAGCCAGTTAGACTCTGACCTTTTTGTACTCGCGTCGTACGTACGTACATACGTACGTGTACTAGGGTAGGTCCATTTTTGGAGTGTTTCGATAAGCATTCAGATACACTTGTAAGTATGCTGAAACAGCAATTTGCTATGAGAAACAGGATGTAAGAATCCACTGCTGGACTCTCCATATCCTGATGGGAGGAGGAGGGGGGACATGACTCTATAATGACATAGGGTCATGCCCTCAGTTGCATTACAGTCATGCGCTGGCATAGTCGAAACAGCTCCAATTTCAAAATCCCCTATGCATATCTGTAATTATGCACTGCACATCCTGAAGAAAGCACAAGAATGCACATACTATATTTTTTATTAAAAACTGGACAAAATTATTCACTTGCATGTATACACCTATATCTAATAGTGACAGCATTCTATATCACACTTTGTCTGTCCGTACATAGATACCTAGCTATCTAGTATCTACCTCCGTACATGTATGCATAATTAGATTACATAATAACCGTAACTGAGATTCAATTTATGGTCAGTTCCGTGGGTATCTGTTATGCTCTACAACCCAAGGGCTACATACTGACATACATACATACATGTACCGAGGCAGCCATCGTTGAACCACTGTAGTATTTTAACGAATTCCACATGAATGCATAACCAATTAGCGATATTGAGGTAAGCAAGCCGACCACATGGTCTGGGTCACATGTTGAGTATGTAGAATTCCCTTTAGACTGTGGTATGTATGTATGTCCGAATATTGCTGCATTGCTGTGCAGTGGTAAGGCCTCCCTCTCTCTTGGTCCGTGTTTTGCATTTGATGACTGACTTGTTGGTCAGCTTTATGAGATTAAGTGCTGGCAGGGATCCACATTTGTGTCCTAATTATCATTAGCAGCAACAAGGCTTTTGAATGGGAATGGCAGCAGTTTGCTAGTGAGAGCTAAATCGATTGAGAGAACCCAGTTGCATGAGAAAGTGGACTGAGATGTGAAATTTGAAATACGATCTACCGTAATTTTCTCACGATTTTGGCTTGAATGTGGCTACTTTGTCTAGCAGTTCTGCTTGGTACATGGCATGCTTGATGGCATTTTTCAGCTAACTAGCCTCGAGCTACCTATCAGTATGTGGCTACATAGACTGTACAGGAGTTATAAACATTCCGTGCCCTCCTTACAGAGAATAGATATGTGGCTGGTCATCCAGGCAAGTGGCTTGCCAGCGATACGATAAGCTTATCCAACACCTCCAAGTCATAACTACCCCTCAGTTATGGAAGTCCACTGTGTGCATTTGGGTTAGCTTATAGACAACTATCTGGCTATGAACTTAGACTAAACTTTGCTCAAATGTTAAAATTTGCACGTACATGGTATATACCTACTGTGTGTGCGTGAGCGAGGGCGAAATATTATGAGCATATTTGGTGATATTTTTCTCCTTCTAGATGGGGGGAGGGGGGCCCTGTGATTATTAGGGTGCTGGTCGGATGGAGTCCGTATCTGGAGGGTTTGTTTGGTTCACAGGTTGGAGGTGATTGCAGTTCTGAGCACATTGTTTGCGCTGGACAGTTCTCAATATTTGCAAATAGACCGGTACACTATTGAATTAATTGTTTTAGCTTCTCACAGGGAGCTGGGTGGGGTGGGTGCCATGCTATGCTAGGCTGTGGTGGCTTTGTTCACAGTCGCACTGTGCCTGCTTCGTGTTCCTGGGGTGGAGGAATTTAATCTTAATCCTTGAGCTTTATTTTGTTTGAATGTTTGCAAACTTTTTTCTTGCTGATTTGCCTGTCTCTAGCTCTGCGCTCGCTTGCTTGTTCTCTCTCTCTCTCTTTCTTTCTTTCTCTCTCTCTCTCTTTCTTTCTTTCTCTCTCTCTCTCTTTCTTTCTCTCTCCCCCTCTCCCTCTCTCCCCCCCCCTCCCCCCTCTCTCACTCTCTCTCCTACCCCTCCTCTCCAAATCATCTATTCCTCATTCACCACTTTTTAATACAATATCAACAAAAATTAACCCTTCCTCATTCTTAATAATAGTTTATTTACTCCTCTTCAGTCCTCAGATAATTCATGGAGCCTTACTGCTCCACTTCCCTTGAGAATCCAACCCACTTCCCTCACAGAGCAAATCTTCCTGGCATCAATATCTCAAAGATCTTGCTAATTTCACTGATTTTCCCCAGTCACATTGTGTGCACACAGTCCTATTAGCAGTAGTCGTTAGCAGACAGAGGGGAGAACAATAAGCACATTAAACAGTCCAGTGTCCGGTGAGGGTAGTCCATTCTTCCCTGGTGTCTATGTTTTGTAAACACACTTTAGTCATAGTAAACAGCTTTGCTACTTTAAGGCTGCCCCCCCCCCCCCCCCCCAAGCCATCTTATCTGAGGTCTTCCATCCACTGTATGTAGAGATAGGCTTTCCGTACTTGCATAATATTATGTACTACCAAAATTGGAATATGCAAGTATGCTAGTCACATAATATTTGTGGTGTTTCTATGTCTTCTAAGAGTGAATTTTCCCCCGTTCCCTGGTGGAAGGTTTGTTCATATCCTGTACCAGTGTCATTGTATGCTGCTGTGCTTAATGTGTACACCCCATATACATATTATTCCATATACATATTATTATATGATTGTTTTGGAATGTGTAGCGAGTGAGGGGGGATAATGTGTTGAGTGATGATTGTGAGGAACTTTCTAATGTTTTGATACCGGTAGCCTTAGAGCTTTCAAAATTAATAGCTACTTATTGCATGTAAATTAGAATACATGTTGTTCTTGTATGGATTGGATCTGACTCTCTCTCTCTCTCTCTCTCTCTCTCTCTCTCTCTCTCTCTCTCTCTCTCTCTCTCTCTCTCTCTCTCTCTCTCACTCCCTCCTAGGCCGAGATGAAGTCCCACCGTGGCTACATGGGAGGTTTGAAAAGGGAATTCTGTGCTGGTTGTTCGCTGCCCTACTATGCTACCTCATCAGAGGAGGTCCTCTTTCATGTGGCGACAAGAATGCCTATGAAAGTCGACCAGATTGTGAGTACATTATCTGTCTACTGATAGAGTACTACAGTAGAAACCTACATATAACTACATACTTGCGCTACTCTAAATATTGCGAGCTACATATATAATAATTCGCAAGACAAAGCACCTGTGCACATACACATGTACATACTTATACATGTAGATTGTTCTTGCCTTTAGTGTGGTTCATATACGTAGATTTTGCTGAGCTGGCGTCTATGGTGTCCCCTAGGCATTGGGATTGGTAGTGTCCTTTTGGACCTTTTCCCTGTACTGTGTGCGTGTGACGGTATTGGTAGTGCCCATGTATGTGGTAGGTGTGCACCTCTCGTGATTTTTGGATTTTGGTATTCTCAGAAAGTAAAAAAAAAATTGCTTTTTAAGGAGGGGGTGGAGGCAGGAGAACCAATTAGTAACTTAGTTTGGTGGTTCTGATTAGTATGGGGAGTGTCTCTTTTTAACCATTTCAGGTTTTTACGGTGGCTGCTTAGTCTGACCCTAAAACAGTCAGCAAGCCAAGCACCTAATAAAGATAATCGTATCATGGAGAGAGAGCGAGAGAGAGAGAGAGTTTATATGTATTTTTCATTTTGGATGTGTCATCATCAACGTCATAAGAGTACTCGTTAGCCAACTGGGTGGGGGGCTATTACAAGTGCCCCTTTCCTAATAAGGCTTACGACCACTTGTGCAGCTAGTATATTGCCGATATGGAGAACGCACACGTGTTTGAAGGTGTTCAGTTTTAGTTTTGTGCGTGTGCCATTGTTGTCGCATTAGGAGGACTTCTGAAGTGGTTGTTTGGAAATACTCTCCTAGTTATCGTGGCTCGAGTAGACCACATAACCTTCCCGATATGGCCACCCCAACATATGTCACCATTCACCAGCACCAGACACACGACAGCTTATTTAGTGATTGATTAATAGGGGCACACCCCCTCCTCCGTTTCTTTGGATTCCATGCCCCTGTATGGGCGTTATGGGGTGTGGGGAAGGGGAATCCCTACAATTTCTTACCTCGTTTATCCTCTCCATTTAATCTAATTTTCTGAAGAAGGAATTGGTCTTGCGTATGAGATAGTCTAAATAGCTATTGTGATCAGTTCCTGAGTTGTGTTTACGCGGCGTGACTAAGTTACCTGGTTGTGTCTTCGATTAGTCCAAGTTGTGACCGATTGCTAAGGGTATCTCACTGCGGCGGCACTTCATTTCATCAACGTGTTTTGCTATCAAGGTGTGATACTTCACCAAAAAATTCTGTTCAGGCCATATTTGTACGTGATGACTTTTCAACTTGACATTCCAATGAAGTGGAGCGCTTTTTTTGATGTCCATCAAATATGTCTTCAGTATGATTCCTTCTGTACTATTAAAAACATTCAAGTGAAGATTGAAACAATTTTTATTGTACAGTGCAACTATGAGCAACCTATATATGATTTTATGCAAACTTGAATTGGCCTATGTACATGCAAAAGGCTTATTACCATAGGATTGTATTTTGGGGACTTGCATAAAATTTTTCAATCGAGTATTGAGCCAAGGTACGTAGCCTATCCTCCTCCTTGCATATGATTTTGCACTACTAATAGTTACATTAACAATGTTTTTGTGATTCTGAATTGCTATTTTTGGTCCATGATTGACTGTTGTAACAAGGTTCCACTTATGTTGGTCATAGTGACAATAACTATGCTTTTCCTAACTCAAGTTGTTTGTCATCATCACTTCTGTGGATGTTTGTTAATCGTTTTGACTAGTGATCTCAAGTGGTTGACTAGAGGGCTGCTAATCTGTGGTTTGTTTGTCGATAATATGCACACGTCGTCATACGTACATACATACGTACGTGTGCCTAAGCTTCAGCTATGGAGATGTTTATCGACTATATACTTGTGGAGTATTCAGTGCAAGCTCAACCACTAGACTACTACAACTATCTATTACTATTGGAGTAAAATAATGCTTAGAGTTACATATTAATGTATTTGGGCTTGTGAACTGGGATTAATGATTGTACTTCACTGCAAACTTAGCGATAATATAATTATGGTAATTATACTACTATTTGCCTCAAACTTTGTGGTGTAGTACATGTAATTAGCCTTGAAAACTTATGTATGACCATGATAAATTTTATAGTACTACATAGATATTGCATCACCACAGAGCTGGCTGGGAAGGAATAACATGCATGTTTGCTGCCAAGTTCAAAAACTTCAAATTAAAAAAAAAACCACTTTGATCCCTGCCTTCAGATCTAGTCACTAATTCACCCCAATCTACGTCTATATACCATATCCGCATACCTATAGATATGAAATTGATGCACCTCTGTCTGACACATGTACATGTACAACAGTATAACATTAGCAGGCGGGGACACCACATACGCACACGCACCACCTAACGTAAATAAATTGCATTTCCATGGTGATTAGATCACCCGAGCTCACCACATGATAGACTGTGTGTATCCTGGCCTTGGTCAGGCACCCAGCTTGCCACTATATACTGCTACGCTACTACAACGTACTTCGATAGTAAGGTAGGCTTTGGGGGGACAGGTGGGCAACTGTGTGGGTTCCACTGCATGTTCACCCACCCACACAAACTCCACTCCAGACTAGTTGTTTTGCCCGCACGTTTGTCCTGCAAGAAAAACCATAACTCAGTTAGCCACAGCCGTTTGTGTGCGTGCGTGGTGTTTAAGCTGAGGCTGTTTGGCCATAACCATTCATAGCAGTGCTGTATCTCAGAGCTCTATCTATCTAGGGAGCCCTAACAGCTGATGTTGTTGGCCAGAGGAGTTGGCAGAACACCTTTCCGGCCGATTGGCAAGCCTTGTTCGTACCACTTGTGTCAAGTTGATTTGCCCGTGTGTAATTTCATTTGCGAGGCCAGTTAAGGTTGCTCGTGGTTCTAGAGCTTCTTTCAAAGAGCACCTGACCACTTCTGAAATATTACCTGCCGCTTTCAAATATCTTTTTGTCTATAATTCATGTCTCTAAGAATCGTCCCATATCATGAAATGGCCTATCGCAGTGTTCTATAAACATGTATAATATTGCATGCAAGTGTTTGTACATGTACATGTGTGTGTGTGTGTACATAGGTGGCCTAGATTATGGATATATCAGCCGCTTCTATAGAATTTTCTGTTCAGGGTTGCGATTTCAGAACGGATTGCTTGGAAACTGGGACTAGTTTCATTTTGGCTTGAACACAAGTTGAAAGGAGATTTCTGGTGATCTGTAAACAGCTTTCTCCTTCTAATTTTTCTCAAGAACCAGAAACTTGAAAAAACTTTCCAACAATCAACAACTGATAATGTGATCCCTTTGGACGATCATCGATCGAAAGTTAGACACAGCCTCAACCGCAGTTGGCCTACGAACGGCAGGAACTGTTGTTTTTTGTGAGCGAGTTTAAGATCCATATACTAACAAACACTCTTTGTTTCATTTATTAGAGTAACTTTATCCCATGTATACATGGTTCGATAACCCCAACACTGCACAGAACAAAGGCAAATGTCACGTTCTAGCATTTCTACATTCATCTTTCTCTTGATTAGGCTAGATTTAAAGATGAAAAGAAAACTTAATTCCTTAGTAAATCTTCCCTTCTTTGGGATGCACCATAACCGCAACTGAAGGAATCCACTATGCCCATCCCAGCTCAGCTAAAGGGAGGGGGGCAACTCTTTAAATTCAGAAGAATTTCCTATAAACAACATCTCATCGATCGGTGCTTCAAAGGCTTAGCATATCCTTCCCACTATGCCTTATAAAGAGAGCACTTCCCTTTTACAAGAGGACACCCCCCCTTTAACTGTATGCTTGGAACTTTAGTGGCTTGTTCACTCTATGGATGATCCATACATGTAGCTATTTGCTATCGGTCAGGTAGCCTGAGCCCTTAGTACAAATTGTAGTGTCCTGTTATACACTCGGTCTGTTTATTGTATAATAATGGGTCATTATTATTAGTCCGGTAATCAGTGTTTGGACGTTGCTATGAATCCTTTGAAACGCTGATCAAATACATAATATGAATAACATTATAGTGAGATAGCCCGTGTCAACTAGTCTACATAGGTGATGCTACAGGATGAAGGATTGAATTGATATCTACTAAGTCAGGTACACCCCTTGGTGTTTTTCATGGCCCATTAAACAAGGCATTAATGTTATAGCAACCTTGGATAAGCTGACTGGTATTTCTTAACAAAATAGCATGATATTGGAGTATCAAATATACCATCGGTGCTCTATATATGGTCATGACTGAACAGGAAGTGGGTAGAACCGATTTTTTAATAGCCTGCATTATACAAAGTGTGGCATTTCCTGGAGATCAGAACCTGGCTATTGGAGAATTTGTCACCTAAGGATTGATTTCATGCCTTTTCAGCAGTTTGGAGAAGGGTGAGAGGTGGGAGTACTATTGACCTCAATAGGTCACTGAGACCGTATAGTCATAGAGAGGTATATTATTATACAAAAAAATTATGACATGATCATAAATTATGTAGATGATCCCTATTACTATAATTAGTGAACATCCTCCCTCCACCCACATTTTTAATTACTGGTGCCCTCTAAAGGGGTCAAGTGTCGGTCAATGCCCTGTACAACTTTTTTTAGATCATAGTATCGGAATCACTTTTTGAAAGATTTATCATTGGAATCACTTTTTGAAAGGATTTATCTCCAAGTACGTACCTACTTCAATCGCATGCCTCAAAACCTTATTATACGGTACAACCGCACGCACAAAGATAAAAGAAACACGACCAACATGATAAACATTGTGCTCTTGGAATTCCCTTGATATACATAATGCACTATGGTCGAAATTTCCACAAACAAGTTTTATTTCTTTCAAATCACTGCCACTTCTAGGAGAGTCTTCACATCATTAATTTTGCTCAATCTATAGCTGGCATTTTTTATTACTTTTCTTGCTACTAGTAGATGCCTACACACACTCATCCATAGATCTTGACCCACCACCCACCCATCCTGTGTGTGGAAATTTCCTGAGATTTTTTCAGTTGGTTGCCTAAAACCATCTGTCCCTAGGAGGTAGTCATGCAGTTTTAACCTTTTAACTTAAGCCTCCTACGTACCTATATATACCTACCTAGCTGCCTGCCTGCTGCGGTGGTGGTTGTGTGTATGGAGTACACTCACTACAATACAACTATACATGTAACTTCCCTTTCCTTTCCTGGAGCAGCCCATCCAATTGGATCACCCTCATTCATGTGGGCGCCCCAGGGAAGAAGCTAACTCCAAGGGAACCAACTACCTATGATCTTGGGTCTCTCTCTTCCTTGCAGCTAAACCTTTCCTCGTGAAAAGCACCAATCAAAGAACCAAAGAAATCGAGCATCGAGTATCATTGTAGGCAAAAGTCGGCACATAGGTTTCATCCATGGTAACTGGTGCAGCTAGCGTGCACACAGGGATTGCCACATACTGCTACCACAAATTCCAAGCTCTAGTTTGTGGCGCTAGCGTGCAACTCTAGCCTGGGTTCAATTTTGAAGAGTTTGAGGACGTGAGATAGCTTGAGACGGCCAGTTAATAATATTATGGGACGGGACAGAAACTGGACGTGGGATCTGGTGTGATCGTACACTGCCTACTGTTACCTTCTCTGTTGACCGCAAGTGGATAGCTGCCTTCAACATAGCTTCTTCAAGTTACCACATGATAGGTCTCTATTGAAATGCAGGTTAGGTTCGGTGACAGCAGGCAAATGTGATACAGTGTCATCAGATATGACAACTGCTCGTAAATTGGATGACACTTAACTTGAAATTTAATGATTAGATGCTTGTATGCGATTAACTAGGTGGAGTAAAGTGAATACTAGTGTTCGAGAGAGAGAGGGGGGAAGAGATGGAGAGAGAGAGAGAGACAAAAGCCTTGCGTCAATACTTTACAGCATTCCATTTCAACTAGATCCGTCACCTTGGCAACGACGAGGTCCACATTGTGTGGAGTGAGCACTGGAGAGACTACAGAAGAACCATCTTCAAAACTCAATTCGCAGATGTACTCATCATCATCTACCCTCTCGCCTCTGGCCTCTTCAGAATCCAAATTCAAAAGAAACCAAACGTAAGTTACACATGCACTTAGCTGTGTACATGACAGTCAGTGTTGGGATTGCCACACGTGTCTGGTATGTGTTGGGGATGTGATGCTATGTCCTGTAAGTTGAGTCACATGTGTGCTGGCTGGCCCATGCTTACATGCATGATGTTATTATATTATAGGTTCCTCTATTTGGGCCACTGTTCGATGGAGCTCTGGTGGATCGTAGCTGTCTCTCAGCCCTGGTGAGGGCAACTGCTCTGAATGCTTTGAGAGCTCAGAGGAGTCCACTTATTGGATACAGGGGAAGGTACATGTTTGTATAACTATATATAATATTATTATGTGTTTCCTGTGATGGTGTGATGGTGTGTGTGTAGTGGGTGAGTGGGTGGGTGGGTGGGTGAGGAGGTGGTCTAGATGTGAGTGCAGCGAGTGCTTGATATAATCTTCCTGTGTTTGATTTTGCCCATATCAGGTATGAGGAACGCATGAAGTACATTCGCACCCTAACAGATGTCAAGCTCCAGTCTTCCTTCGAGAACTTCGCCGAGAACGTCATGCATCCTCTGGAGATGAGTTCCTCACAAGCATTTGTATCATCCTCTACTTTAAGGTCGAGTCCTCAAAAAGTCCCAAGTAGCAGAACATCGATGATCGCTGCTCCAGTAAGCATACAGAGTCAACTCCACATGCTAGGACAGCAGACTCCCACCCAGAGCGAGGATAGACTGACTGCCAGTGGGCAAGCACTGGAGGTGATAACTTCACCTCGGCAGAGATCTAGCACCAATGATGAAAGAATGCTCCGAGCACCAATGCACAATGGTAGTGATATGCACCTGTGTGTGTGTGTGTGTGTGTGTGTGTGTGTGTGTGTGTGTGTGTGTGTGTGTGTGTGTGTGTGTGTGTGTGTGTGTGTGTGTGTGTGTGTGTGTGTGTGTGTGTGTGTGTGTGTGTGTGTGTGTTGTGCATGTGTGTGCGAGTGAGTGAATGGTTGAGAGAGAGAGAGACAGGAGGGGAGAGCAATCTTTCAGTTAAGTCTATTCGATTTTCAACTTTCTTTGCAGCCGTTATTGATGGTGGAATACAGCGAAACCAGTCTATGCCGGACCAGCTTAATGAGACGGGTCTTCCCATAACTAGGTCATACACGGGACCCTCTTCTTCGTCAAGACCCAGCAATAACTCTCCGAGGCAAAGCCCAAGGACAAGCAGACTCAATCTATCAGACTCGCATAACATTTTGAACACTGTCAAGAAGAGAATGCATCTTAGTAAAGCAGACTCGTAGCCCCTTTAGTATACAGTGCATCATGCATTTTTAGAAGTGATTTCGTCATCCTTTTGTGTTTGTTGTGATAATAAACTACTTACTAATAGCAGGGAATTATTTGCAGTTCATTGTCATTATCGTTCGTTATTATAGCCATTTATCTCAGCCACAGCCGCCTATTATCTACCGTGATGCATTTTTTATTTGCACATTTTGTCTCACTCATGATATATTTTCTGTGAGCAAATTTTATGGAGCAGGATGCATAACATTATTATATAGGGTGCTTTTGAGGACATAACTAGATTCATGCAATGTTTGTGGTCACACAAGCATGTAAGTTTACACAGCTCAGCTGAGAGGTGCATTGTTTCCTACTCAGCTCTGTTGATGAATTGTTGTCCCTCGCGCGCGCGTATGGCCTCTATTACTAACTTGACACAAAAAACCTCGCAAATTGCGCGCGCAGTTCAATTGATACTAACTACCATACAGAAGCTGCACATTTGTGTGTGTATGTGTGTGTTCACTTGAGCATAAACAGTGGCTGTAAACTTGGTTAAGTCTTGCTTACTGTCCACCCTCTCAATACAGCCCTGGCCACTTGACTGTTGACAGGCTTGTTGGCAAACACTACACAACATGGCGGTGTCATGTGTCATACCAGCTCACACCGCATAACCCACATGTCTTGCATGCATGCATGGACGTATGTGTTATAACGGCCATACTACTACTATATACACTGTGCAGGGAGATTGTTAATTATTCAATTCTTGGTAGGATATATTATACACCAGGCTTGTGAGGGGGGCATTGCATGGCACTAGAGTGACCACATTAGAACTGTGATATCCAACCAATGTCACTTGCCAGTCTTCACTCGGGTCTTATATGGGTACCAGTATGCGATGCACCTTTGAGCAATGATTGGTAGCAGTTCAAAGGCTTAATGAAGCCATGAAGACTACTGGCCCAACCCGGTAATGGATTCCCTTGCCAGGCATGTAGAGCTAGCTGTAGTCAGTCGTCCAAGTATCTGCAGTATAATAGCATACGTAGCGGGTGATCATGATGAATGAGCTGGTGCATGATGCATATGTGTGGATGCATGTACATGTGCAATACATTATTATATAATATACCCAGTATTACACCTATAGCAGCATGTACTACCAATAAGATTTCACAAACAAGAAGAGGATATGATATTATATGACTTAACTACTGGAGCTGCCAAGTGCTCTTATAATCATAATACTATTATTATTATTATTATGCAAAATATTTGCTCATCAGCTTTGCATGCTAGCTGCTCTGTATGTGGTGTCTTGGCTGGAAAAAACTCAATGAGATCACAAGAACATGCACGTACTTGGTCATGCAACTCATTCGATCATGCACCATATACATGCAAGCTATGTAGCTAGGACTAACTATGGCACTATACCAGGAATTTCAGTGTGGTAATAAAAAATGTTTTTCAAAAATTTTTTTCATTCGAGCTTTTTTCAAAGGGTCATGAGAAATATGACATGTATTATTGTGGTTTTTTAATAATAATAATTAGTAAAGCTGTACAAAACCAGCATGCTCTGCATGAAGTACATACATCATAATGATACCTGCTATGATTACAACAAAATGTCGGGTGACAAAAAAAAAAGAAGCTGCATGCATGAATTGAGAACTGAATTGTGCAAAAGTTGATCGCAGTTTACATAGTGAAGATCAAAAGTGCATGACATGGTATGATTCTTGAAGATTATAATAATATTGTAGTACAAATGATACAAAGAAGTGATAAAAATAGGAAACCAAGGGAAAAAGGCAAACGAGGACAACAATGGACACAAAAATCAAGACTGTACATATTGATAAATATATTTCTGATAATGATTAATAAGTCCTGTGGTGACCTGCCAAAGAGGGTGTAGCTATTAACACAAACTAGCATGACGGATTATTTTGGATGAAATTTTAAATGACTCTCGAGCGCCAGCTCTCAGGCCCTTCGCATGATTCTTACAATGCTGAAGAGCAGTTAACGCTGTTTACGCTGTTCACACTACTGTGACTGGAGTACATGTTGACTGTATCTGCAGAACAGTGCACAGGCAGTGCTGTGGAGCTGGTTGTCTGAGGAAAGGAGGTGATTGTCTGCGACTGAGAGAGAGGGAAATTGTTGGAGGACGGGGGAAAGAAACCGGGTGGATTTGACGGCAAAACTGGCGTTGTGGGCATGAAGAAGAACTGCTGTGTTGAGGGAGAGAGAGGCGTTAGACCAGTGAAGGGCATCGCACTCGATATACTCGGACTTGGGAGGCTTGGTAGTCTGTAAGGCAGTGGGGAGTTGATGAGGGGACCTGGAGGAATCGTGTTTGGAAGGTAAGGTAGCGAAGATGCTGGAGCCGCGGCTGCTGTACTACTGCTGGTGTTGCTCGTAGGAGCTGCAGTGCTCGTACCTGGCTTGAGTAAGTTGTCCATCGTGAATCCAAATGACTGCGATTTACTCATCCCAAACGGAGATGTAAGTGGTGGATATCCGAAATGAGTGTTAAAAAGTGGCATACCTGATTGTTGCATGGATGCTGGTGCACCGGACACTGCAGAACCATTTGTAACCGGAATACCACCACCAGCGGGACCTGTTGCCGAAGAATGAGGGTGCACATGATCGCCGATGATTGGTCCATGCGGCATCAGTGGATGTCCGTAGGGGCCTGCGACCAGTGCTGACGAATCAAATGGAGGCATTCCAGGTAGTGGAGGTGGTCTGGTCATTGGCATTGTTAGTGGTGGGACTCTGAGGTTGGGGTGACCATAAATGTCAGTCTGCTGCCTCCTGGAGATTGGTCTTCTTCTCAGCTTCCCAGTGGTGCCACCAATGAACATTATGTCATCGCTGGACGGATCCAGGGTCCAATAGTTGCCCTTGCCTGGATCGTCGTATGGTCGAGGAACCTTGACAAAGCATTTGTTGAGGGAGAGGTTGTGTCTGATGGAGTTCTGCCACCCCTGCTTGTTCTCTCTGTAGTAGGGGAAATTCTTTAGGATGTAGTCGTAGATTCCGCTCAGTGTGAGCTTTCTCTCGGGGCTGGAACGGATTGCCATTACGATTAAAGCGTTGTAGGAGAATGGAGGTTTCTGCGGCTTTTTCTTATCTTCGGAATCCGATCCGGCATCATCTCCTTTCTGCTTATCCTTGTCTACACCGTTTTCGCTAGCGGCCGGAGATTTCGCATCGGCACTATTTAGTGACGATAGCGCCTCCTCGAGATTTGTCGTAGAACCAGCCTTACTTAGCGACTGGTTATTGCTCTCCTCTCCGTCCCAGGAGGCGTTGCTCGACGGCGTGCAGGCTGGCCCAAGATCAACCTCGGCTGAAGCGAAACTGGTCATCTGGGGGCCCGGCGCTGCGTTGCAATTCACGTTGTATCTCATGGTCGAGGACATTCTAGCTGGATCCCCGGTAGTTGGAAGTGGAGCTGTTTGCGATTCGACAAGAAGAGGACCTCGATTGGCGGAGTAATGCATTCCTGCAGCCGGTACAAGACTCTGAGGGGTTCGAGACGGATAGCCAAACGATTGTACTTGTGACGGTACTCTAACTGAAGACATGCGTTTGTAAATATGACTGATCTTTGAGCTGCGCTTTCTCTCTTTTTATACCATTTGGCTCAATCTGAAACGCTTGGTTAGAATGTGCATGTGGTTGTGGTTTAATTTATAGACGCATCGCCACCGGAAGTATAATTATAGATCCTATGCAAATTAATTTCCGTGGCATATATGCAAAGGCAGGAAATAGCGCGAGTATTGTAACAGTACGCTGTTGCAGTGACATCTAGGAGGCTGTTAAAGAACAGGGGACAAATATCCCAAAGCCCATTCAATTTCACCTTATTTAGAAGCAGCTATAGCTAGTCTGAAGTAGGTCATGCTGGGCCAATTTAAACCATGAGAAATAGTTGTATTTCTACAATGTTATAAGTTATGCACAATGATCAAGCAATTTCATACGATTCAAGTTTCAAGCCTTGAAAAATGCCAAGTTTTTTTCCCACTGCATGTTCAGTGTGTCAGCTCCCTTGGAAATCTTTACTATATAGGGCTGCACTGCACATAATATACATAATTTATTTAGTGCATAGCATAATATTACTATTGTGATGGATGCATGCCTGCTGAGCTGAAGGACTTCACTTTTGAAGAGAATTCACCATTGTTGCAGTCCCAGCAGAAATTATACGACACCTCCCCACTGCAAATCATTGCAACCTGGATACTAGTATCAAGGATGAACTCAATTAATCAAGAAAAAATTGACATTAGCATCAATTGTCAAGTATAGTTGATAATTGGACCAGACACACAATCAAAATGCCTGATAGAAGCTCCCACCCAGTAGAAAAAGGGAAGGACCTTTTTCTCGCTAGTTTGCACCTGGTAAGGCCCCCTCCTGCCACCACAAAGAGGTGTTAAATGGTGCAAAGCTGCCAGCTTTGTTAAGGTCTCAGCTAATGGTCTAGTGAGGTCAAATAATGGCATGCTTATGAGGCCCAGGAGTAGCGTAGGAACATGAACAACAAGCTGTGAATGGAGTAGCCTAGAACTACACAGAGTGTATATAGTAGCGGAATAATTAAAAACCAAGAAGATTTTGATTGCACTGAGTAGGGCAAGCCTACAAACTTCTAAACCATGCATAGCAACGGGGTAGGCCCTGGACCCTGAAAAAAGGGATACAATAGCATAGCAGCTTGGCTATCAGAGTGAGACTTACTCCAAGCATAGTATTATCATTGGTAGTATGTTGGTACCACTTCAGAGGGAGACAATTACAACTGACCAAAATATCCTCCTAGCCTCGAAACTTTGTCTAATTATAGGACAATAGCAAATAATGTAATATAATCAGAGGAGCTAGAGGCAGTGTCACACGCTTGCTTGCTCACTCGCTCAATCGATGGACTGATGTAAGTTATAGCAGGTAGCGGGGAATGGATATAACATCATACCACCACAAGAGGTATACTTCACATGTACACATGGTGAGCTAATGTTCTGCACGTACGTACATACATGCACACACAAAGCAGTCCCAATTTCATCAGGCAAAGCAATAATAATAGTAATGAGTGTTGAATAAAAGACTGAGAAAACAGAAGCCACCACAGATAAATCAAGTAAATTTTCCTATACCTACATTGTACCATAGTTGGCAGTGGGGGATATATATAATAATTATTATAATATAATCGCGATTATGTAGTCCAGCCACATGTTCCATTGACTGATCGACCACACGCTCTATTCCTCGAGCTTTCTCTTTTTAACAGCCGGAGAGTCGGAGTCAGCTGTCGCAGAGCAGCTCCCCCCTTCCTCGTCTGATGCACTAATTCCTCCCACATCTGCAACTACAGTATTATGCATGCACGTATAATAAGACATGTTCATGCGCATGCATAGTACATGGATATAATATTATATAGCCCCGTACCCAGGCTCTAGGGGGAGGACCCTGCTATATTATAGGTGTAATTATTATGCTGATGTCAATAATTGCACTTGTGATCATAGTGCATATGCAGGTTACTTTCTGCATATTCAAGAAGTTGCATATCCCCCCGTACTCTACCTACTATAATACTGACTCTATCATATAGCATACACAAATGTAATATTATGAGCACGCACACTAGTTACATAGTTACTGTATACATACTCAAAAAGCAATATACTCACATATTATTATTATTATTATATGTACTCTCTAATAGAAGTATACACACACTCCTGTGTAAACATACAGACACGCACACACAATGACATGAGGTGCCTGTACAGAAAAGGCGATAGGGACCAAGTGCAAACGCCTGTGTTTGCAAATTTAAATGATGGGTCATTATCTGCCATACGATATGCATTCATTGCTCAAAACAGACCCTCCTAGTTCCACTCAAAAGAATGAGACGAATTATGTGAGCCTCCTCAGCCGGTAACCCAATAACTCATAGCCTATTATCCCAATGAAACAATATCGTGGATCGTATGACATCTAGATTAGAAAAAGAGAGAAAGAGAGAGAGAGAGTGAGAAAAGAAAGATAAATTTGACCGGCAGATCTGATACTTGTATCAATCTATGCAGGGGGGAGGAGGGAGGGAGGGAGGGAGTGTCAGTTCGGTATGCACAGCCTGGCTGGACAATCATCGATCTAGGTATGCCGATGATATGATTTGAACCCAGGTCAAGTGTGGATGGTTGAAATAATCACCTACTACATAGACAGGACTCATTAGCTAGCAGTCATGCAGGACTATAATATTATTATTATATAGATGCACCTGAATATGCACTACAAAAAAAGGATGAAACTAGGTAGATTAGCCTTCTTCTATAGCTCACAGTCTGCAGCAGGCATGCAGGGGGACAATTTCAAATTTACTCTAAATTTTCCACTCACATGCAATCCTAAACGAGGCAAATTTGCGGCCAACTGGCCAGTGGGGCGTGCACGCACAGAGGGGGCAACATGTGTAGTCGGTGGAAGTGTGGACTATGTACTCCACCGAATCAGACTCACTGATCTGATGATTAGAGGGATGTGGACTTGGCTCAGTGTGCACCAAGATCCTGTTTTGATCGATCGCTGGCGTGTACCGAGAACCTGGCTGTTATCACAAAGCAAGCCTTTTGTGTGCTAGCCATGGTCTCACAAACGCACTACACACATGTACTGTGTAGTTACGTACATGTAGCGGCGAAAATACTACTATAGTGTACAGATCTGGCACCTAGGAGTCAGCACTATCTCAGTGTTGTGAGTTTAGCAAAAAAGGAGTTCCACAGAAACTGTCGGCCACAATAATCAAAATTATTATACACTAGTTATCAAGTTCTAAAACTGACAGAGACCGGGTCATTTAAGCTTCTAGGCTTTTTCTCCCTAACGTTAGCTAATTGGGTTTGTGTACGGCGATTTGAGAACCTGCATTTCCAAGCATTCTGGAGAGATGTTTATAAACAAGGAGCAGCTTCTGAGCAATCACCAAGATTTGGACTTTGGCAATTTGATAAGACATACACACATGATGATATTAGAACGAAAGCAACCCAGACTATACACACAGAGTAGACACACACACACATTGAGTGAGGGAGAAAAAGGATATAATATATCAGATACTGATTGATCAGTTTTATGTATGTATATGTGTGGATGGATCAACAAGATGGAGTTGCTAAACACACAGGGGAGGGTGTTTTAGCCACACTCCTGTCCAAAGTTTTCCAACAGGACAGCCATTAAGCACCCCGCTAAGGGTTGGTAAAACAGTGGACAAGGCTTTAAGTATGTGTGTGCGCGTGTGTGCTTAGTTGCGTCCAAGGGTATGGCAGACACAACATTAAGGGTTGCTATCTACATGTACGCATGTTAGCCTTAAATTTTTGAGGGGTAGAGTTTCCAATTCTGCTCAAAGACAATTTTTAATGGATAAGCAGTAAGCTAAAAATCAAGGGAGAAAATTTGAAGCATTTATGTGGCATATTCTGAGGACATTGTATTCTGTATCTGTAACTAGAGAGATTAGTAAAAAAAATAAACAATCCCACTAGTTTAATTGTGTTAGTACACAGCTAATCAGTAGCCACAAGGTTACTGGTTTTGCAGTAGCAACATTACAGTATTACACTAAGTAATTACCTACAGACTACAAGAACCTTACTTGGGCTTTCTCTCATTTGCAGAGGGGGTTGCCCTACTGCCATATCCCTAATTAAGGTCCAACTTTAATTAAATAATGATATATACCAGTCTGGCAAGGGCAGCCAGGATTAAAACCAGAGTAGACTGATTAACCACAGTTGGCATATTAGCGCCACTTTGCACCATCTCCAGATAATCGGCCAACAATTACAATCTGGGATGCTTGCTCACCTTTACTATCACCTTTAACCTCGGAAATGTGTGTGCCGCCTTCACAAGTGTGCAACAAGCACCTGTCTTTGTCGGAGTCATGTGACCACGCAGCATCGATGTTATCACCTTCTCTCCCGTCGACACAAGGCAGTAAGGTCGAGCTCTCCTCCAGCCCAGGAGGGTGATGGGAGCACACAGCCGTATCCATATCACTCCTTTCAGGGGGTGGAGGAGGTGGTAGTTGGAGGGAACCATCATTTGCGGGCGTTTTCTCGAAGAATGCCACCTCTGGTGGGAGTTCAAAGGTCACCTTCATCATGACCTTATTCGGGGCGACACTTCGGACGGTGTGGGTGGAGTAAGTCCCTGCTCGTAAAGAAGAGACGCCCAAGCTTCTCTGTACCATCTCTAGGGCATCTTTGTCGGGGGAGGCCTCAGATTTGGAAAAACAGTAGCAATAGACTTTGGGAAGTCGTATTGAGTTGCGATGATCTGAAGGTACGCTCGAAAATAGTCCCCTGAAAGTATCTAGAAATTGAACAGCTGTAGCTGGAAGATTCATTATAATGCGAGTATTGCGTTCGGTGAATGTATTAAGTGGTTCTTTTAATGGCTGTTGTGGTACTAGAAGGTCGTGGATGACTTTTTGAATAAACTCCCTGCCGTCCAGGTTGTAGGCTTTGAGCTTTTGTGTGACGGAGTTCGCCTTGGCATTTGCACAGAGTGATTCGTACGAATATGGGTTCAGGTCGTTAGCGTGCACCAAGCAGCCCTTTTTCGCAGCCGGGATCGAAAATGGCCCCACCCCAGCGAACACATCCAACACCACGTCCCCCTTTTTCAACTCCTTGATGAGTCGCTCGTGTTCCGTGTGAAGCCTCGAGTTCCAGTAGACATTGGAGAAATCAAATGTAAACGAGCAACCATTCTCTCTCACCGTGGTGATCATATCATCGTCGCCGGCCAAGACCTCCATTTTGAAAAATCTAAACGTGTCATCAATCTGATCTGTTTTGTTGACCACGGTTCGTATGTGACTGTGCTTATCAAGAGTCACCTGACCTGTGTCATGTGTGTACATGTATGTGAGAAAGAGAAAGAGAGGGAGGGAGGGGGAATGAGAGAGAGAGAATCAAAGAGAAAGGATGAGAATGAGACCTTACAAAAGTTACCCATTAACAAACTGCATGACAGAGTTCAAAAAGTTCATTCACCAATGTCATGTACATGTAGGGCAGAGTGGTAGGTCATATATACACTCATGCTGCATCACGCTGAGCAGACCATGGCTAATAAAATAAATATTATCCACTCACGACAGGATATGACTCAAGCCCAGACCTGTATTACAGCGAAACAGGTTGACCCTCCTAGTGACCCTAAAACCACTAGAAATGGCTAACAGAAGCTCCTTAATGTGTACTTAACAATCCCCTCCCACTCAGTAAGCGGCTACTGCACAGTATCAAAGGGGGGAAGGGGGAGGGGGGAAGCCATCTATGACCCCTCACACGACAATTAAGTGACCACCAATAATAAAGAAGCCCAGTGGTTCACACAGTTAGCAATAATCACATCCACTCTTAGTTAGTAGTAGATACTGTATGCTAACCAGACATTTTACTAAATATTATTGTCATCAAACTCTCAAATATCATCAAAAGATAGTAGGTTTCTCTCTCTCTCTCTCTCTCTCTCTCTCTCTCTCTCTCTCTCTCTCTCTCTGCTGCCAATTCTGGCCCTCTACACTTCACTAATCTTTCCTGCAGACTCCAATTACTAGTAATCAGGGAAAGAAATCCCCTTTCCTCTCTCTAATTCACTTTTGTGTTGGAGCAAGGCCAGTACACAGACTCAACACCTCACTAATTCCAAACTGTAGATCCAAACCACATTTTAATCAAAATCCCCCATCTCACCCTCCTTCCTCTATCTACACTCAGCGACAAAAATTAATGGACATCATAAAAGTATTGGCAAATTTAATTTTGGCAAGGTGGTACAGTGCATGGGGATTTCTAGTCTTATGAAGCAGAAAACTGCCGGATTTACTTAACTCAATTAACTGATTACTCCTTCCGTTGTGCAATTTTTAACTAACCAATAACTTCCTTATAAGGAAGGCACTCCTGTCGTAGATTGAAGTGGGCAATATGGCCGACTGCCTCGTAGCCAGTCGGCACCTCCCTCACCTCATCGAGAGGGAGTATGGCTCTCAGCACGGCGTGCGGGGAGAAGTGCTCGTAGCCGAGGGTCACTGTGTGGGCGGTCTCTTCTCCCCCGTTGCTCACGATCCATTCCCGATCGTCTGTCGACAGCGGACCTCCTCGGAGTTCCTCCGGCAGAAGAAGGATCTTCTTTCCCACCTACATAGTTTGATTAATGCATGTTACCTTCAGGAGAATAATAATATTATAAGCCTCTGATGTTACTATAGCATCAAAGGCTTATTAATTACTTATACATTTATTCAAGTGTATACAAAAATAGCTCAAGAAAAATGTTAGTGGCACAGTCCAGTGAATTTTGCAATGGTCTCTGAGATTTAATTTGCATTGGCAGGATCATCTCAAGGAGAAAATCAATGCACAATAATCTAAAGAATAACTTTTTAAATTTAACATAGCAAACTAGTGCTACCTGCAGAGGTAATTACACAAGATTGCATAAGCCATGACTAGTGCATGTCGCATGTCAACAAACGTCAATAAACATAATTGCTCCAGCAGTAATATTATGATTTATTGCATAAATGATACGTATGTTTTGTTTAACATAGGTGTCATGCATATCGTGAAAATACAGCATTACATCACGGCAGACTGTAGAGAAAGGGGAGGGAGAAGCTAGGGTCTCTCCAAGAATGTAAAAGTTGATCCACTAATAATTATTAGTAACAGAAACTAAGTTGTTATTTTATGACAACTTAGTTGCTCCATAAGGCATTTCTCACTTAAAGTATGGCTTACTAGCACCAGCAATACTGCAATGTTTAACTACCATCTTGTGGACAGGATGCAGCCTATAGTATCCCTTCACTGTATTTCTTGCAATAGGTGACAAAAATATAAATATGTATGCAACTATTTTTTGGTGCCAGTCATCTGACTACAGGCATGAGGAGGAAGGAAAGCTATTACGATTGAGGATATTCCCGCACACAGAGACCAGTGCCTTCGGCACTTCTGATAGCACCTCAAGTCCAAAGAAGGAGTTACTTCATGAGCACCCTACCTGCACGATTGATGAATGTTTACGTAAACGTACACTTAACGAAATCACCGCAAGATAAAATGAAATCCCTCAAGTTGCCATGAGGGAGGGCTTCCTTGCAACAACCATGCTCAGTCTCAATCTAGCTGCGGTTTCATAAAATTAATTCAGAACACATGCGAACACATGCACAGCTGCAAGAGCGAGGGGCTTTCCTGCAGCAGCGGCGCCCGAACTATGGCGGCTTTTGAATCTCACCGCTCCTACTAGAGTTGCCCTTCCTGTGGCCAATTTTCCGCCCCATTCTTACTTCTGAGAAGAACCTCTCGGCTCTATGCAGGTGTTCTGTGAAATCGTCGCTGGTGTTGTCCCCTCTCACATCCTCTCACTGGACAGTTTTCAAGCTTCAGATCCTATTGTATTGGTGGCAGACTGAGGCCACGGGCTGTTTCACTGTTGTCACTGACTACATGCAGGTACAAATATAACATGTACATGCTACATTTTTTGCCCATTGTGCAAGGAAGCCCCCCAAGTTCACTCATTTTGCCTTGGGAATAGGAACCAGCTATACAGACACACTGGAGTAACTGTCTCCACTATTGCAATGGAGACCAGAGGATGCATGGTTTTAATTCTAACCATGGAATATCTAATATTATGTACTTCCTCCCACTCCATAATTTCATTGAACAATAGTCCATTTGATATCTGAAGGTCCTGTGGTGCTAAAACTTTATTTGGTTCCCACCTGTGGCGGTTGAAAATCTATCCAAAAAGGATCTGACCATTCAAAAAAAGGGTGGCTCGGGAGACAACTCGACACCCATAATTCCTGTTAATTCTTCCTCATATCTTCCTCTCTGCCTAGCCAGTGGTAGGAATAAAGAGCACAGTGGGTCTACCTTACCTACGTGGCATTGTACTGGGTGGAGTGTGTGCCTTTCAATGTTTACGCTGCCCAATGATAATCTGCACTTTCTACTTGCATTGCTTAATAAGCTAGTCTTGTGCTACTGAATGGAGACTCTTTTGCAATAAGGCACCCACTATGGGACTCTACAGCCATGCAGGAGAGGAAGGGATGCAGCCTACAGATGAGAGAGGAGGAGGGGGGGATGTAGACTGAGAGGCTGCCTGGGCCTGGGATCTTGACGGTGAGAAATCAACACAAGCGAAGGATAAACTGCACTTTCCTGCTCAATCACTTCATTCAGATGTGCTCTCTGATGTGGTTGATTTTGATATCAGCACTATAAGCTTGCATAATGCATAATAGTATAATATTATGTGTGCATGTTCTTGCAAGAAGAATGAAATTATTCTCCTCACAACGGAGGTTCTTAGCCAATATTCAATTCTACAGTTAACTCGTACTTCAAGAATTGAGAATTGTCCTGCTTTTGCAGACACTTCTATAAAGCTGGAAGTAGGCCTGGGGATGAGGCTATGCACGATTGATGATGGCTGTTTCAAGCTGATGAAGTTATGATCTTTTGTACAAATAATATAGTTAACCAAATGCCTCTCTGTCCTTCTTACACATTAAATCTTTATCCAAACTCCACCACTAGATTACTTAACTATGTCAGAAACCAGCTAAGGAACCTTTTTACAATTAAAGTCAATCCATATGCCCTACCCTTACTACGCTATGTGGACATGGTTTCTTTTGGGGATAATTTGAGGTTCTGTAAAAAATCAATTTAACGCTAGAGCTTCAAACAAGCTGAGTATGTAGGGACATAAACAAGGGGAGGAGAGAGACTACCACAAATTCCATCAGTAATTATTTTTCAAGTCACCTGGTGTGTCTATCTGGATACTTTTTGGCCACTTTCACCCACTCAGTGTGTCCACTGGTACAAGAACTCCTCCAATGTTGGTGTTTCATTCTCTTACTCCAGCTCACCCACCAACTCATCTTCTTCCTTTTGCTGGTCAGTTGTCCCAGGAGAAGAATAAATACAAGGTGTCTCCCATTGCAAGCGCTTAATTCAGTTAAGGTACAGTCACAAAGGCTTTAGGTTTATAATACTATTATCGTGAACCAGCCATGTAGGGCCCAAGCAGATTTCCCTTGGTACTCCCTGGTCTACAATACACACTGGAGTAATGTAATTTGTAATAGGAGCGGAGGAAGGGACATGTGGGGGTGGACCCAAGCCAAGCTACTATGCAGCCAGAAATTTCCACCTGGAGAAATTAAATTTTTTGCGGCTAGCTTCGGTAACTGCTGGGACATTAATTTTATCCACAAATCGTACATACGTACATGTAGATATGCAATGCAAGAACCCTTTAGCATCTTTTTTTTTTTTGCTAAATTTTTAAAAGAAGTACGGTACTTCATGATTTTCTTATATATGCTAAAATTATTATATTTATTTTTATTATTCAATTTAGCATTAATTTTACAGAGTGTGGTGCCATGTCCTACATGCATCAGCATCAATGCATAAGGAAATTTAAAGGTGTCAACCACTTCTAGGGTGGTCAGGTGACAACTTGGCTGCAGGATATCCAGCAGCAATCATGGATGCATGACCATGCCTTGCTTAATACAAGCCAGTAAAGCTATTATACTGAATAAGTAGTATAGGTCTCTATAGAGTTTCCTTTCCCTCTCCTGACAATTTATTGGGGGTTAGCGGGCATGATCTGGATCATAAGCCAACTGTAAACAAGAAATTTATTTCTGTACACAAGATATTATTTATTATTGAGTGATAAAATTAAAGCATTATTAGTGACTCTGCAGTAGTCAGCGCTATATATAAGTATACCTAGCGATAACATCTGGTGCACTAGTAGGGTGTAGTGAAGTGGCACAGATGCAGCAGAGTAAGCTATAGTGAGGTTGATATCAGGGAATTCCTGTCACGCCTTCTTAATTTGCCCTAATTTTCCTAGTGTTTAATAATACCATCTATGCCTACAAAGGGAGACTCAGAGACAGACAGGGAGCCTTGGCGTGCAGGATTAAAAAATGCTTGATAATGATAGTGTTTTGCAGGAAAAGGGTTGCCTTTCTCTGAAACCACTGTAGGACAGAATGGCTGGCTCCGCATCACCCACGCATTTGAAGTGAACCGCAGTAAAATACCGCGCGCAGATCCTGTCTACGTCTAGTCTCGAACATTCCGCAAAACATCCGATTCCGATCATAGCGCTTATAGTGCATATACGTGAGGATCTAGGAACCGGAAGCGGTATTGTTTTCTACACACAATCAAATACAAAAAACTACAAAGTGAAAACGGTTTACCTTTCCGTCTTCCCCAACGTCATCGACGACTCGCTTGATCGTCGGAAACCTTAGCAAGGCGTGAGGTAGTCGCTGCATGAACCGACTGCACAGCGAGGCGTCCCGGAGCCTGATGGCCGGAAGTGGTACATTGCGACGGAAATCTTCGCGATTCAGTACCTTGGAGCCGCGAACGATGGCTGGCGGCGAAAAGAACGCTTCCAGGGCCTCCGATGCAACCGATGTCTTTGTGCTCATACCGCAATGCCGGATCAGTAGCTTGATCAGATGCATGTACCTCGTGGTGGCCAGGTGTCCTAAATATTGCGCACCTAGTACTGTACTTATCGCGTGTAGCCACGCCCACTTTAAGCGTTGTATGCTGACTCGGCAGTTTTCGTCCCAGTGCGTGGAGTGTCTTGGTTGAAGATGGGCTCTCCCTCCACACGTTCGAGTGTACAGCGGGATCTCGGAAATGGGGACATCCCTGTGTTTACATACAGTAATGAGGAGGTTGCTTCATCCCTAGTCAGAGGATCAAGCATAAATTCATGCAATCATGGTCTTCCATCAAAGGTGTGTGTACTATGCAATTTTAAATGTGAAAGGCCAATAAACAGATCATTATGTGTCATAGAGCATTAGCCAATAATTATAATCAATGTTTGTGGTAGACGTGGCTCTAAAACATGACATAATTTATACGAACAGGATAATTTGATCAGTTTGGGAAGAGGGGGGTTTCCCAATTCTAATTACATTACCCGTGAGATAAGTCAATTTTCTCATCTGCCAGTGGCTACCGAGTACTGCCAACAAACGTTTAAGGTGGTTAGTCCTTTTCTCACGAAAAATTACCCTAATAATGTGAATTCCCTGTCTCACCCCCTCTCCAACCCCACCCTTCCCTCCGGTCAACAGGGGATGCATAAATTACCCACGTCTAAATCCCCACTGCTCCACCGACATGTGTCTGTGTATTTATAATGTGGTGGTGTGTGTGTGCTCTCGTGGTCTGTGATTGAAATGCTGAAGTCTCAATAAACAAAGCTCGTCATGCATGCGACCTTCCTGACTGCGCCAGTAATGTGCTCCTGAGCTGGCTAGTGGTACAAACATCTGATTCAAGTAATCAACATTAATTTAAGTCCAAGAATATCGCCTGGGCTTGCACTCAAGAATTTTCCCGTCAATCAATGCATGACTAACTGCAAAAACATAAACTCTCCAATTGAGATTTCAGTGACCAGATGCAAGAACGCAATGCAGAGGAGCACAAGGATAGGATCCATGCAAGTCTATCCTTTTGTTGCAGTGAATGTCAGTGGAAGGATAGGATGCAATGCAGCTCTGGCCCTTATGACATGCTGTGAACCGGTCCTTAGCGTTAGCATAATAATAATAATTATTACCGTATAGCCAGAAAATTAGGCGGTTTGGCGGTCTATATCACAACCGCCAAATTAAAACCCGCCAAAATTTCTTACTCGCATATAATTTATACGTATGGCAATCCCGTACCGAACTGCCAAGTTTAAATCCGCTAATATTCTTGCAATAGCGATTTGGGGCTCAACCGCCGAATTTAATTCCTACCAATATTTCTGGCTATACGGTATGAGCTATAATATACCTCCCTACTCTTATTAATAATTTTAAATAATTATTTACAGTGGGACCAGGTGCTGTTTTCGCGGTGGGATGAGACTATGCAGAGAGGTGGTGTGTTCCGATACAGCCTGGATGATGTCACAACGAGGGTGATGGACGGACGGTATGGACTAGTGGCGCAGAGGAACCCCAAACGCTTCAGCCATCGGAGAAAACCAGGAGACATGCAGAAACTGACACAGCCGTTCAACCCAGCACAGTTCAACTTCAATAAGATCAAAAAGGAAGAGGTGTGTTAGTCCAGCAATAAAATTAATTTTTATTGCTGACTAATAATATTTATAATTTCAGTCAGGTGATTTGTATATTAGATTATAATGCTGTTAAAATGGAGAATCTGATAACTATGGCATTAAGCTAAATTTTTATTTCCTGTTTGAAAGGAAGAAATCTGTTAGCAGTCAAAGGAGTACATTTGATTGATCGATGACCCATACTATTGACGCATTCGCCAGTTAACTCGTAATTATATGCACACTAGAGGCAGGGAATTTACCATTTGTAGACTTCCTATCGTCTTTAGCTCTATGCTAATAGCTGAAACTTGTAGCAAAGTAATCTGATCCCATTCTTGACATTATATTAATTTTAATAATGCTATAGATATTGCTTAGGATTGGTAAGCATCAAGATACCGAGGTCAAAGGTGAACGATCAACATCCGGTGGTCCCATTCAGGGTGAGGATGACCTTTGCCCCCACCTGGTCGTGGTGAATGTGAGTCCCATTGACTACGGTCATGTGCTCCTGGTGCCACATCCTCAGAGATGCCTCCCTCAGGTATATAATAATATACGCATATCAAAACTATGATTCCTCCCTGCCTCTGGTATAACATTGAAAGGGTGATATGGTTTGATGTGTGCTGATATTAATTTTGTTGGATGAGTGCAGGTGATAGTATGCCACAAATGTTCCTAATTGCATGCCTCAGATGTTTGCATAAACCGTTAGAACGGTGAACTGCTCCTTTGAACTTTGTGTAGCGGGCTGTAATGATTCCATAGTAGTATTGTCATCGTTAATCTGCACATCCTAACTGCATTACTGTGACACTCTGTGACTCTTTCCTTCCCGCATGATTGTATTTATGTACAAATACCGCCTGCTTGCATGGTGCCACTGTGGTGTGGTGTGCATGTAGATCCTTTGAACTTTCAAGTTGTCCTTCCACTCCCGCCGGCCGGCCGACCAATCAGCATTCCTTCTTTCCTGATTGTGTGTACACCATAAGGGAAGCTGATGAAAGGTCTGTCCTTTAACCTTCACTCCGTGTCTCTCTCTCTCTCTCCTGCTCCCCTTTTGATGCTCACAGGTTATGACTGAAGACTCCATTCAGCTCTGTCTGGATATCATGGCATTGAGCAATCGCAGGTACATAGAAAGAGATGTACCTACTTGTAACATCAGTGACGACAATTATGACTTTATATGTACGTTTGAACAAGACTTGGTGTATTCTACATAGTTCTGACTATGTATGTAAATTTTTAATGTACAGTGTAATGCTCAACTCTTGATGCAACCAAGAGTATAATAATATTGCATACTGGAATTGAAACATTTTGAGTTCAAAGCTGCCTGCTCAAATACCAGAACCTGATGCAATCCTGAATATTATGAAGGGGATATAGACTCTGTTGATTCAATATCATGCAGATATTAGTGATTACATTTAAGAAGTTCATGTTTTTCGTTCTTCCCTGCAGTGGATTCTGCATGGTGGCAAACAGCCTGCTGGCCTATGCTTCTGTCAACCACCTCCACTACCACTTCATGTGTGTCGCTGAACCAATGCTTGCAGCGAGAGTGGTACAACATAATATTATTATTATGCTGCAAGTTAATAATTAAATACTGATATTAATTATCACTTTTCATCAAGGTAGGGGCTCCCCTCTCTGGATCATGCTACGAACTTGTGGATCACCCTTGCAGGGGATTTGGGTTTGAGCTGACCTCAACCACAGCTGAATGCGCACGGTATATAATAGGAATCAAACTCGTTAAGTCATAATATTATAATTATGATAAATTTTATGGAACTCTTCAGGGATATTTACAGAGTTGTGTCGTTATTGCTGGAGAACGATTTACCCCACAACCTGGTCATGATCAGAGCACCGCCATTCAGTAGAAATCAGCAGCAGCCACTGCAGAATACAAGTGCAGAAGCTCAGAAGACGACTGTTGGAGATCAAGATGGAACCACTGTCATTAGAAGCATCCTGGTTCCAAGGAAACCAGCATACGGTAGCTACAATTTTGTAGCATTAATGAGCTAGCTCTGAAATATCTAGGTGCAGATTTACAATGCCCGTTTTTTTTTTTTTTCTATAATGAACTATACAGGACTTAAGAATCTGTACGAGGGTGAGGGAGAAGTGCCACCTTTCTTTGCAGCTGCCTGTGAGCTAGTCCTCGGTCTGCTCCCCATCGTAGGCAAGTTTAAGCAGTGATACTAGTTTAGTAATCATAGGTATAGTCAATGTTGCTGTTTTGATGTGATCTTGGCCCTCCTGTAGATCAAGCTAAGTATCCTACGCTAACAGAGGCGGAGGTGTTGAGCATATTCAATGAGAAAGCTCTCTCGGTGGAGGAATTTGAACCCCTCAAAGAAAAAGTAAAACAAATTCTCCATTCTTAGCATCAAAATAATATCACAAATCATTAACAATATTTATTATGAAAATTATTATCAACATCGTAATAAATTATTTATTGAAGTTTAGCTCGTTTTCACCTCATTTACCATGGGTTCTCCCCTGAGGGCTGCCCATACATTATCAATACTCATCTGCACCATGTCCATGCGTGTGCGCAAGGTAGCACTACCCGTATGGGGACTGATGGTCACATTGGGGAGCGTCAAGAGGGCGTGGTCACGTGGGAGGGGCTCCGGATCAGTGACGTCCAATCCGGCAGCAGCAATAGTTCCCGCCTTTAGCGCCTCAGTTAGAGCATCATGGTCGACCAGGCTACCACGAGCAATGTTCACAAAAGTTGCAGTTTTTTTCATCGCTCGGAACTCGTTTGTTCCCATCATTCGATAGGTCTCCTTGGTTGCTGGGGCAACGAGCACAACGTGGTCGCTCTCCTGCAGCAATTGGGTAAGGGTCGTCACATAGCTTGCTCCCACAGAGTCCTCCACCTCCTTCGCTACCTGGTTTCGGTTGTAATAAATGACCTTCATTTTGAACCCTGCAGCACGTCTGGCCACTTCCAATCCAATCCGTCCCATTCCAATAATCCCAAGTGTCGTTCCATTGACTTGAATCCCATACCAGCTCGTATCAAACTTCTTCGTGTCGGGACTCCTTGAGATTTTGTCGCCTTCGAGAACTTTTCTAGCCGTGGCAAGCAAGAGAGCCCAGGCCATATCGGCTGTGGTATCACTGAGCGTGCCCGGTGTGTAGCCAACTCGAATCCCACGCCTGGCGCACACCTTTAGATCAACATGCTCGTAGCCAACTGCACAGTTGCCAATCACCTTAAGATTGGGGAAGAGCGACATCATCTCCTCTGTGACTGGGGGAGAGAGAAAGACAACGATGGAGACTATCTTATCCTTGTGCTTCTCCAGGTCTTCTTTGGTGCGCACCACAGTGAAATTACGCTCCACCAAGGCCTGAAGATCAGATTGGAACTCTGCAGGCTGGTAGATATACGGCTTCTCAGTCCCTGAGGAGGTGCTCATCTTGTCAGTGAGAGAGATACTAAAAGTGGGAGGGGCAGACTGATACACACGTGCAAATCAGAATGGAATGCGGAACCGGAATGGAACCGTATATTCATTAATTCTAGCTGCGTGAATTGTCGATCTTTACCAAATTTTACAATGTCATGCAATATTATAATGTTGGCATGCCTGCAAGAGGAAAATTGGAGTGCATCACAACAATAAAATTAATAATAATATCATGTGCAAGGTACTCGTAGAATTTCTGATGAGTATATATAGTATCCTAGTGGTGGGTCAGAGGTTTGTATTGTTAAATTTCTGAGGAGAGTAGGATGAGCTTGGATGCTGTAGCGCTCCTCATCATCGTTGGTGAGATAGAGCAGCTCCAGAGACAGATCTGACCAGATACCGTAAATGGCTGCTGGGTTGAGCTGGCCAATGTGGACAACGTGGGGCTGGAGACTCAACACGTGAGCAGTGTACACGTTCTGCAATCAAGTGAATGGAAAAGTTAAATAATAACGGTTCAGTACATGTATATTCTCCAGCCATGAATTGTGGCAAAATATTATTTCACTGATTTTCACCTTTTCAGGGTCTCGTCCAAGGGAGAACAGGTGTGGAACTTGCCTAAGAACAGCCTCCTCCCAGCCTTTCTCACTCTCTAGACCAATGAAATAGTCAGTGCTGTAGCTCTCAAGGTAATCGGCCAGCTCTGAGAAGTCGTCCACTTCACCAAGACTAACCTCATCATACATCAGCTTCACAGCATACCTTGACACAAAAGCAACATTAATTCCGTAGCCTAACATCATCCTGGCCTATCCCTTGCTCATATTATTGTATCTCACATACCTGTATGCTTTTAGCAACAGTGCATTCAGGAACTGGTCCCCACTGAGCCAGTCAGAGTAAATGGAGTAGGGGAACTTTCTGCAAAACCCCTCGAATATGTCAAAAGGCTTTGTCTCCTCAGCCCTTCTTCCAGAGATTCGAGAACTCGTCCCAACATCTGCTAGAGCAAAGCATACAATTGTGAGATCGATGAGCTTTTCCCAAAGGTAAGTAGTGAGGCCTTTTTCAAGATCTCGTTCATGCAAAAACTCCAGCCAATCTGTCGGAAATTTAGTTTTGAGATCACTGAACTGTGAATATGTCAGTGGTAGTCCTTCAGTCCACCTCTGAGGTATTTCAATCATTCCAGGGGCTGCCCTCAAATCATCCACCTGCTGGAGTTTACTCATCCCCGATATGGGTATAGCTGACAATCTCACATCTGATGATACAATCTCATCATCAATGTTAGTGGTTGCTGCGTGCGGTAGCTTATCCAATGGTCTGTCTTGGGGGATCAGGCCTGGTAGCGACTCGACAGCATCAAGAGAGAAGACAGTAGAGGTAGCATTCAGTGCCTCATTTTGTGCTTCATCATTACTCCATATAGACTCATTCCACGAGAAAGTGTCCAATTCTCTATTAATTTCTTGCTTATTACGACCCTGAGGTATTTCATTACTAATACTGTTTGTTTCCGAAGCCCAAGCATCTTTTGAGCCATTACGTTTAACTTCTCCTGGATCTGATTTGTTGATTTGTGATGGATCACCACTCGTGGTCATCGGCTCATGCAGTTTAACACTCTTCTGCTTGTTAGCAGCTGCCTGTGTGAAGTGGTGATAAAATACCCACACTATACACTTGATCAGATTGTCAGGAAAGTGACTGAGTGACGATGGCTGATCTATGATACCTGTGAGCACATTGTGTGCATCTGAATAGACCTTAATAACCTCAGAGTCAACTGGTTGAAGAGTGTTTGAAAAGTGTGTGTTGAACCAAAACTTTGGGCAGCTTGTTGAGCCTGAATTGTAGGCGTCCTCAAAGATACTATCAATTCTTGTTGCTTCTATGGAATGGCAGGATGTCTCTTGCAGCTCCAAACATTTGATTGCCAATGCACAGTGGCCGTAGCCGTGTTCTAAGAATGTTACCACACTTAATCGATCTTCAAATCTCAAGAGAAGGTAGGTTCCTGGAGTAGCAGAAACTGCACCAGATGACACAGCACAATGCAGTGCCTTTGATATTTTGGACTCTGATTGCTGATAGTAGATGCTGTCCTCACACTTGGAGTATGAGCTGGCATAGTTGATGAGACTAGGCCAGAATCGCTTAGTTCGAGGAAAGGAAATCAAGAACACAGGGAGAGTGAAGAGGGGCAACAGGGGAGCAGAGAAAATTGATGAAATGAAGATGATTGCTAGTAGTATAGGTAAACAGATGAATGTTGCAATGATTATGATTACAGTTAATGGAAGATATGTCCTATGCTTGCGAATAAATATGAAACTGCCAAACATTGTACCAGCAAACCATAGTTTTTGGAGAAAATCTTGAAGAATTTCGGCTGCAATACCAATGATTAATAATTGAGAGCCTGAGCCAAAGGTGGTCCATACATTACTGGTGGTGGTGGCAGGAATGGCAAAGTAAAGAATGGCCACCACAGTGACCTCAAAATGAGCTGAAGAAGTGTTCTGCCACACCTAAATTCAAAAGTGCATAATTATTTTTTCAAATGCACAACTGCAATGGTAATAATAATATAATATTGGTAACAATGGTATTGTAGGTAATGTGCATGGGTAATAACAGTGGCGTAATTACCTTTCTTAGGATTCTTGCTGCCACTATTCCATACCAGGCAGGAGGGATAGAAGTTGACGTGGTGGGTGTCTTTAGACTGAATCCAACAAATGCCAGCATCACAAGGGGAGACACTGCAGTACAAATGACAGTTATATACAAACGTTCAGCTTAAATTTTTGTTAGTTAGGCTCACCATAAGTGTGGATTAGCCTCGCAGGTATGCTGGCATAGTGAAGCAACTTTCGCCTTTTGTTGAATTTCGCCACATTTTCAGCTTGCTTGGGAAAAAGGGGGTTTCTTAACACTCCAAATAGGTATATCCTCTGAAGCATGCTGCTCCCTTGAAGTAGACAAAATAGACCGATCACCATCCCTGCAGTGATTTTTGTCCCCATTTCTTTGGCATCACCACTTGATAGGAATGTAAAGAATACAATTACGACACTAGCTGCCAACAGAGTAGTCCCATTAATGATTGAAATAAGATAATGGATTGCAAGATTCTTCACAGTAGACATTGTTTGACAGTCCCAACCATAGAAGGAAGTGAATGTCTTCTCCGTGAATTGTGCATGAACAGAGTTGAGAAATTTTGTTTTGGAAAGTAAGGAAAGTAGGTAGATTGGAACCTTGAAACAGGTGAAGATATCCTGACTCAAGAAAAATCCAAATGCTGTAGCCAAAAGGACTGATACAATGCCATTTAGAGTAGCAAGGGACACAACAATAGCCACAGAAATTGAGGAGATGAAGAACATCACAGTCAACCTACAAAACAGTAATGTGTATGCACATTTTTTGGCATATTCAATTAGAATGACAATATAGTATGATATTGTAGTATACCTCAAATCAGTGGCCATAGGGGAACCCCCCATTAGCCGAGTAAGCCCCTGCTCCATTATCCACGGAATGAGAGCATCAAGTGGAGGAAGGAATCCAATCAACCAACCGAGAGGAAGGAGACAAAGAGATCCATAGAGCAGCTTCAAGTAGAGATCCACTGTAGGTGTGGGCACCAATAACCTATAGTACATTATCATGGAAAATTAGGTATATGTGTAATCAATAATGTACACTTTGGAATAATCACCTGAGAGGGATGAAGATGGCTGCAATTGCCACTATGTAAAATGGTCTGGTGATAAATCTCAAATCCAATGGATCTGTTGGTTGATATGTGGCAATTTCATGGGGTGGTGAAACAATAAGAGAGTAGTGGGCTGAACATAGAGTATACCATCCAATAATGGACACTATGACCACTCCAGCTATGTGTAATGACTCTAGCATGATGCTTGGTTGAAGGACAAAACAGGCCGAAAATGACAGAAGACCTGATATGAATGGGTGGAGGATAAGACTGTGAAGCTTCTTGTGTGCAAAGATGAAGTCAAATGTCTCAAACGTGCAACACGATTCAAGTGTGAAGTCAACGCTATCTTCATCATCCAACTGAGCACCATGAATGTTGTTATCTGCATGCCCTCGTCTGCACCTAATAGTAACTCCTATAACCTCCAGTAGCAGCACAGACAGCCCGTCTATGAACCCATAGATCAAAGCAAGATAGTAGTCATTCCACAAGTGCAGTGCACTGACGACAATAAATGGCAGAGCTGTGACGAACGGTGCAATCCATAGAGTCAGTTGAATGAGGTGAATGTACCATGGAGCTCGGCGTATCTTCAGCCCCCCAGTCAGAGTCTGAAGCAGCCTTCTTCTCAGTAGAGCATGCTTGTACTGGTTGAGAAGGGGAACATTTGATGGTGGCGAGTCAGGGTGGTGGGTCTGAGTGCTCCTCAGTGGTGGAGTGTCCCTTCCTTCTCTTGTCATGGTCTTCCAAATGGCCTCAAGAATTCTGATGATACTGATAGCATTGATAGCAGGGAGCCTCCAACTTTGCACGAAAAGGCCATTCACTGTGGAATATCGCCACCTTCCACATCAGGTGTTGATTGTGGTGGTTACCTTGGGAATTGGGGGCCGGGGGATTCCCTAAGCCTAGCCAAATATGAATGACGTCACTGATAATGAGAGGATCGGGGTCAGAGGTCAATCGAGTCACTAGCAGCTACATGCGCTGTGAGGCGCTTTCGGCCTTCTGGATCTCAGAGGCTCGCCTTTACTAGCAAGTCCCGCTTGTACCTCGAGCCTGTTGAAAGTAAGCACTCCTTTTCCTAGCTAACCTACCAATAATTCAAACAAATACAGCTAGTGCTCTATAAAGCTAGATCAAAGTGACTCTGATTTTAATAGTAGATCTTGCATAAATTTTGTTATCATGTATACTTGTTCATGTGTATTCAGTTCAGCTTTCTACCTCTCAGGAAACACAGTTTCAAGTATCCTAAAAGTATGTCAGTTCTGAGGATGTGTGATAGCAGGGAATTCTGCCGCTCCTCTCGAGACTCCACTATTGGGATCAACTTCGATGCCCTGGGGGACGTCGAACACTTTGAGCACCTTTCTGGTGATTTCTATGACCTTTACAAGTCTGGTGAACATGCAGACGTAACTTTCGTCGTATCTGGAGTTCGATTCCCCGCCCATCGGATCATCCTGGCTGGTCGTTGTGCCTACTTCAAGGTTTTATTGTTTGGCGAGATGAAGGAGGCTAGGCTCGGGCCCGGGGCAGAGATACCGTTCAGTGATACGACTCCAGAAGCTTTTGGTGCCCTACTGGAGTACATCTATTCAGGGAAGCTGTGCCTGGGGGATTTAACTGACGAGGTAAGCTTGTGTGTGATGTACTGAGTGTGTATGTATGTGGTGTATGTTTTGCATCACATGACTGTATGCACACATAAATACATGTACACCTGGTGAATTATGGTGTCCAAGTATGCATAATATGGCATATGATGCTACAGCAGCTAGTTGACTGTAGCTCATTTGAATTGTCTTGTGTAAACATAAATGCTTACAGTGCTCGAGCAACATGACTTGCCTTATTTATAGTGAGCATATATAATCTCATGATAAAAATAATATTTTTTAGGTGATTCTCCACTTGCTTGGTCTAACCAACAAGTATGACTTTGCGATGCTCCAACAAGCCATCATCACTTACCTCAAGGCCACCCTGAGCGGCTCCAACGTCTGCTACGTGTACAACGTGGCCAGTTTTTACCAACTCAAAGATCTCTGCTCAGCGTGTAGCGCCTTCGTCGACCTGCACGCGCTCGAGGTGATGAAATCGGAAGGCTTTCTCTCCCTCTCTAAGTCAGTTCTGACGGACCTCGTGCAAAGGGACTCGTTTTTTGCCCCAGAGCTGGATATCTACTACGGTGTTGTGCGATGGATGAAGCACAATGAAGTGGCTCAGGATTCGGCGAAGGAGCTCTTGAAGGGAGTGAGGCTGCAGTTGATGGCGCTGGACGATTTGCTCGAGGAAGTGAGGGCAGATGGGTACTTTGATGCAGACTGCATACTGGATGCCATTCACATCGCTAACCAGACTCCAGATATTAAGCTTGGCTACAGAGGCCTCTTGAGTAAGCCCCTGTAATTATATTAATATTACTGATGCAGAAGCCTATTGAGTGATTTTTGTGACATCTGTGTTAATTGGGTGTGTGCACACTGCATCATTGCAAAGAAGGGAAAGGGAAATTTTCACCAATTCTGTGGTCAAAGCAACCCGATCTTAATTTAGACCTTATAATAATATTACTGCTACTATTGCTGCTGTACTGGTGCCTAATAGGCAAAGCTTATGTATTGCTCAATATCATGTTTGCCAAAACTGGGTGAGGCGGCTCTGCCCATACGTGATTCACATAGGAATGTCTGATCATACACTGGTGACTATGTTTGAGATTAATCGTGGAAGATAATTTCCACTAATAGCATCAATTTTTTATCTCCATAATGTACAGTCCCGGATGAGAACATAGCCACGCCTCACCGTGACGCAGCGACAATCGAGGGACAGGGTGGGGACGTGCTTCTAAACGGAGACACGGAGAATTACACGGGGGAGAACGGCTACACCACCCACAGCATCACTCGAGACCACAGCAAGGGAATCACTGTCCAATTCGGACAACCCTACATCATCAACTGCATCAGAATGCTACTCTGGGATAAAGATAACAGGTTGGTTTGCGGTGTAGTGGTTGGTCATCCATGTATTATGGATGTGTGAACACCTCAAGTAAAAAATCAACCATTCGTTGCACTTTGCCAGTCCCCCCCCCAAAGTTGGGAATAGGTGCAAATAATTGTGTTTCAGAGAATTTTGAAACTTCACATTCTTAAATTTTTCAGGCTTTTCATAAAGGGGATCATTATGATCTTATTGCATTTTCATGGCATTTAGGCCATTTCCCATATCGAAGTGTAACCAATTTTTGATTTTTACTTGATGCATTCACATATGTATTATGACTTGTATCATGTACATGTATGTGTATCATAATGTAGGTCCTACTCCTACTACATCCAAGTGTCCCTGGATCGCAGTAACTGGGTGACAGTGGTTCAGCGTTCCTCCTACCTCTGTCGCTCGTGGCAGGAGCTCTTCTTTCCAACGACCGTCGCCCGCTACGTTAGAGTGATCGGTGTCCAGAACACGATGAACCGGAGCTTCCATCTTGTCTCCCTCGCTTGCCTCTACTCGACCAAACCCTACCAGCTCAGCGATAATGATTTAATCAGTGAGCCCCTACATTAACGATCTGTGAATCTTTTCCGAACATGTTTTTATGATAGTAGCATTTAGTGTGCGTGCTCATATTGTCAATAGTTTCATCATGTCCTTACATCTGTTCCATACGTTTGTGTTCGTCTAGTTCCGTCAGAAAATGTAGCCAACATCTCTGCGAGTGCTACGGTGCTCGAGGGTGTGAGCAGGAGTAGAAACGCCTTGCTCAACGGGAATACCAGGGACTACGACTGGGAGTCAGGCTACACCTGCCACCAGCTGGGGTCAGGGTGCATCGTGGTGCAGCTGGCACAACCTTACATCATCTCATCTATGAGGTACATACATGTAGAGTTATGTAGTTACATGTACGTACATGTAGTTGTCACGTCGTCTGTACCCTAAGGCCTTACCAGTACCAATTAATATAATTATTAATATTATTGTCATGAAGAGTCTATCAGTCTGGGAACGAACGGGCTTAGTGTACCCAGACGAGTACAGCAAATTGGGTTTAGTTGAGTATTAAAACCAACATGCCTACTCACATGAAATCACACGTCTCTAGCTCTAGCTACATGTAGTTGTGTAATAATCTCCATCGTAGTATATAATAATATACATGGATTTTTACTATACTGAAAATTAATGCATACGTATAATATGTGTCCAACTGTGAGAAAAGGGACCATTTGGGACTTTGTGTTTGTTGTATGTAGCTTGTACTAGCATGCATAGAGTATAATGTATATTCTATAGGTGTATCCGCTGTATGTTGATGTCAATACGCTGATACTAGTATACTCACTACTACATTGTAGAGAGCAAGTTGGACATTGTCATGATAAAAATTGATCTTGTTTCATACTAACATGAATGGTCCCTTTTCTCATAGCAGGTCACATATTATTATACATGTACATGCATGTACATGCTAGTATGTCCTTGCTTGATAATTGATATTAAAATTAATAGTTATTGCCATCTCTCTCCTCTTCTCTTCTCTCCAGGCTTCTCCTCTGGGACTGCGATGATCGTACCTACAGCTACTACATAGAGGTCTCCAACGACCAGCGCAACTGGGTCAAGGTCGTCGACAAAAGCAACGACTGTTGCGTCTCATGGCAGCTCATTCGCTTCAAAGCAATGCCCATTACATTCATCAAGATTGTTGGCACACGAAACACTGCTAACGAAGTGAGTACTAATTGTAGCGCTGTGTTGGTAGATAATGCCAGGATTGACTCTTTGAGTGATTGAGTTCTCTAATTTTATGCAGTTGACGTTTGCTAATTTTTCCCACATGTACACACATATATACATATGTATAGGTATTTCATGTTGTTCACTTTGAGTGTCCTGCAAGTACACTACCTCCTGGCAAACCTTCTTTAGTTACATAAGTTTCAAGAATGAACCATTTATATCTCTCTCTCACAAATTCGATCCATCTCACTCTCTCTCTCTCTCCCTCTTTTCATTTGATGATTTTTTAATCCACTGCTGCAGCTAGCCTTGTCTTGCTATAAAAAAATTGTGCTCAAAAAATTATTGTCCCCCAATTTTGAATATTGTTTATATTCTGTGGTCTCCTAAATGAAAATTGTTCACATTTTTGGGAAAGTTGAGATGCATCCGCATGGTGCACATTAAATAGAAAATCCGCATCCTCTCAGTCCATAGTCGCGTGTTCTCGCATCGTACAAACCGAAAAGACGGCAGCTGTCTGTGAGAAATGGAAGAGACAACGCTACAAGAGATACTGGAGAGCACGGTGGCCGTGGCTCGAGGATTGGAGGCGCTGCAGAGCGAACACGAGGCACTTATCAATGACTACTACGCTTCCGAGAACATCGACAGTTCTGAAGGTAGGACAGTAGTACCGCCATTCATACATGTAGGTCACTGTCCGGTGCCAGATCTCCTCTCGTAGTCTCAGGAAGGCCCTGCACTGTACTACATGCACACGCCTTTATTTGCAAGTCGGACTGTAAAATTTTCCTGAGTAAGCATTTTTTTTACCCCACAATATCAACACAGCTGGCGGCCACAGGGAGAGTAGCTTCTTACAAGAGTTGAGCTCAGAGGAACTGCTCTGGAGTGGAGGTGGTGGAGGTGGAGGGGAGAGAGACGGTGGAGGGAGAGGGGAGGAGGGATGGTCTGAAGAGCTAGAGGCACTCGTCAGACAGGAACAGCAAGCAGCTGTCAACGAATCACTGCAGAGACTGCAGACTGGACTAAACGAAGCAAAGGTGGGTAGTGCTAGGTACCTCTCTCTCTCTCTATCTCTCCGCAAAGAGGATGTTAGCTGCAGACTTTGACAATTACTCTAATCCATTTTGTAATTTGCAGCAAACATATTAGAGAGAGAAAATTGCACCACACAATAAATTACTGCCCCCCCCCCCCCCCCGAATAGTGTAGTTACCTGTCACATAAAGCTGTAGTATAGAAGTCTAGCCCTGTGTAACATGACAGTATGCACAATACTCGTGTGTGTTCAATCAAGACTATACATGAAGTTGGGCAGGATTTCCACATTAGAATCCAGTGTTTACACAGTTGGGTGCTTCATAAAAACAGGAAACCCCATTTACAGCTACCTGTCATGTCCCAAGTGTGTTACAAATTGTGCTTACCTGGCATATATCCAATGCTCGGTGCTAGAGTTCACCCTGAATATGGTCATTCGAGTCTGTTAGTCTGATGTTCAGAGTGGGTTCCTATTACCTCTTATGCTGTAGCTAAACTGATCAGGTGTCCGGTAATGCTTACACATGTATACGGTGTGAACAAGCAGAGGCACAATTGACTTAGTGCTAATGGAGACCCTTTCACTGTTAGCTGGTGTATTGGAGAATGGTATAATAATATCACTAGATGGCCGCGTTTCAGTGAATCTGTGAGAGTCTTGCTAAATCTTCAAATTAATCACATACTCTCTCTCCCTACCTCCCTCTCTCTCTATCTCTCTCTCCCTTCCCCTCTCTCTCCCCCCTCACACATCCACAGCTAATGCTAATGCTGGCTAACTACATCAGCACACTGGAGTCAGATAAACAGAAGCTGAAAGCTCAAGTGAAGCGACTCTGTTCTGAGAACAACTGGCTTCGTAAGGAGCTGACTGATCATCAACAGCTGCTACAAGAGACAGAGATAGCGCTGGTGAAGGTCAAGGAAGAGAAAGAGAACATGGAGTTTTTGCTGGACCACCATAAGAAGGACGGGAGGAGAGAGAGGGAGCAGAGTCCGGCCATGGACGTCGATGACCAGGAGGAGGAGGCAGAAGGTAGGAGTACTTGTATGTTCATTCGTCTTGTAAGTGTATTTGTGTGTTGTGTGCTTAATGTAAGTTCAGCGGATATGTGTCCTCTTAAAGGCAACTATTGTTTAATTATGCCAATTTAGTGAATAGTTATAGTGCTTGTTAAGTAGCCTTGGCTTCACTGCAGTGATTATTATGCTTACGACAAGCCAAGAGGTCATCAATATTAATGTTTACCTGATGCAAGAAAGTGCCAATCATGATGCCATCCTCTACCAAACTCTTCAATAATTTGTGCTAAATTTGAAGATTGATGACTAATAATCATTTTTACAGGAGTGATTCATAATTCATCTGGAGCTCTGGTGGTGGGTGGAGCTTCATCGGACAATCACCTGGGGGGTCACGGAGAGGGTGTGGACTATGAAGTCCCTGAGAACATCAAGACTTTGCACCACCTGGCCCTGCAGTATGTCAACCAGGTGAGCGAGTATTGAGACATTACTCCGAATGAGACACCTTATTTTATGTATATTGCTCCCACTGGACTTGATCTTAAATATCATATAGAAAGAAACATTTCATTATGTCCTTGGGTGTGTACATCTCTTGGCTGGATACTCGTATATTCTCATTTCAGTTTGTTTGCCTATAGATAATTCCATGCTCTCTAGGCTTTCCTCGGCCATGGTTCTTTCGGTGGTATGCCTGGTATGTTTCTTTGTTGGCTGACGTTGCTTCTCCCCCTTTGCTGTGGAGTTCCCAGTGCCTTTCTTGGCATCCATATAAGTACACGGTGCATGCATGTTGGTTTGTGCCAAAAACATTTCATCTCCACTGTATGTCTTTTCAGGTGTGCATAATGCAGTTTACAGGTTCACCACAACTAGGTCTAGTTGATGCGATTGTCTGCATGGCACATTAAATATTAGCCGCCCTTGCCATTCCACACACATACATAACAGTGATTTATTTAGAGGGGGGGGGGGGGGAACCAGGGGATATCCCCCCCTGACTGGCATTTCCCCCCCCCCCCCCTGAAATTTGCCAACTATCATAATAATGCTCATAATTTTTGTCCAATAATCAATCTTTTTGCTTGTGAAAGTAGTCTCAGAAGCCACCAGAAGCAGTCTCAGAGGTCATAAATTTCAAAATCTTCCTGGGGGGGGCATGCCCCCAGACCCCCCTAGTTTGAGTATATTGCCGCATGCTATGATTTCCCCCCTCTGATGAAAAATTCTGTATAAAACCCTGCATAAGACATGCTCACTTTCTCTCTCTCTCTCTCTCTCTCTCTCTCTCTCTCTCTCTCTCTCTCTCCCTTCCTCCCTCACACACCCTCACTCACAGGGTAAACCAGACATTGCCGTTCCTCTCTGCAAGAAGGCCATCATGGAACTGGAGCAGAAGAAGGGCCGGGACAACCCTGACCTAGCCTCCATGCTAAACATACTGGCTGTCATACACAGGTAGCTACTGCTATGCTTCTGAATGTGATAATTATGGTAGTGGGAATTATCATTTTGGCTTTCTAATCAGTATACTGATACCTATACTTACTATTTGCAAAAATTGAAAGATTGATATTCTCTCTGACTGCAACAGGGAACAGGGCAAGCTGAAAGAGGCTACCAAGGTCCTCCATGAGACTCTGGAGATCAGAGAGAGAGTGCTGGGTCCTCACCACCAGGCGGTTGCATCCACACTCAACAACCTCTCTGTGCTCTATGGCAAGTGTGGCGACTATAAGACAGCAGAGCCCTTCTGCAGGAAGGCGCTCGAGATAAGACAAAGAGTAAGTTGATGTAGCACAAGACTCAGATTAACCAAGGAAAGACTCCATAGAAGAGTACCATTATCCTTCTTGTCTGTACATGTACATTGTAGTGGCTGTATCCATCGTTCCCCCCACCCTGCACATGCATATAATAATATATTTAATATTAATTTTTAGCCATCACTCTATTGCTTATTTTGTGCAGCTATTAGGGGCCAACCACCCAGATGTGGCAAAACAATTCATTAACTTGGCCATTCTTTGTACCCATTTGGGCAGATATGATGAGGTAGGTTGGCTGTGATATGTAAGGTTGCTTCATACGTAGCTTCACTGAGTGGTCCTTCTCTCTCCAGGTGGAGTACTACTACCAGAGAGCTTTGGAGATCTATCAGACTGAGCTAGGACCAGATGACCCCAATGTAGCCAAGACCATGAGCAACTTGGTATGTAGATCTATATCAAAGTTAAATTATTTCTTCTTCACTTTAACTTTTCCTTTTCTCTGCTGGTGTTCCCTTCAGGCAAGCTGCTACCTAAAGCAGGGCAAGTACAAAGCTGCTGAGTCCATCTACAAAAGAGTAGGATACAAAATTATACACAAATCTCTGTTCATCTTGGAGTTACTGGTGCTCGTCGTTCTGTAGGTTTTATCAACAGTCCAAAGTGGTCCAGGGGATCCCCCTGCCCAAATCATGACATCATCACCTACTCCAGAACCTCCCGACAGCCCAGGCAGCCACGAGAGAGGGGCATGGTCACCGTCGAAAGGACGGGATGAATCATTTGGTGGATGGCACAAAGTTGCTGCAGTTCACAGGTATATGTAGTACTTAACTGAGTAGCTACATAATAGGTCATCACATATTTGGTAAGGGGTCGTCGTTACAACTGATTTCTCTGTCTTTAGCCCGACGGTGAGCTCAACATTGCGTAGCCTGAGTGCAGTGTACAGAGAGCAGGGTCGAGTGGAAACTGCTCAGGAACTCGATAAACTAACGGGAGAGAAGGTCTTGAATAAGTCTCAGCGGGATCGGATAGCTGAGCTACTGTCAGCTACCAGTGAGGCCAGCGACAGTCCATCCCCCTCACCAACTCCTTCTGCCAAGATGCAGGTATACAACAATGTACAAAATTAAGTATGACATGTTATTACCTATTAAGCTACTAGTAGTACCATAGTAGTACCAGATCTGTGTGTATAATATCATGTACATAGGTGAATGTTGTTGTTTCCTTTTCAGGCATTCCAGCAGAAGCAAGGCTCTAGAGCATCACTCTCCCTCAGTGTTAGGAGACTATTCAGACTTAAAGGATCTGATGTCCCAGAAGAGACCTAGTGTGGACTAGTAATGATAAGCATGCATTCCCATACTCATTAATCACTTCTCTCAGGTCTTCAAGGATTTATATAAAATCTATGACATTGTACATGTACATAGTGCGGCATAATAATTATTGTACAAATCGAGGATCATGTTTGCTATTACAAGAACACAACTTCCTACATTAATTTTTATAGCTGTATAGTATAATGACTACTTATAATACCTTGGGTACAAGTATATACACATCCTTATTTATTTTGCTTTGGTTTTTGGCACTACTGCACAAAGCTGAGGCCTTGGAGGTGGCAGCCTCAAATATTCTTCTAACTGTTCCTGGTTTTCAAGTTTGTACCATCTCCCATCCCGGTGGTACTCCAGCCTACAATTCTCCGTAGCAATGGTCACCTGTACTTTGCTAAGGAAAACTTTATGCTTGACTGGCTTGTCGCATCTGACTACTATCGTCTGCTCTGAATCGGGTAGCTTCACGCTGAAGGACTCCACAACTGTGGTGGTAGCTCGGGGACATACGCTTTGAATGTGTAACTTGGGAGTCATCGTGGGGCTGGGGGTCTTCACTTTATCTTCGCCACCTTCCTCGGTAAGGGTGGGAGGTCGACTGCCAGTACTTGCAGGGGTGTAAGCTATGATGTCGTAAGGGGTAACAGCTTCAGCAGATTCACCTGATGGAGCAGACTTGATGTGCGTACCATCTCGGAACTGACCTTGGTGGATCATTTGACGTACTGAGTTGTGATTTTCCAGAAAGCCAGGTGAATTTCCTTCAAGTAATTTCACCTGCCTCATGGTTTTAGCATCATAGGCTTCCCACATGATGACAGTGCCACTCTGACCGTTAGTAGTTGAAGCTTCATTTCCTTCTGTGGTATTCTGATCAAAACCTTCCACCAAAGGTCGGAACCCCTTACCTCCGCTTGCCACAATGGCTTTCTCCATTTCACAGGGACCTGATGATGGAATGCAAGTGAGGAATCTGACATAATCACTGTAAGGATGGAACCAAGCTAAAAGTTCATCTTCATGGAACACCATGATGTGTCCAGAGGCCATGCCTACCCAGACTGTATCCAGGGCAGGTGTCATAGCAGTGATAAGCAGGTCCGGATCTTTTGTGTCTGAAGATATTCTCTTTAGGTGCTTTCTAGTGTCAATGTCGTACATGTGGCACTTGTTGTAAGCATCCCAGGCAGAGAGAACCACTCCACCGAGATGGGCACTCCAGATCACATTGCTACTGGAGTCAAAGGAAAGCTGACCAATGTAGGCTTCATGGTCTCTTTCACGGTGGATGGAGCCTTCAAGAGCAAGGTTGTTGAAGTTGAGGAAGTAGATATTCCTTGTAGTAGCAACCCACACACACTGTTGAGTACAGACAATGCCATCAATAGCTTGCTCTGAAACAGATTTCTCATTGATCTGTTGTATTTCATTGATAATATTGCAAAAGGAAAGGCAGTTTCCTTTGGCTGTACCCAAGTAGACTCTTCTGTCAGAAGCTGTGATACAGGAGACTGAATTATCATGCATGGTAATGTTGTGCACTAACTCCCTTGAGCCAGTGCCAAGTATACTAATTTCATACTTGATTCCAAGTCTTGATCCCACCCAAACATGGTCACCGCAAAGTGCCATGTACTGGACTTGATCGACGTTGATAAGGACTCGGTTGACTTCTAACATGGTGTGGGTGTTGAACATGCTGACTTCAGCACCTTCAGCTCCATCACAGCACACCCAGAGCTCACTCTGAAGCCGGTTGGGGTGCCCAGCTTTGGCAAAATTGGAGGGAGTTATGGCTATAGCTCGACGAAGTGACTGCTTCCCACTGATTGGTTGCACACACATCACCATCTGAGTAGCTGATCTGCAGACTTTCTTGATGATTTTGTTGGTGTCAAAGCGTTCATTGGGGTTGTCTTCCCAGCAAGCCTGCATGACTTGAGTGAGGTAATGGTAGCCTGTACGAGAAATATTGACATCTTGAAGCTCGGGACGATCACCTTGTTCGACGGCCACGTCAATTCTGTGAGGAGGGATGTTGTGATAAGGATGTCTACGAGCGATGACCTGGTAGAGGAACATGCCAAAGGAGAAGATGTCAGCTCTGTGATCGTAGACTGAACGCTGCTTCCTCTTACCAATGTGCAGTACTTCAGGAGCAATGAATCCCTTTGTGCCTTGAAGGCCTCTCGCTCCAATAGGGGCTAGGTGAGTGGCAATGCCAAAATCGGTCATTTTGCAGTGGCACAATGAGTCTGGATCCAGAGTCCACAGCAAAACGTTGGCTGCTTTGAGACTACGGTAGATGATGCCTCGACTGTGAAGAAAGCGAAGAGCAGCTGCCATTTCTGCAGCTATCCTGAAAATGGTGAGGCGATGAACAGGGATCTTCTTTTTGAGAATTGGGAACTCGAGAGACTTGAGTGGAGCTTCTTCAAGTACAAGAGCTATGGGATGCACACAGACCCCAATGAGACACACTAGGCAGGGGTGGTGGCACTGCTGGAGCAGCTTGGCTTCTGAACGGAGCTCAGTGAAAGCTTCTTCACTACGAGAAAGGTACTTCTTGATGGCTACAGACTTTCCTTTGTATTCACCTCGGTACACCTTTCCGTAGCCTCCCTTACCGAGCAGTGAGGTATCATCTTCTTGGTAGTTAACTTCATCAGCATCCAGAAGAAACCCTGGGTCAATATCTTGAAGGAGGAGATCTGGAACAATATCAGCCAAAGATACTGTGTGATTTTTGGCCGGATCATCACGGAAGTAGCCACACTCCACTGTTGTTTCATTCTTTGTGATCACAGGCAGGCACTGCTCCACTTTGAACTCAAACGGCTTGGTTCGTCCCAGTTTGATACACTCGAAGCAAGGCACCTTCTGCTCGAGTCCATTAGAACCATGCTTACCTTCCTGAAGACCAGGATACCACTCACCAACCAGTGATACCACAAGATCGACAAGCTGGCCAATAATCTTCTTTCCAGACTTGTTTGCTGAGGCAATCACATGAACACCTTCTTTCTTTTCTCTTTTGAAATGCTTGGTGCCAGTAAGGGACTCAATTCTAAACATAATCTCGGGATCTCTGTAGTAGAGCCCTGTTCTCCAGTACTCCACATGAATGTCTTTTACATCAAAGGGATCAGAAATATCATTGGGCAATTGCTTCGGAAAATTTGGCAGCAGCTGTGGAGCATTGATGAAAGGGTGCTGAGCTGAAATGAACGATAGAGGACCACTGATAGTGGGGGCAGCAATGAAAGGAGCAGTAGATCCAAGAGTGCCAGCTGGGGTCTGGGCACTGATCGAGGAAGTAGTGGACATATTCAAGGAGACCTCATCACTAGCACTGATATCACCAAATGGCCTATTGGCATCAGTAAGTGTGGCAGGGTGCATGCTGAAGCTCATTTCTGCCTCGGCACTGTGGCTTTTGGGGGTGACGGGAGAGGGAGCAGGCTCTGTAGTTGGCGTGGACTTATCCAAGGCACAGCAAACCTTTGGAACCAAGTGCATGATTCTGGAAAGCAAGCGACTCCAGAATCCAGGAGGTGTGTTGGCCGAGCTAAACATCAAAAACCTGGAATAGACGTGCTCCTTGGTGTCTTCTGTTTTGTCTTCGAACTCCTTTGGCCTTTCATCTGGTAGCATCGAGGGGATAAGAACTCGCCAGTTATCGAGAGGCAGGGCTATCTCAAATCTGTCAAGCAGGGTGAGGTACTGCTCAAAATACTGCCAAGGAAACTGCTTATCCTTAAACAGCATGGGGATGTCCTTGGAGTAGAGGATACCACTCTTAACGAAGGGGTTCCTCTCTTTGATGGTCACGACCTTGGACATCATGTCACAGAGCCAGCGAGGGTCGACGAAGTAGAGCTCGTGGAGGTTGTGTCCACGATCATCATAGTGAAGCAGGGAGCCCACATCGGTCAGGAAGAGAGTTGCAGTCTTCAACTCTTCATCATCTTGAATATCGGCCAAATTCATTTTATACACCATTGTACGGAATTCTTCTGCATGCATAATGGGCTCACGTATGCCTTGTCTTACCTCCTGCTGGACTGTTTCCAGCTGCTTGTCAAGAGCATGGTAGCTTGCTGGGATTTTCTGCCCCATGATCACCTGGCCTGCTCGATTCTTGTAGTTGGCTGCATGGTTGTAGATGGCTTCCTTGAGGAGACCGATGTGTTCAATTCGATTCTTGAGGCCAACGGGGATGACTTCCACAATCTGAAGCTTGTTGTTGTAGGAGGCAGCCAGATTGCCAACACGTTGAAGCAAGGCATCAATCTCTCCCCTCTCTTTGTCAGGTACTTCATCCAGGTGAGTACCGATGATGATAACACAGGAGCGAGGTGCTCGAAGGGCAATGTTGTTGAGCCAAGGCCTCAGCTCCTCCACACCTTTGTCTCCATGCTTCAGGTTGAAGAGAAGCAGGTAGAGGGAGCGTTGAGAGAGGAAGCACTGGTGGGTGGCATAGTACTCTTCTTGACCACCAAAATCCCAGATGCTGAAGTGAAAATTTCTCCTTCCTACGCTTGGACGGTACCACCACTCGCTCACATCCACCCCAACTGTTGATTCGTCTCCATATTCTTTTCCCAGGAGTCGAGCTACCAATGTGGTTTTGCCACGATTAGCATAGCCAACAAGCATGAGCTTCATGCGATAGAAGCCTCTGGCATTACGAAGCTTGCTGTTCAGGTAGCGTATGCAATCACGACACTCTTTTTGCACGTTTTTCGGTGGATCTTTGAGGTTCTTGAGACCAGTCAGATTGAGGTGAGAGAGGTAGGAAAGTCGTCCCATCTCAGCAGGAAGCGTCAGGATGTTAGGATTATCACTGAGAGTGAGCGAGTGAAGTGTGGTGAAGGAGCAAATGCAGAGAGGCACATTGCGGAATTTATTCTTGGATAAGTTGAGAGAGCGGATGGCTGGAGCGACAACATTGAGTGGCAGGTTATTGAGCTGGTTGTTGGAGAGATCGAGAACCGTGAGGCAAGGGGACCACTCTGCTATATCGGGGATCTTGGTAAGCCTGTTGTTGGAAAGATTGAGCTCTTCCAAGCTTGGAAGCTCAAGAAGACATTTTGGGATTGTGACCAGCTCATTGTGTTGGAGATCAATCTTTACAACCTACAGAAATTTTGGTGAGAATTACATGTATCTCCATGCATGCAGCACAAGTTTAATACTGTACCATAATTTACTGTATCCTATGGGTGGTGCTTCTCATTTTAGCCTCACTAAGTCAACCACTGTGAAACTATAGCTATTTACCACAGAAACAGAATTTTAACCACTATATCACTATTCTCTAACATGCTTCTAGCACAAAATTAATGTCATTTGTGATCATGGATCTTAGAAGGGAACGAAAAGTTCGTCAGTAGCAAGAGGTTAAACTTCAAAGAAGAGAGGCCTCTAAGAAGAGGCATGGTCATGGACGATATTGCCATGGCACGTGGGGTATGTGTTCTATGAGCTCTAGTTACCTTAAGGATACTTTTGTTTACTGGTACGATATTCAGTGAAATTAGCTATTTGCCTGATTTTTGCTAATATTTGTACCTACAAATATTAAAATTTTCAACATTTTCGAATAAATAGGATGTTAATTTTGAAAAATCACTAAAATGAAAATAAATGCACTATTTCCAAAATCCGCTAAGATTTGTACCTACAAAATTAATAATCATAACCCTAAGGTATGGGATTTTATGGTAATACATGTACCTCTGTTACTTACTTGCTTCAAGTAGGTGGCAATTTCCGGAGGGAGGCTCTTGAATCCATTCCTGGCCAGCCTCAGCTTCTTCACCCAGGCAATCTTCCTCAGCCAGGCAATATCGAGCGAGAGTAGGCGTAGTCCATGCCAGTAGACGTAGCCTTCCTCCTGGTTCACATCTGTTGTCAGGAGTAGCTCCTCTCTCACCTGACTCTGCCCATTGCGACGAGCAATCTCGATTGGTACAACGGTTGAGATGTTACCGGACAATATAGCTTTTTGTACATCCCCAAATGCATCATCTTCATAATCTTGTTTGTTTTGCAAGCCTGGTGCTGGCTCAGCAAATAGCTTTTGGATAATTGCTTTGTCTCCAGTCTGGGCGGCTATGATCAACAGCAACATGGCTCGAGCCTGTGGCTTCCTTTCATCCTTGGCATACTGTAGGCACAATAGGAGCTCCTTAGCGCCCTTCACGACCAGCTTTCCAACGTTGAGGTGATTGTCGTTTTTCACAGCAGCCCTGAGAGCTCGATCGAGGCAGCCAGGTTCAAGGCTGTCGGCTCCATTTTTAAGCAGCTCGGTGAGCTTATCTCCATTGGTTTCAACCTCTTTTATGATCTCTGTGAAATTTCAGGATTGAATAAGAGTGTATACTTTAAGACTCATAGGAAAGTGATGGATAGTGCAAAGCGTTAATTCTGTTGTGACTAAGTCTATATATAACCACTGGGCCTGTGCCCCTGAAATAATCAACACAGTAGGATAATAAAGTTGTGTTTCATGACAGTCAAGCCAACATGGACATGTAATTTTTGAACTGGACGACCCATACTGTATATGAGCAAGTTTATTATGTGAAAAAATATATATATATAACAACTAGACCTACATTGTATTCTATCATAATACCATGTACTAGTTCAGCTCACCTTCACTTTGTAGAAGTTTCACAATTCTGTGCTTGGATCTTGCTGCCTGCTTTGGAGTTTTTCCATATTCATCCACACAGCTAATGTCAGCACCATGTGCCAACAGTTCTCGAACGCACTGGCTGTGACCATTGCTCGCTGCCAAGTGAAGAGGTGTGTAACCACTGTTTGCTTGACAGTTCACATTTGCATTGCCAGTTAAGTCGAGTAAGTACCTTAAAACTACAGGTTTCCCACCAGCAGCAGCTTCGTGCAGTGGTGTGTAACCAAAGGCTCCCTTTCTGTTGGCTAGCATCTCTGCTAGATACTCAATATCATCAAGAAGGTCAACGTAAGCTTTTATGCTCTTCATATTACCCTCACGGCAGAGTTTGTGGAGTGTACATGACTTCTTCTCATTGATACGAAATTGAAGAACATTACTTTGCTTTTCAATAACTGAAAGTTCTTCCTCTGCTTCCATAAGTTGACCCTGTAATTGCACTATCTCTTTGTTGTTCTCTGTTTGGAGTGTATGAATCTTATCTATATGCTTCTTACTCGTGTTTTCAATCTCTAGCAGACCAGCAGCAATGGTCTCACGTTTCCTTTGAGAAACTTCCCTGATACTTATGCCATACTTTGGCATCTTTTTAAGTGTAGCAATTATCTCACAGAGCTTTTGAGCAATGGGGCGTTCAGCATGATCATCCTTTAAACAGTCAAGTGCTGTAGCTAGGAGAGGGTGGCTTGGATAGATTTTACTAATGTGATTTTGTCGTCGTTCTTGTTCCGATATTCGCTTCTCAAGTAGTCCTAAACCTGCCACTTCCACCTCCTTTCGTCGATTTCCAGGCTTAGGAAAGAGTTGTGTCATAGTCTGGACAGCGATGACTCCAAATGAGAAGCAGTCAATCTTCTCGGTGTACACTGGATTATCTTTAACAGCTTCTGGAGGCATGTAGACATCTGTGCCTGGACACATGGTGAAGGTAAGCTGAGTCGCTCGAGGGTTCATGTCCCCCAGTCTTGCCATTCCAAAGTCGGTCACCTTTGCTCGGATGTTGCCAATCATCAGCACATTATTGCTGGAGAGATCTCGATGGACAATACCATTGGAATGGAGAAATGAGAGAGCTAATGTGATATCATGGCATATATTGATCTGAATGTGGTAGGGGATCAGCTGTGGGGAGCTTTCCAGAAAGTGTGTCAAGCTATCATCCATCAACTCCATTAGGAGAACTGGCAGGTGTGTGTCAGGATCTTGGTACATGCCCAGGTACTGGATGATGTTGGGGTGTCTTATGGTGCTCAGGAACTCACACTCTTGCTCAAACCTCCTCATTGGTAGCCTGTGCTCTCTGTGAGGTGCTATAAGCTGCTGTGCAGTTGGATCAGAGAGAGTTTCGTGAATGACTTTAGCAGCACAGAGGAGGCCATCACATTCAGCCTTACAAACTTTTCCATAGGACCCTACACCAAGAACTTTGTCCTTGAAGAGTTGAATACTTCTGAAATGAAAATCCTTTTCCCATTTATGAGCCATAGTGGACTATTAAACACTGAATGCCATTAACTTGGCAATGAAGGTACTGGCTGATCATGAGGTCATGATTGGAGTCAGGGTCACATTCAACCCACAAAGTAGACATTGTCATTACTTCATTAGGAGTTTTTAGAATGCAGTGACTCAAAAGGTTGTTTACTACTTATTACTTACCACTTTATGATAATTCTGAATTCAAAATGAACACAACAGTCTCCTTTATAGGACTGCTAATAGTACACACAGATAGTGCTCTAACTTGCAAATGCGCTTGATAAGCCTTAGATATAGCACTATAGCAGAAATAATACATAATAATATAAGTTATAAACCATCTCCCGAGATTTGTATACACTGTACCAGGACTAGTAATGATAAGCATGCATTCCATACTCATTAATCACTTCTCTCAGGTCTTCAAGGATTTATATAAATTCTATGTACATGTACACAGTGCAGTATAATAATTATTGTACAGATCGAGGATCATGTTTGCTATTAGCTACAAGAACACAACTTCATACCAGTCCTACATTAATTTTTGTGTATGTTATAGCTAGTATGATGGCTAGTTATGATATTTTTGCTTTGGTTTTGTGCACTACTGCACAAAGCTGAGGCCTTGGAGGTGGATGCCTTAAATATTCTTCTAACTCTTCCTGTGTTTGAAGTTTGTACAGTCTCCCCTCCTGGTAGTACTCCAGCCTAAAATTCTCCGTAGCAACAGTCACTTGTATTTCGCTAAGGAGAACATTATGCTTGACTGGTTTGTCACATCTGACTACTATCGTCTGCTCTGAATCTGGCAGCTTCACATTGAAGAATTCCACAACTATGGTGGTAGCTCGGGGACGTGCACTTTGGATGACATTGTGTAACTCAGGAGTAATTGTGGGGCTAGGGGTCTTTACTTCCTCTTCACCACCTTCCTCATAATCAGTAGATCGATTAGTATCTACCGTGGTTATACTACCTTCAGTAAAAACGTTAGTGTTCCTGTTTCTTAAGCTGTCTGTTCTGGCAGAATTCATAGAACTCTCCGTTAATGACAGACTGAGCTCTAGGGGCTGTGCATCCCTATCAGGGGTGTAAGCTATGTTGTCGTAAAGGGTAACAGCTTCAGTGGATTCACCCGATGGAGTGGACCTGAGATGTGTACCATCTCGGAACTGACCTTGGTGGATCATTTGACACACAGTGTTGTGACTATCCAAGAAGCCAGGTGAGTTTTCTTCCAGTAGTTTCACCTGCCTCATGGTTTTAGCCTCGTAGACTTCCCACATGATGACAGTGCCACTCTGACCGTTAGTAATTGAAGCTTCATTTCCTTCCATGGTACTCTGATCAAAACCTTCCACTAAAGGTCTGAATCCCTTACCTCCGCTTGCCACGATGGCTTTCTCCATTTCACAGGGACCTGATGATGGAATGCAAGTGAGGAATCGGACATAGTTAATGTAAGGATGGAACCATGCTAGAAGTTCATCTTCATGGAACACCATGATGTGTCCAGAGGCCATGCCTACCCAGACTGTGTCCAGGGCAGGTGTCATAGCAGTGATAAGCAGGTCCGGATTTTTCGTGTCTGAGGAGATTCTTTTCAGGTGCTTTCCTGTGTCGATGTCATACATGTGGCACTTGTTGTGAGCATCCCAGGCAGAGAGAACCACTCCACCAAGATGGGCACTCCAGACAACATTGCTGTTGGAGTCAAAGGACAGCTGACCAATGTAGGCCTCCCGCTCTTTCTCACGGTGGATGGAGCCTTCAAGAGCAAGGTTATCAAAGTTGAGGAAGTATATGTACCTCGTGTGAGCGACCCACACACACTGTTGAGTGCAGACAATACCATCAATAGCATGCTCTGAGATGTACTTGTACCTTGGCTTGACATTAGCACGTACTCCACTGATATCATTGTAAAAAGAGAAGCAGTATCCTTCGAGAGTACCCAAGTAGACAGCTTTATCAGTGGCGGTAATACAGATTAAAGAGTTCTCACGCATGCAAACACTGTGCACCAATTCCCTTGAACCAATGCTAAAAATATCAATAACTCCATACTCTATTCCGGCTCTTGATCCCACCCAAACATGATCACCGCAAAGTGCCATGCACTGGACTTGGTTATCCTTGATGAAGGTTCGGTTGACTTTTACCATGGTGTGGGTATTGAACATGCTGACCTCAGTACCTTCAGCTCCATCACAGCACACCCAGAGCTCACTCTGAAGCCGATTTGGGTGCCCGGCTTTGGCAAAGTTGGAGGGAGTTATGGCTATAGCTCGACGAAGAGACTGCTTTCCACTAATTGGTTGCACACACATCACCATCTGAGTTGCTGACCCACAGACTTTCTTGATGATTTTGTTGGTGTCAAAGCGATCATTGGGGTCGTCTTCCCAGCAAGCCTGCATGACTTGAGTGAGGTAGTGGTAGCCTGTATGAGAAACATCGACATCTTGAAGCTTGGGACGATCACCTTGTTCAATGGCAACATCAATTCTGTGAGGAGGGATGCTGTGATAAGGATGTCTACGAGCGATGATCTGGTAAAGGAACATGCCAAAGAGGAAGATGTCAGCTTTGTGATCGTAGACTGAACGCTGCTTCCTCTTACCAATGTGCAGTACTTCAGGAGCAGAGAATCCCGTCGTGCCTTGAAGGCCTCTTGCTCCAATAGGGGCTAGATGAGTGGCAAAGATAAAATCAGCCATTTTGCAGTGGCACAAGGAATCTGGATCCAGAGTCCACAGCAAAACGTTGGCTGCTTGGAGATCACGGTGGATGATGCCTCGACTGTGAAGAAAGCGAAGAGCAGCTGCCACTTCTGCGGCTACCCTGAAAATGGTGAGGCGATGAACAGGGATCTTCTTTTTGAGAATTGGGAACTCGAGAGACTTGAGTGGGGCTTCTTCAAGCACAAGAGCTATGGGATGCATACAGATCCCAATAAGGCACACTACGCAGGGGTGGTGGCACTGCTGGAGCAGCTTGGCTTCTGAACGGAGCTCAGTGAAAGCTTCTTCACTACGAGAGAGATACTTCTTGATGGCTACAGACTTTCCTTTGTATTCACCTCGGTACACCTTTCCGTAGCCTCCCTTACCGAGCAGCGAGGTATCATCTTCTTGGTAGTTGACCTCATCAGCATCCAGATGAAACTCTGGGTTGATATCTTGAAGGAGAAGATCTGGAACAATATCAGCTAAAGATATTGTGTGATTTTTGGCCGGGTCATCACAAAAGTAACCACATTTCATTATTGTTTCATTCTTTGCGATCATGGGCAGGCACTGTTCCACTTTGAATTCAAAAGGCTTGGCTCGTCCCAGTTTAATACACTCAAAACAAGGCACCTTCTGCTCAAGGCCGTTAGAGCCATGTTTACCTTCTTGAAGACCAGGGTACCACTCCCAAATCAGCAATACTACAAGATCGATAAGCTGGCCAATAATCTTCTTTCCAGAATTATTAGCCGAGGCGATCACATGAACTCCTTCTTTTTTTTCTCTCTTGTACAGCTTGGAATCAGTAAGGGACTCAATTCTGAACATCATCTCTGGATCGCTGTAGTATAGCCCTGTTTGCCAATACTCAAGATGGATGTCCTTTGTATCAAAGGAGTCAGAAGTTTCTCTTGGCAATTGCTTTGGGAAATTTGGCAGCAGCTGTGGAGCATTAATGAAAGGTTGCTGAGCTGAAACAAATGGTGGATTACCACTGATAGCGGGAGCCAGAACATGAGAAGCAGCAGATCCGTGAGTGTCTTCTGGGGTCTGGGTACTGGACAACAAAGCAGTGGACATATTCAAGGAGACCTGTGCACTAGCACTGATATCACCAAATGGCCTATTGGCCTTGGTAGGTGTCACTGGGTGCATACTAAAGCTCATTTCTGCCTCGGCATTGTGGCTGCTGGGGGTGATGGGAGAGGGAGCAGGCTCTGAAGTCGATGTGGACTTATCCAAGGCATAGCAAACCTTCAGAACTGAGTGCATTATCCTGGAAAGCAAGCGACTCCAGAATCCAGGAGGTGTGTTGGCCGAGCTAAATATCACAAACCTGGAATAGAAGTGTTCCTTGGTGTCTGATATTTCGTCTTCAAACTCCTTCGGCCTTTCATCTGGCAACATGGAGGGGATAAGAAGTCGTCGGTTATCGAGAGGCAGGGCAATCTCGAATCTGTCAAGCAGGGTGAGGTACTGCTCAAAATACTGCCAAGGAAATTGCTTATCCTTGAACAGCATGGGGATATCCTTGGAGTAGAGGATACCACTCTTAATGAAGGGGTTCCTTTCTTTGATGGTCACGACCTTGGACATCATGTCACACAGCCAGCGAGGGTCGATGAAATAGAGCTTGTGGAGGTTGTGTCCACGATCATCATAGTGAAGCAGGGAGCCCACATCGGTCAGGAAGAGAGTTGCGGTCTTCAATTCTTCATCATCTTGTATATCAGCCAAATTCATCTTATCTACCATTTTACGGAACTCTTCTGCATGCATAATGGGCTCACGTATGCCTTGTCTTACCTCCTGTTGGACTATTTCCAGCTGCTTGTCAAGAGCATGGTAGCTGGCTGGGACCTTCTGTCCCATGATCTGCTGGCCTGCTCGATTCTTGTAGTTGGCTGCATGGTTGTAGATGGCTTCCTTGAGGAGACCAATGTTTTCGATTCGATTCTTGAGGCCGACGGGGAGGACTTCCACAATCTGAAGCTTGTCATTGTAAGAGGCAGCCAGTGTGCCAACACGTTTAAGCAAGGCATCAATCTCCCTCCTCTCTTCATCAGGTATTTCATCCAGGTGAGTACCGATGATGATAACACAGGAGCGAGGCGCTCGAAGGGCAATGTTGTTGAGCCAAGGCCTCAGCTCCTCCACACCTTTGTCTCCATGCTTCAGGTTGAAGAGAAGCAGGTAGAGGGAGTGTTGAGAGAGGAAGCACTGGTGGGTGGCATAATACTCTTTTTGAACAGTAAAATCCCAGATGCTGAAGTGAAAATTTCTCCTTCCCACACTAGGACGGTACCACCACTCGCTCACATCCACCCCGACTGTTGACTCACTTCTGCATTCTTTTCCCCGTAGTCGAGCTACTAATGTGGTCTTACCACGGTTAGCATTGCCAAGCAACATGAGCTTCATGCGATAGAAGCCTTTGAAATTGCAAAGCTTGCTGTTCAGATAGCGTATGCAATCGCGACAGTCCTTCTGTAGGTTTTTTGGTGGATCTTTGAGGTCTTTGAGACCAGAAAGATCAAGGTGAGAGAGGTAGGAAAGTCGTCCCATCTCAGCAGGAAGCGTCAGGATGTTAGGATTATCACTGAGAATGAGCGAGTGAAGCATGGTGAAGGAGCAAATACACGAAGGCACATTGCGGAACAGATTCTTGGCCAAGTTGAGGGAACGGATGGCTGGAGCAATGACACTGAGTGGCAGACTGTTGAGCTGGTTATTGGAAAGGTCGAGAACGGTGAGGCAAGGGGACCACTTTGCTACATCAGGGATCTCGGTAAGCCTGTTGTTGGAGAGATTGAGCTCTCCCAAGCTTGGGAGCTCAAGAAGACACTTCGGGATTGTGACCAGCTCATTGTGTTGGAGATCGATCTTTACAACCTACAGAAATTTTGGTGAGAATTACATGTATCTCCATGCATGATGCAGTACAAGTTTAATACTGTATCATAATCTACTGTTGTCCTATGGGTGGTGCTTCTCATTTTAGGCTCACTGAGTCAGAGGGGGAAACCGGACTAAGCATACTGTATATAGCTATTTACCACAGAAACACAATTTTCACCACTATAATATCACTATTCCCTATTATTGTTAGTCTCGCGAAGCTAGATCCCTTTCCCCCTGCGTAAGGTGGATCTGGCTCCACAAAACTGTGTTGTGCCTATTCGGTGCATGTATGCAGTTGAGGGATAATTACCTTAAGGACACTTTTGTTTGCGGGTAAGAAATTTAGTGATTTGCCCGATTTTCACTAATATTTGTACCCGCAAATATTAAAATTTTCAACATTTTCGAATAAATAGGATGTTAACTTTGAAAAATCGCTAAAATGAGTACAGTCCAACCTCGATTATCCGAACTCTTGATTATCCAAACTCGAGATGCAAAGAAAATGCAGGGTCAAAATACACATTGTGACCATGCGACCGACTTGCGTATGCACAGTAAACCTACCTCGCGTAATTGCCACGCGAGAACCAGCTGCTGTGCTGCTATCAAATCTAGTTAACGCTCAAAGAAGTAAAATAAATGCAAGATACATGTACATGCTCTATCAATCGAGGGTGAGATTAAAATCAACGAAATGCTTGATAAGTCAGTCATATATATGTTTTTGCATGCATGATCGATTTTGTGGGTGTGGCTTGGGCGTGGTCAATGTTATCCGAACGGTTCGAGATTTCCCCTTGGCCAAAGGGGCTCGGATAATCGAGGTTGGACTGTACCCACTAAATGCACTATTTCCAAGATCTGCTAAGATTTGTACCTGCAAATAATCGTAACCCTAAGGTACGGGATTCTATGGCACTACCCTTGTTACTTACTTGCTTCAAGTAGGTGGCCATTTCTGGAGGGAGGCTCTTGAATCCATTCCTGGCCAGCCTCAGGTTCTTCACCCAGGCAATCTTCCTCAGCCAGGCGATATCGAGCGAGAGTAGGCGTAGTCCATGCCAGTAGACGTAGCCTTCCTTCTGGTTCACATCTGTCTTCAGGAGTAGCTCCTCCCTCACCCGACTCTGCCCATTGCGACGAGCAATCTCGATTGGTATAATGGTTGAGATGTTACCGGACAACACAGCGTTTTGGACATCATGAAACGCATCATCTTCATAATCCTGCTTGTTTTGCAAGCCCGGTGCTGGCTCAGCAAATAGCTTTTGGATAATAGCTTTGTCTCCCGTTTGGGCGGCTATGATCAACAGCAACATAGCTCGAGCCTGTGGCTTCTTCTCTTCCTTGGCATACTGTAGGCACGATAGGAGCTCCTTAGCTCCATTTTCAACCAGCTTTCCAATGTTGAGGTGATTATCGTTTTTCACAGCAGCCCTGAGAGCTCGATCGAGGCAGCCAGGTTCAAGGCTATCGGCTCCATTTTTAAGCAGCTCAGTGAGCTTATCCCCGTTGGTTTCAACCTCTTTTATGATCTCTATGAAATTTCAGGATTGAATATGAGTGTATTATTAAATTATAAACATGATATATTTCATGACAGTCAAGCCAATATGTATACCTACTTTTGAATTGGACGACCCCATACTGTATATTACAGTAGCTATATGAGCAAGTTTATTTTAGGACTCAGAGGGCTCACAACTAGACCTGTTCTATTATATACCACATACTAATTGTAGCTCACCTTCACTTTGTAGAAGTTTCACAATATTATTATGCTTAGATCTTGCTGCCTGCTTTGGAATTTTTCCATATTGATCCACACAGCTAACGTCAGCACCATGTGCCAACAGCTCTCGAACACACTGGCTGTGACCGCTGCTTGCTGCCAAGTGAAGAGGTGTGTAACCATTGTTTGCTTGACAGTTCACATTTGCCACGTTGCCAAATAAGTCAAGTAAATACCTTAAAATTTCAGGTTTTCCACCAGCGACAGCTTCGTGCAGTGGTGTGTAGCCAAAGACTCCCTTTCTGTTGGCTAGCATCTCTGCTAGACACTCAACATCATCAAGACGGTCGACATAAGCTATTATACTCTTTATGTTACCCTCACGGCACAGTTTGTGGAGTGAAGATGACTTCTTCTCGTTGATACGAAATTGAAGAATATTACTTTGCTTTTCAATAACTGAAAGTTCTTCCTCCGCTTCCATAAGTTGACCATGCAATTCCATTATCTCTTTGTTGCTCTCTATTTTAAATTTCAGTGTATGAATCTTATCTATATGCTTCTTGCTCATGTTTTCCATCTCTAGCAGACCAGCAGCAATGGTCTCATTTTTCTCTTGAGAAGCTTCGCTGATACTTTCATCATACTTTGGTTTCTTTTTAAGTGTAGCAACTGTCTCACAGAGCTCTTGAGCACTGGGGCGTTCAGCAGGATCATCCTTTAAACAGTCAAGTGCTGTAACTAGGAGAGGGTGGCTTGGATCGATCTTACTAATGTGATTTTGTCGTCGTTCTTGTTCTGATATTCGTTTCTCAAGTAATCCCTCGTTCTCGATCTCTACTTCTTTTCGTCGATTTCCAGGCTGAGGAAAAAGCCGAGTCATAGTCTGGACAGTGATGACTCCAAACGAGAAACAGTCAATTTTCTCATTGTAATCTGGATTATCTTTGACGGCTTCGGGAGGCATGTAGACATCAGTACCTGGACACATGGTGAAGGTAAGGTGAGTCGCTCGAGGGTTCATGTCCCCCAGTCTTGCCATTCCAAAGTCGGTCACCTTTGCTCGGATGTTGCCAATCATCAGCACATTGTTGCTGGAGAGATCTCGATGGACAATACCATTGGAGTGGAGAAATGAGAGAGCGAATGTGACATCATGGCATATGTTGATTTGAATGTAGTAGGGGATCGGCTGTGGGGAGCTTTCCAGAAAGTGGGTCAAGCTGTCGTCCATCAGCTCCATTAGAAGAACTGGCAGGTGTGTGTCAGGATCTTGGTACATGCCCAGGTACTGGATGATGTTGGGGTGTCTTATGGTGCTCAGGAACTCACACTCTTGCTCAAACCTCCTCATTGGTAGCCTATGCTCTCTGTGAGGTGCTATTAGCTGCTTTGCAGTTGGATCAGAGAGAGTTTCGTGAATGATTTTAGCAGCACAGAGGAGGCCATCACATTCAGCCTTGCAGACTTTTCCATACGACCCTATACCAAGAACTTGGTCCTTGAAGAGTCGAATACTTCTAAACTGAAATTCTTTTCCCCGTTTATGAGCCATAATGGATTTACAAAAACAATACCTAACTCGGCAGCACTGCCAGAGTCATCTGACCATCGCGCCAGCCCCTCCTACTTCATAAGCTGTGCTGGCGCGCGAGCCTCCGTCCCAATATGCAGTCACCTAAGTCTCGTTCCCGATATCGATCCCATGGGCCCAAGGCCAAGACCCCACCACGCACGTGAGTGGTCCCCCATGCCCCACCATCTACAGCTAGCTACAGGGGTCAGCTGGGGCTCGCCAGCCACACCCCCAATCCGGCCGCTGATTGGGCCTGGGGTGTGGAAGTATTTCTACACAATAGCCACTGGTAACCAGTATTATCTAGCTAGCTCATGCCTCATTATTTCCTAGCCAATTGGATACAAACAAGACTGTTTTCATAATTATACAGACTAGTCTCGCTAGCCACACCCTTTAATCTCAGAACAACTCGTTGTACGCATGGTCACCAGACCCCTCTTTCCCTCGGATTGGGGGGTGTGGCGCGCGAGACTATATACAGACATGAACCTTAAGTTGGGACAGTATCACATACAGTATCTTGTAGTAAACCGTATTAGCAACCACCTAGCAATACAAAGGGGTATATAGAAAGCTACATAACATACAGCAGCAAGATAAAGCCTAGCTATAGTTATTGCTTCTGTAGCTGTGACTCGAGTTCCTTAAGTCGTTCCTGAGCTTTTACTTTTTTAGTTCTTATTTCCTCAAGTTGTCTCTTAAGTTCCTCAATCTCCCTCGCTTTCTCCCTCTCTAATTGCTGAATCTCCTCTTCTTGCTGTTCTCTCAGCTTCTGAATATCATGCTCCTGTCGGACAACATCGTCAGCAAGCCTTACACTTTCACTGTAGTCACTATTCTTCTTTAGTTTAGCAAGAAATTTAGAGATCTGGAGACCTGAAGGTCGCTCAACATCTTTGTCTTTGAGACAGTTAAGTGTGATGGCAAGAAGAGGATGGCTTGAATCAATTTTGCTGATATGATTCTGTCGTCGTTCACGTTCTGTTATTTTCCTTGCAAGTATTCCAGTGTCTTTTTGACGCTCTCCAGGCTGAGGAAACAGTCGTGTCATAATCTGGATAGCGATGACTCCAAATGAGAAGCAGTCAATCTTCTCAGTGTACACTGGCTTATCTTTAACAGCTTCTGGAGGCATGTAGACATCGAATCCTGGACACAAGGTGAGAGTGAGCTGAGGGTTCAAGATTCCTAACCGGGCCACTCCGAAATCAGTTACTTTTGCTCGAACATCACCAATCATCAGCACATTGTTGCTGGAGAGGTTTCTGTGAATGATACTATTGGAGTGAAGAAATGCAAGAGCAAGAGAGATGTCATGACTGACGTTGACTTGGATGTGGTAGGGGATCGGCTGTGGGGAGCCTTCCAGAAAGTGGGTCAAGCTGTCGTCCATAAGCTCCATTAGAAGAACTGGCAGGTGTGTGTCAGGATCTTGGTACATGCCCAGGTACTGGATGATGTTGGGGTGTCTTATGGTGCTCAGGAACTCACACTCTTGCTCAAACTTCCTCATTGGTAGCCTGTGCTGTAGATTTGGATCGAATAGATTTTCATCGTACAGTTTAGCAGCACAGAGGAGGCCATCACATTCAGCTTGGCACACTTTTCCACAAGATCCAATCCCAAGAATCTTATTTTTGCGGAGCTGAATTACTTTGAATCCCACTTCTTTGTCCTGCTTCAGCCCAGCCATTTCTCATGGGTAATACATAATTCATCGTGACTCCTATTTGTGCGCATGCGCATCAAATTGAGCCTCTCCCCCCAACCAACGCCGGACGATCATGGCGACCTTCATATAAGTTGACTGGAATTCGCATGAAAGATCGAGAGCTAGGACACGGCTCCTACGCTATAGTGATTGAACTGGAGTACCTGGGGCTGAAATGCGCCGGAAAGATGATCCACGATGTGCTATTAAGGCAGGGAGATGCCAGCTACACGCCGGTCCGTCGATTCGAGGAAGAATGTCGTCTACTCAGTCAAATACGCCACCCAAACATCATCCAGTTTCTAGGTATTTACTTTTAGCAAGGAATACGAGCCCCAATCCTAGTCATGGAGTTTCTCCCCACCAACCTCACCTCCTGCATTGAGGAGATATGATGAGGTAGGTTGACTGTGATATGCCCCTGATGTAAGGCTGCTTCATACATAGCTTCACTGAGTGATCCTCCTCTCTCCAGGTGGAGCACTACTACCAGAGAGCGTTGGAGATATATCAGACTGAGCTGGGACCAGACGACCCCAATGTAGCCAAGACCATGAGCAACTTGGTATGCAGATCAAAGTTAAATTATCTCTTCTTCACTTTAACTTTTCTCTGCTGGTGTTGAACCCCTTCAGGCAAGCTGCTATACCTAAAGCAGGGCAAGTACAAAGCTGCCGAGTCCATCTACAAAAGAGTAGGATACAAAATTTACACAAATCTGACTTCATGTTGGACTTACTGGTGCTTGTCATTCTGTAGGTTTTATCGACAGTCCAAAGTGGTCCAGGGGATCCCCCTGCCCAAATTATGACATCATCGCCTACTCCAGAACCTCCCGATAGCCCAGGCAGCCACGATAGAGGGGCGTGGTCACCGTCAAAAGGACGGGATGAATCATTTGGTGGATGGCACAAAGTTGCTGCAGTTCACAGGTATATTTACATAGAGTAGCAATAATTTATACAGGTTATCAAGTATTTGGTAAGGGGTCATCGTTACAACTGATTTCTCTATCTTTAGCCCAACAGTAAGCTCGACATTGCGTAGCCTGAGTGCGGTGTACAGAGAGCAGGGTCGAGTTGAAACGGCTCAGGAACTCGATAAACTAACGGGAGAGAAGGTCTTGAATAAGTCTCAGCGGGATCGGATAGCCGCTGAGCTACTGTCGGCTACCAGTGAGGCCAGCGACAGTCCATCCCCATCACCAACTCCATCTGCTAAGATGCAGGTATGTAACAATGTACAAAATTAAGTAGGACGTGTTTTTTCGCTTAAGTAAAATTTAATAATAATAATACCAGAATTTGATGTTTCATCATGACAGTACTAGTGTGTGTATAATATTAAATTAATATACGTAGTGTAGATTTGCTGCAGTCTAGGTGAGTATTGTCGTTTCTTTTTCAGGCATTCCAGCAGAAGCAAGGCTCTAGAGCGTCACTCTCCCTCAGTGTTAGGAGGCTGTTCAGACTTAAAGGATCTGACATCCCAGAAGAGACCTAGTGTGGACTTGTAATGAAAATAAGCGTTCCTTACTCATTAATCACTTCTCTCTGGTCTTCAAGGATTTGTATAAGCTTCATGTAGCATACTAACAATAATAATAATAATTATAGATCAAGGATCTATTACTACGAAACAAGAATACAACTTCACACCTAATAAAACACACAATAATATTAATATGTGTTATGGCTTATAGTGAGATTGGGTACAACTACAAGCTCTTATTTGTTATTTTACTTTGATTTTTGCACTACTGCACAAAGCTGGGGCCTTGGAGGTGGCAGCCTCAAATACTCTTCTAACTGTTCCTGAGTTTGAAGTTTGTACAGTCTCTCACAGGGAAAACGCTATACAAATACGGGCATTACGTACGCCCGTATTAGCCGCGCATGCGGGCGCTTTCACGGGAGTCCGTCTATCGAAAGACGGGTGCCGTGTCAGCACGTAGTGGGACCAAATATGACGGGCAAATTTTACGGGAACCGTTCGTGATCCGTATTTATCCCGTCTATGTTACGTATTTGCTGAATATGTGCCCGTGGATGTCCCGTTTTTACACGGATCGACGGGCTTTCGTCGAGCCCCGTCTCTTGATTTACCCTATAGCGTGGGCTATGAATAAAATTATAGCTATAATATTATTATTCGCGCATTGCATATTGCGCGCAAGCTCGGTCGTGGTATAAGATTAGGAGAAAAGATTTTTTTTTTATATATTTATCATTTTCTATTTATTATTTTTGCCCTTGCCAAGATCATGCTACTTCTATAGTCATGTAACCTTGAGTTCTGGGGTTATTATTTAATTTCATGTACAATGTTCTTTTATTCGCAAAGAAACTTTTGCTGGGAAAAAAAAAAAAAAAAAAAAAAAAAAAATAGCTATATGAAATGATAGCTGTGGCACATGAAAGCTGTCAGAAATGATTGAATAATATAATATATTAAGGCACAAAAAAATGTCATATTGAGCCAGGGAATGCATTGATTATTATATATCCTACCAAATATAATGTCTGAGTCACTGGTTTGAATTGATTCCTTTTCAGAGTAAAACTGATCACAATATTCCAGGAGAATCATTTGGTTCAGAGAGGCCAGGCCGTAACAGAAGTTCTACTCAAAATGTTCAGCAATCTGCAGTGATATTGTGTGCTATTATGAGAGCATGTTAAATTAAATATTATTGTAATGCCAACTTACATGTCATGAATTAATTCTTTTAATTATATAAATTTTCATGAAGCCTAATTCACGCTGATGCATAGATGATCATGAGAGCCTGAAATAGTGTGTATAAACAAGTATAATCAGCTCTAAGCTACAATGTTGTACTTGTTGAGGTATATATGATAATATTCGAAAGTAGTTCATACCTCAGGGTAAAATAAAACAAAAAAAAAAAAAACGAGTGAGTCATGTTAACTGGATATGATAAATTGGTTGTACTTACCTGAATGTATTATAGCTGTATTACTATGTCAAAGATTGGACAAAGTGAGCTGTTATATGTACTCTTACTGACATTTTGGAATATAAAGTTATAAATAGATAGCACAAGATAGAGAGAGAGAGAGGGAGAGAGTCATGACGATAAGTGTATTATCAGATTAGCAATACCTCCTAAAATAGAGCATTGGGTACCGTAGTTCATGCTGATGCATTGAGGGCCTTGCACCTGAGAGAGAGAGAGAGAAGGGAGGGGGAGAGAGGGAGAGAATGATAACGATAAGTACATTATCAGATTAGCAATACCTCCTAAAATAGAGCATTGGGTACCGTAGTTCATGCTGATACATTGAGGGCCTTGCACCTGAGAGAGAGAGAGAGAGAGAAGGGAGGGGGAGAGAATGATGACAATAAGTGCATTATCATTAGCAATACCTCCTAAAATAGAGCATTGGGTACCGTAGTTCATGCTGATACATTGAGAGCCTTGCACCTGAGAGAGAGAGAGAGAAAAGGGAGGGGGAGAGAATGATGACAATAAGTGCATTATCATTAGCAATACCTCCTAAAATAGAGCATTGGGTACCGTAGTTCATGCTGATACATTGAGAGCCTTGCACCTGAGAGAGAGAGAGAGAGAAGGGAGGGGGAGAGAATGATGACATTATCAGATTAGCAATACCTCCTAAGATAGAGCATTGGGTACCGTAGTTCATGCTGATGCGTTGAGGGCCTTGCACCTGAAAGAGAGAATAAACAATTTTAGCTATGGCTATTTAATATTTATTATTATGATATTAATTTTATACCTTGAAACAAAACAGTATGAATGTAATAACATGATAAACTAGCTGTACTTACCAGAAGGTAGTCCTCGTATCTGAAGGTGTCACCATGTCAAAGATTGGATGAACTGAGCTGTTACATACCCTCCCTGCGGTTTGAAATAATAATTAGGTATAATATTAGTCTGAGACTGAGAGAGAAAGAGAGGGAGGATGAGAGAGAGATGGGTTAATGCCTCATGTTGAGATATGAGCAAGATTGAGAAGTTTAGAAGTGCTGTATTACAGAGAAAGGAATGATAAGAAATTAATGTAGTGTTCTAAAGATTTAGAGAAAGAGGACAAGCACATTAATTATTGTAATAATGATACCTTCTGCCTCCTGAATCATTAAAAGTTTGGTATTAATATGAAATGAGATTACCTTATCCGATGGAGAACGATTGACAATGATTAGGTCACAGTTGACTTGAACAAGATACCTGGACTCAAACATAAACTATACAAGACGAAGTGCTCAGCATGATGGTGCATGGATGTATAAGCCACATTATACCCTCTGATAGAGGGGGAGCTCCTTTCAGTTTAAACTGTATCACAATATTATACTATCCAAACTATCTTTAGCCAATAATTATACATATCCACGGATAATTTTGCAATTACAAAGAACTTTCTGTGCATAATATAACATTCTTATGTAAATGTACTGTACATGTAAAGGCTACAGCACATAAGATCTCTGATCTCACGCACATGTCAAGTACAAAATGATCTCTTGTTTAAATTGCAAAATTTGTGCGTCGAACAAAGATCAGGGAGACTGGGGACAAGGCTACATAATACAACTGTACGTACATGTACTCAAAATTTCCTTTCACATGTACAGGCTTGCTGGGTCACCTGACATTAGATGAGATATCTGGACAGGCTGCCATCATCAGATGGGGCATCAGGATGGACAACGACCCAACTACACACTGTACGCTAGCTAATAAATGCTCATTGCTCATAATTAGAAGTCTCCCCTCTCACGTACAGGCTTGCTGGGTCACCTGACATTAGATGAGACATCTGGACAGGCTGCCATCATCAGATGGGACATCAGGATGGACAACGACCCAACTACACACTGTACGCTAGCTAATAAATGCTCATTGCTCACAGTTAGAAGTCTCCCCTCTCACGTACAGGCTTGCTGGGTCACCTGACATTAGATGAGACATCTGGACAGGCTGCCATCATCAGATGGGGCATCAGGATGGACAATGACCCAACTACACACTGTACGCTAGCTAATAAATGCTCATTGCTCACAGTTAGAAGTCTCCCCTCTCACGTACAGGCTTGCTGGGTCACCTGACATTAGATGAGACATCTGGACAGGCTGCCATCATCAGATGGGACATCAGGATGGACAACGACCCAACTACACACTGTACGCTAGCTAATAAATGCTCATTGCTCACAGTTAGAAGTCTCCCCTCTCACGTACAGGCTTGCTGGGTCACCTGACATTAGATGAGACATCTGGACAGGCTGCCATCATCAGATGGGGCATCAGGATGGACAACGACCCAACTACACACTGTACGCTAGCTAATAAATGCTCAATACTCACAATTAGAAGTCTCCCCTCTCACGTAGCTACAGGCTTGCTGGGTCACCTGACATTAGATGAGACATCTGGACAGGCTGCCACCATCAGATGAGACATCAGGATGGACAACGACCCAACTACACACTGCATGTCTAGCTAATAAAATTAATGCTCAACATCCGCAGTGCTATGGTATGCTGATAGGCTTCAAGAGTGAATTGTAGAGCTGCTTAATCAAAAAATTGACCTGTTTTCATCTTATAATATTGTGTTAGTTTTCTAGCATCCAAGTCTGATTCTAGCTAGCTACCAAACACAATCCCATATTAAACAAACATACATGTACCAGAACTGCTTCACAAAAGAGGGGTGGGTACCCAGGCTACGATAAATATAGCTATAATAATTACCAATGCCATCATAATAGCTAGCTACTGAGTAATACGTACCTTTTTGATGGAGGATCAGAAGGTTGCAATTTGGCGCCAAATTTGGAATGTCAAAGAACGAATCGATTATTCGAAAGAACCATCGGAAGATGGGCTGCTCCCAAGTAGATACCCTAGACCTCTCTGTTTGACTGAGTTTCTTTGATTATATCCCTCGATTCTTTGAGACAGGACTCCTCTTTAGCCTTATTCCCTCGTTGTTGCCTGCAGCTGGTATTTCAAATTCAAACGCGAGCATGCGCATAAGTCGAGGTAGGCGGAGTCAAGCGGGCTCACGAAGGTAATCGTGAACGGGTACACTAAACGGTGAACCGTCTGTTTATCATTTTACAAACGGTATATTCCGTAAACGTGCAAAATTATGTAATACAAACACTGCGGTTGATCTACGGGTAGCCAACGGTCCCCGTATTAACTTTGTCCCGTGTATGGTCCGTTTAGATGCCCGTCCGCGAAATTACACGGAAATTCCGTGTTCCCGTATGTGCGGTGCGTTTTTCCTGTGTCTCCTCCCAGTAGTACTCCAGCCTACAATTTTCTGTAGAAACAGTCACCTGTACTTGATCAAGGAGAATTTGAAGCTTCACTGGATTGTTGCATCTGACTACTATCGTCTGCTCTGAATCTGGTAGCTTCACGCTGAAGGATTCAGCAACTGTGGTGGTAGCTTGGGGACGAACGCTTTGGATGTGTAACTCGGGAGTCATCGTGGGGCTAGGGGTCTTTACTTCCTCTTCACCACCTTCCTCATAATCACTAATTGTAAGAGATCGATTAGTATCTACTGTGGTTATATTACCCTCGGTAAAGAAGTTGGTGTTCTTGTTTCTTAGGCTGTCTATTCTGGTAGAATTCATAGAGAAGCTCTCACTAAGTGAGAGACTGAGCTCTAGGGGCTGCGTGTCCCTATCAGGGGTGTAAGCTATGTTGTCGTAAGGGGCAACAGCTTCAGCAGATTCACCCGATGGAGCGGACTTGATGTGTGTACCATCTCGGAACTCGCCTCTGTGGATCGTTCGACGCACAGAGTTGTGATTTTCCAAAAAGCCAGGTGAATTTTCTTCAAGTAATTTCACCTGCCTCATGGTTTTAGCTTCGTAGGCTTCCCACATGATGACAGTGCCACTCTGACTGTTAGTAGTTGAAGCTTCATTTCCTTCTGTGGTACTCTGATCAAAACCTTCCACCAAAGGTCGAAATCCCTTACCTCCACTTGCCACAATGGCTTTCTCCATTTCACAGGGACCTGATGATGGAATGCAAGTGAGGAATCGGACATAATCACTGTAAGGATGGAACCAAGCTAAAAGTTCATTTTCATGGAACACCATGATGTGTCCAGAGGCCATGCCTACCCAGACTGTATCCAGGGCAGGTGTCATAGCAGTGATTAGCAGGTCTGGATATATATCTTTTGTACCTGAGGAGACTCTCTTCAGGTGCTTTCCTGTGTCAATGTCGTACATGTGGCACTTTTTGTAAGCGTCCCAGGCAGAGAGAACCACTCCACCAAGATGGGCACTCCACATGATATTGCTATCAGAGTGAAAGGATAGCTGACCGATGTAGGCCTGTTGCTCTTTCTCACGGTGGATGGAGCCTTCAAGAGCAAGGTTATCAAAGTTGAGGAAGAAGATGTACTTAGTATGAGTGACCCACACACACTCTTGGGTGCAGACAATCCCATCAACAGCATGCTCTGAGATGTACTTGTACCTTGGCTTGACGTTAGCACGTACTCCAATGATATCATTGTAAAAGGAGAAGCAGTATCCTTCGAGAGTGCCCAAGTAGACCGCTTTGTCAGTGGCAGTAATACAGGTTAGAGAGTTCTCACGCATGCGAACGTTGTGCACCAACTCCCTCGAACCAACACTGAAAATATCGATAACTCCATACTCTATTCCAGCTCTTGATCCCACCCAAACGTGGTCACCGCAAAGTGCCATGCACTGGACTTGGTTGTCCTTAATGAATGTTTGGTTGACCATTAACATGGTGTGGGTGTTAAACATGCTGACCTCAGCACCTTCAGCTCCATCACAGCACACCCATAGCTCACTCTGAAGCCGATTTGGGTGCCCAGCTTTGGCAAAATTGGAGGGAGTTATGGCTATAGCTCGACGAAGTGACTGCTTTCCACTCATTAGTTGCACACACATCACCATCTGAGTTGCTGAGCCGCAAACTTTCTTGATGACTGTGTCAGTGTCAAAGCGATTCTTGGGGTTGTCTTCCCAGCAAGCCTGCATGACTTGAGTGAGGTAGTGGTAGCCTGTACGAGAAATGTCGACATCTTGAAGCTTGGGACGAGCGCCTTGTTGGACGGCTACATCAATTCTATGAGGAGGAATATGGTGGTAAGGATGTCTACGAGCGATCATCTGGTAGAGGAACATACCAAAGGAGAAGATATCAGCTCTGTGATCATAGACTGAACGCTGGTTACTCTTGCCAATGTGAAGCACTTCCGGAGCAATGAATCCCTGTGTGCCTTGAAGGCCTCTCGCTCCAATAGGGGCTAGATGAGTGGCAATACCAAAATCGGCCACTTTGCAGTGGCAGAGTGAATCTGGATCGAGAGTCCACAGCAAAACGTTGGCTGCTTTGAGATTACGGTAGATAATGCCCCGACTGTGAAGAAAGCGAAGAGCAGCTGCCACTTCTGCAGCTATCCTGAAAATGGTGAGACGATGAACAGGGATCTTCTTTTTGAGAATTGGGAACTCCAGAGACTTGAGTGGGGCTTCTTCAAGCACAAGAGCCATCAAGGGATGCACACAGACCCCAATGAGACACACTAGGCAGGGGTGGTGGGACTGCTGGAGCAGCTTGGCTTCTGAACGGAACTCAGTGAAAGCTTCTTCACTACGAGAAAGGTACTTCTTGATGGCTACAGACTTTCCTTTGCATTTTCCTCGGTACACCTTTCGGTAGCCTCCCTTACCAAGCAGCGAGGTATCATCTTCTTGGTAGTTGACCTCGTCAGCATCCAGATGAAACTCTGGATCAATATCTTGAAGGAGGAGATCTGGAACAATATCAGCCAAAGATACTATGTGATTTTTGGCCGGGTCATCTCGGAAGTAGCCACACTCCATTGTTATTTCATTCTTTGCAATTATAGGTAGGCACTGTTCTACTTTAAATTCAAAAGGCTTGGCTCGTCCCAGTTTGATACACTCGAAGCAAGGCACCTTCTGTTCGAGGCCATTAGAGCCATGCTTACTTTCCTGAAGACCAGGGTACCACTCACTGACTAGTGATATCACAAGATCAACAAGTTGGCTGATAATCTTCTTTCCAGACTTGTTAGCTGAGGCAATCATATGAATACCCTCTTTCTTTTCTCTTTTGAACTGCTTGATGCCAGTTAGGGGCTCGATTCTGAACATAATTTCTGGATCTCTGTAGCAGAGTCCTGTTTGCCAATACTCAAGATGGATGTCCTCGGTGTCAAAACAATCAGAAATATCATTTGGCAATTGCTTAGGAAAATTTGGTAGCAGCTGTGGAGCATTGATGAAAGGTTGCTGAGCTGAAACGAACGGTAGAGGACCGCTGAAGGTGGGGGCAGCAATGAAAGGAGCAGTAGAATCAGGAGTGCCGGTTGGGGTCTGGGCACTGGTCGAAGAAGCAGTGGACATATTCAAGGAGACCTCAGCACTAGCACTGATATCGCCAAATGGCCTATTGGCCTCGGTAGGTGTGGCAAGGTGCATACTGAAGCTCATTTCCTCCTTATTGGAGATGATTGGAATGGGAGCAAGCTCTGAAGTCGGTATGGGCTTATCCAAGGCATAGCAAACCTTTGGAACTGAGTGCATGATTCTGGAAAGCAAGCGACTCCAGAATCCGGGAGGTGTGTTAGCCGAGCTGAATATGATTAATCTGGAATAGATATGCTCTTGGGCATCTGTGTTTTTGTCCTTTAATTTCTTTGGCCTTTCGTCTGGCAACATGGAGGGGACCAGAACTCGCCGGTTATCGAGAGGCAGGGCAATCTCGAATCTGTCAAGCAGGGTGAGGTACTGCTCAAAGTACTGCCAAGGAAACTGTTTATCCTTGAACAGCATGGGGATGTCCTTGGAGTAGAGGATACCACCCTTAATGAATGGGTTCCTTTCTTTGATGGTCACAACCTTGGACATCATGTCACAGAGCCAGCGAGGGTCGACAAAGTAGAGCTCGTGGAGGTTGTGTCCACGATCATCGTAGTGAAGCAAGGAACCCACATCGGTCAGAAAGAGTTTTGCCATCTTTAACTCTTCATCATCTTGAATATCGGCCAAATTCATTTGATATACCATCGTACGGAACTCTTCTGCATGCATAATGGGCTCACGTATTCCTTGCCTTACCTCCTGCTGGACTGTTTCCAGCTGCTTATCGAGAGCATGGTAGCTGGCTGGGATCTTCTGCCCCATAATCAGTTCGCCTGCTCGATTCTTGTAGTTGGCTGCATGGTTGTAGATGGCTTCCTTGAGGAGACCAATGTTTTCGATTCGATTCTTGAGGCCAACGGGGAGGACTTCCACGATCTGAAGCTTGTTGTTGTAGGAGGCAGCCAGTGTGCCAACACGTTGAAGTAAGGCATCAATCTCTCCCCTCTCTTCATCAGGTACTTCATCCAGGTGAGTAGCTACCAATGATGATAATACAGGAGCGAGGTGCTCGAAGGGCAAGGTTGTTGAGCCAAGGCCTCAGCTCCTCCACACCTTTGTCTCCATGCTTCAGGTTGAAGAGAAGCAGGTAGAGGGAGCGTCGAGTGAGGAAGCACTGGTGGGTGGCATAGTACTCTTCTTGACCACCAAAATCCCAGATACTGAAGTGAAAATTTCTACTTCCCACACTAGGACGGTACCACCACTCGCTCACATCCACCCCAACTGTTGATTCGTTTCCATATTCTTTTCCCTGGAGTCGAGCTACCAATGTGGTCTTACCACGATTAGCATGGCCAACAAGCATGAGCTTCATGCGAAAGAAGCCTCTGGCACTACGAAGCTTGCTGTTCAGGTAGCGGATGCAGTCACGACACTCTTTTTGCAGGTTTTTCGGTGGATCTTTGAGGTTCTCGAGACCAGTCAGATTGAGGTGAGAGAGGTAGGAAAGTCGTCCCATCTCAACAGGAAGCGTCAGGATGTCAGGATTATCGCTGAGAATGAGCGAGTGAAGTGTGGTGAAAGAGCAAATGCAGAGAGGCACATTGCGGAACAGATTCTTGGCCAAGTTGAGGGAGCGGATGGCTGGAGCAATGACATTGAGTGGCAGATTATTGAGCTGGTTGTTGGAGAGATCAAGAACGGTGAGGCAAGGGGACCACTCTGCTACATCGGGAATCTCGGTAAGCCTGTTGTTGGAGAGATTGAGCTCTCCCAAGCTTGGAAGCTCAAGAAGACATTTTGGGATCATTCTCAGCTCATTATGTTGGAGATCAATCATTACAACCTACAAAAACATAATACGGTGAGAATTATCTCCATGCAGCACAAGTACCATAATCTAATTATGGCAGCCTATGGGTGGTATTTCTCAGTTTAGGCTTAGACGGGGGATTGGGGTACTATGGGAGATCCTGGTTTGAGCACACTGTAGCCACCGTGTAGTTGCATGCATTCATCATAAAGCCAGAGTGTTTCACCATGCAGGAGAAAAAACTTCTAATTATACTTATCGTGATTACATAGAGGATGTGGTAACTGGCTCTCTTTCAAGTAACTATAATGCTTATGTGTAATTAACTAGTCTACACGCAGCTTACATTAATTATACACAAAGTACTTGCTTTTGATTGTCAAAACATTCAATGACATGCCTAAGTCGTCTATACTTAAATTTAAGTGTCAACATGTACTACTTCCCGGCGGCTATGTATTGTAATAATATTATAGTAACAGTAATCTTGAGTTTTGTGCTGTAAAATCCCACCCATATGCCCCCTGCGCTGTCTTTTAGCCCTGCGTCTTGTGTATAGGCTCCAACTATAAAATCACAGTCCAGTAGCTTTATGTGTCACTGAAGACATGCATTAAAGCGGAGGGGAGTATAATATAATATGCACGTGGGATTCTATGGTATTACCTTTGTTACTTACTTGCTTCAAGTAGGTGGCCATTTCTGGAGGGAGGGTCCTGAATCCATTCCTGGCCAGCCTCAGCTTCTTCACCCAGGCAATCTTCCTCAGCCAAGTGATATCGAGCGAGAGTAGGCGTAGTTCATGCCAGTAGACGTAGCCTTCCTCCTGGTTCACATTTGTCTTCAGAAGTAGCTCCTCTCTCACCTGACTCTGTCCATTGCGACGAGCAATCTCAATTGGTACAACAGTTGAGATGTTACCGGACAACACAGCTTTTTGTACATCACCAAATGCATCATCTTCATAGTCTTGCTTGTTTTGCAAGCCTGGTGCCGGCTCAGCAAATAGCTTTTGGATAATTGCTTTATCTCCCGTCTGGGCGGCTATGATCAATAGCAACATGGCTCGGGCCTGTGGCTTCTTCTCTTCCTTGGCATACTGTAGGCAGAATAGGAGCTCCTCAGCTCCCTTCATGATCAGCTTTCCAACATTAAGGTGATTATCGTTTTTCACAGCAGCCCTGAGAGCTCGATTGAGGCAGCCAGATTCAAGGCTATCGGCTCCATTTTTAAGCAGCTCGGTGAGTTTATCTCCATTGGTTTCAACCTCTTTTATGATCTCTATGAAATATCAGGATTGAATATGACTATGCAAGTATATATATATATACGATATAGATAAACTCTGTATGCATACACATGCAAGGGGCAATGTGATCTGATTTAATTGCTGTCACAGACTCAAGGGTGATAATTGCAGCCAGACTCATAGTAAAGGGTAGACCTAGGACCTAGGTAGCAGTAAGTTAAAGCAAAGTGTTAATTCTGCTGTGTGCAGTGCAGCTGGGGCCTATGCACCTAATTTCGTTTCATGACAGTCAAGCCAACATGCACATCTAGTCTAATTTTGAACTGGATAACCCCATACTGTACTATAGTATATGAACAACTTCATTTCTTAATGTGAAAATAAGAGGGATAGAATATCACAACTATACCTGTTCTCACGTACTAATTACAGCTCACCTTCACTTTGTAGAAGTTTCACAATACTGTGCTTGGATCTTGCTGCCTGCTTTGGGGTTTTTCCATGTCGATCCACACAGCTAATGTCAGCACCATGTGCCAACAGCTCTCGAACACACCGACCATGACTGTTGCTCGCTGCCAAGTGAAGAGGTGTGTAACCATTGTTTGCTCGACAGTTCACATTCGCATTGCCAGTTAAGTCGAGTAAATACCTTAAAACCTCAGGTTTTCCACCAGCGACAGCTTCGTGCAGTGGTGTGTAGCCAAAGAATCCCTTTCTGTTGGCTAGCCTCTCTGCTAGACACACAACATCATCAAGAAGGTCAACGTAAGCTTTTATACTCTTCATATTACCCTCACGGCACAGTTTATTGAGTGAACATGACTTCATCTCATTGATACGAAATTGAAGAACATTACTTTGCTTTTCAATAACTGAAAGTTCTTCCTCTGCTTCCATAAGTTGACCCTGTAATTGCACTATCCCTTTGTTGTTCTCTGCTTGCAGTGTGTGAATCTTATCTACATGCTCCTTGCTCATGTTTTCAATCTCTAGCAGACCAGCAGCAATGGTCTCATGTTTCTCTTGAGAAACTTCCCTGATACTTTCATCATACTTTGGCATCTTTTTAAGTGTAGCAACTGTCTCACAGAGCTTTTGAGCACTGGGGCGTTCAGCATGATCATCCTTTAAACAGTCAAGTGCTGTAGCTAGGAGGGGGTGGCTTGGATCGATTTTACTAATATGATTTTGTCGTCGTTCTTGTTCTGATATTCGCTTCTCAACTAATCCCACGTTCTCGATATCTATTTCTTTTCGTCGATCTCCTGGTTGAGGAAAGAGTCGTGTCATAGTTTGGATAGCAATGACTCCAAATGAGAAGCAGTCAATCTTCTCAGTGTACAGTGGATTATCTTTAACAGCTTCTGGAGGCATGTAGACATCTGTACCTGGGCACATGGTGAAAGTAAGGTGAGTTGCTCGAGGGTTCATGTCCCCCAGTCTTGCCATTCCAAAGTCGGTCACCTTTGCTCGGATATTGCCAATCATCAGCACATTGTTGCTGGAGAGATCTCGATGGACGATGCCATTGGAGTGGAGAAACGAGAGAGCTAATGTAACATCATGGCATATGTTGACCTGATTGTGGTAGGGAATCAGCTGTGGGGAGCTTTCCAGAAAGTGGGTTAAGCTGTCGTCCATCAGCTCCATTAGAAGAACTGGCAGGTGTGTATCAGGATCTTGGTACATGCCCAGGTACTGGATGATGTTGGGGTGTCTTATAGTACTCAGGAACTCACACTCTTGCTCAAACCTCCTCATTGGTAGCCTGTGTTCTCTGTGAGGTGCTATTAGCTGCTTTGCAGTTGGATCAGAGAGAGTTTCATGAATAATTTTTGCAGCACAGAGGAGGCCATCACATTCAGCCTTGCAGACTTTTCCATAGGACCCTATACCAAGAACTTGGTCCTTGAAGAGTTGAATACTTCTGAACTGAAATTCCTTTTCCCGTTTATGAGCCATAGTGGACTAGTATTAAAACACTAAGGTCACTGGCTGATCATGAGGTAGTCACATTCAAACCACGAAGCACAATGTCATTACTTATTAGGGATGAGGGAAAGTTTTAGGATACAGTGACTTAATTAACCGCTGGACTTTCAAAATAAATACAACAGTGTCCTTTATAGGGCTGCTAATAGTATACACAGACAGTGACACTATCCACTCTTGCAAATGCGGCTCAATAAGCTTTTGATATAGCAGAAATATATTATACACAATAGAAGTTATTAACTATCTCCTGAGATTTGTATGCACTGTGGAAGCACAAGTCCCAATTATATAAGTTTCATGTAGCATACTAACAATAATATTATTATTGTACAGATCAAGGATCATAATCTTACTATTACAAGTATACAATTTTACACCTACACTTATGTATGTGTTAGGCTGGTAGCTACAATACCTTAGGGTACAAGTACACTCCCTTGCTATTTTGCTTTGTTTTTTATATCACCACACAAAGTTGAGGCCTCTGAGGTGGCAGCCTCAAATATTTATCTAACTGTTTCTGAGTTTGTAGTTTGTACAGTCTCCCCTCCCGGTAGTACTCCAGCCTACAATTCTCCGTAGCAACAGTCACCTGTACTTCGCTAAGGAGAACTTGAAGCTTCACTGGCTTATCGCATCTGACTACTATCGTCTGCTTTGAATCAGGTAGCTTCACGCTGAAGGACTCCATGACTGTGGTGGTAGTTTGGGGACGTACGCTTTGGATGTGTAACTCTGGAGTCATGGGGCAATTGGTCTTCACTTCACCTTCTTCCTCAGTAATGATGGACGGTTGATCAGTAATTGCTGTGGTTCTACCACTATCAGAAAAGAAATTGGTGTTCCTTTTTCTTAGGCTGTCTGTTCTGGCAGGGTTCATAGAGAAGCTCTCCCTAAGTGACAGACTGAGCTCTAGGGGCTGCGCGTCCCTATCAGGGGTGTAAGCTATGTAGTCGTAAGGGGTAACAGCTTCAGCAGATTCAGCCAATGGAGTGGACTTGATGTGCGTACCATCTCGGAACTGACCTTGGTGGATCGTTCGACGAACGGTGTGGTGGTTGTCCAAATAGCTAGGTGAGTTTTCTTCGAGTAGCTTCACCTGCCTCATGGTTTTAGCCTTATAGGCTTCCCACATGATGATAGTGCCACTCTGATTGTTAGTGGTTGAAGCTTCATTTCCTTCCATGGTACTCTGATCAAAACCTTCTACCAAAGATTGGAATCCTTTACCTCCACTTGCCACGATGGCTTTCTCCATTTCACAGGGACCTGACGATGGAATGCAAGTGAGGAATCGGACATAATCACTGTAAGGATGGAACCAAGCTAAAAGTTCATCTTCACTGAACACCATGATGTGTCCAGAGGCCATGCCCACCCAGACTGTGTCCAGGGCAGGTGTCATAGCAGTGATAAGCAGGTCTAGATCTTTGGTGTCTGGGGAGATTCTTTTCAGGTGCGTTCCTGTGTCAATATCATACAAGTGGCACTTTTTGTAAGCATCCCAGGCAGAGAGAACTACACCACCAAGATGGGCGCTCCAGATGATATTGCTATCAGAGTCAAAGGACAGCTGACCGATATAGGCCTCTTGCTCTTTCTCGCGATGGATGGAGCCTTCGAGAGCAAGGTTATCAAAGTTGAGGAAGTAGATATAACTCGTATGAGCGACCCACACACACTCTTTGGTGCAGACAATCCCATCAACAGCATGCTCCGAGATGTACTTGTACCTTGGCTTGACATTAGCACGTACTTCACTGATGTCATTGTAAAAGGAAAAGCAGTATCCTTCTAGAGTACCCAAGTAGACAGCTTTGTCAGTGGCGGTAATGCAGATTATAGAGTTCTCACGCATGCGAATACTGTGCACCAATTCCCTCGAACCAATGCTAAAAATATCAATAACTCCATACTCTATTCCGGCACTTGACCCCACCCAAACATGGTCACTGCAAAGTGCCATGCACTGGACTTGGTTGTCCTTGATGAAAGTTCGACTGACCTTTGCCATGGTGTGGGTGTTAAATATGCTGACTTCAGCACCTTCAGCTCCATCACAGCACACCCAAAGCTCACTCTGAAGCCGATTGGGGTACCCAGCTCTGGAAAAATTGGAGGGAATTATGGCTAAAGCTCGATACATTCGAAGAGACTGCTTTCCAGTGATTGGTTGCACACACATCACCATCTGAGTTGCTGATCCGCAGACTTTCTTGATAATTTTGTCAGTATCCAAGCGATTCTTGGGGTTGTCTTCCCAGCAAGCCTGCATGACTTGAGTGAGGTAGTGGTACCCTGTACGAGAAATACTGATGTCTTGAAGCCTTGGACGATCGCCTTGTTCGATGGCCACATTAATTTTGTGGGGAGGGATGTTGTGGTAAGGATGTCTACGAGCAATGATCTGGTAGAGGAACATGCCAAAGGAGAAGATGTCAGCTCTGTGATCATAGACTGAATGCTGCTTCCTCTTACTAATATGAAGCATTTCCGGAGCAATGAACCCCCTTGTGCCTTGAAGGCCTCTTGCTCCAATAGGGGCTAGATGAGTGGCAATACCAAAATCAGCCACTTTGCAGTGGCAGAGTGAATCTGGATCGAGAGTCCACAGCAAAACGTTGGCTGCTTTGAGATTACGGTAGATAATGCCCCGACTGTGAAGAAAGCGAAGAGCAGCTGCCACTTCTGCGGCTATCCTGAAAATGGTGAGACGATGAACAGGGATCTTCTTTTTGAGAATTGGGAACTCCAGAGACTTGAGTGGGGCTTCTTCAAGCACAAGAGCCATCAAGGGATGCACACAGATCCCAATGAGACATACTAGGCAGGGGTGGTGGCACTGCTGGAGCAGCTTCGCTTCTGAACGGAGCTCAGTGAAATCCTCTTCACTACAAGAGAGATACTTCTTGATGGCTACAGACTTCCCTTTGTATTTTCCTCGGTACACCTTCCTGTAGCCTCCCTTACCGAGCAGTGAGGTATCATCTTCTTGGTAATTGATCTCATCAGCATCCAGAAGGAACTCTGGGTTGATATCTTGAAGGAGGAGATCTGGAATAATATCAGCTAAAGATACAGTGTGATTTTTGACTGGATCATCTCGGAAGTAGCCACACTCCATTGTCATTTCATTCTTTGTGATCATAGGCAGGCACTGCTCCACTTTGAACTCGAATGGCTTGGGTCGTTTCAGTTTGATACACTCGAAGCAAGGCACCTTCTGTTCGAGGCCATTAGAGCCATGCTTACCTTCCTGAAGACCAGGGTACCACTCACCAACCAGTAATACCACAAGATCGACAAGTTGGCCGATAATCTTCTTTCCAGACTTGTTAGCTGAGGCAACCACATGAACACCTTCTTTCTTTTCTCTTTTGAAGTGCTTGGTGCCAGTAAGGGACTCGATTCTGAACATAATCTCTGGATCTCTGTAGTAGAGCCCTGTTCGCCAGTACTCTATATGAATCTCCTTTGCATCAAAGGAATCAGAAATATCATTTGGCAATTGCTTCGGAAAATTTGGCAGCAGCTGTGGAGCATTGATGAAAGGATGCTGAGCTGAAACAAACGGTAGAGGACTGCTGATAGTGGGAATGGCAATGAAAGGAGCAGCAGTAGATCCAGGAGTGTCAGCTGGGGTCTGGGCATTGATCGAAGAATCAGTGGACATATTCAAGGAGACCTCAGCACTAGCACTGATATCACCAAATGTCCTATTCGCCTTGGTAGGTGTCACTGGGTGCATACTAAAACTCATTTCTGCCTCGGCATTGTGGCTGTTGGGGGTGACAGGAGGGGGAGCAGGCTCTGAAATTGGAGTAGACTTATCCAAGGCATAGCAAACCTTTGGAACTGAATGCATAATTCTGGAGAGCAAGCGACTCCAGAATCCAGGAGGTGTGTTGGCTGAGCTAAACATCACAAACCTGGAATAGACATGCTCCTTGGTGTCTTCCTTTTCGTCTTCAAACTCCTTTGGTCTTTCATCTGGCAACATGGAGGGGATAAGAAGTCGTTGGTTATCGAGAGGCAGGGCAATCTCGAATCTGTCAAGCAGAGTGAGGTACTGCTCAAAGTACTGCCATGGAAACTGTTTGTCCTTGAACAGCATGGGGATATCCTTGGAGTAGAGGATACCGCTCTTAACGAAGGGGTTCCTTTCTTTGATGGTCACTACCTTGGACATCATGTCACAAAGCCAGCGAGGGTCGACAAAGTAGAGCTCGTGGAGGTTATGTCCACGATCATCATAGTGAAGCAGGGAGCCCACATCAGTCAGGAAGAGAGTTGCTATCTTCAACTCCTCGTCATCTTGCATATCGGCCAAATTCATTTGATGCACCATCATACGGAACTCTTCCACATGCATAATGGGCTCACGTATGCCTTGTCTTACCTCCTGCTGGACTGTTTCCAGCTGTTTATCGAGAGCATGGTAGCTGGCTGGGACCTTCTGCCCCATAATCACCTGGCCTGCTCGATTCTTGTAGTTGGCTGCATGGTTGTAGATGGCTTCCTTGAGGAGACCGATGTGTTCGATTCGATTTTTGAGGCCAACGGGGAGAACTTCCACAATTTGAAGCTTGTTGTTGTAAGAGGCAGCCAGTGTGCCAACACGTTGAAGCAAGGCATCAATCTCTCCCCTTTCTTTGTCAGGTATTTCATCCAGGTGAGTACCGATGATGATAATACAGGAGCGAGGTGCTCGAAGGGCAATGTTGTTGAGCCAAGGCCTCAGCTCCTCCACACCTTCGTCTCCATGCTTCAGGTTGAAGAGAAGCAGGTAGAGGGAGCGTTGAGAGAGGAAGCACTGGTGGGTGGCGTAGTACTCTTCTTGACCACTAAAATCCCAGATGCTGAAGTGAAAATTTCTCCTTCCCACACTAGGACGGTACCACCACTCACTCATATCCACCCCAACTGTTGACTTATCTCCGTATTCTTTCCCCCGGAGTCGAGCTACCAACGTGGTCTTACCACGATTAGCATAACCAACAAGCATGAGTTTCATGCGATAGAAGCCTCTGGCACTACGAAGCTTGCTGTTCAGGTAGCGGATGCAAACACGACACTCCTGCAGGTTTTTTGGTGGATCATTGAGGTCCTTGAGACCGGCCAGATTGAGGTGAGAGAGGTAGGAAAGTTGTCCCATCTCAGCAGGAAGTGTCAGGATGTCAGGATTATCGCTGAGAGTAAGTGAGTGAAGTGTGGTGAAGGAGCAAATGCAAAGAGGCACATTGCGGAACAGATTCTTGGCCAAGTTGAGGGAGCTGATGGCTGGAGCGATGACATTGGGTGGCAGGTTTTTGAGCAGGTTGTTGGAGAGATCAAGAACCATGAGGCAAGGGGACCACTCTGCTACATCGGGGATCTCGGTAAGCCTGTTGTTGGAGAGATTGAGCTCTCTCAAGCTTGGAAGCTCAAGAAGACACTTTGGGATTGTGACCAGCTCATTATGTTGGAGATCGATCTTTACAACCTGCAGTGTACAAGAATTAAGGAAAGCAATAATCATTATTGAGTATCTGTGGTTGCTAAACTGAAAACGAGACATGTTGGCAAGGTTATCTCTAGTTTAAAAATGCACACAATGGACTGCAGCAAAAACAGTGAGCCATTTTTAGATCAGATTAGAAAACAATGCTACATGAAACGAATTCAAAGCAGCTGCCAAATGTATACCATGGAGTGAAGCAGGCCCCTTCAGTATATTCAAAACAATATACACACATGACTATAGTCGAGTGCTACACATCTGAGATATATAAGGTAAACTTTCAGCTTTGATCTTTCTCTCTCTGTATCTCTCCGATAAATACCATTTAAAGTAATTGTTCCATGCACCCTCATTTCCTAGGGATCATGCATGTGTTCCTCTACAAATATGACAGTTTTATTGTAGCCATTGTTCATGTGTATGCATATGATTTGTACATATGTATATGTACGAGGAATAGGGAGGGAGGGAAAGAGAGGGGGGAAGACAGAGGGCTGACCTGCTTCAAGTAGGTGGCCATTTCTGGAGGGAGGCTCTTGAATCCATTCCTGGCCAGCCTCAGCTTCCTCACCCAGGCAATCTTCCTCAGCCAGGCTATATCGAGTGAGAGTAGGCGTAGTCCATGCCAGTAGACGTAGCCTTCCTCCTGGTTCACATCTGTCTTCAGGAGTAGCTCATCTCTCACCTGACTCTGCCCATTGCGACGAGCAATCTCGATTGGTACAACGGTTGAGATATTACCGGACAACACAGCTTTTTGTACATCACCAAACGCATCATCTTCATAATCTTGCTTGTTTTGCAAGCCTGGTGCTGACTCACCGAAAAGCTTTTGGATAATTGCTTTATCTCCCGTCTGGGCGGCTATGATCAACAGCAACATGGCTTGAGCCTGTGGCTTCTTCTCTTCCTTGGCATACTGTAGGCATGATAGGAGCTCCTTAGCTCCCTTCACGACCAGCTTTCCAATGTTAAGGTGATTGTCGTTTTTCACAGCAGCTCTGAGAGCTCGATTGAGGCAGTCAGGTTCGAGGCTATCGGCTCCATTTTTAAGCAGTTCAGTGAGCTTAAATGTATCTTCGTTGGTTTCAACCACTTTCATGATCTCTATAAAATTTCAGGATTGAATATGAGTGTATACTCTAAGACGCATAGGAAAGGGGTGGATAGTGCAAAGCGTTTATTCTGTTATGTGACATTGTTGGCTAAGTCTAGAAAAACCACAATGCAGCTGGACCTATGCCCCTGAAATAATCAACACAGTTGGATAATACGAGGTTGTATTTCATAACAGTCAAGCCAACATGCACACAACTGGACGACCCATGCTGTATATTGCAGTATTATGAGCAAGTTTATTAATAGGAGGGATAGAATCTCACAACTAGACCTGTTTACCACATACTGATTTTTCAGCTCACCTTCACTTTGTAGAAGTTTCATAATAATATTGGATCTTGCTGCCTGCCTCGGAGTTTTTCCATATTGATCCACGAGGCCAATGTCAGCACCATGTACCAATAGCTCTCGAACACACTGGCTGTGACCATTGCTCGCTGCTAAGTGAAGGAGTGTGTATCCTTTGTTTGCTGGACAGTTCACATTTGCATTGCCAGTTAAGTTGAGCAAATACTTCAAAACTTCAGGTTTTCCACTGGCGGCAGCTTCGTGCAGTGGTGTGTAGCCAAAAGCTCCCTTTCTGTTGGCTAGCCTCTCTGCTAGACACTCAATATCATCAAGAAGGTCGACATAAGCTTTTATGCTCTTCATATTACCCTCACGGCACAGTTTGTGGAGTGTACATGACTTCTTCTCATTAATACGAAATTGAAGAACGTTACTTTGCTTTTTAATAACTGAAAATTCATCCTTTGCTTCCATAAGTTGACCCTGTAATTGCACTATCTCTTTATTGTTTTCTGTTTGCAGTGTATGAATCTTATCTATATGCTTCTTACTCGTGTTTTCAATCTCTAGCAGACCAGCAGCAATGGTCTCATGTTTTGCTTGAGAAACTTCCCTGATACTTATGCCATACTTTGGCATCTTTTTAAGTGTAGCAACTGTCTCACACAGCTTTTGAGCATTCGGGCGTTCAGCATGATCATCCTTTAAACAGTCAAGTACTGTAGCTAGGAGAGGGTGGCTTGGATCGATTTTACTAATGTGATTTTGTCGTCGTTCTTGTTCCGATATTCGCTTCTCAAGTAGTCCTAAACCTGCCACTTCCACCTCCTTTCGTCGATTTCCAGGCTTAGGAAAGAGTTGTGTCATAGTCTGGACAGCGATGACTCCAAATGAGAAGCAGTCAATCTTCTCTGTGTACACTGGATTATCTTTAACAGCTTCTGGAGGCATGTAGACATCTGTACCTGGACACATGGTGAAGGTAAGGTGAGTTGCTCTAGGGTTCATGTCCCCCAGTCTTGCCATTCCAAAGTCAGTCACCTTTGCTTGATTGTTGCCAATCATCAGCACATTGTTGCTGGAGAGATCTCGATGGACAATACCATTGGAATGGAGAAATGAGAGAGCTAATGTGATATCATGGCATATATTGACCTGAATGTGGTAGGGGATCAGCTGTGGGGAGCTTTCCAGAAAGTGGGTCAAGCTGCCGTCCATCAGCTCCATTAGAAGAACTGGCAGGTGTGTGTCAGGATCTTGGTACATGCCCAGGTACTGGATGATGTTGGGGTGTCTTATGGTGCTCAGGAACTCACATTCTTGCTCAAACCTCCTCATTGGTAGTCGGTGCTCTCTGTGAGGTGCTGTTAGCTGCTGTGCAGTTGGATCAGAGAGAGTTTCGTGAATGATTTTAGCAGCACAGAGGAGACCATCACATTCAGCCTTGCAGACTTTTCCATAGGACCCTACACCAAGAACTTGGTCCTTGAAGAGTTGAATACTTCTGAAATGAAATTCCTTTTCCCATTTATGAGCCATAGTGGATAACTAAACACTAAATGCCAACTTGGCAATGAAGGTACTGGCTGATCATGAGATCATGATTGGAGTCAGGGTCACATTCAAACCACAAAGTAGACATTGTCATTACTTCATTAGGAGTTTTTAGAATACAGTGAGTCAGACTCAAAGGTTGTTTACTACTTATTACTTATCACTTTATGATAATTCTGAATTCAAAATGAACACAACAGTCTCCTTTATAGATAGTACACACAGATAGTGCTCTAACTTGCAAATGTGCTTGATAAGCCTTAGATATAGCACTATAGCAGAAATAATACATAATAATATAAGTAATAAACCATCTCCCGAGATTTGTATACACTGTAGAAGCACAAATCCTAATCAGGGCAAAGCCCAAGGATGAGTATGACTATTATAAAACCGAAGGATTGAAGATAAGCCTAGCTACAGTTATTGCTTCAATAGCTGTGACTCAAGTTCCTTAACTCGTTCCCGAGCTTTTGCTTTTTTAGTTTTTACTTCCTCAAGTTGTCTCTCAAGTTCCTCAATCTCCCTCGCTTTCTCTCTCTCTAATTGCTGAATCTTCTCTTCTTCTTGTTCTCTCAGCCTCTGAATATCATGCTCCTGTCGGACAATGTCATCAGCAAGCCTTACACTTTCACTGTAGTCACTATTCTTCTTTAGCGTAGCAAGAAATTTACAGATCTGGAGAGCTGAAGGTCGCTCGACATCTTTGTCTTTGAGACAGTTAAGTGTGATGGCAAGAAGAGGACGGCTTGGATCAATTTTGCCGATATGATTTTGTCGTCGTTCACGTTCTGTTATTTTCCTTGCAAGTATTCCAGTGTCCTTTTGTCGATCTCCAGGCTGAGGAAAGAGTCGTGTCATAATCTGGACAGCGATGACTCCAAATGAGAAGCAGTCGATCTTCTCAGTGTACACTGGCTTATTTTTAAGAGCTTCGGGAGGCATGTAGACATCAGATCCTGGACACAAGGTTAGGGTGAGCTGAGGGTTCAAGATTCCTAACTGGGCCATTCGAATATCACCAATCATCAGCACATTGTTGCTGGAGAGGTTTCTGTGAATGATCCCATTGGAGTGGAGAAATGCAAGAGCAAGAGAGATGTCATGACTGATGTTGACTTGGATGTGGTAGGGGATCGGCTGTGGGGAGCTTTCCAGAAAGTGGGTCAGGCTGTCATCCATCAGCTCCATTAGAAGAACTGGCAGGTGTGTGTCAGGATCTTGGTACATGCCCAGGTACTGGATGATGTTGGGGTGTCTTATGGTGCTCAGGAACTCACACTCTTTCTCAAACGTCCTCATTGGTAGCCTGTGCTGTAGATTTGGATCGAATAGATTTTCATCGTACAGCTTAGCAGCACAGAGGAGGCCATCACATTCAGCTTGGCACACTTTTCCACAGGATCCAATCCCAAGAATCTTATTTTTGCGGAGCTGAATTACTTTGAATCCCACTTCTTTGTCCCATGTGTCCTGAGCCATTTCTGATGGGTTATCGTGATCCCTATTCGTGCGCATGCGCATCAAATTTGCTCCTCCCAGTCTCCATGATCGTCGCGTGAAAGATTGAGAGCTAGGACACGGCTAAGCTACGGTAATTGAACTGGAAACCTGGGGCTGAAATGCGCCGGAAAGAAGATCCACTATCTGCTACTAAAGGAGGGAGATGCCAGCTACCGCGACGGTCAGTCGATTCGAGGAAGAATGTCGTCTACTCTGTCTCAGTCAAAATTACCCAAACATCGTCCAGTTTCTAGGTGTCTACTTTTACAAATGTTTTAGCAAGGAATACGAGCTCCAATCCTAGTCATGGAGTTTCTCCCCACCAACCTCACCTCCTGCATTGAGGAGATATGATGAGGTAGGTTGACTGTGATATGCCCCTGATGTATTAAAGCTTAAGGCTGCTTCATAACGTAGCTTCACTCATTAAAGTTGTCCTCTCCCCAGGTGGAGTCACTACTACCAGAGAGCGTTGGAGATCTATCAGACTGAGCTGGGACCAGACGACCCCAATGTAGCCAAGACCATGAGCAACTTGGTATGCAGATCTACGTATATCTAAGTTAAATCATCTCTTCCTCACTTTGACATTTCTTTGCTGATGTTTCCTTCAGGCAAGCTGCTACCTAAAGCAAGGCAAGTACAAAGCTGCTGAGTCCATCTACAAAAGAGTAGGATACAAAATTTTACACAAGTTTCAGTTCATGTTAGAGTTACTGGTGCTTATCTTTCTGTAGGTTTTATCAACAGTCCTGCAAAGCGGTCCAGGGGATCCCCCTGCCCAAATCATGACATCATCACCTACTCCAGAACCTCCCGACAGCCCAGGCAACCACGGGAGAGGGGCGTGGTCACCATCAAAAGGACGGGATGAATCATTTGGTGGATGGCATAAAGTTGCTGCAGTTCACAGGTATGCAGTATTGAGTATATATCTGCATCATCGTTCAGTAAGTGGTAATCACATAATTTGGCTATTTGGTAAGGGGTCGTCGTTACACACGGATTAACTTTTCTCTATCTTTTAATAGCCCAACGGTGAGCTCAACATTGCGTAGCCTGAGTGCGGTGTACAGAGAGCAGGGTCGAGTTGAAACAGCTCAGGAACTCGATAAACTAACAGGAGAGAAGGTCTTGAATAAGTCTCAGCGGGATCGGATAGCTGAGCTACTGTCAGCTACCAGCGAGGCCAGCGACAGTCCTAAAGATGCAGGTATATAGCAATGTACAAAAATAAGTATGACATGTTTTTACCTAGCTATTAAGCTACTAGTACTGTAAATTTTCGTTGTAAAAATATTTTCGTAGTCTATGGCGGCTACGAAAATTAATCTTACGAAAATTAGCATGCACTATTAACGCTAATGCGGTAAGGGATCGTTCCTACGTAAATTTTTTTACACGAAAATTTATCATACGAAAGTTTCTTGACACAAATATTCCAGATCTACAGTAGTACCAGATCTGTGTGTATATCATATCTACATGCATGTAGATAGGTGAATGTTATTGTTTCCTTTTCAGACATTCCTGCAGAAGCAAGGCTCTAGAGCATCTCTCTCCCTCAGTGTTAGGAGGCTGTTTAGACTTAACGGATCTGATGTCCCAGAAGAGACCTAGTGTGGACTAGTGATACTAAGCATTCCATCTTCATTAATCACTTCTCTCAGGTCTTCAAGGATTTATAATATTCTATGTACATGTACATAGTGCAGTATAATAATTATTGTACAGATCAAGGCTATTACACGAACACAGCTTCACATCAGTCCTACATTCGTGTATGTGTTATAGCTAGTATATATGTAATAGATAAACTATGGTTGCCCAGGATATACCGTTCATATACCACCCTGAGCTCGAGGGCGTAGCCCGAGAGCGAAGGTGGTATATGAATGGTGTATCCTGGGCAAACATAGTTTATCTGTTTAATATCTTGACCGTGATTGGTCAGTGTAATTAGCAGACTGTTTAGTTTTTCATATTTGAAACTTGAAGAGTTGGAGTATAGTAGGTAGCTAGATCTATCATAATGACAATCTGTACAATAGTTAGTGTATCAAGCTGGAACCCTCCTCAGCTAGTGATTGTATTATGTGTGGGATCTACTGGCTATAGCTAGTGAAAAGCTAGTAGCTACAACACAAACTTAGCATGCTAGTGCAACTGTGTTATTGGACTATTGTCAGGGGTAGGGAGTTATAATGCCTGAGGGCTGGGGTATATGAGAGTTATACCATGGCTGTTACCTAGGATACAAGGCTAAGTCATGATATTAATATATATATAATGGCTATATACTTATAATACCTTAGGGTAAGTGTTATATACCACATCCTTATTTATTTTGTTTTGATTTTTTGCACTACTGCACAAAGCTGAGGCCTTGGAGGTGGCAGCCTCAAATACTCTTCTAACTGTTCCTTAGTTTGAAGTTGGTACAGTCTTCCCTCCCAGTAGTACTCCAGCCTACAATTCTCCGTAGCAACAGTCACCTGTATTTGATTAAGGAGAATTTGAAGCTTCACTGGATAGTTGCATCTGACTACTATTGTCTGCTCTGAATCTGGCAGCTTCACATTGAAGGACTCCACGACTGTGGTGGTGGCTCGGGGATGTACACTTTGGATGTATAACTCAGGAGTCATTGTGGGGCTAGGGGTCTTTACTTCCTCTTCATCACCTTCCTCATAATCACTAATTGTAAGAGATCGATTAGTATCTACTGTGGTTATATTACCTTCGGTAAAGAAGTTGGTATTCCTGTTCCTTAGGCTGTCTGTTCTGGTAGAATTCATAGAGAAACTCTCACTAAGTGAGAGACTGAGCTCTAGGGGCTGTGCATCCCTATCAGGGGTGTAGGCTATGTTGTCATAAGGGGTAACAGCTTCAGCAGATTCACCATATGGAGCGGACTTGATGTGTGTACCATCTCGGAACTGACCTCGGTGGATCGTTCGACGCACAGAGTTGTGATTTTCCAAAAAGCCAGGTGAATTTTCTTCAAGCAATTTCACTTGCCCCATGGTTTTAGCATCATAGGCTTCCCACATGATGACAGTACCACTCTGACCATTTGTAAACAGAGCTTCATTTCTTTCCGTGGTACTCTGATCAAAACCTTCCACCAAAGGTTGGAATCCCTTACCTCCACTTGCCACAATGGCTTTCTCAAATTCACAGGGACCTGATGATGGAATGCAAGTGAGGAATCGGACATAATCACTGTAAGGATGGAAACAAGCTAGAAGTTCACCTTCATGGAACACCATGATGTGTCCAGAGGCCATGCCTACCCAGACTGTATCCAGGGCAGGTGTCATAGCAGTGATAAGTAGGTCTGGGTCTTTGGTGTCTGGGAAGACTCTCTTCAGGTGCTTTGCTGTATCAACATCATATATGTGGCACTTATTGTAAGCATCCCAGGCAGAGAGAATGCATCCACCAAGATGAGCGCTCCAGATGATATTACTGTTGGAGTCAAAGGACAGCTGACCAATATAGGCTTCTCGCTCTTTCTCATGATGGATCGAGCCTTCGAGAGCAAGATTGTCAAAATTGAGGAAGTAGATGTACCTCGTATGAGCAACCCAGACACACTGTTTGGTGCAGATGATACCATCAACAGCATGCTCTGAGATGTACTTGTACCTTGGCTTGATGTTGGCTCGTACTCCACTGATGTCATTGTAAAAAGAGAAGCAGTATCCTTCGAGAGTGCCCAAGTAGACCGCTTTATCAGTAGCTGTGATACAGGAGACGGAGTTCTCGCGCATGCGAACGTTGTGCACCAATTCTCTTGAGCCAACGCTGAAAATATCAATAACTCCATATTCGATTCCGGCTCTTGACCCCACCCAAACATGATTGCCACAAAGTGCCATGCACTGGACTTGGTTGTCTTTGATGAAGGTTCGGTTGACCTTCACCATGGTGTGGATGTTGAACATGCTGACCTCAGCACCTTCAGCTCCATCACAGCACACCCAGAGCTCACTCTGAAGCCGGTTGGGGTGCCCAGCTATGGCAAAATTGGAGGGAGATATGGCTATAGCTCGACGAAGTGACTGCTTTCCGCTGATTGGTTGCACACACATCACCATCTGGGTAGCTGACCCACAGACTTTCTTGATGACAGTGTCAGTGTCAAAGCGATTCTTAGGGTTGTCTTCCCAGCAACCCTGCATGACTTGAGTGAGGTAGTGGTAGCCTGTACGAGAAAGATCGATGTCTTGAAGCCTGGGACGATCACCCTGTTTGACGGCTACGTCAATTCTGTGAGGAGGGATGTTGTGATAAGGATGTCTACGAGTGATGATCTGATAGAGGAACATGCCAAAGGAGAAGATATCAGCTCTGTGATCATAGACTGAATGCTGCTTTTGCTTACTGATGTGAAGAACTTCTGGAGCAACAAATCCCTGTGTGCCTTGGAGGCCTCTTGCTCCAATGGGGGGTAGGTGGGTGGCAATACCAAAATCAGCCACTTTGCAGTGGCAGAGTGAATCTGGATCGAGAGTCCACAGCAAAACGTTGGCTGCTTTGAGATCACGGTAGATGATGCCTCGACTGTGAAGAAAGCGAAGAGCAGCTGCCACTTCTGCAGCTATCCTGAAAATGGTTAGACGATGAACAGGGATCTTCTTCCTGAGAATTGGGAACTCGAGAGACTTGAGTGGAGCCTCTTCAAGCACAAGAGCCATCAAGGGATGCACACAGACCCCAATGAGACACACTAGGCAGGGATGGTGGCACTGCTGGAGCAGCTTGGCTTCTGAACGGAGCTCAGTGAAATCCTCTTCACTACAAGAGAGATACTTCTTGATGGCTACAGACTTTCCTTTGAATTTTCCTCGATACACCTTCCCATAGCCTCCCTTACCGAGCAGCGAGGTATCATCTTCTTGGTAGTTGATCTCGTCAGCATCCAGAAGAATCTCTGGATCGATATCTTCAAGGAGGAGATCTGGAACAATATCAGCCAAAGATACTGTGTGATTTTTGGCCGGATCATCTCGGTAGTAACCACACTCCATTGTTGTTTCATTCTTTGCAATCACAGGCAGGCACTGTTCTACTTTGAACTCAAAAGGTCTGGCTCGTCCTTGTTTAATACACTCGAAACAAGGCACCTTCTGCTCGAGGCCATTAGAGCCATCTTTACCTTCCTGGAGACCAGGGTACCACTCACTGACTAGTGATATCACAAGATCGACAAGTTGGCAGATAATCTTCTTTCCAGATATGTTAGCTGAGGCAATCACACGAATACCCTCTTTCTTTTTTCTTTTGAACTGCTTGGTGCCAGTAAGGGACTCAATTTGGAACATAATCTCTGGATCTCTGTAGTAGAGCCCTGTTCGCCAATACTCAAGATGGATATCATCAGTGTCAAAACAATCAGAAATATCATTTGGCAATTGCTTCGGAAAATTTGGCAGCAGCTGTGGAGCATTGATGAAGGGTTGCTGAGCTGAAACGAACGGTAGAGGACCACTGATAGTGGGGGCAGCAATGAAAGGAGCAATAGATCCATCAGTGCCGGCTGGGGTCTGGGCACTGGTTGAAGAAGCAGTGGACATATTCAAGGAGACCTCAGCACTAGCACTGATATCACCAAATGGCCTATTGGCCTCAGTAGGTGTGGCAGGGTACATGCTGAAGCTCATTTCTTCCTTGTTGGGGATGACAGGAATGGGAGCAGGCTCTGAAGTTGGTATGGACATATCCAAGGCATAGCAAACTTTTGGAACCGAATGCATGATTCTGGAAAGTAAGCGACTCCAGAATCCAGGAGGTGTGTTAGCCGAGCTGAATATGATTAATCTGGAATAAATATGCTCTTGGGCATCTATCTTTTCGTCCTTTAATTTCTTTAGCCTTTCGTCTGGCAACATTGAGGGAATAAGAAGTCGTCGGTTATCAAGAGGCAGGGCAATCTCGAATCTGTCAAGCAGAGTGAGGTACTGCTCGAAATACTGCCATGGGAACTGCTTGTCCTTGAACAGCATGGGGATGTCCTTGGAGTAGAGGATACCACTCTTAACGAAGGGGTTCCTTTCTTTGATGGTCACGACCTTGGACATCATGTCACAAAGCCAGCGAGGGTCGATAAAGTAGAGTTCATGGAGGTTGTGTCCACGATCATCATAGTGAAGCAGGGAGCCCACATCGGTCAGGAAGAGAGTTGCTGTCTTCAACTCCTCATCATCTTGAATATCGGCCAAATTCATTTGATGCACCATCATACGGAACTCTTCCACATGCATAATGGGCTCACGTATGCCTTGTCTTACCTCCTGCTGGATTGTTTCCAGCTGTTTATCAAGAGCATGGTAGCTGGCTGGGACCTTCTGCCCCATAATCACCTGGCCTGCTCGATTCTTGTAGTTAGCTGCATGGTTGTAGATGGCTTCCTTGAGGAGACCAATGTGTTCGATTTGATTCTTGAGGCCGACGGGGAGGACTTCCACGATTTGAAGCTTGTTGTTGTAGGAGGCAGCCAGATTGCCAACACGTTGAAGTAAGGTATCAATCTCTCCCCTCTCTTCGTCAGGTATTTCATCCAGGTGAGTACCGATGATGATAACACAGGAGCGAGGTGCTAGAAGGGCAATGTTGTTGAGCCAAGGCCTCAGCTCCTCCACACCTTTGTCTCCATGCTTCAGGTTGAAGAGAAGCAGGTAGAGGGAGCGTTGAGAGAGTAAACACTGGTGGGTGGCGTAGTACTCTTCTTGACCACCAAAATCCCAGATGCTGAAGTGAAAATTTCTCCTTCCCACACTAGGACGGTACCACCACTCACTCACATCCACGCCAACTGTTGATCTGTCTCCATATTCTTTCCCTTGGAGTCGAGCTGCCAACGTGGTCTTACCACAATTAGCATAGCCAACAATCATGAGTTTCATGCGATAGAAGCCTCTGGTGCTGCGAAGCTTGCTGTTCAGGTAGCGGATGCAATCACGACACTCTTTTTGTAGGTTTTTTGGTGGATCTTTGAGGTTCTTGAGACCAGTCAGATTGAGGTGAGTGAGATATGAAAGTCGTCCCATCTCAGCAGGAAGAGACCGGATGTCAGGATTATCGCTGAGAATGAGAGAGTGAAGTGTGATGAAGGAGCAAATACAAAGAGGTACGTTGCGGAACAGATTCTTGGCCAAGTTGAGGGAATTGATTGCTGGAGCGACGGCATTGAGTGGCAGATTATTGAGCTGGTTGTTTGAGAGGTCGAGAACCGTGAGGCAAGGGGACCACTCTGCTACGTCGGGGATCTCGGTAAGCCTGTTGTTGGAGAGATTGAGCTCTCCCAAGCTTGGAAGCTCAAGAAGACATTTTGGGATCATTCTCAGCTCATTATGCTGGAGATCAATCATTACAACCTACAAAAATATAATAATTATTATGGTGAGAATTATCTCCATGCAGCATAAGTACCATAATCTAATTTAGGCAGACTATGGGTGGTATTTCTCAGTTTAGGCTCAGACGGGAGATTGGATCACATGAGGTCCTGATTTGAGCACACTGTGGCCACTGTGTTATTGTATTCATTCATCATAGAGCCAGAGTGTTTCACCATGCAGGAGAAAAAAATTCACTTATCATGATTACATAGAGGATATGGCAACTGGCTCTCTTTCAAGCAACTACAATGCTTATGCATAAGGCTCATAATTATGTTAATTAAACATAAAGCACTAAATCTTGCTTTTGATTGTCAAAACATTCATGCGTAAGTCGTCTGTACTAATTTATTTAAACTTAAGTGTCAATATGTACTACTTCCCAGCGGCTATGTATTATCACCCACACACCCCCTGTGATATCTTTTAGTTCTGTGTCTTGTGTATAGGCCCCAACCATAAAATTACAGTCCAGTAGCTGTATGTGTCACCAAAGACATGCAGCAAAGGGGAAGGGAGTATAACATAATAATTATAATATTATTATTATAACTGCGGAAATCATGGCACTACCTACTTGCTTCAAGTAGGTGGCCATTTCTGGAGGGAGGCTCTTGAATCCATTCCTAGCTAGCCTCAGCTTCTTCACCCAGGCAATCTTCCTCAGCCAGGTGATATCAAGCGAGAGTAGGCGTAGTCCATGCCAGTAGACGTAGCCTTCCTCCTGGTTCACATTTGTCTTCATCAGTAGTTCCTCTCTCACCTGACTCTGCCCATTGCGACGAGCAATCTCGATTGGTACAACGATTGAGATATTACCGGACAGCACAGCTTTTTGTGCATCACCAAACGCATCATCTTCATAGTCTTGCTTGCTTTGCAAGCCTGGTGCTGGCTCAGCAAATAGCTTTTGGATAATTGCTTTGTCTCCCGTCTGGGCGGCTATAATCAATAGCAACATGGCTCGAGCCTGTGGCTTCTTCTCATCCTTGGCATACTGTAGGCATGATAGGAACTCTGTAGCTCCCTTCACGACCAGCTTTCCAACGTTGAGATGATTGTCATTTTTCACAGCAGCCCTGAGAGCTCGATTGAGGCAGCCAGGTTCAAGGTTGTCGGTTCCATTTTTAAGCAGCTCGGTGACCTTATCTCCATTGGTTTCAACCTCTTTTATGAGCTCTATGAATATCAGGATTGAATATGACTATGCAAGTATAAATTCTGTATGCATACACATGCAAGGGGCAATGTGATATGATTTCATTGATGTCACAGATTCAAGATTGACAGGGTGAGAATTGCAGCCAGACTCGTAGTAAAGGGGTGGACTTAGGACCTAGGTAGCAGTAAGTTAAAGCAAGTGTTAATTCTGTTGTGTGCAGTGCAGCTGGAGCCTAGCTATATGCACCTAATTTTGTTTCATGACAGTCAAGCCAACATGCACATCTAGTCTAATTTTGAACCAAACAACCCCATACTGTATTATAGTATATGAGCAACCTTAATGTGAAAATAGGAGGGATAGAATATCATAACTATACTGTTCTCATGTACTAATTACAGCTCACCTTCACTTTGTAGAAGTTTCACAATACTATGCTTGGATCTTGCTGCCTGCTTTGGAGTTTTTCCATGTCGATCCACACAGCTAACGTCAGCACCATGTGCCAACAGCTCTCGAACACACTGGCTGTGACCGTTGCTTGCTGCCAAGTGAAGAGGTGTGTAACCATTGTTTGCTCGACAGTTCACATTTGCCACATTGCCAGTAAAGTCAAGTAAATACCTTAAAACTTCAGGTTTTCCACCAGCGACAGCTTCGTGCAGTGGTGTGTAGCCGAAGAATCCCTTTCTGTTGGCTAGCCTCTCAGCTAGACACACAACATCATCAAGAAGGTCGACATAAGCTTTTATGCTCTTCATATTACCCTCACGGCACAGTTTGTGGAGTGTACATGACTTCATCTCATTGATACGAAATTCAAGAACATTACTTTGCTTTTCAGTAACTGAATATTCTTCCTTTGCTTCCACAAGTTGACCCTTTAATTGCACTATCTGTTTGTTGTTCTCTGTTTGGAGTGCATGAATCTTATCTACATGCTCCTTGCTCACGTTTTCAATCTCTAGCAGACCAGAAGCAATGGTCTCACATTTCTCTTGAGAAACTTCCCTGATACTTTCATCATACTTTGGCATCTGTTTAAGTGTAGCAACTATCTTACAGAGCATTTGAGCACTGGGGCGTTCAGTAGGGTCATCCTTTAAACAGTCAAGTGCTGTAGCTAGGAGGGGGTGGCTTGGATCGATTTTACTAATGTGATTTTGTCGTCGTTCTTGTTCTGATATTCGCTTCTCCACTAATCCCACGTTCTCGATATCTATTTCCTTTCGTCGATCTCCAGGCTGAGGAAAGAGTCGTGTCATAGTCTGGATAGCGATGACTCCAAATGAGAAGCAGTCAATTTTCTCAGTGTACACTGGATTATCTTTAACAGCTTCTGGAGGCATGTAGACATCTGTGCCTGGGCACATGGTGAAAGTAAGGTAAGTCGCTCGAGGGTTCATGTCTCCCAATCTTGCCATTCCAAAGTCAGTCACCTTTGCTCGGATGTTGCCAATCATCAGCACATTGTTGCTGGAGAGATCTCTGTGGACAATGCCATTGGAGTGGAGAAACGAGAGAGCTAATGTGACATCATGGCATATGTTGACCTGAATGTGGTAGGGGATCGGCTGTGGGGAGGTTTCCAGAAAGTGGGTCAAGCTGTCGTCCATCAGCTCCATTATAAGAACTGGCAGGTGTGTTTCAGGATCTTGGTACATGCCCAGGTACTGGATGATGTTGGGGTGTTTTATTGTGCTCAGGAACTCACACTCTTGCTCAAATCTCCTCATTGGTAGCCTGTGCTCTCTGTGAGGTGCTATTAGCTGCTGTGCAGTTGGATCAGAGAGAGTTTCGTGAATGATTTTAGCAGCACAGAGGAGGCCATCACATTCAGCCTTGCAGACTTTTCCATAGGATCCTATACCAAGAACTTGGTCCTTGAAGAGTTGAATACTTCTGAACTGAAATTCCTTTTCCCGTTTATAAGCCATAGTGGACTACTAATCACTATGCCAACTTGGCGTTGTCAGTTAAGGTCACTGGCTGATCATGAGGTAGTGTCACATTCAAACCACAAAGCACAATGTCATTACTTTTAGGGATGAGGGAAAGTTTTAGGATACAGTGACTTAATTAGGTTGTTCACTGCTGGACTTGATGATAATGCTACTTTCAAAATAAACATAACAGTCTCCTTTACAGGGCTGCTAAAAGTACACACAGATAGTGACACTATCCACTCTTGCAAATGCGGCTCGATAAGCCTTTGATATATATTGCACTATAGCAGACATAGAAGTTATTAACCATATCCCGAGATTTTTATGCACTATAGAAGCATGCACAAATTCCAATTATGGCAAAGCCCAAGGGTGAGTATTCCTATAACTACTTTAAAACCGAAGGATTGGCTGCAATTGAAGATAAGCCTATAGCTACAGTTATTGCTTCCATAATGATCGATACTATAGCTGTGACTCAAGTTCCTTAACTCGTTCCCGAGCTTTTGCTTTTTTAGTTTTTACTTCCTCAAGTTGTCTCTTAAGTTCCTCAATCTCCATCGCTTTCTCCCTCTCTAATTGCTGAAACTCCTCTTCTTATTGTTCTCTCAGCCTCTGAATATCGGACAACGTCATCAGCAAGCCTTAATTACACTTTTACTGTAGTCACTATTCTATAAGGTGCAGGTATATAACAATATACAAAATGAAGTAGGACATTATTTTACTAACATTTGCTGTGTCTAGAATCAGATGTTATGTTGTACAATCATGGCAGTGTGTGTGTATCGTGTCAATTTTGCTGCAGTCTAGATGCGTATTGCCATTTCCTTTTCAGGCATTCCAGCAGAAGCAAGGCTCTAGAGCATCACTATCACTCTCCCTCAGTGTTAGGAGGCTGTTTTAAACTTTAGACTTGAAGGACCTAACATCCCAGAAGAGACCTAGTGTGGACTAGTATTATTGATAAGCATTCCATACTCATTAATCACTTCTCTCAGGTCTTCAAGGATTTATATAAGTTTCATGTAGCATACTAACAATAATATTATTGTACAGATCAAGGATCATAATCTTACTATTACAAGTATACAATTTCACACCTACACTTATGTATGTGTTAGTCTAGTAGCTACAATACCATAGGGTACAAGTACACTCCCTTGCTATTTTGCTTTGTTTTTTATATCACCACACAAAGTTGAGGCCTCTGAGGTGGCAGCCTCAAATATTTATCTAACTGGTTCTGAGTTTGAAGTTTGTACAGTCTCCCCTCCCAGTAGTACTCCAGCCTACAATTCTCCGTAGCAACAGTCACCTGTACTTCGCTAAGGAGAACTTGAAGCTTCACTGGCTTATCGCATCTGACTACTATCGTCTGCTTTGAATCAGGTAGCTTCACGCTGAAGGACTCCATGACTGTGGTGGTAGTTTGGGGACATACGCTTTGGATGTGTAACTCTGGAGTCATGGGGCAATTGGTCTTCACTTCACCTTCTTCCTCAGTAATGATGGAAGGTTGATCAGTAATTGCTGTGGTTCTACCACTATCAGAAAAGAAATTGGTGTTCCTTTTTTTTAGGCTGTCTATTCTGGCAGGGTTCATAGAGAAGCTCTCCCTTTGTGAGAGACTGAGCTCTAGGGGCTGCGCATCCCTATCAGGGGTGTAAACTATGTTGTCGTAAGGGGTAACAGCTTCGGCAGATTCAGCCAATGGAGTGGACTTGATGTGCGTACCATCTCGGAACTGACCTTGGTGGATCGTTCGACGAATGGTGTGGTGGTTGTCCAAATAGCTAGGTGAGTTTTCTTCGAGTAGCTTCACCTGCCTCATGGTTTTAGCCTCGTAGGCTTCCCACATGATGATAGTGCCACTCTGACTGTTAATGGTTGAAGCTTCATTTCCTTCTGTGGTACTCTGATCAAAACCTTCTACCAAAGATTGGAATCCTATACCTCCACTTGCCACAATGGCTTTCTCCATTTCACAGGGACCTGACGATGGAATGCAAGTGAGGAATCGGACATAATCACTGTAAGGATGGAACCAAGCTAAAAGTTCATTTTCATGGAACACCATGATGTGTCCAGAGGCCATGCCTACCCAAACTGTATCCAGGGCAGGTGTCATAGCAGTGATTAGCAGGTCTGGATCTTTGGTGTCTGGGGAGATTCCTTTCAGGTGCGTTACTGTGTCGATATCGTACATGTGGCACTTTTTGTAAGCATCCCAGGCAGAGAGAAGTACTCCACCAAGATGGGCGCTCCAGACGATATTGCTATCAGAGTCAAAGGACAGCTGACCGATGTAGGCCTCTTGCTCTTTCTCATGATGGATGGAGCCTTCGAGAGCAAGGTTGTCAAAGTTGAGGAAGTAGATGTACCTTGTTTGAGCAACCCACACACACTCTTTGGTGCAGACAATCCCATCAACAGCATGCTCCGAGATGTACTTGTACCTTGGCTTGACGTTAGCACGTATTTCACAGGTGTCTTTGTAAAAGGAAAAGCAGTATCCTTTTAGAGTACCCAAGTAGACCGCTTTATCGGTAGCTGTGATACAGGAGACGGAGTTCTCGTGCATGCGAACGTTGTGCACCAATTCCTTCGAACCAATGCTAAAAATTTCAATAGCTCCATACTCTATTCCTGCTCTTGACCCCACCCAAACATGGTCACTGCAAAGTGCCATGCACTGGACTTGGTTGTCCTTGATGAAATATCGGTTGACCTTTGCCATAGTGTGGGTGTTATATATGCTGACTTCAGCACCTTCAGCTCCATCACAGCACACCCAAAGCTCACTCTGAAGTCGATTTGGGTGCCCAGCTCTCGAAAAATTGGAGGGAGTTATGGCTAAAGCTTGATGAATTCGAAGAGACTGCTTTCCACTGATTGGTTGCACACACATCACCATCTGAGTTGCTGATCCACAGACTTTCTTGATGATTTTGTCAGTATCGAAGCGATTCTTAGGGTTGTCTTCCCAGCAAACCTGCATGACTTGAGTGAGGTAGTGGTACCCTGTACGAGAAATATCGATGTCTTGAAGCTTGGGACGATCACCTTGTTCGATGGCCACATTAATTTTGTGGGGAGGAATGTTGTCGTATGGATATCTACGAGCAATGATCTGGTAAAGGAACATGCCAAAGGAGAAGATATCAGCTCTGTGATCGTAGACTGAATGCTGCTTCCTCTTACCAATATGAAGCACTTCTGGAGCAATGAATCCCCTTGTGCCTTGAAGGCCTCTTGCTCCAATAGGAGCTAGATGAGTGGCAATGCCAAAATCAGCCACTTTGCAGTGACAGAGTGAATCTGGATCCAGAGTCCACAGCAAAACGTTGGCTGCTTTGAGATTACGGTAGATGATGCCTCGACTATGAAGAAAGCGAAGACCAGCTGCCACTTCTGCAGCTATCCTAAAAATGGTGAGACGATGAACAGGAATCTTCTTTTTGAGAACTGGGAACTCAAGAGACTTGAGTGGGGCTTCTTCAAGCACAAGAGCCATCAAGGGATGCACACAGATCCCAATGAGACACACTAGGCAGGGGTGGTGGCACTTCTGGAGCAGCTTGGCTTCTGAACGGAGTTCAGTGAAAGCTTCTTCACTACAAGAGAAATACTTCTTGATGACTACAGACTTTCCTTTGCATTTTCCTCGGTACAGCTTGCCATAGCCTCCCTTACTGAGCAGCAAGGTATCATCTTCTTGGTAGTTGATCCCATCAGCATCCAGAAGAAACTCTGGGTTGATATCTTGAAGGAGGAGATCTGGAACAATATCAGCCAAAGATACTGTATGATTTTTGACTGGGTCATCTCGGAAGTAGCCACACTCCATTGTCATTTCATTCTTTGCGATCATAGGCAAGCACTGCTCCACTTTGAACTCGAATGGCGTGGGTCGTCCCAGTTTGATACACTTGAAGCAAGGCACTTTCTGCTCGAGGCCATTAGAGCCATGCTTACCTTCCTGAAGACCAGGGTACCACTCACTAACCAGTAATACCACAAGATCGACAAGTTGGCCGATAATCTTCTTTCCAGACTTGTTAGCTGAGGCAACCACATGAACACCTTCTTTCTTTTCTCTTTTGAAGTGCTTGGTGCCAGTAAGGGACTCGATTCTGAACATAATCTCTGGATCTCTGTAGTAGAGCCCTGTTCGCCAGTACTCTATATGAATCTCCTTTGCATCAAAGGAATCAGAAATATCATTTGGCAATTGCTTCGGAAAATTTGGCAGCAGCTGTGGAGCATTGATGAAAGGATGCTGAGCTGAAACAAACGGTAGAGGACCGCTGATAGTGGGGATGGCAATGAAAGGAGCAGTAGTAGATCCAGGAGTGCCAGCTGGGGTCTGGGCACTGATCGAGGAAGTAGTGGACATATTCAAGGAGACCTTAGCACTAGCACTGATATCACCAAATGTCCTATTGGCCTTGGTAGGTGTCACTGGGTGCATACTAAAGCTCATTTCTACCTCGGCATTGTGACTGTTGGGGGTGACAGGAGGGGGAGCAGGCTCTAAAGTTGGAGTAGACTTATCCAAGGCATAGCAAACCTTTGGAACCGAATGCATAATTCTGGAGAGCAAGCGACTCCAGAATCCAGGAGGCGTGTTGGCTGAGCTAAACATCACAAACCTGGAATAGACATGCTCCTTGGTGTCTTCTTTTTCGTCTTCAAACTCCTTTGGTCTTTCATCTGGCAACATGGAGGGGATAAGAAGTCGTCGGTTATCGAGAGGCAGGGCAATCTCGAATCTGTCAAGCAGAGTGAGGTACTGCTCGAAATACTGCCATGGAAACTGCTTATCCTTGAACAGCATGGGGATGTCCTTGGAGTAGAGGATACCACTCTTAACGAAGGGGTTCCTCTCTTTGATGGTCACGACCTTGGACATCATGTCACAGAGCCAGCGAGGGTCGACAAAGTAGAACTCGTGGAGGTTGTGTCCACGATCATCATAGTGAAGCAGGGAGCCCACATCGGTCAGGAAGAGAGTTGCAGTCTTCAACTCTTCATCATCTTGAATATCGGCCAAATTCATTTGATGCACCATCATACGGAACTCTTCTGCATGCATAATGGGCTCACGTATGCCTTGTCTTACCTCCTGTTGGACTGTTTCCAGCTGTTTATCGAGAGCATGGTAGCTGGCTGGGATCTTCTGCCCCATGATCACCTGGCCTGCTCGATTCTTGTAGTTGGCTGCATGGTTATAGATGGCTTCCTTGAGGAGACCGATGTGCTCGATTCGATTCTTGAGGCCGACAGGGAGGACTTCCACGATCTGAAGCTTGTTGTTGTAGGAGGCAGCCAGATTGCCAACACGTTGAAGCAAGGCATCAATCTCTCCCCTCTCTTCGTCAGGTATTTGATCCAGGTGAGTACCGATGATGATAACACAGGAGCGAGGCGCTCGAAGGGCAATGTTGTTGAGCCAAGGCCTCAGCTCCTCCACACCTTTGTCTCCATGCTTCAGGTTGAAGAGCAGCAGGTAGAGGGAGCGTTGAGAGAGGAAGCACTGGTGGGTGGCGTAGTACTCTTCTTGACCACCAAAATCCCAGATGCTGAAGTGAAAAGCTCTCCTTCCCACACTAGGACGGTACGACCACTCACTCACATCCACCCCAACTGTTGACTCATCTCCGTATTCTTTGCCCCGGAGTCTAGCTACCAACGTGGTCTTACCACGATTAGCGTAGCCAACAAGCATGAGTTTCATGCGGTAGAAGCCTCTGGCACTACGAAACTTGCTGTTCAGGTAGCGGATGCAATCACGACACTCCTTATGCAGTTTTTTTGGTGGATCATAGAGGTCATTGAGACCGCTCAGATTGAGGTGAGAGAGGTAGGAAAGTCGTCCCATCTCAGCAGGAAGCGTCAGTATGTCAGGATTATCGCTGAGATTGAGCGAGTGAAGTGTGATGAAGGAGCAAATGCAGAGAGGCACATTACGGAACATATTCTTGGCCAAGTTGAGGGAGCTGATGGCTGGAGCGATGACATTGAGTGGCAGATTTTTGAGCTGATTGTTGGAGAGATCGAGAACCATGAGGCAAGGGGACCATTCTGCTACATCAGGGATCTCGGTAAGCCTGTTGTTGGAGAGATTGAGCTCTCCCAAGCTTGGAAGCTCAAGAAGACATTTTGGGATTGTGACCAGCTCATTGTGTTGGAGATCGATCTTTACAACCTGCAGTGTACAAGAAGGAAAGCAATAATCATTATTAGTTCGATATGTGTATCTGTGGTTGCTAAACTGAGAACAAGACATATTGGCAGGGTTGTCTCTAGTTTAAAAATGCACACAATGGACTGCAGCAAAAACAGTGAGTCGTTTTTAGATCAGATAAGGAAACATGAAACAAATTCGAAGCGGCTGCCAAATGTTTACCATGGAGTGAAGCAGGCCCCTTCAGTATATTCAAAACAAACATACACACATGACTATATTATAGTCCAGTGCTACACATCTGAGATGCATAAAGTAAACTTTTCAGTTTTTATCTCTCTCTCTCTCTCTCTCTGTATCTCTCCGATAAATACCATATTGCATTTAAAGTAATTGTTCCGTGCATCCTCATTTCCTAGGGATCATGCATGTGTTCAAATATGACAGTTTTATTGTAGCCATTGTTCATGTGTATGCATATGATTTGTACATATGCATATGTATGAGGAAAAGCGAAGGAGGGAAAGAGAGAGGAGAGAGAGACAAAACATTAGCTACACGAGAAAGAACCTCCACAATGATTGGGAGGACAGAGGACTGACCTGCTTCAAGTAGGTGGCCATTTCTGGAGGAAGGCTCTTGAATCCATTTCTGGCCAGCCTCAGGTTCTTCACCCAGGCAATCTTCCTCAGCCAGGCTATATCGAGCGAGAGTAGCCGTAGTCCATGCCAGTAGACACAGCCTTCCTCCTGGTTCACATCTGTCTTCAGGAGTAGCTGCTCCCTCACCTGACTCTGTCCGCTGCGACGAGCAATCTCCATTGGTACAACGGTTGAGATATTACCAGATAGCACAGCTTTTTGTACATCATCAAACGCATCATCTTCATAGTCTTGCTTATTTTCTAAGCCTGGTGCCGGCTCACCGAATAGCTTTTGGATAATTGCTTTATCACCCGTCTGGGCGGCTATGATCAACAGCAACATGGCTCGAGCCTGTGGCTTCTTCTCATCCTTGGCATACTGTAGGCACGATAGGAGCTCCTTAGCGCCCTTCACAACCAGCTTTCCAACGTTGAGGTGATTGTCATTTTTCACAGCAGCCCTGAGAGCTCGATTGAGGCAGCCAGGTTCAAGGCTGTCTGCTCCACTTTTAAGCAGCTCAGTGAGCTTATCTCCGTTGGTTTCAACCTCTTTTATGATCTCTATGAAATTTTAGGATTGAATATGAGTGTATACTCTAAGACGCATAGGAAAGGGGTGGATAGTGCAAAGCGTTAATTCTGTTGTGTGACATTGTTGGCTAAGACTAGTAAAACCACAATGCAGCCTATGACCCTGAAATAATCAACACAGTAGGATAATTAAATTTTAAATGTGAGGTTGTGTTTCATGACAGTCAAGCCAACATGCACACAACTGGATGACCCATGCAGTATTATGAGCGAGTTTATTAATAGGAGGGATAGAATCTCACAACTGTTACCACGTACTGATTTTTTCAGCTCACCTTCACTTTGTAGAAGTTTCATAATAATATTATTATGCTTGGATCTTGCTGCCTGCCTCGGAGTTTTTCCATATTGATCCACAAGGCCAATGTCAGCACCATGTACCAATAGCTCTCGAACACACTGGCTGTGACCGTTGCTCGCCGCCAAGTGAAGGGGTGTGTATCCTTTGTTTGCTGGACAGTTCACATTTGCATTGCCAGTTAAGTCGAGCAAATACTTCAAAACTTCAGGTTTTCCACTGGCGGCAGCTTCGTGCAGTGGTGTGTAGCCAAAAGCTCCCTTTCTGTTGGCTAGCCTCTCAGCTAGACACTCAATATCATCAAGAAGGTCGACATAAACTTTTATGCTCTTCATATTACCCTCATGGCACAGTTTGTTAAGTGAACATGACTTCTTCTCATTGATACGAAATTGAAGAACATTACTTTGCTTTTCAATAACTGAAAATTCTTCCTTTGCTTCCATAAGTTGACCCTGTAATTGCACTATCTCTTTATTGTTCTCTGTTTGTAGTGTATGAATCTTATCTATATGCTTCTTACTCATGTTTTCAATCTCTAGCAGACCAGCAGCAATGGTCTCGTTTTTCTCTTCCCTGATACTTACGCCATACTTCGGCATCTTTTTAAGCATAGCAACTGTCTCACAGAGCGTTTGAGCATTGGGGCGTTCAGTATGATCATCCTTCAAACAGTCAAGTGCTGTAGCTAGGAGAGGGTGGCTTGGATTGACTTTGCTGATGTGATTTTGTCGTCGTTCTTGTTCTGATATTCGCTTCTCAAGTAATCCCACATTATCAATCTCTACTTCTTTTCGTCGATCTCCAGGCTGAGGAAAAAGCCTAGTCATAGTCTGGATAGCGATGACTCCAAATGAAAAGCAGTCAATTTTCTCCGTATACACTGGATTATCTTTAACAGCTTCTGGAGGCATGTAGACATCTGTGCCTGGACACATAGTGAAGGTAAGCTGAGTCGCTCGAGGGTTCATGTCCCCCAGTCTTGCCATTCCAAAGTCGGTCACCTTTGCTCGGATGTTGCCAATCATCAGCACATTGTTGCTGGAGAGATCTCTGTGGACAATACCATTGGAGTGGAGAAACGAGAGAGCCAGTGTTACATCATGGCATATATTGACCTGAATGTGGTAGGGGATCGGTCGTAGGAAGCTTTCCAGAAAGTGGGTCAAACTGTCGTCCATCAGCTCCATTAGAAGAACTGGCAGGTGTGTATCAGGATCTTGGTACATGCCCAGGTACTGGATGATGTTGGGGTGTCTTATGGTGCTCAGGAACTCACACTCTTGCTCAAACCTCCTCATTGGTAGCCTGTGCTCTCTGTGAGGTGCTATTAGCTGCTGTGCAGTTGGATCAGAGAGAGTTTCGTGAATGACTTTAGCAGCACAGAGGAGGCCATCACATTCAGCCTTACAGACTTTTCCATACGACCCTATACCAAGAACTTGGTCCTTAAAGAGTTGAATACTTCTGAACTGAAATTCCTTTTCCTGTTTATGAGCCATAGTGGACTGAATATCACACCAACTTGGCGGTGAAGGTCATGATCTGACTCAGGGTCACACTCAACAATGCCACTACTTATTTAGGGATTGGGGAGAGTTTTTAGGATATATACAGTGACTTGAAATGGAAGTCTGCAGTTTATGCTAACTCTTTCAATTCCACAATAAACACAATAACACATTCCAAGACAGAAGATAAACATTTCTTAGCTAATGGGCTGCTAATAGTGCACACAGCTATATAAACTATCCACTCTTCTGTGGTTCGACTCTGCAGATAATAATAATTATACTGAATATAGAAGCTATAGAGAAGCACAAATCCCAAGTCATTCTAATAGCTACTACATGTTATATACAAAAGTGAAGATATGTCTAGCCCATTGAATAGTTTCCTTAGATACAAATAAAAAATTATAATATTATGCCTTCCATCCGGAACTAACACACGTACAGACTTGAGCCTTAAGTTGAGACATACTGCATCAGGTATACAGTATCGTGTATGTATATAATTATACCTTAGCAACCACCTATATAGTAATGCGAAGGGGTAGAGAGCTACATACATTTATGAGATAAGTCTATAGCTATATTATTGCTTCTATAGCTGTGACTGAAGTTCCTTAACTCGTTCCTGAGCTTTCGCTTTTTTAGTTTTTACTTCCTCAAGTTGTCTCTCAAGTTCCTCAATCTCCCTCGCTTTCTCCCTCTCTAATTGCTGAATCTCCTCTTCTTGCTGCTCTCTCAGCTTCCGAATATCATGCTCCTGTCGGACAACGTCATCAGCAAGCCTTATACTTTCACTGTAGTCACTATTCTTCTTTAGCGTAGCAAGAAATTTAGAGATCTGGAGAGCTGAAGGTCGCTCGACATCTTTGTCTTTGAGACAGCTGAGTGTGATGGCAAGAAGAGGATGGCTTGAATCAATTTTGCTGATATGATTTTGTCGTCGTTCACGTTCTGTTATTTTCCTTGCAAGTATTCCAGTGTCCTTTTGTCGTTCTCCAGGCTGAGGAAAGAGTCGTGTCATAATCTGGACAGCAATGACTCCAAATGAGAAGCAGTCAATCTTCTCAGTGTACACTGGCTTATTTTTAACAGCTTCTGGAGGCATGTAGACATCTGTGCCTGGACACAAGGTAAGGGTGAGCTGAGGGTTCAAGATTCCTAACCGGGCCATTCCGAAATCAGTTACTTTTGCTCGAACATCACCAATCATCAGCACATTGTTGCTGGAGAGGTTTCTGTGAATGATCCTATTGGAGTGAAGAAACGCAAGAGCAAGAGAGATGTCATGACTGACGTTGACTTGGATGTGGTAGGGGATCGGCTGAGGGGAGCCTTCCAGAAAGTGGGTCAAGCCGTTGTCCATAAGCTCCATTAGGAGAACTGGCAGGTGTGTGTCAGGATCTTGGTACATGCCCAGGTACTGGATGATGTTGGGGTGTCTTATGGTGCTCAGGAACTCACACTCTTTCTCAAACCTCCTCATTGGTAGCCTGTGCTGTAGATTTGGATCGAATAGATTTTCATCGTACAGCTTAGCAGCACAGAGGAGGCCATCACATTCAGCTTGGCACACTTTTCCACAAGATCCAATCCCAAGAATCTTATTTTTGCGGAGCTGAATCACTTTGAATCCTACTTCTTTGTCCTGCTCAAGCCCAGCCATTTCTCATGGGTAATACATAATTCATCGTGACCCCCTATATTTATGCGCATGCGCATCAAATTGAGCACCCTCCCCCCAACCAACGACGATCATGGCGAGCTTCACTGGATTTGATCCCTACAAGTTGACTGGAATTCGCATGAAAGATCGAGAGCTAGGACACGGCTCCTACGCTGCAGTGATTGAACTGGAGTACCTGGGGCTGAAATGCGCCGGAAAGAAGATCCACGATGTGCTACTAAGGCAGGGAGATGCCAGCTACACGGTCCGTCGATTCGAGGAAGAATGTCGTCTTCTCAGTCAAATACGCCACCCAAACATCGTCCAGTTTCTAGGTGTCTACTTCCAGCAAGGAGTACGAGCTCCAATCCTAGTTATGGAGTTTCTCCCCATCAATCTCACCTCATGCATTGAGGAATATGGTATCCTTCCAAATTCAACAAGCTACTCTATTCTTCATGATGTAGCTGTAGGCTTGAACTACCTCCACAGCCAAAGACCTCCCATAATTCACCGAGACCTCTCTTCCAATAACGTTCTCCTAGCCTCTAACATGACGGCCAAGATCTCTGATCTAGGTGTGGCCAGGATCCTTCGTTTGACCCCCTTACAGGTCAGTCGCATGACCCAGACTCCTGGCACCCCTGCCTACATGCCACCAGAGGTGATGGTAGCCCACCCCAATTACGACACAAGTGTCGATGAGTTCTCGTACGGCATTATGATGATCCACGTGTTCAGTGGTCAGTGGCCAGAGCCACAGATTGGACAGACACGTTTTGTGGATGATACGTTAGTTCCAGTCACAGAAGCTGAGCGACGTGAAGTGTTCCTTCAAGCCATTGGACATGATCATCCATTAATGGATCTCATACTAAAGTGCATCAGCAATAACCCAAGGGGTAGAGCTCATACTAGTGAGCTGGTAGAGAGCATAGCTGAGATGAAATCACAGTTTCCTTTCACGTTTGCAAACCATCTTGAAATGGTGAGACGTATTGAGACTTGCGAGGAACAGCTTACCATAAACAGAGAAGGCATGATGAATGAACAACAGGTAAGTGTCAAAGAATAATTGCCAACATAAAATTTAATAAAATAGCAATTTTATTTAGTATACACCTTTTATTTATAGTCCTTACAGGCTAGCTTGGGGTGGACATCATGTGAAAATTTACCTGACGCTTTGAGTACTGGAGTGGCTGCAGTTATTGATGGTTGTGTCTACTGCTACTTTGCAGCTTATAATATTAATGCATACTTGATCTACTGCTACGACCCAGCACAGGATACCTGGACAACCTTACCACCACTTCCTGTCAAATGGATTGGCTTAGGTCAGATTAATGAGAAGCTTGTATCAGTGGGTGGGCTTACCAGAGATCAGCGAACTGTTAATGAACTTTACACGTACGATATGGTATCACACATATGGGAACAAACATTCCCATCAATGCCAACAGCTAGACGTTCTCCAGGTGTACTGCAGATTCAATCAGCCTTTCTAGTAGTAGGTGGAATAGAAGAAGGTAACATATTTACAAATACGGTCGAACTATTGAAATTGGATGTAATGCAGTGGTACCATTGCAAAGCTGCGCAGATTCCAATAGGTTGTTGGTACATATCACTTGTTGCTATTGGCAGAATATGCTACATCATAGGAGGGTCTTATGGATTTGATGAGAACACAGCATTCCTGAATCAGGCACTGTATGCATCGATTGATGACCTACTAGACAGCACTGTAGCAGCCAGCGAGTCTAGCTGTCACTCGGGAACAATTTGGAAGAGTTTTCCCAACACTCCGAGGTATGTACCAACTGCCACTGTCCTTGCTGGTAGGCTTCTTGCTCTAGGTGGTGGTAATCAACCCATGGCCAGAGGCGGAACCGATATGAAGGAAGTGTACATGTACTCCGATATGGCCAAGTGTTGGATGTATATCGGTGATCTACCTGCTCCACGATCTGAGATGATTGTTGTTGCTCTGTCAGCTACTGAAATTCTTGTAATAGGAGGGTATAACAAAGAGGACGTGAACACTGTATACAAAGGTACCCTGCAAATTGAACTGTAGAGCACTGTTCAAGAAAATTAATGACATTGTGTGATAGTAGTAGTTTTTAGACATCCATGCAGGATCATGAGTAACATGCACATGCACCCCCCTTTTCTACATTGTTTCCCTTTTGTGATGAGCACTTCTCTGTATATCTGTTGCATTATGATTTCCATAATACAGTGATTTCAAAATTGATGATCTGAACACATTTTTTACACCACCAAAATCAAAGTGTGATCGCATGACAATATTATACAAAGGTAACAACAGTCAATAGCAACATGAGAATTGATCAAGTGAACGTTGGCAGAAAAGACAAATTAAAGAATTACTGTTATTGGAATGACTGTTTTATGATCATGTGGTGAGCTTCTTGCTCTCTCTCTCCTCTAGAGCTTTGTCCAGCTCCAGGTCATCGCTGAACAATCGCTCCTCGTTGCCACGGTGAGAGCTGGAACCAAGGTGCTGCTGTAGCTCAAATGGCGAAGTGACTTGAATGTTGCACAGCTCACAAACAATGAATTTAGTTTCTGTGGAGCTGCAGTGCAATACATACAATAAAATTCTAGTTAGGGAGTAAGGGATGCCATAACACGGCTGAGACTACACTCTGAATGAGTACAGATTAGCTCACCCCCTGCAGGCACATCAGTCTCTCCTATCTTTTCTTATAATAATATTATACTAGTGCTGATGAAAATCATCTGTGCGGGGCGAGCCTTCGCAAAAGTCACAAGATTTCTTTGAAAGAACATAGGCATGCATGCGCACATGGGGTTGGTACCCCAATAGCTAGGCCTGAGAAGCTACCACGACAGTGAAAGTATCACAGATTGCTAGTATAATAGCTATAGTCCAATAATGTTGATCACCTATGCTATGTTTAGTAGTCTACATGCCATGATCATGAGTCCAAGTACCTGTAGCCAGGCCCTGAGAGGATTAGCCTCGTCCCCAGGCTCTCTTGGGGAGTCATCTTCATGCTCAGGAAAGTGGAGTCTACCATTGATGTTAATTGTGGACCTGAGCCTTACCAGAGTGGTACAGCACTCACCTTTCAAGTTTTAGGCCTTGCCTACACTCCAGTTGTCTCTCAGATCGATGGTGCAGTGCGGGCGTATGCACATGCGCATGACGACCATTACCTTACGCGTTCAAAATAATTTAACTCTCTCCTCACCTAAATTACAATTACATGGTACACCATATCAACTTACTCTGAGGCCTGTGTGCGAAGCTTCTTCATTTTCTCTCTCAGTAGGAGCACTTCTGTTGACCTCATTTTGTCGATCCTTGCCCCAGAGATGTTGATGCCTGCGTGCATGGGGTAGGGCGGGGCATACCCGCCCACCAGCTCCTCCTCCGGGTCGCTGATCATGATAACATCTTCAGGGTCAACCTGGTTCCAACCATGCTTCCTGGAACCCGGATAGTCTTTGACCCCATCTCGCGGCTTCAGAATAAGCCTGACAAAAGCGAAATGAGTTGAATTACACGACTACGGCTAGATGCAATTTTTTTCTTTTATATTAGGGCTAACATGCTTGCCAAATGTAAAGGATGACAGCTAAGTTATATAGTGTCCTTTATTATTCGGAGGTTCCACTGTAGTATAGCATGTCCACTCACTGTTTGAGTCTCTCCCTTGTGCTGGTCTGAATCTTCTTGACGGTGTACTCTCCCCACTCCACCATCCTGTCCTCATCAGCACAGACAACAAGGTTCACTGCGCTTCTGATGTCATTAATCTGGAGATGTCCACATTACAACAGCATATTTTTATACTATAGGTACGATGTCATAATTACATCATTAGGCTTACGATGGCTATGTCCTCGTTTGTGATGTGAGTATCAAAGGCGAGTTCCATGTCGTGTTCGTGGTAGATGCTCTCTCCGGTGGAAGGGTCAGAGCCGAGGCCACATAGAACACCAATATACTGACGCTTCAACTCATCACTCCTGTAATTATGATAATAATAATAATAATATTCAGTCGACTTCATCATTGGCCAATATCTCGACCCTTTAGGGCTAATTAGTGATCTACCAGTATACATGCATATTGACCTTGAATGGAAATAATGAACTATACCGTAGAGCCGGAAAATTTGGCGGTTTGGCAGTCTATATTATAACCGCCAAATTAAAATCCGCCAAAATTTCCTACTTGCATATATATGTATGGCTATCCTGTACCGAACCGCCAAATTTAAATCCACCAATATTTTTGCAATAGTGATTTTGGGCTCAACTGCCAAATTTAATTCCCGCCAATATTTGGCATATCAGGCAGCATAACTAAGTAATTTTTGCCTTTAATTGGCAGGGACTTACCTTAATTCGATGCACGGAGCAAACAGCATGGACAGTAAGTACGGGAGTCCGTGTATATTGGGGAGCAGGGTGGTGTCCCTAGCGATGCAGGTGTTCCCAGAGGGGTTCAGCTGGACGTGGGCGCCCACCATCAGTCTCTCGTGGTGGTCCTGGGGTTCGTTGTCGATGACGACAGAGTTGACCGACGTCCGATCAATGCGAACTGGGCGATGCATTCCAGCGTTGGTCATCGAGTAGAAGGTGACCTCATACGGATTGTTGGGGCCCTTTAGGACAACCTAGGACCAATGATAATTGTGGAGTGCACGCGTGCATTGTGCAACACAATAATTATAAAATACTAGAAAGTCTAACTAATGCCCACAATGAAGATACCTTGCCCCTCCTATATTATAAAGAACCATGCAGCAACTGATAATCCCGTTCATGTAATGTGCAGACACACTATAGGTATCTACAGTACATGACATTGTGTATCAAGGCTAGCTTATAACAATATCTTATCACACATATGCAGGTCACAGGTAAACAAAAAAAGTTTTGTGGGGGAGGTATGATTTTTCTTGTATGCTACGGTAGCTCACCTTCCGTGCATTAGAGTGGTTCTGTTGTCTGTCAGAGTATGAGTTGATCCAGTTGACACTGACTACTGCGTTCTGTAGCTTCTCTCTCGGCTGGAGGTCCCTGGGAGGGTGGGCGGCAGCATCTCGACTCGCAATAGCACGAGCTCGACACAGCTATAGCACAAGTAAAAAAAAACCAACAGGAAATACGGTATTCAAGGTAGTTAGTTAGCAGCAAATTCACACAAAGTGAACAAATTGTGGTACACTCTCTCTCTTGTCACACTATTCTTGAGTTAAATTTTCATACGACAGAAGCTTGATAAGCTCTCCCCACAATCCATCCCTAGCTTGCTTCCCCCGCAAAGTTAAGTACCTAAGAGTTACCTTTGACTGGTATGGCTCCTCACACTTCACTGCAAACCCCTCGTCAATCAAAACATCATTGATGAGAATGTCACACTCCGTGTTAGTGTCGTAGAGATCCACACGAAGAATATTGTTCACCTTGGAGTAAATCTGCGGTGTTAAAAAATACCGTAGTTAATCGAATACAACGCATGATCCAATTTATCACAATAAATTAGCATTTTACAAATTCTCATAACGTTTGTATATGGAGCGATTGATGACCTTTACCAGAAAAATGTGCGTTTTTCAAAATTGAAATTATTTTTTTCCATGCGATATATTAGATTAAATACGGTAGATGAAACTGATAAACTTGAGGTGGCAGAGATTTTTTTATTCAGTTGAGCAACACACACACACACACACACACACACACACGCACACACACACAAACACTATGACTAGCACTAGTACAATGCGCTCACTGAAATGATTAGCTCTTTGTTGCAGCAGAGTTCCTCAAACCTCCTCTTCGCCGCCTGTGACCAGTAGCCTTGAGACATCATGGAGTAGGCCGGCTTCACCTTGGCAAGGACACACTCAAACGCCTGGGGAGGCAGGTCTGTATCGTCCAACGACAGTTTGCAGAGGGAGTCGGTGTGAACCCACTCCACATTGCCATAGTCTATGAATATCACCTGTAGACACATAATGAAAGTACATGTATATTAATTATGCTGCAATACAATACGATTTATTGGATCTATAACATAATTCCTCTCCATCCCCCTCTCTCCCTCCGCTCCCTCCCCCTCCCTCCCTCTCTCTCTCTCCTTCCACCCTCTCTCATCCTCCTCTACTACCGTACTTAATGTAATATAATGCATGGAAAAAAATAATTTCAACTTTGAAAAACGCGCGTTATTTTGGTAAAGGTTGTCAATCACTCAACGTTATGAGAATTCATAAAAATTAATGCTAATTTATTGTGTTAAATTGGATCATGTGCTGTATTCGATTAACTACGGTAATACCTTTGCCTCTCTAGTTTGTGACTTGACCGTCTCCACCTTAGCTCGGTAGTAGTGGCCGTTCATGGAGTACATAGCCAGACAGTAGACTCCCAGCAGTTTCTTTAGATCAATGACCAGCGGTTCGAGGTGACGTCGTTCGATGGACGCCTGAAGCCGCCTCAGAGTCATACAGTCGGAGGTGTTGCTAAACTGAGCCCAAAAGTTACCAGCACTCACAACCTACAAATATTATAAAAATTACGACTACCTTAGGGCTACGACTATTTGCGGGTACAAATTTTAGCGAATTTCAGAAATAGCGCATTTAGCGGGAACTCATTTTAACGATTTTTTTCAAAATTAACATTCTATTTATTCGAAAATGTTGAAAAAATTAATATTCGCGGGTACAGCGAAAATTGCTAATTTCGCTAAATTTAGTACCCGCAAACAAAAGTGTCCTTAAGGTATAAGCTATTGAGAAAGTAAAATCATGGTAAAAAAATATCTTTGCTTGGTCCTACATGTACAGTACATGTAGCTCTATCATGAGAATATTCAAATTCACACAAAAGTGGTTGATCTAACACTCCTTTTGTACACAAATCCATATAATTATTATCCGTCACAAACATGGCGTACAACCAGGGATTTCTGCTAGTACACCCATAGACTTGAATCCCATACATACCTCTGTGATCATGATTTGTGGAGTGCCCAGGTCTTGCAGACTAGCTGTTGGTAAGGCCCTCACCACACCAGCGCTTTCACCTTCACCACCACCACCACCTGACCCTATAGCCTCGAGCTCGGCTGCTGACCTTTCACCCCTGGCCCCGGCTCCGCGTTCCCAGCTCCCTGCCCATCAGGCTGGAGTGGCTCCTCCTCTCCTGACTGGGGCGGTCGTCTTTGGCGTAGAGGAAGAATCTTCCTCTCTCGTGTCTCTTCTTGAGGGCGATGTAGACGGGCTGGGCTACATCAGTGGTGTTGGCGTGAGACAAGTGATGTCGCTCAAACTCGATGAATACTCTGTGATGGAGTAGTGAATGTCAATGTGAGAGAATTTTAAGACTTATTCTGGATTTAACGTTAATAATAATTATGGCCAGGAATTACTTTATAATATCACAAACACTATATAGCTTGTCTGCTTCACTTTTGTCCTTCAACTTGAGTGCAGCTCCTTTCCTTTGCCACAGTCACTGAATAGTCTACAGATGTCGGCTGCATACTGCTCTGGGTTGGCCGGACACCTGTATTATAAGGCCACTCCAAATTAATTCATTGTTTCTCATCCCCCCTGAGCCAAAACTGATGCGGGCGGGCGGCTGGAAATGGTCGTTTAATCACAAGTTTGATGGGAAATGGTCGTCGAAATCATAAGTTCAGCAGTCCAAAAAAATCGAGGCGGTATACTTTTGTATTGCTGATGGAAATACATGCGGGAGGAAATCAAGGGGGGATGAGAAACAACTAATTGATTTGGAGTGGCCTAATATACATAATGAAAACTCTCACTCTGTAATCGGTATACTTCTGCTTTAGTCTAGGGCAAATTCTATACTATTATTATCAATTAATCATACACTTCCGAGTACAATTAGGGCAATAATCAGTCACTCTTACGTGTACTCGTACAGCCAAACAGCACTTGCTGTCGCTCATGCTATTACTGACTGGACTCATACACGTAAGAGTGCCTGATTACTGCCCTAATTGTACTCAGAAGTGTGTGATTACAATGAGCAAATAACAAACATTATAATATTATTCACACTGTAAAACTGTTTCTCAAAATGATGTTGCAATCTCTACAGAGTCAGTTATAGTATAATCACCAATACAACCTCCCACAACTATCAGTTGGTTGTCAGGGAGGACAGCAGCATAGAAATTCCTTCGTGGTATTGCCATGTTGCTAATAACCTCCCATGAGTTGGTAGAAGGATCATACATGTAAATAGCTGTGATGGGTTTGTTGTCTGAGTCCTTTCCACCGATTGCCAGCAGTCGACCAAGAAGGGAGACGTAAGATGAATCTATGGCTGGTATATCAGTCACACTTCTCCATACTTGAGATGGCGATAGAGACCTTGCTGGATGCACTCCAAATGACTGTGGATTACACAATTGGAGGAGGGCATTCAGTGAACATGTGTATACTAATTTGATGGGACTATTATCTTTATCAAATGTCCCCAGCATGTACAAGCGATCATCACTGACTTGTACCAATGAACCACCAAACATTGGCTGTGGTAAATCAACAGCAGTGGACCACTGGAGTGTTACTGTGTTCAACACTTCTGTTGTTGCTACTTTACTACTTAGTCCCTCTCCTCCAGCTACAATAAGAGCTTTGTTTGTGCAGAGTGCACATGCTCCATATCGTTTAGTTGGCATGGGTGGGAATTCGTCCGTCCACATTGCAATTTTGCCTTTCATAACGAGACTAAAGAGTCGGTTAGTGACGCCCAAACTATCAGCATTTGTTCCACCAATTAGCGTAAGGAGACCGTTGACAATGGCCAATGCACAACCTTCATACTCACTATCTGGTAGTTGAGACCAGGCAAAGGTACATATATCGTAAACATAAATATTGTTATCTTCCATTACATACATACAATTTTCATCAGCTGCAGCAGCCATTTCACCAATATAGTTGTTGCTTATCTCACATGGTGGATTTCTTCCCTTCTTCCATTTCAGTTTGATGCTGGTCTTGCCTTCTGCTCCACCACTGGCCACTGACAACTGAACTGGAACCATTCTGAGTTGCAGTTCAAGTTCACTAATACGTTCGGTTAGCTTTAGCATTTCACTATCCTTTCCCTTCCTCTCATCTTCTAGCTGACAAATTTGCTCTCTGAGCCGCTCCCTCAGCTGTTGAATTTCCCGCTGTCCAGTCGTTATTGTACGATCTTTCTCTTCCATCACTTGATCTTTCTCATCCAAACGTATCAGTTGGGTCTGAATTACCTGCTGAAGGCCTTCAATCTGTTGAGCATATTGTCGTCGTAATGACCCCTCTCTTTGAGCAATTTCACGACTTTGCTGTTCACCCTCCCTCACACTTTCACGATACTTGTGAGTTCTTTTTACAGAAGCTATGCGTCTGCAAAGCTCTTCTGCTGAAGGTCGTTCAACATCTTTGTCCTTCAGACAGCTAAGTGCTATAGCTTTGAGAGGGTGGTTTGGATCAACTTCGCTGATGTGGTTTTGTCGTCGTTCTTGTTCCGATATTCGCTTCTCAACTAATCCCATGTTCTCAATCTCTATTTCCTTTCGTCGATCTCCAGGCTGAGGAAAGAGTCGTGTCATAATCTGGACAGCAATGACTCCAAATGAGAAGCAGTCAATCTTCTCAGTGTACAATGGCTTATCTTTAACAGCTTCTGGAGGCATGTAGACATCTGTGCCTGGACACATAGTGAAGGTAAGCTGAGTCACTCGAGGGTTCATGTCCCCCAGTCTTGCCATTCCAAAGTCAGTCACCTTTGCTCGATTATTGCCAATCATCAGCACATTGTTGCTGGAGAGATCTCTGTGGACAATGCCATTGGAATGGAGAAATCTAAGAGCAAGAGTTATGTCATGACAGACATTGATTTGAATATGGAAGGGGATCGGCTGTGGGGAGCGTTCCAGAAAGTGGGTCAGGCTGTCATCCATCAGCTCCATTAGAAGAACTGGCAGGTGTGTGTCAGGATCTTGGTACATGCCCAGGTACTGGATGATGTTGGGGTGTCTTATGGTGCTCAGGAACTCACACTCTTGCTCAAACCTCCTCATTGGTAGCCTGTGCTCTCTATGAGGTGCTATTAGCTGCTGTGCAGTTGGATCAAAGAGAGTTTCGTGAATGATTTTAGCAGCACAGAGGAGGCCATCACATTCAGCCTTACAGACTTTTCCATAGGACCCTATACCAAGAACTTGGTCCTTGAGGAGGTGAACTGTCTTGAATCCAATAGTTTTGATATGTTGCTGCTCTGCCATGACTTGGAATGACTAGCTATCTGATCCACAGCTAAAACTTGACTAACACACCCCCTGAGTTCTTGCATACAAATGTCATGTACATATCACATGATTTCCTGCAGTCAGTATGGCAACACGCCCACATTTTGGGCGCACGTGATCGTGTCCAACCTCCCGGAATGTCTAGGCGTCTATGAATATTCTCTACGAGAGAGAATAATGCTGTATTCATGACAGAAATTGCATGTCAAGAGTTGGTTATGCACTGCATACATACAAATGTATAATGACCAAGTATTAATATTCTATGTGAGTTCCTTTAGAAGAACTGGCAGGTGTGTGTCACTCAATCAGGATGATCCGATCCCCAGGTACTAACCTACACTCTCATAGGCATGTACTCATAATACATACAGATACAAAAATTCAATGTCAATGTTGTTATACTACGCTATTTAGCTATATACACAATCATTAGACTAATGTTGCAATCTCTACTGAATCCATTTTAGTACAAGTATAACCTCCTACGACTATCGGTTGTCAGGGAGGACCGTGAGCGACATAGCATTTTCTTCGTGGTGTTATCATGTGACTAACCACCTCTCAAGAGTTGGTATATGGATTATACATGTGAACAGTTGTGATGAGTTTGCCATTCGAGTGCTTCCCAGGCTGGTATATTATCAGTCACACTTCTCCATACTTTATCTGGCTGTAGAGACCTTGCAGGATGCATTCCGAGTGACTGTGGATTACAAGATTGGAGGAGGGTATTCAATGAACATGTGTATACCGATGTGATGGGTTTTAAACCTTTGCCATACGCCCCCAGCACGTACACGTGGTCATCACCAACTTGTATCAGTGAACCACAGAGCATTGGCTGTGGTAAATCAACAGCGGTGGACCACTGGAGTGTTACTGTATTCAACACTTCTGTTGTTGCTACTGTACCAATAGGACTCAGTCCCACTCCTCCAGCCACAATAAGAGCTTTGTTTGTGTAGAGTGCACATGCTCCACATCATTTAGTTGGCATGGGTGAAAATTCCTCCGTCCACTTTGCACTTTTCCCTTTCCTAATGAGACTAAAGAGTTTGTCAGTGATAAGCATTACTTATTCCACCAATCAGCGTAAGGAAACCGTTGGCAATGGCCAAAGCACAACCATCATACTCACTATCTGGTAGTTGAGACCAGGCAAGGGTATGTACATTGTAAGCACAAATACTGTAATGTTCCATTAATACATACATACAATTCTCATCAACTGCAGAAGCCATTTTGCCAAAATAAATGCTGCTTATCTTACGTGGTGCATTTCTTCCCTCTTCCATTTCAGTTTGATGCTGGACTTGCCTTCTGCCCCACCACTGGCCACTGACTGTTGAGCTTGAGCCATTCTGAGTTGTAGTTCAAGTTCACTAATACGTTCTGTTAGCTTCAGCACCTCACTATCCTTTCCCTTTCTTTCATCTTCTAGACGACGAATTTGCTCTCTTAGTTGTTGCCTCAGCTGTTTAACTACCTGCTGTCCAGTCACTATCGTACGATCTTTCAGTTCCATTGCTTGATCTTTCTCTTCCATTGCTCAATCTTTGTCATCCAAACGTATCAGTTGGGTCTGAATTACCTGCTGAAGGCCTTCAATCTGTTGAGCATGTTGTCTTCGTAATGACCCCTCTCTTTGAGCAATTTCACAATTTTGCTGTTCACCCTGCCTCACACTTTCACTAGACTTCTTTTCACAAAAGCTATGCGTCTACAAAGCTCTTCAGCTGAAGATCGTTCAACATCTTTGTCCTTTAGACAGCTGAGTGCTACTGCTTTGAGAGGGTGGTTTGGATTGACTTTGCTGATGTGGTTTTGTCGTCGTTCTTGTTCTGATATTCGTTTCTCAAGCAGACCTAAACCTTCAACTTCAACCTCCTTTCGCCGATCTCCAGGCTGAAAAAAAAGCCAAGTCATAATCTGGATAGCAATGACTCCAAATGAGAAGCAGTCAATTTTCTCACTGTATACTGGTTTGTTTTTAACAGCTTCTGGAGGCATGTAGACATCTGTACCTGGACACATGGTGAAGGTAAGCCGAGTCACTTGAGGTTCATGTCCCCCAATCTTGCCATTCCAAAATCGGTCACCTTTGCTCGGATGTTGCCAATCATCAGCACATTGTTGCTGGAGAGATCTCTGTGGATAATGCCATTGGAGCGTAGAAATGAGAGAGCTAACGTGATATCATGGCATATGTTGAGTTGAATATGGAAGGGGATTGGTTGTGGGCAGATCGGTTGTGGGGAGCTCTCCAGAAAGTGGGTCAAGCTGTCGTCCATCAGCTCCATTAGAAGAATTGGCAGGTGTGTATCAGGATCTTGGTACATGCCCACGTACTGGATGATGTTGGGGTGTCTTATGGTGCTCAGGAACTCACACTCTTGCTCAAACCTCCTCATTGGTAGTCTGTGCTCTCTGTGAGGTGCTATTAGCTGCTGTGCAGTTGGATCAGAGAGAGTTTCGTGAATGATTTTAGCAGCACAGAGGAGACCATCACATTCAGCCTTGCAGACTTTTCCATAGGACCCTATACCAAGAACTTGGTCCTTAAAGAGTTGAATACTTTTGAACTGAAATTCCTTTTCCCGTTTATGAGCCATAGTGGACTATTAAACACTAAAGATCATAATATGCCAACTTGGCAGTGAAGGTCACTGGCTGATCGCAAGGTTATGATTAGAGTCATTGTCACATTCAAACCACAAAGTACAATAATAATATCATTACTTTATTAGGGATGAGGGAAAGTTTTTAGGATACAGTGACTCAAAGGTTATTCACTATTGCACTTCATGATAATTCTGCTTTCACAATAAACACAATAGTCTCCTTTATAGGGCTGCTGATATTACACACAGATAGTGACACTATCCACTCTTGCAAATGCGGCTTGATAAGCCTTTGATATAGCACTATAGCAGAAATATATACACACATAAGTTATAAACCACCTCCCCAGATTTGTATGCACTGTAGAAGCACAAATCCTAATTAGGGCAAAGCCCAAGGATGAGTATTTCTATAACTAGCTACTATAAAACCGAAGGATTGGCTGCAATTGACCTAGCTATAGTTATTGTTTCAATAGCTGTGACTCAAGTTCCTTAACTCGTTCCTGAGCTTTTGCTTTTTCAGTTTTTACTTCCTCAAGTTGTCTCTCAAGTTCCTCAATCTCCCTCGCTTTCTCCCTCTCTAATTGCTGAATCTCCTCTTCTTGCTGTTCTCTCAGCCTCTGAATATCATGCTCCTGTTGGACAACATCGTCAGCAAGCCTTACACTTTCACTGTAGTCACTATTCTTCTTTAGTGTAGCAAGAAATTTACAGATCTGGAGAGCTGAAGGTCGCTCGACATCTTTGTCTTTGAGATAGTTAAGTGTGATGGCAAGAAGAGGATGGCTTGAATCAATTTTGCTGATATGATTTTGTCGTCGTTCACGTTCTGTTATTTCCTTGCAAGCATTCCAGTGTCCTTTTGTCGTTCTCCAGGCTGAGGAAAGAGTCGTATCATAATCTGGACAGCGATGACTCCAAATGAGAAGCAGTCGATCTTCTCAGTGTACACTGGCTTATCTTTAATAGCTTCTGGAGGCATGTAGACATCAGATCCTGGACACAAGGTAAGGGTGAGCTGAGGACTCAAGATTCCTAACCGGGCCATTCCGAAATCAGTTACTTTTGCTCGAACATCACCAATCATCAGCACATTGTTGCTGGAGAGGTTTCTGTGGATGATCCCATTGGAGTGGAGAAATGCAAGAGCAAGAGAGATGTGAGGTCAGTGAGGGTCCATCCCCATCACCAACTCCATCTGCTATTAGCCTATTAAAGATGCAGGTATAGCTAATAATATTATTATAACAGTGTACAAAATTAAGTATTTTACCTATAAATATATAGCTATTAGTAGTACCAGATCTGTGTGTATATCATGTAAATCTTGCTGCAGCCTATAGGTCAGTTTTGCCATTTCTTTTTCAGGCATTCCAGCAGAAGCAAGGTTCTAGAGCATCACTCTCCCTCAGTGTTAATTAGGAGGCTGTTCAGACTTAAAGGATCTGACATCCCAGAAGAGACCTAGTGTGAACTAGTAATGATAAGCATTCCATACTCATTAATCAGGTCTTCAAGGATTTATAATAAATTCTATGTACATGTACACAGTGCAGTATAATAATTATTGTACAGATCAAGGATCATGTTTGCTATTAGCTACAAAAACACAACTTCATACCAGTCCTACATTCATTTTAAAATTTGTGTATGTGCACGTGTTATAGCTAGTATGATGGCTAGTTATAATATTTTTGCTTTGGTTTTTTGCACTACTGCACAAAGCTGAGGCCTTGGAGGTGGATGCCTTAAATATTCTTCTAACTGTTCCTGTGTTTGAAGTTTGTACAGTCTCCCCTCCTGGTAGTACTCCAGCCTAAAATTCTCCGTAGCAACAGTCACTTGTATTTCGCTAAGGAGAACATTATGCTTGACTGGTTTGTCACATCTGACTACTATCGTCTGCTCTGAATCTGGCAGCTTCACATTGAAGAATTCCACAACTATGGTGGTAGCTCGGGGACGTATGCTTTGGATGACATTGTGTAACTCAGGAGTAATTGTGGGGCTAGGGGTCTTTACTTCCTCTTCACCACCTTCCTCATAATCAGTAGATCGATTAGTATCTGCCGTGGTTATACTACCTTCAGTAAAAACATTAGTGTTCCTGTTTCTTAAGCTGTCTGTTCTGGCAGAATTCATAGAACTCTCCGTTAATGACAGACTGAGCTCTAGGGGCTGTGCATCCCTATCAGGGGTGTAAGCTATGTTGTCGTAAGGGGCAACAGCTTCAGCAGATTCACCCGATGGAGTGGACCTGAGATTTGTACCATCTCGGAACTGACCTTGGTGGATCATTTGACACACCGTGTTGTGACTATCCAAGAAGCCAGGTGAGTTTTCTTCCAGTAGTTTCACCTGCCTCATGGTTTTAGCCTCGTAGGCTTCCCACATGATGACAGTGCCACTCTGACCGTTAGTAATTGAAGCTTCATTTCCTTCCATGGTACTCTGATCAAAACCTTCCACTAAAGGTCTGAATCCCTTACCTCCGCTTGCCACGATGGCTTTTTCCATTTCACAGGGACCTGATGATGGAATGCAAGTGAGGAATCGGACGTAATCACTGTAAGGATGGAACCAAGCTAGAAGCTCATCTTCATGGAACACTATGACGTGTCCAGAGGCCATGCCTACCCAGGCTGTGTCCAGGGCAGGTGTCATAGCAGTGATAAGCAGGTCCGGATCTTTCGTATCTGAGGAGATTCTTTTCAGGTGCTTTCCTGTGTCGATGTCGTACATGTGGCACTTGTTGTGAGCATCCCAGGCAGAGAGAACCACTCCACCAAGATGAGCGCTCCAGACAACATTGCTGTTGGAGTCAAAGGACAGCTGACCAATGTAGGCCTCCCGCTCTTTCTCACGGTGGATGGAGCCTTCAAGAGCAAGGTTATCAAAGTTGAGGAAGTATATGTACCTCGTGTGAGCGACCCACACACACTGTTGAGTGCAGACAATACCATCAACAGCATGCTCTGAGATGTACTTGTACCTTGGCTTGACGTTGGCACGTACTCCACTGATATCATTGTAAAAAGAGAAGCAGTATCCTTCGAGAGTGCCCAAGTAGATAGCGTTATCAGTGGCGGTAATACAGATTAAAGAGTTCTCACGCATGCAAACACTGTGCACCAATTCCCTTGAACCAATGTTAAAAATATCAATAACTCCATACTCTATTCCGGCTCTTGACCCCACCCAAACATGGTCACCGCAAAGTGCCATGCACTGGACTTGGTTATCCTTGATGAAGGTTCGGTTGACTTTTACCATGGTGTGGGTATTGAACATGCTGACCTCAGCACCTTCAGGTCCATCACAGCATACCCAGAGCTCACTCTGAAGCCGATTTGGGTGCCCGGCTTTGGCAAAGTTGGAGTGAGTTATCGCTATAGCTCGACGAAGAGACTGCTTTCCGCTGATTGGTTGCACACACATCACCATCTGAGTTGCTGACCCGCAGACTTTCTTGATGATTTTGTCGGTGTCAAAGCGATTCTTGGGGTTGTCTTCCCAGCAAGCCTGCATGACTTGAGTGAGGTAGTGGTAGCCTGTACGAGAAACATCGACATCTTGAAGCTTGGGACGATCGCCTTGTTCAATGGCAATATCAATTCTGTGAGGAGGGATATGGTGGTAAGGACGTTTACGAGCGATGATCTGGTAGAGGAACATGCCAAAGAGGAAGATGTCAGCTTTGTGATCGTAGACTGAACGCTGCTTCCTCTTACCGATGTGCAGTACTTCAGGAGCAGAGAATCCCGTTGTGCCTTGAAGGCCTCTTGCTCCAATAGGGGCTAGATGAGTGGCAAAGATAAAATCGGCCATTTTGCAGTGGCACAAGGAATCTGGATCGAGAGTCCACAGCAAAACGTTGGCTGCTTGGAGATCACGGTGGATGATGCCTCGACTGTGAAGAAAGCGAAGAGCAGCTGCCACTTCTGCGGCTATCCTGAAAATGGTGAGGCGATGAACAGGGATCTTCTTCTTGAGAATTGGGAACTCAAGAGACTTGAGTGGGGCTTCTTCAAGTACAAGAGCTATGGGATGCATACAGACCCCAATAAGGCACACTACGCAGGGGTGGTGGCACTGCTGGAGCAGCCTGGCTTCTGAATGGAATGGAGTGAAAGCTTCTTCACCACTAGAGAGATACTTCTTGATGGCTACAGACTTTCCTTTGCATTTTCCTCGGTACACCTTTCCATAGCCTCCCTTACCAAGCAGCGAGGTATCATCTTCTTGGTAGTTGACCTCATCAGCATCCAGATGAAACTCTGGGTCGATATCTTGAAGGAGAAGATCTGGAACAATATCAGCCAAAGATATTGTGTGATTTTTGGCCGGGTCGTCACAAAAGTAACCACATTTCATTATTGTTTCATTCTTTGCGATCATGGGCAGGCACTGTTCCACTTTGAATTCAAAAGGCTTGGCTCGTCCCAGTTTAATACACTCAAAACAAGGCACCTTCTGCTCAAGGCCGTTAGAGCCATGTTTACCTTCCAGAAGACCAGGGTACCACTCCCAAATCAGCAATACTACAAGATCGACAAGCTGGCCGATAATCTTCTTTCCAGAATTATTAGCCGAGGCGATCACATGAACTCCTTCTTTCTTTTCTCTCTTGTACAGCTTGGAGTCAGTAAGGGACTCAATTCTGAACATCATCTCTGGATCGCTGTAGTATAGCCCTGTTTGCCAATACTCAAGATGGATGTCCTTTGTATCAAAGGAGTCAGAAGTTTCTCTTGGCAATTGCTTTGGGAAATTTGGCAGCAGCTGTGGAGCATTAATGAAAGGTTGCTGAGCTGAAACAAATGGTGGATTACCACTGACAGCGGGAGCCAGAACATGAGAAGCAGCAGATCCATGAGTGTCTTCTGGGGTCTGGGTACTGGACAATAAAGCAGTGGACATATTCAAGGAGACCTGTGCACTAGCACTGATATCACCAAATGGCCTATTGGCCTTGGTAGGTGTCACTGGGTGCATACTAAAGCTCATTTCTGCCTCGGCATTGTGGCTGCTGGGGGTGATGGGAGAGGGAGCAGGCTCTGAAGTCGATGTGGACTTATCCAAGGCATAGCAAACCTTCAGAACTGAGTGCATGATCCTGGAAAGCAAGCGACTCCAGAATCCAAGAGGTGTGTTGGCCGAGCTAAATATCACAAACCTGGAATAGAAGTGTTCCTTGGTGTCTGATATTTCGTCTTCAAACTCCTTCGGCCTTTCATCTGGCAGCATGGAGGGGATAAGAAGTCGTCGGTTATCGAGAGGCAGGGCAATCTCGAATCTGTCAAGCAGGGTGAGGTACTGCTCAAAATACTGCCAAGGAAATTGCTTATCCTTGAACAGCATGGGGATATCCTTGGAGTAGAGGATACCACTCTTAACGAAGGGGTTCCTCTCTTTGATGGTCACGACCTTGGACATCATGTCACAGAGCCAGCGAGGGTCGACAAAGTAGAGCTCGTGGAGGTTGTGTCCACGATCATCATAGTGAAGCAGGGAGCCCACATCGGTCAGGAAGAGAGTTGCAGTCTTCAATTCTTCATCATCTTGAATATCGGCCAAATTCATCTTATCTACCATTTTACGGAACTCTTCTGCATGCATAATGGGCTCACGTATGCCTTGTCTTACCTCCTGTTGGACTATTTCCAGCTGCTTGTCAAGAGCATGGTAGCTGGCTGGGACCTTCTGTCCCATGATCTGCTGGCCTGCTCGATTCTTGTAGTTGGCTGCATGGTTGTAGATGGCTTCCTTGAGGAGACCAATGTTTTCGATTCGATTCTTGAGGCCAACGGGGAGGACTTCCACAATCTGAAGCTTGTCATTGTAAGAGGCAGCCAGTGTGCCAACACGTTTAAGCAAGGCATCAATCTCCCTCCTCTCTTTGTCAGGTATTTCATCCAGGTGAGTACCGATGATGATAACACAGGAGCGAGGCGCTCGAAGGGCAATGTTGTTGAGCCAAGGCCTCAGCTCCTCCACACCTTTGTCTCCATGCTTCAAGTTGAAGAGAAGCAGGTAGAGGGAGCGTTGAGAGAGGAAGCACTGGTGAGTGGCATAGTACTCTTTTTGACTGGCAAAATCCCAGATGCTGAAGTGAAAATTTCTCCTTCCCACACTGGGACGGTACCACCACTCACTCACATCCACCCCAACTGTCGACTCACCTCTGCATTCTTTCCCTCGGAGTCGAGCTACCAATGTGGTCTTACCACGGTTAGCATTGCCAAGCATCATGAGCTTCATGTGATAGAAGCCTTTGAAATTGCGAAGCTTGCTGTTCAGGTAGCGTATGCAATCGCGACACTCCTTTTGTAGGTTTTTTGGTGGATCTTTGAGGTCTTTGAGACCAGAAAGATCGAGATGAGAGAGGTAGGAAAGTCGTCCCATCTCAGCAGGAAGAGACCGGATGTCAGGATTATCACTGAGAATGAGCGAGTGAAGTGTGGTGAAGGAGCAAATACACCGAGGTACATTGCGGAACAGATTCTTGGCCAAGTTGAGGGTGCGGATGGCTGGAGCAACGACATTGAGTGGCAGATTATTGAGCTGGTTGTTGGAGAGATCAAGAACCGTGAGGCAAGGGGACCACTCTGCTACGTCGGGGATCTCGGTAAGCCTGTTGTTGGAGAGATTGAGTTCTCCCAAGCTTGGGAGCTCAAGAAGACACTTCGGGATTGTGACCAGCTTATTGTGTTGGAGATCGATCTTTACAACCTACAGAAATTTTGGTGAGAATTATATGTATCTCCATGCATGATGCAGTACAGGTTTAATACAGTATCATATATCCTGATTCACCCTTGTATCCTAGGTAACAGGGGTGTTATAACTAAAATATTGACCTCCCTCAGGCAATTATAATCCCCTGTGAACACTATAGTGCACTGCACTAAAAATATGCCAGCCAACGATTTCCTACCATCTAAACACAAACACTAAGAAACTGACCAATCAGGATATATATCAGATGTCACATGGTAGGCACACGTATTATGGATTATAAAGCCCCTCCCCCTCGGGCTGCGCCCTCGGGGTCGTGGGCTTTATAATCCATAATACACTGCCTACCATGCGATATGTATTACATAATCTACTGTTGTCCTATGGGTGGTGCTTCTCATTTTAGGCTCACTGAGTCAGAGGGGGAAACTGGACTAAGCATACTGTATATAGCTATTTATCACAGAAACACAATTTTCACCACTATAATATCACTATTCCCTATTATTGTTAGTCTCACAAAGCTAGATCCCTTTCCCCCTGCGTAAGGTGGATCTGGCTCCACAAAACTGTGTTGTGCCTATTCCGTGCATGCATGCAGTTGAGGGATAATTACCTTAAGGACACTTTTGTTTGCGGGTAAGAAATTTAGTGATTTGCCCGATTTTCGCTAATATTTGTACCCGCAAATATTAAAATTTTCAACATTTTCGAATAAATAGGATGTTAACTTTGAAAAATCACTAAAATGAGTACAGTCCAACCTCGATTATCCGAACTCTTGATTATCCAAACTCGAGATGCAAAGAAAATGCAGGGTCAAAATATACATTGTGACCATGCGACCGACTTGCGCATGCACAGTAAACCTACCTCGCGTAGTTGCCACGCGAGAACCAGCTGCTGTGCTGCTATCAAATCTAGTTTTAACGCTCAAAGAAGTAAAATAAACGCAAGATACATGTACGTGTTCTATCAATCGAGGGTGAGATTAAAATCAACGAAATGCTCGATAAGTCAGTTATATATATGTTTTTGCATGCATGATCGATTTCGTGGGTGTGGCTTGGGCGTGGTCAATGTTATCCGAACGGTTCGAGATTTCCCCTTGGCCAAAGGGGCTCGGATAATCGAGGTTGGACTGTACCCGCTAAATGCACTATTTCCAAAATCCGCTAAGATTTGTACCTGCAAATAATCGTAACCCTAAGGTACGGGATTCTATGGCACTACCCTTGTTACTTACTTGCTTCAAGTAGGTGGCCATTTCTGGAGGGAGGCTCTTGAATCCATTCCTGGCCAGCCTCAGGTTCTTCACCCAGGCAATCTTCCTCAGCCAGGCGATATCGAGCGAGAGTAGGCGTAGTCCATGCCAGTAGACGTAGCCTTCCTTCTGGTTCACATCTGTCTTCAGGAGTAGCTCCTCCCTCACCTGACTCTGCCCATTGCGACGAGCAATCTCGATTGGTATAACGGTTGAGGTGTTACCGGACAACACAGCGTTTTGGACATCATGAAACCCATCATCTTCATAATCCTGCTTGTTTTGCAAGCCCGGTGCTGGCTCAGCAAATAGCTTTTGGACAATAGCTTTGTCTCCCGTTTGGGCGGCTATGATCAACAGCAACATGGCTCGAGCCTGTGGCTTCTTCTCTTCCTTGGCATACTGTAGGCACGATAGGAGCTCCTTAGCTCCATTTTCAACCAGCTTTCCAATGTTGAGGTGATTATCGTTTTTCACAGCAGCCCTGAGAGCTCGATCGAGGCAGCCAGGTTCAAGGCTATCGGTTCCATTTTTAAGCAGCTCGGTGAGCTTATCCCCGTTGGTTTCAACCTCTTTTATGATCTCTATGAAATTTCAGGATTGAATATGAGTGTGATATATTTCATGACAGTCAAGCCAATATGTATACCTACTTTTTGATTGGACGACCCCATACTGTATATTACAGTAGTTATATGAGCAAGTTTATTTTAGGACTCGGAGGGATAGAATCTCACAACTAGACCTGTTCTATTATATACCACATACTAATTATAGCTCACCTTCACTTTGTAGAAGTTTCACAATATTGTGCTTAGATCTTGCTGCCTGCTTTGGAGTTTTTCCATATTGATCCACACAGCTAACGTCAGCACCATGTGCCAACAGCTCTCGAACACACTGGCTGTGACCGCTGCTTGCTGCCAAGTGAAGAGGTGTGTAACCATTGTTTGCTTGACAGTTCACATTTGCCACATTGCCAAATAAGTCAAGTAAATACCTTAAAATTTCAGGTTTTCCACCAGCGACAGCTTCGTGCAGTGGTGTATAGCCAAAGACTCCCTTTCTGTTGGCTAGCATCTTCGCTAGACACTCAATATCATCAAGACGGTCGACGTAAGCTATTATACTCTTCATGTTACCCTCACGGCACAGTTTGTGGAGTGAAAATGACTTCTTCTCGTTGATACGAAATTGAAGAATATTACTTTGCTTTTCAATAACTGAAAGTTCTTCCTCCGCTTCCATAAGTTGACCATGCAATTCCATTATCTCTTTGTTGCTCTCTATTTTAAATTTCAGTGTATGAATCTTATCTATATGCTTCTTGCTCATGTTTTCCATCTCTAGCAGACCAGCAGCAATGGTCTCATTTTTCTCTTGAGAAGCTTCGCTGATACTTTCATCATACTTTGGTTTCTTTTTAAGTGTAGCAACTGTCTCACAGAGCTCTTGAGCACTGGGGCGTTCAGCAGGATCATCCTTTAAACAGTCAAGTGCTGTAACTAGGAGAGGGTGGCTTCGATCGATCTTACTAATGTGATTTTGTCGTCGTTCTTGTTCTGATATTCGTTTCTCAAGTAATCCCTCGTTCTCGATCTCTACTTCTTTTCGTCGATTTCCAGGCTGAGGAAAAAGCCGAGTCATAGTCTGGACAGTGATGACTCCAAACGAGAAACAGTCAATTTTCTCATTGTAATCTGGATTATCTTTGACGGCTTCGGGAGGCATGTAGACATCAGTACCTGGACACATGGTGAAGGTAAGGTGAGTCGCTCGAGGGTTCATGTCCCCCAGTCTTGCCATTCCAAAGTCGGTCACCTTTGCTCGGATGTTGCCAATCATCAGCACATTGTTGCTGGAGAGATCTCGATGGACAATACCATTGGAGTGGAGAAATGAGAGAGCGAATGTGACATCATGGCATATGTTGACTTGAATGTAGTAGGGGATCGGCTGTGGGGAGCTTTCCAGAAAGTGGGTCAAGCTGTCGTCCATCAGCTCCATTAGAAGAACTGGCAGGTGTGTGTCAGGATCTTGGTACATGCCCAGGTACTGGATGATGTTGGGGTGTCTTATGGTGCTCAGGAACTCACACTCTTGCTCAAACCTCCTCATTGGTAGCCTGTGCTCTCTGTGAGGTGCTATTAGCTGCTTTGCAGTTGGATCAGAGAGAGTTTCGTGAATGATTTTAGCAGCACAGAGGAGGCCATCACATTCAGCCTTGCAGACTTTTCCATACGACCCTATACCAAGAACTTGGTCCTTGAAGAGTCGAATACTTCTAAACTGAAATTCTTTTCCCCGTTTATGAGCCATAATGGATTTACAAAAACAATACCTAACTCGGCAGCACTGCCAGAGTCATCTGACCATCGCGCCAGCCCCTCCTACTTCATAGGCTGTGCTGGCGCGCGAGCCTCCGTCCCAATATGCAGTCACCTAAGTCTCGTTCCCGATATCGATCCCAAGGCCAAGACCCCACCACGCACGTGAGTGGTCCCCCCACCATCGATGCATCTACAGCTACAGGGGTCAGCTGGGGCTCGCCAGCCACACCCCCAATCCGGCCGCTGATTGGGCCTGGGGTGTGGAAGTATTTCTACACAATAGCCACTGGTAACCAGTATTATCTAGCTAGCTCATGCCTCATTATTTCCTAGCCAATTGGATACAAACAAGACTGTTTTCATAATTATACAGACTAGTCTCGCTAGCCACACCCTTTAATCTCAGAACAACTCGTTGTACGCATGGTCACCAGACCCCTCTTTCCCTCGGATTGGGGGGTGTGGCGCGCGAGACTATATACAGACATGAACCTTAAGTTGGGACAGTATCACATACAGTATCACCGTATTAGCAACCACCTAGCAATGCAAAGGGGTATATAGAAAGCTACATATTATTAAACATACAGCAGCAAGATAAAGCCTAGCTATAGTTATTGCTTCTGTAGCTGTGACTCGAGTTCCTTAAGTCGTTCCTGAGCTTTTACTTTTTTAGTTCTTATTTCCTCAAGTTGTCTCTTAAGTTCCTCAATCTCCCTCGCTTTCTCCCTCTCTAATTGCTGAATCTCCTCTTCTTGCTGTTCTCTCAGCTTCTGAATATCATGCTCCTGTCGGACAACATCGTCAGCAAGCCTTACACTTTCACTGTAGTCACTATTCTTCTTTAGTTTAGCAAGAAATTTAGAGATCTGGAGACCTGAAGGTCGCTCAACATCTTTGTCTTTGAGACAGTTAAGTGTGATGGCAAGAAGAGGATGGCTTGAATCAATTTTGCTGATATGATTCTGTCGTCGTTCACGTTCTGTTATTTTCCTTGCAAGTATTCCAGTGTCTTTTTGACGCTCTCCAGGCTGAGGAAACAGTCGTGTCATAATCTGGATAGCGATGACTCCAAATGAGAAGCAGTCAATCTTCTCAGTGTACACTGGCTTATCTTTAACAGCTTCTGGAGGCATGTAGACATCGAATCCTGGACACAAGGTTAGGGTGAGCTGAGGGTTCAAGATTCCTAACCGGGCCATTCCGAAATCAGTTACTTTTGCTCGAACATCACCAATCATCAGCACATTGTTGCTGGAGAGGTTTCTGTGAATGATCCTATTGGAGTGAAGAAATGCAAGAGCAAGAGAGATGTCATGACATATATTGACTTGAATGTGGTAGGGGATCGGCTGTGGGGAGCCTTCCAGAAAGTGGGTCAAGCTGTTGTCCATCAGCTCCATTAAAAGAACTGGCAGGTGTGTGTCAGGATCTTGGTACATGCCCAGGTACTGGATGATGTTGGGGTGTCTTATGGTGCTCAGGAACTCACACTCTTGCTCAAACTTCCTCATTGGTAGCCTGTGCTGTTGATTTGGATCGAATAAATTCTCATCGTACAGCTTAGCAGCACAGAGGAGGCCATCACATTCAGCTTGGCACACTTTTCCACAAGAACCAATCCCAAGAATCTTATTTTTGCGGAGCTGAATTACTTTGAATCCCACTTCTTTGTCCTGCTTCAGCCCGGCCATTCTCATGGGTTACATAGGGTTACATAATGCATTGTGACCCCTATTGTGCGCATGCGCATAAAATTGAGCACCCTCCCCCAACCAACGACGATCATGGCGACCTTCACTGGATTTGATCCCTACAAGTTGACTGGAATTCGCGTGAAAGATCGAGAGCTAGGACACGGCTCCTACGCTGCAGTGATTGAACTGGAGTACCTGGGGCTGAAATGCGCGGGAAAGAAAATCCATGATGTGTTACTAAGGCAGGGAGATGCCAGCTACACGGTCCGTCGATTCGAGGAAGAATGTCGTCTTCTCAGTCAAATACGCCACCCTAACATCGTCCAGTTTCTAGGTGTCTACTTCCAGCAAGGAGTACGAGCTCCAATCCTAGTCATGGAGTTTCTCCCCACCAACCTCACCTCCTGCATTGAGGAATATGGTATCCTTCCAAAATCAACTAGCTACTCAATTCTTCATGATGTAGCTGTAGGCTTGCATTACCTCCACAGCCAAAGGCCCCCCATAATTCACCGAGACCTCTCTTCCAACAATGTTCTCCTCACCCCCAGCATGACCGCCAAGATCTCTGATCTAGGTGTGGCCAGAATCCTTCGTTTGACCCCACTACAGGTCAGTTGCATGACCCAGACTCCTGGTACCCCTGCCTACATGCCACCAGAGGTGATGGTAGCCAACCCCAGTTACGATACAAGCGTCGACGAGTTTTCCTATGGCATTATGATGATCCACATGTTCAGTGGTCAGTGGCCAGAGCCACAGGTTGGACAGACACGGTTTGTGGATGATACGTCACAGAAGCTGAGCGACGCGAGGTGTTCCTTCAAGCCATTGGGCATGATCATCCATTGATGGATCTCATACTAAAGTGCATCAGCAATAACCCAAGGGATAGAGCTCATACTAGTGAGCTGGTAGAGCGCATAGCCGAGATGATATCACAGTTTCCTTCCACATTTGCAAACCATCTTGAAATGGTGAGACGTATTGAGGCTAATGAGGGACAAGTTGCCATTAACAGAGAAGGCATGATGAATGAACAACAGGTAAGTGTCAAATAATAATTGTCAACCTAATACATGTAATAATATAACGTCATAGTTATTGTATTCATTATACATTCTTTCTTGCAGTCTTTACAGGCCAGCTTGATGTGGAAATCATGTGCATATTTACCTGAAGCTTTGTGTAATGGAGTGGCCGCAGTTATTGATGGTTGTGTCTACTGCTATTTTGCAGCTTATAATGCGTACTTGATCTACCGCTATGACCCAGAACAAGATACCTGGACAACCCTACCACCGCTTCCTGTCAAATGGATTGGCTTAGGTCAGATTAATGAGAAGCTTGTATCAGTGGGTGGGTTTACCAGAGATAAGCGAACTGTCAATGAACTTTACACATACGAAAAGGCATCACACATGTGGGAACAAACGTTCCCACCAATGCCAACAGCTAGACGTTCTCCAAGTACACTACAGATTCAATCAGCCTTTCTAGCAGTAGGTGGAGTGGAAGAAGGTGATATTTTTACGAATACGGTTGAAATATTAAAATTGGATGTAATGCAGTGGTATCGTTGCAAAGCTGCGCAGATTCCAATAGGTTGTTGCTACACATCGCTTGTTGCTATTGGCAGAATATGCTACATCGTAGGAGGATCTTATGGATTTCATGAGAACACAACATTCTTGAATCAGGCGTTGTATGCATCAATTGATGATCTACTAGACAGCACCGTAGCAGCCAGCCAGTCTAGCCGTCACTCGGGAACAATTTGGAAGAGCTTGCCCAACACTCCGAGGTATGTACCAACTGCCACTATCCTTGCTGGTAGACTTCTCGCTATTGGTGGTGGTAATCAACCGAAAGGCGGAGCCGATATGAAGGAAGTGTATATGTACTCTGATACGGCCAAGTGTTGGATGTACATCGGCGATCTACCTGCTCCACGATCGGACACGATAGTTGTTGCTCTGTCAGCTACTGAAATTCTCGTTATAGGAGGGTATAACGAAGAGGAAGTGAACACTGTATACAAGGGTACCCTTCAAATTGAACCATAGAGATACGTATTAAACTACTGCTCAAGTATGAGTTGCCGAAAATTAAAGTTATTGTGATAATTTTTGATATCATATGAACAATGCACCCCCTTTTCTTCAATATCACCATTTTAATTTCTGTTTGAATCTCTATGGTTGTACAGCTAACTGCATGGTGTGACATAACATTGTATTAATTTTATAATATAATAATTATATTATTATATAGCATCCCTGTAAGTGGAGTGCTTCCCTGTATCTGTTACATTACGATTTCCTTAATACTCAAAATAACCATAGTGGGCTAACCCACAAATATTATTGAATTAGCCCCCACCAACCCCCCCCCCCCCCCCCCCCCCCGAATCTTGAACGAAAATATTGTATTTCATGATCATGAGCTGCAGAAAATTCATATTTCGTAACTTGAGTACAATGTATGATTTTTAGTCAATTTTTGGGCTATTTAGACAATAACACCCACTTAAATTTAATTTGGGGTTAGCCCACTATGGTTCTCAGCCCTTCAAATTTAATTTAATAATTATTTATTGATGATCAGAACACATTTTTACACCATCAAAATCAATTAAGGTGTAATCACACAATAATAATAATTATTATAACTATACAAAGGCAACAGTCAATAGTAACAATGCAATAATATGAATGAGAATTGATCAAGTGAACGTTGGCAGAAATGACAAATTGAATTAAAGTTACTGGAACGATTGATGATCATGTGGTGAGCTTCTTGCTCTCTCTCTCCTCTAGAGCTTTGTCCAGCTCCAGGTCATCACTGAACAGTCGCTCTTTGTTGCCACGGTGAGAGCTGGAACCAAGGTGCTGCTGTAGCTCAAATGGCGAAGTGACTTGAATGTTGCACAGCTCACAAACAATGAACTTAGTTTCTGTGGAGCTGCAGTGTAATACATACAATAAAATTCTAGTTGGGGAGTAAGAGATGTCATAATATTATTATAATAACATGGCTGAGACTACACTCTGAATGAGTACAGATTAGCTCACCCCCAGCAGGCACATCAATCTCTCCAACCTTTTCTTACTAGTAAGCTAGCTTAAAATTAGGATAAGCCTATGGATGAGGCTGACGTCTATAGACCTCCTAAACGTTTTTTTTAGGTTTATGCTTGTATATTACAATTACATGGTACGCCATATAAACTTACTCTGAGGCCTGTGTGCGAAGCTTCTTCATTTTCTCTCTCAGTAGGAGCACTTCTGTTGACCTCATTTTGTCGATCCTTGCCCCAGAGATGTTGATGCCTGCGTGCATGGGGTAGGGTGGGGCATACCCGCCCACCAGCTCCTCCTCCGGGTCGCTGATCATGATAACATCTTCAGGGTCAACCTGGTTCCAACCATGCTTCCTGGAACCCGGATAGTCTTTGACCCCATCTCGCGGCTTCAGAATAAGCCTGACAAAAGTGAAATGAGTTGAATTACACGACTACTACTAGATACAATTTTATTTGGTTTTATATTAGGGCTAATATGCTTGCCAAATGTAAAGGATGACAGCTAAATTTTATAGTGCCCTTCATTATTTGGTGATTCCACTGTATTATAGCATGTCCACTCACTGTTTGAGTCTCTCCCTTGTGCTAGTCTGAATCTTCTTGACGGTGTACTCTCCCCACTCCACCATCCTGTCCTCATCAGCACACACAACAAGGTTCACTGCGCTTCTGATGTCATTAATCTGGAGATGTCATCGTTACAACAGCATATTATTATTACATTATAGGCACGATGTCATAATTACATCACTAGGCTTACGATGGCTATGTCCTCGTTTGTGATGTGAGTATCAAAGGCGAGTTCCATGTCATGCTCGTGGTAGATGCTCTCTCCGGTGGAAGGATCAGAGCCGAGGCCACACAGGACACCAATATACTGACGCTTCAACTCATCACTCCTGTAAAAATTATAATAATAATATTTAGTCGATTTCATCATCGGCCAATATCTCGACCCTTTAGGACTAATTAGTGATCTACCAGTATACAAGCATATTGATCTTGAATGGAAATAATGAACTATACCGTATAGCCGGAAAATTTGGTGGGGAATTAAATTTGGCGATTTGGCGGTCTATACTACAACCGCCAAATTAAAATCCGCTAAAATTTCCTACTTCCATATAATATGCGTATGGCGATCCTGTACCGAACCGCCAAATTTAAATCCGCCAATATTCTTGCAATAGTGATTTTGGGCTCAACCGCCAAATTTAATATTCCAGCTATACGGTATATCGGGCAGCATAACTAAGTAATTTTTGCCTTTAATAGTATACTTGTACTTTGATGTGTACAAATCTTGTATACCAATTACAAGTATTACAAGTGAAATAGGCATCTGAATTTGAAATACCCTTCTGAGTTGAAATACCTTGCTGACTTTGTGTATGTATACTATTAGCCTGTGATAGTGAGGTTGTATGTTGAATTTGGATAAATAGCACTCTGAAATAGGCATTTGGTTCATCAAATTGTACTCGCTATCGCTCGTACAATTTTTGAACCAAATACCTATTTCAGAGTGCTATTTTACCCAAATTCAACATACAACCTCACTATTACCTATACTAATTGGCAGGGGTTTACCTTAATTCGATGCACGGAGCAAACAGCATGGAGAGTAAGTACGGGAGTCCGTGGATATTGGGGAGCAGGGTGGTGTCCCTAGCGATGCAGGTGTTCCCCGAGGGGTTCAGCTGGACGTGGGCGGCCACCATCAGTCTCTCATGGTGGTCCTGGGGTTCATTGTCGATGACGACAGAGTTGACCGACGTCCTCTCGATGCGAACTGGGCGATGCATTCCAGCGTTAGTCATCGAGTAGAAGGTTACCTCGTATGGATTGTTGGGGCCCTTCAGGACAACCTAGGATCAATGATAATTGGAGTGCATGCGTGCATTGTGCAACATAATATTATAAAATACTAGAAACTCTAACTAATGCCCACAATGAATATATCTTGCTCCTCCTATAATATATGTTATAAAGAATCATGCAGCAACCGAGAATCCCATTCATGTAATGTGCAGACACACTATAGGTATCTACAGTACATGACATTGTGTATCGAGGCTAGCTTATAACAATCTTATCACACCTGCAGGTCACAGGTAAACAAAAAGTTTTGTGGGGGAGGTATGATTTTTTTGTATGCTACGGTAGCTCACCTTCCGTGCATTAGAGTGGTTCTGTTGTCTGTCGGAGTACGAGTTGATCCAATTGACACTGACCACTGCGTTCTGTAGCTTCTCTCTCGGCTGGAGGTCCCTCGGAGGGTGGGCGGCGGCATCTCGACTCGCAATAGCACGAGCTCGACACAGCTATAGCACAAATAAAAAAAATAACAACAGGAAATACAGTATTCAAGGTAGTTAGTTAGCAGCAAATTCACACAAAGTGAACAAATTGTGGTACACTCTCTCTCTCTTGTCGCACTATTCTTGAGTTAAATTTTCATACGACAGAAGCCTAATAAGCTCTCCCCCACAATCCATCCCTAGCTTGCTTCCCCCGCAAAGTTAAGTACGTAAGAGTTACATACCTTTGACTGGTATGGCTCCTCACACTTGACTGCAAACCCCTCATCAATCAAAACATCATTGATGAGAATGTCACACTCTGTGTTGGTGTCATAGAGATCCACACGAAGAATATTGTTCACCTTCGAGTAAATCTGCAATGTTAAAAAATACTGTAGTTAATCGAATATAACATATGATCCAATTTAACGCAATAAATTAGCATTTTACAAATTCTCATACTGTATATATATATGTGGAGCAACGATGACCTTTACCAGAAAAATGCACGTTTTCAAAATTGAAGTTATAAGATTAAATACGGTAGATGAAACTGATACTAAACTTGAGAAGATAGAGATTTTTGATTCAGTTGAGCAACACACACACACACACAAACACTATGACTAGCACTAGTACAATGCGCTCACTGAAATAATTAGCTCTTTGTTGCAGCAGAGTTCCTCGAACCTCCTCTTCGCCGCCTGTGACCAGTAGCCCTGAGACATCATGGAGTAGGCCGGCTTCACCTTGGCCAGGACACACTCAAACGCCTGAGGAGGCAGGTCTATATCATCCAATGACAGCTTGCAGAGAGAGTCAGTGTGGACCCACTCCACGTTGCCGTAGTCTATGAAAATCACCTGTAGACACGTAACGAAAGTACATGTATATTAATTATGCTGCAGCACAATACGATTTATTGGATCTATAACATAATTCCTCTCCATCCTTCTCTCCTCCCCTCCGCTCCCTCCCCCTCCCTCCCTCTCTCTCTCTCCTTCCACCCTCTCTCATCCTCCTCTACTACCGTACTTAATCTAATATAACACATGGAAAAAAAAATATAATTTCAATTTTGAAAGCATGCGTTTTTTCTGGTAAAGGTCGTCAATCGCTCATATATAAATGCTATGAGAATTCGTAAAATGCTAATTTATTGCGTTAAATTGGATCATGCATTGTATTCGATTAACTACAGTAATACCTTTGCCTCCCTAGTTTGTGACTTGACCGTCTCCACCTTTGCTCGGTAGTAGTGGCCGTTCATGGAGTACATAGCCAGACAGTAGACTCCCGGCAGTTTCTTTAGATCAATGACCAGCGGTTCGAGGTGACGTCGTTCGATGGACGCCTGGAGCCTCCTCAGAGTCATGCAGTCGGAGGTGTTGCTGAACTGAGCCCAAAAGTTACCAGCACTCACAACCTACAAACATTACAAAAATTGCGACTACCTTAGGGCTACGATTATTTGTGGGTACAAATTTTAGCGGATTTCAGAAATAGCGCATTTAGCGGGTACTCATTTTAGCGATTTTTTCAAAATTAAAATTCTATTTATTCGAAAATGTTGAAAAAATTAATATTCGCGGGTACAGCAAAAATAGCTAATTTCGCTAAATTTAGTACCCGCAAACAAAAATGTCCTTAAGGTATAAGCAAGAGTAAATAATAAGGAGAGGAAGAGAGTATCGAACGCGCTATATACTCCGTACAAGATGTTTTCGGAAAGTCACGCGCCAGGAATTCAAAAATTGACCAATCAGAGCGCTCGATTCACATGATACGTAGTGGGCGTGGCCTCGAGTGCAAGCTAACTCGAACGCGATTTCGACCGAAAGAACGAGCAGATCACAATATAAAACGAGCGTTTATGAAGAACCTAGCCTAAAATTCATGAAAAACGCGTCTATTCTTCTCAGTTCTACAAAAAATCAAGTGTTTAGCCCCTTTGGCTAGTCACGTGCGCACGGCTGCAAGTCACGTTACTCGCCGAAAACATATTACACGGGGTATATAGCGCGTTCGACACTCTCTTCCCCTCCTTATTATTTACTCTTGGTATAAGCTATTGAGGAAGTAAAATTATGGTAAAAAAATATCCTTGCTTGGTCCTACATGTACAGTACATGTAGCTCTATCATGAGAATATTCAAATTCACACAAAAGCGATTGATCTAACACTCCTTTTGCACACAAATCATTATAATTATGCACCCGTCACAAACATGGCGTACAACCAGGGATTTCTGCTAGTACACCCATAGACTTGAATCCCATACATACCTCTGTGATCATGATTTGTGGAGTGCCCAGGTCTTGCAGACTAGCCGCTGGTAAGGCCCTCACCACACCAGCGCTTTCACTTTCACCTTCCCCACCACCTGACCCTATAGCCTCGAGCTCGGCTGCTGACATTTCACCCCTGGCCCCGGCTCCATGTTCCCTCGTCCCAGCCCCCTGGCCCATCAGGCTGGAGTGGCTCCTCCTCTCCTGGCCGGGGCGGTCGTCTTTGGCGTAGAGGAAGAACCTCCCTCTCTCATGTCTCTTCTTGAGGGCAATGTAGACGGCTTCCTGGACTGGCTGAGCTACGTCAGTGGTGTTGGGGTGAGACAAGTGATGCCTTTCAAACTCGATGAATACTCTGTGATGGAGCAGAAAATGCTAATGTGAGAGAATTTTAAGACCTATTCTGAATTTAACATTAATAATATTATGGCCAGGAATTACTTTATAACCTCACAAACACCAATTGCTTGTCTGCTTCCTCACTTTTGTCCTTCAAAGTGCAGCTCTTTTCCTTTGCCACAGTCACTAAACAGTCTACAGATGTCAGCTGCATACTGTTCTGGGTTGGCTGGGAGACCGGACACCTGTATTGCAATACATAATGCATACAAAGTACACACAATGATTATTATTGGTATGATATTATTATTGTCATTCGCGTGGCAGGCATGTACATGCACATTAATCGTAGTGATTATCAGGACACTTCATATCAATATCACTGTTACTATTGATCAACAATAATATAATATTTCACACCATAAAACTGGTACTAAAAAATTTATGATGTTGCAATCTCTACTGAATCAGTACTACCAATGATTGATAATAATTAGTGCATGGTCAAATAATGTACATTCACATTACAATTACATTACTCAAAATGAGATGTTGCAATCTCTACTGAATCAGTTTTAGTACCACCAATATCAGTAAAACCTCCCACAACTATCAGTTGGTTGTCAGGGAGGACAGCGACATAACACTTGCTTCGCAGTGTTGCCATGTGGCTAATGACTTCCCATGAGTTGGTGGAAGGATCATACATGTGAACAGCTGTGATGGGTTTGCCGTTCGAGTGCTTCCCACCGATTGCCAGCAGTCGACCACGAAGGGAGACATAAGATGAATCTATGGCTGGTATGTTGGTCACACTTCTCCATACTTTAGATAGCGATAGAGGCCTTGCAGTACGCACTCCAAATTGCTCAAACCTCCTCATTGGTAGCCTGTGCTCTCTGCAAGGTGCTATTAGCTGCTGTGTAGTTGGATCAAAGAGAGTTTCATGCATGACTTTAGCAGCACAGAGGAGGCCATCACATTCAGCCTTGCAGACTTTTCCATAGGACCCTATACCAAGTACTTGGTCCTTGAGGAGCTGAACAGTCTTAAATCCTATAGTTTTGACTTTTTGCTGCCCTGCCATGGTGCTCTATATGTAGCTATCTAACTCATCACTGTAAGCTTCAACTTCAGTACTGGTCACATGATGTCCAGTGGTACCAGCAGGATATGATCTGAGGTCATTCACATAAGACACTGTGTTAGCCTTATTTTGTTACTGACTAACATGCATCATTGTCTGGGGCAGGCACACATTTCTAAGCTGGAAGTTACACTATATTATGATGCTGATATGAGGTCACGCATAGGATGTCAACTATGAACAATAATTATGTACACATGACTCAAAGAATACTGCATATATTTAATATACATACATACAAATGTAAATATTGACTGAATATTATTCTCTGTGAGCTCCATTAGAAGAACTGGCAGGTGTGTGTCAGGATGATCCGATCCCCAGGTACTAACCTATACTCTCATAGACATGTACCCATAATACATACAGGTACAAATTCAATGTCATATACAAAATACTATATATGCTATATACATAATCATTAGATTAATGTTGCAATCTCTACTGAATCCGTTTTAGTACTATCACTACCAGTATAACCTCCCACGACTATCAGTTGGTTTTCAGGGAGGACAGCAGCATAGCATTTCCTTCGTGGTGTTGTCATGTGACTAACCACCTCCCATGAGTTGGTAGAAAGATCGTACATGTGAATAGCTGTGATGGGTTTGTTGCCCGAGTCCTTTCCGCCGATTGCTAGCACTCGACCATGAAGGGAGACGTAAGATGAATCTATGGCTGGTATATTATCAATCACACTTCTACATACTTCAGGTGGCATCAGAGACCTTGCGGAATGCTTTCTAAATGTCTGCGTATTACAGGACTGGAGGAGGGTATTCAGTGAACATGTGTACACTGATTTGATGGGATTTATATCGTCATCGTATGCCCCCAGCACATATATGCAATCATCATTGACTTGTAGCAGTGAACCACAGAACATTGGCTGTGGTAAATCAACAGCAGTGGACCACTGGAGTGTTGCTGTGTTCAACACTTCTGTTGTTGCTACTGCACCAATTATTATAGGACTCGGTCTCACTCCTCCAGCCACAATAAGAGTTTTGTTTGTGCAGAGTGCACATGCTCCATATCGTTCAGTTGGCATGGGTGGGAATTCCTCCGTCCACTTCGCAATTTTCCCTTTCCTAATGAGACTAAAGAGTTGGTTAGTGGTGCCCGTACCATGACCTTTTCCACCAATTAGCGTAAGGAGACCGTTGACAATGGCCAGAGCACAACCGTCATACTCACTATCTGGTAGTTGAGACCAGGCAAGGGTACAAATATCGTAAATATAAACACTGTTACTGTCCATTACATACATACAATTCTTATCAACTGCAGCAGCCATTTCGCCAATATAGTTGTTGCTTATCTTACATGGTGCATTTCTTCCCTTCTTCCATTTCAGTTTGATGCTGGTCTCGCCTTTTGCTCCACCACTGGCCACTGACTGTTGAGCTGGAACCATTCTGAGTTGCAGTTCAAGTTGATGAATACGTTGGGTTAGCTTCAGCATCTCTAGCTTCAGCATCTCACTATCCTTTCCCTTTCTCTCATCTTCTAGCTGATGACTTTGCTCTCTGAGGTGCTCCCTCAGCTGTTGAATTTCCAGTTGTCCAGCAGCAATCGCTTGATCTTTCTCTTCCAAACGTACCAGTTGGGTCTGAATTATCTGCTGAATGCCTTCAATCTGTTGAGCATACTGTCGCCGTAATGACTCCTCTCTTTGAGCAATTTCGCAACTTTGCTGTTCACCCTCCCTCACACTCTCACTATACTTGGAACTTCTTTTCACAGAAGCTATGCGTCTACAAAGCTCTTCAGCTGAAGGTCGCTCAACATCTTTGTCCTTCAGACAGTTGAGTGCTATTGCTTTGAGAGGGTGGTTTGGATCAACTTTGCTGATATGGTTTTGTCGTCGTTCTTGTTCTGATATTCGTTTCTCAAGTAGTCCTAAACCTTCAATTTCCACTTCTTTTCGTCGATCTCCAGGCTGAGGAAAAAGCCGAGTCATAGTCTGGACAGCGATGACTCCAAATGAGAAGCAGTCAATTTTCTCACTGTATACTGGTTTGTCTTTGACAGCTTCTGGAGGCATGTAGACATCAGTACCTGGACACATGGTGAAGGTAAGCTGAGTCGCTCGAGGGTTCATGTCCCCCAGTCTTGCCATTCCAAAGTCGGTCACCTTTGCTCGGATGTTGCCAATCATCAGCACATTGTTGCTGGAGAGATCTCGATGGACAATACCATTGGAGTGGAGAAACGAGAGAGCTAATGTGACATCATGGCATATGTTGATTTGAATATGGAAGGAGATTGGCTGTGGGGAGCTTTCCAGAAAGTGCGTCAAGCTGTCGTCCATCAGCTCCATTAGAAGAACTGGTAGGTGTGTGTCAGGATCTTGGTACATGCCCAGGTACTGGATGATGTTGGGGTGTCTTATGGTGCTCAGGAACTCACACTCTTGCTCAAATCTCCTCATTGGTAGCCTGTGCTCTCTGTGAGGTGCTATTAGCTGCTGTACAGTTGGATCAAAGAGAGTTTCGTGCATGATTTTAGCAGCACAGAGGAGGCTATCACATTCAGCCATACAGACTTTTCCATAGGACCCTATACCAAGAACTTGGTCTTTGAGGAGGTGAACAGTCTTGAATTCGATAGTTTTGTCTTGCTGCTGCTCTGCCATGACTTGAAATGATTAGTTCTCTGATCCACATCTAAAACGTGACTACACACCCAGAGTTTCTACACACCATAGATATTATAGACTATGTAAACGTTTACGTAGTCTACTAGCGGTACACTTCGTGCATTAACATCCTCGCTCAGCTCAAATAAGCGGAAATTATGAAAATGGCTCATGCATGTATATATACGTACTCCTGACCACGTGCATGTGGGGGGTGTGTTTTGTGCTAGATACTCCATAGTCAAGTATTACGATTACAAAAGTTTCAACTGAAAGACGCTGGTAACAGCACTAAAGCTAAGAGTTAGCGAATAGGTAGCCCACAAGGTCTAATATTGCTGATGTAAGCAAACGATCCAGAGATCTCTGATCAACAGAAGACAATCATTTTGAACGTCGCGAAAAATACTTTTGGGGGTGATTCAGTTCAGCGGTGCTGTAGCCACGTACATTCTGTGAGAGTTTCACAAGATAGAAATCCATTTTTGACGTTTACTGCTACTGAAAAAAAATCAGTATCGAATTGTACGAAGAAGAGTGAGGTTTTAAAGTCGACGTACCATTTCATGGTCCTTTGAACGAAATCGGAAAACCTGTGGATCTGTGACTACCATGGTTCTTCATGAATGTAGCTGACCATGTTTGAAATCCTTAGAGCTGGCGATGGAGCTTGATTCGAATGTCTATGAATATTCTTTACCAGATATAAATATTCATGATGCTGTATATGTAGCTATCACTGCAAGCTTCAACTTCAGTACTGGTCACATGATATCCAATGATGCGAGCAGGATATGACCTGAGGTCATCTACAAGGACCCGTAAGGTATAATATGACACAAATAGCTAGTTTGCTAGCTGAAGCTACTGTTTTTGTTGATTAATGGGCTGCATTTAATAGTCAGGGAGAGGGGCTCATATGCGAGACAAAAATACCTATGCAGAAATTTGAGCTAAAAATGGAGGGGGGCTTATGCGCGAGGGGGGGGGCGTAATTGCGGGATTCTACGGTACATGCAAATTAATCGTAGTGATTATCAGGATACTTCACCTTTATCAATAAAAATGATAATACGTATTTCACACCATAAAACTGGTACTAAAAAATTAATGATGTTGCAATCTCTACTGAATCAGTACTACCAATGATTGATTATAGTTAGTGCATGGTCGAATAATGTACATTCACATTACAATTACATTAATCAAAATGAGATGTTGCAATCTCTACTGAATCAGTTTTAGTACCATCAATATCAGTAAAACCTCCTACGACTATCAGTTGGTTGTCAGGGAGGATAGCAACATAGCATTTCCTTCGTGGTATGGTCATGTGACTAACCACCTCCCATGAGTTGGTAGAAGGATCATACATATGAACACCTGTGATGGGTTTGTTGCCCGAGTGATTTCCACCAACTGCTAGCAGTCGACCATGAAGGGAGATGTAAGATGAATCTATGGCTGGTATGTCGGTCACTGTTCTCCACACTTCAGAGGGCAATAGAGACCTTGCAGGATGCATTCCAAATGACTGTGGATTACAAGACTGGAGGAGGGCATTGAATGAACATGTGTATACTAATTTGATGGGATTAAAATTTTTGCCATATGCCCCCAGCATGTATATGCGATCATTACTGACTTGTAGCAGTGAACCACAGAGCATTGGCTGTGGTAAATCAACAGCAGTGGACCACTGGAGTGTGGCTGTGTTCAACACTTCTGTTGTTGCTACTTTACCAATACCAGAAAGTTTTTGTCCTCCAGCCACAATAAGAGTGTTGTTTATGCAGAGCGCACATGCTCCAAATCGTTCAGTTGGCATGGGTGGAAATTCCTCTGCCCACTTTGCACTTTTCCCTTTCCTAATGAGACTGAAGAGTTGGTTAGTGATGCTAAAACCACCACGTGTTCCACCAATTAGCGTAAGGAGACCGTTGACAATGGCCAAAGCACAACCTTCATACTCACTATCTGGTAGTTGAAACCAGGCAAGGGTACGCATATCATAAATATAAACATCACAACCTTCCCGTACATACACACAATTTTCATCAACTGTAGCAGCCATTTCACCAAGATAAGTGTTGCTTACCTTACGCAGTGCATTTCTTCCCTTCTTCCATTTCAGTTTGATGCTGGACTTGCCTTCTGCCCCACCACTGGCTACTGACTGTTGAGCTTGAGCCATTCTGAGTTGCAGTTCAAGTTCACTAATACGTTCAGTTAGCTTCACCATCTCACTTTCCTTTCCCTTTCTCTCGTCTTCTAGCTGATGACTTTGCTCTCTGAGCTGCTCCCTCAGCTCTTGAACTTCCAGCTGTCCAGCAGCAATCGCTTGATCTCTTTCATTCAAACGTACCAGTTGGGTCTGGATTACCTGCTGAAGGCCTTCAATCTGTTGAGCATGTTGTTGTCGTAGGGACTCCTCTCTTCGAGAAATTTCATAACTTTGCTGTTCACCCTCCCTCACACTCTTACTATACTTGTGACTTCTTTTCACAGAAGCTATACGTCTACAAAGCTCTTCTGCTGAAGGTCGCTCAATATCTTTGTCCTTTAGACAGCTTAGTGCTATTGCTTTGAGAGGGTGGTTTGGATCAACTTTGCTGATGTGATTTTGTCGTCGTTCTTGTTCCGATATTCTTTTCTCAAGTAGTCCTAAACCTGCCACTTCAACCTCCTTTCGTCGATCTCCAGGCTGAGGAAATAGCCGAGTCATAATCTGGACAGCGATGACTGCAAATGAGAAGCAGTCAATTTTCTCAGTGTACACTGGTCTGTCTTTAACAGCTTCTGGAGGCATGTAGACATCTGTGCCTGGACACATGGTGAAGGTAAGCCGAGTCGCTCGAGGGTTCATGTCCCCCAGTCTTGCCATTCCAAAGTCAGTCACCTTTGCTCGGATGTTGCCAATCATCAGCACATTGTTGCTGGAGAGATCTCGATGGACAATGCCATTGGAGTGGAGAAATGAGAGAGCCAACGTTACATCATGGCATATGTTAATTTGAATGTGGTAGGGGATTGGCTGTGGGCAAATTTCCAGAAAGTGTGTCAAGCTATCGTCCATCAGCTCCATTAGAAGAACTGGCAGGTGTGTGTCAGGATCTTGGTACATGCCCAGGTACTGGATGATGCTGGGGTGTCTTATGGTGCTCAGGAACACACACTCTTGCTCAAACCTCCTCATTGGTAGCCTGTGCTCTCTGTGAAGTGCTATTAGCTGCTGTGCAGTTGGATCAAAGAGAGTTTCGTGCATGATTTTAGCAGCACAGAGGAGGCTATCACATTCAGCCATACAGACTTTTCCATAGGACCCTATACCAAGAACTTGGTCCTTGAGGAGGTGAACAGTCTTAAATCCAATCGTTTTGACTTGTTGCTGCTCTGCCATGGTGCTCTATATGTAGCTATCTAACTCAACACTGCAAGCTTCAACTTCAGTAATGGTCATGTGATATCCAGTGGTACGAGCAGGATATGACCTGAGGTCGTCCACAGAGACTTGATAAGACGTCAACGCTACTTTGTTACTGCCTAACATGGTCACATCATTGTTTGGGGGCAGGCACACACTTCTACAGCTGGTAGTTACATGTACAGCTTTGTGCACAAATCATAATATGATGCTAGATGAGGTCACCTGTAAGATGTCAACGAGCAATGTAAAATTATTAACTATTCTCTGTGAGCTCCATTAGAAGAACTGGCAGGTGTGTGTCAGGATGATCCAATCCCCAGGTACTAACCTATACTCTCATAGGCATGTACTCATAATACATACAGGTTCAAATTCAATGTCATATACAAAATGTTGTTATACTATGCTATTTAGCTATATACACAATCATTAGACTAATGTTGCAATCTCTACTGAATCAGTACTTCCACTACCAGTATAACCTCCCACGATTATCAGTTGGCTGTCAGGGAGGACAGAGGCATAGCATTTCTTTCGTGGTGTTATAATGTGGCTAATGACCTCCCATGAGTTGGTAAGAGGATCATACATGTGAACAGCTGTGATGGGTTTGTTGCCCGAGTCCTTTCCGCCGATTGCTAGCAGTTGACCATGAAGGGAGACGTAAGATGAATCTATGGCTGGTATATCAGTCACACTTCTCCATACTTCAGATGGTAATAGAGACCTTGCAGGATGCATTCCGAATGACCGTGGATTACAAGATTGGAGGAGGGTATTCAATGAACATGTGTACACTGATTTGATGGGACTGTTATCTTTGCCATACGCTCCCAGCATGTATACACGATCATCACTGACTTGTAGCAGTGAGCCACAGAACGTTGGCTGTGGTAAATCAACAGCAGTGGACCACTGGAGTGTGGCTGTGTTCAACACTTCTGTTGTTGCTACTTTTCCAATACGATATCCTGCTGATCCTCCAGCCACAATAAGAGCATTGTTTGTGCAGAGTGCACATGCTCCATATCGTTTAGTTGGCATGGGTGGGAATTCCTTCATCCACTTCGCACTTTTCCCTTTTCCAACGAGACTGAAGAGTTGGTTAGTGGTGCCCCTACCATGACCTGTTCCACCAATTAGTGTAAGGAGACCATTGACAATGGCCAAAGCACAACCTCTATACTTGCTATTAAATTTTGGTAATTGAGACCAATTTGCGTTGTACATATAAACATCCTTATGTATACCACCCATTACATACATACAATTTTCATACGCTGCAGCAGCCATTTCACCAATATGAACATTGCCTATCTTACATGGTGCATTTCTCCCCTCCTTCCATTTCAGTTTAATGCTGGTCTTGCCTTCTGCTCCACCACTGGCTACTGACCGTTGAGCCTGCAGTTCAAGTTCACTAATACGTTCGGTTAGCTTCAGCAATTCACTATCCTTTCCCTTTCTCTCATCTTCTAGCTGACGAATTTTCTCTCTGAGCTGCTCCCTCAGCTGTTGAACTTCCTGCTGTCCAGCAGCAATCACTCGATCTTTCTCATCCAAACGTACCAGCTGGGTCTGAATTACCAGCTGAAGGCCTTCAATCTGTTGAGCATGTTGTCTTCGTAATGACTCCTCTCTTTGAGCAATTCCGTGACTTTGCTCTTCACTCTCCCTCACACTTTCACTATACTTGTGACTTCTTTTCACAGAAGCAATGCGTCTACAAAGCTCTTCAGCTGAAGGTCGTTCAACGTCCTTGTCCTTCAGACAGCTGAGTGCTATCGCTTTGAGAGGGTGGTTTGGATCAACTTTGCTGATGTGATTTTGTCGTCGTTCCTGTTCCGATATTCGCTTCTCAAGTAATCCTAAATCTTCAACTTCTACCTCTTTTCGTCGATCTCCAGGCTGAGGAAAGAGTCGTGTCATAGTCTGGACAGCGATGACTGCAAATGAAAAGCAGTCAATCTTCTCAGTGTACACTGGATTATCTTTAACAGCTTCTGGAGGCATGTAGACATCTGTGCCTGGACACATGGTGAAGGTAAGCTGAGTTGCTCGAGGGTTCATGTCCCCCAGTCTTGCCATTCCAAAGTCGGTCACTTTCGCTCGGATGTTGCCAATCATCAGCACATTGTTGCTGGAGAGATCTCGATGGACAATGCCATTGGAGTGGAGAAACGAGAGAGCCAATGTGATATCATGGCATATGTTGATTTGAATATGGAAGGAGATCGGCTGTGGGGAACTTTCCAGAAAGTGGGTCAAGCTGTCGTCCATCAGCTCCATTAGAAGAACTGGCAGGTGTGTGTGAGGATCTTGGTACATGCCCAGGTACTGGATGATGTTGGGGTGTCTTATGGTGCTCAGGAACTCACACTCTTGCTCAAACCTCCTCATTGGTAGCCTGTGCTCTCTGTGAGGTGCTATTAGCTGCTGTGCAGTTGGATCAAAGAGAGTTTCATGCATGACTTTAGCAGCACAGAGGAGGCCATCACACTCAGCCTTGCAGACTTTTCCATAGGACCCTATCCCAAGAATTTGGTCTTTGAGGAGCTGAATAGTCTTAAATCCAATAGTCCTGGCTTGTTGCTGCTCTGCCATGGTGCTCTATATGTAGCTATCTAACTCAACACTGTAATCTTCAACTTCAGTACTGGTCATATGATGTCCAGTGGTACCAGCAGGATACGATCTGAGGTAAGACACTGTACTGACTAACATGGTCACATCATTGTCTGGGGGCAGGCACATATTTCTAAGCTGAAGTTACACTATTATAATGATACTGATATGAGGTCACCCATAGGATGTCAATGAACAATATTACGCACACGTGACTCAAAGAACACTGCATACGTAATAGTTATTACCCAAGAAATGGTACAACATGGGTTATGTTGCACAAGGGCTGGATGTTGTCACGAGGGCGTAGCCCGAGTGAAACATCAGCCTGAGGGCAACTAACCCATGTTGTACCATTTCTTTGGTAATAACTGACTTGTTGTATTTCCCTTCTGGATAAAACATGAGGGCATTTCAACCTTATTTCTATAGGAGTGACTGCATTTTACCCTTGGGCAAAATATGTTACATATGCAACATCACTTCCTGTGCAACATCAGTTATGTTATTATTGCAGAGTCTATGGAAATGAGTCTTAAGTATACAACAATTAATAATATACATACATACAAATGTATAATGACCAAGTGTTATCATTCTCTATGAGCTCCATTAGAAGAACTGGCAGGTGTGCGTCAGGATGATCCGATCCCCAGGTACTAACCTATACTCTCATAGGCACGTACTCATACATACAGGTACAAATTCAATGTCATAATATTATACAAAATGTTGTTATACTATAGTATGCTATAATATACACAATCATTAGACTAATGTTGCAATCTCTACTGAATCCGTTTTAGTAAGATCACTACGGGTATAACCTCCCATAACTATCACCTGGTTATTAGGGAGGACAGCAACATAGCATGTGTATCGTGGTGTTGTCATGTGACTAACCACCTCCCATGAGTTGGTAGAAGGATCATACATGTGAACATCTCTGATAGGTTTGTTGTCTGAACCCTTCCCACCAATTGCTAGCAGTCGACCATGGAGGGAGACGTAAGATGAATCCATCGCTGGTATATCAGTCACACTTCTCCATACTTGAGATGGTGTTGCTGGATGCACTCCGAATGACTGTGGATTACATAATTGGAGGAGGGCATTCAGTGAACATGTGTACACTGATTTGATGGGACGGTTATCTCTGTCATACGCCCCCACCATATATATGCGATCATCACTGACTTGTAGCAGTGAACCACCAAACATTGGCTGTGGTAAGTCAATAGCAGTGGACCACTGGAGTGTTGCTGTGTTCAATACTTCCGTTATTGCTACTTTACCAATAGCAAACCCTCCCTCTCCTCCAGCCACAATAAGAGCTTTGTTTATGCAGAGTACACATGCTCCATATCGTTTAGTTCGCATAGGTGGAAATTGCTCCGCCCATTTTGTAATTTTCCACTTCCCAACAAGACTAAAGAGTTGATTAGTGAAGTGCATACCCCCTTGTGTTCCACCAATTAGCGTAAGGAGACCGTTGACAACAGCCAAAGCACAACCTTGATACTCACAGTCTGGTAGTTGAGACCAGGCAAGGGCACATGTATCATAAATATAAACACTGTTACCTTCCCGTACATACATACAATTCTCATCAACAGCAGCGGCCATTTCACCAAGATAAATGTTTCTCATCTTGTGTGGTGCGTTTCTTCCCTTCTTCCATTTCAGTTTGATGCTGGTCTTGCCTTTTGCTCCACCACTGGCCACTGACTGTTGAACTGGAACCATTCTGAGTTGCAGTTCAAGTTCACTAATACGTGCTGTTAGCTTCAGTATTTCACTATCCTTTCCCTTTCTCTCATCTTCTAGCTGAGAAATTTTCTCTCTTAGTTGTTGCCTCAGCTGTTGAACTTCCCGCTGTCCAGCTACTATAATCTCTTCCATGGCTCGATCTTTCTCCTTCATCACTTGAACTTTCTCTTCAGTCATCCGATCTTTCTCATCCAAACGTATCAGTTGGGTCTGAATTACCTGCTGAAGGCCCTCAATCTGTTGAGCATACTGTCGTCGTAATGACTCCTCTCTTCGAGCAATTTTGCGACTTTGCTCTTCACCCTCCCTCACACTTTCACTATACTTTTGACTTCTTTTTACAGAAGCTATGCGTCTACAAAGCTCTTCTGCTGAAGGTCGTTCAACATCTTTGTCCTTCAGACAGCTGAGTGCTATTGCTTTGAGAGGGTGGTTTGGATCAACTTTGCTGATGTGGTTTTGTCGTCGTTCTTGCTCTGATATCCGTTTCTCGAGTAGTCCTAAACTTTCAACTTCAACCTCCCTTCGGCGATCTCCAGGCTGAGGAAAAAGCCGAGTCATAGTCTGGATAGCAATGACTCCAAATGAGAAGCAGTCAATCTTCTCTGTGTACACTGGTTTGTCTTTAACGGCTTCTGGAGGCATGTAGACATCTGTACCTGGACACATGGTGAAGGTAAGCTGAGTTGCTCGAGGGTTCATGTCCCCCAGCCTTGCCATTCCAAAGTCAGTCACCTTTGCTCGATTGTTACCAATCATCAGCACATTGTTGCTGGAGAGATCTCTGTGGACAATGCCATTGGAGTGGAGAAATCTAAGAGCAAGAGTTATGTCATGACAAATATTGATTTGAATATGGAAGGGGATTGGCTGTGGGGAGCTTTCCAGAAAGTGTGTCAAGCTGTTATCCATCAGCTCCATTAGAAGAACTGGCAGGTGTGTGTCAGGATCTTGGTACATGCCCAGGTACTGAATGATGTTGGGGTGTCTTATGGTGCTCAGGAACTCACACTCTTGCTCAAATCTCCTCATTGGTAGCCTGTGCTCTCTGTGAGGTGCTATTAGCTGCTGTGCAGTTGGATCAAAGAGAGTTTCGTGTATGATTTTAGCAGCACAGAGGAGGCCATCACATTCAGCCTTGCAGACTTTTCCATAGGACCCTATCCCAAGAATTTGGTCCTTGAGGAGGTGAATAGTCTTGAATCCAATCGTTTTGACTTGCTGCTGCTTTGCCATTTGAAAAGATTCTATAGCTATCTCATCCACACCTAAAACTTGATTTGACACACCCTGAGTTTCTACGTACAATGTTATGTACATGTCACATGATTTCATGCAGTGGGATAGTATGAGGTCATACATGGAATTCTCTACCAGAACAATACAGTATTCATAAAAATTTCATGTCAAGAATTGGTCATGTATTATAATATCATGTATCATACTATTTACAATTATCATTAAACTGATGTTGAAATCTCTACTGAATCAGTTTTAGCTAAACCTCGAGTGCAGCCACCCACGACTATCAGTTGGTTGTCGGGGAGGACAGCAGCATAGCAACTACACCGTGGTTTCGCCATGTGACTAACCACCTCCCATGAGTTGGTGGATGGATTGTACTCGTGAATAGCTGTGATGGGTTTGTTGTCCGAGTCCTTTCCACCAATTGCCAACAAGTGATCATGAAGAGAGACGTAGGCCGAGTCAATGGCAGGTATATCAGCTACTCTTCTCCATACTCGTGACGGCGATAAATCGCTAGAACTTGCAGGATGTGGACTACATGACTGAAGGAGGGTATTCAGTGAACATGTGTACACTGATTCAATGGGACATCCATATTTTTCATACCCTCCCATCACATATAAGTGATCTGATTCACTGCTAATTTCCACCAATACACCACCAAATGCTGGCTGTGGTAAATCAACAGCAGTGGACCACTGGAGTGTGGTTGTGTTTAACACTTCAGTCGTTGTTATATAGTCTCTGTCACCCTTTCCTCCCGCCACGATCAGCGCTTTGTTGGTACAGAGTGCACATGCTCCAAATCGCTTAGTTGGCATGGGTGGGAATTCTTCAGTCCACTTTGCACCGACAGTTCCTTTCGTAGAGAGACTGAAGAGCTGATTAGTGAGGTTGGAATGGTTCCTTCCACCAATAAGAGTGAGAAGATCGTTGACAGTTGCCAAAGCACCATCTTCAGAGATGCTATCAGGAAGTTGAGACCAGGCAAGAGTACTTCCATTGTAAGCAAAAATCTTCTTATTCTCCATTACATAGACACAACTCTCATCTGCTGTAGCAGCCATTATACCAAGAAGGCTGTTGCTAATCTTACAGGGTGCCTTCTTTCCTTTCTTCCATTTTAGTTTGACGCTGACCTTCTCTTCTGCTCCCTGGATGGTAGATATTGTTGATCGTCGACCACGAGTGTCACCCTTTTTGCTGAGCTGCAGTTCAAGCTCACTAATACGTTTTGTTAGCACCAGTATTTCATTGTTCTTTACTCTCCTCTCATCTTCTATCTCCCTCCTGTGCTGATCTTTCAGTTTCTCAATCTCCTTCTGTCCAGTCGCCATGGTCTCGTCTTTTTGCTTCAGTATTTGATTATTTTCCTCCAACCGTATTGCTTGAGCTCGAATCTTCTCCCGAAGGATTTCAATCTGATGACTAGTGATATTCTGTTGTGGTACAGCCTCCTCTCTTTGAACGGTTTTATGATTCTCATCTTCTCGTACACGTAATTTTACACTTTCGTTATACTTGTGATTTTGTTTCAGAGATGCTACGCCTCTACTAAGCTCTTCTGCTGAAGGTCGCTCAACATCTTTGTCCTTTAGACAGCTTAGTGCTATCGCTTTGAGAGGGTGGCTTGGATCAACTTTGCTGATGTGATTCTGTCGTCGTTCTTGTTCTGATATTCGCTTCTCAACTAATCCCACGTTCTCGATCTCTATTTCCTTCCGTCGTTCTCCAGGCTGAGGAAAGAGTCGTGTCATAATCTGGATAGTGATGACTCCAAATGAGAAGCAGTCAATCTTCTCAGTGTACACTGGCTTATCTTTAACAGCTTCTGGAGGCATGTAGACATCTGTACCTGGACACATGGTGAAGGTAAGCTGAGTCGCTCGAGGGTTCATGTCCCCCAGTCTTGCCATTCCAAAGTCAGTCACCTTTGCTCGATTGTTGCCAATCATCAGCACATTGTTGCTGGAGAGATCTCTGTGGACAATACCATTGGAGTGGAGAAATCTAAGAGCAAGAGTTATGTCATGACAAATATTGATTTGGGTGTGGTAGGGGATCGGCTGTGGGGAGCTTTCTAGAAAGTGGGTCAAGCTGTCGTCCATCAGCTCCATTAGAAGAACTGGCAGGTGTGTGTCAGGATCTTGGTACATGCCCAGGTACTGGATGATGTTGGGGTGTCTTATGGTGCTCAGGAACTCACACTCTTGCTCAAACCTCCTCATTGGTAGCCTGTGCTCTCTGTGAGGTGCTATTAGCTGCTGTGCAGTTGGATCAAAGAGAGTTTCGTGAATGACTTTAGCAGCACAGAGGAGGCCATCACATTCAGCCTTGCAGACTTTTCCATAGGACCCTATACCAAGAACTTGGTCCTTGAAGAGTTGAATAGTCTTGAATCCTATAGTTTTGATGTGTTGCTGCTCTGCCATGACTTGAAATGACTATATAACTACCTGATCTACAGCGAAAACTGTTATTTGACACACCCTGGTTTCCTACATACTTGTCACATGATTTCATGCTGTGGGATTTTTTGGCCATGGAATGTCCGACTCTATGAATATATTCCTTATACCAGACTGAGTATAATATTATTATACTGATAATCAATAATATAATATTTTTATACATATATAAATAAGGTACTAGGTAAAATTAGATTAGCATGCAAGACTTGGCACCCTTTCCATGTATCCATCCACCAAGAGTGTAAGTATATGTAAAGGTGCAAAAGTTGATTTAGGTTAAATTCATTATGACATACATTTTGAAGGTCATATGTTCTTGATTGCACGTAACTACCTATACTTTCGTACCATATTTACACAATTTTCTATGTATTTAGCCGATTCAGCCTGTTCACTTTCAAGTCTTACTCTGTTGTACTGTACTACAATACTTGTAGTTATTTCAACGTTATACTAATGAACACTATTAATAGTATTATATCACAACAACAATAATAAATGTATAGTAGCTATAGTGCACTTATTCCCAACACAAGAATTGACTAATTCTCACTTGCTATACCTGCATGTACCTTGTGATGCCACTCTTTTGGAATTCTTCGCTAACAATACCAAATACAGTTGACTCAATGACAATAATATTACTACTACTTACAATAACATTCACTCCCATTACAGAGTGCAAAATAACAGCCGGCCATCGGCCATTTTCCGTGCATTTCAACCAGATGGCCGATCAAGCTACTTCTTGGTCGGTCAGAGTGTCCAGGCAAAACATTCCTAAGCTACAGCATGGCTTGGATGGATATATCTACTCTCATTTATACAATCTACTAGCTAAGTCAAAATGAGCAAATAATGCTCATTTGCACTCATTCTTGCTGTTTGTTCGATCACTATTGCTGGCCTAACACGGTAAATCAAAGTGCTATTGTTGTGCTAGATGTGCACGTATACCTGTGGTTAAATTAATTGACCGTATTTGTGGCTTCTTAGTACAGCCCACTAACAATCCCAGTTGTAATATAGACTGGAGACAGAAAGGGATCTGGACTCAGTGGCATGTCCTAGCAAATGAAGCAAATGTCCGACCAACTTGGGAATTGGTTGGCCATCATGGCCACTCATTTTGAAAACCTTATTTTGTTCTCTGCATTATAGTATAAATTATACATAGCACTGTGTATACCCGAGACACAGTATAGCCATGCCCTAAGCTAGCTCACCATGACAGTGGTGGTTGGATCGTGGCCAGACATCGTCCTCTGGTTCAGCTCTTCGTCCATCGAGCTCCACCGAAAGTAGTTTGGGTAGAAGGCACCGCACAGAACCACCTGGTCGGGTGATTGAGCATATATAGCATGCACACATACATGTGATATCAATACACAAACGGACATCTGCTAAAATGCTACAATTTAATATTGATGTTGACATAGCATACAAATGCCACTCCATATATTATAGTGCATGTACCTTTAATATCAAGAGTTCATGAAGGTCACCCTGCCCAGCCCTGCAATCAGGAACAATTAAGGAAAGACATAAAATGCATATGAACACAAGAGAGATATCGCACCAGAGATTCTTTTTTTTTGGGGGGGGGGGGGGGGGGGGGGGGGGGGGTGGATTTGAGGGTGGCCATAGGTATAGTTATACTCAATATTACAACTATACGGCATACCCCATAACAAAGCACAATATCAGCATGAGAGAAAGAGATACTATGTACCTTCACTTTACCTGTGAATGAGTTTCCTGAAAGGTCTAATGTTGAATTTTGCCAGCCTGGCAGTCAGCTCCTTGACCAGCTCTGCCACCTGGTTGATACCGACCAAGCTGATCAGGTTTCTCTTGCACCAGCTCAGCTCCTCCGAGCGAGAGTTCGGCTTGAACTTCCACTTGTTCTTCATCTCAAACCACGCCTGCATGGAGTGAATTCACACACAAAGAACATTTAATTTAGCAATATTATGAATCATAATGGAAAAATCCATTAACTTTATTGGCAAAAAGATCATACTATAGAACAGTGGAGATAATCAATAATATGATGCAAAGCTGCAACACATTATTATGTATGTAATTATGTAATTATAAAATGCATGTGAGTGTATACTGTACGTATCCACTATGATGTCTTCAAGGATAAATTTAACCTTGTAAGCATTGAGAACGGCAATACAGTCGCTGAAGGACCTCGGCTGATCCGCCCACGACATTTTAGACCTAACAATAAACAAATTAAATGAAATTAATTTTAGTGAATGAAATTTTGGTGTCAGGTGTGGAGGGCAGCTAAAACACACAGTCCATTACAGTCTCATTCCCAGATCCCATTCCCAGTGTTTCAATGCTAGATGCTAAAAAGCTAGGAATGGGGTCTGGGAATGAGACTACGTACATGTATACCTGTATCCCGCCATGGTGTTGTAAGATGGCGTGACAAAGAAGCTCTTGAGAGAGAGGGCGGCCACTATAACCAGACACGACTCCAGGCAGCCAAAGGCGTGGCCAAGGACGACTAACTTGCCGAGTTTCACGTCGACGGGAAGGCTCTCCATGATTCGTCCAACGAGGGTGAGGTTGCCATCGTAAGGGTTGACCAGGCCGTGGTGCATCACTGTGATGGCACCAACCTAGAGGGAGCGAGTGCATGGGGGGGGGGGGGGGGGGGAGGTTACAGCCACGTTAAAAATATGGGCAATTCTACAAATATTACGTTCCTTCTAGAAATTCTGCACGAAAATGTATATGCATTATGTACCTCTTTGAGGGTTAGGATGGCCCTCTCAATGTCAGCCAGGTTGGGAGGCTGGAGGGCATGGCTGAGAATCTTCTTAGGTTCACCAAGGTCAAGCTTCTTGGCTTTCAAGACGACTGTCTCAAGAGGACAGCGCTGTGGGGAATAATTGAATGTTACCTCTCCCTCTCTCTCTCTCTCGCTCGCTTTCTCTGTCTCTCCTCTTCTCCCTCTCTCTTCCTCCCTCCATCTCTCTCTCTTTCTCTCTCCCCTCTTCTCCCTCTACATAATTGTATTTCTCTCAGATGCTTTATAACTCACAGAATGGCAACTGAAGTCTAAATACACTTCCCTCAATTCCTATTTTGACTGACCTGCATCTCTGGAATGCTATAGGTTGGAATTTTCCTGAGAAATTGCCTGGTAATCAACCGGTAGCAGCGTCCATTTGAGACACGCCCAGCTCTCCCCTGGCGCTGAGTCAGCGAAGCGTGAGACGTCCACATCGTCCGGAGGCTGCAGAAATTCGTCTCCCAGTCACACATCAGCTGCTTCACCAGGCAAAAGTCAATCACTACAGGAATAAAAAAAAGTATATTACCGTGTATATGCTAATAGAACGCAAGCTAAAAAATTATTACGATTTTAAATTTTGCGTGATTTTCTGGTAAAGGTCGTCACACGCTCCATTAAGAAAAATCCTAGAACGCAAATTTTCTTGCGCTAATTAGATCATGCATTTACTAGCATAAACACGGCACTCAAATCTTTCAAACCTTTAATGATTTTTCACAGATTTATTCATTACTGTATACAGCATATTTAATGATTATAGGGGCTAACCATATTTGATATCTGGTACAGTGATGGAACTCTCAGCGATATTGGTGGCCAAAATGACCTTCCTCTTCCCAAGCTCCGGCTTGAGAAACACCTTAGACTGCTCATCAGACGATATGGAGGAGTGGAGAAGCAAGACATTAAAGCTGAAGAGAGAGAGAGAGAGAGAGAGAGAGAGAGAGAGAGAAAGAGGGAGGGAGGGAGGGAGAGAGAGAGAGAGAGAGATAAAGTCAAATACGCATGGGGATGAGGCTATGATTATGACACACACTTACCCAAGATTCCTGTAGTGTGCATTGTTGACTAGAATATCCTGCATATTCTTAATCTCAGGCAGACCCGGCAGAAAGACCAACACCGTACCTCGCATGAAGTCACCATGGCTGTACCTGACAGGAAGAATGGGGCAATAAAATATACAGTAGCGAATCAGCTCCCCACCAAATGACACAGTACTTCACACAAACTTAGCATAATATTACAGACAATCACAGTCAAAGGAAAAATCATACACATGCATATATTATCGTATTATTATTATAACAATCAGAAATCTAGAATGCACGTACTGTGGTTCTTGTTGTTCCACTGTGTCAAAGTAGCGGATGAGCTTGCACGCCAGGAGGTAGACATCATCAGTGATTAAAGGATCATCCTGCTCCATTGGATGGCACTGCAACGACAACAAAAAATTTATTAGTGTGATTGTGTCTGTAACCTGTGCACCATAGGCAAGTTCTGATAATTCTGTTAAGTGCTTACCACTCCTTCCCCCTCACCTTTCCTTCTTTCATTATGCAATATCTTGTAGGAGGCTATTCAATGGTGATTGGCAGCAGCCAAGTGGCTGCACTCAACTACAGTGTAACTATCTCTCCCTCCCTTCCCCCCCTTACCTCACACCACCTCAGTGGCTCCTCATACATGTACATGTACTTTTAGCCATCCAATCTCCCTCCCACCCCCCAAGTTTGAAACTGGTCTGCACAATTTTTTCTCACAACATACCTCTCCGACGTGTTTGATATCATCGAGGCAGAAGTCGATGACCCTGTAGGTGCGACCCTGCACGGCGATGGCCGGTGCTGGCTCCACCCCCCGGGGAGTCCGAGACGCAAAGTAACGGGTGTAGGCAAAGGAGTCGACAGTGGCAGACATTAGAATCACCTATACAGGGGATAAGATAACAATCAATGTAGAAATAGATACAAATGGTCATGCCAATGCTCCAGGTCAAAGGTCAAAACCAATACCCTCCTCCACTAAGCAGTTTACATGTACGCTAACATTTTCTACCTCACTCAGGCAATTCTAATGTTGTAGCTTTGAGTACAAATACTTACTTTAACGTTCTTGGAGTTGGTTTTCAATAGTTTCCGGACCACCAACATACAGAAATCAGTGTCCTTATCTCTCTCATGAATCTAAAGTGTACAGATAAAGTGCTAGAATAACATACATGTACATGCAAAAAATACATTGCCATTCATGACAGCAAGGCACGGCCATAATAATATTATGAGCACAGCTGGCAAGAGTGGAGAAGTCTGATCTAGTGACCCCACTGTGACCCCTGAACCAGAATCTACAGTGTTATCTTAATTGTTGCCTAATTAATTACCTCATCAAGAATTACATGTGTAAACTGATTCATGTTCTTCATGTTGACGAGTTTCTCGAGGAGAACTCCTGTCGTCATGAACGTCAAACGAGTGTCCTCGGATACCATCTTATCCATTCCGATCTGATACCCCACGAGAGATCCCAATTCCCAATCCCGATTCCGGCACACATACTTGGCAATGCTTGTCGCTGCAATCCTCCTAGGCTGGGTGCAGATTATGTTACAGTGACGCTTAACGTTCATGTGATGCTCCAAGATGTACTGGGCGACTTGCGTGCTCTTCCCACTACCGGTTTCTCCCTGGATCAAAACAACAGGGTTTGCCTCGATCATTTCGATGATTTGATCCTTGAAGTCTTCAATGGGAAGCCGAGGGTTGAGGTCAACATCAAATTTGAATTTATTGTAGAGGTCTTCGTCAAATGAGATTTCATAGTCGTCATCTCCCGGGACTGCGCTCGGATTGGTCAGTTTCCCCGGGCCAAATGGGGCATCAAAGCCTTCTTCAAAATCAGCTTCGTCGTCGCTGTCAACCTGATCTTCTCCAAAGTTGTACTCTCCGCTGGGGTTCACCATCTGTCTTCGACGCATCATCCGCTTATGAACTGAGCTGTTTTCAAAACTGGAGCTCTTGCTCGGCCTAATGAACGACTCCCTTTCCTTTCTCTGTTTCTCCTCCTCCTCCCTTATCTCCAGCTCTCTCTTCTTCCTCATGAACTTCTCTGTTCCAGGCTTGGGAAAATGCGTCGAGAGCTCCTCTTTGGGCTTCATCGGAGCAGGATCGTCCGTAATTTTGAAGAAAGACAGCATTTCTTCGTTTGAAAACACAGCCATACCAAATGTCTAGCCAGACAGCAAGTAACTAAAAACAAACAAAAAATAGACAGGCCACGTGGGGTACCGAACTACGTACGCCTGCGCGATCAGCCAGTAAATTAAAGTTAATATCGCGCCACGCACGTGTAAAGTGCCGAAAATCATGTGACAGCCAAAACGGCCAATCAACGTGCACCAACAAGAACCATACGTGTCTCAATACTTGATGTGTGCTTGCACTTTATAAATACTGACCATTCCTCGAGCAAACTCTAGCGAGCCATGGGTGGAAGAGTGCTACTGCTAACGTTTGTGACGTCCATGTTGACGACACTGGTTGTCTCCAATGCCTACTACAAGAAGAAGCAGTTCTACCCAACAGTGGTCTACCTGCTCAACTCCAACCGTAGCCTTGGAGTGCTCTACCTGCAGGGGTTCCTGGTGGTATGGATCCTCTGTGATCTGCTCAAGAGGCTCTTCTTTGGCTCACTCAGGGCAGCTGAAGTTGAGGTGAATGCACTATGCCTATCGCAGTACATGTATTGAAGATGGTTGCTAGGAAATTTGATTATTAAATCATTGCTGCACCACCTGAGATATCAAATTGCCCCCAAATTGATAACCCTTAATAACATTATCTGTAAAGCATACTGTACTATGCAAATTATGGGATGCAAATTGTTGGTGATCCTCGATGTATTTCATGTTATTTCTCCCCACCCCCCCCCCCCCCCCACCCCTTCTCACTCCAGCATCTCATAGAGAGTCTATGGTACGCCGTCCTTGAGACGTTCATCTTACTGGCCGCCTTTCATCAAGAGCTCAACTTCAGCTTTGTTACCATAGTGATGACCCTGTTTGTGGTGAAGAGCTTTCACTGGCTGGCCAATGACAGAATAGACTTTGTAAGTCAACCTTCTTTAATAATATTAAGCCTTGCTAGGTCACACTTGCTTAGTGATCAGCTTACTGGTTCACACTAAAAGTTATTCTGAATGATCAAAAATGTACAAGACAGTATTTGGAATCTTTGGTGGGCTGGATCCTTGTAAGGGGAAGCTCCTACTAAACATTTAATTGATTGCACTCCCCACCCAGATGGAGCGCAGTCCGCTCATCTCCTGGGTGTTCCACTTGAGGGCCGTTTCTCTCCTCATCTCTCTGCTAGTTGTGGACGCCTTCTTTGTCAGACGCTCGTGGATCAGCCTCACTACCAAGGGACCCTCTGTTGAGATTGTTTTTGGACTGGAGGTAGGAAACATAAGAACGATGGTAATGGGGGGGGGGGGGGGTGAAGATTCCCCTCCCTTGGCCCTATGTAGAAAAAACTCTGGAAAGGATACATGTATGTAACTGAAGAAGAAAGACCATAATCTTATGATTATCTACTAACCTGCCCTGCATGCACTTCACATGTACTTGCATACCACAGTTGCATTGTCTGTTTCCTTCTGTGTAGTATGCCATTATGCTGTTGAGTGCCATCAACACGTTTGCTGTCTACATCCTCCACTGCGTCAACCTGTACAGTGAGAACTCGTGGGAGAACAAGCCAATCTATATGAGATACGTCGATATTGTGCTAGGTGAGGGAGAAATGTAATTAATGGCTCTCTCTCTCTCTCTCTCTCTCTCTCTCTCTCCCCCTGAGGGAGTATGTGTTGCTTGCCAACTTCCTTGTCTTCCCATTTGATTGATGTAGCTACTCTCCTAGCCTTCTAATTTCCTCCGACTCCTCTATGTACATGTAATGTTTCTGACCTTGACTGTACTATCTTCCTCTCTCTCTGTAGGATTTTTCAAGCTGCTGCTCTATGTCAGTTACATGATGTTCATGCTTTATGTTCTGTTCATTCCTCTGCACATCGCCAGGAGGGTCTACATCACAGCAAAGTGAGTCAGACACAAAATTATTTGATTGTAGATGTATCTATCTTTGCAAAATTTGTTTTTTTTTAAGGAATTTCCAGAAAAGTTTAGCAGATCTTGTCAATTCTCGTCTGGCTATCAGAAACCTCAACACTCTGTAAGTGATGCATAGTCTCAGTCCTTCTAACTATGAAAAGCAGTGAATGGGCTTGAGAACAAAGCTGCATGCGAATGTACATGTACATGTTGATTAAAGTGGGCTGAATAGTAGATGAGGGAGAGATATGAATGGTCGAAAAGGGATGCTTTGATGCGACCTCTTCCTCTCTCTCTTTCTCTCTCTCTCCCTGCCTCTCTCCTTCCAGCTGCCCTGATGCCACAGAAGAGGAGCTCCAGGAGGCCCATCTCTGTGCCATCTGTCGTGAAGAGATGACCTCTCGCTGCAAGAAGCTTCCCTGTAGCCACGTCTTCCACACTAGCTGTCTTCGAGGATGGTTCCAGAGCCAGCAGAGTTGTCCAACGTGTCGAATGGACGTCCTCAACCGCGCCACTCTCTCTCGTATGACACGGGCTCACCTTCGGAGGAACCTTCAGCAGCAGAATAATGGCGTGGGTTTTCCCCCTCATCCTCCCGCTGCTCCTCCTCAGGCTGGAGGTGGTGGTGGTGGTGGGGCAGGGCCAGGTTATCCCCGACAAGCTCCGCCCCATGCCCCACCCCATCCGCACATGATGTTCCCACCGCCACCTCCCATGATGCAGCCAATGATGTGGCCAGGGATGATGGCTCCGCCCCCACAACCACACCCACTTCATCAACAACAACAGCAGCAGCAGCAGCAGCAGCAGGAACAAACTCGACAAGGTACGCTAGTTATGCACATGATCAACGATGTCCATGCACAACGTATCACACTTGAAGAGTTGTTTATGCAGGCTGTGTTTGTGTTAATAGAAGGTGTTGTGTTTATTCCGCAACACGTAACTTGTTTAGCCAGCTAGCATTTTGCAGCGCTGCTCTCAGTGTGCATGTGTGTATGCAACAATGGTTGTGTGTGTTTGGGGGGGGATAGGAGAATGAATTACCGTAGTTAATCGAATACAATTTAGTGCAATAATTTAACATTAATTTGTAGGAATTCTCATGTTTATATATGGAGCGATTGACGACCTTTACCAGAAAAAACGCGTGTTTTTTCAAAATTGAAATCATTTTTTCCATGCATAGTATTATATTAAGTACAGTATCCATTTTATATATACCTATTTGTTTCATTCAGCTGGTGGCACAGGAGAGGCTAACCAGCCTCCATCAGAGGGAGCTGACCAGAGAGATGGCAGTGACACCGCTGCCACCGAAGATGCTGGACTAGGTCAGAGACAGCAAGGAGACGGACAGTCTACAGCTCATCTAGCCGCAGCTGGAGGGGCAGCAGGGGGTGGAGCTTCACAACAAGCCCCTCCCACCACAGCCAGTGCAACAAATGAAACTCAAGGGCCTGGTGTTGCTCCGTCCTCCACTGATTCATCACAGCAGCCAGCTCAGGGGGCATATCCCCCCGGCTTTGTCCCCCCTCCCTTCCCCCCAGCTCCCCCCTTCATGGGCCCCATGCCACCACCGCCAGCTTTCTTCCCTTCAATGCCACCCTTTGGCTTCATGGGAGCACCTCCTCCAATGGGAGGTGAGTGAGATAAACTTACTCAGAATGATCAGATAGGGGTTAGTGTAACTTTACAACTCTCCTATGTAGCTCTGGCATCTTAACAGAAATTTTCCCTTTAAAGTTGACTTCTAATAATATTGTATACTAAAACCTTGACATTCATAAGAAGGGGTGGTGGAGTACGCTAAAAATTGTCTCAAAATTTACTTAATAATGGCCATTTCTTCCTCGAACTGATTGTTCTCTCTCTCTCCAGCTGGTATGCCAAGTGGTGATGCCCTGAGGGCGTTGAGCGATGAAGAGCTGAAGACGCTCGAGGGAATGGAGAGAGCCAACGTGGAGGCAAGAATAGCTCTACTCAGGGACATTCAGAAGCTACTGGACACGGCGGTCACTCAGCTGAACCAGTACTCCACCGTCATGGCTGCAATGGGGTATGTGTCACAGATGGCGTAATAATATTATGGTAAAGGTCGTCACTGGCTAGCCGTATGTGGTACGGGGTCGTCTGTTGATATTGTTCCTAAGTTTCGCTAGATTGTCTCTGATAGGTTGCTGATATTATAGGCTATCCTATGTCCAATCTTGGTAAAGTTGGTAAACTTGGTAAAATTAGTAACTTTGGTGCTGTAGGCGATGGCAGCGACAAGGGTAATCTTGGTAAAGTTGGTAAAATTAGTAATTTATGTGCCGTAGGCGATGGCAACGACAAGGGTACTGTTGGTAAAGTTGGTAAAATTGGTAAGATTAGTAATCTTTGTAAAGTTGGTAAAATTAGTAATTTATGTACCGTAGGCAATGGCAGTGACAAGGGTAATCTTGGTAAAGTTGGTAAAGTTAGTAATTTTGGTGCCGTAGGCGATGGCAGCGTCAAGGGTACTATTGGTAAAGTTGGTAAAATTGGTAAAATTAGTAATCTTGGTAAACTTGGTAAAATTAATAATTTTGGCACCGTAGATGGCAGTGGCAAGGGTAATCTTGGTAAAGTTGGTAAAATTGGTAAAATTAGTCATTTTGGTGCCGTAGGCGATGGCAGCGACAAGGGTAATCTTGGTAAACTTGGTAAAATTAGTAATCTTGGTAAATTTGGTAAAATTAATAATTTTGGTGCCGTAGGCGATGGCAGCGACAAGGATACTGTTGGTAAAGTTGGTAAAATTAGTAATCTTGGTAAACTTGGTAGAATTAATAATTTTGGTGCCGTAGGGGATGGCAGTGACAAGGGTAATCTTGGTAAAGTTGGTAAAATTGGTAAAATTAGTAATTTTGGTGCCATAAGCGATGGCAGTGACAAGGGTAATCTTGATAAAGTTGGTAAAGTTGGTAAAGTTGGTAAAATTAGTAATCTTGGTAAAGTTGGTAAAATTAGTAACAATTATTTTGTTGATATCAATATGTGATGTCTTCTCTTTACTTTTTCTGCAGGTCGTCTGGTGTCGCAGCTGGTCCTGGTTTCCCTGGCTACCCAGCCCCTCCCCAGTCCCAACTACCCGTTGGCACGACCACTGTGCACACTACTGGCTCTGGTTCCAGCACCAATCCTGTACCATTATCCACGGCAACCGAGGAACAAGGGGGCGGAGCTTCGAGTAGCTCGGGCGCACCTCCGGCATCCACACCAGCCTCTCCGTCGGCAACAAACTCTTTAGGTGGTACCACTGCCACTAGTAGTAGCAATAGTAAGAGAACTGGCCTCTTTCAATCTCAAAGTAGCTACTCCAGTGCCTCTCAGCCTCTCTTAGATGAACCGCAAGGCTCCTTTGCCTTCTCTGCTCGTTCTCTTAGCATTGCTGCGTCGGCAGACGGAGAGGCTCAGGAAGAAGAGGCACAGGAGCAGTCCGAAGAGGAGGAGGTGTCTACGCCACAGACGAGCGCCCACTCGGCAAACTTTGCCATTGGCGGCGGCGGGGAGGAGGAAGAGGAGGACGTTAGTATGATGGAGATTCGTCAGAGGAGATTACAGAGGTTTCACTCGTCACCCGTGTCACCGGCCCCCCTCCTTGGACAGGATAGTAGCGGAGGAGGGAGCGGTTCGTGTGGAACGAAGGGAGAAGAGGCAGGGGAAAGTGGCACAGCTAGTGAAAGTAGAGATTGAGAATATTATAATAATATACTGAGAGGTCAATTGATATCGCATTCAAAGATATTATAGGGAATTTTTTTCTTTTCCAGTAAAAATTATTATTATGCTGATCTTTGGTTCAGTTGAATAACTATATATGTCACAGTGTGATGGTATCACGTGTATTGTACATGTGTTAGTATTATAATTTTGATGCACCCAATTCAATACTGCACTATGATGCTTATTATACTATTATGCTAACATGCTTTTGTTTATCAAACTGTCTTCACTTTCTCGGTAACTATGTCAATGGTTCCTGCCAGTGTCTGATTATGAGCAAACTAGTACTTGAATTGAATCGATATTTCATTGCTTGTGGTGTGGCAATATCCTTGACCTTGATAATAATAATTATTATTATATTGATCACTCTACTAATTCTTGTAGTAGCTGATAGTGGCACAATAATAATTAAACCACAATAATATCACAATGCTAATAAGTAATGACAATATTGAACATCACAAGAAACTCCATGCATGTGGTCCAACATACTACAAACACAAAAAATTGATAATAAACGACTCAATACTCAGTAACTAGCCTAGCTAGACGACCTGTGGAGCACTACCATAACCATCCCTCATGATCTTGTAAGTCCCAGAAACCTTGCTCAATATGTTGATGTGACTCTCAAACTGGAAGAATTTATCCGACCAGCGAGGACAGAACAGCGCCAAGAAGAAGACGTTTATGAAGAGATCAAACACGAGAATAATTGTCCGTAGGACGACGTAACGAAACACTGGATTGGCCGCAAATGCCAACAGGACAGCAGCAGGGAGGTAGCAGAACCACACCACGTAGATGACAGAGAGGACAAGGTAGAGTTTTAGTTTTGTAGGGCGATTCTCGATGAGGTACATCTGTCTCATCCCGTAGAGAGAGTAGAGGAGGACAAAGATTCGATAGAGAAGGTAGATGCCGCCAACCCAGGACTGGAAAGGGTGCTCCACTTGAGTATTTAGGGGATAGACTTGTTCCTTTACCTGTACATGTATAATGATTATAATTATAATGAGAGTTCACTTAAATGTGAGTTCTGGTCTGGTGCAAATCTGACATCACGAATAAAAGTTTGCACAAAGAATATCTTGATCTGTGTAGATCTTGTGATGGGAGCCATAAATTATGTTACACCCTAGGCTTGTGTAAGTAAGGGTTGAGCTCTGAACAAACACATAACAAACTAGCAAAGATTGAGATTTCAGGGCTGAGGGAAATCAATTGAAGTTCAGTTTTACAAACACTGCGTGCATGAGTAAATGTTGTTAAAAGCAACAATGAAGGTGAAATTAGGTCCTCGGATATTGCAGCACACAATAGCCTTCTCCCTAAGCCCCCCCCCCCCCCCCCCCCCCAATACTGGGATGAGGTTATAATATACCACGCATGCAACAAAAAGTACGGTACATGTACATCATCACATGGTATAATACACATGTACATGTAAATGTATACGGTACTTACCACCATCCAAATGAAGTATATTCCAGACACAAAGATATACACTCCCCACACTACAGACGTGAGTTTCTTCCAGCGAATCGTGCACGTTGTCACCTGCCAACCCTTGGCGACCAGGATCAGCACAAGAATCAACAGCCAGTCAGAGAGCTGATTGAAAACCTCGCCAAAATACTTCATGGCAATCACTCCAATGCCATTGGCTGCGTAGACAGAGAAATGGATCATTTCGCAAGCAACGTGGAGGAGGTCGAGAATAAGAGAGACGGTGAAGAGATGAATGAGAAGGTGGGGAGAGTAACCCTTTCCCCCAACAAGCCTGCTGTGGAGTATGAATTGGATGACAGTTAAAATGAGGTAGAGGATTGTGAACAGCATTTCTAGGATCAGCACACCATGGAACTCGTACGGGAATTCGTAGTCAAAGTGGTCGTAATTGGGAGAGGTAGGGTCAGAATTGACTATTGTGATGTCATAGTCGAAGTACACCTCATCGCTGCCTGCCCAATCGCACGTCGCGGACGTATTTCTTGAGCAGGCAAGGATAAAGATGTAATAGAACTCGGTACTTTTTGCATTCTGTTGGCGATACGTGAAATTACTGTGGGGAACTAATTTCACATCCTCTGGCTGATTGCAAGGAGTGTGATCTCCAGGAGATGGATTGCAAGGAAGCTTTCGGATGTAGTCTTTCAATCCGCTCGCACACGCGTTGTCACCCACTATAACGCTTTGGTTCAGCTGCGTCGAGGTCATGACATCCTGGCAGGTAGCGATGGATCGATAACTGCCGGCGTTGCGATAGAAATCGTCCCAGGCGGCCTGCGGGATAAAAGCGAGCGTCATGCGCGAGTTGAAGCCGATCCAGCCGCCCTTATGGACTCTATTGGCCGCGCCGAATAGGTAGACATCTCTACCGCTCTTGACTCCGAATCTGGTCAGATAGAGGACAAGGTTTCGATTCTTGGCCGAGTAGTTCACCGATCCTTTGAGTCTCGTCGGGGTCACATGATCCAGCGAGCTTAGAATTAGAACTGCAAGAAGACTGAGGAGAAGAGAGAGCTTCTTCATCTTGACAGCTTCTTGGAAGCTTGTACTGTGCGTTGTCAGCAAATAATAGTCAGCCCCACCCCTCGTTTATCAATCACGTGTTTATGGGCGGGGCCGATATATACGTCCAGGCTAGCGTTTAAATAGGCGTAACCTCAGAGCAGCCCTGCCCCATGTCAGTTCGAGAAACAAGCAAGAGCGAGAGGTCAAAAGAAGGTGGTGGGTGGGAAAATGACTATGGAGTGTTCTGCAGATGCCATGGATGACAACATGACTCGAAATGATTTCATGCTCGACAAAACAGACTACTTCTATCAAGGTTGCTCCTGGAGTCGCAGCGATGTCATCAAAACGATGATCGACTGTCTCAATCGTTCCGACCAGCTCAATTCCAATCCTGGGGAAAACATCACGCAATGTGCTCAGTTTTGTCGCTCGTTTCGCGATACTCTGCCGCACGTCTACGGCGCCTTTAGCTGCGTATCTCTCCTCTGTTGCCTCGGCGTTTTCGTCACCTACTACACCTTTCCACGGCTGCAGCAATCCGGCTACTCTTCAAAGGTTTTTATACGCAGGTATATACACTATCTGTACATCTTCGGTACGGTAGTGAGTAAAATAGTAGTATAATAATACATGCAAGATACTAATCAGACTCCTGCATGTTTTCTATTGAAACGAGCCTCGATAAATTGGGGCTTGTAAATGTGCAATTTACACTAATTAGCAGCTCTCGCTACAGAGAGCCCAATAAATTGATTAATAAAAGGAGGTTGCCAGGGTTGTTTTGTACACATCATGGGGTCACATTAAAATATTATGGCGTTTGAATGGGTTTCCCTACAGATACAGAGGCCACCATAATTATTAGACGACCGAGACAATCTACTGTATAGTCAAATAATATTGTACTTTGCATGGTCTAGTTTGTCCCCACCGAAATAGTCAATATTACCTTGAATAGTAGGAAAAGTGGGAAACGGTAAATAGTATGGCCAGGATCGTTGTCACCGTTGCATTTTTAGCTAATATTGTCTCTATGTTCTCAATAACAATTAGCTAGCGAAGTACAGAGATGGACACAGGTGAACTAAAAATAAACAAAGTCGTGTATTCAAAAACTGCGTAAACCATAAACTGTTTATACCGACTTTTTGAGTACCCAAACGTTCTTACTGTTATTGTCGTGCAGTGTGCACAGCCAAGCATGCACAAGGAGTGATCACTCAAACTGAGCTGTATAGAAAAATAATATAGTATTTTCCACATGCATGTACAATTTGGGAGACTGATTGACTGATTTCTGAACATCCTCTATTCTCTTTTGCATAAACTAAGATTTATCCATTTGTGGTTGTTTCCTTGTTTTCTTCTCGGCAGGACTCTGATGGATATGTTGATAGCCGTGACTCACATAGTGTCATGGATAGGCCAGCTCTCCGAAGCCGAGTGCGACGCCAGGAGGAATGGATGCCGGGTCATAGGCATCATCAACGAGTTTGCACTAGTAGCGTCCAGCTTCTGGTACGTGATTCTAGCTGTGGACCTGATCAAGGCAATAAGGAACCCTTTTAGGTAAGGAGAGGGGAGAGAAGAAGACAGGAGAGAGACGGGGAGAGGGGAGAGAAGGAGACAGGAGAGAGACGGGGAGAGAGAGAGAAGGAGAAAGAGAGAAGGAGAGAGAGGTAGAGAGAGAGAGGGAGGGGGGGGGGAGATCTGTGATGATGTTATGTGGTGGGGGGGGGGGGTGACTCTATGAATATTTTCGTGTAATCATAGTATTATTAGTAATTTACCATTGCTTAGGTGCTCCTAATATAGCTAGGTTGGCTTACATTGCTTTTAAGATAGTATACACAGTTACATATCGCAGCACTTACTAGTAACAGCAGATCATGTTGGTCAGTTGTACCTCTCTGTATCTCTTTTGTATGTTCCCTAGCCAACAAAAAAAAAACTCTTTTTAGCAATGATTAGTTCCAGACCAGTCATGAATAAGATCTCACGTACAAATTGAGCATCGTAGTGAGAACACAGCCAGCTAGTCATGTAAGGCTATTGTTATTTTTTCCATGAATGCCGTCCATTTTGTAGTGTTTTTTGATAGCTTATTTGGCCTTCTGTTTCCACTGCCACGTACGGTCATGGAGTAAGTTTTCAATGCATTGTTGTGCGTATTTAATTTGCCGCTAAAGAAGAGTTTAGTATTGTAGGGTATTTCTCTCTGCTATCATAATAGACTACATGCATAATCTAAAAAATGTAATCTCTCCACCACTGGTGATTTTTGAACTCGTGTACAAGCACTCGTGCACTTGTGAGCACAACTTAGTATTTTGTGACCACACAGGCTGCACTTCTTAGACAACATGTTGCGTGTGTTCTCGATTATTTACCTCTCTCTCTCTCCGTTTCCCTCCTCTCTCTCTCTCTCTCTCTCTCTTTCCCTGCTCTATCACACACACACTCATACACATAAACTCAGTGCTCAGCCGAGCTACAAGTTGATCTATTCACTGACTGTGTGGGGATTCTCTTTACTCAGCGCCGTTGTCTTGATAGCACTATTTGCCTTGAACAACCATCCTGGAGAACCTGGTGAGTAGGAGCGAGTATATACTTGCATGAATGTAATATAATATCATTATTATGTATCGCCCACATGTTGTTGTTGTTATCGGTTGACAAGGCATGTCAGAAATATTGTTTTAGTTAGCTTTCTATAAGAAAAGAAAACGTGCACGTCTCTTTCATCCATGAAGCCGTGTACGTTATGTAAATACGCATGCATGCAGTGAGCTTGAATCACAGCCATGAATAGGGAGAGAAAGTCCAGCTGCATGGCAAGAATAGACTATAGCCTAAGACTATAGATCCAGACTGTATGTATAATGCTTATAGTATACACAATACAATCCATGTTTTCAGCTGCTGCAATGTGTTTTAGAGGCTTGCATTGCGTGATATTGTGCCTACTGGGCTCAGTAACGTCACAAACGTCACCTGAGGGCAACTGCTACGTAGCACATTCTGGGTGCCTAATTATTAACCATTGTTTTGCTTTCCCTATAGCCAGCTATAGAGTTATATAGCTATATATGGGGCTGGTACATGTGGCATGTGGCATTCCATGTGCCCTAGGTCAGCTTGTTGGTTTAGTGTCATGTGTAGCCCTTTGCCTTTGATGGCTCCTTAATCTGATTTACTGCCCACGGTACAGCCAGTGCATGGGCAAAGCCTTTTACATAACTAATTGTAACATAACCGTGTCCCCAGGCAGGCTTTACTAAATTTGTTGCACACTAATTAATAATAATATAATAATAACAGTCTTTCAGCTCAGCATGCAACATGGAAAATCTGGAATGGGGCTTGGGAATGAGACTACTTTAACATGCTGCACGATACTACTATGTATTGACCAGTGTTGGTTACCAAAATTAATAATCCTTGTTTATACTGTTCATCTTATTATAAACTTTGGGACCCATTTTAGAATGGCAACACTGAGAGACTACTATAAGTGCTTTTTCTGAAAATCCCATTGAAACACCAACATCTATTTGTAAACAAAAACATTTCCAGTATCGTATGCATGTGGCGAAAACTCAGTATGTTGGTATACAAACAGGTGATGTCCATGCGTACATACATGCACACACATACAATATTATGAGTATATCATGTGGCTCTTCTTTTGACAGACCCCAAGTATGCCAGCTCAGCTGGTGTTGAATTTTGCTAGGTATTTTAGAACCTTATTGAAGTTGCATGCCCTCCTGAATGCTTGAAGCCAGCTTTGCACTATTCGTATACTATTGTGCAGGCCCATGCAGGGCCTGAGCCAGCTACCTGCCTACAATGTATATAATGGCTACTTATCAGTGTACAATATGTGCTAGGATGTGCAGCGTAGTGGTTATACTACTAGCCTCAACACATGACACTAGTTTTGCTACATGTACATGTATTTTGTAATCATCACCTGATTCATGTTTCTCCTTGCATCATAAGCACCGTGCATGTGATATGATTATCCACTGCAGGTCAGTCCATGTTCTACTGGTGCTGGGTGTCCATTCAGAGGGAGGTTCCAGATACACACTTGTCGAGAACAAAACCATACACATTTGCGCTCGTTTCTCTCTTTCTCTACTACTTCTGGCACTTTGCTTTCCTCATCTTCTCGGTGTGTGTCCTGATAGCGGCTGCCGTGATTCTCAGAGGTCACCTTTCCTCGGCGAGTAGCGAGATCAGGAAATTTGTTCTGAAGCAAAACGCAGCTTTTGTGCTCGTTCTTGGAATCGAGGCATTTCTCATCGTACCGCTTTGGATAGCCCAGCTGAGCATAACTGCTGAACTAGAACGTCAGGTTGGTAATCAGTGCCAGCGTTTTCAGAACGAGCTCGCCATCTATACTTATTACTTTTGGTACGTTGACTTTATCCTGGCTTTCGTATTTGCCGTGGTACACAGCTCAAGGGGGACCCTGGACTTCGTTGTCTGGTTTGTAACCTTCGGTATTGGTCGCCAAGACGCCAAGGATCTTCAGTATCGACTGAAAAAGAAATTTTCCAAGAACAGTGAGGATTTGATTCAGCCACACAGGCGTAGTCCACTCATTGGGAAGAAGGATGGAGCAGTGAACCGTGCTTTGCGTAGGAATGCCATTTATTGCATCAATATCGGTATCCTCGATGCTGTGAAGCTTCACATGGACTACCAGGGGAGGATAGGAAGGGTCGGGTCGGTGCGGGAGGAATTCGTGGCTGCAGCCATGATGCAGCTTGACGAGGAACGACAGGAGGAGAGAACTGCCGAACTCTACAGAAATAATCCAAACTATCGCGAACAGAACTTGAGAAAGATCCAATTTCCCGCCCAATCTGCACTTCGTATATCGGGATTCTCTTTCGTCGATTTAGAGCCGTCCGTTTTCAGCTTGCTCAGGAATTGCTACGGAATCGATCCACGAGTCTATCGTGCGTCCTTCAAGATCAAGAATGCTTCTGACATCGAGAGCAGTGGAATGCTGGAGAAGTTCACGGAGGGAAAGAGTGGAAGCTTCTTTTACTTCACGAGAGATTTCAAGTACATCGTAAAAACGGTTACAGAAGAAGAAGAGAAATTTCTCCAAAAGATAGCCTACAGGTACTATGATCACATGAAGAACAATCCCAACAGCCTGATAGTGAGGTTCTTCGGTATGCACAAAGTCCGTCTGGCTAAAGAGCAGCGATTTATCACAGTCGTCGTCATGGACAACATATTCTACAACACTGAGCAGTTTAAGATGCACGAGAGGTACGATCTGAAGGGGTCAAGGGTCGGTAGAAGATCTGTGAAGAAGACCAGCAAGATAAGGAGGGAGTACAAAGGAACGCTGAAGGATCTTGACCTGGGAGACAAGAAGATCCGTGTTGGTGCCGACTCCAAGGCCCAACTGCTGGGACAACTCAGACGAGATGTTGAGTTTCTCATCCAGTGCAAGATCATGGACTACAGCATGCTACTGGGGATACACAACCACAGTGGTGCCGATAAGACCAACAAATCAGTGGTGAGGGAGGGATCCATCAGAGGAAGGGCTGGGGACGATTTCGTCGATGTGGAGATCCGGAATGGATCCGGTGTGACAAGCCGGACTGGAACCGGCAGCTCGTCAATGAAGAGCTTCCGAGATCGCATATCCTCCATAAAATCCAGTGGATACAACACACGATCGAATACACGTACTAGCACTGGTGACTCAACTACCGAATCGACTAGACCGCTAGTCATTGATGAGGAAGGTGATATTGTCGAGAGTCAGTTCCACCCCAGGGAGGAGCACATAACTTGGTTTAGAGAGGACTATGGTGGACTGCGAAGCAACTCACCGCTTCATCCGCTCTACAAGGAAGAGCTACAGTACCGCGGACCTAGCATCTACTTCGACAACGAACAGAATGCCACAGATGTTCCCCCGGCAACGTACTATTTTGGTATCATTGATATTCTGCAGCAGTACAACTGGCGAAAGAAGGCGGAGCATCACTGGAAGACAAAGGCGACTTGTAAGGACAAGCATGGAATCTCGTGTGTGAATGAAAGGGAGTATGGAGAGAGGTTCCTCAACTTTATGGATGAAATTTTTATGTAATGATCGAATTGTGCTGTTATAATAGTGTAATATGTGTGTATGAGTTTATGTCTTGAAGCACCATAGAAAAGACCTTGTTGTAATTATATTTCTGCACAGCTATATATCTATATATATATACCCAAATTTACAAGATAATATTTTAAGATCAGTGAGAAAAGACAAATTTAAAGCTATTGCTCACTACGGTTATGCACAGTCAGCTCGGAGAATCCAGTTCTCGGATCCATCTCTCTCTTGAAAGTTATTTGTTCACACTCTCCTATCACCACCTCTGCTGTGGTAAACACGACCATATCACCAACAACATGCCCGCCAACCACACCCCCTTTGGCATCGGCGAGAGATACGTGTAGATGACCATTTCCATCGGATAGGGTACCCACTAGAGAGACAATCTCATGTTTATCACTCAGTTCAATCATCTAGGGATGAGTAAGAGAGTGTGTGTATGTGCATATACGTAAGTGTGAGTTTGTATGATAATAATTTTGGGGATTACAATGTGGGAGTACATTATCACATATACATGTGTGGGGCACGTGCTTACGTACCAAATTTTAGCCTCATCCCCAGGCCCCTCCCTATATGCGGGGAGAAGGGAGGGGCAAGGAGACGAGGCTAAGTATGTTTGCACCCGGCTAGATTTAATGGTGACCTACATCATTTGTATTCGTTGCCGTGGCATTAGCTAGTCGGATCTTTGCCTTCTGCACACTGCCCACGCAAGTGAGGATAAAGGCGGCCTGCAGGTTGTGAAGCTTCACAAACTCCAGGAGGCAGCTTTTGATCTCCTCCCCTGGGCCAAGACGGAGAGCATAGCACTTTAGAGTGCTTGGAACGCATCTTGAAACCTGCATGTGGAAAAAATTAATGATTATTAAAATTTTATGCCCTTCCCATGTGCTAGCCACACCCCCTACAGTGGCCTATATGTTTCGTGGCGCGCCAGGCGCTATAATAATATAGATCACCGGTTGACCAGGAGATATATACCACATTTGTTTAGTAAGAAGCTACTAGCTACCAACATCATGGAATCGAAGGATAGAATCTGCAGATATGATAAAAATATGCCTCCGTACGTCGTGGATGAGACTTGCTACTTCTATCAACCTTGTGTCAACAACCTGACAGCGGAATTCGCAGAGGGTGAATTGTTAGATCGTGTGCGAGAGTGTCTAGACTACAATAACTACTCTCGGAACCACTCTCGGTGCTTTCAATTTTGCGACGGCTTTGAACGCATTCTCCCTCCCATATACGGCAGTATTAGCTGTCTCTCGGCGCTCTGCTGTTTCGGCGTATTCTTGACCTACTTCGGCCTTCCGAGACTACGAATATCGGGCTACTCCTCCAAAGTATTTCTCTACAGGTGCGTAGGTAAAATTACAATATTTAATTAATATACACCGAATATGGCGTGCCTATCGTGCGGAGGTGCTTTGATATTATTTTAAGCTGAACTTGTCTGCAATTACAATGGTGCAATAAATTAAACTTGGTATGATTATCTGTGGGCCAGGCTCATCCATAATTATACTATGATAAATTATTTATTAAAATTAATTATATAGGACTCTTATGAACTTAGTGATCGCACTGGGTCACATCGTTGCAATGATTTTCCAACTCTCGAAGGCCGAGAGTGGCAACACTTTGACTGGCTGCAAAGTGATCGGAGTGATCAATGAGATCGCACTCATTGCTTCCAACCTGTGGTATGTGATGCTAGCAGTGGACCTCCTCAAGGCTATCAGGAACCCCTTCAGGTGCAAATAATGTAAAGTAGCTAGGGCTACACTATAATTAAATTAGCTGCATGCTCCTTAATTAATGGACATAATGATCAGCACATGTATAAAGGGGATAATTATTTAAATTTAAGTTATTTAATTCTGCATGCATAGTTTAAATAATGATATTTACACTTGTAGTTCTCAGCCGAGCTACAAACCGCTGGCTCATCTAATAGTCTGGGGCTTCTCTTTCACTTGTGGTGCAGTGCTAACGATTCTCACCCTCAAAGAAGTTCCAGGAGCGGCAGGTATACAGCTACTCTAGAGTATTACAGTTTATTTACACATGCATGTGCACACAAACAAAGCTACTGTAGTATTCACTGCAGTTTATATAAATCAATTTATTATTCAGCCACAAATAATTATACCATCATGATGGTGAGTCCCACGACATGCAGTTACTGTCTTGCTTATGGTGTACAAGATGTCATAATAATGTTCTATACCAAATAGCCCTGTTGTTGATAGCTGAGATCCCGTATGAAAAACATTGTTAGATAATACCCCAGTAAGCATGTGTACTACCTGATAATCTGACTATAAGTTTGTACTTTCAAATATGAGAATGAAACAACTATAAATAAAGGTTGTTTTTCTTATAACGAGCCACAACAAGGGCCAATCATTTAACTACTACCCTACCCAGAATCTCTGCGAAGTAACTATACAATGATAATAAACTGTGACACTATAGCTTAACTGCACATGCCACATAATACCCATTATTCCATACATATTATATAGGTCAGTCCATGTTCTATTGGTGCTGGGTGGGTACAGCTATCTTTTCTGATCAAAATTTTGATGATAAGAGGAGAAAGATAGTGGTCAATTTTGCTGCAGTTACTCTCTCTCTTTACTACTTCTGGCACTTTGCATTCTGGATCTTCTCTGTGTGTGTCCTGATAGTAGCTTTCTGGATTCTCAGAGGACACCTGGCAGCTAGCAGTGAGACAAGGAAATTTGTCTTGAAGCAGAATTTCTACTACGTACTCGTGCTTGGAATTGAGACATCCCTCATTATACCAATATGGATAGCTCAGCTATCCATAACAAAACAAAGGATTAGTTCCCGCGGTGATTTCTATAAAGACTACCACAGATATTATCCATATTATTTCTCTTACATTGATCTGGGATTGGCGATTGCATTTGCTGTCATTCACAGCTCAAGAGGAATAGTTGATCTTTTAGTCTGGCTCGGAACATTCACAATCGGTTATGCTGACATGAGAGAACTATGCTGGCGAATCAAAAGGAAATACAAACGTCTGAAAGATCCTGATGGCTTTGTTTCTTTACATTCTCACAGCCCACTGATTGACAAAACAGAGAGCACAGTTGACAGAGCGCTGCGTAGAAATGCCATGTATTGCATCAACATTGGCATTCTTGATGCTGTAACACTCCACATGCAGCACCAGCAGAGGGTGGGGAAGGTAGGGCTTGTGGACGACTCCTTTGTTGCTGCAGCCATGATGCAGTTCGATGAAGAGAACCAGCAGCAAGCGACAGCTGAGCTGTACAGGAATAATCCAAATCACCGTGAACAGAGTCTGAGAAAGATCCAGTTTCCACCTTCTTCGGCTCTTGGTATAGCTGGATTTTCTTTCATTGATCTAGAGCCATCAGTTTTCAATATGCTCAGAGATTGCTATGGCATTGATCCGCATCAGTATCGTGCATCATTCAGGATCAGAAATGCAGCTGATATCGAGAGCAGTGGAATGCTGGAGAAGTTCACAGAGGGAAAGAGTGGAAGCTTCTTTTATTTCACGAGGGATTTTAAGTATATCATCAAGACGGTCACGGATGAGGAAGAGAAATTTCTCCAAAAGATAGCCTACAGGTACTATGATCACATGAAGAACAATCCCAACAGCCTGATAGTGAGGTTCTTAGGACTTCACAAGGTTCAATTGGCAAAGGAGCAGAGGTTTATCACGGTTGTCGTCATGGAGAATATATTCTACAACACTGAGCAATTCAAGATGAATGAGAGATACGATCTGAAGGGGTCAAGGATCAGTAGGAGGTCTGTGAAGAAGACCAGCATGATAACGAGGGAGTATAAAGGAACGCTGAAGGATCTTGACCTGGGAGACAAGAAGATCCATGTTGGTGCCGACTCTAAGGCCGAACTGCTGGGACAACTCAGACGAGATGTTGAATTTCTCATCAAGTGCAAGATCATGGACTACAGCATGCTACTGGGGATACACAACCACACCGACGATGAGAGATCAAGAGTGAAAGTAAGGGAGGGCTCCATCAGAGGCTTGGGAGATAGCTTTATCGATGTGCAGATTGAAAAAGAAGGTGAGAAGAAGCACACTGTGAGAGCAGATGCCGCTACCATGAAATCATTCCGAGGTCGTCTTTCATCAGGCAAATCCAGCGGATACAACACTAGATCGAGTACACTTGATTCCATCGACGAAAGTGGTGATATTATGGAAAGCCAATTTCACACCAAAAAACCACAGATTGCCTGGTTTAGGGAAGACTATGGTGGGCTTCGTAGTTCCTCCACCTTGCATCCCCTCCATAAAGCAGAGGTCCAACTTCACGAATCAAGTCTTGAGGAGCAAGCTACTGCTGAGGTGCCTTCGGCAACCTACTACTTTGGAATTGTGGACATTCTGCAGCAATATAACTTACAGAAGAAGGTGGAGCATCACTGGAAAACCAAGGTGGCTTGTAAGGACAAGCATGGAATCTCGTGCGTGAATGAGAGGGAGTATGGAGAGAGGTTCCTCAACTTTATGGATGAAATTTTTGTGTAATGATCAAATAATACTATTATAATAGTGTGTATATTAATTTTGCGTATGAGTTTATGTTGTGAAGCATATAGAAGTTATTATTTCTGCACAGCTATATTATATTGACCCAAATTTACAAGATGATAATTATTAGAATCAGTGAGAAGAGATAAACTTAAAACTATTGCTCGCTACGGTTATGCACTGTCAGCTCGGAGAAGTCAGTTCTTGGATCCATCTCTCTCTTGAAAGTTAATTGTTCACACTCTCCTATCACCACCTCTGCTGTGGTAAATACGACCATATCACCAATAACATGCCCGCCGACCACACCCCCTTTGGCATCCGAGAGAGATACATGTAGATGACCGTTGCCATCGGATAAGGTACCACAATCTCGTATCTGTCACTCAGTTCAATCATCTAAGGATGAGTGAGGGAGTGTGTGTATGTGCGTATACGTAAGTGCATGTGAGAGTTTGTATGATAATAATTTTGGGGATTACAATGTGGGAGTACATTATCACATAATATACATGTGTGGGGCATATATTTATATTACGTGCTTACGTATCAAGTTTTAGCCTCATCCCCAGGCCCCTCCCTATCAGGGGAGGCGGAACAGGGGGGGCAGGGGGGGCAATCGCCCCCCCCAAAGTTAAGATCAGTGGGCCTTGCCCCCCCAAAACTGGATGGCTAGAGTTAGACCTACATTATTATTCTGATGCATGTATACTGATTTCTAGCAACTCACCTACTATAATCAATTCAAAGTTCGTTGAACCAAAAAATTCTAAATTATGTAATAGCCATATGCATGAAGGTGGATCTAACTAGCTAGCTACAAGCTCTGTTTATTGAACTGTACTAAATATATGACATTTGTTATAAAACTTGTGGGTGCCTGACTGCCCCCCCAAACTGACCTACCCTCAGCCGCCCCTGCCTATGTGCGGAGAAGGGGGGGACTGGGACGAGGCTAATAATTATGTTTGCACCTGGATGGATTTAATCGTGACATACATCATTTGTATCCGTTGCCGTGGCATTAGCTAGTCGGATCTTTGCCTTCTGCACGCTGCCCACGCAAGTGAGGATAAAGGCGGCCTGCAGGTTGTGAAGCTTCACAAACTCCAGGAGGCAGCTTTTGATCTCCTCCCCTGGGCCAAGACGGAGAGCATAGCACTTTAGAGTGCTTGGAACACAGCTTGAAACCTGGAGCAAAATTGTTATTCATTATTATGGTAGTCAACTACTACTAAGTGATGTCCATTTATAGCTACCTTCCCTGCCATCCCGGATCCCAATGCTGACGTGGTCGGCATGTGTGCGTGTTTATTGAACAGCGGCGGCGCGCGCGGAGCCTGAGAGTGCCAGGATAAGGACATTAGTGACTTTCATAGCGTATTAGCATCATGGCGTCGAACTGGAGTTGTAACTGGAGTGATATCGACTATCTGAAAACATACGTGGTACAAAACGTTTACTATTTCTACCAACCGTGCGTCACGGATTTGGGCGAACGGTACAATCACATAAACGAGTGTCTGGTTTGCAACCGTAATCTGAGCAACCAGCCTGAGACTTTGCGGTGTTCTCAATTCTGCGACAAATTTGAGTCCGTTCTCCCTCCCATCTATGGCAGCATTAGCGCTCTCTCCGTGCTGTGCTGTGTGGGCGTGTTTTTGACCTACTTCGGACTCCCAAGATTGCGACGATCTGGATATTCATCCAAAGTATTCCTCTACAGGTGCGTAATATTATAGCAATTATAGTAGTGATAGTAAAGCACTGTTTAATAATAATAACGTGCAGGACTCTTGTGGATTTAGTGATTGCACTGGGTCACATCATTGCGGCGATTTTAAGTCTTTCGAAGGTTGAGTGTGACAACGCTTTGATTGGCTGCAAAGTGATCGGAGTGATCAATGAGATCGCACTCGTTGCTTCCAACCTCTGGTATATGATGCTAACCCTGGATCTATTCAAAGCCATAAGAAATCCTTTCAGGTAGATCTAGCTCAGTCATGCAGCCAGGCTCTTAAATGCATGATTAATCAGTGCATACAGTTACTATGATTATTATGCCATGGATGCATACATGCACTTGTGTAGTTCTCAGCCAAGTTACAAACTATTTTCTCATCTGATAGTCTGGGGGTTCTCCTTTACTTGTGGAGGTGTACTAGCAATATTGACATTAAATCAAGTTCCAGGAGAAGCAGGTGAGCCATTTATGCATAGTAGCTAGTGCATGCATGCATGGTGCGTAAGAGTCCCATGACTGTATTATACTTTGATGCTGAATAATAATAGTATGACATGCTCAATAGCCATGTTGTTAAAAATAAACCCTAATGTTTGGGACCCTGATGGATAACACAGTATTGAGGTGTTGTAAATCATCGAGGGGATGAACCTCCCATGACTCACAGCACAGTAAGCATGATATTGTGTACAAGTAACCAACTAAAGTTATTACTTTCATATCTAAGGATGATAAAACAATGATAATAACATGTTGTCTCATAATATTATTGAGCCAACCACATGCAACAATAATGTTTATGACTACCCAGAATCTGTATGCACATACCGGTATTGAATATATAATATTATTATGGGGTTTACTAATTCTGGCACCACGTATTTATGAAAAGTATGATAATTATTATAGGTCAGTCAATGTTTTTCTGGTGCTGGGTGGGTACATCTATCCATTCTGGATCATTCCAGAGCAAGGAAACAAGGCTCGTGGCCAGTTTTGCTGCAGTGACTCTCTCTCTTTACTACTTTTGGCACTTTTCTTTCTGGATCTTCTCTGTGTGTGTCCTGATAGCAGCTTTCTGGATTCTCAGAGGACACCTGGCAACTAGCAGCCAGACAAGGAAATTTGTCCTGAAGCAGAATTTCTTCTATGTACTTGTGCTTGGAATTGAGACATCTCTCATTATACCAATATGGATAGCTCAGCTGATATTTACTAAGGCGGAAGTGAGCAGGCGTCGACCACTGGACTACAATGAATACTATCCATATTATTTCACTTATCAGGAGCTGGGATTAGCTATTGCATTTGCTATCATTCACAGCTCAAGAGGGATTGTTGATCTTATTTTATGGCTCGCAACATTCGCAATTGGTTGTGGCGATATGAGAGAACTCTGCTGGCGAATCAAAAGGAAATACAATAGTCTTAAAGATCCTGATGGCTTTGTTTCTTTATATTCTCACAGCCCGCTGATTGACAAAACAGAGAGCACAGTTGACAGAGCGCTGCGTAGAAATGCCATGTATTGTATCAACATTGGCATTCTTGATGCTGTAACACTCCACATGGAGCACCAGCAGAGGGTGGGGAAGGTAGGCCTTGTGGATGACTCCTTTGTTGCTGCAGCCATGATGCAGTTCGATGAAGAGAACCAGCAGCAAGCGACAGCTGAGCTGTACAGAAATAATCCAAATTACCGTGAAGAGAGTCTGAGAAAGATCCAGTTTCCACCTTCTTCTGCTCTTGGTATAGCTGGATTTTCTTTCATCGATCTAGAGCCATCTGTTTTCAATATGCTCAGAGATTGCTATGGCATTGATCCGCATCAGTATCGCGCTTCGTTCAGGATCAGAAATGCAGCTGATATCGAGAGCAGTGGAATGCTGGAGAAATTCACAGAGGGAAAGAGTGGAAGCTTCTTTTACTTCACGAGGGATTTTAAGTATATCATCAAGACAGTCACGGATGAGGAAGAGAAATTTCTCCAAAAGATAGCCTACAGGTACTATGATCACATGAAGAACAATCCCAACAGCCTGATAGTGAGGTTCTTAGGACTTCACAAGGTTCGATTGGCAAAGGAGCAGAGGTTTATCACAGTTGTCGTCATGGAGAATATATTCTACAACACTGAGCAATTCAAGATGAATGAGAGATACGATCTGAAGGGGTCAAGGATCAGTAGGAGGTCTGTGAAGAAGACCAGCATGATAACGAGGGAGTACAAAGGAACGCTGAAGGATCTTGACCTGGGAGACAAGAAGATCCATGTTGGTGCTGACTCTAAGGCCGAACTGCTGGGACAACTCAGACGAGATGTTGAGTTTTTCATCAAGTGCAAGATCATGGACTACAGCATGCTACTGGGGATACACAACCACACTGACGATGAGAGATCAAGAGTGAAAGTAAGGGAGGGCTCCATCAGAGGCTTGGGAGATAGCTTTATCGATGTGCAGATTGAAAGGGAAGGTGAGAAGAAGCACACTGTGAGAGCAGATGCCGCTACCATGAAATCATTCCGAGGTCGTCTTTCATCAGGCAAATCCAGTGGATACAACACAAGATCGAGTACACTTGATTCCATCGACGAAAGTGATGATATTGTGGAAAGCCAATTTCATACCAAAAAACCACAGATTGCCTGGTTTAGGGAAGACTATGGTGGGCTTCGTAGTTCCTCCACCTTGCATCCCCTCTATAAAGCAGAGGTCCAACTTCACGGATCAAGTATTGAGGAGCAAGCTGCTACCGAGGTGCCTTCGGCAACCTACTACTTTGGAATTGTGGACATTCTGCAGCAGTATAACTTGCAGAAGAAGGTGGAGCATCACTGGAAGACCAAGGTGGCTTGTAAGGACAAGCATGGAATCTCGTGTGTGAATGAGAGGGAGTATGGAGAGAGGTTCCTCAACTTTATGGATGAAATTTTTGTGTAGAGTGATATTGTGTGTGTTAATTACTGAGTGATAGTTTAATTATTATTGATTCATAGACAATGCAGGCCAGGAGGCCCATTATAATATAGTCTGATTGCTTTTGTTTGTCAAAATTACCGCCAATATTATTATTAATTTTGCGCGCCACTAACCTGAATCTGAGCATGCGCAAACTGATACGTTGATGCTGACGATATCGATTGACAAGACGCAGGCAACTGTGCACGAGTTGAAGAATGGCGCGTGTCTGTCTGGACAACAAGGACAACCTCACCCTCTACTCCATTGGCACCGAGGTTGAGTACTTCTATCAACCCTGCGTCTTTAGCGATGAAGAAGCGAGCAATACAGCGAGAAGTTGCCGCCATTGCTTCACCAACAGCAATAAGACCCTCTCTTGCGCTCAGTTCTGTGACAAATTCGGAACAGTCCTTCCCTACGTCTACTTCAGCGTTAGCCTTGTCTCCGCCCTTTGCTGCCTGGGAGTTTTTGTGACTTACTTCAGCTTTCCTCGACTGCGACGATCTGGCTACTCCTCAAAGGTTTTTCTTTACAGGTGAATTTATATGTAGTCTGGTCCTTCATTTCATTCAGCAGCTAATATAGCCTCCTAATAATGCATTGATCCTGATCAGAAAAATATCACAACCAATGTATGTGGATCACTTAGCTTTGTGATATCAAGTGTATATTGACCACTTTAAATTATTTTAATATCATAGTTTAATATTAAATTTTATTTTTATATTTAAATAGGACTCTTGTGGACTTGGTGATAGCACTGGGACACATCATTGCGATGCTTTTTGGTCTATCAAAGGCTGAGTCTAGTTCCTCGCTGATAGGCTGCAGGGTGCTCGGGGTTATCAACGAGATAGCGTTGGTTGCCTCCAACCTCTGGTATGTGATGCTTGCACTGGATCTGTACAAGGCTATTAGGAATCCATTCAGGTGCGTCAAACTATTAATTTTGTAAAGTAACTACCTGTAAACCCCTCAATGAAAGCAATAATTATTTTTTTGTTTTAATGTATCTATAGTTCTCAGCCGAGTTACAAGTTGACCTCTCATTTGGTTGTCTGGGGGTTTTCTCTTGTTTGTGGTGTTGCGCTGGTCTTACTAACTGTCATAAGATCCCCAGGAGAAGCTGGTACGTATTAATTAAAGTGTTAATACTGTTCATAGCTATAGGTACTTGAATTGGTTGTAGTAGCGTTTCATGAATGGCTTTCTACATCATTTGGCTACTATGGAATGAGTAATGAATGCACTGTATAGCAAAAGGTAGTAGCTACTACAGTTCTATAGTAGTGAGTGTACATGTCTATATAGAAAGTTGTTCAAAACATCCCACTTATGACAAATTTGATTTTCCTTTTTATCTTCCGTGTTAGCCCGAGTCACCTTCCTTAGCTAGCAGTTCTTGACAGTTATTGTAAACATCTTTGTTGGGAAGACCAGCTTAAGGCAGATAAGATGACCGTGTGTGTACTATACTACATACTCTGTGTTTTACTTTTGGGTTTAACAATGATGAATAGGGTAACTTTCAAAGGATAATATATGTTCAGATAAACCAAACCATACAATATATACAGCAGCTATGGTTGCTATTGAATGTTTTCAGAGATGCTCTACTGATTGTACTCGTAGATTTCTTGGACAGCAATAACATGTACAGAGCTACTCTCATGTGTACAATAATACAATTAGGATAATGTCATTAAGCTATAAGTATAGAGTAGCTTCGTGTATTATCGATCATGCAGAAAACTAGTGTTGCAATTGTTGATTTAGTCGTGGGAAGATATTATTAAACAACAGGTTGCATAAACAGTCCACTAATGATAAATGATCCCCTGGGGGAAAACGGAAGAGAGGGAAACAGACAGACTTCTGTGTGGACCATAATATTGCTATAATAATATTACAATGATTATTGGCAATTGGGCTTGTGGTTTTCAGTTTCCATGCATGCATAATTTGGTTGCTACCAAACATAGAATCTGAAGGCTCCATCCACAATGTCATTATTAATCCGATTATGATGAATAAGCCTTGTATTTACACACACCAATTGCCCCACATGCAGGTCAGTCCATGTTTTTCTGGTGCTGGGTATCTGTGGGCACAACGATCAATCTGAAGAGTGAGCGACAAAAATTAGTGCCCAGTTTTGCAACAACAACTCTCTTTCTTTACTACTTTTGGCACTTTTCTTTCTGGATCTTCTCTGTGTGTGTCCTGATAGCAGCTTTCTGGATTCTCAGAGGACACCTGGCAGCTAGCAGTGAGACAAGGAAATTTGTCTTGAAGCAGAATTTCTACTACGTGCTTGTGCTTGGAATCGAGACATTTCTCATTGTGCCGATATGGATAGCTCAGCTGTCCATAACCAAACACAGGATTGCTTCACTAAAACCTAACTACAGGAATTACAATACATATTATCCGTACTACTTCACCTACACTGACTTGGGATTGGCCATTGCTTTTGCGGTCATTCATAGTCTGAGGGGTACCATCGATTTCCTTGTTTGGCTAGTAACTTTCACGATCAGTTATGCGGATTTCAAGCACCTTCGTCACCGTTTGCGGCACAAATTCTCAAAGCCTCACGAAGATTGGATTATTCAGGATTTCCACAGTCCCTTTGTAAAGCAAGATAGTGCTGTCAATCGAGCTCTTCGTAAAAATGCAATGTACTGCATCAATATTGGAATTCTTGATGCTGTTACACCTGATATGGATCAACAACAGCAAATCATAGCAGAAAGAACTGGACTAGAGGATGATTCATACATTGGTGCTTCCTTGATAGAGAGTGCAGAAAATCAACAGTCTAATGAGACCGCTGAACATTACAAGAACCCAAAACACCGAGAGCAGAATTTAAGGAATATTTGTTTTCCAGTTGCTTCATCTCTCCTTGGAATCACATCCTTCTCTTTCATAGACCTTGAGCCATCTGTTTTCAGCTTGCTCAGGAGCTGTTATGGCATTGCTACACTAGACTATCGTGCATCATTCAGGATCAAAAACGCAGCTGATATCGAGAGCAGTGGAATGCTGGAGAAGTTCACGGAGGGAAAGAGTGGAAGCTTCTTTTACTTCACGAGAGATTTCAAGTACATCATCAAGACGGTCACGGACGAGGAAGAGAAATTTCTCCAAAGGATAGCCTACAGGTACTATGATCACATGAAGAACAACCCCAACAGCCTGATAGTGAGGTTCTTAGGACTTCACAAGGTTCAATTGGCAAAGGAGCAGAGGTTTATCACAGTTGTCGTCATGGAGAATATATTCTACAACACTGAGCAATTCAAGATGCACGAGAGGTACGATCTGAAGGGTTCAAAAGTTGGAAGAAGATCGGTGAAGAAGACCAGCAAGATAAGGAGGGAGTACAAAGGAACATTGAAGGATCTTGACCTGGGAGACAAGAAGATCCACATTGGTGCTGACTCCAAAACTCGACTGTTGGAGCAACTTCGACGAGACATAGAGTTCCTTGTGAGGTGCAAGATCATGGACTACAGCATGCTACTGGGGATACACAACCACAGTGCTGGTGAAAAGATTGATAGATTAAAATTGAGAAGTGTCTCACTGGAGTGCGAAAGTCAGCGTTCTGAAATTGACCATGATAATATGATTCCATTAAAAGATTTGCACAGCTCTAATCCTCAACCAACAGATTCCACAGCATCCAGTGGCTACAGTACGAGAACGAATACCATAGATACAGATCTTGATGATGGAGAAAGTCCCATTGAGCTTACCAGTACAGCTAGACAGAAGCAGATCGCCTGGTTTAGAGCAGATTTTGGGGGGCACCGAAACACCTCGGCTCTTCATCCTCTCTCACTGTTCAATGGAGGGTTCCAAGCTCATGAATCAAGCACTGGTGTCCAAGGTGCCACCACTGATGTACCCCCAGCAACCTACTATTTTGGAATTGTGGACATCCTGCAGGAGTTTAATTTGCGCAAAAAGGCAGAACATCACTGGAAGACAAAGGTTGCCTGCCAAGACAAGCATGGAATCTCGTGTGTGAATGAGAGGGAGTATGGAGAGAGGTTCCTCAACTTTATGGATGAAATTTTTGATTAGAATTTGGCTTGAAATTTTCTTGCACTACTTGGTACTATTACGTAGCACAATGTCATTATATTCTGTATCACTCCCCTCTGCACTCCCATACAGTACATGTACATGTACTTCATGAACATACAGCGCATGCGCGTCTTGGCGACTAGCGCGCGCCGCGCCTTAGTTACAAGGATGCACTCTGCCACAATCAACCAGAAAGTATGAAATGGTCGGTCGTTTTCGGTCTTATCCTCTTTTTCAAAACGATCGAGGGTGGATTGATTAGTAAGAGCTCTATTCAGAGTTGTGACTGGGGAGATAGTAATGAACCAACCACCAAAGATGGCGGTGGCTGTAAGGAGAAGTTCGTGGTCTCCATGACTCTGAAAAGTGGCCAGGTAGCTACATATTAAACTCTGATAGAAGCGCAATGATTCTTTGAATTTTGACAATCCTCCTTCCTTTGTGCTGGACTATAGGGTGAGGTGGAAGCTCTTTATGCAAATATCAATCAGGTGTATACATCTGCGGACTCAGGACCAAGCACTCTGAAAAAGCCATTTCGCATTGAAGTTCAAAAGAGCCAAACCATCACAAACTATCGGGTGTACTATCGTGGTGTAAGTCCTTTATGATAAAAAAAAGGAATGTTAAAATTAGGTTTTAATTTCAGTCTGTGAATGGGCTTCCACGTGAGCACACCATAATATTCGCTCGAGCTCGTCACTGCCGTGATGGGTGGTATGATAAGCATCTCTCCTGTGGTAAGCAACAATCGCTTGACCCCGATGAAGATTTTGCCTGGGATAGTCAAGTAAGTCTATCATTATTTATACGTCAACAACAATTCAATAGTGGGGCATGATTATGGTGCAATGTTTGTTTATATTATTATGTGTACCCGTTCTGTAGGGATTTTGTTGCAAGTGTTCGTCATACAAAACGGAAATCAGGAGACCCAAAGGTTTCTGTCTTGGCATTGGTGACTGGGGTAGGACCAAGTTCTCCACTGGGTACACTACATATCACCCTGGAAGGAAGATGAATTTCGGTTCTTCAGCTCACTGTATGAGAATGGATGATCTTTGGTAACCGCAAGCATGTCCACTAGTGCTAGGTACATGCAGCTGCTCATAATTACCCCTATTTTGTTTGTCTAATAATCTATAGGTATGATGTGTATGACGTTGAGCTCCCCATGATGCTCTACAATATCACTGTCAGGCTTCTGCAGTATGAGGGAAAGGCTGTGGACGTCGAAACAGGTGCAGAGATGACAAACTGGACGACCATTTCAACATTCTTTCTTACACCTTCAAAAACAATGGGCAGATCTAAGGATGGCAAGGTTAATTGTAGCGTGCTAGCAATACCAATAGCTACTACTGTCTATTGAGTTTACCCTTCATTCAAATTAATGGTGGCTCAGGTTGTAGTTGAGCTACAAGGTGACTTAGTTGGAGCAAATGGGCCACAAGATTTCTCTGTGAAGAAGCTACTCATCCCATCCCTTAAAGTGTGGAAGTTTGAAGAAAATCCAGAGCCTCCTGCAGCATACACTGTATGCCAATCATAATTATTATTAATGATAAGGATAATAATACTATTATTATACTTTATAAGAATGGCCCTGGAGACTGGTTACTTGTTGATGATCACTTGGTTGACTTGAGTGGACGACAGTGCAATAAAGTGGGTGTGTCTTACACTGGATTCAAGAGGCAGAATTCCCCCTGTGATAAACCAGAGCACTCGTAAGTGTAGCTATACTTGCCTGTGATCCAGTCCATGAATTTATATGCATAAAAACAATTTCAGATGCTTCACTAACCAGCCTCTTCAACTTTGGAGACATGATGATGTAAGAATTAGGTCTAGCTATTTAATTTAGATCCTCGTACTTTTTCTAAATTTCTACTAGAAATGACCCTGAGGATGTAAGTGAATGCTAAAATATTATTATACTGACCATGCAGGAGCTGAGAAATGCTGGCAAGCCTGGCTACTACATGGTGCACAACTTTGGCCAAGTCCATCCCTCCACTCATGTAAACAATCACTCCTTCATTCTACGATTCATCCACACCGATCTTCATAACTCATTTGTGACATTTCGGATCGATGCCTCGGACATAGTCTTTGTCTACAATGCTGCCAGGGGACGCATTGTTGATGCCTATGCGACAAATTTTACAGCAGTGAAGGAAGTTGGGTATCTCTTCGTGGAGGTGGAGAATACTGGGCAGCTAGAATCGGAGTATTCTGTTGTTCTGTCCGAGTGTCTCGGTCGTAAGAGTACACCATCTAAAGTTGTCAGCATTTTGCCGGGACAAATTGCTAATGTGTCATTCAGTCTTCAGTCATATAAGACGAAAGGAGAAAATTCACTTTGTGAAGGTGTGTAGCATTTCACTGTTACCACAACTCGATAGCTAATGCTGTCTTAGTTCTGATCAGTTCTTTTAACTTTTTGTACTATAGTTCAGCTGTATGATCAAGCTTTCAACTTGCTGGGAACAACGAAAGTAGATGTTACTGTCAGAGGAGCTTGCTTTTGTTTTGGAGAATGTGGCTGTATCGTGAGTGCATACCATCATTACTAAAATTATAATTCGATTAACTTTTATCCCTACAGTGTGGAAATGAAACTGGTTCAATTGGTAATAGCACAGCATTACCCTGTCCAACACCCCCTCCTGTGATCGTTCACAAGTCCAACCTTGCTCGAGACATTTTCTTTCTTGTTTTGGAGTCGATTGGAATACACGGGATAGTGGGATTCTGTGGAGGAAGTCTCCTGGTGCTCGGCTGCATGAAGCTGATGTGCGGTGGTGTTTTCTGCTGTAGGAAGACAAAAGCTCAGGAGCATTATGATAGCCTCATTAAGAAAGGGGTTGACCCCAAATGTAAGCATAATTGAAACTTTAGCCTCACTTTGTCACAAGGTGGTGACCTCATATTACCAACATTAAATTATTAAAATTTCACGATATTGATTTGCTTGATATTGTTCTATTAATTTTAGCTCCCTTGCTGGTGAAGTGTACAGAAGAATGCAGAGGAGCCAAGGCTGCAAAGGCAAGGTATAAACGAAAGATTGATCGACTGAAGAAGATCGGAAAAGATCCTGGCTTGCTGGATGACTGGAGAAATACATCCTATGTATGCGGCTGCCGAGACGAGTAAGACCCCCTTTAATTATGTGAGTGATTATTATTACCATACTTGATCACAGGTTGGCTGATATTAGATTTACATACATACTCAAGGCCTTGTGCTTTTTCTACTTCTGTTTCTTTCTTCCCTTCATTTGGCTGGGTAAGAAGATCTGGTGGGGTGTCTTCAAGGACACCGCTGCCAAGAAGGAAGCAGCAAAGAAGGCTGTACTCAATCAGGCAAAGAAGAAACGGAAACTGGAAAAGTATGGCATCATCGACATAGCTGCTGAACTGAAGAATATCGAGAAAGAGCGAGATGAGCTGAGAGGGGAAGGTGGTGACAAAAAGCAGCAAGATGATACCACTTCTGACCACCAAAATGCAGAGATGATGCGTAGTGCCGGCGAAGATGTGAAGCAGACTGTGGCTGAAAATGTTGGCTGTGAGACACTTAAGGGTGGTGGAGATAAAACTAACAGCAACTCAAAGGAGGATGGAAAGAAGCAACAACCTAAAGCAGATAAGAATAAGAATTCAACGGCAAAGTCTGATAGAAAGGAAACGAAGGAAAACGTGGACCTCAAGAAAGAGAAACAGTCAATGGGTAAATCTGTGATGGGGAGTAAGGGTACAGAGAAAACTGTACAGCTAAAGAAAGAGAAACAGTTAGGAGAAGGTGTGAGAGAAAGGAAAAATACAGATGAAAAGCCAAAGAAGAAAGGAGAAGGTGTAAAGTCAAATAATCTGGTGAAGGGTATGGAGAAAAATGTAGACCTAAAGAAGGAGAAACAGTTAGGAGAAGGTGTGAGAGAAAGGAAGAATACGGATGAAAAGCCAAAGAAGAAAGGAGAAGGTGTAAAGCCAAATAATCAGGTGAAGGGTATGGAGAAAAATGTAGACCTAAAGAAGGAGAAACAATTAGGAGAAGATATGAGGCCAAATGATCAGAAATGTGAGAGAAGGAAAGAGCAACCTCTGAAAAAGGAGAGCCCTGGATACAGAGAGGGCTCTAGAGCTCAAGAGAGAACCACAGGGAGAAGTGCTGTAGATAGCGGGATGAAATCAAGCAAGCAGAGCTCACCATCTAAGAGTCGAGATGACAAAGGGATGCGCGAGGGTTCTAAAATCCCAAAAGGGCCTGGAAAATCTGCTATGAAAACAAAGGAGTTGAGAACATCCCTGAGTGCAAAGTCTACAGCTGCATCACATGGTTATGCACAACATGGAAGACCCCAGTCTTCAGCAAAAAGTGAAGAATCGCTCTCACCAATACAGAAGGAAGTTTCTCATGCGAGTAAAGGATCAGAGGCTTCAAATACGAAGCTGAATGATGATACGATCACCAAATCAGAATCAGCCCATGAAGGTAAACAGGACAGTCACACTTCTCTGGCATCAGCTGATCATCATGATGATAAATCAGACGATAAAGTGGAAAGTTTGTCTGCTGAAAAATCCATCTCCTCACAAGAAGGCAGTCCCAAGAGAAAGGCATCTGCAGATGATATCAAATCGGACACTAGCAGCAAGAATTTGGAACCCAAACCAAGTAATGCCTCCCTAGACTCTCATTCAGATCACGGCAGTAAGCAATCTCTTGATGCAGGGGAGGAAAATAAGCCCATCCACTCTGACAGGTCCGAAGTTGCCGACCCTGTACTTTCCCAGCATTCTGACAAGACGATGAGATCTCACCATTCTGAAGCAACTCCGAGTCAACAGCCAATCTCCTCCCAGCACTCTAGATCTACTGGTACTCTGCCTAGAGCTGGCCCGGGTGAAATATCTGGTGGTTCTGACAATGACTTGAAACGTAGTATCAGTCGAGAGAGCTCTGTTAGAGTACAGCGAGTGAGCTCTGATCAATTTGCTGTGCGTTATCTCTCGGAAGGACGTATATCGGTCACGATGCAGTCCAGCCATCACAGCTGTGACAGTGACACTCGAGCAGCACACTCTCGAAGTGAGGTGGAATTTAGCAAACGCCATCAGTCAGGCTCTAGTGTGGAAAGACGCTCACTAAGTGTGAGTGCACTGATATCACCAAAGAGTAGCAGCAGTAGTAGAATCAGCACATACAGTGACCCACCTCTGACTGCTTCATCATTCAACTCCTCCAGTACTGCCTCCACGCGGTCCAGTTCCGATTCCACAAACACTGATTCAAAGAAATCGACAGCCTCTAGTTCCGCAAAATCCGATTCTACCAGCTCAGCGGCTTCAAATTCCTCCAGCGACTCTGCAACTGGTAGCAACAGTTCTAGTTCAGCGTCAGGGCAGACGTCGTCTTCTTCTTCTAGTGACCTCACTAGTAAAAGTGGCAACAGTCATAGAACTTCATCCAGCCAATTGCTAGAATCTGTTGTTTCAAGCATGATACCATCAGGAAGCAAGCATAGTGAGAAATTTGATGAACTTCTAGAATCGGAATCAAACACAGTGTCATCTCACCACTCAGAAGCCGAGTCAAGATCTGAAACTGCCCACTCTGATGAAAATGAAGAATATCACGATGACAAACATACTTCAAATAGTGGCAGTGAGCAAGATTCAAGTGCTGAGTCATCAAATGGAAGCGGCCAGGAATCGCACAGTGAGATAAGTAGTAGTGAGAGTCAGGAGAGCTACACCGGTACCAGCAGCTCTAGTCAGCAGTCCACTACCACGTACTTCTCTAGTTATAGCGGTAGTGAAGGCTCAATCTCTCGGAGCCATTCAGAATCAGGATCAGCTGCAAGATCCATGAGTAGTGTAAGTGCAAGCTCATCACAATCATCACATTCTAGAAGTACAAAATAAGGGATTCTTGTATATTATTACATGCACTGCCACCTCATTATTAAAATATTATCAATATATAGACAAAACAAGTATGTTTGATGTAACAATGATGGGATAATGTGCATGAGTACAGTTAGGTATTAAGGACACTGATTGTCTGAAAAATATTTTTCGTTAGATTATGAACTACATTTTTGTCTTTGTTCCAGAGTAGATAATAATATACAAAGAGTATGTATAATAATATTATCTACTCTTGCTAGATTAGGCCAGTAGTAATAATATCCTTGTTTCCCGTCACCATCAAGATGCCAAGAGTATGCGGGCGGGCGGTTATTATCTATTATTGCCTAAAAAATTATTATTCATAGGCCACAATACTGCAGAATTATTATACGACTGCTTCCTCCATGAATATCATTAAGGGCCACCTGCTAATGAGATTCATAAGCCTGAAAATTCAATAATAATTGTAGATGCGGTGGCCTAGAAAGGATGCGGGCGGGTGACAGGAAACAAGGAATCTACAAAGCTTGGCCTTATAAGCTACATTTTGGTCTTTGTTCCAGCTCCATATCTATTACCGTTAACGAAATACGTTTTTTGGTCTGAGTACAATCATACATGTAAGGTTGTCTTTGAAGAAGCTTGGTAGTGTATACTATGGCATAGTTCCTGGAGGGCACAAAAGATGCGCTCTGCTACAAGTTCAGAAGACTCACGATTGGTCAGAATTGTTGTGCCGTGTGCTGTGTGCACAAACAAGCTTACTTGTGAAAAAAAAATAAATAAAAATAGTCCCAGTCATCCCTCCCCCTGGGCCGAGTGGCTGCAGCTTCGGTGATCCGTATGGAGTGACACTGTGGACATTACCGCAGGCATGCTTCCAGGGATGGGGGAGGAACCTGGGCGACCCCTAAGCCATACACGGACTATAATATTATAAGAAAATTGAAAAAATAATATTCTTCGTTGCATAATATAGTATAATTAGTAACTATATATACAAATCACTAAGATGAGACTAGTAGATTCATGAATTTCTGCTGAAAGGAGGGTCCAAGTAGAGAGTTCAGATCAATGCTCTTGGTTTCTGGGGCAACTGCTCCAACATCCTCCACTGGTGTGATGGGCGTGGCTAGCTTCGTCACATTAACGGTCGTCTTCAACCACTCAAATAGAATCTGCACCTTCCTGAAAAACAAAATAATTAATGATAACAAGCGAAGTGAAATAGTGGACCTCCAACTGACCAATCAGATTCCTGACCTACTTTACCTTACAATACCTACATTACCGTATAATTGTAACAAATACTGTGATCCGATTGGTCACTCAGAGGCCCGAGACTGTGATAAACGAAGTGAAATAGTGGACCTCCAACTGACGAATCACATTTCTGACCTACTTTACCCTACAATACCTTACAATACCTACATTACCGTATAATTGTAACAAATATAATTATACTATGAATTCGAGGATGAGGTTATTCTAACCTGTGTGCATCTGGAGACTCCAGCAGCAGTGAGCATGTTTCCATGAAGTCTTTTGATGACTTGGCCAGGGCAGGAGAGAGCATGGGTCTAGTGGACTGCTGAAGGACGTACCACTTCTGAGCTTCTGCAAGCCTGCTAGCAATTTGCATTCGATATACAACAACCTGAACAAAAATAATATGATACAGGACTTAGTCACGAAGATATGAAACTGCTCGAGTTTATATACAATGTATGTATAATATTATGTGAACCCCCAGGCCACTCCCAGTTTTTCCATGAAAAAACAAACAAAAACCTGGGAGCACCTGGGAACAAAATAAAGTATGCTACATGTGCAGCCAAAGTTAATCATCAATAATAATTATCAGTAGTCAGTATTACCTGGTGTCGTAGTATGCGCATCAGTCGCTCCTTCTCCACATAGAAGCTGACCACCCTTCCATCAATCAGTTGCATCGACAGCTTGTCCACCACCAGCGAAATAGTGATCTTATTTGCACTGTAGGTACTAGACGTAACAAGACGGCTCTAACTCCTTTGTTGCCTGCACGATGAGTCAACTAACCTGCCAGTTGAGCCTTCATTGAGGGTGAGGATGAAGATGGTCTTCTTGAGAGTTGACTCAGGCACGCAGTTGATGACCAGAGCTGGGTCAGTGCACTTAGAACACAGCTCAGAAAGCCATTGGTTCAGGCTATGATAATATTATAATCACAAAAAGTCAAGAATCAATCCAGCCTACTAATGATAGGGGTGACTTACTTTTCCTCATTGTAGGTGTGCTTGGCTTTGCTGAGGAACATAGCGAATATTCCCTCACTGAGACAAACACAGAAAAGCAACCAAATAATCAATTTATTTTGACCATTCATAATATAATTGCTACTTACTCTTTCGACAGCTGTTTGATTTCTGCTGTATTGAAGGGCACAATACCAGCGTTGCGAAGCTTTGGAGCATCGCTAAACCCCATGGTGGAGGGGCGGGGTGGGTGGAGGGTGGACCTGCCGTGATGGTGGCTACGTAGCAGCTGCTTCAGAGCGACCACAAGGTCCCAACGAGGACGAGGGGAGTCAGGGAGGGAGGAGGAGGAGGAGGGGATAGAGGTGGGGGGACGGGGAGAGGATTGGTCCGTTTCGTACTCCCTCACATGGAGAATGGACAGCCAGTAGTTCATGTTCAGCTATGTGGAAAAAAAAAAGCCAATGGATATTATACATGTACATGATCTGGATGGCACCACTCAGAAGAGTGCTTTGAGCAGTTATGAAACTTACAGGGACATTGATTCTATTGGAATAGACTTCATACTGAAGTTGAGGTTTCTGATCGTATGCTTGGTGAGCAAGCTGAAATAAGAAAATTAATATTTACATAATACTGGCATGTGAAATTATGGTGGTATGTTTACTGTTGTGAAAAGCTCTTGGTTGAAGAGGACATTCTGAGCGGCAACCAGCTTCTTCTCCCAGGGAGGCAGGTTGCCATGGTGATGCCTGGAGAACTCCTCGAGGGAGGAACTCACAACGGAATCAAGAGACGGCATATCTGCACACACACACACACACACACACACACACAGAGATTGAGTGTTAATTATCAGTCCTTCAGGAGGAGGAAATCAGACATAATATTTCAATATCTTAGCATTATTCCCTCCTTGAAATCTCTAAAGCAGTCAAGTAGATCATTATTATAAAGCATACACACCAGTAGTAGTATTGTTTTGATCTAAGAGCTCATACCTCGCACTGGTTTTTCTGACAGGTAGACTATGATTTCGCTCCTTCCCCTCAGCTCTCGGGGCACATTGACTACGATGACATCAGCATCAGCAGTAGCTGTACCACTATCTTTAGCAGCTCCCCCAGTGCTGGAGGAGGAGGAGGCAACTTCTCCCTTTCTTACATCAAATTTCACCACACCTCCACTGTGGATGTAGGTCGACCCAGCTACATGTACATGTATGAAGAGAGAAGAAGGGGAAAAATGAAAAAAAGGGCTCACCACTATGAAATATAGTAATCAGTACCCTACATGCATGATGTCATAAATTACCTGATCTATAGCTGAGGTCTCCCTGTATAGTTCCGTTAGGCATTCTCCTGAGCCTCCACCTCTGTCTCAGATTCAGCAGGGCATCGTGGAACTCCCTTTCACCACGACTCGAAGACTTGCTGAGAGATGAAGTGCCTTTGCGAAGAATACCAGCTGCCACGGATAGAGCCTTCTTTTTCACAATGTATTGGTAGGCTGGTGGCACGGTGTCTGGCTTGTTGGCTCTCTCGTTAACGGGGAGTAGAGAAATGTATTGAGGGTGGCGGAGAATAATCTGAAGCACATCTGATAGCACACTGACTTCAGTTAGTGCTTGCCTGTTGATGTACGGAGGGGAGAGAGAGAGAGGGAGGGAGGGAGGGAGGGAGGGAGAGAGAGAGAGGGGGGGGGGGGGAGAGAAATTGAGGTGTAAGCATGACATTATGTGTGTACTTGTAGGTATAGGCATTACTTCAACTTAGAGTGGGTAAATTCCCATGGCCATCTCTGCGCAGACTTCTTAGCTGCTGGCTCTGAACCTTCGTCATCAATTGCCTCACTGAAATCCACGCGCTGAGCAAGTTCTTTCAGCCTCTGAGACACATTCTGCTTCCTAGAAAAGTCAGGCATAAAATAGAATCAACTTAGCAGCAAATTTGAAACATCCAGCTTACTCTTGGAAAGATTCTTCTCCCTCGTAGTTGATTTCTTTGATCTTATTGACATGAAGAGACTCCACAGTCACTTTCAAAGGATCCATGGGTATATTCTCCAATTAACGCACATCACGAAGATTACGCGAATCTGGTTGGTCCAAAAATGGCGGGAAAGTTCGCCCCATGGAAACCAATCAGTGCGCATGCGGGAGATACATGAAAAGATAATGGCAGGAGTCCAGGGGCTGTACATTGTTGCTACACTACTATTCTATTGGATTACTGCGAGTAATGGCTCTCTTATTGCTTCAAGTGAAGTTCAGATGTGCTCTAGAGACTCACCACAGACAGAGCCCATTCTTTCTTCTGGAGAACATTGTAGAAAAAAGTTTGTTGTCAGTCTAGCAGTCAGGAATGGAAAAGTGAGCCAATTGGTTGTTATATGGAAAAATCATTTAATAATTACTCCAACTAATAGGGGCAGTCTGGATCTATTTATGCGAGTATCAAGTTTGTAGAGCAAAAGGATTCTTCAGAGATACCAACTCGTCAGCAGTTAGCAAAACCATTTCGCATATCTGTCACCAAATCTGATGTCTACGTTGTCTATCCTCTAAGATACATTACGGTAGGGACCTTACTTTAGCTTAGTGTCAATTAAAGTGATAAGGGTACTTTCACAGACAGTGAATAATGGACCTATAGAAAAGCAACACATTTTCTCAAGTGTGAGACTGGAGCTATTTGGGGATTTAGGAGGACAAGGAAAGATGTGCACTAACAGAATACATCAGATGTGCCCAGGAAAGGTAGAATGTCACACAGTGATAAGTAATCACACAATGTTGATTACATAGCAATAATTTTGTTGTGGCTAATAATTGCAGGGGTTTTGTTGTCAATACGGCCATGCCGAGAGATGGGGGAAGTCAAACAGCTACAAGAGAGGTTATGGGCGGTACACAAATTCTCGCTGGAACAGGAAGCACATGATGGGCTACTGTGCTTATGATGATCGACTTTGGTACAACATTCTGGATAATAATTCTAACTGTAGAGCCATGCATTACTGATAATCATAATTTTTTATAGGTGGAGAGTGTTTGACATTAGCGATCCCTACATAGCCTACAGAATCAATGTAACAGTGCAACAGATGGATTACACTACCAAATCTTCAGAATCTGATGGTTCAAAGACAGTATGGAAGACTGTTGGATATGCTACCATTGGGCCCCAGATGCATATAGATAACACCAATAGAAAAAAGCCTGGAGTAACTTCAGGGCCACAGGTATGCCAAAAAAATTCTATACCATTATTATTGCCCTCAAATTAATTTTTAATGAACAGATTATTGCTGAATGGCAAGGTGATTTCGCCACGACATCACACTTTCAAAGCTTTAACACCAAGTATCTGCTAGTCCCTGACTGGAGGGCTCAGGATAGATCAACTGCACGAAGTCAAGCGGAGAGAGATGCGTTTACAGATCCTGAACAATCTGATGAAGTCAATGTACCATATTTATAATATTAATAATTATTGCCAGCTGTTACATGTAATTTTGTTATGGTAGGCTGGTCCTACACGCTGGTTGCTTGTCGATAAAGCCATGACGGATCTGAGTGGCTACTCCTGCAACAAAATTGGTCTGAACTCTACCACAGTACTATCACAGGAGGGAAAGTGCCATCGAAAACTGAACTCGTAAGCAAGTGCACAGACACTCACTTTTATAATAATAATATTATAGAGGTAGCTATCAGCTGTAGCAATTTCTCAACACATTCCTATATACAGGTGTTTTCACTATGTTCCAAGAATTCTCCACAAGCAAAATAGGGTCAAGTTCATTAAAACATTAAAAAAAATTTTTTTATATAGATCCTATCACTTCTTGTAGGAAATGGAAAATGCTGGCATTCAGTCGCATTTCTTTCCAACATTCTATGGAGATTTTGTAGGTATTCAGGGAGCTATTGGAGGATTTGATCAACTTGAGCAAAATGCCTTGTTTGAGGGAGATCTGGAGGATACCACAGGACTCTATACTAGTGACAGGCACCACGGGCTGAAACTAATCTATCGCTCGAGCCAAGTGCATAATAGTCTGATCACTCTTACTTTCACTGCAGAATCCGTGACTTTCGTGGAAAACAGGTACCCTTAATAATAATACAAACTGTTGGTTAACCTAATAATTACAGGAGTCCTGGTCGTATTGTGGAGTCGATCATTGAGGACTTTAGTGCACTGGCTGGATCTGGAATGCTGACAGTGACAGCACAGAATACAGGAGGAATCACTGCTGATTTCTCAGTAATTTCGTTTAGTTTTGACTAAATATGAATGCCCCTACCCTAATACATACATACATACACCTACAACATGCAATAGGTATCAATCCAGGCCTGTACGGAAGGTATTATTCAAGTATCTCAAAAAACCAAGACCCTTGACCCTCGCCAGCAAGAAACCTTCGTCTTTGAAATGTCGAGCTCCCTAAATATCGATTTTGAACACAATTGCACAGGTATGCTGTATCTACCACTCTAATAACTGTGCAAAATTAACATGAGTTAAATGTAGTGATGCTCTTCGACAATGATGGTAATGTTCTGGATTCAAAATTAATAAGCTTCAAGACTATGGAGGGCTGTATTTACTGCCCAGATGGTGTGTGTGAATGCCAGGTATATACATCAACAAAATAGTATGTATCATGTTATAGGATATATTAAAATTACTATTGTTACAGTGCAAAGCCGAAGGTCTATCTGACCTCCACACCAACCCTATGTGTTCCTCTAACTTTCCTCTCCTGGATTTCAGTCCTTTTGATGACATCGTAATCGTCGAACTTAAACCTTGTTATCACTGCTGGTTCACCAATTCCTTCAAGCATCCGGCCACTGGCACATTTACTGTCGTAGTTGTCCTCATGGCTATCGGTATGTGTAAGATGATGTTTGTTCACAGCTGCTGTAGGACAAAGGATGGACGATATGTCGATGTGGCTGGGATTATCATGGGTACCGCAAGTGAGGAACATACTTCTCAGTGAGTTCACATTGCGTATTCATGGCCTCTGTGAGAGAGAGAGAGAAGAGAAGAGAGATTGCTTTTCCAACATTTCAGGAAAAGCCGTTCTGTGACAATCCAATTTCTCATGGGAGTGTGCTTCTTTATCTATCTACCTCTCCTTCCAATAATCATGGTATTCTGCTCGTGGCGGCAGAGAAGAAAGGCTAGAGTAAGACTCAAGAAGAAAGCAGAGAGAAAGCGACTCAGACAAACACAAAAGAAAAGAGCTGGTACATAACCATAACTGCACCCATTCATATAATATATTATAATGCACACTGCTATATAATATCATGCATGCACACACAGCACTCTTGGCCATGAAGGGGCTCATGATACAGGAGGATATGACCATGGAGGAGGCAATCAAGCTAATGGAAGAGGGACAGAGAGTACCAGACAGAATTGCACCCATGCTCCCACCCAAAGTTCTAGGTACATGTAGATATAATTTTGTGTGAATGTACGAAAGCTTACACTGTTACTATGAATCACAACAACACTCAAGTTGTGTCATCATCTTCGGATACCGATAAACAAGACTTTGACTATCCTTCCAGTCCAGAGGATATCAATGATTTGGTAAGTCCATGTCTTATCTGGATAACATAATTTTCAAACTTGTTAACATCACAGACCAAAAAAGAAGTGCCAAAACCAAAGGTGACTGCTGGGTTGAAGCAGAGAAGACCAAAAGGAAGAGGGAGAGGGAGGGGACAGGGGAGACCTGGACCTGGAGCCACAGCAAGACCAGGAAGGAACAATGAAACAGAAAAACCGTTGAAACAGCCAGGACCTGGTGGCAAACCACTGAAGCAGCCAGGTGATAAACAGCCTGGAGGTAAATCATCACCAACACAGCCAGGTGCTGATAAAGCACTGAAAGAGCCAGATGGTAAACCACTCAAGCAAGCTGGTGATAAATCATCGGGTGATAGACAACTGAAGCAGGCGGGTGATAAACCATCGAAACAGCCAGCAGGTGGTAAGCCATTGAAACAGGGAGCTGCACGTGATGGACCAACTGGAGGAGGAGGTAAAGCAGCTGGAGGTGGAGGTGGTAGAGCAGCTGGAGGAGGAGGTAAAGCAGTTGGAGGAGCAGCTGGAGGTGGAGGTGGAGGCGGTGGTAGAGCAGCTGGAGGAGGAGGTAGAGAGCCTAAACGTCCTCCTAAAGGAGGCCAGTCGAAACGAATTGATAGACCAGCTAAGAGAGATAGAAAAAGGGAGCGAAGTAGTGGAAGGAGAGACAGATCTAGAGGAAGGAGGCCCACACCTAAAGGAAGAAAAGGAGGAGGAGGAGTCAGCAAAGATAGAGGTAGCAGACAAAGCCGAAGCCATAAATCCAGCAGTGGAAAAGGGGGTGGGGGTAGGGGTGGTGGTGGTGGTGGTGGTGGTGGTGGTGGTCATCATGGCGAAAAGAGACATCGTTCCAGCAGCAAAGATAGCAAGTCAAGTCACTCCAGTAAAGATAGCAAACATAGTCGCTCCAGTAAAGGTAGCAAATCAAGTCATTCCAGCAAGCATAGCAAATCAAGTCACTCCAGCAAAGACAGCAAGTCAAGCCACTCCAGCAAATCAAGTCACTCTAGCAAATCGAGTCACTCCAGCAAAGACAGCAAATCAAGCCACTCCAGCAAAGATAGTCACTCCAGCAAAGACAGTAAATCAAGCCACTCCAGTAACAACAGCAAATCAAGTCATTCAAGCAAAGAGAGTCATTCCAGTAAAGACAGTTCAAGCCATTCCAGTAGCAGCCACTCTTCTCACTCAAGTCATAGCAGTCAAGAGTCATCTAAGAGTCACAGCAGCGATGCTAGTGACGCAAGCAAGCATTCATCAGAAGATTCCGGGTCTAATAAGGGCAGCAGCCATAGTGAACTATCAAGGCATTCGAGTAATAGCTTCCATACGGAAAGCAGTCGACATAGTTCTGAAGAATCACAGCACTCAAATAATTCTCATTCACCATCCGACGAACAATCTCATGATTCAGATGCAAGTTCTCATCATTCTGAATGTGACTCACATTCAGAGGCCGGAGAATCACATCACTCATCAAACTATGATTCAGACAGTGGTGACAACGATCATTCCAATGGTGATAATGATGAGCATCATTCCCATAGTGATGGTGATGAGCATCATTCCTATGATGATAGTGATGAGCATAATGAAGATCATGACCAGCATGATGACAGTGAAGACCACCAAGATTTTGACGACCATGATTACGAAGATGAACATGATCATGACGATCAACATGACGATTTTGATGATCACCATGACGATGAACATGATGATTTTGATGACTATCATGATGATGAACATGATAATGAACATGATTTTGACGATGAACATGATTACCATGATGATGAACATGATTTTGATGACTACCATGACAATGAACATGATGAGTTTGATGATGAGCATGACTACCATGATGAACATGATGATTTTGATGACCATGATTACCACGATGAACATGATGATTTTGATGACCATGATTACCACGATGAACATGATGATTTTGACGATGATCATGATCACGATTTTGATGATCACCATGATGAACATGATGATCATCACGACCACGATTTTGATGATCACCACAGTGAACATCATTTCAGCGACCACGATCACCATGACTTCAGTGACCATGATCACCATGATTTTAGTCACCATGACTTCAGTGACCATGATCACCACGACTTTAGTCACCATGACTTCAGCGACCATGATCATCATGACCACGATGATTTCAATGACCATGACCACCATGATCATCATGATCACCATTGATCTTATATCAACCTTAAACCATTAATTATTATAATATTCAACTTTCTAGAATAATATTGAAGCAATAATTATACCAGAGAAGGGGTTATAATAATAATAATAGTGGTGCTAAGAGATAATTAATGCACACATGATCTGAACCATCACACTACAAAATAAGATAACTGACACACAGCATAATAATAATTCACTAGACTGTAAAAAAAAGTGCTACAGAAAGTCACCTTTCTCCTTGGAAAGTTCTTTAAATTGAGAAGCTATCGATATCAAGTATGCCCTGTATATATAAGTACAAAATTTGGAAAATTGGATTAATAAGGGAATACTGTTTATATGAGACTACATGACATTGTAAAGTCCCTGGGACAGATCTAATTTTAGTACTGCCATCACTTGGCGAAGCAAAATACGTACCTCATTCTATCTGCCTGTTCATCAGCGCTCCACCTAGGGCTATACGGATAGTCTCCTACAATGCTGTGGCAAGGGATGTCCTGCAGTGTGTGGTAGACGGACTGTAGAACCAGTCTGGGCTGCTCTTGAGGGTAATCGTCAGTTAATTCTACTGCAGAAAGATAAAAAAATCAATAATATTATTATCGAAATTTGTGCACCACTGAGGTAGCTACTAAAGTAGCCTAGCCCACATACAATAAGATAAGAGTAGCCATTAATTACAATTTGGTTTTGAGATCAGTAATGACTGCCAAATCAATATTGAAATAAACCATGCCAACCTATAAAGCCACTAAATTCAATGGTTGCCAATTTTTCTCGTTGATTGTAAGTATTTGCTTACATTTTGCAATAAAAGTGAAGCCAGAGTGCTCGAACAAGAATGCTAAGATTTTGAAATCCTCAGTATCATACTCTAGGACTGCCTGTCCAAATACACTCAGGAAGGCAGCAGTGAATTCCTTCCTCTGAACGTAGCTCTGAACAAGGCTCTGGACCTTTTCGTCCAATAGCTGGTGCACTAGAGGGGCGTAGTCCATAAGGCACATGTCCAAACCCCACGATGGAAGTTTCAGCTGTTTGGTACCACCAAGTATTCTAGGTAGTGGAGAGAAATACATGTACTACTAACTATTAATTACAGACTAGCAAAATGTTATGAATATTAATGTACCTTTCTATGCGAGGGGAGAGGAAGAGAGAAGGCATAACTTTGGCTCCATTTGGGGGTATAAAGGTCACTACCAAAGCTGCTTCATCAGGTCCGGGATTATCCTGAGGAGAGAGAGAGACACATACATGTAAATGTACATGTACATGTATACACAGGAAGTGTGGAGCTACATGTATAATACCTCTGCAACGTATGCTGGCATTGTTGAAAAGTTAATTTTTAGAGGAATATAAAATTTTGCTACGGGTTCAAATGAATTCTGTAGAGAGAGAAAGACACAACACAAGTAAATATCAACTTTAGAGAAACACCTTGAAATTTCAATATTTTTTAAAAGCAGTACTACTCCCTGGTTTGGTATCCTCTGACACTCCCTTTCTCACTCACACGCACATACACACATAAAAGTGCTATTAGCTGAACTCACACTGTCTGTTCTTCTAGTACAGTGTACGTCGACATCCTTGAACTGGCCACTGTCCAGTAGTGTCTGCATCTCAAAGTTGAGTCTCTGATACTGGCAGGCCAGCGCGCGATGGTGGGACTTGTACTCCGACAGGAGCTCTTGAAGGAGGTCGGAGAGACAGCTGGGGTTTCTGCCATTCCAACGAGAATAGCACTGTAGAGCGGTATAATTATAGAAGAGAGAAAGGAAATACAATGTACATGCAGCATTGACTTTGATTTCAAAAACAACATGGGTTGCGATAGATGATTTGGGAAAGACGCTGTTGTTAGTTATCACAGCATATTATACTCAGATCACCAAATCTAAATTTCATCAATGCTCACTTTGACAAATAATGCTCACCAAAGTACAATCCCCGTGGTTTACAAGGACTGCTTACCTTCAACTTATCGACGTCTGGATCAAACTCTAGTAGCTCATCCTGTGAACTGAATATGATATCTGGTGGTTGAGTGGGATGGTTTCGGTCAAATATAACTTCCCCTATAATTTACACACAAACCACAACACATATTATTATAATGAAACATCAACCGTGGCATGTTTTCTCAAAATTTGGTAATGTATATGTAGCTTACATTCAATTTGTGTACCACAGTAAGGTATTCCTACAGTGAACCTATCACAGCTCTTTCCACCTTCGTATAGCAACGAACTGCAAGTGTAGATAGTATATATCATAGTTACATCAGAGGAGGGGGAGGGTCTCAGGGGCTATATATATAACCTCGTTCTAGGACTCTTGATTTCTAGCACTCCGCCTTGCGTGTTGAGAGCATCGTTCAAGAGACACTCTTTGATAAAAGGAAGCAGGGCAGGATGTATCATAGCGCAGGAGTTTCTCGTCTCTGTGTTGGCACCCTCCATACGAGCGAACGCAGGTCTTATTCCAGATAACGCGCACCAAACTCTCGTTTCTAAATAAAGCACACCCACGTGGAGTGCAGTATGAGGCTCTCAGTGCTGCTGTGTGCGATCAGAGCGAAGCTGCAGCCCAGATCAGGTTTCACGAAGCTCAGATCGGCACGAATTTCTCGCGCGCATCCTTTAATAAACCGGCCTATCAGCAAAGTGGACTCAATTCTCATCAAGGCCACAGCAAAGGTATATAAATGAACTGATGAAGATGCACTCCTGAAGTTAGAATGTAACATAAGAAGTGACTGGGGTCCTTCTATTTGTAACTTATATCATAAAATTAAATTTTAATGATCACTCCATTTGCATGCCCATAGCATCCTGCACTGCAAGCGGATGGTGGTGAAGGTTGGGCTCGTGGCTCCAGCAGAGTTGTGGAGAATTTCTCTGAGCTCTATCTGCGTGATGATGTTGTGAATGCTCTGGAGAACATCGGAGTGACCCAGCCGACGGTCATTCAGATGCTGGCCATACCAAAGATAGCAGCTGGAAAGAATGTGCTGTGTGCCTCAGAGACAGGTATTAATTGGAAGGGTGTAAACATTGATGTACTGAATATAATAATTGTACTGGCTGCATGTATGATTCAAGAAGTTGTTGATCAGAACCCCACAAACTACAGGTGATGGTGTGTATGTGGGGAGGGAGGGAGGGGGAGGGGGTATGTGAATGGGCTCCTCTGCTGGTGCGTACATGACTGTGACCAAAATTATTAAAATAGCCCTTGTCATTCATTATAGGGTATACCTACATGTACATGTATTTTAATATGATTATAGGTTCTGGCAAAACTCTGGCCTATCTTGCTCCACTGATCAGCCGCTTACGAGATGAGGAGGAGCATGAAGGCCTCATCCCTCGACTGAAGCGCCCTAGAGCTCTTATTCTCCTACCATCACGGGATCTCGCTGCTCAAGTCCTCGCTGTGGCCAAGTCTCTGTGCCATGTCGCTAGATTCAGAGCTGTTGGACTCATTGGAGGAATAAAACGAGTAAGCGAAGAGAGAAAAGCAAAGGACGATAATTATTGCTTTGGATTTTTGAATCTGTGGCAATTGAAGTGCATCCACTTGACTTAGTTATAATGCTCCATTCTTAGCCAAAATACATTGTATTCTTCCCTTGCATGATCATGCTATTTTTTAGAGCTTTTTTCTTTTTTTTGTCTGCTATTAGAGATTTATCAGGGAGAGTCTGAAGAACCCCGTGGATGTGGCAGTAGCAACACCGGACTCCCTGCTCAAATTTAGAAGACAAGAACAGGTTCATCTCTCTGACCTCAGTCACATTGTCATCGATGAAGCAGACACTCTCTTCGATCCTTCCTTCGAACATGCAACGAATAGCATCTTGAAATCGCTTCAGATTCGTTCCAAGAGACTTCCCGATGATGAAATTTCTCCTTCAACCACGAAGCGGCAAGGGACCCAGGTCACTATCGTAGGGGCTACGCTCTCCACCGATATGCTCAGCAAAATAGAGAAATTAGTCCCTGTGAGTTAGTAAGTAGTAGGACCCTCTAATTGAGTTAGAAAAAAAATGACCTTGTGTATTCACGCAGAACATTAAGAAGGTTTCGACAAAGCACTTGCATCAGATACTGCCTCATGTTGAACAGCGATTCATCAAGACAAGGCAGGATGCTAAAGCTGGTACATGCATAAGCTAATATGCAGCACCTTTATACGTAGTAATTATTATTAATTTTCCTCCATTTTTCTAATTGCAGACAGACTGCTCCATCTGCTGCAGAGCAGGCCATCGGATGTCTTTATTGTGTTTTGCAACACCGTACCTAGCTGTGATTGGACGGCCAGGTTCCTCGCTAGAAATGACATACCCATCATCAAACTGCATGCTGGATTCTCTTCACTGGTAGGTCAGTGAGAGATATATATATAATATACAAGTCTAGCTTGCTTGGAAAGTGCACATTCATGTACTACTAAAATTTGTCATTGAGCTGACGATATAATTATTGTTTTAGGATCGTAAGGATCTTCTGAAGCGATTCATGGATGGAGAAAGTAAAGTACTTGTGTGCACAGATATTGCATCACGTGGAATTGATTGTAGCCAGGTAAGCTGAACCTTCATTAAATTAATGATTATGGTCCCACATCATACTATATTGTTGTTAATTATTTATTGCAGGTCAGTCATGTTGTATCGTTTGACTTTCCCTACTCTCTGCCTGACTACCTCCACAGAGTTGGGAGGACTGGCAGGGTGGGTAGTGTGGCTGGCAAGTGCAGGGCAACCACATTCATGTCCCACAGGAGGGACGTCGTTCTAGCATGGAAGGTCAAGGTACATTAGTCTGTACTGTCTAAATAACTAATGAACTGCAACAGTATTGTGTATGTATGGCAAGTATATTATGGTAAAATTTAATTTTTGATAATTATATAAGTGATAAGTTATTCAATTTTATTTTCAGGATGCTGCTAATAAGAGGGAGGCCCTCATGAACAGGAGAGTAATGAGCAAGTTGGACAAATTAGAACAGACCACTATCTCTAGATCAGCAAGAACATGATGCTTTACATGTACACATTCAGTTTGTTCACTGTGGGCTGCTATCATCTCTTTGCCTCCTCTTCTTCCTATAGTAAATAATAACTATAACCAGGTATTTAATACGTAAGATGTGCTGGTTCTGTGTGTGTGTGTTGGGGGGGGGGGGATGGATGACCTACTCTGATAGCTGCCACTTCTCTCCTGAGTTCCTTGACTACATCAGCCAGTGCCTCTGGGTTGATGCCAGCCTCAAGCAGCTGCACACATATCCTCAGCGTTTCATCATCAAGGCCAGTGTTGAGCAAGTCAGATATTTCCTTCACAGCTGGGGGACAAAAAAAGATCCTGCCTTGAATACATATCACTGCTTCATAAGCTACTTATTTTGATTATACTGACTTTTCATAGCCTCTCTGACTTCTGCTAGTCGCTTTGGAGATGCTGAAACGCTATCATTCATGCTAGTTGAGGACTTGTTGAGCTTTTTTGAGGCCATGTTTAATATGATGACATTGACGACCTCTACCCAATAGGAAAAGGCGGGGAAATTTAAAATTTAACCCCTTAGGATAGAAAATTAATTTTAACCCTTTAATTACATAATGGATGAAACGACCACGCCCACCGGTATCAAGCACTGATCGATCTGAGATCTGAGCTGAGCTCAGATCGCGCTGCCTCCATCTTCAGCACCATGATCATCGTTCCAGGCCATCCGGGATGAGTGTGTTTCGCGGCAGTATCGCCGAGTACCCCGGCGTGGTGGTCGACAACTTCACCAACTGTGAGAGGGGGAGGGCCTTCTTTCTCTCACACTGCCACAAAGGTGAACCCCACTATCAAATTGAGATTGCCAGCTCTTGAAATCTGCCTTTAATTAGCCTCGTACCCAGGCTGAGGCTAGTCCTTATTTTTGCCTTGCTATGTAGATCACATGACTGGATTGGGATCACCAGCCATCTTCAACACCCTGCAGGGAAGGTATATTAATTCAGTGATTTGAAATAAGAATTTTGCATCGCGTTAAAAACCAGGCATTTAGCACTATTAAACATGCACAAATAATATCAGTGTCTCCCTGCTTATTTTTCATTTTATCCCCAGAAACAGCAGTCTGTACTGCTCCGAGGTGACTCGCTCTCTGCTTCTCAAGGACCCCAGCTTCACCCAATTAGCTCCATTCTTGAAGGGGCTCCCCATGGAGCAGCCCGTTTCCCTGACGATCGAGCCCTCCCCCGACTGCCCCCCTGTCCACTTCACCGTCACTCTCCTCCCAGCAGGACACTGCCCCGGATCAGCCATGTATATATTTGTGTACGAATAATGTAGATCTAGGAATTAAATTTGTCGTGTTGAAAACTTTTTGTAGAACTGACCCTGTACCATAATACTATTATAAATATTAATAGTGAGCATAGATTTTTGTAAGATTAATTTTCCTAGCTGCTGCCATAGACTATGAAAATATTTTTACAACAAAAACTTCCAGATTTACTGTACTTTTTAGCATTTTTTTGCTTTGTTTCACTTTTTAGGTTTTTCTTCCAGGGAGAGAAAGGGAATGTCCTCTACACTGGAGACTTTCGTCTCACGCTGGACGAAACCAAGAGGCTCCGCCCACTGCATTGTGACAACAGGTAGATCAAGGGTATTCTACAGATCACCATGCAGGTTAATAGTATTATTATTATTGCTAAAATTTACAGATTATTGGACATCACGTCTCTATACGTGGACACCACATTCTGCCACCCAATAGCAACAAAAATTCCATCCAGGGTATATACTAAATGAACCATAATGTACGAATTGCTAAGATCACCTTATTACTTTTCAACTTTCATAGGATGTGTCCAGAGATCTTGTCAACAATCAGATTGATAGGTAAAAAGCCTTTTTTCGATACCAAAAATTATTACTTAAGAGACAATTTACGTAGATATAATCTTGTTTTCCTCTCAGCTGGTTGAGTCAGGATGCTGGTAATGTAGTCCACCTCCAGTGCGGTATGTTTGGATACGAGCACATCTTCATGGGCGTGGCCAAGAAATTCAACACAAAGATCCACATAGCCAGGTGGAAGATCAATGCATACAGCGAGCTTCCCTCTGTGGTGGACTGCCTCACCGAAGATGGCAGCTCAACAAGAATACACTGCTGTAACTTCAGGGTGAGCATTGGCTTTTGATAATAATACTATGCTCATTGCTTTGGTTGAGTAAAATTGATGATTGATTACCTCTAGATAAGGATAAGATAATAAGATAGACCTTAATCATACTATTGCCCCACAGATTTGTTGTGGGGTATCCTGGTATTACCTTTTGTATCTTTTTCAGAAAGGGATGAAGAGAGTTGGGCTGCCTTGTGGTAGCTTCACCAGGTATGGCAGACCTCCCAGAGTGCTGACCATCAAACCATCAACAATGTGGTTCCTCTCCATGTCCAAGACATTCAAGGAGCCTTTTGCGTGAGTCAATGTATGAGCTAGGATATTGAGGTATGGTATTGATCTTTCTCTCTCTCTTCTCTCCAGTTTCATGCCCGAGTATAATATGTATCGAGTTCTTCACTCGATGCATGCTAGCTATAGTGAGGTCTGTGACTTCATTACCTACCTCAAGCCTCGGAGAATCGTACCTTGCGTCGTCCCCGTGGGTGATGCATCTCTCAGTAATGTCATCAGGAGATTAAAGATGCTCCTTCCACAGTCAGAAGTGCAAGAAACCAAACAGCCATCAGAACTAAAACCACAGGCACCACCGTCAGTAAGATCATCGATGGCCGCCAGTCGTGGGAACCTTTCGAGAAGAAGAGGGAGAGAGACAGAGGAACGCTGTAAAATAGAAGACTGTGATTCAGACTCCTGTGATACTGGTAGCAGTGACGATACCATTGATGAATTTGTTAGCAGCGAAGATGTCTCGCAGCAGAGAAAAAAACCAAAAAGCTTTGCAAAATCTACCACCGATAATGTAGCCTTGCTCAGTGCAAAGCACCTGGGTCTACCGTCCATGCTTGCCATTCGATACAGTTCAGCTATAGGTCGACCGAGCACGAGGAAAACTACAGAGAATGGGGGTGAACTAAAATGTTATGTTGGTGAGACTAGTTCTGCCCGATCGAGCGGCAGCGTGACTGTTGGTAGCCTGCAACAAATGTCCCTGGAGTTAAGCGAAGAGGAGTTGAGTCTCGAAGACAAAACTGCCAGTATTAGTGTAGCTAATGCTGGACATAGTACACATGTGAAGAAGCAGTCTAACGTTGAAAATGCGACAACAAAACTGGACAAGTCTGATAAAATTGAGGCTGATAATGATAGAACTTATCTTCTGCAACAACCTTCATTGGACCTGTCTCTTGAAGATGGCTTCTCCTCACGACTGCCCACTGGGCTGGGAAAGGGAGAGAGTAGTGGATTAATGAGATCTAATGAGATGGGCAGCGGTGAGCTACCTAGCGATGGAGAAGAGTGGCACTTGAGATTCGATGGCTCAAGTGAGAATTCAAACTGCTCTCTCGGAGATAAGAAAGTTACGGATTATAAAGTTGAGAATACGAAGGCTACAGATGGTCAGCAAAGTGAACATACCACACCAAAAGTTGATAATAATATAATAGTAACCCCTCCCACTAAGCGACGCAAGACCAGCAAAGAAAGAAAGAAGACTAGTAAGAGTAGAAAGAAGAGATCTCATCACCACAAACACCATAGAAATCATAGAGACCACAGTGATCACAGAGATCACAGTGATCATAAAGACGACAGAGAGAGACATACAGACTTATTGACTCCAGTGGAAGGAGATACCATGACCTCTGCTACACCTAGGAAATTATTTCACGGTGACAATTCTGATAATAAGAAAGAGAGCCCAAGACAACATAAGAGGTCCAGAGGGAGTAAAGACCTTAAGAGTATCAAGGAGGAGAATAATATAGTAATTGATCTTACTCGAGATGATGAAATCACACTAACTAAAGCAGATATCACAGGTAGTACTAAAGTGGATGATGACGTACAGAAGGGGGAATCCCCTACACAAGGCCAACCACGTCAATGTCCCGATATAAAAAACACAGACCACCAATTAACTGAAATTCGTACTTTAAATCCTATTTTGGAACAGGATGCCGAGGCCGATTCCGATATCACGTTCTGTGAAGAAGGTTCTGAACACTATTCCATTCTCGGTTCCCCATGCTACCTTCCACCGACCCCTGGAAGAGAAAATGTATCCTCCATTCTAAAGAGAAAAAGCATTGCATTTTCAGAGTAGTCTAATAATGTCATTATTGTCATGTTTATAAGTTCACATTTTTATCCCAGCAGTTTTATCGAAAAAAATTTACAACACAAAACAAGTATGTTTGATGTAACAATGATGGGATAATGTGCATGAGTTATTTACCTCCAGGTGTTAAGGACACTGATTGTCTGAAAAATAATATTTTTCGTTAGATTATGAGCTACATTTTGGTCTTTGTTCCAGCTCCATATCTATTACCGTTACTGAAATATGTTTTTTTGGTCTGAGTATAAATGTGACAATCATACATCAAAGGTCGTCTTTGAAGAAGCTTGGTATGTATACTATGGCATAGTCTAACATGTTCAGGACCATGGTAGCTGCTTTCATCTGCTCAAGAGCTACATTTTGGCTTTTGTTCCAGCTCCATAGCTCTTTCCGTTGCTGAGATATACTTTGGCGCGCGCCGCGGGCTAGACGGTGTCAGGGGTACCCCCTCTGGCACCTGCAGCTGAAAACTGCACATGGTCCTGGGCATATATGGCTTAGGGGTCACCCAGGTTCCTCCCTTGAATACCCCCCATCCCTGGAAGTATGCCTGCGGTAATGTCCGCAGTGTCACTCCAAAACGGATCACCGAAGCTGCGGCGACTCGGCCCGAGGGGAGGGATGATTGGGACTATTTTTTTTGAGTTTTTTTTTCCACTTGTCAAAATTATGTATGCAGTACAGTGTGCATAGCGCATGCCAGCTGCAGCATCACAAACTGACCAATCAGATCACAGTATTTGTGAACTATAGGGTAATGTAGGTATTATAAGGTATTGTAAGGTATTGTAGGGTAATGTGGTCAGGAATCTGATTGATCAGTTGGAGGTCCACTATTTTACTTTGCTTTGCTCAGGATGCTACAACCTCGGACCTCTGAGTGACCAATCGGATCACAGTATTTGTTACACTATAGGGTAATGTAGGTGTTGTAGGTATTGTAAAGTATTATAAGGTATTGTAAGGTATTGTAGGGTAATGTAGGTCAGGAATCTGATTGGTCAGTTGGAGATCCGCTATTTCACTTTGCTTTGCTTAGGATGCTACAGCCTCGGGCCTCTGAGTGATCAATCGGATCACAGTATTAAATAATTTTGTTACAATTATAGGGTAATGTAGGTATTGTAAGGTATTATAAGGTATTGTAAGGTATTGTAGGGTAATGTAGGTCAGGAATCTGATTGGTCAGTTGGAGATCCACTATTTCACTTTGCTTTGCTTAGGATGGAAGCATGCCTGCGGTAATGTCTGCAGTGTCACTCCATATACGGATCACCGAAGCTGCAGCGACTCGGCCCGGGGGGAGGGATGATTGGGACTATATGTAATTTTTTTTCACAAGTAAGCTTAACAATTCTGACCAATCGTGAGTCTTCTGAACTTGTAGCAGAGCGCATCTTTTGTGCCCTCCAGGTTAGGATACAGACTATATAAGAAAATTGATTGTCTAAAAAATATTTTTCGTTGTATAGTAATATAATCATCATTATGGGTATTAGGGAGAAAAGGGTAGAATTAAGTTTAACAATAATTCAAGAACACACAGTTGAACAGGTACAATAAACATAAAATCAAAATCACAAATAAAAAAAAATTAGGACACACAACACAAAAGATCGTTATTAGTAACTCAACAATAACACATTATTAAGTGAACTCAATCATATAATATTATACCAGTGTGTATAAACATAAAAAAATTAAATCTTTGCATCATTCTGTAAGGTGGTTAGTGCGACAATAATATTATTATTATTATTGTAATAATATGAACACTAGCTAGTTCGTTGTGTCGGTGGGGTTGGTGGGCGGGGAAGGGGGTGGGGCTAGCTAGAGGGGCTGGAAGCCATTCCGTGGCCGAAGGGCCTTCCTGCAGGCGTAGAAGGTGAGCAGGAAGAAGATGACAAAGACGGCACAGAGTATGGTGAGGATGAGCATCCCCACGACGAGATCGACAGCAGAGTAGGGGCGAGAGTCCACAAAGTGGTCCTGGGGAATGTGGCTGGTCTGGTTCAGCATGTAGCCAAGGGCCCAGCCGACCGATATACCTTTCACCTATGATAATAATATTATAATCTGCCATAATATATTATTCGCCTAGTACAACGTATGAAAGAAGTTTTAAAAAAAACACAAGTTTTCCTGGTAAAGGTCGTCAATCGCTCCTATATAAACGTTATGAAAATTCTAATTTCTTATGTTAAATTGGATAATATGATTAACTACGGTACGTGCATAACAATTGACAGTGTGATCATGAGCATGTACGTATAATTATTATTAGTTAATGTGAGGGATAATAATTAATTTTGCATGAAATTCAGAGTCTGTCTAGTTGCATTATTAGCAGCTGCACTCGAAATTATTACCCCGCGCGCATGCGCAAGGGGTAAAGTAATCGGTTGTGTCGTCGTTGTCGTTGTTGTTGTTGTCGTTAGCAGAAAAATCGCCATATCTCGAGATCTAGGCACCTGAGCGACTAGTAAGCACAATGAATCAGTCGCATTTGGCGAAAAACGAGTTTCAGTGTGTTTCGAATCGAGGGATATGGTCCACGAGCGCCACAAATAGTGCCTTTTTGTTAGCTTTCGTAACCACGCCTATCGACAGTGCCCACTCAATGCATTATGCATGCAGGCCTTGTGCTTTCTGCTCATGCGCATAACATTGAATATTATGGACTGGTAAAGGTCGTCAATAGTGCTAGTGGCACACGTTTGTCTGGTAGCTATTCGCAGACTGGAATGCAAAGCCCCATCGAATCACAATGTAAGATACCAATATCTACCTAATCTAGATCTGGTGCAGAGAGAGTTAGTGGTGTTTTGGCTGATATCACCAAGAACTCTACATAATTTTATACACCCAAGGGCTGAGTGGTCTATAAGCTCTTGATACAACCAAGCAGCAACAAAAGCAGATCTATAGATTGCGCAATGTGCGCGCGGGGTATGTGCTCTATAGAGCTCTAGTTATAACAATGTCATGTGTACCACTCCCTCCCTCCTCACCTGGTTCTGAAACTCTACACTCCATTCATTAGGTGCACTCTTATTGAACCCATATCCACTCTCGAGCAGGTAGAGCATGAACAGGCCATTGAAGCAGTGTTGGTAGCAGAATCGATTATGCACCGTTCCATTGACGATGCAATCGTCGGTTGAAGTGTTCCTAGTCCTGCTGCAATTGTTGGTCACTGCATTTCGGATCTCACTCCAACTATCTTGAGCTCCTTTCTTGACGATTTTAGTGTTCGAACCAAAGTAGTCAGCAATGTAGTAAAATCCAGAAAAAGCCTGTTGGTGTGAGCAAAAGCAATCCGTAATGTAGCCTAGTTCCCCATGGAGCTAGGGTGGGACAGAGAGAGAGAGAGAGAGAGAGAGAGAGAGAGAGAGAGAGAGAGAGAGAGAGAGAGAGAGAGAGAGAGAGAGAAAGTGAGACTCACAGTAAAGCTCCCATTGACTGGTGGTAGAGTGAACTTATTATTTCCATCAGGACAGTTGCTCTCTGGCCTACATTGGTTGAAGTAAAACACACTGGCGATAGTCTTCTGACACTCGGCAGCATTCCACTTCCCAACAAAATTGACATCACCCGTGGCTACTAACGAGGTGGGCGGAGCAATGCTGAAGCCAAACGCCTCTATAGCTGCTAGGCCTGTGACACAACCAGTGTAGATATCGTTATGGTGGTAGGTTACGTTGGTGCCTGTTGGTAGGCAGGGGTCAGGTACAGGTACACTGGTATTGGATGTATTCTGCAGGGTGGGCAACAATTAGAAAAACATTTAAAGTAAGATTATATGCATTCATTTAACATAAAAATTAAAAATAATCGCTTAGATAAAATTAATAATCTACATAAGGCCACCCATTACATAATGTTACACACATTATACATGAATAATAGTTAAGCAGCTGAATATGCTTACTTGGACAAGATGAGCTAAGAACCTTCCACGTGCTTCATTCACACCATAGCACAGGTAGCTGCGAGCAAAAAGGTTGTACTGCTGACTAAAGAGCTTCTCTGATGGTTTGTATCCAGGAGATCGGTCAAACACTTGGAAAGCAATCTGAGTAGATGCTCCACCCAAGTCCAGGGAACCCACAGTGGACTGGAGGGAGAAAGAGAGGAGGGAGAGGGAAGAGAGAGAGAGAGAGAGAGAGAGAGAGAGAGAGAGAGAGAGAGAGAGAGAGAGAGAGAGAGAGAGAGAGAGAGAGAGAGAGAGAGAGAGAGAGAGAGAGAGAGAGAGAGAGAGAGAGAGAGAGAGAGAGAGAGAGAGAGAGAGAGAGAGAGAGAGAGAGAGAGAGAGAGAGAGAGGAGGGGGAGAGAATGAAATTCATCCATACTATAACTGCACATGCATTCTCACGATTACCTCCTTAGGTGGGTTGAAGTTTTTATCGAGGTAGTTGGCTGTTGTCCACCCTCCAACGGCCTCCTCCACTCCGCTGATGATTCTAGCATCCTTGCACGCACTGAAGCTGTAGCCAGAGTTGTTTAAAGTGCGACAAATTTCCTCCAAGATTTCATCACTGGCAGTACGGTTGGTCATGCTACAGGAGAGAATAATGGTTATTTGCAGCTAACCCAGAATGTTCACTTAGCTACCCACATCTAGTCCCTGAGAAATTCCAAATTATACAGAGTCTAAACCTTGAGAAATAAACATGCGAAAATACTGTGCATACATGTAACATTATTATGCCATTTCAAAGCTGACTAACAGATGATGTAGAAATTTTCCCAAGTTATTATTGGAAGCTGACTTACTTTAGAACTCTCATTCCAGCAGTGGCCCCGAGGAAGATGGGCACATATTGATGCTGCTTTTCGTCAACCTGTAGCTTCTTGTAGTTCTGGCTCTCAACGAGGCAGTGATGAATTGCCCTGGAGGATTCGTTAGGCCTGGAGGCAAAGCTATTGAGACTCTCTGGGAGAGAGGGGGGGGGGAATGAGGGAGGAAGGGAGGGAGAGAGAGGAGGGTAAAAGAGGGGGGAGGGAGGGGGGAGAGTGCATCACTTGGATTGACTAGTATAAGTTCCTATGTCTTGACCTACTTCTTGTGCAGTTAAACATCTCCTTAAGGTCTAGTCCAGTAGAGTTACTCTTTGTGGGCACTTGCCATCGGTAGCCATAGAGGGTGGTGTGCGACGAACCAGCATCAATGATAATACCATACTGTGTGTACGTGTGTGTGTGTGTGTGTGTGTGTGTGCATATTGAAAAATAAGAGTGTGAACAAGTGTAAAGAGCAACAGCTGCAGAGTAAGTAGGTGCAAACAAAAACCGAAGTCAAGCTGAAAACTACTGAACATCTGGAATAGGTGGAACCAAGGGATTATCGGGCTGCGTAAATGGCTCGATATGCGGCTCGATAAGCCCTTGGTAGAACCCTGGGGACGTATGTACAAGCAATGGCACAAGGGTAGCGAAAGCCCACCCCCCTTTTGGTCAAACATAACCACATCATCTGATATAGGTTCAGAGGTCAGATGGGGCACTCAGCCTGACGAGTTACCTGGCTAGCTATGCACGTGTGCAGACGTAGACGTGTTACATGTACATGTAGTTAGAAACAACATGTCACACATACCATGTATGTCATCAACATTGTCTAAGACTACAAAGGTTACTGATATGATATTATTTTCCCATACTTGTACTTCTTGCAATGGCTATTTAAGCATGAAGTATAATTTGCAGAATATCACTGCCTTTAAATTTTTAGTCACAACTTGTACAAACACTCAAGACTACGCTTTACGTTGTTATACTCTTTATCATAATCTTTCAATTTGAAAGAAGTAGTCAATCTTTACCAAGTACCTTCATCTACCGCTAAAATCATAGGGGGCGGTATTGATTTAGATATGGCTAACCTTATAGTCATGTGCGAGCTCAACGAAGAGAATTGGTAGGATAATGATCCCGCAGACAAAGAGAATGACCAGAATGAGAGAGGCGGTTGGAACTAGACTGACAGTCACACACTTGCAGCAGTTTCTCCCAGCCATATTTTTAATAAAAAGTGATCGGTTCTTTAATAGCATTAAAGGGGGCCAGGGGTACTTTGAATAAGCTTTTAAGCTTTTTAGCTTTCCAGCTTACTCACTGCCTTCAGTGCAGTACAGCAAAGGTGAGAGTCTAGTCACTCCCTACAGGACAAGAGGAGGATAAGAAAATGAGTAGAGTCATAGATAGTTACAGGGTTTATGGGCCAGATTAAAAGATGTGTGCACGGATAAGGAGTGTACTGGGGTGTATATTTGACTCACCTTGGCTCAGAGATGAGCGCTGATCGACTGTTTCCAGCTTCCAACTTAATTTTATGCAGACTTGGCACAAGCTCGCCACGCACTGATGACGTAATGGGATGGGCGGTCCAAAGGTGACGTCAGTGCAGCATCAATTAATTTTTACGGGGAGAAATCGAGTGATAATAATATCGGACGAACTTATCAAGAAGAGTGGTAGCAGGAAGCCACTCTATATCTATCACACAGAAGAAAGGTAAGAAGCTTAAGAGCTTCTATAAGTAGCTAGATAGAGCTGAAGCTCTATCCCCTGTGTCTATCTGACACGAATTTGTATTATGAAGCCAGCTCTCACAGTGGAGGGTGTGGTCATGAGTAGAGGGAGAAATTAACTAGTTTGGGCTAACAGCCTCTCATAGATAAGGGGAACTTGTATAAATTATGTCATATGTGTGACATACAGCCGTAGAGTACATATATATTGTTCTTTTGTAGTAGTAGCCATGTCTGAAGGAGAGCCAACAGCTGCACCCCCTCAGGAGGTGGAAGACACGAAGCCAGACAACTCACCACCTCCCACCGAGAAGCCAAGCCCCGCCCCTCAAGCACCACCCACCACACAGCCGAGCTCGAGCGAACCAGCCCCAGCCCCGGCCCCTCAATCTCAAACTGGAGGGGGGAATGGATCAAAATCAGCCGCCGCGGCCCCTGGACCTTCAATGCCCCCCACGCCGCAGGAAAAAAAGGCAAGGGAGTTTTTCGATCAGGCAGAGAAGAAGTATCGATCATCACAGACTTTCTTTGGCGGTTTGTTTAGGTAAGTGCCTGTCATTAATTAGTACAGGGTGTGGTCCAATTAGGGGGATGTGTACCAGTGTACTCACAGAGAATAATATTGGCCCAAGCATGCAAGGATTAATACAGGGTCACTAGTTTCTAAACCTTCATTTGGGGGGGGGGGGGGGGGATCAGACATTCCCCAGTGTTCACTATGTACAGGAGAGGAGAAGTCAATATCTCTTACTAAAACCCTAGTTGATGTTTATTCTTGTTAATGTGTGTATACAGTGTATTGATGCAACTCTCTTACCCTCAGTGGTGCATCCAAGAAAGAGGAGGCTGCAGACCTGTTTGTGAGGGCAGCCAACCAGTACAAGGTGGCAAAGAGACTCAGAGGTCAGCGAGAGAACACATGCTATGACATAATATCATAAGCCGTATGTTCGGGGCTCATCCCAGTTTAGACTTTCAGGAAGGAGTGCGCATATTATTTACATACAATAATAATATAGTGGGATGTTAGGTGTGGAATAGACCTATTCAACCATCTAGGCAGTATATACTGTACATGGATACATACATGTACGCTACTGTGCTTTACAGCTCATTTGGCAATGTGCAAAGAAGAAATACCACACCTATTATATAGCCTTGTTGTAGAGTTTATCTAAGTACAATTTGAGACTTTTGGAATGTTCCTATATAGTGAGCTGAAATCCACAGTATCAGTTACCCACTGTACCCACTGCACTCTGACCTGGTGATAGCGGCAATGGGTGACACTGTATCTTTTTAAATTGTCACAGCTGCCGGTGAGTCATTCAAGAGAGCTGCAGAGATCCACATGGAGCTGGACACAAAGCACGAGTCGGCCAGTAATCTGTGCGAGGCAGCTCAGGTGCTCAAGAGAGAAGACCCAAGTGGTATGTGCTATAATATGAAGTAAAATGCTTCCTCACTTACAATTGCTCTCTTCGTCATGCAGATGCTGTCAGCTGCTACCTAAGAGCAGTGGAAATCTACACGGACATGGTATGTCATTTATAAAATATGTGAAAGAATTATAGGAGGGGGTATATATGTACGTTGCTACTACCAAGAGTATAAATTTCTGAGCACAGTTCTACTATAATAATAGATGTCAAAATAGAGGGCTTCTTCGATGAACTCTTTCTTTTTTCTTTCAGGGGAGGTTTAGCTTAGCTGCAAGGTACCACAACAACGTGGCTGAGATCTATGAGGGAGAACTGCAGGACTACGCTGGGGCCATTGCTAACTATGAGAGGGCAGCTGACTACTACAAGGGAGAAGACTCCACAGGGTCAGTTGGGAGAGAGAGAGAGAGAAAAACTAGCCTCGTTCTCAGACCCATCCCTTTTCTTACTGGGGGAGGGCCCCTATAATTATAAAGATGAGGCTATGGCCATGGAGGGATTAAAGACAGTATTGCTTTTGCCAGTTGGCAAGTGGTGATATGTTAAGTTGTAGTGGACCTATTATATGTCACATGACTTTAGGCTTGCACTCTGAATCACAGGTGGGAGCATGCTTATTTGGTGTTGTGTGACATTAGCATTAGTAGAATAGCATTTGCACTTTGTCCATTGTGTATATAGTATGAGTTGAGTGTTTTGACACTGCAGGAGTGGGAACAAGTGTCTGTTGAAGGTGGCCCACATGTGCGCCACTATGCAGGACTTCAGCAAGGCGGCTAGTGTCTTCGAAGATGTAAGTTGGTGTTTGTTAGTACGAATGATTGTGCATTCCATCTTTTGTAAGCTGTTTTCATAGTTGAGTCTGTTTTTTGACGACTTGCAATGTGCTATGTAGAAACATACACTTGTACTCATAATATTCTCTCTCACTCTCTCTCCCTCCATCTCTGGATAATTATTATGTACACACATACACACGATACGATTCAACAGGTTGCCAGAAGTTCATTAGACAACACTCTGCTCAAGTATGCGGCAAAAGAGTACTTCTTCAAGGCAGCTATTTGTCACTTCTGTATGAGTCCACAGGCAGCTCAGGTGAGCTAAGCATTGAGTTACCTTAGTATATATATACAATGTCATGAGAAGTTAACATGTTAGATATTCACACTTGCATGGCTCATTGATAAAGGGGTGATAATTATCTCGCTTGGGTGTTTCACAATTTGTATCACGTTCGTGTGCAAGTCACCTTCTGTTTTGCATCATTTAGGAGGCAGTGTTGCGATACAAGGAACTCCAGCCTGCATTTGATGGCACAAGAGAACTCAAGCTCATCAATGTAAGCTATAGTTAATTATTGAGGGTAAGCCCCCTTTAATTATTGACGACTGATTTCAGGACTTACTTGGGGCGGTGGATGAAGAGGATACTGACAAGTTCTCAGATATTGTGAGTACAAAATAGTTTAGCTAAGTGGTGTAGTGAAACATGATATTCCCATGTTAACAATCGCCTGGGGAAGAATCCCCTGTACTAAAATTTAAATTTTGGCAGTACTGCAGCAAAATTAATATCCTTCAGGGATTGCCAGGCGGTGTCAATCCTTTATTATTGTGATGCAAAAAAAGAAGACAAAACATGTTGTAGTGTACTATATACAATAAAGTAGTACCATTTTCAAGATATGCTTATTGTGCATTTATGACTCTATTGTAGTGGTTGTAGCTAGCTTTCTTGTCCCTTGTCCTCTCTCAGCCATTTTTCACTAGGTTGCTACACTATGTATAAATTTGTCTGATGCCACCCCCCCCCCCCCCCCCCGGCCCACAGGTGAAGGAATATGATGCCATCTCTCGTATCGACGCCTGGTTGACAGCACAACTGCTACACATCAAGAAGAACATTGACTCTGATGAGACGATTAACTAAGGGAGTGTTCTGTAAAAGATAATTATACTACGTTCCCAAAATAATGAGTCTATGTGCTAATCTAAGTTACTTATTGCCTTGTATCCTGTAATTATCATTATAATAGCTTTGTAATATTATAATAATAGACGTACATGTATACAATAATAATATTATGTTGTGTTTGTTGCCAATATTATTATACATTTTATTGCTATGGTAAGGGGTCGTCATACAATATTCGTAATGTGGTAAATGGTCGTCAATCCTACCCATAGTATATAGTTACTTCTTGCGCTTCTTTTTAAATTTCTGTTCTGGTTCCTGTGTTTCAGAGGGACTGGTTAGCAGTGATGGCAGGGAGTCCAATTTTTCCTGCATGTACCATTGTACAATTATTGCACATTACATTGCGAATTAGGACATCTCTTCCATGCTAGCTATATACAACTGTAGATGAACTAAGGAAAAAAGGGTAACAGTACAGTATGCCTTATTCCCAGGTTTTCAATAATAATAATATTGTTATTTTTCAGCAATTGAAAACTGGGAACGGGCCTTGGGGATGAGGCTGGATCAACAGCAAACCACTTTCCGTACACGTTTTGTATTCTCCTACCTGGTACACACTCATGGAGATGCCCTCTGGTAGGTTTCTCTGGATGTACTCCAGGTAGACATCAGCAGTGGTCCCTGTGATGTGCTTTATCTGCACTAGCCTAGCATGGGTGCGGATCTCGTACTGCACCCGATGCTTCTTGAAGATATGAGCGGACTTGAGCACAGTGAACTTCTGTATTCTAGTCGGCAGAGCCACCCTGTACCATATTAAAGCGAACAATCATGTCCCCTTTGTATACTCTCTAAATTTTTCATGACGTGGCTTTCTTTAATATGTTCACTGTACCTTCCTCCAATGTCGATGTCGAGTGCTTTTCCAGCAGTGATCAAGAAGCGACAGTAGCTGTCCAAAACTGCATGATCAGCACCTTTTATCTGTATATAGATGTTTAATAAGCACACACTGACAGATTGGCTGATATGCTGTGGCATTAAATTTTATATACAAGTTAGTCAGATACTTGCCTTGATATTGACCTTATTGTAGAGACGTTCTGGCACAAGCTCTTCCTCCCCAGCAGTACTCTGAAGAGAGGCACCAATCTTAAACTGTACTAGCTAGATCTATCATTCTGCTCACTGTGCTTGCAGGAGTCTCGGTTGTGAAGAGTCTCTGGCTCAGTGACGGATGCAGAGATGACGATAGTGCTGGTGCCACATATGGTACTCTGTAACGAAATTGTGTCATCTCATGATATGTACAGGTGTACACTTACCTTCTCAGTGCTCTCACACTGCTACGAATCATAAACGCCATGGCCCCCTCACTGCACGTGTACAATGCTAAATGGGTGGAGCCAAGCAAGGAATTTTCTAAATAATGCGCACTATGGGTGGGGCTGGATTCTACTTCTAGTTCTGGGAGCTGGAGCAACGAACATGGCGTTATGGTCGTGGGGCAGCGATGTTTACGGCAGACTCGGACACGGCACTGAAGACAGACATCTTGGAATACCGACCGAAGTGCGCGTCCTTTCTGGTTCTCGTTTGATTTCCGTGACAGTAGGATCGGCGCATAACATAGCGATCGAAGAAGACGGGAAATGCTACACCTGGGGGAAATGTCACTACGGTCAACTGGGACACGGTGAAATGGATCAGAATGAGTTAATCCCGAGGCCAGTGAGTGCGCTCGCCTCCATCAAGATAGCCTCTGTCGGAGCTGGAGACTCACACGTACTCGCGGTCACAGATGCGGGGGAGCTGTACTCGTGGGGTGTGGGGTTCTACGGCTGTCTTGGACACGGCGACGAAGCCTCGCTGACGACGCCAAAACGAGTGGAGAAATTGCACGGGGCAGAAATAATCGTGAGCGCCACCGGTGGAGCGTTTCACAGCCTCTGCGTGAACGATCGCGGTCAGGTGTTCGTGTGGGGGCGTAACCATTGCGGTCAACTCGGGATGAAAGCGCTGGAAATGCCCGACTACAGCAAGGGAGGTAAGGCCACCAAAATGGTCCGGCTCAATCAGAAGCTACCCGTGCAGCTTGCAATGAAGCCAGAATATGTTGCAAAAATGATATCTGCACGCAATGACCATTCACTCGTTCTACTAGAGAATGGATACGTACTTTCATTTGGAAGCAACGACAAAGGACAGCTTGGTCGAGATCAGAAAACACCTGAATTAGAAGATGTGAATGACTTTTTGATTGACCCAAAACACTTCAAGGCTCCTGATGGAAATCTGGAAAAGGTTGTGTACATATCAGCCGGTTACGATCACTGTGCTGCTATCACCGAGTCCCATCTCCTCTATACATGGGGAGGAGGGAAGTTCGGGCAACATGGTCTAGGACACACTCGAGACGTAAGCATTCCTTCACTCATCGATCAATCTACCGATGGGAAGAAGATAAAAGTGAGTCGAGTGAGCTGTGGGGATTCATTCAGTGTTGCTCTGGGCACTGATGGGACACTGCTGGCGTTTGGATCTTCCGATTACGGCAAGCTGGGCACTGGGAGTGGTGGAATTGTAACTAAACCTATACCTATTTCAACAAAAATGCCCAAGTTAATCAATGGAGTATGCTGTGGCACTAATCATACACTAGCGTACACACTGATTCAGAAATAATGCAGTACAATCTGATTTGGAATCATGGTTTATGTATCTATATACCTATAGGTAGAACTAGTGTAGCTATGCAAAAGTATAAAAAAATGTTTGGTACTGTCCAGCTATTTCAGTGTTGAATATACCATCATAATATATGATCCAGCCTTGGATTGTTGTTTTCATAGATGTGTATATACGTATAATACACACTTGGGTCAACTCTGACTGCTGATTTACTGATTTTCACTGGTCATATTCATCTCTGACCTCTTGGTAGAGGACACGAATGCTGAGTGTGCAAGTAGAGCAATTGACGGTATCCACCCCTCTCTCCATCTCTCCCTCGCTGATCACATAGCAGCCCCCACAACGACAGGGGGCGGAGTAGGAGCAGGTCTCAGGGTCATAGGTCATCTCGTCCAGATCCAGTGTTGCCGAGATGGGCCACTTTTGTGTCAATGAGAGCTCTGCAAACATAAATATATAGATTTGTATTAAAGATGATATCATGACTCTGAGCTAGGCTGTCCAGTGATATGTGAACTAACTCACCATTTGATGTTGTATCGTAGGTTTGTCTTTCTTTATCATCGGAAAGGATCTCATAAGCTCTTTTTATCTTATGAAACTGCTCAACAGCTGATGCTCTTTCCTTGTCACTCAGACTGGAAGGTAGCTTATCAGGGTGATACTAAAGTGATCGAGGTGTAATCGTCATATATTCTACTTTGTAATTTAATATAGCTGAGGTATATACCTGCTTGACCAGATTTTGGTAACTTCGCTTAATTTCGTCGCTACTTGCTGTCTTATTCACTTTCAGTACACCATACAGGTTCTCGTTTGCTGACGCCATTTCTCATTCCTGCATACCTGATGACCTTTACCATACAACCACATGCAGGGTTTGATTATAGATTTTTAATAGGGAGGGGTATTATAATAATCTATAGTTTGGTGCCTTAGGAAAATAGTGTGCATATTAAATCATAATTAATACAACATCAGAATACAATAGTTGGAGATCTGATCAATTACTAGTAAAGTTTTATTCAGGGCAAACTGCATGCGCAACTCCAACACGTACCAGATGTCACGACCTATGATTCAAATAGGAAACTGCGCACAGTGACATTACTTGAATTGGACCTTACCTAAAGTGACTTGCAGTATATACATGTGCAGGTTTCATTGAATTTACCTATTAAAAAGATAGTTTATAATTTTCTAGCCTATTAATTTTCATGCAGGCAGGTTTGTCACTTACAAACTCCTTGTGGACATGATTGGTACTCTTGACAGTAGACAGCGCAAAAAGTGCTTGCCAGGACATCTTCATTTCATAATAATAATCATACTATACAAACTGTTTAATCTGTAGTTTTTAATACTTTACCGGCCTGATCAAAAGGTGGATTGAACTCTTTGGAGTTTTCAGCTCCAGTCCAGCAGTCATAGCACAGACATTCTTTGTAAGCACCATTAGGATAGATATAAGACCCAAAACGATTTTCAAACAGGAAGATGCACAGTATTCAGCCAGAAATGCCTGATCTAACATTAGCAGTGTAATCCGAAAATTAATTATAATACAGGCAGTAGCAATTCCTTACCACAGATAATATCTGTTGTAATGTTCTTTGCATCAAGCTGTGAGCAGCCAAGTGCAATGATGATAACAGTTACTACTATTACGATACCACGATTAAACATCTTGATAATACTATTATTATAGAACAATGCAAGCGGACTTATTACACCATGTGTTCTGCAGTGCCCCTAGCTAGCTACATAAAAAAGTCATGTATTGACCACAGTCATGTTCAGCAAACCATTGTTGGTGGGTATAATAATATTATTGTGGCAATGTGATTGCATCACAAGAAGTTTCTTCGTTCTGTCATTGCTGCTTACTGTCTTAATACACCATACAGGTCCTCACTTGCTGACGCCATTCCTAGAGCTATTGAAGACCTTTACTAAATGCAACTGCTGCAAATCTACGATGATAATTTTATACTGCTACAAATCAAAATCACACAAGTCACGAGTAAAAATGAGATAATAAGAACAAGATTCCAAAGAGACTAAAGTCTGAAAAGATAAAAATCTGTAAACGAACAGAAAACATATCAGGGCTACCCAACAAGCTAGGGAAGTCATGTTTCATTTGGAGAGATGAAGGTAAACTGCAACTCCAACACATACCAGACCAACCGTACCGAAAATCCACTTGGTCGTGTTGAAGGAAAATAGGCCCCTATTCAGCAACAGCGTCTATAAGATTACAATAAAAGAATATTATGACTACAAGCATGAAATCAGTTACTGCATAACATTATGCAGTACTACAGCATTACTTACCCATCCACCAGACTGATGAATGAAGTGATCGAAAGCTTTTTCTGCAAGGCACTTTACCAGAGCGGTAATGGAGCTACATATGATTGAGACTATGTCTTTTGGAGTTATAGTGCAGAGTTTTCTAAGTAAGAGCTTCTTCAAGAAGTTGAAACAATAGTAGACAGTCATGGCTAAATAAAGGATTAACCTTGATGGGTCCTCTCGACCTGTAGATAGAGGTACTAGATATAGCTGGCACAGTCATCATTTTTATTATCATGGATTATGGCTGCTCAGCCGGGATAACTTAAATAGTGGCGTAAGAAGATGTTTTTGAACAGGGGGGCTGTAAATAAAATTGCGTGCAAAGCGCGCAAACAATTTTTTTGGATCACACGATACGCCTTCAAACCATTCCCATTATTGTGCTAATTTGGCTGTAAAGTAGACTTTACATCACAAATCTGAAGATGTCAAGGCCTAGTAGAATAAATATCTTCCTAGATTTAGGCCTACTTGGCTGACAAGATGGGGGGAGGGGGGGGGGGGGGGGGGCTACCGCCCCCCAGCCTCCCTGCTTCTTACGCCAGTGTTAAACATCTAGGAATGCAAAATCATAGGCTATACTAAACTACATATATACAATGTGTCCTTTGTACATTCAGTATAATTATTATATAAAACAAGTATAAAAAAGAATTGAAAATTAAAATATGAAGTAGGGATGGTATGCAGGGCCAAAAAGTACACAAACAAGATTTGTAGGGATAATCAAATCCACTATACATCCCTACGCTTGCTTCTAGACCACTTAGTGATCAACATAATCAGGTGCACACATGATAATAATAATAAAGGTAAGCAAGCGTAGGAATGTATAGTGGATTTGATTATCCCTACAAATCTTGTTTGTGTACTTTTTGGCCCTGCATGCCATCCCTACTTCATATTTTAATTTTCAATTCTTTTTTATACTTGTTATTGTTCCTTTTTTTACTGCTCTCTGGGCAACTAATGATTTGTATGTTGTTTCAGCAATTATACCACCTCGCATAGTTTGCCCATTCAATTATTTAACTTCATTGTCTATGGTTAAGACTACCGTCAATCAGACTCAATCTCAATGTTTTCTTTCTTTTCCTGCATCTTGTATAATTGGTCTATGATATGTTAAGTTATATTTATAATGTGTGCGAGTAGTGTGTATGCCGTGTGTAATAGCCTCGGATAGTTGTGTTCAGGAGAATCGGGCAACTTTTGAAGCATAATATCGTTCCTGCATACACCCCCATCAGCATCAAAAGGTTGGTCTAGTACTGCATCTATAAACATACCTTTGATTTCAGGTTACAGGACCGCCGGAAGACCCTGGATTGCATGCCATGGTAGCCCAAACATTAACTTTAATGCTGATGGTATATATTGAACTGACTGGACACAATCTAGTACCATGCAGGCTAGTTTATAATGCATGACTATGAACAGAACCCGTGTTGAAGAACAAAGGTCACATGCTGGATTGATATCGCTACACCATTAATTTTACTTCAATGCCAATAATAATACAAATTTAATATTAGAGGGTTGAACAAACAACGTCAAAATATCCAAGTGAGCTTTATGATGAAGGTATCAGTGAACTATTTGAATAGTCAGAATGAGGGATGGGATCTAGCATCGGACTCTGCCTATCAAGTGCAAACCCAGTCTTTTGATGGCCGGGATGTCTTCATTCAATGTACCATAATACAATTGAACATGCATCGGTACAGTGGGACTCTCGAAAGACATAGCTGCAGGTAACCAGTGTGTGCCATTGCAGTCTAGTACATCTGATGCAACGCAGTAGCCACGCCCCTCGATCTCATTTAGCTTGTTCCTGAAGATAGCTGGGACAAATCTAAAAGGAGGCTGCTTCACGCCGAGTAGCGATGAAAAGATTCATATTAGGGAGGCCAGTAAGTTTATTGTTGATAGTAGCCACCATTATCGATAGTTCACTGAGCATGAGCTAAGCGCTCGAGTGCGCGCGAGCGCCATGGCCTATGGGCGGTCACATGACTTCACCATGGCAACAGTGTAGGAGCATGCGCATTATATGACAAAATGGCGTGTCAGACACACCCACTTTTTAGATGCGCTGCGTAAATTCCACGATTCACCCACTGTCACGATAGCAAAGGTAGCGCGCCGTGGACCTACGCTCAACAAAATGGAGTAGATTTATACTTAAACTAAGGTGAGGAGTGACGCTAGTCTTGAGCTAGCCCTGGATAAGATGAAAGAAAGAAGAATGAGGAATTGCACTTTTTTTACAAACTTGAAAACGGCTGGTTCATGCGTATCTGATTGTTTCCATGGATGTGTTGGGGCTTGCTAGATAGATATTTTGGCGTAGATCATGAATATGAAAGTTAAAAATCTTAAAATTCAAGTCGTTCTGAGTTATTAACATTTTTGTTTTGTATTACATATATGGCATATCCGGGCCATCCCTACTTATAGAGTCTACCGACTCTATGATAATAACTTATGCAAGCTAACTAGATACTTACACTTTTCAAGAGTCTCAGTACAAAACACATACGAAATCACCGACTGTAGGTGGTTCTTGACTCGATCACAATCAATTTCATTTTTATCGGCAGCTACAGTCTTGATACACTGACCGAGGGTTTGTTCATCAGCATCCTCTATTTCCTAATTATAGAGTAACAATAATAACTCTCCCACCCACGCATACTGATGATTATTATTTTGGAGATACCCGGGGGGGTATATGACATCATGACGCCACAAGTAGTATGTAGCTACTCACTCACCTTGTCGGCTTTTAATTCGGCATTACATATCTCTGCAATTTCTCGTATTTTGCTGCTTGACACTGCTGATAATTGAGGCAGTTGCGTTTGTTGTGCAGTATCCAGCTTAGGTTCATAACCCATGAGAGCTACCACTTCGTCCGACAGCTCTTCATCTCTTCTGGCTTCAGCGGAAAATGCCCTACATTGTGCAATATAAGTTGTCATAAAGTGCTATCATAACAATAAAATTATCTAGTACTGGTATAATTTGGCCTATTCTGTCTCTAGCTTGAGCAGACTATTGATGTCTGATGATGTAATCATGTATATACATGGAGAAGGTTAATTTGTGGCTAAGAGGGCGGGGCCCTGAAATTTTATGAACACGATACCTACTTGAAAGTGAAGCGTACGATCTCTCCGTTTTGTTCAAGTTCCTCTAAAGTGAGCTCCAAGTTTCCCGTATAAGATAGATCGGTGCTAATCTGTCGTAACCTCACTGTCTGAGACATTGTGAAGCTACAGTATTAATTTTGCGTTCGTTGAGTAAATAAACGCTTCAGCGCGCACGTGCACTTCCCGTTTCAGCTTGCGCAGGCCGGCCGCCAATTAACAAACATTAGATCATGCATAATCAACACAGAATACACCAGCACTGAATATAATATAGTATGATTTTCAATTAGCATTTGTTTTTGACTGAGTAAGTGAGCTCTTTACTCCCCCCTTTAGTCCGGAGTTTGGAGTGATGGACACCAATGACGTCGCCACAAAAGCCGGAGGCACCGGGCTGACCCTCGGAGACGAGTGTGCACTATTCCCCCCTCCTTGTGAACTCGTTAATGCCTGTCCCCCAGGGGACCCACTCACGGCTGAATTACTCGGAGAAGGCGTGAAGTTATGTGGCAGGATACCATACGTGTTGCACGTTGCAGCGTATGCAGCATTAGAGGCTGCCAAAGCTCCAGCGATGGCACCAGCTGAAGCAGCCGCGCTTCCAGAAGCTGCCTTTTTGTTGTTTCTTTGCATCTTTCCTCGTCCACCGAGAGGAGCTGTGGTCCTCTTCTTAGTAGTACTCTTTGATAGTTTGTTACCACCGCTGTCTCTGAAGCTTTTAGCCTTGTTGGATTTTCTGATAGGCGTACTACCAGGTCTTGAGGGCGTATCGGATGCGATACTAGTGTTCATGGTATCGGTTCCTTCAGTGCTCACGACATCGATGAGATCGTCTCCGTTAAGAGTGTCGGTATTGCTGGCCATAGAGAGAACGCTGTCTGGTCTGCTGCTAAAGATGAGAGGGGAGGGGGTGGTGGATATGATCCCCGTGCCAGTGTTTGGTCTCTTTCCAAAGGGCTCAATGTCGCGGCCGTTGGGAGGGTTCTTTCGCTTCTTTCCGCTCTTAGCCTTCTTGGCTTGCAGCATCTGATCCATCACTGCCTTCTTTTCAGCTTGCTTCGCCAAAACTGCAATCAAACAAAGTGATGATAGTCTTATTTACAATTGTTTAAATTATCACCAAGATACACACTATAGGATAGCATGATGAGCTTACATCTTGTTTCCATTTCATCGTCATCGAGCAGCAGCGATACCATCTCCTTGGGCTTCAGGGTGTCTGGTTTGAAGTCGCCTCCTGAAATTACCATCTTCTGAATCTAATAGCAACAAGGGACACAGCACATAATATGTAGGTGCCATTAGCAACAGTACAATAGCTCAGAATGTATCATAGAATCAGTAGACTCTAAAGGACACACATACTATTTTATCTAACACACTTACATGCATGATCCAAAATCTCAAAATGGGTAAACTTTTGATTACTATGAATAATCTGTAACAGTCAAGCTAAGCTTATGTACAATGTACCTCGCTTTTCTCTCTGGCTCTCTGTAGAATCCTCTCCTCAATGCTTCCCTTGACGATGAGTCGATAGACGGTGACCTGTTTGGTCTGTCCCAGTCGGTGAGCGCGATCCATGGCTTGCTGGTCCACGGTCGGGTTCCAGTCACTGTCGTAGAATATCACCTAACAAGAGCAAAGAAGTACTCTGATTGCATCATTCCAAACTTCAATATACACACGTGTAAAATGTTTTTAGGCACTCTACTAGCTTACAGTGTCTGCTGCTGTTAGGTTGATACCCAGTCCTCCAGCTCTCGTGCTCAGCAGAAACACAAAGATGTCAGAGCTGTACACACAAATTAATGATAAATTATGGTAATCTGTATACTGTATATAATTATTATGTACATGCATTCTACCCTATTGCTTACTTTGACTGGAAGTCTGCCACCATGTCCCTGCGGTCCGATATCCTCGAGGATCCATCGAGTCTTATGTACTTGTATCTCCTGTAGGCCATGAATTCTTCGAGGAGGTCAATCATCCGCGTCATCTGGGAGTAGACTAACACTCTGTGACCCTCGATCTTTAGGTTGGCCAGGAGCTTGTCGAGAATAGTCATCTTCCCACTATCATGGATCATATTCTCCTTGTCTGTAGATAGCAGCATAAATGGTAAACGCTTACTGTTACACTACACTTACACATATGTAAAAGTAGCATTGTGTATGCACAATATGAGGAAAAATTAGTAATTTCATTTAATAAGAGAAAATTTTGATGACTATTAGAATCTCACATTCACATTCTCCCCCTCTCTCTCTCCTCCCTCATACTTACCAGGGATTTGTATGTGTGCCCATCCAGTGAGAGGCCTCACAGCCGCCAGTCCCCCCAGCTCGGGAGGCTGCAGTAGATCAAGCGTAATAGTAGCATTACTCCCACTCCCCCTGCACCCTGGGGGGCCATGCCACAGGAGGTCCTGGAGCTGTGGGGGGCCACCGCTCAGCCAAAGTTGTCTGTGATACTCGGCACTGCGGTCTGAACAGTAGATGGGATTCACCGACACCCACACCTAAAGTAAAGACACAAAAAAATTATCAGAGTATACAAATTCTATTAAAAAACTATCATTTCTTTCATGATCTATGTACGTCAACAAGCAGGTAGAATAAGGTATATAATGTACATCTTAACATGGTAAAATTTAGAATCACTATTTTGATAGTTCTACAATGCAATGGTAAGCGTTGATATGACATATGTACCTTTGGTGAGTATGTGACGAGGAACTTTGGCAGATCAGTGTAGACACAGTGATACTCTCCACAAGGCCTGCACCTCTCCTCCAGAAATGGCTGACCTGTACCAGCAGTGGACTCCTTCAGTACACCACCAACATCAACATTGGACACCTTTACATCACCATTCAAATCTGTCCCATCAATCGCTAAAGTTTTTTTATCATCAGATCTGCCAAAATTCTCCGAATCATTCAAAAGTGTATTCTTGCTTAAACGTTTGATATCGTTCTGTTCATTCCTTTTTGTCGGATCACTGACGGTGGAGCTGATCTCGGTGAGTTCTGCGCTTGTGGCTGCGCTGGTCTTGAGGGGATAGACCCGCTGAGTGATGTGAGCATACGCTATGCCCGTGTGACTGGTGAAGACTAGTCGACGGAGGGTTGGGCTATGGAGGCGGGAGGAAGGGGAGAGGGGACGGCTAGGCCAGAGGAGGAGCTGAGTGCTGAGTGATCTGTGTGTGTACAATGGTGATAATAATATCTACCAATCAGATGGCTATATATACACACGTACATGCAATGTCAGCAGGCGTAATGATTACCACTATACATACGTACCTTGATTGGGAGATGGGGGACTGCCAGAAACGCTGTAGATAAAGTGGATGAACTCTTTCAGCCAGACTCAACACAACCAACAAACTGCAAGGAAAGGCAACACATGTACACAAGTTCTTATAATTACATGTGCAAGGGATAACCTCATTGAGAAATTTGAGATTTTTTTAGCACAGCTACATCTATATTTACATGTACCTTTGTGTGAAAGAGCCTAGCATGATGGTGCTTGCCTCCTGGGGGGACACATCAGTGAACTTGAGGAACGCCCAGATGCCATCACAGCATCCACTGTCACCACCGAGTCCAGAGGAGAGATGGATGTGGGAGGAGGACAATACACCAAGCTTCAGTGTTAGTAACCTGAATGCATACGGACAACTGTTATAGAGCTCAGTTTCGTACAATGTATATACAGTGTATATTAGGTCTAAAATAATTTGCACGCAAAGAGCTAATGTCAAAATTTGGCCAAAAAAAACAACACAGATACAGATATGACCACTAGAATGTACCACTATGAGCCACATACCTGTGTCTAGATAAATTTGGGAGTACGAGTTGATAGTAGACGAGTCTCGGTACAGTGTAGGTGGGGATGGAGAGGATGGAAGAGGGAGAGATGACATTACGACGCTCAAACAGGTCAGGGTGATTGCACACCTGAAAAAAAGAGAAAAATGAGACATACTTACAATTCTACAGAAACAAATTTGCTAACTACTACCAAGAGTACATTAGCAGTAGTACCTCTTTGCTACTACTTGTATACATGTACATAGTCATACCTTTCTGAACTGCATGACAAGGTTGAGAAGATGAGAGGTTGCCGAGTCCTTTGACGATGTCTGAGAGGCGGAGGACTGGAGGAGATCATCGACAGAGATCCTCTGACGGAGGCCGTGGTATAGCTTACGCTGACGGGTCGACAGCCCACAGCTAAGGTGAACCTCAATCTGGACAAATGAAAGAATTCATACTTTTGTTAACAACGATCTATAAGTACATGCATATATAGATTATCTTGCTCAAAAAGCCATTGAAAAAGCCTTTGACTATATACCAGTAGCACTGGGGCTGTTTCTTTGATCTATGTTACATTATACTACCCAACTCAATCATTTTACACTAAAGCCTTCAATAATATCACTATGAGCATAGAGTCATACTACATTTAGTTACCTTCTCTGCCATCTCGTGCTCCACGTCTCTCTTGATCCTCCTCAACATGAACGGCTTGAGAATCATGTGCAGCCTGGAGAGCTGACTCTCGTCCAGGGCCGACTTCTTCTCAGCGTGGCTCTCGATATCACGCGAGAACCACTCGTTGAATTCCTCGTGGGAATCGAACATGGTGGGCATGATGAAGTGGAGCAGGGCCCACAGCTCCTGCATGGTGTTCTGGATGGGGGTACCAGTCAGGAGAAGACGGTTGCGACAGTTGAAGCTGAGCAGGACTCGCCATCTCACACTGTATGTATTATGAATTGCGTTTGAGCGAGTATGAATATTAACATTCGTTCATTGCTAGCATGCTATGATAAACAGCTTTGTATACATGAGAAAATGTGCACAATCTTTCTATTTGCAGATACACAAGCTTTTATTGTTAGCTAGAGTAATTACACGTACCTCGAGCTACTTTTGATGGCCTGTGCCTCATCCAGGATCATGTACTGCCACTTCACTCTCTGGAAATATTTCACATCTTGCACCACCTGCACAGACACAATAATATACGTCACACAGGTGTGACAAATAACATGGCGAATTCCAATTAAAGCCCACCATCTATAACCCACTAAACAAAGCCTGTTACACATTGTGTGTGTGTCTCTGTTGTATATATCTTACCAGCTGGTAGCTTGTGATGAGCAAATGAAAGGGAGCGTTCTCCTTGTAGAGAAGCTTCTGGTTCCAGTACTTCCTAATTACCTTTCTCTCCAGGGGGCTCCCCCAATAGGGCAACACCTATATACATGTACAGTACAAGATTACGTAAAGGTGTAAGAAGCACAATGGCAAAAAGCAACCAGTACAAGGACAAAATCCTTTTAGAAATGTATTGTACCTTGAATCGTGGGACAAATCTGGTGCACTCTTGCTGCCAGTTGTGCAGAGTGGAGGCCGGAGAGACAATGAGAAATGGACCCCAGGTCTTCTGATGCTACAGATACATACATACACAACCACACAAAATACAATAGAAGCAGCTTAGAGCACTCCAGTAGATGCATATGTATACATTTAGATATGATGCTAGTGTGAATGTATTGTCTATACTATAGTACCTCAGCTAAATGTGCGAGGAAGGCTATGCTCTGTACGGTCTTTCCGAGGCCCATTTCGTCAGCGAGAATGCCATTGATGCCCTGATCATAGAGGTTGGCCAGCCAGTTCATACCCTTCAGCTGGTAAGCCTTCAGCTTCCCCTTGAAGATGGTCGGCTGAGGAATGTCCTGGTCAGAGATTAGCACAGGCGTAGCAAGACTGAAGTTTCTGTCAACTGTGGCACAGAGGGCAGGGTGCATGAGAGAGAGAGGTTCATGTTGTAGCCAGTTCGCATTATCAAGCAGACATTTCAAACGGCACCTTAACATGCTAGCTAAAAATGTATAATGTACTCACAGGATTCCTGTAGGTCAGTCTTGGCCTCTCCTCCCACTCCACCACTTCCAGCCAGATCCACATAGGTCTTATGCTGCAAGGAAATTATAAAACATAATTAAGGGTACATAACTTATTAATGAAGGAGGGGGTGGAAATATGCCCCAACTAAAACAGGTTAGGGAAGAAAACTGAAAATTGACCGAAATATGCTCACAGTGGACTCGTGTTTGTTGAAAGCGGACTGCACATTGGCTAGGGCCTTGGCTTTAGCCTCTTCACTGTCGTAGTCTCCAGGCTGCTCCAGACTGACCACCATACCAGGACGAATCTCACGCTGGAGGGGAGCATCCTCAAGCTTCTGCAGGATCTGGTCAGATATATCAATCTCACCTGAAGGAGGGAGAGAGAGGGAAGAGAGAGAGAGAGACAGAGACAGCGTTATCACTGTGGGGGCCATGGGGTGTGTGCACTGTGCATTGGGTGCCATGCATGATCAGTCAGAAGTGGTCCCAATCGCCCTTGTTATTGTGTACATTAGACAAGATGCACATATCAGATAGATACACTATCTACATGTACATGGTACAATACTATACAGCTCCCCAGAGTTGTGTATACACCCACCAGTGAGTTTCTTTGCCATGAAGTGAGCGTAGAGCTCGGTTTGTGTGATGAGGAAGTTTAGCTTCCTTTGCTGTTTCTTGGCCTAAATGGAAAGCAAAGCCATACAGTTGTGTGATAATAGTCTAGAATACAACACTCTGGGAGTGAAAATACTCCAAAACACGTACAGTGGAACCTATTGCCCACAAATATGCACATGTACATGTATCAAGGTTAGTTAAGAAGTACAGTGACAAGTCTATGCAATGGGAGAAAAGCTTACGATACTTAAAATTCATGTGCCAATTTTTTTCAAACTCATGCAACCACCACACATACATATACTCATGCTCACACACACAGTATTTCTACATGTACATGTACCTCTCTCATCTCGTCATCACGTCGTCTCTGTTCCATTGCCTCTTTCTCTGCCTTTTTCCTCTGCTCCTTCTCGACCCTCTCGTACCTTTTCCAGTAGGTCAGCGCTTCCCTCATCAGCCTCCTGGCTCTGGGCTGAATACTGCTCACCTCCTTGCTAGCTCGCTGGGACTTGGCCGCTACCTTCTTCACTTCACGCTGACACAATAAAGCAAGCTGAAAAAAAAAACGTTACAAAAATGTATAATAGCAATAAAATGGAACACACAAAGATGGAAGGTACTCAAATCAATGTTAAAGACACTGTATAGCAGCAAGGGTATGTTATAAGCTCATGATAGTGGGGAATTTCAAGAGTTAATATATTTTTGTGGATAGCCTATCTTCATCACTTAGCAGGTATACATGTAATTATTATACCTTTTTGTTGTTTGTGACGACATTATGCCGGGACATGGCAAACATCTTGGCCACCTTTGGCACCTCCTTCTTCACGATGTGAGTCCAAAGCTTCTGTCTGTATCTCTCCTTTCCACCTTGATGTCGACGCCAACAGGGGCTTTCCCCACTCCTCCCTCCAGGGCTAGGCCAGAGCTGGGGTGGTAGTCCTTACTGCTGTTATACTGCTCGTCGATAAGCTTGGAGTGATCTGGAAAGGGGTCGTCTGTCGATAGCAGCCCGGCACTGAAGTGCTTGTATCTGAGAAGCTACAAAGGCAGAATATCAGGGAAGAATAAATCTGACACTAGAATTTGGTTAGAAATGGCAAAAACAGTTAATATGCTGTCTATTAATAATTATAGCAATGAGCATCATAAGAGAATGGCCAATAATGTAAAATTAACTTGCCCCAATACATTTCGGGTTTGCATGTGCGTGACTAAGAAGAGATGGTGGTTTCTTACCCTGGGGTTGCGTTTCACTCTCTTTTTCCACACTCGTTTCCGCTTGTGCTGTAGCTCGAGTAAGATATGTACCTGCTCCGTGTCGCTGAGGTCTGAGCCAGAGTCATCAGAACCACTCTCCAACAAGTCCTATAGTGGCAACAAAACACAATACACGAAAAAAAATCATCAAATGCATGCACATTATTGTCTCCAAATGTAGGGAACCATCCCAGTGCCTGTTCAGAAACACCTATGCATACCTCATACATCACATTATTTCAGTTTGCCCCCCCCCCCCAAGTATATATTCTTAAAATTTTATACTACAAATAAAAAAGAGGGAGGATCTCATCAAAATTTAATATTACATGTACATGTATATGATGTCATACTGTCGGCAACAAGATATACCAGTAGCAATATCTTTTCATGCACACGTACCTGGACCCATTTTCGTTCTTCAGTGACATGTGAGAAATTGTAGAGCTGTGTTTTTCTCCGCTTGTTGTTACTACTCTTACTGCTACTGTCGGCGCTGGCTTGACTCAGCAAGGATTTCGTCGACTTGAGAGCCTCATAGCCATCACGTGAAGTTTCCAGCGACTCATCGAGCACTCTTTCGACTTGGTTGATCAGCCGGTCCAAGTTGAGAGCTCTCTGTAAGGTCTGTACGTGAAGAGGGAGAGCCACCGTTTGTCTCTGAGTCTTGGTACATGGTGAGGAGTCCTCCTGCTGTTTTGAGAGTTGGAGCGGTGGCCTGGAGGCTACTGTCACTACTCCTCCTCCAGTGGCCATAGCTCAGCCTTAGCTTGACTAGCTGGGAGCCACTTTCACAGGTTCAAGACAGACTGAAAAGAGAGTGGAGGTAGCTACATGTACATGCAAAAAAAAATGAGAAAGGGTACAAATCTTATGTAATAGCAAAGACCTAAGTAAAGGCACTTCTGGTACTGTAGAAACCAGAACAGGCTCCCTTCACACGACTGAAGGTAGCTAAGACTCTTTTGGCCCACCCAGTTTAGCTATCTAGTTCTTAGTCACCTCACAGTCTCAAATCTCCAGGGTAGAAGTCTCTCTCGCGCTACGGTAGAAGCTTTTCAAATTTGAGTCTTCACTGGGCGAAGAACAACGCTTTGGTAAGCTTCAAACACGCGGCTACACAGTGACCGTAAGTCAGTAAACCCCACCGAGGCGGCAGGAAACGGCTACCTGTAACACCCATATCACCCGGATTATCAATATGGCTCGCGACTTTTGCGGTACGTCGCGTCGATGCAGAAGCTCGCAGGTGCAGCGCAAAAACAACACAAACTGCGAAAAGAACTCACCAGCAGGTCCACTTTCAAACGGACATGTCAACAGCCTTGCACGGCCCGCACACGAGTGCTGACCTGGGAAATGGAGTGTGAGAAGTGCAGATTGTATGGCGCGTCGCTGCATGAGGCTGGCTGCAACCCCTGGCATTCTTCTCGCTGGCCCTAACAACGATATACACAAAGCCGGCTCCATCTTGTTCTTGGCGGGGGCTTCGTGAATCAAATAGAATATTAACCCCTTAGAGAACTTTGTGAACTTCAGTAAAACGTTAGGATACTATTTCGTAAACTATTAAAATATCCGAATATCTCCGCGCACTAATTGCGGTTCATGACGTAATGACGGTGTCGTTAATTTTAACCCTTTTCACACAGTAAAGTGAGCAGACGCAAGACGGGCGCTAAGCTACTTCGAAGATGTTGGGCATGAGATACAGCTTGAGGGGCTGCAATAGGCTTCTCTCTTCAGGGATACGGCCTGCTTTGGTGCGATTCTACCACGGAGAAGAGAAAGCCAGTGTGATAGGAACGCCGCTACAGCTGAGGGATGAAGTCAAGCACAATATCAGTCAAATGAAGGAGACAGTTTCCAACCTCCAGACCCTCATCAGCATTATAGAACAAGGAGGCAGCGAATCTGACAGAAGCAGGCACTTAAAGCAAGGAAAACTTCTCCCTAGAGAGCGAGTCAACCTTCTCCTGGATCCTGGGTCGCCTTTTTTAGAACTTTCCCAGTTGGCTGCCCATGAGCTATACACCGATGACAGTGGGTCATTGGAGAGCGTCCCTGCAGGTGGGATCATCACTGGGATAGGCCGCGTGGCAGGTGTGGAGTGTATGATAGTAGCTAACGATGCTACAGTGAAGGGGGGAACCTATTACCCCATTACGGTCAAGAAGCACGTTCGAGCGCAGGAGATAGCACAACAGAATCGATTGCCGTGTATCTATCTTGTCGATTCGGGCGGAGCGATGCTTCGACATCAAAAAGATGTGTTTCCTGACCGCGACCATTTTGGCAGAATATTCTACAATCAAGCCAACATGTCTTCACAGGGGATTCCCCAGATTGCCGTTGTGCTTGGCTCTTGCACTGCTGGCGGTGCTTACGTGCCTGCGATGGCCGACGAAAGCATCATTGTCAAGCAACGAGGAACCATCTTTCTGGCCGGTCCACCTCTCGTAGAAGCCGCAATTAAAGAGAAAATTTCAGCTGAGAATCTTGGAGGTGCCGATGTACACTGTAGGATATCTGGAGTAGCCGATCACTATGCACTGGACGATCAGCATGCTCTCTATCTCGCCCGAAGGTGTGTCAAGTCCCTTAATTATAGGAAAGACCCCACAATTACCATTGAGACTCCCGAAGATCCACTCTATCCCACATCTGATCTATACGGAATCGTACCAGCCAATCTCAAGCAGCAGTTTGACATCAAGGAGGTGATAGCTCGCTTGGTCGATGGAAGCAGATTTAGTGAGTTTAAGGAGCTCTATGGACCAGCACTGGTGACCGGTTTTGCTCGTTTGTATGGCTATCCAGTCGGTTTTGTCGCCAACAATGGTATCCTCGACTCCCCCTCTGCTCTGAAAGGATCGCATTTCATCGAGCTTTGCTCTCAGCGAAAGATCCCTCTCATCTTCCTCCAAAATACCACCGGATTCGTAGTTGGTAAAGATGCCGAGCACGGTGGAATCGCTAAAAATGGAGCAAAAATGGTCACAGCTGTAGCTTGTGCACAAGTTCCGAAATTCACCGTCATCGTTGGAGGCAGTTTCGGTGCAGGAAATTACGGCATGTGCGGCCGTGCCTACAGCCCTCGCTTTCTCTACATGTGGCCAAACGCACGCATCTCCGTCATGGGTGGAGAACAGGCGGCTTTCGTTCTTAGCTCCCTCCAGATTGCCAAGCTGAAGAAGCAGGGAGAGAAAGTTACCCCAGAGATGGTTGAGAAGATGAAGCAGCCGATTATCGACATGTATGACAGAGAGGGTCACCCGTACTTCTCCAGTGCCCGACTTTGGGACGATGGTGTGATCGATCCTGCCGACACGAGAAAGGTGCTTGCAATGAGCTTGAGTGCTGCACTGAACGCCCCCATAGCGGACACCAAATTTGGTGTATTCAGAATGTAGAATCCAAGAATTGATTTATAGTCTACGTGAATTGATTATTATTATTATTTTTTTACAATACTTGGACTGGTACTTTTATTCATGCAAGTACAGGTATCATTATAGTCTGATTGTATTGACTTATCGAAGACTCCTTTCACCTCAAAATTGAATTGACTAAGCGAAATATTACAAAGGTCTATTATAAACTACATACAGCAACACAACAGCATGGCTTGTGGCATTGTACTATAATACAAGAATTGTATTGAAATTCAAAGTCCCATAATGTTCAGCTCTATCTTCTTGAGTGGCTATATAAAAGTTAGAGCTTTCCCTCTGCTCCAGATCCGCTGAGGAACTGCAAAGCGATGTCTTTCTCGCTCTCAAGCTCCTTAGCAGTGGCATCCATCTTTTCACGGGCAAAGTCAGAGATACTGAGATCTTTGATAATCTCCCAGGTCCCACCTGGCTTGATGGAGACAGGGAAGGAGTAGATGATGCCTTCAGGGACACCATAGGTGTTGCCATCGCTAGTCACACCCATGGACACCCACTCACCCTGCAGTTACCAAGCATGGAGATCACGTGATAAGTCATGTGATCATAGCAAATGGTAAGCAATGGTAGATCATGTGATGGGTCAGGTGACTTACGGGGCGTGTGCCAAACCACCAGTCCCTCATGTGGTCGCAGATGGCCTTGGCTGCTGACATGGCACTGGAGAGCTTGCGGGCCTTGATCACAGCTGCACCTCTCTGCTGGATGGTCTGTGAGCACAACACAAAAGAGGGCCAGTCATGTACATTGTAATGTAACAACGATATTATGTGGCTACATTATAGTAACCCCGGCCATACATAGTGAATGGACTAACTGGTATGTAAAATGCATTTGTCATTGTACATGTAGATCTATCTCATCCTCTCCCTCTCTCTCCTCTCTCTCTCTCCCTCCCTCTTTCTCTTCCTCTCTTGTGATATTTCTTTCACCTTGATGAAGTCTCCCTTGAGCCAGGCGTCATCGTTGACTGCCTCATAGACTGGCTTCTTTCCGTCCTCAACGTAGGCATGGGCAACGTCTGGGAACTGGGTGGACGAGTGGTTACCCCAGATGGTCACGTTCCTCACTTTGTCAGTAGCAACACCGACACGTGCCGCGATCTAATTATGAGAAAAAAAACCACATTATGATAGTACATGTACGTAAATGTAATGGTCTCAGTAAACTTTTCTTACAGAGGATGTGCTATAATTATTTTGCTTAATTAAACAGTATGAGACAACATGACACCACCAAGTGGTAATGTTTTCTCACCTGAGCTTGAGCTCTGTTCTGGTCGAGTCTGGTGAGGCAGGTGAAGTTCTCCTTGGGGATGCTGGGAGCCGACTTGGAGCAAAGCAAGGCATTTGTGTTGGCAGGGTTTCCCACAACCACCACCTAAAATCAATCAATTAAGATCGCATTAAATTTTGTGGGCCCATCTTGCTGCACCTGCCCACACCATAATATTACTAGCACTCTGGACCTAATAATTGTTATGTGCATCAGGCATTGTACAATTATCAGGTACACTGTAAGTATAATATTAATATTAAAGTGCACTGAGGTTAACAAAACACCTGAATACACACAACTAAAGCTGTGACCTTGTAGCATGCTCCTTGAACCCAGGGTCATGCACCTAAAGGTATTCTAATAACATTGTACAGGTACCCAAAAACATGTAAGTAAAAACCAACTCTCTCCCTCCTTCCCTCCCTCCCTATAGCTACTCACCTTGACAGTCTTCTTGGCGTTCTCATCCAGAGCTTTCCCCTGTGTCTCAAAGATCTTAGCATTGGCCTTGAGCAGGTCCTTTCTCTCCATGCCCTCCTTGCGAGGCATGGCACCAACCAAGATGGCTACATCAATGTCCTTGAAGGCAACAGCTGCATCAGCAGTTGGGATAACCTCTGTGGAAGGGATGGAGAATGAAAAAGAGAGAGAGAGAGATTTATCTACAATGTCTTATCTAAGACTCAAATAAGTATCTGAGCAGGTGTTTCTAATCCCGGATTTATTCATAGGCTAACTCCTCTAAAATCATGAATATGAGAGCATAAGCAAAGAACAACAAAAGATAAGATGTATGAAGAGTGAATATATTACATGTACTTGCATTCAATTCAACACTAATCACCTTTGAGGAGAGTGAGAGCACAGTCCTGCAGCTCCATACAGACACCCTTCAGGCTGTCCATCATCACTGGGATATCGAGTAGGGTCAGGATCATTGGCTGGTGGAGGGAGGACAAAGGGGGGGGGGGGGAAGGGGGAGAAGGAGAGGTGTGTGTGTCCAAGTGTGTGTATGTTTGGAGGAATAATTTTATCCTGACCTATCCAAGTGTTTAATTAAGAGAATGAGTGTGGGGGGTGGTCTGGGAACCAGCTAAAATAATGCTGGCACAGGTCAAGTCCTAAGGTTGTGTCTTCTGGCCCACCAGTAATATTATTGGCAAATTACCTTCCAAATTTCTCCTGGTTTGCCACAGTGTACTGGTACATAGGTAATTCCTTTAATTGGATAGAAAAAAGGGTGTCTATCAAGGGACACACTGAACAGCCAGAAGAGTTTATACAAAAGGCTGAGTTGCGGTCGTAACAGGTCGCCAAAGCCAAGGCAAAGGACCAAGGAGAGAGGTAGGAGCAGAAAAAATTATCACAAAAGGAAATATTTAACACACTGAGATAGGGGCCAAAATTGGCATAAATAATATTAATATTTTGCCAGCAACTGACAAGCCATGATTGCGTTAAACAGATACTCTTGCCAAAAAAACGTTTCAGCCAATGTTCATGAAACCTTAAGGTCATAATATACGAAAATCTTCACTAACATCAAATTAATCCTTCAGGTGAATCACGTGATTTCGATGATTCGATGTTTACGTCACAAGGACAAATGAATTATGTAAATCTAGCCATGACTCGATCTCACATGTTGAACGAATGGACACAACTTGGTAGCTCACATGAAAAGCACACATACACTCACTCATCATCATCATGGACCAAGCAAGTTTTCAAAACCAGGGGAGATTATCACACTCCTCCAAAGTGCAACACAATAGGTACACTAGGTCCAAACCCAATGACCCTTATCCACAAATTATAAATTTTTTCTGCCCTACAAAATTTGAATATCGTCTCAGCTCACCTGATCCTTTCCAAAGACATCTCCACTAGCCAGTGAGTAGAGGAGGGAGTAGGCAATCTGCCCAGCTGCACCAGTCACACAAACCTTCAGGGGCTCAGCCTATTCATATGGAGGAGAAAAAACACAAAATTATATCATTAAATTGGCTGCTATGAAACAAAAAAAAAGTGAGACTGCACGGGACTACATTTTCTCGATTTAGCATCAAAAATAGCAAGATCTAAAGCTAGGCTGTGCACACAATGCACTGGAGGGGTAGCCATTTTGAAATCTCACTGCATGCATGTGCAAATTATGCCAGAATCTTGTGGCAGTTTGCTGTAGATCTACTACTGTTGCTGCTCTCTTCTTTGTAGTCAAATCTTGCTCACCATTATATTTTTCTGTGAATTGATTCCTGCTCTTGTCCTTGGACCTGCACTGCTGCTTCGGGATCTGCGATCTGTGAAGGATGCCTGTGATGACCTCTGCTATAGGGTGCACATCACGTATATCGGATCGCGGAAGCGATGAATTTCCACGTGCAATGATTTCCACAATACTAGTACTTCCTGTCTCATTTCCGTTCCAATAGAATTTGCATTGCTGGCACAATTTTATACCTGGATGATAGTATTATGATGGAGGTTGAGGATGCCCTGAGGCGGGCACATGGTGAAGGATCATCTCTCACACGCTCTTTCTGGTATGGAAAGTTTCTTCAACTGCTTCCAGAAGATAATGTGGTCGAATATATCCAGCCATCAACACATCAAGGGATGCGATTGACAACCCCCGTTAACTCATCTTCCCAAACCGCAGCTCTGCTGAGTCAGCCAGTGGGTGGGGAGGAAGAAAAGATCTCACCGCTAATGACATATGCACAAGCACTATCCTCCCCTGATGGTGGCAATGTGGATTCATTGATTCAGCGTGACACAGAGAATGGTGAAAAAACGCAGGGGATTATAGAACCTCGTGGTGATGTTTCTTCTCTGGATTATGGTCCTCACATTGCAGAGGCACTGAAGTGTTTGAGACACTGCGAGACTTCCTTGTCCCCTAATGTATATGATTTGGTCGTAAACTCTATCCAGTTTGCGCCCCCTGAGCACTTAGCATCAATCTCTCAGTCCACATCCCTCTTGCTAAAGGACTGCACACTAGACTGGAATATTGTATCAGTACTCTTTAATAATGGTATCCTGTAACTAACTACATTGTTACCAAAAATTTGCTCTACGTCTTGTGCTATGTTATCCTTATTTTGGCACAGAGTACAAAGACTACCCTAGTGGAGCAAGAACATGTGCAGCCATAGCCAAGAAAGTCTATCAAGAAATGACCAGTGATGGAGAAGAGCTGTTACTTGCCCTGAAGAATAAGTCAAACTTTCAGTGGACTCAAGTAAGAACACCACAGCTGATTCAACTTGAAGGCCAATTTTACTGATCTTTATTTGCAGCTGTTTGTTGACTGTATCGAAGAGCTACAGGGTGATAGTCCCCTCAGGGTGAACACCAGCTTGCTGATTGGAGCAGCTGGCTTTGAAAGAGCCCTCGGTGATGTAAGTGGTCTTTTATTAACTATTACAAAAATTAATGGTACTGTCTGTTAGGTATATCTGAAAGTTTCCAAGGCAACCCAGTGCCCTCCGCTGCTCAGAGATCTCCTAGCAACAGCTGAACTAGAACAAACTTTTGGAAAGTCTGTAGTAAGTATACTGATGTCTGTCCAGCTGATTGTATTCCCTATTGTTATTATCCAGATGTTCATGCTAAGCTGTATGATTGGTCCACCTGGTGGCTTAAATCTCAGAAATATTTTATGGCATGGATTCGCTTCACCGTCTGAGATTTCTCAAGAGTTAGTGTAGTGATGCTTGATTCATGAATTTCATAACATATCCTTCCTCTATTTCACTTTAGGTATGCATATCTCTTCTTCATTATTGTTTCAACTCTTGGAAAGATGCTCCAGTCTGAGTTTGCTGCACCTTCCCTCCGTTTCAGTCACAGACCCTTCATCACTTTCCCCCAAGAATCACAATTTGCCAATATCTTCACTGGTAAACATTAATTTTATCATGCCAATTCTGTGTGTAGTCATGACATTCATTACTGAGTCTTTTCATTATAATTTTTATATACCTGCAGAGCTTGGTGATAGTGATTTGGTTGCTATAGAAAAACTATTTTCCCGATCGTTCTTCATTCTTCCGACAATGCTACAAACATGGCAGTGTGCTTTGGAAGAATTCAAGAGGAACAGGTCAGCAAAGAGATCTACTGCATCAGTGTGTACATTTATCCATTATTGGCATCATATTTTCTGATTTGTTAGGTATGGCCATTGTGTGTCTCTCCTTCTCCCCTGCCTTGAGCACGGCTTGAGGAGAGTGTTTGCCTGTGTCAATGGCTGCCCAGAGAGAGCACTCACTGCTGAAGTAAGGATGCACATCTTGCTCATCATTATTAAATTTTTGAACTGATCTTTTTGACTTTTAGTCGACCACTCTTTATACAACATTTGATGAGGTAGGTATACATGGGCTATACAGCTATGACATTGTGCATTAATATTGTGTCACTGTGTCGGGTTATTATAGTATCAAATTTTTATGTGCAACTGTGAGGATAGATTCTCAGTCCAATCCTTCCAAATGGACAAGATAACCAACTCAAGGATGAAATAGGAGTGCCCAAGACTGTGAGACGTTTCAGCATTGAATCATTATGCTCGATTAGATCCTTGAATAACTTTAGGAGATGCTCTTGGATCTGTTGGTTCACTCAGAAGGTCCAAGAGTTAGAGACAGGATCAGCCATGGAGAGGTTGGAAAGGGGGAGGGGGAGTTGTATCAAAGCTTGTTTTAACCAATAATTTATTCTTTGTAGGTTGACTTTTATCAGATGTCAAAGACAATCTCCAATCACACCATCTGTATGGTGGCTGTCTTTTGCCTCCAGTATAGCATTGGAGTGGGGACTAAAGATTCTGAGCATAGTGAACATCAGGTGTACGAGCGTCTGCTAGCCAGTGAGAGAAAGTATGTCTCTCTGTTTCATCCACTATCGCTCTTAAGAAGAGAGGTAAGCAGCAGTGTATGTCCTGCTTTGGGGGTCAATTTTCACATGCACTTTATAAAGCAATTATTATTGTTCTGCTGTTCATAGTTCATTAATTTTATCCTTGTATCTTTTTGCTTTTCCTCACAGCTGTTACAGCTAGTTTCATTGCTACATAATTGGAGGAACATCCCCTTACCCAGTGACTTTGAACTTGATGACCAAACAAAAAGAAATCAGGACTCCACGCTTGATGCAACATTTCAGACATTCTGTAGCAGCTGCAACCTGCGTCTACCACTGGAAGAGGCAGCCTATGGACAGTTGGAGAAGCTTATAGGTGCTGTGTGGGATAAGCCTATCAAAACACTCTTTCTGTCGAGGTATGCCATGGAGGTGACTGGGATAATGAGACAAACAGTTGAAAATGCTCTCACATCTGTCAGTCAGGTAAATCGGTTATATATATATCTTTAGGTTTGTCAGCTCGAATTGATTATGGCATGCTACTGAAATCAGATCCATGAGATAGCATCTGCGAGGTTCAGGCAATATGAGGAGCGGCAGCTGCGCTCAAGACAGAGAGCTAACTATGATCATCTTTTGAGAAGGTGAGCTAGTTCTTTGTCAAGAGTTGCAAAGAACAATTAGTGACAGTAGATCTACTACTGTTTGTAGTTTAAGGCTCTACTCCAATGCAATGGCTACTCTGGTTATTTTACTGGTGTCAGTAGCTGCTGACCTTGATGCAGAATCATTGATTAGGTAAACATAACGTTACTGTGACAAAGATTGAAGCTATTATTTTTATCCCTATCTGTTGGTAGATTTTTGAAGAAAGTGCTCCAGTTTGCCGAAAACTTCAAATCTCAAACGTCATCCACTAAAAACCGATGGGAAGAGGCTGATAAACTCTGTTATTCACTAGCTACGCTAGCAGAACAGTTACCTGTGGCATCCTGTGTTATTGTCGACTAAAGAGATTCAATAATAATTGCAATACGCATAATTATGCGGTATTTGTCGCCAGCAGTACACTAGTAATCAGTCCCACTCCACATTGGTGGGTGTGGTCCCCTTCGTCTAATACTTATGGTATCGATGGTGATCATTGAATTCCACAACATTATGTGATCATGACAAAAGCTGAAATGAAATATTATTATTGTGTTGCATAAATTATTATTATAGATACAGTGAATTTAGCCATTCAACATTAACAGTGATGAGTTTATTATAGATTGGCATGACAAAGTGAGTATATAGCTAGCAGTGATCATTTTTTGACTATTTCAATTCCAAGGCTCCTTGCAGAGCCGGCTATAGTCCTACACACACTTTCCAATGGCACACCAGCGAAAGCGGGGTCCTTTGACTTGATCTCTGCTATCTCGTAGATGTGCTTGGGCGTGATTCTCCCTGCTACCTCATGGCCGGGCGACGAGGCTCCCTTCTCTATTCCAGCAGCTGCTTTGAGGAAGTAAGAGACCGGAGGAGAGTTCATCGTGAAACTGAAGCTACGATCTGACTGTATTAATGTAGATATACAACGGGGCATAATGTGACAGAAGGACTCACACCACTACGTACAGCCTTGCATTAAAATCAGGTCGTAGAACTGTATAGTACAACTATATACACTCTAACCACAGGTTCTCATAAGATTCTCATAGGTTCCCATAAGTTCCCATTGAGAACTGGTGGGAACCTATGACAGCTGATCAAGAACTTATGGGAACTTATGAGAACCAACCCATGAAAACTTATGAGGATGTATACGATAATTAACACCTATCAGGGACTGTAAACCACTGAGAACCAGCCTACCAACTAAAGTTGATGAAGTATTATAGTTATGTTGCTATGACAGAGAACTCTGAGAACCACAGAAACTGGTACTGTCTGCTCGGTGAAAAAAAGACTAATTTCATCTTTATAGTTTAGCCATGTCTACAGATCACCCACCATGATCTTGACTACTGTTGGGATGGGTATGCCTGGTTTGATGTCCTTTGTCTTTTCGTTGAAGTCCTTACAGAAAGCACCAATATTAACCCCTTTCTGGAATGGTACAAAATTCATGGAAATTTATATCCCATGATGCACCGAGTCATATCACATAATTTGGCAAATAGATATTGCGTTCTAGAGCTCTAACCTGTCCAAGAGCCGGGCCAAGTGGTGGCGATGGAGAGGCTTTACCAGCTGGTATGTACATTCGCAGAATACTCGCTAGCTTTGCAACACTGCCACGTTTAGCCATCTTGAGCGTGGCCTGCAACAGCCTGAATAGCGCACACCGGAAATGGGTGGAGCATGCACGCCTGGCCGGCTGCGCGCACAATTGTAGCCCCACCTTTTTGCGTGGGATGCTGGCAAGATACCTGCATAACTGGCTATAAAATGGTAGGAGCATCATTCTTTTTCCTAATCGTGAGCTGTGAGCCATAGCAGTCTTGCCGAGATGAAGGCACAGAGCTGGCTCATTGTTGGTGTGGTTCTTTCTGTTGTTATCGCCGTGGAATGTGATGGTATGTCTCACTATTGTACATTGACTTACCAACTGTCCCTGATTTTGCAAGGTTTTTAGCACTTTATCCTTCATGTATTTACAAATGCTGTGTGGATTAGTATTATAGCTAATACAAATTAATTTCCTGCAAAATAGATACAAAAGTCTTTAAAATTGTCCTGCAAAATAATTTTTCTGGTTGACTATTGTTCAACAGTGTCGTACTATTTTATCCTGCTGGAGAGGTTATCTTCTTTAGCAGGTTCTCAATGAATTAATGCATAGTTGAAAATTTATTTGCAGTAATTAATAGATTTTGACTTTTGTTGGACATTTGAATAATATAATGTCATCAGATTCTATGATGGAAAAAAATACGGGATTTGTAAATACACGTGCAAAAAAATTAATGTGCTAAGCGGTGATAATGGAATTCATATTGAAATCCTGGTATTATCATAAAATTAATGTTTAGAAGCATGTAAATTTAGTAAAGGTGCCCTGGTAAAAAATTTGAAAGGCAGAAAAACATATTAGCTAATTTTTTTTATTCTGTGCTGCATGTGTGAGAAGACATCACACCACTTTGCCTGCTATAGCTCACTGCAAAAACCGGTGGGTCATATCAACCTAACATATGGGTTATCTGAGTTGCACTTGCTTCTAGCACATGCGAGTCAACAAAATGCTGACAAGATATCATCAGATCCTTTCCTTCACTTGCCATTGTTATGTGATAGCAATTGCTTTCGTAGTATTGATCAGCAATCACAATACTGCAGTCCATAAATTAAATTTCAGATCTTGAAAAAAACATGTGAATTATTTTAAGATAAGTCACATTCTTAGAGTAGATGATGCCAGGTATAGAAAGCAGTATTGTGCTTATCGATCAATACTACGGAAACAATCATTATCATGTAACAATGGTACTAGGTGTACAAATTATAGAATAATAATATTATGGTGATTTCTCATCATGCAGCATTTTCACATGACTAGAAGTGAGTGCAACTGAGATAACCCATGTTAGGTTAATATGATCCAATAATTTTTACAGAGTATAATTAAGTCCCCCACCACTGATTTGCACTTTTACCATTAAAGGAAATAGCAGACTAAGATGATCGATCTAAGATAAACAGATAAAATTGGTCCACCAGCAACTTACGTTAAAGATAAATCACACCCACTTGTGGTTAATATTAATATACATGAGGAGGCACTATGGTTTCTGTGACTCTCCTGGAGACTCGAAGTGGTCTATATATTTGCCTACACACTATTCAAGCAGTGTGTACTGTTATCTTTAGTTGGCCCTATCGGAAGAATCAGTGATCTAGCTACTCTATGTAAACATCCTGGGGTAGCTAATTCTACAAATTGAGCCCCCTCCCATGTACTCTGCGGAATATTACTTATTATGGTAACGATTAGTGCAGTAGCCACTACACATTGGAAGATAAAATTATAAGTGGAGTTTGAGAACTCAGAAGGCATAATAGCTCACATGAACGGCAGATGGACTTTAATAATTATCGAATAATTATAGTTATATGAATATCATAAAACAGCTGGTTGCTAACTGTAATTATTATGTATACTCCTATTGCCTGTCTGTCATAATTATATTCCGACATCAATTTTGCATTTTATCAGAATCTGATGGTAACACTGCAACTCCACCAATCATCCCTGAATGCCATATCGAGGGAAGCGTCAACTCAAGCCTCATAAGGAATGACTTCAGTGATCTACAGTTCAGTGTTGTGGGTCCCATTGAGATTTGTGTCAATGGACGGTATGAATCTCTGTGTGACATTGGCTGGGATGAATTTGATGCCCAAGCACTCTGCTATCAACTAGTGGCCTTTGATGCTTGTAAACAACTGAACAATCTCTTTCTTTCTCTAATCTCTCTCTCTCTCTCTTCCACCCTCTGAGTCTCTCTCTCTCTAATCTCTTAAATATCTGCTTAATCTCCTATCTCCCATACATACTCACATACAGTGGCTGAGCCTCTTTATGGCTTGGGAGTTCCTCGAACAAGATATCTATCAAGGACTTTCAACTGCTCTAAAAATGATCGACGCTTGAGTAACTGCAGGAGCACATCGGTCATTGATCCACAGTGCAATAATGGATCTCATGTTGCTGGAGTGAGATGCACAATGAGTAAGTAAAGCAATTATTGAAAATTTCAGATGCTAACTCTTGACTGTGCATACATTCTAAAAAATTTTGTAGAATGCACGGATGGTGATATAGGACTCCGAAATTCGACTTTAACATTGGACAGCGGCAAAACATTGCGTACCTATCTAGGGCGAGTGGATGTCTGTGTTAATGGAAGCTTTTTGCCAATCTGTGATGTGGGCTGGGATAATCATGATGCCCAGGTGGTATGCAGGCAACAGTATGGTGATAATTTTGGTTAGTTGAATTTAATAATAATTATTATTACTGATTTTCGTGAGATCTAATTCATATCATATCATAATAATATTATTATGCTATTCCATAGTTGGTGAGGTGTACCGAAGCTTTCATCTATTTCCAAGCTCACGCTATCTCGCCCAAAAGTTCATGTGCAACGGAACAGAGAACTCTTTGAGCCAGTGTGGCTACAATCGTTCCATCAGTCCTGTGTGCTTCGCTGGAAACCACTCAGCTGCTGTGATTTGTAGACAAGGTATAGTATATAACACAGACTATGTCGATGTACAATGTTCAGTCACTGAGACTCATCTCTATCTTATTCCAGTGTGCCGTGATGGAGATGTGAGGTTGGTTAATCGAAGCTATTCACCATTCTATGGCCTACACCATCTTGGTGGAGTGGTCCAAGTGTGTATCAACCAGCAGTTTGGCTATGCTTGTGCTGACGACTGGGACGACAGAGAAGCTGAAGTGGTGTGCAGAAGTCTCAGTAAAGGCCATTTCTACACAGCTCCATACTATGGTATACATGCATATTGATCAATACTAGTCAGCTATATACTTTTTAACTATAGAGAATACAGCTTCAACGACATCACTGATACCGGAGGATGCTCCAATCTATCGTTTCTCCATGTGTAATGGAATGGAATACAATTTCAATAGATGTCAGCTTCCCAGATCTGATTCTAAGTCTACTTGCCCTTCTATTGGTGTAGTGAACTGCACAGAAGGTGTGATAATAGATAACAAAGTTTATAAAAAATGATGATTATTTCATATTTTCTATATATTTGCAGTTATTTCGCGATGCTCCAATGAAGGTCACTACAGGTTGATTAACGTTACGAGAACCTCCTTTATTGATGGGACAATCATGGTCACTGGAAGGATTGAAGTTTGCTCTAATTTCACATACAAGTCCCAGTGTGATCAATATTGGGATCCAATGGATGCTCAAGTCTATTGTCAACAATATCTAAGAAATGCTGTTCCTGGTAGCAATTTATCTGGGAGTACTATTAGTAAGGATTTGCTAGTAAATTTTTATGCAATAAAATAATATTGTTAATAACTACAGTTGGCCGCCCAATTCTTTCCTCTCAGTATGGCTATAGTAGAGGTGGAGTTGCAGCATATGATGTAAGGTGCAAGGGCTCTGAGATCTTACTTGGAGACTGCAGTGTTGATAAATGTCCCCTCTCCGCTTTTCTTTGCCATGATTCTACCTCAAATGCTGCTGGAGTGGTGTGCACTTACACACGTATAAAAATACTAAGCGATCAGAGATGCATAGCTACTATTAGTAATCTTATCTTTATGCAGCTCCTAAACCTTTGTGCACAGAGTATGATCTTCGTGCACGGAATCTAAGCTCTAAGACTACTCAAGATATCTATCAGACGGTTGAGGCTAATGTTGAGATCTGCATCAATGGTACCTTTGTTGCCATCTGTGACCTTGGCTGGGGCAACAAAGAAGCTCAGTTGGTCTGCAATGCCTTGGGATACAGCGAACCTTTCTATCGTATATCTTAATATCCTATACTATGCAATTCAAGTATCAATTATTGCTGGATATTTTATAGGTGGAGTTGCTCTTAGTGGACTTACTGCCACCACTGCAATTGGTATTGAGGATGTCAAGTGCTCCAGCAACTCAACCAGTGTTTCAGAGTGCAGTGGTACTGCACCACCACAGTCCTCGCAATGCTTAAGCAATTTTACTGCTGCTGGAATACGCTGTAGCCGAGGTTAGTATCATAAGTATGCAGACTACTTAGTACTGTAATGTATCTGTGGAGCTGCTGGAAGGTGGGCAATTTAACACTGCAAAAATCTTACTAATAGGTCCTGTGCCCGTTGTGACAACTGGTACTAAACATTTCCCAATCAATAATCAACCATACACTGTGACCTGCACAGTAACCTTCATGGTCGCTGTACCACTGGAAATGGTTGCAATACGGTGGACGACTCTAGAGGGAATTCTAGTGACTAACCTCAGCAATAGAATTAATGTCTCACAGATTCGTCAGATTAACGAGAGCATCTTTGCTCGTGATGCCATCTTCGATCCCCTCAGAGTTGAGGACAATGGAACCTATGTCTGTGGAGCTGGAGTCAGTGAGGGAAGATTTCTCATAAGTCGCCATGCATATGAGTCGGCTCACATTTCTGTGCTTAGTAAGCATTAATTCATAATACTACCAAATGTGCATTAATTTTTTCTTGTTAGTATATTATTATACTTGAGTACCTGGCATTCATATTATACACATTCTTTTCCTCTAGTACCTCCCATTTTCCCTCAACCAGGACTGTGTTCTGTTGTTGTTTGGAATAGTCCCAATGTGTCTTGTGGATTCATCCGTGGATACGAATTAGAGTTATTCATACACGATCCTCAAAATACCTTTCAGCTGATGAATCGAAGGTTGGTGAGGCAAGTTGGGCCAAGTGGAACATACTACATCTTAAACGATGAAGATAGACTGGAAGGCCGATTGCCTACCCATGTTCGGGTACTATATAGATCTAGCTATAGTTTATACCTACAGTGTTAGCTAAATTTTTTTTATTGTAGTCACTGCATGACTAATAATTTAGGTTCGAGCAATTTACGTGAGTGGAAGAGGAATATGGGATACTGGTGTACTGCTTGGTAAGCAATTGCATGGACAGTGCTAATGATACATGTATATGATTTTATCATTCCATATCCAGGATGTGCTTCTGAGTTGCCAATAACTACACCAGCTCCTGAAATTCCTCCGAGTAAGAATTATAGTACATTAGCAAAAGCTATGGCTATTAAAGCATTTATTTTCTAGGAGTCTTCTTTGAACTCAATGGAAAGGTCTACGCCAATAACAGTGTCCTCCCTCTGGCTGATGTTGGAGAAGGTACTAGCGCACTCTACTGTAGGACTGACAAGGAGGAGTGTTGTGGAACATTGCCAAATCGATTTGGGCAGTTCTACTACCCCAGTGGAGTCCAAGTCCCCGTTGAAGGTCGACAGCAGGGCTTCTATCGCAACAGAGGCAATCAGCTCATACGTCTGAATCGGAGAGAGGGCATCACGTCGCCCACAGGGACCTACCGATGTGAGATACCCAATGCTGATGACATTTTGGTCAATATCTACATCACACTGACTGGATAAACTGAAATTTTTGTCGTAGATCTTATAACTGAGACTAGTTAGTGAAATAATATAGTAAGATACTGTGCATAATATAATATGTAGCAGCAACTAGACTAGAGTAAAATTAATGGCTGACTTTGAATTTCAAATACATGTAATTGCTACGTAGCCGCCACGTTTAGTAAATAGCGCACACCGGAAATGGGTGGAGCAGACACACCTGGATGCGCGCGCAATTGCAGCCCCACCTTTCTGCGTGGGACGTTGGAGAGGCTATAAAGGGGTAGGACTATCATTCACTTTTTCTTAACCGTGAGCTGTGAGCATAGCTATAGCAGTCTTACGGAGATGAAGATACAGAGCCGGCAGCTGACACTCAGGCAGGTGCAGGTGGTTGGAGTGGTTCTTTCTATTGCTATCGCTGTGCAATGTCAGGGTATGTTTTATACAGTCATTTTTGTCCTGTATGAAGCAGTTTTCTTAAGCAGATTCTTCAATGACATAATATTAGTAATACATAGTTGCCTACCTTTGTGGGACAAATTTTGCAGGATTTGTGCCTATTTTGCAGGACATTAATTTTGGTGTTATGAAGGATTTGTCATTTAATATGCTAACATGCATAACCCTGCAAAATCAGAAACAGTTGGCAAGTACATTTAAACATTGGAAAGTTTATAACAATGTCATGGATGATCATGTATGAGGGTGATAAAAGATTCATTCTGTGATATTACGGAATTTGTATTAGCACAGAAATTATTTATACTATTGTTTAGAAGCATGCAAATATTGGTGCTCAGGTGAAAAGGGCAGGAAAAAAAAGGTGTTTTTATTCTGGACTGCATAAGAGGACATCACACCACTTTGCCTGTGTGGGTATATCTACCGTGCACCTACACTTTTACCATTGAAGGAGACAGCAAACAAAAGCTGTTGAGTCTAAGATAAACAGATAAAGTTGGTCCACCAGCAAATTGAGTTATAGATAAATCACGCCTACACGCGGTTAGTGAGACATACATGAGGGGACTATCATGACAATGTGCTATGGCTTCCATGGCTTTCCTGGACAAGCAGTGGACTACCATATTTTGCTTATATACACTGCTTTCTTTAGTTGGCATTATCATGTTGAGAGAATCAGTAGTCTAAGAATTAGTGATCTATAGCTAGCTACTCTACAATAATAAACATCATGGGACCCGTATAGTAATTATCATAGATTGGTAGACTATAAGTGGGGATGGCACGGACACTCTATAATATTACATTTAGAAGCATGCAAATAGGTGCTCAGGTGAAGAAGCGCAGGAAAAAAAGGTATTTTTATTCTGGACTGCACAAGAGGACATCACACCACTTTGCCTGCGTGGGTATCTACCATGCACCTACACTTTTACCATTGAAGGAAAACAAAGACTATTGATCTTAGATAAATAGATATTATTGGTCCACCAGCAAATTGAGTTACAGATAAATCACGCCTACACGCGGTTTATAGTAAGATATACATGAGGGGACTACCATGACAGTGTGCTATGGCTTCCATGGCTTTCCTGGACAAGCAGTGGTCTACCACATTTTGCTTATATACACTGTTTATATCTTTAGTTGACATCATTGAGAGAATCAGTGGTCAAGCTACTCTTTAATATTATAATTGTAATATATACATTCTGGACGGTAGTAATTATCATGGAGTCGGTAGACTCCATAAGTAGGGATGGCACAGACACTCCATAATAATATTGTGTAATACATTTACTACAAATACCTAAAATCTCAAAACCAGATGAAGTTGTGAAACTTCTAACTTAGTGTAGAATCAGAATCTCCAGCAAATTATCTGTCTATCAAGACCAAGATCATGCATCAGAATAATTATACATGTACATGTCAGAACTAGATGCTAAAGTAATAGACCAAGTCATTAAAATTAATTTTGTCAATCTTTCTTTTTCATTTCCAGGGTTAACTCAAGACTGCCTTGACCTCTCATCTTGGTTTGAGTAGCTATATAAATCCACTCCATTTTGTAGTGCAAAACAATTGATGATAATCGTTATGTACAGAGATCCTGATTAGATTATTGGCGCGTGGTTATGACTCGCAATCACACGCCGGCATGTATAATGTATTGTATCACTATATGCGGTACAGATGGGAGGGTCAGGGGATGGATTGCTAATGGTTAGCAAGGTTAAGCAGGCCTACAAATCTTGTTTGTGTACGTTTTTCATCCTTCAATTTTCTATTTGTACAAATTAAGTTCCCCCTCCCCCTCATACCCTGCAGAATATTGCTTATTATGGTGCGATTAGTGCAATAGCTATTACACACCAGAAGTTCATATGAACTGCAGACTTAAGGACTTAATTATCAAATAGTTATCATGGCTGCTAAGTATGTATTATAATACTTCTGGTGTTAGCCTGTCAATGACATACATTAATGAATTAATGTCATTATTATTATTCATTTCATCAGAATCTGATGGTAACACTGCAACTCCACCAACCATCCCTGAATGCCATGAGGGAAACGTCAACTCAAGGATCATAAGGAATGACTTCAGTGATATACAATTTAGTGTTGTGGGTCCCGTTGAATTTTGTGTCAATGGACAGTATGAAAGTGTATGTGACATTGGCTGGGATGAACTTGATGCCCAGGCAGTCTGCCGTGAACAAGTGGCCTCTGATACTTGTAAATAACTGAATAAATTCTTCCTTCCTCTAACATATCGTATGGCGGGTAATTTCGTGGGGTCTAATTTTCGTGGAAAGTCCGAAAAGGCCCTCAAAATTAATTTTCGTGGTTTTAAATTTCGTGACAGCACCAGTCCAGGGGCGTGGCACTGCTGCGATGTAGTAATCTATACACACGCTCGCAATCTTCTATATTACTCTATAGAGACTTGGACAAATAGCATGAGATAGAAGAATAGTAGTGTCGAACATCTATCAGCTGGATCGCGCTGCCATGATATTTATGGCCACGCACATCATCATGGACTCGCATAGTACCATATCACCGGGCTGTAGGCATTAATTTCCGTGGGTGGGAAAATTTCGTGACTGCCAAGTCAACCACGAAAATAACGAAAATTAGCACCCCACGAAAATTGCCCGCCATATGGTATTCTTCCCCCCCCCCCCCCCCCCCCCCCAAATGTCTTTCTTCTCCATTCTCTGAGCCTCTCTCTCTAACCTCTCTCAGATATGCACTTAATCTCCTTTCATCCATCCATACATACAGTGGCTGAACCTCTTTATGGCTTGGGAGTTCCTCGAACAAGATATCTATCAAGGACTTTCAACTGCTCTAAAAATGATCAACGCTTGAGCAACTGCAGGAGCACATCAGTCATTGATCCACAGTGCAACAATGGATCTCATGTTGCTGGAGTGAGATGCAACCGGAGTAAGCCAAACATACCTTTAAAAAATAATTTACAGATGCTATTCTGGGTCGTGCATGCATTCTATACTTTTAGAATGCACAGACGATGATATACAATTCCGAAATTTGATGTTAACATTGGACAGTGGAGGAACATTGCATACCTATCAGGGGCAAGTGCATATCTGTGTTAATGGAGGTTATTTGCCAGTCTGTGACCTAGGCTGGGATAATCGTGATGCCCAGGTGGTGTGCAGGCAGCGGTATGGTGATAATTTTGGTCAGTTAATAATCTAATTTTTGCAAGACGTGTGAATAATATGTATTCTTCATATCATTCTTATTCCATAGTTGGTGAGGTGTACCCAAGCTTTCATCTGTTTCCAAGCTCAAGGTACCTGGGCCAAGAGTTCATGTGCAATGGAACAGAGTACTCTTTGAGCCAGTGTGGCTACAGTCGTTCCATCAGTCCAGAATGCTTTGTTGGAAACCGTTCAGCTGCTGTGGTTTGTAGACAAGGTATAATTGTGGTATAATAATTATAACTAAGTAGCTTAATTAGTTAGTTGCTTGTAGGTTTAGGACCCATCATGATGGGATTATGAGAGCTCCAAGGCAAGTAGCTGTACTACTATAGCAACAGTTGTAAAGTTTTAAATAACTTAGCTCACCTTGGCCAATGCATGGGATCCACAGTATTTAGCATCCCTCTGTCCCTATAGTAACACCGGCCCTCACCATGCTCAGGTGCCATTGGGATGCTAAAGGCCGTAGATTTCTTATCTTTGGTGTCTATATAGCTAACTATTATTTATATTAATTTTTATGTCAATGTTATAATTATAGCGATTTGGACTTATTATTCCATGCATGCAGTGTGCCGTGAGGGAGATGTGAGGTTGCTTAACCGAAGCCACTCACCATTTTATGGCCTACACCATCTTGGTGGAGTGGTCCAAGTGTGTGTCAACCAGCAGTTTGGCTATGCTTGTGCTGATGACTGGGACGACAGAGAAGCTGAAGCAGTGTGTAGAAGTCTCAGTATTTTAAAACTCTATTCCTACACAGCTCCATACTATGGTAGCTATGCATGCACAGTCAACACTAGTCAGCTATAACTATCTTCTAAAATGTAATGATTACAGAAAATAGAGCTTCAACGATATCGACATCACTGATACCTGAGGATGCTCCAATCTATCGCTACTCTATGTGTAATGGAACAGAATACAATTTCAATAGATGTCAGCTTCCCAGATCTGATTCTAACTCTACTTGCCCTTCTATTGGCGTAGTGAACTGCACTGAAGGTGTGATAAATATTTGAAGTTTGTAAATAACGATAAGTGATTTATCTACCTTTTATTTGTAGTTATTTCACGATGCTCCAATATTGATGAAGGTCACTACAGGTTAATTAACATTACGAGAACCTCCTCCATTGATGGGACTGTCACAGCTGCCGGAAGGATTGAAGTTTGCTCCAACTTCACATACAAGTCCCAGTGTGATCAATATTGGGATCCAATGGATGCTCAAGCCTTTTGTCAGCAATATCTAATAAATACTGTTCCTGGTATAAGTAGCAATTGTTTATCTGCGAGTTGTTTTAGTAAGCAATTGCTATTAATTATAATGTTATTGTGCCATGATTTAATTATACAATAATAACTACAGCTGGCCGTCCAATTCTTTCCTCTCAGTATGGCTACAGTAGAGGTGGAGTGGCAGCATATGATGTAAGGTGCAAGGGCTCTGAGATTTCAATTATTAGAGATTGCAGTGTTGATAAATGTCCCCTGATCTCATTAGTTTGCCGTGATTCTACCTCAAACGCTGCTGGAGTGGTGTGCACTTACACACGTATTAATAAAAATCCAAGCAATCAGAGATGCATTATTATAGCTGCTATTATTCTTTGTGCAGCTCCTAAGCCTTTGTGTACAGAGTATGATCTTCGTGCACGGAATCTAAGCTCTAAAACTGTTCAAGATAGTATCAATCAGACGGTTGAGGCTAATGTTGAGATCTGCATCAATGGTACCTTTGTTGCTATCTGTGACCTCGGCTGGGGAGATAAAGAAGCTCAGTTGGCCTGCAATGCCTTGGGATACACTGAACCTTTCTATCGTATGTTCTTATTATGTCCAGGCTATGCAATTCATGATCAAGCCTCCACTATTGATGTTTTATAGGTGGAGTTGCTCTTAGTGGGCTTACTGCCACCACTGCAATTGGTATTGAGGATATCAAGTGCCCCAGCAACTCAACCAGTGTTTCAGAGTGCAGTGGTACTGCACCACCACAGTCCTCGCAGTGCTTAAACAATTTCACTGCTGCTGGAATACGCTGTAGCCGAGGTTGGTACATAATATGCAGATTACCTATAGTACTGTAATGTATCTATGGAGCACAGCAAAACTTGTAATAGTAACTGCAGTTTAATGGAAAGTGGGAAAATTGTCATGTTACATTCACTGCAAAATCTTACATTTTATTTACTTAATAGGTCCTGTGCCTGTTGTGACAACTAATGTTTACAGATATTTTCCATTCAACAATCGACCATACACTGTGCCCTGCACGGTGACATTTTCGGCCGCTGTACCACTGGAAATGGTTATAATGCAGTGGACGACTCCAGATGGCATTCTACTGACGGACCTCAGTGATAGAATCAAAGTGTCTCAGATTCGCCAGATCAATGAGAACATCTTTGCTCGTGATGCCCTCTTCAATCCCCTCAGACTTGAGGACAATGGAACATACATATGTGGAGCTGGACTCAAGGAAAGATTTCCCATAAGTCACTGCGCATATGAGTCGGCTCACATTTCTGTGATTAGTAAGCATTTAGGATCATACTTACTACCAAGATCAAGAGTGCATGTATTCTCTTATTAGTATACCTCAGTGCATGCCATGGCATCTATATCTTACCTATACAACTGTTTTTCCCCTGCAGTACCTCCCATTTTCCCTCAACCAGGACTGTGCTCTCTTGTTGTCTGGAATAGTCCCAATGTGTCTTGTGGACTCATCACTGGATACGAATTGGAACTATTCATAAATGATCCTCAAAATCCCTATCAGTATAATGTAGATCCAAAGTTGGTGAGGCAAGTTGGGCCAAGTGGAACTTACTACATCTTAAAGGACGAGGATAGACTGGAAGGCCGATTGCCTACCCATGTTGAGGTACTATAGCTATAATAATATTATATTTGCAGAGTTTGCTAAAATTTTTCGTTGTAGTCACTGCATGATGATTAATTTAGGTTCGACCAATTTACGTGAGTGGAAGAGGAGGACGGGGTGTTGCTGTACAGCTTGGTAAGCAATAATTGACAGTAGACTATCAGATCAGCACGATACGCTATCAGAATAAACAGCCAAAATAATAATATTATGTGATTATGACTACCCTATTATCATTCCTTATCCAGGATGTGACCCTCAGTTGCCAGTGACAACCACTGCAATGATACCAACAACTACACCAGCTCCTGAAATTCCTCGTGAGAATTATCTTCACATCAGTGATAAATTTAGTTGCTTAATATTTTAAATTTAGCATAAAGCTACAGCTAAAGTATCAGTTAATTTTTCTAGGAGTCTTCTTTGAGCTTAATGGAGAGGTCTACCTCAACAACAGTGCCCTCCCTCTGGCTGATATTGGAGAGGGCACTAGTGCACTCTACTGTAGGACTGATAAGGAGGAGTGTTGTGGAACAGTACCAAACCGATTTGGGCAGTTCTACTATCCCAGTGGAGCCCAAGTCCCCATTAATGCTCGACAACAGGGCTTCTATCGCAATAGAGGCAGCCAGCTCATACGTCTGAACCGGAGAGAAGGCATCACGTCACCCACAGGGACCTACCGATGTGAGATACCCAATGCTGATGATGAGATAGTCAATATCTACATCACTCTGACTGGATAAAAATTAATACAAATTGAAAACTGAGCTGCAGCTGAATTTTTTTTGTCGTATATCTTTAAGACTAGAGTAGAACTGAGTCTAGTTAGTGAAACGAAACATGTAGCTAGTAAGATACTATATGCATGTATTTTCAGTAAAATGCTGCCCTTTGAACTTTGAATAACACAGCACGCTTGCGCAAGCACGCATGCGCATTCACAATCATCTGCCAGTGGGCGTGGGGTACAATAGCTGCGTGACCAATTTTAGAAGTGGTGCATTACGTGATGCGACGGGTACCAGCCTAGCCGGGGGTACAAAAGGGGTCACAATTTAGTTTTATTTGTGGAACTAGACCGTGCGTGATAGTCCTGCAGAGATGAAGGCACAAAATTGGCAACTACTAACTGGAGCAATTATTCTATCGCTTGCCGTCATAGTACAATGTCAAGGTAGGTCCAGAATTCAACCCAACTACTATTAAACAACAAAAGCAATGCAAGGGTGTAGCCTTCCTCCACCCCCTCCCCCCACTTTTTTAGCAATAATATTTTTAATATATACTAGCTATATAATACATATTATAATATGGGATTGTTAAACTTGAGTTAGACTCTATCACTGTAGCTAATGATAGTTGGATAGCCAAAAATGTGCAACAAATAATAGCTGGAAATAGCAGATTCTGGACACACTAGATAGGATCAAAAATTTTCGTGTGCTTTGCACGCAGTTGTCACAAATCCCCTCTGCTTTGTAATCAATATCATGTCTACGTATATGCCCTTGCAATGATAAATGCTTGAATTTGGTATGCAGTGGGAATATCTATTAAATTTTGCAATGGAATCAGTGGCAGCTACTGTATAACTGTCAGCAAGCAGAATATAGCTGCAAAGCAAGTCCTCGATACTTTATTCTACAGAATAAAGCATCGATATCCATGCAGTGATCCACTACCTTACCACATAGATTTATGGAATGCCAATAAACTACAATGCCATTGTACAGAGAGGCCGGGAATTCCCCTGCAGACTCTTTTTTAATTTTACTAGCAAAATTATTAATTAGAGTGGGTGGCCTGTGAACAGGAATGCTATGGTAATCCTATCTAGACCACTTGGGACTTCTTGACTTGAGAGTAGCAACCACAATTAAGAATGGGTAGAGGATGATGCTCTTTGTACTACCCCTTAAAGAGGAAGGGCAGACAATTATAATTAATCAGTGTTAAAACAGCTGCTGCCTGACCATGGGCCTATCCATGCAGTTGCATGGTTCCTAGCTCATAGGATTACCTCCAATAGTACTGCAACTTTGTGGTTTCAAAGCCCTGAATGGATCCATGCACATCAAAAGGCTAACTTGAATGAAGAAGGGAGAGCACCCTATCTCCTTATACTAAAGCCACCCACCTCTTCCAAGCATGTAGTCTAGAATCATGGCCAATATGGCTGCAATAATAAAAAAAATTGATTATCAAAAGTGTCTGGAACAGGGTCAAGTTATTATATATGTATGATTAGAGAGCACGCTTACCAATTCTAATCACTATAGCTATCACAGTATTTATGTAATGTATTCTATCTCTTACTTACTTATACTCAGTTGTATGTGTACATATCCTCAAGTGCTAATTACAACCTAAACATGTTAACCTGTCATCCTAATTATAACCAGAATAATTATTATGTTGACGACTTGTTTGACAATTTGTGAGAAGTATGCTTCTAGAACATTCTATAATCTCACCATAATAATTATTATAAGTAAGTGATGTATGTCATTCCTGTTGTTGATTGTTAAACTGAGACCTGAATAGAGATTTTTTTTGGATTTACTCATGTTACATTTAAGTACCACAACATGTTAACTCATGCATATCATCACGTCAAATTTATTACACATGATATTCCATGCAGGTGGAATCATCATCACTTCACCTGCTAATGGTGGCACTGTAACTCCGCCTACCGATGATGGAAGCGGAAGCGGAAGTGGTGAGAGACCGACCACTCGTCGTGAATGCTATGGCGAGGGATCGATAAATCCAAGCCTGCTAGATTACGACTATGGAATACTGATCAGTGTTGTGGGTCCCATTGAGATTTGTGTTGATGGACAGTACGAAAGTTTGTGTGACATTGGCTGGGATGAACTTGATGCCCAAGCACTCTGTCGTCGAGAGATTGGAAGCAATAGTGGTACATAATAGTAACTCATATAAGGAGATTTTAGTAGAGATTTTTTTCTTATTCACACACAGTGGCTGAACCACTTTATGGCTTGGGCTTTCCTCGGAAAAGATATGCTTCAAGGACATTTAACTGCTCTGACTCAGAGTATAATTATGGTCTGGGTAGTTGTAGGTACACATCTGACATTCATCCAGAGTGCTATAATGGACCTCATGTTGCTGGAGTGAGATGTGTACAAAGTAAGCCTAGCTTTAAAATAGGGCGCGCACGAGTAGCTAGTTGTGAACTTTAATTCCTAGGATGCAGAGAAGGTGAGGTAAGACTCCGAAATTCAACCTCCACGTACAACTATCGACTGAGCACCATTCGTGGACGAGTGGATGTCTGCTCTAATGGAACATTTCTACCGATCTGTGATGTGGGTTGGGACAATCGTGATGCACAGGTGGTGTGCAATGATAATTATGGCAGTGACTTCCGTAAGTAATCTCTCTGTAAATATGCACTCCCATATGAAATACTCTCTATTCATTCACGATAGTTGGTGAGGTGTACCCAAGCTTTCATCTATTTCCAAGCTCAAGCTACCTTGCTCAAGAGTTCATGTGCAATGGAACAGAGTACTCTTTGAGCCAGTGTGACTACAATCGTTCCATCAGTTCAGAATGCTTTGTTGGAAACCGTTCAGCTGCAGTGGTTTGTAGACAATGTAAGTACATACTTAGTAACTACCTATTGTATTACCACGTGGTAGACAACACTATATGTGAACCATGACCATTGTTGGATTTATTCCAGTGTGCCGTGAGGGAGATGTGAGGCTGGTTAATCAGAGCTACACATCAACCACTGGTCTAACCGCAACTAGTGGAGTGGTCCAAGTGTGTGTCAACCGGGAGTATGGCTATGTTTGTGCTGATGACTGGGACGACAGGGAAGCTGAAGTGGTGTGCAGTAGCATTTCCAGTGGCTACCGAGCTCCATATTTTGGTATGACTACATTATTATGGCATTGTGTTATAAAGAAGACACAGATAGTTGCTGCACGGCATATAAAATGCACAAGACTTGACGTTGAAGACTTACTAATAATATTATGATTATGCTATTTATATTACTACCATATGGCATAATTATTACATGATCTGTATTATTCCATTGTTGCGGTGCAAATGCAGAGAATACAGCTTCAACGACATCTCTGATTCCTGAGGATGCTCCAATCTACCGCTACTCTATGTGTAATGGAACGGAATACAATTTCAACCGGTGTCAGCTTTCCAGATCTGATTCTAGTTCCATTTGTCCCTCTATTGGTACCGTAAACTGCACTGAAGGTACAAAATTCATTAATGAATTTTCTAGTACCTACTCTAAATTAATTTTATTGCATATAGTTATCACTCGATGCTATGGAGAAGGCAATTTCAGGCTGATCAACGAAACGACAGAGTACTCCTTTGATGGTCCCTACACTCAGACAGTCACTGGAAGGATTGAAGTGTGCGCTAACTCCTCATATAAGTCCTTATGCTATCAATACTGGGATCCAGTCGATGCTCAGGTCTTTTGCCAAGACCGTCTAAGATATAGAGGCCCACTTAATTCAGATATTAGTAAGAAATCAGCAGCTACAGGTTTGCCATGACATACTAATTTAAATCCTTATTGTTATCGTACAGCTGGTCGCCTAGTCCCTCCCTCTCAGTATGGCTATAGTAGAGCTGGAGTTGTAGCGTATGATGTGAGCTGTAATGGCTCTGAGAGAAGGCTTGAGGACTGTGACCTTGATAAATTTCCGAACTCAGATATTCTATGTCAGGATCCAGCCTCGAGTGCAGCTGGAGTGGAGTGCATCTTAACAGGTATGTCCAACTATTAGAAGCTCATCACTGACTCAAAATTATGTATCATACAAATAAATTTTCGTCACCGTAGAAACACCTATACCCTGTTCGCCATTTGACGTACGTGCAAGCAATCAGACCTACCGGACTACCCAAGGCTTCTATACAACCATTGAGGCTAATATTGAAGTCTGTATCGATGGAGCTTATGTTGCTGTCTGTGACCTTGGCTGGGATGACAATGATGCTCAGGTGGCTTGCAATGCCTTGGGATACAACGAACCTTTCTATCGTATGCTTCATCACATTATAATAGTGTTATGGCATAATAATTCAAACTTTAGGTGGAGTTGCCGTGGGTGGGCTTACTGCCACGGCTCCAATTGGTATTGAGAATGCAGAGTGTCCCAGCAATGCCGTGAGCGCTTTACAGTGCAGTGGTGATATTCCACCACATTCCCCCCGATGCTTTAGCAATTTCAGTGCTGCTGGAGTACACTGTATCCAAGGTTACTATATCACCAATTATAGCAATAATACTATTATATCACAGATGTACCTTATCTTCAGAACGCACACAGTGTTATGGTGAAGGAGATTTTTCCATTGTGAATATCACTTACGATAACTACTTGGCTCTTCTTATTGGTGGAGGTTACAGTGTTTCAGCACGGGTGGGAGTCTGTCAGGGTGGAGCCTATGGCTCAGTCTGCGATGCCAACTGGGGTCCAGAAGAAGCCAATGCAACATGCAATAGCCTTAACCTTGGTTCAGATTTTGGTGAGTAATTAACACTATTTAACACATGCATGACAGAATTAAGTACTGTCACTAATATAATGTACTGGAATAAGAACGAGAGCTAGAGATACAGGGAGAGAATGGAGAGAGAGGAGGGGAAAGAATTAATCTAGCTACTAGCTTTTTGTATTTGATATGACTGATGATAATAATAAATCGTTTATGCCACAAATTTTCATCTCTCTCTCTCCTGGCAACAGATGCAATACCACTATATGGATACGACGCAGGACTGGATCCAATTGTACTAGAGACTGTTAACTGTACTGGAAATGAATCAAATCCTGCTTTTTGTCCAACTTCTCCCCTTGGACAAATCACCAATCCTGTGTGTCGTGAGTCCAACCGAGCGGCTGGTGTTAGATGCAGTTCAAAGCCAGGCAGCTGCTTTCAAGGCGCAACAAGGCTGGTAGATGGCCCAACCTTTTATGAAGGGCGCTTAGAGATATGCAGGAACAACACATGGCTTGCAGTGTGCGAGAGGGACTTTAATACAACAACTGCATCTAATGTGTGCAATGGAAACCTGTTTCTTGCTGGAAGTAAGTAGCAGCTAGCTATGGTAGCATGCTATTCAACTTATATACCACAGCTGGCCAGCATATCATTCTTAATTTAATACTGCAGGCAATGTAGAGGTGATCTCTGGCAGTGCATATGGACCAGGGGAGGGAACAGTACTGGTCGCATGTCAAGCCGACTTCTACAGTTTTTATTTTCCAGAATTTGTCCCCATTGGCAGTTGTTCATCCAGTACAGCAACCAATTTGACATGCAACCACGAAAACGATGTTGGATTACGCTGCTCAAAAGGACAAGGTGAGTTCTTTTTAAACTTTAAACAACAATCTCTTACCCTCATATTATTGTGTTTGTACACAGTGGACATATTAGCCCTTCCAAGAGGAAGCAGGAGGCTTGGCTCTTCATCCTTCTATCTTCAGTGCTTTGCTCAGCAGTTGCCCTGGAACACTACTCTGATCTCTGGTGGCTGGTATGACTCCGATGGAAATCCAGTCACCGAGACCTCAAACGGTGGATCAATTAGTGTTGATCTCCTACAGAACATTTACGACTCAGGTGGCTCTGGGGTCAACTTGACGTATACCTTCAGGAATCAGCTCAATTTCAACCACCCCCTGAGCGTCAGTGATGGAGGCTACTATCTCTGTAATGTATCTGTGGAGCTCACCTACCCTGATAAGTCAACAGCCAAGCTCTCTAACGTCACACTTTATCCACTCGTAATTGAGGGTAAGCAAATTTTCATGATAGCTATATATACTGCACATATCTTTTTCTAGTACATGTAGCTAAGCATAATTAATTGAATCCAATCCTTAAAGTTAATAGAGACCTGTAATAAGCAATCATAACTAGCCATTATATCAGATTTTCTTCATTCTCTCAGTTCCTCCACCTCAAGCTGTGATGATCACCAGTGAAGACACGCCTTACCAAAATCGACCGTACACCGCCACCTGTTTGGTCACATTTGAGGCAGCTGTACCACTGGACAATGTTGAAATAGAGTGGACAACTGCAGATGGCAGAGAACTAACTTACATCAGTGACAGAGTCTCACTTTCTGAGATTCGCAAGATTAATGACAGCACCTTCGCTCGTGATGTTATCGTCAGTCCTCTTAGTCTTCAAGACAACGGAACGACCTATGTTTGTGAAGCTGGAGTGGAGGGTGAATTCATCTCAAGTCACTCTGTGTACAAGTCAGCTAATATTACTGTGCTATGTAAGAAGCCTGCATGGGCAATTTTCTACTGATAATAATAATTTTGCTGCATTCCTTAGCTCCTCCTCCATCACCTCCTGAAATCAAAGGACTCTGTTCGAATGTTGTCTGGTACAGTCCAGCGGTGTCCTGTGAGGGTATCAGTGGCTATGAAGTGATGCTCTACAGCCCTCAGTCTCTACATAAGAATTTGACCAGGCGTGTTGGGGCAAACGGGACTTTCTACATCATAGAGGATGAGGATAAACTAGCTATGGTTGGCAGTGAGGATACTCATGTTCAGGTATAATATTATTTGATGCTAGTATCTCTGGTATACTAAACTTCCTGGACCATCCAGGTTCGAGTCATTCACAGTAGTGGAATAGGAGATTGGAGTGTGGGTACACCCCTAGGTGAGATCATGTTGATTAATTTTATCCGATAATGACATTGTAGTTTTATATGCTTGTATGATATTATTCAGGATGTGATTCTAAGCCAACACCAACTCCAACCCCAGAAACTCCACGTGAGTAATAATGCTCCAACCAGCTATATATAGTCTTCAGCTATTAGCTATCAATCATCCTGTATTATATAGTTAATATTGATAACTGCCATTTTTAGGTGTCTACTTTGAAATCAATGGAAAGGTCTACCTCAACAACAGTGTCCTCCCTCTGACTGATGTTGGAGAGGGCACTAGTGCACTCTACTGCAAGACTGACAAGGAGGAGTGTTGTGGAACAGTACCAAATCGGTTTGGGGAGTACTACTACCCCAGTGGAGTCCAAGTTCCCATTGGTAATCGACAGCAGGGCTTCTATCGCAACAGAGGCAACCAGATCATACGTCTAAACAGGAGAGAGGGCACCACATCACCCACAGGGACCTACCGATGTGAGATACCCAATGCTGATGATGAGACAGTCAAGATCTACATCACTCTGACTGAATAAATAACTAGTCACAAAATCTATGACTGACGGTAGTAACTGTGTAGATTATAGCTAGCTGTGTAGATTATAGCAACTTGTGTGATAGTACCCTGGTAGGATACAGATTTTGATATTAAAATGTGATCATAATTATGACTATTTACGTGCAATTGTAAGTCCCTGAATGGGGAAATAACAGGCCCAGGCAAGTATATATACAGGAGTCACGAGTGGGAATTCTGAGACTATGAGGCTCAGCCTATGTGTAATATGGGAAGACCTGAGCTGGGTATGAGGTATATATATTATTAGAAAAGCATATGCAGGCACAAACATGTCTATAAGTACACTTGCAGGCTTGAATCATTCCCTTTGTACACCACACTGGGAAGCAGAACTCTGCTGATTAGCTATCTGACCATGACAATGCACTTAAACCCTAATCTGAAGGTCAAAGCACCACTCCACAATGCACAGTGTCTACCCACTGGCCTATCAGGCCTCACCATTGTCTTCAAAGGTAAACAACTATAGCTACTATAACAACTTCAACCCAATTAGTGGGTCACTCGGGCCACAGTGAACCTAAGCAGGTACCGCTTCATGCATGACATCATGGGAACTAATGAAATATCTTGTGGCTGCATGGACAATGATAGATGTAAATAGCAGAACATCAAATTAAATTCTGCAGTACAGCTAGCTAGATAACTAGCTAGTCACTGTTTGTGAAATCAAATTTTGAGATGGAGCCACAAACAGGCTGCTGCATGGTACTAGTGCTTATTGGAGCATTGGTTCTCTTTGATAACACTGAGCAACAAGGTAAAGATTATTATGATCATACCATGCATGCAAGGACCTACAGGATGCAGAAGCCTGCTCGCGCAGGGCTGCATCCCTTTAGAATATAACAGGGATAGTGCTGCAATTAACCTGCTTTAATTGCATACAATTAAACCTCATTATATCTGACCATGACAATGTACCTAAACCCTAATCTCAGGTCATAGTGGAACAGTGCCTACTCACTGGCCTTATCAGGCGTCACCATTGTCTTTGGCTAGCTGTAACAACTTCACCCAACTAGTGGGTCACTCTGGCCACAGTGACCTAAGCAAGGTGTGTGTATGACATCATGGGAAACTAATGAAAATTAATATTCCGGGCTGGCCACGGATTCATATAAATAGCAGAATATCAGATTTTGTAGTAGAGCTAGCTGGATAAGTAGCTAGCTAGTCACTGTTTGTGAAATCAATCATTTTGAGATGGGGACCTGGCAAAACAGGCTGTTGGTACTTGTGCTTATTGGAGCATTGGTTCTCTTTGAAAATACAGAGCAGCAAGGTGAAGTGATTTTTAGCATTGTACCATGCAAGAGGGTACCATCATTTTTTTAGCTCTCTTAGTGGTAATTATGTTATGAGAGGATCAACATGCTATTATAGATTTTTACCAAAAATTAGGTGCTGGTGAATGCTTTCAGGAAGGATCAATCAACTTTGGCAGTTCAAGCTTCAACTACACCAATGTTGGTTCACTTCGTATCGCGGAGGGCAGAGTTGAAGTGTGCAACAGTAATGGAGAGTATGAAAGCGTATGCGACATCGGCTGGGATACAGTAGAGGCTCACCTCGTCTGCAGTTACTTTTTCATCGATTATGGTAAGCTTATATTAATTATTATAATATTATAAATTGTACAGAAATCCATCCATTGTGAATATACTATAATAGTACCTGAGGCACTTACTGGCTTGGGTTTCCCAAGGAGGCGGTACTCATCGCGAATCTACAACTGCTCTGAAAATGATTTTAGCTTAAGAGGTTGCAACTACAGCTCCTCCATTGATCCAGAGTGCAACAATGGACCACATGTGGCTGGAGTCCGATGCACAGAGGGTAAGAGGCGAAGCAAAATAAAATAAAACACCATGGCAGTGTTATGTATAGCTAGCTAGCTTTGATGTAATTGTTGTTCAATAGAAAAGGTATTTAATATACCTATAATGGCATAACTTGTGCAGTGTGCCGTGATGGTGACATGAACCTGGATAATTTGATATCCACGTTTGAGGGTGACCTGAGTACATACACGGGGAGGGTGGAGATCTGTATTAATAGAACCTTCCATTCAATCTGTGATGTTGGCTGGGACAGTCATGATGTCCAAGTGGCTTGCAATAATTATTTCCCTGGAAGAAAATTTAGTAAGTTTATGATCAACTCTTGTCTTGCTATTATTATGATAAATCATGCTATTTTAGTTGCTGAGGTGCATCCTAGCTTTCCACTTCCTCGGGGAATGCGTTACGTAGCCCAGGATTTCATGTGCAATGGAACAGAATCCTCTCTCAGCCAGTGCAGCTACAGCCCTCCCACCAGTCCAGAGTGCCATGTGGGAAGCCACTCAGCTGCAGTGGTTTGTCGAGAAGGTATAACAACTGGATAGTTCCACCCTCTTCAAGTTATCAACTGCATGCATATTTCTCATATCTAGTGTGTACTGAGGGAATGCTGGAGTTTGTCAACCATACTATTAGATTTGATAATGATCTGGAATCCTTCAGTGCAGTGGTCCAAGTGTGTATCAACGGACAATATGGCTACATCTGTGCTGATAACTGGGACAACAGAGAAGCAGATGTGGTTTGCAGAAGTTATTCTAGCTTCTATCAGCATCCATACTATGGTATAATTATTGTGACCTTTACTTGAAGTTATAAATGTAATTATGTTTCTTGCATTGGTTATCTCATAGTGAACACAGCTATGGCATCATCTATGATTCCTACTGATGCTCCAATCTATCGTTACTCTATGTGCAATGGAATGGAAAGTCATTTTGGCAGCTGTCAGCTTCCCAGATCTGATTCCAATTCCACTTGTCCATCAATTGCCACAGTGAACTGCACTGAAGGTATGCATTTATTATTGAATAGTACGTGCACATATTATTTTGACTCTTTTTCTTTCTTTTGCATAGTTATCCCTCAGTGTTTCAGTGAAGGAAGTTTTAGACTGACAAATCGTATCACAAATTTCTTTCCTGATGGCTCCATCATCACTCAAGGAAGGATTGAATTGTGTGCTAACTCCACCTATTTCTCACTGTGTGATCACTACTGGAATCCAGTCGATGCACAAGTCTACTGTCGATACTTCCTCTCTATCGCTTTTGGTGTATTAGCGTCAAGTAAGGAACAGTGGATCCGTGTACGAAAACTGCCAGTTTGGGGGGGGGGGGGGGGGGGGGCCCTTTATCAATGGCATAGAGGGGGCACATTAATATTATTGAGGGTATATATAGCTTGATATTCTTGCTAAGGTGCCGTTGCATGTGATGAGTAGCTAATAATATATTATGTCCACTGCAAGCACAATTTACATTTTCCCAGCCGCTCAACCAATCCCTGGTTCTCAGTATGGCTACAGCAGAGGCGGCATTGCCCCATATGATGTGATATGTAGTGGCTCCGAGAGGAGGCTTGAAGACTGTCGCCAATCTACTGCCTCCTCTTCATTCTGTGATGATCCTACCACAAGTGCTGCTGGAGTATTATGCTCTTATAGTGCTTGTAAGTCTGATATAATTTACCATCATGAATTCAGCTGCTTCTACACTTCCACCAACTTCTATAACACCCACAGTTGGTGATAGACAGATTCCTCAAAGCTTCTTACCATTTGGTTCTGATCATGGAGACTTGACTGTTCCAGTTGATGATGATGGAAGTACGGATGAAATAATCCTAGGAACTGATGTCGTCATTTTTGGGTCCAGGCATAACCGTCTCTATGTGAGTGAACATGACATGATATGAAATGTATATTTGATTTCAGCAGCTATAATATTTAATTTAATATTATGCGTAACACCATCTGGACTATTGCAGGTGAACACAAATGGTGTGCTATCATTTGGAACATCATACACTAGCCCTGCTAGCACTGACTTCACTTTCCTATCCTCTCCTCCTATCATTGCACCATTTTGGGACGACATTGATATCACTAGGGGTGGAACTATCTACTATCGTCAAGACTCCAACTCAACAATAACGGAATTGATTCGAGCATTAGCCTCAGAGTATCCTGAAGCAGCATCCTTCCAACCCTCTCTGGTATTTGTGGCCACCTGGGACAGAGTAGAACCATTTGGCTTCAGCAATATTGGTCGTGTGAACACTTTCCAAGTTGCTATAGCTTCTGACGGGACATGGACCTTTGTCAGGTTCAGCTACGAAGACATCCAGTGGGGAGGAGGTACCACCGTCATTGGAGTTACTGCTGGTGATCAGATCAACTTTATCACACACCCTGCCTCCCAGAGCACGGCAGTGCTCATGCTATATAATACCACGACCACGTACATGTACAGATTTAACGGTATATATATGCTTAACTTTGGGTCTAATGTGTTTGGAATTTAGAGTTTGGTTGGTTGTTTTTCAGAAAGTACGACAACCATGTCTCCCACGACAACAATGTTACCCACAACTACTACTCCAAATATCAGTGATAGACAAATTCCTCGAAGCTTCTTACCATTTGGTCCTGATCATGGAGACTTGACTGTGCCAGTATTTGATGATGGAAGTACGAATGAAATAATCCTAGGAACTGATGTTGTCATTTTTGGGTCCAGGCATAACCGACTCTATGTGAGTGAACATGACATGATGTGAATAATAAATTAGCTATAAAATTTGATTTCAGCAGTTTTAATAATATTAATTAATACTTCCATTACTGTACTGGCTTTAAGCGCCATCTGAAACAATCAAATTTGTCATTAATTATAGCTATACTTTTATTTTTTCAATATGCAGAAGACACACAAATATTATGTGTAACATCATCTGAACTATATTGCAGGTGAACACAAATGGTGTACTATCATTTGGAACATCATACACTAGTCTAAGACCTATTGGCTCCAATTTCACTCACCTATCCTCTCCTCCTATCATTGCACCATTTTGGGACGACATTGATATCGTTAGGGGTGGAACTATCTACTATCGTCAAGACTCCAACTCCACAATAACGGAATTGGTTCAAAAAGCAGTAGCCTCAGAGTATCCTGAAGCAGCGTCCTTCCAACCCTCTCTGGTATTTGTGGCCACGTGGGACAGAGTAGAACCATGGCGCTCAAGTGATAGGGGTCGTGTGAACACTTTCCAAGTTGTTGTAGCTTCTGACGGGACAAGGACCTTTGTCAGGTTCAGCTACGGAGATATCCAGTGGGGAGGATTCACCACCCTGATTGGAGTTACTGCTGGTGATCGAGTCAACTTTATCACACACCCTGCCTCCCAGAGCACAGCAGTGCTCATGCTATATAACACCACGACCACGTACACATACAGAGTTAATGGTATGTATGCTTAGCTGTAGGTCTTATACTGAGTTTAGACTTTGATTATTTTTGTTCAGAGAGTACGACAACGTTTCCCACAACTACTACCCCACCACCTCCTGAGTGTTCTATCCAGGGAGAAATTCTTTCTTACTTAAACGAAACATCACATAGAGGGCTCCGCAGCTTTCAGGGAACATTTGAAATCTGCATTAGAGGCTTATATGGAAGTGTATGCGACATTGGATGGAATCAGTCGGCTGCCCAGACCTTGTGCCGTGACTTATATGGAAGCAAATACAGTAACGATTTTTTTTTAGATGTTGTATGATTCGTAACTCATTACATAATTTAATTCTGCAGTTGGTGAGGCTCTCTATGGGTTAGGGTATCCTCTTAGAAGATATGTGGCTCAACATTTCGACTGCTCTGTTTCCATCGATGGACTTGAAAGTTGTATCTACAACAGCCTTGTTGATACTCAGTGCTCTTCTGGACCACATGTGGCAGGAGTGAGATGCACAGAGAGTAAGAACTTTGTTACTAACATACCATAATACACAATTTAATATGACTTAATCTTAGGAGCTCCCCCTCCAATCGGAGTGCAAGGGATGTGCCCTGTCGTTGTCTGGTACAGTCCAGCAGTGCAGTCCTGTGAGGACATCCGTGGCTATGATGTGAGACTGTACAATCCCCAATCACCGTGTTTGAACGTCACCAATCGCGTTGGAACAAATGGAACTTTCTACATTGTAGATGTAGATAAGCTGAGCAGCCGTGAGGAGACCTACGTTCAGGTATATATCTATTCTTCCATGCTTACTTTAGAACTATAGCTCATAATCCTTATTGTGTAGGTTCGAGCCATTCACAGCATTGGAGTTGGGGAGTGGAGTGAAGGAACTTCTCTGGGTATGGTAATTAGTGTAGCATCCTTCACGACTGCTCATATCAGTCTCTTAATTATTGTACTATAATATATTTTTTCATCTAGGTTGCGAGAAACCAGTAACTACAGAAATGCCAATCATAACTACAGAAACGCCTCCTAGTAAGTAAAAAAGAAACTAGAGAAAGTGCATAGTGGCTAAAGTTGAACACTAATACTGTAATTATTGTAGGAGTATACTTTGAGCTCAATGGAAAGACCTACCACAACAACAGTGCTGTCTCCGTGTCTGAGATTGGGGAGGGCACTAGTGCACTCAACTGTAGGACTGACAAGGAGGAGTGTTGTGGAACAGTACCAAACCGATTCGGGCAGTTCTATTATCCCAATGGAGTCCAAGTTCCCATTGCTAATCGACTGCAGGGCTTCTATCGCAATAGAGGCAGCCAGCTCATACGTCTGAACCGGAGAGAGGGCATCACGTCACCCACAGGGACCTACCGATGTGAGATACCCAATGCTGATGATGAGACAGTCAAGATCTACATCACTCTGACTGAATAAATAACTAGTCACAAAATCTGTGACTGATGGTAGTAACTATCTAGATGCTAGTAACTTGTTCGGATAGTACAATGTACTCTGATAGGATACATACCAATTGAAAGTTTAATATTAAAATTGAACTGCAACAAAAAAAATAAATTTAATGGAGGAAGAGGGAGGGTTAACTTAGATGCATGGGAGTGCATACCCTGGCCCTAGAATCCAGACTGCTATCAATAGACAGTGACATAATATTATAGCTATCTATAGAGGTTATATACCTAAAAATAACATGCAGGTCCAGGCAGGCCCTGGGTGGGAATGCTGAGAATGTGTGGCAAATCAGGCTCATCCCGATCCCACGTGTAATGGGGGAAGGTCTGTACGAAATGCATAATATTATATGCATGCAGGCACAAACACCTCCACACGTACACGTGCAGGCTACACCACAAGTACAGAGCTCTGCTGATTTAGCTGATTATATCTACTATCTGACCATGACAATGTACCTAAACCCTAATCTGCATGAGGTCACAGTGGAACACACTGGCCTTATAAGGCGTCACCTGCACCATTGTCTTTGAAACACGTCCACACTTGCAGGTTACACCACAAATACAGAGGTCTGCTGATTTAGCTGATTATTATAGCTATTATTATACTATCTGACCATATGATAATGTACCTAAACCCTAATCTGCATGAGATCACAGTGGAACAGTGCCCATGGCCCACTCACTGGCCTTATCAGGCGTCACCATTGTCTTTGGCGAACAACTAGCTATAATAACTTCAACCCAACTAGTGGGTCACTCTGGCCACAGTGACCTAAGCAGGTGTGTGTATGACATCATGGGAAACTAATGAAAATTAATATCCTGTGGCTGGCCACGGATTCATATAAATAGCAGAATATCAGATTCTGTAGTAGAGCTAGCTGGATAAGTAGCTAGCTAGTCACTGTTTGTGAAGTCAATCATTTTGAGATGGGGACCTGGCAAAACAGGCTGCTGGTACTCGTGCTTATTGGAGCATTGGTTCTCTTTGATAACACTGAGCAGCAAGGTAATTTAAGTGATTTTTAGCCCAGTATTATTGTACCATGCAAAGAGGGTACCGTCATTTTTTTTAGCTCTCTTAATGGTAATTATGCTATGAGAGGATCAACATGCTATTATAGATTTCTGCCAAAAATTAGGTGCTGGTGAATGTTTTCAAGAAGGATCAATCAACTTTTTCAGTTTCAACTATACCAATGTTGGTTCACTTCTTATTGTGGAGGGCAGAGTTGAGGTATGCAACAGTAATGGAGGGTATGAAAGTGTATGTGACATCGGCTGGGATACAGTAGAGGCTCACCTCGTCTGCAGTTACTTTTTCATCGATTATGGTAAGCTTAATTATTATAATATTATAAATTGTACAGAAATCCATCCATTATGAATGTACTATAGTACCTGAGGCACTTGCTGGCTTGGGTTTCCCAAGTAGGCGGTACTCATCGCGAACCTACAACTGCTCTGAAAATGATTTTAGCTTAAGAGGTTGCAACTACAGCTCCTCCATTGATCCAGAGTGCAACAATGGACCACATGTGGCTGGAGTCCGATGCACAGAGGGTAAGAGGCGAAGCAAAATAAAATAAAACACCATGGCAGTGTCTATATATAGCTAGCTTTTGACGTAATTATTGTTCAATAGAAAAGGTATACCTAGAATGGTATAACTTGTGCAGTGTGCCGTGATGGTGAAATGAACCTGGATAATTTGACATCCACGTTTGAGGGTGACCTGAATACATACTCGGGGAGGGTGGAGATCTGTGTCAACAGAACCTTCCATTCAGTCTGTGATGTTGGCTGGGACAGTCGTGATGCCCAAGTGGCTTGCAATAATCATTTCCCTGGAAGAAATTTTAGTAAGTTTACGATCACTCTTGGCTTGCTATTATTATGATAAGTCATGCAATTTTAGTTGCTGAGGTGCATCCTAGCTTTCCACTTCCTCCGGGAACGTGTTACGTGGAGGATTTCATGTGCAATGGAACAGAATCCTCTCTCAGCCAGTGCAGCTACAGCCCTCCCACCAGTCCAGAGTGTCATATGGGAAACCACTCAGCTGCAGTGGTTTGTCGAGAAGGTATAACAGCAGGATACTGGATAGTTCCACCCTCTTCAAGTTATCAACTGCATATTTTAATATCTAGTGTGTACTGAGGGAATGCTGGAGTTTGTCAACTCTACCACAAGATTTAATGATGGTCTGAGATCCTTCAGTGCAGTGGTCCAAGTGTGTATCAACGGGCAATATGGCTATATCTGTGCTGATAACTGGGACAACAGAGAAGCAGATGTGGTTTGCAGAAGTTATGCTAGAGTTTTTCAGTACCCATACTATGGTATGTTGTGACCTTATGAATAATTATAATTATGTCTCTTAGCTACATGCATTTGTTATCTCACAGTGAACACAGCTTTGACATCATCTGTGATTCCTACTAATGCTCCAATCTATCGCTACTCTATGTGCAATGGAACGGAAAGTCGTTTTGGCAGCTGTCAGCTTCCCAGATCTGATTCCAATTCAGCCACTTGTCCATCAATTGGCACAGTGAACTGCACTGAAGGTATGCATTTATTATTGAATAGTACACGTACTTTAACTCATTTTCTTTCTTTTGTATAGTTATCTCTCAGTGTTTCAGTGAAGGACGTTTTAGACTGATAAACACTACGTCACGTTCCTCTTTTGATGGCTCCATCACCATCGCAGGAAGGATTGAATTGTGTGCTAACTCCACCTATATCTCACTGTGCGATTACTACTGGAATCCAGTCGATGCCCAAGTCTACTGTCGATACTTTCTCTCTGCCGCTTTTGGTGTACCAGCAATGGCAACTATCAGTAAGGAACAGTCCATGTACGAAAATTGCCTATTTGGGGGGGGGGGGGGGGGGGGGGGGGGGAGCTTTACCAATGGCATAGAGGGGCGCATTAATATTATTGAGGGTATAGCTTAATATTCTTGCTAAGGTGCCATTGTGCACAATGACTAGCTAATAATATTATATGTCCACTACAAACACGATTTATATTTGCCCAGCCGCTCAACCAATCCCTGGTTCTCAGTATGGCTACAGCAGAGCCGGCATTGCCCCATATAATGTGATATGTAATGGCTCTGAGAGCAGGCTTGAAGACTGTCGCCAATCTACTGCCTCCTCTTTGTTCTGTGATGACCCTACCACAAGTGCTGCTGGAGTATTATGCTCTTATAGTGCTTGTAAGTCTGATATAATTTACCAAGATAGATAACATGCAGGTATTACCATGAATTGCTTCCCTTATCCTCCCATCATCATCGGAATCCAGCTGCTCCTACACTTCCACCGTCGACAACGCCCACAGTTGGTGATAGACAGATTCCTCAAAGCTTTTTACCATTTGGTCCTGATCATGGAGACTTGACTGCTCCAGTTGATGATGATGGAAGTACGGATGAAATAATCCTAGGAACTGATGTCGTCATTTTTGGGTCCAGGCATAACCGACTCTATGTGAGTAAACATGACATGATGTGAAATGTATTATTATTTAATTTCAGCAGCTATAATATTAATATTATGCATAACACATCTGCCTATGCAGGTGAACACAAATGGTGTGCTTTCATTTGGAAGATCATACACTACCGCTTTTATCACTAATTTCACTTTCCTATCCTCTCCTCCTATCATTGCGCCATTTTGGGACGACATTGATATCCGTGATGGTGGAACTATCTACTATCGCCAAGACTCCAACTCCACAATAACGGAATTGGTTCAGCAAGCAGTAGCCTCAGAGTATCCTGAAGCAGCATCTTTCCGACCCTCTCTGGTATTTGTGGCCACGTGGGACAGAGTAGAACGATTTGGCTTCAGTGATAGGGGTCGTGTGAACACTTTCCAAGTTGTTATAGCTTCTGATGGGACATGGACCTTTGTCAGATTCAGCTACGGAGACATCCAGTGGGGAGGAAACACCACCGTCATTGGAGTCACTGCTGGTGATCAGGTCAACTTTATCACACACCCTGCCTCCCGGAGCTCGGCAGTGCTCATGCTATATAACACCACGACCACGTACATGTACAGATTTAATGGTATGTATGCTTAGCTTTGGATCTAGTGTGTTTGGAGGGGGGTGGGGATTCACAGGCACCTTGAGAACTACCTTAGATTCACCCATGAGACTATGCAGCAGATCAGGCTCAACCCTAATGGGAAGACCTGAGCTGGGTATAATTATTATGCAGGCACAAACACGTCTGTGCATGCATGCACTTGCAGGCTCGAATCATTCCCTTCCACACCACAAAAGCAGAGCTCTGCTGATTTAGCTGATTAGCTATTATTGTACTATCTAAATTATAATCTGAGGTCACTCACTGACAGGCGTCACCATTGTCTTTGGCAAATAAGTTGCTAACAATCACTCTGGCCCGCCATGGCTCCAGGTGCCATGCCACTTCATGCGCATGACATCATGGGAACTAATGAAACACACTGTGGCTGGCCACGGATTCATATAAATAGCAGAACATCAGATTCTGCAGTAGAGCTAGCTAAAATTAATAGCTAATTGCTGTTTGTGAAGTCAATCATTTTGAGATGGAGTCACAAAACATGCAGGCTGCTGGTAGCTACTCTTGCTTATTGGAGCATTGGTTCTATTTTGATAACACAATTTAAGCATTAGGTTATGCATGCAAGAGGGTGCCATCGTTGCAAACATCTTCAGCATTGGATCTTAATGGTAATGATGTCTTGGGGGTCACTGCCTCTATTTTAATTACGTCTTCAGGGGGGAATTTACTCGATTATTTGTCCTCAGGCGAATTGAAAAAGTGTTCCTCAACAGACGGTGCGACCAATCAGATTGCATCTTAGGTTTGCGGTGGCATATCCGATTGTGAACGGAAAATAAACACGCATGCGCAACAGTATCTCGCCCATTCACAGTCGGATATGCCACCGCAAACTATGTAATGCCATAAAGATGCAATCTGATTGGTCGCGCCTCATACCAGGTGCTGGGACAACTCAATGTATAGTACTGTACCAGACTCTCTCCCTCCCCCTCCCGAGGTGTAAGAGTCTGGCTGTGCGAGACTAACATCTACACTGGTACATACTATATCTACATGGTATCACTCTAGCTAGGGTGAAAGTTGTATGACCTGTCAGTTGACTCCTAACAAGGCAAACGTTATTATTGTTTCATTATTCATGAGTGTGGCATACTCTGAGATGAGCTGATACTATCATAAAAATATTACTATAATTTAATCTATAATATCTATGGTGGAACCAAATCACAATTTTAAGGTAGTTAATGCAACACAATTTAGGATTACGCAATGTGTGCATGTGGGGTATATGCTCTACAGAGCTCTAGTTCTGTGACGATCCTACCACCAATGCTGCTGGAATATTATTTTCTTATAATAGTTGTAAGTCTGACTACCAAGATAAATATAGCTACATGTACCTATATTACCAACACCATCACTATGAGTTGCTTCCATTATCCTCCCATCATGAATCCAGCAGGTTCTACTACACTTCCACCAACACCTACGATGCCCACAATCCCTACGCCTACAGCGCCTCCATTCAACTGTACAGAGTTTGAGCTACAACTTGGGAATGCGGTGCACTCCGTAACGAATAATCTTACAACAGGAACTAGTCGTTTCTCTCTCAGTGGCTCCGTTGAGATATGTTTAGGAGGTTCATTCTTTTCCGTTTGTGACGTGGGCTGGGGGCAAGAGGAAGCTCAAGTCGCCTGTAATGCTCTTAATTATCGTTACCGTAAGTTAATTTCAGATTCAAATTGTGCAAAGAGGTCTACCATCCTGGCTCAGATGCCTGTATAGTAGCTGATTGTATTAAGGTATGCATATGCATGTGTGAACACAAGGATTCGATCCTGAGCTGGGATGGATCAAAGATTGATCGTTGACGCTTAACTTTGTAATAAATAATTTCAGAGGCAGCTCCACTCATCGGATTGAATACCACTCGTCAAGTGATTGCTGAGAATATAATGTGTCATGGGAATGAGACCAGTGCTCGCCAGTGTAACTTCACCGCTCCACCAGTGAGTCCCAGGTGCTATGCTAGTTCTAGTGCAGCAGGAGTTGAGTGCATCCAATTGCAAGGTATGAACTAACGTACGCAAAGCAGAGAGTAATTAAAACAAATAATGACTTTGATTTTGGTAGCAGTAGTACCCTGTTAAACACAACTTGAATACTGTGGTGCAGTAGCCAATACTTAATCACTGTAATAGTATAATAGATACCTCCGGTGGAGTAGCTATGTACTTGTAATGTGTATCTTATATTTTCCCAATTCAGTTCTGCCTCCCACTGTGACTATTACAACAAACGGTACTCAAAATGCTGGTGAACGTTTTGAAGCCAACTGCTTTGCAGAGTTGCCCTCGTCAGATCTGGCTCCATATACAGCTGTTGACTACCTCGATGGTGCCGTTAACAACATCTCTGAACGCCTTGAAGAAACCCCGGATGCAAGAGTCCAACTACTTCCTACTCGACAGTACAACGCGACACACTTGGTTCGCACTATCATCTTAGATCCTCTAGGCCGTGATCACCAAGGAGCCTACTTCTGTGTGGCCAATATATCTGTTCCACATGCAGCTCCATCTGCTGCAGCACTGCGAGTAGTTCTGGAAGTTTTTCGTAAGAGGTCTTCTGATGTATGCATAAGTATTACTTATGAACATGGTGATTTGAAGTCTATAGCTTGTGCATAATTATTTTTTCTCTGCAGCAAATGGCACTGGAGGTGATACACGGATCCCTCGAAGCTTCTTATCATTTGGTCCTGACCATGGAGACTTGACTGCTCCAGTGAATGATGATGGAAATACTGATGAAATAATCCTAGAAACTGATGTTATCATTTTTGGGTCCAGGCATAACCGTCTTTATGTGAGTGAACATGACATGATGTGAAATATATACTTGATTTCAGCAGCTATAATATTAATATTATGTATAATATCATCCAGGTGAACACAAATGGTATGCTATCATTTGGAATATCATACACTACCCCCCTTGGCACTGGCTTCAATTTACTGCCCTCTCCTCCTATTATTGCGCCATTTTGGGATGATATTGATATCACTAGGGGTGGAACTATCTACTATCGCCAAGACTCCAACTCCACAATAACGGAATTGGTTCAGCAAGCAGTAGCCTCAGAGTATCCTGAAGCAGCATCCTTCCAACCCTCTCTGGTATTTGTGGCCACGTGGGACAGAGTAGAAGCATATCGCTCAAGCGATAGGGGTTTTGTGAACACTTTCCAAGTTATTGTAGCTTCTGATGGGACGTGGACCTTCGTCAGGTTCAGCTACGGAGATATCCAGTGGGGAGGACACACCACCCTCATTGGAGTGAGTGCTGGTGATCGAATCAACTTTGTCACACACCCTGCCTCCAAAACCTCATCCGTGCTCTTGCTATATAATACCACGACCACGTACATGTACAGAGTTAATGGTATGTATGCTAGCTGTAGGTCTATATTTTAGAATTTAGAGTTTGATTGTTTTTATTCAGAGAGTACGACAACAATGTTTCCCACAACTACTACTCCACCACCTCCTGAGTGTTCTATCCAGGGAGAAATTCTCCCTTACTTAAATGAAACATCACATAGAGGGCTCCGCAGCTTTCAGGGAACATTTGAAATCTGCATTGGAGGCTTATATGGAAGTGTGTGTGACATTGGATGGAATCAGTCGGCTGCCCAGACCTTGTGCCGCGACTTATATGGAAGCGAATACAGTATATAAGATTTTAATAATATTATTGTATGACTTGTGACTCACTAGCTAATTTATGTTATTGTATGGCTCATGACTCACTAATATTTTTTTAATTCTGTAGTTGGTGAGCCAATCTATGGGTTAGGGTATCCCCTTAGAAGATATGTGGCTCAACGTTTCGACTGCTCTGCATCCATCGATAGACTTGAAAGTTGCAACTACAACAGCCTTGTTGACACTCAGTGCTCTTTTGGACCACATGTGGCAGGAGTGAGATGCACAGAGAGTAAGAATTTTGTTACTAACATAATATATTATGATAATACATAATTTATGGTAAGTAAAAAGTATGATTTATATGTAATCTTATATAGGAGCTCCTCCTCCCATCGGAGTGCAAGGGATGTGCTCTGTCGTTGTCTGGTACAGTCCAGCAGCTCAGTCCTGTGAGAATATCCGCGGCTATGAAGTGAGACTGTACAACCCCCAATCACCACGTTTGAACGTCACCAATCACGTTGGAGCAAACGGAACATTCTACATTGTAGATGTAGATAAGCTGGTCAGTCGTGAGGAGACATATGTTCAGGTATATATATATCTATTCTTCTATGTTTACTAGCTCATAATTCTTATTGTATAGGTTCGAGCCATTCACAGCATTGGAGTTGGGGAGTGGAGTGAAGGAACTTCTCTGGGTATGGCAATTAGTGTAGCATCCTTCACGACTGCTGTCATGTCAGCCTCTTATTGTACTATAATACTTTTCGTCTAGGTTGCGAGAAACCAGTAACTACAGAAATGCCAATCATAACTACAGAAACGCCTCCTAGTAAGTAAAAAAAAACTAGAGAAAGCGCATAGTGGCTAAAGTTGAACACTAATACTGTAATTATTGTAGGAGTATACTTTGAGCTCAATGGCAAGACCTACCACAACAACAGTGCTGTCTCTGTGTCTGAGATTGGGGAGGGTACTAGTGCACTCTACTGTAGGACTGACAAGGAGGAGTGTTGTGGAACAGTACCAAACCGATTTGGGCAGTTCTATTATCCCAATGGAGTACAAGTTCCCATTAATGCTCGAGGACAGGGCTTCTATCGCAATAGAGGCAGCCAGATCATACGTCTGAACCGGAGAGAGGGCATCACGTCACCCACAGGGACCTACCGATGTGAGATACCCAATGCTGATGACGAGACAGTCAAGATCTACATCACTCTGACTGAATAAATAACTAGTCACAAAATCTGTGACTGACGGTAGTAACTGTCTAGATTATAGCTGCTAGCAACTTGTTGATAGTACAATGTACTCTGATAAGATACAGACCAATTAAAAGATTAATATTAAAATTGAACTGCAACAAAAAAAAATATTAACGTGTTTGATCATATTAACATCATTAACACTCTGATTGGCAATAATTATTGTATACAAGTATTAATGGAGGAGGGGGAGGGTTAACTTAATTAGATGCTTGGGAGTGCATACCCTGGCCCTAGAATCCAGACTGCTATCAATAGCCAGTGACATAATATTATTATAGCTATCTATAGCTTTTACACCTAAAAATAACATGCAGGTCCAGGCAGGCCCTGGTGGGTGGGAATGCTGAGATTGTGTGGCAAGTCAGGCTCATTCCACGTGTAATGGGGGAAGGCCTTATACAAAAAGCATGCAGGCACAAACATGTCCACTTGTAGGCTACACCACAAATGCAGAGCTCTGCTGATTTAGCTGATTATAGCTATTATTATACTATCTGACCATATGACAATGTACCTAAACCCTAATCTGAGGTCACAGTGGAACAGTGCCTACTCACGTCACTGGCCTTATCAGGCGTCACCATTGTCTTTGGCAAACAACTAGCTATAATAACTTCAACTCAACTAGTGGGTCACTCTGGCCACAGTGACCTAAGCAGGTGTGTGTATGACATCATGGGAAACTAATGAAAATTAATATCCTGTGGCTGGCCACGGATTCATATAAATAGCAGAATATCAGATTCTGAGTAGAGCTAGCTGGATAAGTAGCTAGCTTGTCACTGTTTGTGAAATCTATCATTTTGAGATGGGGACCTGGCAAAACAGGCTGTTGGTACTCATGCTTATTGGAGCATTGGTTCTCTTTGATAGCACTGAGCAGCAAGGTAAAGTGATTTTTAGTCTAGTATAAATTGTACCATGCAAGAGGCCAGGGTACCAACTTTTTAGTACTCTTAATGGTAATTAATATGTTATAAGAGGATCAACATGCTATTATAGATTTCTGCCAAAATAGGGAAGGTAGCTATAACAGCTAGATACTGGATAGTTCCACCCTCTTCAAGTTATCAACCGTGTGCATATTTCTCATATCTAGTGTGTACTGAGGGAATGCTGGAGTTTGTCAACTCTACCGTAAGATTTGATGATGGTCTGAGATCCTTCAGTGCAGTGGTCCAAGTGTGTGTCAACGGGCAATATGGCTATATCTGTGCTGATAACTGGGACAACAGAGAAGCAGATGTGGTTTGCAGAAGTTATGCTAGCTTCCAACGGCAGCCATACTATGGTAGCTATATTGTGCCCTTGTGAATATAATTATGTCTTTTAGTTACATGCATTGGTTATCTCATAGTGAACACAGCTTTGACATCATCTATGATTCCTACTGACGTTCCAATCTATCGTTACTCTATGTGCAATGGAACGGAACGTCATTTTGGCAGCTGTCAGCTTCCCAGATCTGATTCCAATTCCACTTGTCCATCAATTGGCACAGTGAACTGCACTGAAGGTGCATTTATTATTGAATAGTACACATACTTTAACTCTTTTTCTTTCTTTTGTATAGTTACCTCTCAGTGTTTCATTGAAGGAAGTTTTAGAGTGATAAACACTACGTCACGTTCCTCTTTTGATGGCTCCATCACCATCGCAGGAAGGATTGAATTGTGTGCTAACTCCACCTATATCTCACTGTGTGATCACTACTGGAATCCAGTCGATGCCCAAGTCTACTGTCGATACTTTCTCTCTGCCGCTTTTGGTGTACCAGCATTGGCAAATATCAGTAAGAAACAGTCCACGTACGAAAATTGCTAGTTTGGGGGGGGGGGGGGGGGGGGGGGGCTTTATCAATGGCATAGAGGGGCACATTAATATTATTGAGGGTATAGCTTAGTATTCTTGCTAAGGTGCCGGCCGCCGTTGTGCACAATGACTAGCTAATAATATTATATGTCCACTACAAACACGATTTATATTTGCCCAGCCACTCAACCAATCTCTGGTTCTCAGTATGGCTACAGTAGAGCCGGCATTGCCCCGTACGATGTGATATGTAGTGGCTCCGAGAGCAGGCTTGAAGACTGTCGCCAATCTACTGCCTCCTCTTCGTTCTGTGATGACCCTACCACAAGTGCTGCTGGAGTTTTATGCTCTTATAGTGCTTGTAAGTCTGATATAATTTACCAAGATAGATAACATGCAGCTGTCACCATGAATTGCTTCCCTTATCCTCCCATCATCATCGGAATCCAGCTGCTCCTACACTTCCACCATCGACAACGCCCACAGTTGGTGATAGACAGATTCCTCAAAGCTTCTTACCATTTGGTCCTGATCATGGAGACTTGACTGTTCCAGTTGATGATGATGGAAGTACGGGTGAAATAATCCTAGAAACTGATGTCGTCATTTTTGGATCCAGGCATAATCGACTCTATGTGAGTGAACATGACATGATGTGAAATGTATATTTAATTTCAGCAGCTATAATATTAATATTATGCGTAACACCGTCCTGATATTGCAGGTGAATACAAATGGTGTGCTATCATTTGGAACATCATACACTAGAGCTGTTGGCACCAACTTCACTTTGCTCTCCTCTCCTCCTATCATTGCGCCATTTTGGGATGACATTGATATCTTTAATGGTGGAACTATCTACTATCGCCAAGACTCCAACTCCACAGTAATGGAATTGGTTCAGAGAGTATTAGTCTCCGAGTATCCTGAAGCAGCATCCTTCCAACCCTCTCTGGTATTTGTGGCCACATGGGACAGAGTAGAACCATTTCGCTTCAGCGATAGGGGTCGTGTGAACACTTTCCAAGTTGTTGTAGCTTCTGATGGGACATGGACCTTTGTCAGGTTCAGCTACGGAGTTATCCAGTGGGGAGGAGTCGCTACCCTGATTGGAGTCACTGCTGGTGATCAAGTCAACTTTGTCACACACCCTGCCTCCCAGAGCACGGCAGTGCTCATGCTATATAATACCACGACCACGTACATGTACAGATTTAACGGTATGTATGCTTAGCGTTAGGTCTAGTGTGTTTGGAGGGGGGATTCACAGGCACCCTGAGAACTATCTTATGAGACTATGCAGCAGGTCAGGCACAAACACGTCTATGCATGCACTTGCAGGCTCAAATCATTCCCTTCCACACTACAAAAGCAGAGCTCTGCTGATTTAACTGATTAGCTATTATTGTACTATCTGACCACTTAAATTCTAATCTAAAGTCGAAGGGTCACTTCACAATGCACAGTGCCCACTCAGGCGTCACCATTGTCTTTGGCAAACAAGTTGCAATCCAATCAGTTGGTCACTCTGGCCGGCCACAGTGACCTAAGCAGGCCGCACCATTTCATGCGCATGACATCATGGGAACTAATGAAATACACTGTGGCTGGCTACGGATTCATATAAGTAGCAGAACATCAGTTTCTGCAGTAGAGCTAGCTAAGATAAATGGCTAGTCACTGTTTGTGAAGTCAATCATTTTGAGATGGAGCCACAAAACATGCAGACTGCTGGTAGCTACTCTTGCTTATTGGAGCATTGATTCTCTTTTGATAACACAATTTAAACATTAGATTATGCCTATAGTACCATGCAAGAGGGTGCCATCGTTGCAAACTTCTTCAGCAATGGATCTTAATGGTAATGATGTCTTGGGGGTCACTGCCTCTATTTTAATTACGTCTTCAGGTAGGAATTTACCCGATTATTTGTCCTCAGGCGAACTGAAAAAGTGTTCCTCAACAGAAGTGTATCCTTATTCACTGTACTGGCCATAAATTATATTATGAAGGGGCTGGTATATACGTACATCTAGGTCAGACTACATCTACATAGTCTCGCGCAGCCAGACTCTTACACCTCAGGAGGGGGAGGGAGAGAGCCTGGTAAAGTGCTATACATCAAGTTGTCCCAGCACCTCGTACGAGGCGCGACCAATCAGATTGCATCTTAGGTTTGTGGTGGCATATCCGATTGTGAACGGAAAATAAACACACATGCGCAATAGTATCTCATCCGTTCACAGTTGGATACGTCACCGCAAACTATGTAATGCCATAAAGATGCAATCTGATTGGTCGCACCTCATACCAGGCGCTGGGACAACTCGATGTATAGTACTGTACCAGACTCTCTCCTTCCCCTCCCGAGGTGTAAGAGTCTGGCTGTGCGAGACTAACATCTACACTGGTACGTACTATAGCTACATGGTATCACTCCAGCTAGGGTGAAAGTTGTATGACCTGTCAGTTGACTTTGACTCCTAACAAGGCCAAACAGTATATTGTTTCATTTTTAAATTTTTTAATGAGTGTGGCATATTCTGAGATGAGCTGATACTATCATAATAATATTAATATTATCATTAATCTTTCGTTACCAGGAGGAATGCGCTAAGTATGTAAGTGGTACATTGTGGAGTATTGCGCCCACTCCTGGTTTCGTTTCGTGAACTGGTAAAGATTGTCGAAATGTTGTAACTATTGCTCGGTAGTGCTATAGAGCTTGACTGCTGCTAGCTATATCCGCTGACTGAAATATGATGCTCTGTGGAACCAAATCAGAATGTTTTACAGATTACGCAATGTGTGCATGTGGGGTGGCTATATGCTCTACAGAGCTCTAGTTCTGTGATGACCGTACCACCAATGCTGCTGGAGTATTATTTTCTTATAATATTTGTAAGTCTGACTAGATATACATGTACCTACTACCAACACCATCACCGTGAGTTGCTTCCATTATCCTCCCCTGCAGGTTCTACACTTCCACCAACGACTATGATGCCCACAATCCCTACGCCTACAGCGCCTCCATTCAACTGTACAGAGTTTGAGCTACAACTTGGGAATGCGGTGCACTCCGTAATGGATAATCTTACAACAGGAACTAGTCGCTTCTCTCTCAGTGGCTCTGTTGAGATATGTTTAGGAGGTTCATTCTTTTCCGTTTGTGACGTGGGCTGGGGGCAAGAGGAAGCTCAAGTTGCCTGCAATGCTCTTAATTATCGTTACCGTAAGTTAATTTCAGATTCAAATCGTGCAAGGAGGTCTACCATCCTGGCTCAGGTGCCTGTAGCTATAGTAGCTGATTGTATTATGGCATGCATATGCATGTGTGAACACAAGGGTTCGATCCTGAGCTGGGATGGATCGAAGATTGATCATTGACGCTTAACTTTGTAACAAATAATTTCAGAGGCAATTCCACTCATTGGATTGAATACCACTCGTCAAGTGATTGCTGAGAATATAATGTGTCATGGGAACGAGACCAGTGCTCGCCAGTGTAACTCCACCGTTCCACCAGTGAGTCCCAGGTGCCATGCTAGTTCTAGTGCAGCAGGAGTTGAGTGCATCCAATTGCAAGGTATGAACTAACGCAAAGCATAGAGTAAACAATACTGACTTTGATTTTAGTAGCAGTAGTACCCTGTTGAACACAACTTGAAGTTGAATACTGTGGTGCATTAGCCAATACTTAATCGCTGTAATAGTATAATAGATACCTCAGGTGGAGTAGCTACGTATGTACTTGTAATGTGTATCTTCTATTTTCCCAATTCAGTTCTGCCTCCCACTGTGACTATTACAACAAATGGTACTCAAAATGCTGGTGAACATTTTGAAGCCAACTGCTTCGTAGAGTTGCCCTCGTCAGACCTGGCTCCATATACAACTGTTGACTACCTTGATGGTGCCTTTAACAACATCTCTGAACGCCTTGAAGAAACCCCGGATGCAAGAATCCAACTACTTCCTACTCGACAGTACAATGCGACACACCTGGTTCGCACTATCATCTTAGATCCGCTAAGCCGTGATCACCAAGGAGCCTACTACTGTGTGGGCAATATAACTGTTCCACATGCAGCTCCATCTGTTGCAGTACTGCCAGTATTTTTGGAAGTTTTTTGTAAGACACTTTCCAACACATTATGAACATGAAAAACTTAAGGTAACTAGCTAGCTACTGGAGTTTGTTTTGTTTTTGTTTCTCCACAGCAAATATCAGTGATAGACAGATTCCTCAAAACTTCTTACCATTTGGTCCTGATCATGGAGACTTGACTGTGCCAGTATTTGATGATGGAAGTACGAATGAAATACTCCTAGGAACTGATATCGTCATTTTTGGCTCCAGGCATAACCGACTCTATGTGAGTGAACATGATATTATGATGTGAAATAGATAGTAGGTAAATTTTTATTTCAGCAGCTATAATTGGGGCGAGCCTGAGCGAGCCCCACTCAAATCAGTACTACGAGAAAATCGCTGTACTTTATGTATGTATATATGTATGTATGTATGTATGTATGTATGTACGTATGTATGCATGTACTGTATGTTTAAGTTTAGCGATACGTCAAACACGTGCTAGCTAGCTCATAGCGCATGCGCATAATCAATGCGATAAAGATTGTCAACGTTGGGCGCGCTAACTCTAAATGTAGCTCACCAAAAGATGCTGCTCGCATCCATTCGAGTAGCTGTAGATGGCTAGAAAACAAGAAAAGGTAAGGCATCAGTACAAGTATCTACAGAAAAATTGAAGGCTAGGCCTATAGTCTGGGTGCAAGGACTACTAATTTCCGTAGCTAGCTAGCTGTACAGTTCTGTAGCCACATACACTGTAACACATCATTGCCACGGATGTAATAGTCAGAGTAGCCGCCTCAGTGGCAAAACTCCCGACGTACTTAGTGAGGATGAATCATGCATGCTCCTCATCCCTTGGTCTTTAAAGTGACAATATAGACTGAGTTGGCTCAGCAACAGATAGCTGCTTGTACTAGAGTGGGCATCCCAATTCTCCCCTCAGGCTACTACTTAATAAAGTTTATAATATTATGAGTGAAGGCTCGCCCCCTTGATGATTTACATTACACTAGTAATATTAGTACGCAGTGTCTAGAGTGCCAGCAAATTTATGTACAAATTTATATTGCCATATGCAGGAGGGGGCGGGGAGTAGGATATGTAAGAGTACAGTATTTTATATGGACTTACCGGCACTATAATTAAACGCTTAAATTGCGGTGCCGGTACCGGTACTGTAGACACAGCGATGTTAATACTATTGCTGTACTGGCATTACTGGGTTTTAAATCCCACCTGAAACAATCAAATTTGTAATTAATTACCATATTTTTTTCATCAGGTAGCTATTCAGACGTGCATGTAAATTAGCTATAATATAGCTACTTTTATTTATACTAATTTACTTTTCAATATGCAGAAGACACACAAATATTATGTGTAACACCATCTAAACTATTGCAGGTGAACACAAATGGTGTGCTATCATTTGGAACACGACACACTAGCGCTCTTACCACCAACTTCAATTCCCTCTCCTCTCCTCCTATCATTGCACCATTTTGGGACGACGTTGATATCACTAGGGGTGGAACTATCTACTATCGTCAAGACTCCAACTCCACAATAACGGAATTGGTTCAGCAAGCAGTAGCCTCAGAGTATCCTGAAGCAGCATCCTTCCAACCCTCTCTGGTATTTGTGGCCACGTGGGACAGAGTAGAACAATTTGGCTTCAGCGATACTGGTCGTGTGAACACTTTCCAAGTTGTTATAGCTTCTGATGGGACATGGACCTTTGTCAGGTTCAGCTACGGAGACATCCAGTGGGGAGGAAACACCACCGTCATTGGAGTCAGTGCTGGTGATCAGGTCAACTTTATCACACACCCTGCCTCCCGGAGCACAGCAGTGCTCATGCTATATAATACCACAACCACGTACACGTACAGATTTAATGGTATGTATGCTTAGCTTTGGATCTAGTGTGTTTAGAATTTAGGATTAATTTTGGTTGTTTTTGTTCAGAGAGTACGACAACAATGTCTCCCACAACAACGTTACCCACACCTACTACTCCAACTATCAGTGATAGACAGATTCCTCAAAGCTTCTTACCATTTGGTCCTGATCATGGAGACTTGACTGCTCCAGTATTTGATGATGGAAGTACGAATGAAATAATCCTAGGAACTGATGTTGTCATTTTTGGCTCCAGGCATAACCGTCTCTATGTGAGTGAACACGACATGATGTGAAATAGCTAGCTACTAGATAGTAGCTAAATTTTGATTTCAGCAGCTATATTAATATTAATACTTCCATTGCTGTACTGGCATTACTGGTTTTAAGCCCCACCAGAAACAATCAAATTTACCATATTTTTTATTAGGTATTCATTTAAATTAGCTATAATATAGCTACTTTTGTTTATACTAATTTACTTTTCAATATGCAGAAGACACACAAATATTATGCATAACACATCTGGACTATTGCAGGTGAACACAAATGGTGTGCTATCATTTGGAACACGACACACTAGCGCTCTTACCACCAACTTCAATTCCCTCTCCTCTCCTCCTATCATTGCACCATTTTGGGACGACGTTGATATCACTAGGGGTGGAACTATCTACTATCGCCAAGGCTCTAACTCCACAATAACGGAATTTGTTCAGAAAGCAGTAGCCTCAGAGTATCCTGAAGCAGCATCCTTCCAACCCTCTCTGGTATTTGTGGCCACGTGGGACAGAGTAGAACCATTTGGCTTTAGCAATAGGGGTCGTGTGAACACTTTCCAAGTTGTTGTAGCTTCTGATGGGACAAGGACCTTTGTCAGGTTCAGCTACGGAGACATCCAGTGGGGAGGATTCAACACCATCATTGGAGTCACTGCTGGTGATCGAGTCAACTTTATCACACACCCTGCCTCCCAGAGCACAGCAGTGCTCATGCTATATAATACTACAACCACGTACATATACACAGTTAACGGTATGACATTGTATGCTTAGCTGTATGTCTTATAGTATCTTCAGAATTTAGAGTTTGATTGTTTTTGTTCAGAGAATGCGACAACAATGTTTCCCACAACTACTACCCCACCACCTCCCGAGTGTTCTATCCAGGGAGAAATTCTCCCTTACTTGAACGAAACATCACATAGAGGGCTCCGCAGCTTTCAGGGAACATTTGAAATCTGCATTGGAGGCTTATATGGAAGTGTATGTGACATTGGATGGAATCAGTTGGCTGCCCAGACCTTGTGCCGTGACCTATATGGAAGCGAATACAGTTAAGATTTTTTTGTAATAGATGTTGTATGATTCGTGACTCATTATGTAATTTTAAATTAATTCTGCAGTTGGTGAACCTCTCTATGGGTTAGGGTATCCCCTTAGAAGATATGTAGCTCAATATTTCAACTGCTCTGCTTCCATCGATGGACTTGAAAATTGCAACTACAACAGCCTTGTTAACACTCAGTGCTTTTTTGGACCACGTGTGGCAGGAGTGAGATGCACAGAGAGTAAGAACTTTGTTACTTAGTCTAACATACAATTTAATAATTCATAATTAAATTTTATGGATGATGAATCTTAGGAGCTCCCCCTCCCATCGGAGTGCAAGGGATGTGCTCTGTCGTTGTCTGGTACAGTCCAGCAGTACAGTCCTGTGAGGATATTCGTGGCTATGAAGTGAGACTGTACAATCCCCAATCACCGCGTTTGAACGTCACCAATCGCGTTGGAGCAAATGGAACATTCTACATTGTAGATGTAGATAAGCTGGTCAGCCGTGAGGAGACCTATGTTCAGGTATTATAATATGATCTATTCTTCCATGCTTACTTTAGAACTATAGCTCATAATTCTTATTGTGTAGGTTCGAGCCATTCACAGCATTGGAGTTGGGGAGTGGAGTGAAGGAACTTCTCTGGGTAAGGCAATTAATGTAGCATCATTCACGACTGCTGTCATGTCAGCCTCTTATAATACTTTTCGTCTATAGGTTGCGAAAAACCAGTAACTACAGAAATGCCAACCGAAACGCCTCCTAGTAAGTAAAAAAAACTATGATACACAGAGAAAGTGCATAGTGGCTGAAGTTGAATACTAATACTGTAATTATTGTAGGAGTATACTTTGAGCTCAATGGAAAGACCTACCACAACAACAGTGCTGTCTCAGTGTCTGAGATTGGGGAGGGCACTAGTGCACTCTACTGTAGGACTGACAAGGAGGAGTGTTGTGGAATAGTACCAAACCGATTTGGGCAGTTCTATTATCCCAATGGAGTCCAAGTTCCCATTGCTAATCGACTGCAGGGCTTCTATCGCAACAGAGGCAGCCAGATCATACGTCTGAACCGGAGAGAGGGCATCACGTCACCCACAGGGACCTACCGATGTGAGATACCCAATGCTGATGATGAGACAGTCAAGATCTACATCACTCTGACTGAATAAAATTAATTGCAAATTGTGTAACTGAACAATGGTACTGTAGTTTGTATCGATACTTATTAGTGTATAGATTGGACACTATAGTGATTTCTGCATAATAATAATTTTAAATTTTGGTGGATTGCTAAGTGATTGCCTTTATGAATGAGATAATAATATTATATGATTGTTTATGATGGTTCACTTAATAAAAAGATTATTATTGAGGATCCAATTGACTTGGTTCAGTAATGGAAGTATAATATGATAGTTTCAGTGACATCGGCTGGGGCAGAGTAGATGTCTAAGCTGCATGCTGCATGTCTCAGTTACTCTTGTTGACTAGTTTTAAAAACAGACATCAAGTTATTTGTACTTAATGAGCACCATGATTATTTGTGTGTCCCTTTCCATTAGTTAATGGTATTGGAATCCTTTTACCTGCAGTTTTGAAATTCCAGTACAAAAACAATTAACATTGTGTGGTTGTTGGCAATCATTTAACATCATTACAGTCAAACCATCACTGATATCGCGATGGGGAAGATATTGCAAATTGCGATGATATTGGTGATTGTCACTGTTGACATGACTAATACACAAGGTGAGGTTATCTCTATGACTGTGTAGGTACAATCTAAAAGAATCACCTTAAAGTTTACTCATGATGCGTTACACAGCTGCATATTATGTATATAATTTTCAATTTTATCATCCTATTCTACTCAGTGTTCCTTCTCTCATTAAATTTTGATGCCCACCACTGCTTTCTCATGTTATAGTTGCACATTCCACTTCTCTCAATAATAGGTTAGATAATGGCAGCAATATTGTAGATTAATTACAGACACTATAAAGTATTTCTTATAATGCGTATAGAGTGAGCACGCGTAGAATTTGTTATTATTATCGATATCCATCTCAGCTGGAACGCTTGGCTTCTACCTGAATGGAGTAGCCTACCCCGATGGCTCCACAGTGCTGAGGACTGACATTGGAGAGGGAGTTAATGCTCTACAGTGTACCACTGACAGCACTACTTGTTGTACTAACAATCCTCCTGAAATGCGTGCTGGAGAGTTTTACATGCCCAATGGTGATATGATACTTCTTCAGGGTACTACTACAAATGGCTACTACAGAGGCAGGGGATCTCGGCATATCCTCCTAAACCGCAGACCACCTGGTACTATTACTGGATGGTTTCGATGTAATATTCCTCAAGCCAGTGGATCACCGGTTGATCTGTACATAAACATTGGTGAGTATAAAACTTATTGTTCATTCATGTATTATAGTTATTATAATATTATACATGCATTCCCAACCTACAGCTGATATACTTGTCACCATCACTTCTTCTGGTGGTATAAATAACACTGCTCTTGCTGGTGATGGTTACAGCCTAGTGTGTTCTGTTACTGTCTCTGGGTCAACTGATCGACCAACAATCACCTGGCTGCGTCCAATAAATTCATCGGGGGTGGTCAATGTTACGGGCAATGTTAACACCCTGATGTTCAGCTCACTAGTCTCTTCTGATGCTGGGACATACACTTGCAGAGCTACACTGGGCAATGCTGTACAGACTGCAGATATTAATATCATGACAAGTGAGAGTTCAGTTATTAATTGCATTAATTTTGCTGTCATTCTGTGTGTATCAAATTTAAACACACGAATAAAAATATACTTTCACTACAGCTCCCCTCCCTCCTCCCACTAACCTGAGGGCAGTTGCTACCACACCTACCTCCATCACTTTGACCTGGGAGCAGCCAGAGGGAGCTAATGCTGTGGACAGATATGAGATCAACTACCATTACTTCATTGAAGAATGTGAATCTGAGGGTGGTAGACTGTTCCTACCAGTCACTATATCTGTGACTGATGGGACTCGGAGATACACTTTGAACAACAGTGCTTCGACTCCAGTGGAGGAGGATAGTCAGTTCAGAATCACAGTAATAGCTATCAATAATGCGACAAGGAGTGTACCATCACAGCCTGCCATGATCACTACTACTGAAGCAGGTATACATGTTATAATAATATTATTTTGTTGACAATTGTACTGTCTCTGCTTCTCAGCCCCTGGGTTAGTCCAGTCCCTTACTGCCAGTTCTGTGAATATCACTAGCATCACCATCCGGTGGGATCGGGTTGACTGTCAGGAGCGCAATGGACACACTGATGGCTATAGAATTACCTACTATCCCACCTTGAACTCCAATGACCGAGGTGCCTTGACGTCTGTTGGTACTGGAAACAATGATAGAATGTTTAGTATCACTGGTCTGTCACCTCAGACCAACTACACATTTGAGGTGCAAGCTTCTAATTTTAACATCGACATGCATGGCCCACCAGCTGTTTACACAGCCAGCACCACTGCCCCCACAGGGTAAATGCATGCACACGTAAAATCATATTATATCATGATAGAATCATGGTATGCAATTTTCCTACTTTTATGTATGACCATGCACATTCACTATTTAAGCCTTTTGATCATGCAATGTCTAAATCCTGAAATTCCGTGCATATCGCATCTCGCTATAGAGTTTGCATTCATTATCCCATTTGTATTCAGAATAGCTGCAAGTGGCTATAGGAATTTGACCGTCAGCTTAGCTACCACTATTCATTGATAAACCTTCACATTTTCTTAGAAACTACTACTGTGAATGCAACTGTTCCAGCAATAACTGTGCCGTCCACTACAGTAACTCTGCCACCTACAACTATACCAGCAACAACTGTTCCACTTCCTCAGCTTCCCCCTCCCCCTGGAGTGCAAGGGCTGTGCTCCTTTGTTGTCTGGTACAGTCCAGCAGTGCAGTCCTGTGAGGATATCCGTGGCTATGAAGTGAGACTGTACAGTACTAGTCCCCAATCGTCACATCCGAATATGACCAATCGCGTCGGGGCAAACAGAACTTTCTACATGGTAGAGGAAGAAAAGCTGCCTAACAGCCATGAAACCTATGCTCAGGTATATAATATTATTATACAACCATTTTTTGCATTAATTTGATGGTGTGCTATGGCTGTATGGTTATGTATTACTGCAGGTTCGAGTCATTCATCGAACCAGCCAAGTGGGGGAATGGAGTGAGGGGATTTCTTTGGGTAAGGCAGCATATTAATATCTCACATGAATATGAGTTGTTTGTAATGCGATACCCCAGGATGTAAGAAACCAACAGTTCCAGAAAAGCCACCTAGTGAGTAGGTGACATCATACCCACGTACATGATATTATTGTATCTTATGCAATACCCAATCACTGCTAATAATTATTGTGTATAGCGGTACACTTTGAGCTTAATGGAGAGGTCTACCTCAACAACAGTGCCCTCCCTCTGGCTGATATTGGAGAGGGTACTAGTGCACTCTACTGTAGGACTGACAAGGAGGAGTGTTGTGGAACGTTGCCAAATCGATTTGGGCGGTTCTATTACCCCAGTGGAGCCCAAGTCCCCATTAAAGGTCGACAGCAGGGTTTCTATCGCAACAGAGGCAGCCAGCTCATACGTCTGAACCGGAGAGAGGGCATCACGTCACCCACAGGGACCTACCGATGTGAGATACCCAATGCTGATGATGAGACAGTCAACATCTACATCACTCTGACTGGATAAATAACTAGCCGCAAATCCTGTGACTGATGGTAGTAATTGCATAGATTATTATAGCTGCTGAGTAACTTGTTCAATGTTGATAGTACTCTGGTAGGATACAGAACAAAAATTAATTCAAATTTTAACGTGTTGGATCATAAGACAATAATAGTATTATGATATCATCCCAACTGTAATTGATACAGCAATAGTGTACATAATGATATAACTTATGACTAATGTGCAATTGTAAGTCCCTGAACGGGAAATAACAGGCCCAGGCAAGTAGCTAGCTCTGGGTGGGGGAATTCTGAGACTGTATCATCAGCGGCAGCAAGTCTGGCTCAGCCCTTGCACATGTGTAATGGGGACTATAAACCCCCCAGCTAGGTATGAGGTAATAAAGCATGCAGACAGAAACACGTCTAGCTATATATAGCTATATGCCTTTGCAGGCTTGAATCATTCCCTTTATGCACCACAAAATTAGAACTCTGCTGATTTACCTGATTGGCTATTATAATACAATACACTTAACCCTAACCTGCGAAGCCACTCAGCAATTCACAGTGCCTATAATATTATAATACCCACTGGCGCCACCATTGTCTTTGGCATGCAACTTCAACCCAATTTGTGGGCTAAGCAGGTGCCACTTCATGGCATGATATCATGGGAACAGTCAACTAATGAAATATCTTGTGGCTGGCCATGGATATAAATAGCAGAGCATAAGATTCTGCAGTAGAGCTAGCTAGATAAATAGCTAGCTAGTCCCTGTTCGTGAATCGGAACATCTTGCAAATCGGATCATTGAATTCTTGAGATGGGGCCCTGGCAAAACAGGCTGTTGGTACTCATGCTTATTGGACCATTGGTTCTCTTTGATAATACAGAACAGCAAGGTAAAGTTAATAATTTTTTAGTCAGCTATATATCGTGCAAAATGGTGCATAGCTACATAGCTATACAGCTATTACCAACACCATGAATTGCTTTCCTTATCCTCCCATCATGAATGTAGCTGTTTCTACAATTCCGCCAATGCCTATGATGCCTACAACATCTACAACTCCTACGCCTACAGTTCCTCCAGTCACCTGTACAGAGTTTGAGATACAACTTGGGAATGCGGTGCACTCCGTAATGGAGGATCCTATGACAGGAATAAGTCGTTTCTCTGTCAGTGGCACGGTTGAGATATGCTTAGGAGGTTCATTTCTTTCCATTTGTGACGAGGGTTGGGGTCAAGAGGAAGCTCAAGTCGCCTGTAATGCTCTCAATTATCCATCAACAAGTTACCGTAAGTTAATACAATGCAATAGCTAATTGTATTGTGCATAATATGAGGGGGCTGAGGTATAGATATTGACAATTAATGCCTAAAATTTCAGAGGCATTTCCACTCATCGGATTGAATACCACTCGTCAAGTGATTGCTGAGAATGTAATGTGTCATGATGGGAATGAGACCAGTGCTCGCCAGTGTAACTTCACTGCTCCGCCAGTGAGTCCCAGGTGCTATGCTAGTTCTAGTGCAGCTGGAGTTGAGTGCATCCAAGGTATGAACTAACACAAAGCAGAGCAGGTACCTTAAAGTGAATATTTCCCAAAGCTGAAAAGAATCCCGAATGTTGGCCACAGCAAAAATTTTTCCGACCCTTAAATTATCTGCAGATAATTATTATTGTAACTACTATGATCAATAACTGATTTCCCATACTACGTAGTGCGCACACCTTGCATCAATCAAGGAGAGATTACTCTCCTGGATCCTGATTATGAAGGCTACCTCAACATTTTCACCGGTGATCAAGTGAACGTTACAGGACGAGTAGGAGTGTGTAGAAATGGATCCTATGACAGTGTCTGTGATGTCAACTGGGACTCCAATGATGCTGCAGTCCTATGTAGGACCATTATCCCACGTAAGATCATTCTAGAGACCACTCTTTATCTTTAGTTGAGCTAATAATAATATGATTGACCTCCATGCATTTAGCTATATTATATTGGCACGATTTCAGAATCTGACTTTACATTGTGTAGCTATTAATTTTCTAGTCTTAATTGGAATACAGCTGCATGCATACATTGAACTCAGCTATCTCTTGTGATGCAGAGTCCACTGCTATACCTGTGAAAGGTCTAAGTGGTGGGAGAGCTCCAGTCGTACTGGAGGATGTCAGATGTTTTGGAAATGAGTCAAACATTGCCAACTGTTCCACTTCTCCCATTGGCCAGATCTCCAATCCAGTCTGCCTTCAGCCTAATAGAACAGCTGGAGTGAAGTGTAGCACGACGGATGATTACTGCGTTGACGGTACCCTGAGACTGGTAGACGGTCCAACCTTCTATGAGGGTCGCGTGGAGGTCTGCAGAAACAGTCAGTGGCTGTCTGTCTGCGATGTTGGTGTGAACTCTACCCTTGCCACCAATGCTTGTGAACGTAGATTTCACCTTGGAGGTAAATTCAACATCCTTTGAATTTACAGCTGATTGACTTTACTAATATTTTTTGCAGCTAATGCCACTGCCATACATGGAAGTGCCTATGGTCCGGGAATGGGACCCCAACTGGCTTTCTGTGAAGTCCACCCATCCGTAACTGATATTGTCCCTGTTGAAAACTGCACCTCCAATCCTGGCCTACAAGACCTCTGTTCTCACAATCATGATCTAGGAGTACGCTGTCAACCGGGACTATGTAAGCAGTATTTCACTAAGTAGCTATGGGTAGCTACCAATTACTTGGCCAAGAGTCACTAGCTATAGCTAGCTAAATTTTTGTTTCATGTTGCGATATCTGTAGTGGCTTTGTCAATAAATGCTGACGAAGTTCCCACTCTTGGATCCTCCTCCTTTGCTCTCGAGTGTTTTGGTCGTGAGTTGCCCTGGGAGGCAAGACTGGTCTCTGTCGGCTGGTACAAATCTGGAACTCAACTTTCTCCCAATGACTCTATCTCTACTGAAATTCTTCATGATAGCTACAATCCAAGCGCATTTAATGCCACTTACATATTCAGAGGACGGGCGACTTTTAATCGGCCACTGACAATCAGTGATGAAGGAGAATACTCGTGCAATGTATCCATCCTGCTCACATACCCTGACGAATCTACACATCTTCTGACACACTCCACCTCGTATATCCTCAGTATCTCAGGTACATGCAACTAGCTTGCTGCTAGCTATATTAAATTAGGCATAGAGTACGATAGAGTAGCCAATACTGAATCACTATAACATATTAAAAAGTACTAGCTTCTGCATTTTTTTCCCGTTTATCTCTGCAGCAAATGACACTGGAGGTGATACACAGATTCCTCAAAGCTTCTTACCATTTGGTCCTGATCATGGAGACTTGACTGCTCCAGTTGTTGATGATGGAAATACGGATGAAATAATCCTAGGAACTGATGTCGTCATTTTTGGCTTCAGGCATAACCAACTCTATGTGAGTCTTAATATCGATTTATTTTTGGTGTATATAGCTAACTATTTGTAATACCATCCTGACTATAATATTATTGCAGGTGAACACAAATGGTGTGCTATCATTTGGAACACGATACACTAACACTATTGGCACCAACTTCAATTTCCTCTCCTCTCCTCCTATCATTGCGCCATTTTGGGACGACGTTGATATCACTAGGGGTGGAACTATCTACTATCGTCAAGACTCCAACTCCACAATAACGGAATTGGTTCAGCAAGCAGTAGCCTCAGAGTATCCTGAAGCAGCATCCTTCCAACCCTCTCTGGTATTTGTGGCCACGTGGGACAGAGTAGAACCATTCCGCTCAAGTGATAGGGGTCGTGTGAACACTTTCCAAGTTGTTATAGCTTCTGACGGGACAAGGACCTTTGTCAGGTTCAGCTACGGAGACATCCAGTGGGGAGGAGGTACCACCGTCATTGGAGTCACTGCTGGTGATAGAATCAATTTTGTCATACACCCAGCTTCCCAAACCTCATCCGCACTCTTGTTATATAATACCACAGCCACATACATGTACAGAATTGACGGTATGTATAGCATGGTGAATTTGAAGTAGCTTCTGCATGCATATTTCTTTCAACTCTATATATATGTACAGAAAATGTCACTGGGATTCCTCAAAGCTTCTTACCATTTGGTCCTGATCATGGAGACTTGACTGTTCCAGTTGTTGATGATGGAAGTACGGATGAAATAATCCTAGGAACTGATGTCATCATTTTTGGCTCCAGGCATAACCGACTCTATGTGAGTCATAATAATAGTATAATGTCGACTTATTCTTGGGATGTAGATAGCTATAGCTATGTGTAATGCCATCCTGACTTTTGCAGGTGAACACAAATGGTGTACTGTCCTTTGGAGAAGCATACACTAGATTTCTTAGTGTGGACTTTAATTTCCTCTCCTCTCCTCCTATCATTGCGCCATTTTGGGACGACATTAATATCGTTAGGGGTGGAACTATCTACTATCGCCAAGACTCCAACTCCACAATAACGGAATTGGTTCAGCAAGCAGTAGCCTCAGAGTATCCTGAAGCAGCATCCTTCCAACCCTCTCTGGTATTTGTGGCCACGTGGGACAGAGTAGAATCATTTCGCTTAAGTGATGGGGGTCGTGTGAACACTTTCCAAGTTGTTGTAGCTTCTGATGGGACGTGGACCTTTGTCAGGTTCAGCTACGGAGACATCCAGTGGGGAGGAAACACCACCCAGATTGGAGTTAGTGCTGGTGATCGAGTCAACTTTATCACACACCCTGCCTCCCAGAGCACGGCAGTGCTCATGCTATATAATACCACGACCACGTACATATACAGATTTAACGGTATATATATGCTTAACTTTGGGTCTAGTGTGTTTAGAATTTAGAGTTTGGTTGTTTTTTTTCTTCAGAAAGTACGACAACAATGTCTCCCACGACAACAATGTTACCTACAACTACTACTCCAAATATCAGTGATAGACAAATTCCTCGAAGCTTCTTACCATTTGGTCCTGATCATGGAGACTTGACTGCTCCAGTTGTTGATGATGGAAGTACAAATGAAATACTCCTAGGAACTGATGTCATCATTTTTGGGTCCAGGCATAACCGACTCTATGTGAGTGAACATGACATGATGTGAAATAGATAGTAGCTAAATTTTGATTTCAGCAGCTATATTATAATAATAATATTAATTAATACTGTACTGGCATTACTGGTTTTAAGCCCCACCTGAAACAATCAAATTTGTAATTAATTACCATATTTTTTCATCAGTTATTATAGTATTCAGGCATGCATTTAAATTAGCTATAATAATATAGCTACTTTTGTTTACTTTTCAATATGCAGAAGACACACAAATATTATGTGTAACACCATCTAAACTATTGCAGGTGAACACAAATGGTGTACTATCATTTGGAAGATCATACACTAGGACTCGTGGTACTGACTTTGCTATCCTCTCCTCTCCTCCCATCATTGCACCATTTTGGGACGACATTAATATCGTTAGGGGTGGAACCATATATTATCGCCAAGACTCCAACTCCACAACAACGGAATTGGTTCAGCAAGCAGTAGCCTCAGAGTATCCTGAAGCAGCATCCTTCCAACCCTCTCTGGTATTTGTGGCCACATGGGACAGAGTAGAATCATTCCGCTTTAGCGATGGGGGTCGTATGAACACTTTCCAAGTTATTGTAGCTTCTGATGGGACATGGACCTTTGTCAGGTTCAGCTACGGAGACATTCAGTGGGGAGGAAACACCACCACCATTGGAGTTAGTGCTGGTGATCAAGTCAACTTTATCACACACCCTGCCTCCCAGAGCACAGCAGTGCTCATGCTATATAATACCACGACCACGTACATGTACGCATTTAACGGTATGTATGCTTAAATTTGGGTCTAGTGTGTTTAAAATTTAGAATTTGGTTGTTTTTGTTCAGAGAGTACGACAACAATGTCTCCCACAACAATGTTACCCACACCTACTACTCCAAGTATCAGTGACAGACAGATTCCTCAAAGCTTCTTACCATTTGGTCCTGATCATGGAGACTTGACTGCTCCAGTTGTTGATGATGGAAGTACGGATGAAATAATTCTAGGAACTGATGTCGTCATTTTTGGGTCCAGGCATAACCGACTCTATGTGAGTGAACATGACATGATGTGAAATGCATATTTAATTTCAGCAGTTATAATATTAATATTATGCATAACACATCTGGGCTATTGCAGGTCAACACAAATGGTGTGCTATCATTTGGAAGATCACACACTAGCCCTGGTATCACCAACTTCACTATCTTATTCTCTCCTCCTATCATTGCGCCATTTTGGGATGACATTAATATCGTTAGGGGTGGAGCTATCTACTATCGCCAAGACTCCAACTCCACAATAACGGAATTGGTTCAGCAAGCAGTAGCCTCAGAGTATCCTGAAGCAGCATCCTTCGAACCCTCTCTGGTATTTGTGGCCACATGGGACAGAGTAGAACAATTCTTCAGCGATACTGGTCATGTGAACACTTTCCAAGTAGTTGTAGCTTCTGATGGGACATGGACCTTTGTCAGATTCAGCTACGGAGATATCCAGTGGGGAGGAGGTACCACCGTCATTGGAGTCACTGCTGGTGATTGAGTCAATTTTATCACACACCCTGCCTCCCAGAGCTCAGCAGTGCTCATGCTATATAATACCACGACCACGTACATGTACAGAGTTAATGGTATGACATTGTATGCTTAGCTGTAGGTCTTATACTGTCTTTAGAGTTTAGAATTTGATTGTTTTTGTTCAGAGAGTACGACAACAATGTTTCCCACAACTACAACCCCGCCACCTCCCGAGTGTTCTATCCAGGGAGAAATTCTCCCTTACTTAAACGAAACATCACATAGAGGGCTCCGTAGCTTTCAGGGAACATTTGAAATCTGCATTGGAGGCTTATATGGAAGTGTATGTGACATTGGATGGAATCAGTCGGCTGCCCAGACCTTGTGCCGTGACTTATATGGAAGCAAATACAGTAAGATTTTAATAATATTATGACTCGTGACTCACTAATTTATATTATTCATATGACTCGTGACTGAGTAATATTTTTTTTAATTCTGTAGTTGCTGAGCCTCTCTATGGGTTAGGGTATCTTCCTAGAAGATACGTGGCTCAACATTTCAACTGCTCTACTTCAACCAATGGACTTAAAAGTTGCAACTACAACAGCCAAATTGATACTCAGTGCTTTGTTGGACCACATGTGGCAGGAGTGAGATGCACAGAGAGTAAGAATTTTGTTACTAATATACCATAATACACAATTTATGGACAATTAATCTTAGGAGCTCCCCCTCCCATCGGAGTGCAAGGGATGTGCTCTGTCGTCGTCTGGTACAGTCCAGTAGCACAGTCCTGTGAGGATATTCGAGGCTATGAAGTGAGACTGTACAATCCCCAATCACCATGTTTGAACGTCACCAATCGCGTTGGAGCAAACGGAACATTCTACATTGTAGATGTAGATAAGCTGATCAGCCGTGAGGAGATCTATGTTCAGGTATTATGATATGATCCATTCTTCCATGCTTAGCTAGCTACTTGTATGGGTAAGAACTATAGCTCATATATAATTATTCTTATTGTGTAGGTTCGAGCCATTCACAGCATTGGACTCGGAGAATGGACTGAGGGCACTTCTCTGGGTAAGGCATTTTAGCAGCTACATTATATACATGGTGTATTTTCAAGTTTACAATTTCTTTATGTCAGCCTACCATAATCTCTATCATCTAGGTTGCGAGAAACCAGTAACTACTGAAATGCCAACTATAACTACAGAAATGCCTCCTAGTAAGTAAAAAAAAACCCTCTGAAACACAGAGAAAGTGCATAGCTAGTGGCTAAAGTTGAACACTAATACTATAATTGTAGGAGTATACTTTGAGCTCAATGGAAAGACCTACCACAACAACAGTGCTGTCTCCGTGTCTGAGATTGGAGAGGGCACTAGTGCACTCTACTGTAGGACTGACAAGGAGGAGTGTTGTGGAACAGTACCAAACCGATTTGGGCAGTTCTATTATCCCAATGGAGTACAAGTCCCCATTAATGCTCGAGGACAAGGCTTCTATCGCAATAGAGGCAGCCAGCTCATACGTCTGAACCGGAGAGAGGGCATCACGTCACCCACAGGGACCTTCCGATGTGAGATACCCAATGCTGATGATGAGATAGTTAAGATCTACATCACTCTGACTGAATAAAATAATTGCAAATGCAACTGATGATCGAGTTAACAATGTTACAGCTACATAGCTAGATACTAGTACTCTGATAGGAATTATTAAAGATGCACTGATACAAAATTATTAGTGTAGTATTAATTTTGGGAAATACTAGGCCATAGTGATTAAGATTTCAATCTGATGATATTATTTGTAATAATGATATCTTGCATGGGATATGGGTTGGGGGATTGGATAACGCTTGGAGCGGCATTTCAGACTATGTTCTTGCATGTATACACCATGCAGTCTTGTTCCCATGCAGTCTGATCCTGATGAATATCGAGAATATTATTGTAGAGCAGCAAATTTAAATGGTAGGAGGGGCTGGGGACAGCATGCACAGCACTTCCGCCATGGATGCAAGGTGTGGCTTGTTAGGTGGTCATGTAGTAGGTGTTAATGTTGCTGCGGAGGTGTTGCATGGATAAATATTATCGCAGGCCGACAAGATAAGAGATTCCTGCAGTTATTTATTGGGCTTCACCATGATGTGCCCACGTGTATCCCAGGTACTTCCCCACCGAACCGCTGTGGCCGAATTTAAGTCCGCACATTATTAAATTTGCTCAATCTTGCCGCAGTCTGCGCACGAAATTAATCTCGTCTGCACTGTTGTTTATCACGCGGCATTGAGGCATTAGACTGAGCATTTTTTCAAGCGCTGGAGCAAATCGAATATATATTGAAGGATGCATCAGACAAGAGGGCTCTTCCTTCAATCCCTGCTTTTGATATGGCTAGGTCTGGCCTACAGACTTGCGACTGCGCAGTCCGTGTCATGTCCACGCATCACTATCGATGATCTTGGAAGCACAACCACGTTTTCCAGCAATGGACTCGTTTCCCGGGGCTTAATCCCTCCAGGAGAGGCGAGTGTCAACATCCCAGTGAGAATTAGAAACTTCACAAAAGTGTGTGATGCAGCAGGGGCTAGACTAAACACATCCTCCTTTGTTTCTGTGGTGGTTGAGTTCCAGTGCGACTTTCCGAATTCCATTCCCAGTCTGGCCGTTTGTAATCGTAGCACCATAGTCACCAGGCAGTACCAGTTTCAGTGCATTGAACTACTGAACGGGCAGCCTATTTGGGGTGCTCTTGTATCTGGCAGTAATGTGTTTGTCCAGACTCTGAATCCAACTGCTACACTCTCAACACCACTTGCTGACCAGTGCAGGCGATGTATTGATGATCAACAGTCTAGTAGAGCTGACCCCACCACTCACTGTGACCGTGAGTCTATAATATATGGCATTGATAATAATTATAATATTATACTCTTTCACTCTTCTTGTTTAATAATAAAACTCATCATGTGCCCGCAGCGTGTTCAGCACAATGTAACCGGGGACAGGGACGTTGCTATCTTGGGCAAGTAGGTGATGTGTGCTGTAACTTTTACCTTCAAAATAGCTGTACAGAGGAGTGCCCTAGTGGTTTGGTGGCTAATTCAAACTCTATCTGTGGTGAGTTATTAGTGATAATAATATTATTATCCAGAATAATAGCTAGCTAGCTACATGCAAATCTCTCTTATGCACACATAATATTGCATACACGCACACTCAGTGTGTCCTTTTCTGAGTCTTGATAATGGTGACGTGAGCTACTCACAAGCAAACAGGGACATTGGAAGTGTGGCGACCTATACCTGTAATCCTGGCTACCAGCTGACATTGCCACAGGCCGGAATGACACGAACTTGCAGTGTAAATGGCTGGAGCAATCAACCTTCCACTTGTGAACGACGACGTGAGTATATCTTAGTGCCATGTGAAGTGTAATAGTTAGCTATAGCCATTAATATTATGCTGTACATTGTTGTGAGCTAATCAAGAGGACAAGATCAATATTAAATTCCATCTATTGATCATTGTAGCTGTCCCAGCAACTTGGCTATCTGCTTATTACTATCCACTGATAAACTTTCGCCTATTTTCAGATTTTACCACTGTACCATATTACCATCCTCTTGTGAAAGAGGACCCATGGGCAGTGGACCTTACATTAGGCCAAGATTGGGGGATGGGTAGATATTTGAGGCATCAGTGTCGCATTTAGATGTGAAAGAGCGCCCAGGTGAGCTACCCATGCTATCTTCATAATTCGAATAGTAGCAGCGGCTACTATTGATTTTAGCCTCATTCAAGCATGCATGGTTACTCGTAAACCAGCCTTTTGAGCTGCGTTTATCAAGGGCAGCTACACATAGCTACACACTGGGCGCATATTCGAGTGAACATTAGACCTCAGCAGGAAATTGAGCCCAAAGTGGGGGGTGGGCCGATATTCCCTAGTGGGCTCTCTTTCGTGAGGGTATTGTATTAGCTATTATAGTACAATAGTTAATTAATGTACCAGCAATTGACAACTGTTCCACTTCCTCAGCCACCCATCTCTTTGGAGTACAAGGGCTATGCTCCATTGTTATCTGGTGCAGTCCAGCTGTACAGTTCTGATTTTTACGGTAGTGCCCATTTTCTTGGAAGGGACACTTTTAGCTAATAACATTCTGAATATTAGCTACAAGAATTTGCCCCACAATAAATGTATTAGGTTGCAGCTATGATATGGTTTCTGGGAAGGTAGTATAGAGCTAGGAGTGATAGTTACTAGTGGCAACACCTGCCACAATAACAATTCTGAGAATTTGCCATACAATAATAATGTTATTATATTAATATGCTTGCATTTCTGGGAATAATAGTAATAGAGTGGTAGATCTAGCTACCAATTGATAGCCCTAATACAGAAATCCTGGCTGTTGTCTAATCTTCCCTCCTGCATGTGAGTAAGTGCTCATGAGCATTTAATTTGGGCACATGATAAATGACTTCCTACATGCACAGTATAGTGATTGCTTGATTGCTTTACTATGATCATTTTGTAAGTAGGGAAAACTTAAATAGCTACTGTGGTGCATTAAGCGTATTATGGACACATGATATCCTCCTTCTTACGTGCACTGTAGTGATTAATTTAATTATATTGTCCTGGTGCAGCTGGAGTGGTAACATGCAGAGCCAGTTTTAACTGTGCTGGTGGACCAGGTGATGATCTAGGAGTGGCAGTGGATGGGGCAGGTTGCTGTCTGGATAACCCAAATGCTCTGGCCTACAGTCCACTGGGTAGCGAGGAGTGTATTCCTTGTATTGGTGAGTTGCATGCATATAAGGTGAAAGTACAACCTTGCAGTATATGGCAGGATTTGTGAGTATCATAGCTACTCGTTGACAATCTACCCTTGATTATGTGTGCATGCTTGTAGTTGTTGGATTCATTGATGCCTCGTTCTCTGGATTGGAGCAGGGACCTGGTCACTCGGTGCCAGTGGGCTACCTGAAAGGTGGTACAATAGCTGGACAAAACTTGGTGTTCGATGTCAGAAGTACACCAGGCACTGCAAGTTAGTTTACTGTAGTATCCATGCATAGTCTTCATTAATGTAATATTAATTTTGCAGGAGAGGGTTCTCAATTTGACTATACAGTAAACACTTTGAGAACAAGGGCTTTAGCTAATGGCCAAATTAGCAACGTGGTGCTGACCTTCCGTGTGGATTCTATTGCTCTGGAACCAAATGAGACGCTCACTCTTACACTGGATCCACTTGTTGCTCCAACTCCAAGAACAGGCTTATTTTTCCGAAATACTATCACTGTGACCATTATTGATAGTGATAGTAAGTTATCATAATAGTAATATTATTATTAGGCAAGCAAGTGCTTGTATGGTGAGTGAATTTTTCATATTAAATTTTGCGGTTGCATTTAATATGGACTTAGCTTATGACAATCATAACACTCTTGGTAAATTTGAAACAATCATTTATTCCGATATTCTCTCAATCAGATGTTGAATTTGCATTTACTGAAGATGACTTCCGAGCCAATGAACCTGATGCCAACGGTTCTCCCACATTCTTACCAGTTTTAGTCTCCAAGAGCGCTCGCATTGCTTCTCGGGTCGAACTAGTTGTCGTTCCTTTAACAGTTCAGGAAGCTAGGAATACATCTCTTCCCCTTCCTCCAAATATTCCCAGTGATGATATCCGTTCTCCACCTTTTGCAAGTAAGAGAATTTTGAACGTAATACTATCATAATACTATTATTATAATGGATGCTTTATTATATATTATCTTAGGTTTGAATGATTTTAACAACACTAACATCACCATTGTCTTTGAGCCTGATGAGGATGTAGAGATCAATGAAAAGAGTGCTCCCATTTTTATTCTTGGTGATGCTATCAATGAAGCAACAGAACAAGTGTTTGTTGTAGAGCTGAGACTAATTAGCAGAAGAAGCGTAGTGACAGTCGATCTAAGTAGACCATCAGCTGTGTGCAGGATTATTGACAATGATCGTAAGTAGCTAAGTCATGTTCATAGCTATACACTTTTCCCCTATTAAACATACCTTGGATTAACCAAACTTAAATTTAGCGATTTTGAAAAGAGAGCATTTAGCTACAACAATCTTGTCATTCATGTGCACGTTGGAGACCATAGTAATATTATACCCACCCTCTTATCAATAAGTGATTGCATGATAACCTAATAATTTTATGTGCTATTCATACTATAGCAATCAGAATTGGATTTGAGCTACCTGGTTACACATACACTGAACCATCATTTGATGAAGTAATAGATCAATTTAATTTTTTTATCTCAACTACTGGTAAACCTGAAAATGGACCGATCTACTTGATTAAAGAGGGCAATGTAACTTCAGAGCAGACTTTTCTAGTTTCTATCCAAGTCACAGATGCAGCTCCTTCTGGCACTGACATTCAATCAGCTACATTTGGACAAGACTATAGTGTACTGACACGTATCCAAAGTATACTTTTCCACTCCTTTGAGCAGAGGGTTCCTTTCGTGTTCACCTTATTAGCTGATGCTATTGCTGAGGGAACGGAAGCATTTCAGGCTAGTGTGACTCCTGAAGATACTCGAGACATTGGTGATGGCATCGTGGAGCAGTTTCCAACTTCTCTGAATCCTGTAATGCTGGAAAGTCAAATCTTTATTACAATCATCGATGATGATGTTCCAGGTATAATGTCAAGTATGTATAGTATATACAAGGTTACGTATTGCCTGATACTAAGCTATATAAATTATTATTAATTTATGTGCATATGGTCAGCAAGTTCACAATGGTTGCATTTCGCATACAAATTCCTTACATGTGTGAAACTACACACTCTTCTACACACAGAGTTCAGTATGTGCCATGCACAATCACTAAGCTAACTCGCATATTATCTAGCCCTTTGAGCATCTATAGTATAGAGTTTGCTTTCATTAATTATTGTCCCATTAATTTTGTATTCAGAACAGCTGCACGTAGGAACTTGACCATCTGCTTAGCTACCACTATCCATTGATAAACTTTCACCTTTTCTTTAGAGTCTACTACTGTACCACCTGTTCCAGCGACAACAGTTCCACCTCCTCAGCCACCCCCTCCCCTCGGAGTGCAAGGGCTGTGCTCCTTTGTTGTCTGGTACAGTCCAGCTGTGCAGTCCTGTGAGGACATCCACGGCTATGAAGTGAGACTGTACAGTACTAGTCCCCAATTGTCACATCCGAATATGACCAATCGTGTCGGGGCAAACAGAACTTTCTACATGATAGAGGAAGAAAAGCTGCCTAATAGCCATGAAACCTATGTTCAGGTAGCTATATTATATTATTTCTGCATTAGTCAGGATTGTGTACTGTGGCTATGGCTATGTATTACTGCAGGTTCGAGTCATTCATCAAACCGGCCAAGTGGGGGAATGGAGTGAGGGCATTTCTCTGGGTAAGGCATCATAGAAATTTAATGTATCTCACATGCATGTGAGCTCTATCCCCCAGGATGTGAGAAGCCAACAATAATTCCAGGAAAGCCACCCAGTAAGTAGGCGACATCATAATACACCCATGTACATGACATTATATTCTATACAATACCTGATCATTGCTAATTGTGTATAGGGGTACACTTTGAGCTGAATGGGAAGGTCTACCTCAATAACAGTGCCCTCCCTCTGGCTGAAGTTGGAGAGGGCACTAGTGCACTCTACTGTAGGACGGATAAGGAGGAGTGTTGTCGAACAGTACCAAACCGATTCGGGGAGTTCTATCATCCCAATGGAGCCCAAGTCCCCATTAATGCTCGAGGACAGGGCTTCTATCGCAACAGAGACAGCCAGATCATACGTCTGAACCGGAGAGAGGGCATCACGTCACCCACAGGGACCTACCGATGTGAGATACCCAATGCTGATGATGAGATAGTCAATATCTACATCACTCTGACTGGAAACTAAAGATGTGAATTATGCAGTTTAACTTTGAACTCAGATAGCTACAGTAGCTTAGCGTAGTGTACTGTCATTAGTGACAATAGAAATAATTAGTTGGTCATAGCTAGTTGAGTGCTACAAATACTCTGCTAATGACCAGTGTGATTTGATGCTCAGTATAATAATAATAAAATTTATTACTGGAGACGTGTAGCAGATGTATGATGATAGACATGGATAGACTAAAATGAACGCCGTGCAAGAGTATACTATAAAAGGTATTAAATTAAATCTCTGAATCCAACAGAAGTGTATAGTCAACGTAAGGGTAATACTTCACGTAAGAGTCACAATTAATGAATATCATTCTTAATACTATTCTTTTTAATAATACTACTAACTAGCAACAATTTAATACTGCCCGCGGCAATTTATGTACAAGATGTGTGGGTGGAGTCCCGATCGCGCGGGAAACGTGGAAGTGTACTTTGTACCCTCTGTGTTACTGGCCAGGGGACTGAGTCGACATGGCTGTCGATGTCAGGAGTTTTTACGGTGTGAAACGTCCTAGATCCAGCGCTGCAAATGAGGAAGAGGAGCAAAATACCACTGAAACTGTCGGTCTGTTACGTAATCCCCTTTTCATTGGATATTATTAATGTATAGATCACTACTGGCAGATCATCGAACAAGCCAATCAGGCGCTTTGGGTTCAATGACGTCATCCACTTCTTCCAGACACGTCAAAAAGAGGAAGTAGGCTATGTAGAATAATGATGCATGTGTATCAAATGCACAGGACACTGGCTAAAGCACCAGCTACAGTTGGAATGATCATGATTATGATTTATAATCATGCATATTTATTATTCGAATTCGGCGAAAAAATAGCTTCAGTGTGTTTCAAATCAATGGACACGGTCCACGGGCGTCACAAATCGTGCCTTTTTTGTGGCTAACGTAGCCACGCCTATCGACAGTGCCTACTCAATGCACAATGCATGCCCATTGTGTTTTCTGCTCATGCGCACAACTAAGTAGCCACGAATATGACTGGTAAAGATCGTCGAAATTAATAATGCTCTATAGTCCATCCATATCCGCTGACGGAGCTGAAATCTGCAGGCCCTATGGCTATACTATTACAACAAAATATTGGAAGTATCAGTTCATATCTCCTAGTAGTCTAGATCTGGTGCAGAGAGAGTACTTTTTATCACTGAGACCTCTGGTGCATGGCTACATACAATTAAGCAGCACTTCCACTAATTTTCTAAAGTTCACAAACTTATAGCCATGCATACAAAAGCAATTCTATAGATTGCACAATGTGCGCGCGGGGTATGTGCTCTACAGAGCTCTAGTTATGATTTATAATCATGCATATTTATTATTTATAATAATACAAATTATGTATTAAACTGCTAGTTTATAGCTAGTAGCGCATTTGTATCCATGATCACATTACAGCCTGCTGGAACCAGAGCCAGTGTACAAGGTGTTCCCACGACAAAAAATGGCATTGGAATTTGCACTCAACTGTTATCAGGTAGCTTAATAATAATATTCAGATCTGTATGTATGCACATTGCATATTGAGTGGGTTATTTTGCTTCACGCAGAGTGTTGGGATATTCTCCTTTGAATCTGAGGAGTTTGGTAGAGAGGGGCAGAGAAGGTACATCGTTGCAACCTACTATGATTTTGGAAAAAGATACTTGTAAGCCTCATAAATAATGAAAACTATACTGATTATAATTTCGTGTATTTTTGGTCAAATAGGGACGGAAAAGTATCTGAACACTGCTATGAAGTGATTCCTGAAGGTATTGCAGTATAGAAGCACTTACTATCAACTCTCTCTCTTTCTCGTGTACACACATGCACAGGTGCTGCCTGTCATCTATACTTTGATATAGAATTCAAACGAGAGGTTAATCCTACTGTAGATCCAATCCTCGTTCTTGAGACATTCATACAGGTGAGCTTGCGATTGAATATCACGACAAATCTATCTTAAACCCTGCTTATGTTCTTCCACAGTATGTGTGCTATCAGTTGTGTATTCTTCATCATGTGACCTGTGACCGTAACAATATCTTAGATTTGGACTCAACCACACCTCAGAAGTTTTCCAGACACCTCATATTTCATATACCATCAACTGTTTTCAGAAATAACATTCTTGCTGGTTAGTTTAAGAATTTGATTTGTGAATATCAGATAGAACTTTTTGTGTATAGGTCAGTTTGTACGAAATATTTGTGACCATTTAAGAAACTTTGATCATCTTGTGGAGAGAGGAGTGGAGGTGGACAAAGCCTACAAGCAAATTTATTCCTCTTCAAAAGGAAGCATAACTGGCCCGTCTTGTCCATCAGGTGTGTTGCCATACATGTTCATACATTGTAGATAACCTTACTGTTGGTATTGACGGTATGCTTATTACTATGCTAACTTACTTAGGTGAAGAGCTGCTTCAACTCTTTGTAAAGAATGAGCGGGGAGGGAAGGTGTTAATATGTGATGAAGGTAAGTGACCAGGGTGTGATTGTGGGCCAGGGAGAGGGTGAGAGAGAGAGAGAGAGGAGTAAGGGAAGGATTGGGCCATGTGCACGTGATGCATGGCGTCTTTCTACAGCTGTCTATACAAGAAATCGGAATTTCCGGCTCTACCGATCAAGCAAATTGGGCAAGACAACCAAGCTTCGTGTGGCCAAAGAGAATAAATTCCGGAGTAGCTATCCCGAGGGAGCATCAAACAGAAAAAGATGGAATGACCGATTCAACACACTAATGGATTCCCTGGTCTGCAACGTCAGGTACACTTTACTTGCTTTTCTTTACATATTAAATTTAATTACAGTTATGTCTGAGCGGACACTAAGATGGTTCCCCTATTGGTTGAATTGTGAAGATATTAGTTTCGCTGCATATTTTACCTGTATTCTGTATAGTTTCCTTACAACTGAGCACATGAGGATCCTCCCCAGTGGTTCAGCAATGGGACACACAGTCAAGACAAAACCAGATCACTCCATGCCACCTCGAACTCCTGCTGATTCAGAAGTGTCCATGGCCTCTTCTAACTCAGCAACTGTATCTGAAGAAGCTCAGGCAGCAACTGGATTTAGCCACTCCCCTTTTCCCTCGGTGGACTCGTTCATCACCAGTCAACTCACTAAGGGGGGTGTACAGGGAAGCATTAGGAGGTGGACTTACTTCCCCACAGGTGCACTATATTTCATGGTGTGCAATGACATAGATACCCTATAGTGACTGGGATATAACACTACCCTAGTGACTCATATACATGTACTTAATATTATGTGCTATGCAGGTAAACTGATCCTATATGACATTCAGCATAACAGATGGTGTGAGAACATTGGAAGGGCACACAAAAGTAACAACATAATGTATGCATATAGTTGTATAGTAAAGTACTAAAAATTCAATAATGTGATGACTGCAATGTAATCTTTTAGGATGGTAGCTGATTTAAAGAAGGGCACTTACTATCAAAAGTGCCATGATCCTGATTGCCAAAGAATCAACTTTCACTCAAATGGTAATTAAAGAATTATAGAAGTGTATGCATGATACTGACATAGGCACCCCCTCCCAATAATAGAAATTCTCATTCCTCTGGAGTACAATCCAGTGCTGCAACAGTTGGAAGAAGAGAGAAGGCAAGCAGAAGAGACCAAGTTGTACATTGGAGATGTCTCACTGGAAGATATTCTAGATCAAGGACCTGAAGAAACAGCTTCAATAGTTGTCAATGAGCAAGAAGAGGCCAGTCAGGCTTCTCATGGACTTACCTCTGGAGAACCAAAGCTCTTATTAGGGACTAAAAATCTGACTAGTATTGAAAACTTTTCGTTATGTGATGATTCATCAGAGGACATTGATATGATCTTAAAGGAAGCACTGGAAGATTACGAAGCCCAGTTATCACCAGCAGGGGACCAACTGCATGGTTGCCAATAACTACTACTCTAATATTATGGTACAGTAATAGCTAACTATTATAATAATTATTCACAGATTTTGTCATTTCAGAGTGACTACTATGTGGTGCAGGACTCTCCTATAGCTCTTGCAATGGAAAGCCATGAGCAAGGTAACAAATGAATAATATTGTATATTGATTCAACAACTTGAAGGCTCTTTGTATGACAATATAGTATCATGGTTTATGTTGCATGGCTAAAGTTACAGCTTTTTTGTTTCAGTGATTGTCTTTATTGTATCTGCATGTATTTTATCCACTTTGGCCTGAGTGGGAAAGTGCACGTGGGTGTAATCGATTACAAGTATACTATAATTTTATTAGCCATTATAAGAATAGTGTTATACTACTTATACACTGTTAGAAAAAAGGTGCTAGTGTAGTACCTTTAAATTGTAGTGATGTTTATATTATATTAATTATACCCTAGGGTGCACAAATTTTGATACCCCGTGCATGATGGTGCCACCCTGGTACTAACACCCTATGGGTGCTAGGATTTAGTGCTACCACAACGTGTACCCTTATTGCCATACCGGTATTCTCCCACCCTATGCATGCGCTGGATCATCACTGTGACAGCTTTTTGACTGTTTTAATAATTATACTATTTCAATTTGCTTACATGCGTGATACCGTGACTGCAACTTAGTCATAATGTTGTGCAAATAGCTAATTCCCCTGCATATTATATCATGCTAAAATATAAAAACAGAGCTATATAATGTTGTGCAAATAGCTAATTCCCCTGCATATTATATCATGCTAAAATATAAAAACAGAGCTTTGCAAAACCTTTTCACTATCATATATTAAAATTATAGTTGTCCGTCCGTCTGTCCGTCCATCCGTCACGGAGGGTCAGCGGAAGTGATTTGACCTTGCAACACAAGAGGCTATATCTCTGGCCCTCGAGCATTACAAGCTAGAACCAGGCGATCTCTTGAGCGCCAGCCTGGACACTAGCTACAGGGCACTAACACTAGCTTCTTAGACGGATTGTACAAAACCAAGCAAGAAATGGAGACTTACATTCAGTGGCCTGCGGTTAGGTAAGCAGCTCGATTCGTGAGAAGTCGTTGTCCTAGTGGTCATCACGGTGGTAGTAGATTCTGACTTTGACTTCTCGCGTTCTCAAGTCTAGCGAGGGGAGCTGCGAGCAAGCTAACGACTTTTTTGGACAGTTGATTGATTTAGTCATGTGCTTAAACAGGATGCTATAAATGCGCATGCTCAATAGAATGTTCCAGAACATAGGTAAAGGGTGGTTCCAGCCACTTTGCCGATCTGCACTTGCAACTGATTACACTATGTACTAGCACTCTGGCCTGTGGCCGTGCACCCTAATGGAAAGAGTATAGTGGCACAGTATGTGTGCATGCGTATGCTCGATAGAATGTACAGGTGTTTAATTAAACTAGCAGTGGCCGGCCATGCCTTCATATATAAGAGTAGTGGCACAGTGTTCAACTGAGTACATACAGGTCCGCTTAGCTTACTTCGTGGATTCCTGATGCCAAATACAACAATCATGTGCAGCAGGGGGCGAGTGAAGCGAGCCCCCCTGTTTGTAATAATTATAATAATTAATATAGGATTTTCAAGAACATTTTATGGCAGAACTAATTTCATGTAGCATAAGCCGCCATATATCGGCATGTACGTAATACCGGCACCGCCCGTGCCAATCATCGGCACCTAGTTTACGACGTATTTTACGGGATTATACGGACATCGCTGAAGCGTTTACGGACCCGAAACTTTCAATGGCCATTGCACATCAAGGAAAGTAAACAGGAAGAAAAGGATGATATTACTGGCAAGAAGGCGTGGTGAAGAAGCTCTATACCAAGTTCGATCAAAATCGGATGAAGTATCTGGCGTCTACAGGGAGAAACAGCTCATGGCGGCTTTACCATGGCCTAGCAAGAGCTAGAAAGATTATTATTCCGTCATAGTTGCTCTTAAGGTGGAGGCTGATGCCTAGAACACATCCAAGTCCTTCATGAATTTATTGTACCGTTGAAACGGCTCTAGTATCGATTTTACGTGTAGTATCAACACATTCACGGCTGCCGTTCGAAGACGATGCAAGCGATCAATATGAGAAGAGAGATATAGTGAGAGGACATCCTGAAGTATCTGGGGATATTTTTTCTATAATTTTCTGGCAAGTAAGGTAGCAGTAAAAGGCTCAAGAAGGCCCAGGTGCCGATAAATGGCGCATTCGCCATTATGGAAAAAGATAGGTGTGCCGATAATACGTACCGGTTGCCGATAAATGGTATTGTGATGTCTGCGCATTAGCGCTTGTAGCTCATTGATTACTAGGGCCTACCTCTCTGGATTCTAGCTAATGAAAGCCTACGTCAAGGGCTTTCTTTCAGTGCAAGAACCAAGTTCATACGTCATTCCTGGCAGGAGTTACAAATCGGGAAAATTTGCATGCCGATAAATGGCGGCTTACGCTAGGGAGTTTTAGTTGTTTGTGTGTCATTTCATCACTAGAGGTGTAACTTATCTTTGTATCACTAATGCACTGTAGGTAATTATTGCTAAAAGTTTTAATGCGCTGCATGGTCCATGGATGCATCAATAAAGTACATAATATATACCTCAGCCATTGTAGCTCCATGCATGGTTATATACTATAATATTATTATATTATATGGCACTGAGGCATGTTGTTCTTTTTTGTGTCACAGTATACACAGAGGAATTAGCTATTTGCATAACATTGACAATGTGATTAATATATCATGCATGTAAGCAAATTGAAACAATAACAGTGAATGCAGCAATAAATAGATCTGCCACCACTAGCTTGCAGCCATTGAGTTTCATGCAGGTTATCATGCAGGTGTGACAGGTGGCTAACTATGCTGTTCTTTTGCCTATATTTATTGTGCATGCTACTTTCTAATCGGGGGCTGGTATTGAGTGGGAGAGTGTACCACATCATACCTTCACTGAGTGATGTTTGCCCCCAAGATCCTTGCCTCACTCCTTACCAGTTTGCGGAAAATTCTAGTATCTACATTGATACTAACACTGCAGTAACCCTTATCTTCACACCCGGTGGTGTTCACAGTTTCAACTATGGATCCTTGTTCTTCATTGAAAATGTGGATACTTTTTCAATGTTCTCCAATCAGACTTCAACTGTGGTTTCATCGCTGTGGATTGGATTTATTTCAGTTGCTAATGTTTTCATTGATAATCTAACCTTTGTCCATTGCAATTTTCATTTTGATAGTGTGGAGACATTAGTGGTGGAAAATAGTGTATTCCTAAACAACACACGCACTCTTATGGAACTAGAACGGTCTACTAATGCTTATGTTGCAAACAGTCAATTCATTTCTAACTCAGGTGGCCCTGCTCATCTTACCTGCATCAATGGCAGTTCACGATCGTACTATACAGGAGCAGTTGTTATTATGCGATCTTCGAGCACTCTTGTGTGCAAACGTTGTTTGTTTCACCAAAATATCGCAGAAATTGGAGGAGTTGTATATGCCAGGCTCAACAGTAATTTGACTTTCATTGATTGCAATTTTGTCAGCAATCATGCATGCAAATTCGGTGGTGTTTTCTATATCGAAAACTTCTGCACTGTGAGGATAGAGAATAGCAGTTTCCATAGCAATTCGGCTTCATCAATGGCAGGAGTGTTAGCTGTAGCAAATAGCACCAATATAGAAATACTTTACAGTATATTTACCAACAATATTGCTGGATGGAATGGTGGCATGCTACACACTAACAACAGTCGTATTACAATCAGTGAAAGTATGTTCAGCAATTGTACAGCATACAATGGTGGAGTTCTTGCTTCATTTGGGAGTACTATTCTTATCCAGGAGAGTGTGTTTCATCACAACAAAGCTGATGCTCATGGGGGAGTGATTTATGCGATTAAACAGAATCAGGGTGGCTACATCAGAATCACTGAAAGTAATTTTGTTAATAATTCAGCAGAGTATGGAGGGGTTTTGCTATCTGAGGGAACTAGTGTGAGTTTCATTGATTGTAGAAGAATAGAAAGCAATAGAGCTGATAATATTGGAGGCATGATGTGGACCATGAATGTATACCAGACAATAATTAGTGGCAGTGTCTTGTCCAATAATACTGCAGAACTAGCGGGGGGAGCATTGACATTTTCAAGTAATCAAATGATCAATATCAGTCATTCTCAACTGATTGGTAACTCTGCAGATGAAGGTGGTGCTGTTTTTGTGGAGAATCAGACCAATTTATCCATAAATAACTGTAAGTTTGACAGTAATAGAGCCACTGAAATAGGAGGAGCCATATGTGTACAACTAATGTGTCACTTCGTGATTGCTACATCCCTTATAAGGAATAACTCTGTGCAGTATGGAGCGGGAATATTCTGCAGTGATAAAAGCTCAGTCACTACAAGTAATATAATCGCTACACAAAACAATGCCACCAAACAAGGAACCCTGTACTTCGTTGAAAGTTTTGTTACCTTTACAAATATTACAAATATTTCCAACAATGCAGGTTCACTGTTTTTCATTGACAGTAATGTTGCTTTTAGGGATACGACAATTATTGATAACGGCACTTCAAATAAGCTTGAATTTACCACAGTGGAAGGTGGAGCAATAACTGCATTTTGGAGCGTTATTGACCTCGAAGGTTTGATCACGTTAAGATACAATTCTGCATCAAAAGGTGGAGCAATACATGCTAGTTCAAGTAAGCTACATGTACGCAGCAACGTACTTGTATCAAACAATAGTGCCCTGGTTTCTGGCGGAGGCATTTACCTCTATCAGAGTGAATTGGATTGTGTAGATCAGAGCAGTCTTGAGCTTCTGGGCAACAAAGCAATGGATAGAGGTGGAGGGATCCATGCTATTAGTTCAACATTAAAAACAGAGCATAGACTTTCTCCTTCACTTATTCCATCCCATGTGGGATCAAAGATCACGTTAATTAGTAATAGGGCTACTTGGGTAGGGGGTGGAATCTGCCTGGAAAATAATGCCAAAATCAAAGTTTTAAATCTAGAAAAGAAATACTGTGCTGTACGAGGATACACAATTAGGTTTTATGGAAATTTAGCAGGATATGGTGGAGCATTGTATGTGGCTGACAATACTACATCAGGCGCATGTGCTAGTGCTTCTCATCAGGTGTACTCCACGTTCACTGAATGTTTCTTACAAATACCCCAGCTGTCAATATATACTTTTTCAATAGAATATTCACATGTATGCATGCACATAGAATTCATTAATAATTATGCTGCTATGCGTGGATCAAACCTCTATGGAGGACTTTTGGATCGCTGTACTCAGAATCCAATAAAAACTCGCCCAAATACTACAAGTGGACTTCAGTACCTAATGAAACTTAGCAATATTAATTCCTCCGATTCTATTAGCTCTGACCCAGTTCGAATATGCTTCTGCCAAAACGACAAACCAGATTGCACTTATCAGCTACCTACAGTCAATGTTACAAAAGGAGGAAGATTTAGAGTATCTCTTGTTGCATTAGATCAAGCTGGTCACATAATCAGTGCTGCCATTCACAGTCTTCCTGTATCTGATCAAAGCGGTATTATAATAGGCGAAGGACAATTAATCCAAAGAATTGCTAATGAGTGTACTAATTTGACGTACAATGTATTTTCGCCGCACGACGATGAAGAACTTGTAATGTACCCTAATGGTCCCTGTAAAGATGCACCCCTGTCACAAAGAAGAATACAAATCAAATTTCTATCGTGCACATGTCCAATTGGATTTCAGATAAACCATCAGGATAGGATACAGTGTGCATGTGAGTGTGATTCAAGACTTAAAGGATACGTCACAAGGTGTGACATTGAAACTCAGTCGTTAGTTCGACAAGGTCAACCTTGGATTTCCTATATTCAGACAGTACCCACAAACTTCAGTAACTACCTCATCTATCCTTTTTGTCCTCTGAACTACTGCAAAGACAATGCTGAAGTTATCTTGAGCACTCAGAATGGAATTGATGCACAGTGTGCTGCGTTTCGAACTGGAACGCTCTGTGGAGCCTGTCATTCTCACTACAGTCTCTCTCTCGGTAGCACACGCTGCTTAAAGTGTCCTAGCTACTGGCCTATAATATTTGTGATCATTCTAGTAGCTTCATTTTTAGCTGGTTTAGCTCTAGTAGCATTGATTTTGGTGCTCAATGTGACAGTTGCTGTAGGAACATTAAACGGTGTTATTTTCTATGCAAATATAGTTTATGCAAACATCCACACTTTCCACCCTGACAACCAGTCATCGTTTGCCACAGTGTTCGTATCATGGCTTAATCTTGATATTGGAATCGATGTGTGCTTTATCAAGGGAATGAATGCCTACTGGAAGACATGGCTTCAGTTAATCTTTCCTTCATACGTTTTCTTTCTCGTACTCATAATAATTGTCATTAGCAATCGATCCATATGCTTTTCAGAGCTAATAGGTAAGAAAAATCCAGTGGCAACTCTGGCTACATTAATCCTCCTCTCTTATGCTAAACTCCTACACATCATCATCATGGCATTTTCGAGTGCTACTTTGAGCTATCCAGGACCTTCCGGGGGATACAAACGAAAGGTGTGGCTACCAGATGCTACCGTAGACTTTCTAGAGGGAAAGCACGTTCCCCTGTTTCTGGCAGCTCTGCTTATTCTCTTAGCTGGCATTGTGTACACTACTCTTATTTTCTCCTGGCAATGGCTCCAGCAATTCAATAAGGGAAAAATTCTGAAGTGGACAAGGAATCCAAAGATATCAGGCTTCATTGAGATATACCATACTCCCTATACTGCCCGGAATCGGTACTGGACTGGCTTGCTTCTATTTGTACGTGTCATTCTCTACATAGCTTCTGCTGCAAATGTGTCTGGTGATCCTAAGATAAACTTACTGATCATCGGTTCAATAATTACAGGAGTTCTTCTTGTTAATAATATAGTGCGAATTGGTGACCGTCTTTATAAGAAATGGCCAATTGAAATTTTAGAGGTTGCAAGCTATACGAATCTTCTTCTGCTCTCTCTAGCTACTTTTTTCAGCCTGGAAAATATCAGAGCAAGACTAGCTGTTACCAATATTTCAGTGTCCATCATGTTGCTTCTTTTACTGGGTATCTTATTCTATCATGTGTTCACTGAGCTAATAATTAAGCGATGGAAGAAAGCCAATCGTAACCGTGAAATGCAATCATCAGCAGATCTGTCTATAGGAGTCAGTGATCTGAATGATAGTATTCATAATATGTCTGCAACTACCAGCACAGTGGTTGATGCACCCAAAAAGATACTGTGCACTAATAACTATTCCAGTAATAACTTGAGGGAAGCACTGCTTGACTACGACGACGATTAAGGGGGAAACTTAATTCTCATCAGTGTGTCAAATTGTTATCAGATAGCTATTATAATAATATTATATACATAGTATAGGCATGCTAATTATTTTTATTTTGCCGTGGAGTGTAAAATTTGTAGTATCATGTGACTTGTAATACAATTGGAATAATAGCTTAATTAGTGTGATGCAGGTGTATGAAACTAGCCACCAATATTAATGATTTTGAGTATGCATGCAAACAGCCCTGAATCCATACATGCAAGCTTCCCAATTGCAAATTAACAGCTAGAACTTTGACATCATTATAACAAGTTGAACTTGTATGCAAGTAGCAGCTAATATACCGTATACTTTCTAATATAGGCGCCCCCAAAAATTAATACAGATCGCGCAGGCGCCTCCAATTAGAACCGAAAAGTTCACGAGCAGGTCAAAGGGCGCCTAAGAGCTGCAATTAGAACGGTTCTGGAAGTTTTGCCAGAGCACAAGCGCGATCACTAATCGGTCCTATTTAGTGGCAGTCAATATGACAGTGGCGAGAACAACAAAAATACGGTTCTAGTTTCAGTTCTTTTTCTGATCGCTGAATCATTCTCGAGTTGTCGATACCGTAGCCATCAGAACGAGTTTCTCTAACTCCAGAAAGACTCATCAAAGTAGTCGGTAAGTGCCCATATAAATGTATGAGACAGCTCCGATAGATCAATTGCTGGTATCGCGGTATTGCCATATATGCATATGGCACGTGGCAATACGTTCCAATTAAATAGGCGCAGCGCCGCCTAAAAATTAGTCTCGTGCCCAGACCCCACCCCCAAAAGGAGGTGGGGTCTGGGCACGAGACTACCTAAAAATAATTGATCTCCGGCCGGAAAGGCGCCTTAAATTAGAACCGAAAAAATTGCGCAGGTCTCAAAGGGCGCCTAAATTAGGGTGGCGCCTATATTATATGCATCCATGTGACTGCCACATGATGGGAAGAAGTTTTGTTATAATGTCGGTGCTTCAAAGGATTTCAAGCTACCATAATTTGTAGTGGCAGTTGGTCACCCTTGTACGGTTCTATGTCACTACAGCAACAGTAACGATAATACACTATTAATTTGCACCAAAGTAATCACTACTGAGCATGCAGTGTAAATAAATTTGATACACCACCAAAATGAAATGCACACCAAAACCCTGCATTGGCATAATCAAACATGATTATACTTTGCAACGATAAAAACAAAGCCATCCTCGTCACAGTCAGAGCTCTTCTTTGCTTTCAAGATGTCCTCCTCTGGAAGTAGGCTGTAGTGAACGTCCAAAAGGCCACCTTCCTTTATTGCCTCAAGGACAAACTCTAGCGTTACTCCAAGGAATGTGAACTTGTTCCCGTCAACGTGATAGTGACCATAGCTTTCCGTGGTCTTGAGACTACAGTAGAGCGACAGATATCCCCCTGGCTTGATCAGACTTGTCAGCCGTTTTATTGCAGCCTTGTAGTCACCTTTAGTTTCACATGCACCCTCAAGGCAAAGTACGCTCATCACAACATCGTAGCAGGGTCCAGCGAAACTCTCAGCTATGGGGGGAGTTTGGCTGATGTCGCATGGAACCACTGCTTTGATAGAGTTTCGTAGAGTTTCTTCTCTTCGGATAATTTCACGCTCATCTTCATTTCGTTCAAGAGTTTGGACTACATACTTGATGTATGGGGTCCAGTCCCAGGCTGAAGGATCCTTGTCCAGCCATAGCTGCACTTCCTTGCGACACTCAGGGGCGAACTCAGCAAGAGTAATTTCAGTAGCTGGAATTCCAGCAGCACTGATGACGTGTGCTAAGGCAGGCCCACATCCATAGTCTAGCACATTCAAAGATTCTCCTGGCTTTACTGTATCAAATTTGGTGGCTTTAAAGAATTCGTGCACCTTTCCAATGACAAAGTCTCTCAGTACGATGTTGCCTGGGTGATTGAAGCGTGTGTTGAGGTAACTTGTGGCGTTGAATCTACTATGGAAATGGTTATTCATGTTGAAGTTCACTAAATTAGGCTATTATGCTGCAATACTAAGGCTCAGTTCTTTTATAATGAACAACATCGAATACATATGCATCCACTGGAATGACAGGAAATCGTCACTAGTGGACGCACTATGGCAAACCAGTATAATAAATCCCCGTGTAGTAGTACATCGTACGCGCATACGCATGCGTAGTAGTGGTACGCGGCCTATAGCTAGCACGTGTCATGTGGGGGGCGTGCATGCGCCGGTACTTTCCTTATATGGTAGGACAGTTTTGGGACGCTAGCCGGACAGCTACTCCGAAGAAAGAAAGGTCAGTAGGAACTGTTGTGTTTCTTTATGTTTTTCTAGAATTCTTAATGGTGTATTATTGACATGCTGCATGTTGAGAGATCAATCGAGAGGGTGGCGATTCGTTGCGCACGCAAATTTCGTGTAGCTAGCTAACTGCACTCGCCGCGTGGCTAGCATGCGCGTAGACACCAATCACCTTGTTGATATCTTACAGAAACTTGACGCAGAATGGCCTATCCACAACCTACGCAAGGCTACCAACCAGCCCCCCCGACCTACGCACCCTACGCGGGTCAGCCCCCTCCACAGCAGTACGGCTACCAGCCGCAGCCAACAGGCTATGCCGGACAACAGCAGGCCAACACCAACGTGGTCGTTGTTCAGCAGCAAGCTACGCCCAGGGTAAGTGAATTATTGATAGTCTGCAGCCTGATATTAAATCTTTCATTAGTGTGTTTTAACAAGTTAAAAAAACATGACAGCTCAGGTGTGGGTCGCACTACGTACAAATCTGTGTACCCTGTGCTCCATGCCTCACCAATATAGCTACCACTCCCCAGGGTTATGAGATGATAGGGTGGGGATTTGAAACTTTGGGTAATCGTTTTTGATCTGAGCATGGATATTAGAGCGCGGATCTGAGGTACTAGTCAAATCTTGGTCAGGTACTGTGATACAGGGCTTGCTTCTTCAATGTATCTATACTCTGGGTGGAAAAATCAACTGTGGTTGGATGGGATCCACTGGTCACAGTGGCCCCAGAGAGATCAGATAATCGTGCAGCTGGTGATCAGCCAAACTGGCCACACTGGTCAGCCGTACTCAGCACGAAGCATTGAATGTACTCGAGCCAATCAAGTGTCCCTGGTACACCTTAAGGCTGTGAATGCCTGGAATTTATGAATTTTAATGTTAGTGTAGTACCTTTTTGTAGTACTACATGTACAAGCTGTGCCTAAAATATTTCGCTATAATGATAATATTATAGTAGGCTACTGTTTTGTGAATTTTAGCGACAATTCCTTGTTTTCAGTGAAAGCGCTACCTTTGGTGTTGACTTTCCTTGTACTTTCTCACTAGTATGGTTATGGCAGTTTCTGTAAACTGTTGGCTACATAGATAGTCAATTTCACTACGTGGTGGTTTTTCCACTTTAGCCCAATACAACAACCACAATAAAAAGCTACTCTGTTTTGGATATGGGAAGATCCTTTGATAAAAGGGGTGCGCTTGTTTGAAGTAATTTACTACTCTCCCAGGACTGTGTTACATGTTGCTAGTGTGTACCAGCAGCACTGCTGGGGGTGTAGGCAACAGCAGTTAAGCATGAAAGACAAGCATAAATTGTATACTTGGAGTGATGTGCATGTTATCAAAGACACCCCACTGAATTCTTTCTACACATTATCAACACTATAATATATATTATACTCTTGTCCAATGTCAATTTGTATCATAAGATTCCAGGAACTGCTCATTGGCACATCACTAATTTCCTAGTTGATATGAGGGATGCCCCAGTCACTGGCTATATAGCTTCCTATATTATTATACACACACTATTGCACGAGGAAGTATACCACATATTAGTCAGACACTAATAGCTCACGTGAGCAGTTTCCAATCCCGTTTACGTAGTCTATAATCACTCTGGTCGACCGGTCTATATAATAGTTAGACACTGTTTAGGAGGTTTCTACGTGATTTAGAAGATTGAAGGGCTCTATGTAGAATCCCGAGCACAGCGAGGGTTCTACGGAGCCCTGAGGTCTTCTAAATCACGTGGAAACCGACTAAACAGTGTCTAACAAGTTTAGATCATAATAGTAAAACACTGCAATAGCCCGAGGATACAAAGTTGTAGGGGTTCTATCAAAATCTTGTAGGGGTTCTATCAGACTTGTAGGGGTACTATCACATATAGATACCTGCTAATGACCAATCAGGTTGCAGTATTTGTTACAAGTATGATCTAAACAATAGTATTGATTGCAGTTCAGAATGTTTCCACCACATGTAACTAATGGCCTGGTTGTATACATAGCATGGATTCAAGTATTCTATACAGTGGCCATTGTGGGTACAAGATTTAATTACCCGGACAAAACTGAATAGCTAAAGCTGTGGCTATTATGACGTATGATAGTAGTTTCTTGGAACAAGTTGTCCCTGCCAATTCCCATGTGACTGCCATGCCACAGCGCTATGCTTGGGGTAGCTGGAGTTTAAGTAAACGTGCACCCCTTTGTGGTGTATTGAGAGCGAGTGTTGTGGAGATTGGACAAATTGATAAGCTAGCATGGAGCTGGGTAATGGCTGCGAGAGGGATTTCAGGGGGTGCTGATTCTTCTTGAAATATCAGTTGTTTAGTAGCTAAATGCCACACAGTTTTTGAGGGGTTTTCTGCTTAATTGCCTGTGTACAGTGTCCATATACCATCATAATAAGCTGCTTATTCATGAATATCATTGTGCTTTGTGACATAAAGTATATGAATAATAGGTTAGTTTTGTCGATAGTGAATATTATTTTGGCGTCATTGTCGACAATGTCACATGCAATGTCATGTATGCACTTACTCCTCTCTCTCCCTCCCCCCCTCTCTCTCTTTCTCTCTCCCTCCCTCTCCTCCTCTCTCTCTCCCTCCCTCCTCTCTCTCTTTTCCTTTCTCTCTCCCTCTCCCTCCCTCTCCTCTCTCTCTCTCCCCCTCCCTCTCCTCTCTCTTCTCTCTCATATAGCAAGTGACGTACGTTGAGCGTGACGATGGTCCCAACCATCTTCTCCACTGCATCATAACCTTCTTCTGTCCATGGTGGATATTCATCTGGCTTATCGTCTGCTGCGTGTATGGCTGCTAGACTGGAGGTCTCTAACTTTATACTCTACACTGTACATCTTGGCATTGTAACTGTTACGTAGCTATAAGAATAATGTACTATTGAGTGTTAACACTGCCTCAATAAAACAATAAAAACCTCTAGTTTGCATGATCTATGTGAGTCCTATGATTGTCACTTTACAACTGAAACTACTACAATGTCATGTGATTGTTTGTACACATGTACTGACTGTAAAATAATTATGTATTCAGTGTATTAAGATTTGTCAGTGTAATGCTTTCCAAAACTAAATTGATTCAAATCATACAATAATATATACCCGTAATTGCAACAGGCCTTGGGAGTAGTCTGGGTGCCCAATTGCTAACAGCCCCTTCTTCCTCTTGTGAAGGGGGGTGGCACCCAGACTACTTTGGGAGATGTCACAATTTAGTGGGTGGGGCAGCTTGAGTAGGTGGAGCTATAGCGCTAGCCTCGCCCACAGGCCCCTCCCAATGCGGGGAGCTGAGACTGGACGAGGTGGAGCTGGCTAGTCTAAGCATCTATGGTCTAAGGGGGAAAAAATTGGCATGCATATGAACCCAGAGCGGTGCACGGACTAGCGTGATGCTTAAGTTTTGCAGAGCTGAAAGAGCAACAGTAAGGTACAGGTTTTAATACATGCAATTCTGCTATGATGTCGTGAGCGCAATATTTTCTTGATATGCCCCGCGCCACAGGACGCTTCACACATCTGGCTCAGTCCTCGCCGGGGCACGAATGAAGGGGAAATCCCCTAGCTCATCTAGATGGCTTAGAAGACAAAATAGGGTGAGATTATCAAACTAGATCAGCATGGCTTTTTCGTATCGATAATGATAGGAACAGGGTCGTCAAAGTTAGATGTTCTGATCATTGTGCTAGGATCCTTTAGTGAAACAGGCCGGCGTGGAGCAGTATCGCAGCAGAAGTGCATATAAGCTCATTGAATTGGATGATAAGTTTCATTTCTTGCGAAGAGGATTGATTGTGGTAAGGATTTTACCAACAGATACGTTCAAATGGTAAAGGGTCGCCTCTATTGGCTGTCATGTAACATTGATGGCATAAATTCACTTATACCTCTGTACACCCATTCCACAAGGATTTAAGATTCCTAACATAATAATTATGAAACATGGCAAACTGAGCGGCTTGTATCCAACATGATTTCAGTGAGAAAATTATATGGGCAAAGTTAGCAAATGAGATGTAAGCATGCATAATATCCTCACATTCCCTTGAGCTGTATGTACCAGAGCTGAGGCTAAACTTATAACCTCCCTAGCTAGTATAATATTATTATCTTTTGTGTACAGATTGACTGTGGTGCTAGGCCAGGTAAGCTTGCAATATTATTGGTGATTACACATTTCTACTGACTTGATCAAGTAGACATGCGTTTACAGGATCGTGGTCACAGGTTGCAGCCAAACGAATTGGTACGGAGTATTTGAGTCAAGAAGAGCTAGGTATAATATAGCTAATCTTTTGTAGTTGATCAGTTTAGTACTGAGGTAGCCATCTAGCTCAGGTGCACAGTGGAATCCCTCCTTCTTGACCACCCTGTGTGTATTAACGGCCATGCACTTACCTTAGTCCCATAACGGCCAAAACTTCATTCCATAATGGTAGTCATTATAGAGGGGTTCTACTGCATATAACTTTCCAAAAGTTCATGCACAATGCTGTTCCAATTTCTGATCCTACAGAGTCTGGTGAACAAGGATTAGTGCTGGCTATTGATATTGAAGGTATGTAATAATAATACCGGTACATACACTTTCGTGACAATTTCTTCAAAGTGTGTCAATAATTACACCCCTAAAGATTTTTTAAAACGTAATAACTTCAGCTATGCAGACAGTGATTGTGCGTTTGACCGTTGCCATGGTTTCTTGGCCTGCAGCCATGTCCCAGCTGCGAGGGGTGATTGTCAAGGACGGTTGGGACATCACCAGTCCTGATGTGCAAGAGAAGATAGTGGAACTGCTGAATGGAAGGAAGGCTGATGTCATCATGAGGTAATGTTCATGTGATCCTATCCAGTACTATAGTACTACTGTACCTTCGGCGATCGATAAGCCCTTGACTGTACTAATAAGGTAATGTAATCCACTGTATTGTAGGGTAAGTAAGAGGGTCATTAGCATAAGTAGCTAGCCCCTTAATTGATAATAACTAGTTCAAAATCCTTGGCATAACAATGGTTGCTGTATTGGATGACAGTGAGAATAATATTATGTATGTGATCAGTGCTCTCTTCTGTTCAATGATAGTGACATGGCCCCAAATGCAACAGGAGTTCAGCAAATGGACCATCAAAGGATCATGGTGAGTGGCAAGCCTCATGATAATTCATCAACCTTTACTACTGTAAACTCACGCCTGTTTGTTTTGTTGTCCGGATGTTTTTTAGTTTAATGTGGTTTTCTCTGCTCCCCACACCTGCAGGTTCTCTGTGAGTCTGCCTACTCACTAGCACAGCAGGTACTTGCCCACAAAGGAGTCTTCCTCTGTAAACAGTGGCAGGGCTTCCTCTCCCAAGGTGAAGTCCCTTTGTGGTCAATTTGCACAAAAATTCATTTTTTCACCCTCTCCCTCTGTTTCCACCATGCTACTGTATATCCATGCACGATCTTGCAGATTTCAGGGCGAAGCTGAGAGAGAATTTTGACACTGTTAGGGAGTGTAGGTTAAAGGCAACTAGAAAAGAATCTGCTGAAACGTTCTTGTATGCTGAAGGCTATATATTATCATAGTTTTGCATCTTGATCTCGTGTATGATGGAATGTGTGGGTGGAGCTATAAATAATTGTTATTGCGGCGCGCGCGCATGCGATTGTGAAGCAAGCCACTTGCTAGCTTAGTTCAACTTGGGATCAATAAATGCGTATAGCGTGTACGAGATCGAATTGAGTCTTCTAGACGATCCTCGCGGACTATTGCAAGCAAGTTCTACCCCCCAGTCCAGTAAGTTTGCATGCTATATTGTTTACAACATTATTTATAAAACCCCTAGAGGTCTACCATTCAAGCATCAATGCAGCTATATTTTAATACTGCAACCAATTTTTGATAGATACGATGACGACGTCGACGACTATCTCCAACGAAGACGTAAAGTATCGCGAGTGGGCCATTGCCCTGGGCACTACTACAGCTGTGTTTCTAGTTACTACTCTCCTGCTCGCCTGTGTACTGTTCGTTGTTGTGTGTCGCAAGATAGCCAGGTTAAGAAAGGAGAGGGAAAGAGACAGGGTGACTGGCATGCAAGGTGAGTACATTGTTGTCCCCCTGGAGAAAGTGGTAGAATATTGGCTTGCATGGCTATGTAGTACTATTTGTAGTATACTATGTATTGTACACAAAAGCCCATGAATTGTACAGTATTGTGTTGACTGTTGTTGGAGGACAACCTCCTATCAAGAGTAAATAATAAGGAGGGGAAGAGAGTGTCAAACGTGCTATATACCCCATGTACTATGTTTTCGGCAAGTAACGTGACTTGCAGTCGTGCGCACATGTCTAGCCAAAGGGGCTAAACACTTGATTTTTCTTAGAACTGGGAAGAATAGTGGCGTTTCTGTGAAATTTATGCTAGATTCTTCATGAACACTCGTTTTATATTGTGATACTGTGATGTGATCTGCTCGCACTTTCGGTCGAAATCGCGCTTGCGCTAGCTTGCACTCGAGGCCATACCCATAACGTATCATTTGAATCGAGCACTCTCATTGGTCAATTTTTGAATTCCTAGCGCGTGACTTTCCAAAAAACATCTTATATATAGCGCGTTTGATACTCTCTTCCTGTCCTTATTATTTACTCTTGCTCCTATCCATAGTTTCTAATTTCCAGCCTGTGATCCTAGGTCCTGGTGTAGTCAACAAAGTGCGCTATAGAGGGATATACAGTCTATGTACAATAGTATGATGTTATTATGGAATCCTCTTTTCCTGGCATTAGTTTATGGTTCAGGGTCTTTGTGGCGATAATTCGTGATGGGCTTCCTTGAAGGGAAGTGAGATAGGGCAGAAATGAATGCACATGTATAGGCCATAATATTATTATTTTTGTATTCGGCTATATACTGACATACTAATGTCCATTAAACTAAAGGATATCTTGACTTGATGCATAAGGCTTTACATTGTAGAAGGAAATTTTTTTTGTCGACTGCACTATAATGTACCCTATTGTTTATTTTGAAATTGGAAAGGCTGGACTGTAAACAAGATGCAGGCCATTGTGAAAAGTGATTATTCGTAAAGTATGATTGTGCTTGTTGTATTGAAGCCAGCTGCTGCTTATCTAAGTTGCATAGGAGCACAAAGTGGATTTTTAAAACCACCGATTATAACCACCTTCAACTTCAGAGGCCTGGTCTAATTAGTAGCCATACTTGCTGATGGAGGTCTGCTTATCTTTTGCTGTGTCGTAGTAATGCAATTAAGCAATCAGAATAATGAAATTGGGGTTCCACTTTAATCTACCTGTAGTCTAAGAATTTGCTTGCCCCAGACTAAATGCAATTAATTTTACTGTCACGTGGTATATACTTCAATGTGTGTTTGACGTACATCAGATATGGGGAGTGTATAGCACAAGTTGTGTAACAATACTAGGGAGGACTGTTACGTGCAGGGAGTGGACCCAGGGGTGCTCTGCCTCTCCAGAATTGTTAATAATAATAGTCATATGAGGTTCATCCTAGTCCCCATGCCGAGCTTTCAACCCCCATGTGACTAGCTAATCTAACATTCTGTATGAAAACTGTGAATTGTGTCACTGCATGGTGGTAAATGGAGAAATCCACAAAGCCTTGTTGGTGTGACCACATCAATGTTGTCACGTTTGTGGGCTTTTGATTGCTGCATTAAACCTTATGACTTGTTTATCTCCTGATATAGTTTATTTTCATACCCCATAAAAAAACAATGTCTGTGGGTCTTGACAATTTATGTAGCATAATAGTTATTGTCGCTGTATACTCTACTTGATCAAAGTAACCAACCTATTCTTGATTGTGCTACATATACTCATAGTCCGTGTTATCTTACGCCTTCACTTTTTATCGTTCACCCTATTCATGTGCACAGGTGCGACATCGCCACACTGGATCGACCGCGCCAACCTAAACGATATGCTCGAGAGAGAAAGAGACAGTCCCGAAAATAAACCCCAGAACATCTGGTCCATCTCAACGCAGACGTTTGAACAGAACCACCAAGTCCAGCATGGGCCCTCTCAATCCATATCGGCCATGACAACAAACCCAGTGGACATTCCTTCTGCATCGTCACCACCGCAGTCTCCTACATCTCCCGGTGGCCGCGGTGGCATCGCTCAGAATGGCACAGTCAGCAGTTTTGGAGTTGCCGTAGAGAATCGTAGCAGGGTGGTAGGAGGTGGAGGAGAAGGAACAACATCCACGGGGGCTACGTGTAGTTCACCGACGGCTGTTGCAGGCAGTAGCAGTGGCCTGCCGGGGAGTGTTAAGCCGAACCGCACCGCACCCCCTCCACCTAAGGCACGAAAGAAGCCCAAGGGGCGGAGTAATACGGTAGAATCTGACCAGGAGCCGACTCCGTACGTCTATCCGATGCAGAAGCTAATGCAGAGGCTGAAGCAGCACAGGGAGCCTCAGCGAGAGAGGGACCCGGGGGCAACGGCTCAGACGGGTGGGAATCAAAGTCACGAGTATGCACAGCCTCATGTGCACTTACACAATAATATGCAGCAACATGATGGCATCAAGCATACGTCAGTGACTAGTAATAATCCAAAGAAGGAAAAGTATCAGCCGATTGATCCGAAGTTGAAGCAGCCGGTAGGCCAGTACCAAGATTTGTTGGGGAACAATTTATCACGAGGTCAGAGTTTACCGACAATGTCAACGTTTGCGACTCTTAGCTAATTGGCTAACTCAATCCTGACAACCCCCCACCCCCACCTCACACTGAAACGACTTACAAATTTTACGTACCGGATATTGTATAATGCCTGCAAATTATGCTGCTGTGGTCAAAAGTGTTTCGATTCAATTCTGAATTATGTTAGTAATCATTATTGTTGCCACGAAGCTTCGGGAATCTTTTTCTGTGGGCTTTCAATCCACTTTCTGTGTTTTCATTCACTTTGCAACACTGTCTTCATTCCTATTTTGTGTTCACGCTAGTTTAAGATTTATATTGCTACGTAATACATGTGTGTCTTAAGGTTTTGTACGTACGTATTAGAAGCTTTGCTTGTGAACAACAGGTGGTCAGAATATTTTCACATGCACTTTTGTGTTTTTGTAACCTTTATGTCAAAAATTCCGTATTGAAATCATTGCACAAGCACATCCATTCATGTAAGAATATTATACGCTTTTACTATGATAATACTATATAATGCTGATAGCAATTTATGGCCAAAAATTAAATCCACCCAAATATATACCTGTACATGTTATAATTAAAATTAATTATTATGAAAGTATACTATACATGAACTCATGTAAACACACCGTATCGATAATAACTGTTACTGTGATATTATTTCCCACCGTGTACTCGGCTGGTCGGTATTTCATTATAGAACGTCACACTACTCGAAACTCCAGGACACTGCAAAAACGTGTTCTCCAGTGGACACTGCTCCTTGCAGCCATTTTCCTCCAGCAGTATCTGAAGATCCATCATCAGTACACGGACAGTGTTGCTGCTCAGGCCGTAGCACGGGGAAGGTAGATAAAAATCAAGCGAATGTAGAGTTCGAAACCTGTGCCTGAAACCTAAACATTATTGGTATTGTGGGTAATAATAAATTGGTAAACATTGATATTGTGTAATAGCTAGGTAATAATATTATTGGTAAAATTGGTATTGTGCTATCTACATTACGTGAAGAAGTCATCGTCAAAAATAGTTTTGAATCCTGATATAATTATGGACCATGGTCAGCGCTGATCCAGCAGATTTCAATATCACCGTGACAATATTATGGAACTGCTTATGTACATATTTGAGCAATACGGTACATGTGAGTGGGCAGTGACATCAACAATATTATGATACTACAAATAACGCTGGGGGGTGGTTAGGGGTAGGGGGGAGGGAGATGAAGGGATTTGATAACCAAGCCATACTTGTGTTGGGTGTCGGGGAGTGGGAAGATAATTATACCGAGTAGTCAGGTCATGCACATGTACATGAATGTGGCCTGTGTCGCGGAATTCAGGGCCCATCAGTACATGTCTCCAAGCCATGGAGCCTAACCAGGAGACTCCAAGCCATAGAGCCACTAGTCTGCTGCCAATATAGCTGAACTAGCTATTATATTATATAATATATTATATAGCTATAGACCCTCTTCTCCACATCCTCTGGTTACTGTGGTAACGTTGTCAAATAACTACAGTACGATCTAAATTGTTCTCTGTAATAGATCAGAGAGAACAATCTTTTTTCACTAATCATAGAACTGTGGCTGAACCATAAAATTACTTCAAACAATAGGAATGATCAAAACGTAAACTATTTAGTGAAAATTTTTGTCTATATACATGTACTCGAGCAGATCGATGAATAGAGAGGGAGCTGGGTAGACTAAGAAGAGAAAAAGAATATGGAATATGTACTGCATAAACTACGTACAATCAGATGACCACTGTATGGCTGTCCGTGCTTAGATCATAGTCACAGCTGGCTCCATGTGTGCCCATGGATGCATTCCACCTAATACATGTACTGGCTTGTGTACCACTCTCTGGTGGTACATTTCGTGGTCCGCCTTACTATGGGTTGTCATGACTTGTGGAGAAAAAATAATAACCCTACGTAACTGAAAGGAGCATGACATGTATATAATAGTTTACATGTCAGCAAAATTACTGCACCCCATAGCTAGCTACTGTACTGGACTATCTGGACACAAATACACACACATACACACACGCGTGCATGAGTATATTATGATACCGTGAGTCTTCACTTACCTGTACAGTCAGGTAGCGTTGTGTGTATGAAGCCAGAGAAGTCCATCCAGTTGAAACTGGTTTCTGTACCGCAGCGGTAGGGGTTGAAGGGTGTGGAAGAGAACTCAAAGCGATGGTCGCAAAGAACGGAGCAGTAGATGATGTCATCGTTTCTCAGACAGATGAAGGCCCCCCTCGTCGGTGGAAGAAATACCTGACATCCTGAAGTAGTGCATAATTGTAATATTATTATTAGGGTACTTTTAGTACAATCATAGTACATGTACATGCAACATGCATGGCCTAAAGGACTAGAGTACTATGTTAATAATAATAACAATATTTTGTTTGAAAATAAACTCCCCGTCCTTTTGTGGCTAATGATCTTTGCAATAATTATTTATTTTTCATGGCTCGCATAATAATATTGAAAGTTACTCTACAACCCCAATCTATGATACATTGGGTATGTTTCCATAGCATGTGTGCATGCATGTGAGTGTGGTACACTACTATGTATGCATTCATGAGAAATTGTGTATTCTTGACATAAATAGAATTCTGACGTTGTAAGCTTCCACTCCTGCTAACGAAGCTGTATACAGGAAGCCAGGTACTAGTACATAATCATTATGTACACTCTTGAATTAGAGTTAATGACTGCTGTAATGATAATTAATTTTGATGTGTAAGCATCCACTGATCTCAAATGAAGTGCCACAAACACTACCATGTGTAACCATAATAAAATTTAATTAATATTACAACAAAATCCAATTCAAAATTATTAGTTATTAAGGCCAACCATTTTTTATTGGTGACGCCCATTCAGCTCCAAACAGCAGGATCATGGTATATACTACGATCACAATTATGAATTTGTACTGATAGATAACCATTTATGATGATAATACAACACCCACTGATCTAAGGACGACCATTTATGATACAGTATATACCTACTGATCTAAAGACGACCATTTATGATAATATTACAGCACCCACTGATCTAAGGACAACCATTTATGATAATACCACCCACTGATCTCTCACAAAATCAAACTCAGATCCAGGCTTATCTTCACACGATTCAGTGAGTAGAGTATAGCACCCACTCAAACTCGTATTCACTCATAATTTGGTGTGTCATTAATTACCCACCATCCCATTTGGTGTGCCAACCCCATCATGTTATCAGTGGGAGTAGACCCAGTGGACATGTAGGGCTTATTGTTAGGGATATCCATGTTTAGTTGGTTCATGTCTTGATCTGTGAGTGCATACTTGTTGACAGCAAAATGCCAGCCTGTGTATACGTATTGACCTCTAGGGACTATAATTAGTATACAGTTGTACATAATCCTCTGTACATGTGATGGTTTATATAAGCAACACGCCCATGCATGGAGCTATACTAAAAGTATATAAATAGGAGTTTATTTTAGGAGTGTGTGGGACAAACCATTACCTGGTCAGCATTCAAACAACACTTACTGGAGGTATGGTACCGTAGGGAGAATTAAATTGCTTATCATGTATAAACGAGCCTGACTGCATGAGTACCAAAATTAATAATTATGCTGAGTAGGCTTTGTTTATTAGTTTTATTGTGTGCACAGTCTCGCCGTCCTCAGGCTCTTGGGAGGAGCCAAGGTATAAGGTATCTAATTTTCCAAATTTTTGACCAAAATAAAATTGTTTTGTATGTATTATATACCTGGTGGAGGCTGAGGGACGACTGGAGTGGGCTCTGTTGGAACATCTGGTGGCAGAATGTCGGGACAATCACAAAAACTGACATCAGCTGTATGTATACAATGAGTCATGTATATAAGCATGTACATGATTCAACAATTAATGTTACTATGATGCTGCCTGGATAGTGGTCTACTATAATGCAATTGTAACCTTATTGTGCATATAATAGTCATGACTAAAATTATTATGAGTATTATTCCTTGTAGGAAGCCCCCTAGTTCTTGTTTGTTGGCCATTTTTGGATTTATCTTCAGACCAGGCGCCTCCACATGCAACCACATTGTAGGCATCATTGACTCAACATTGCCAAGAGTGGTTTCGGTAGTACTAGTGCATGCTAGTCTCACGTGCGAGACTAATTCAGCTTAAGTGCATGCTACGTACAGTGCAAGTGTGGCTTACGTAGTGTTCTGCAGATGAGGTGTGTCCCATTGGAAGTCAGGAACTCATCAGCACCGCACACTGGGATGCTGCTGACCACCTATATGCACGTATACAGGAAATGAGCATAATAATAATAATATTTTTAATAATTATTGCGATTTGCAATAATTATTACCATAATTCGTACCTGTATTCCTCGTTGATCGCCTCTTTCCGGCTCTAAAGGTGTCTCTAGCTGCTCGGCCGAATCACCGGATTCAGAGAACGCTTGTCTCGCAACAAGAAGCACCGAACACAGAGATAGTATGCGAACTAGCACCATAGCGACCCTTTCCACACAAGCATTGTTATTGCCTCCATATCCATGTAATTAAGCGAGCCTCGCCTCATGCGCAAGCGCGAGCGCGCAACTGCGGCGGGCGCCATAGGAACAAAGTGACCATACAAAACCGTATTGTATAATAATGATCTATGGATATAAAAACTTCTATGGTGGACACTGGATAAAGATATCAGTAGTATCACAGTTAATGTCTGCACACACTCTTCTTGATGGTATGCCCTGGAGCAGGCAGCAAAAGTCCTTCTTGACTACATTTGCGGCCGTGGTGTTCAAATTGCTACACTTATCAGGAATATAATACTGTTCCCTGTGGAGAGGGCGCAGAGTATGACGGAAACCTGCATTAGAATAGTCTTCATTTCTTCCAATCCCCCTCTAAATTTGCACAAGTTCCGATTATCTCACTTAGTTATTAACACTGGAAGGTTCAGGGGCTGATCCAGGGGGGTGGATAGGGTGGCTAGCCACCCCCTTAAGATGTCCACCATTATTAACCAGCCGCCCCACTTGTACCAGTATAGTTTACTATGGGTAGCCACCCCATCAGCCATCTTCCATGCAAAATTTCTGGATCAGCGCCTGAGGTTAACAATTAATTTTTGTGCTAGGATAACAGTAGAATCATGGATTATGGTAGAATGCTGACCCGTGCATTTTGGTAGTTCCTCATGTGTCACGTTGGTGAAGTCACTCCACTTGAATTTGCTAGGGACACCACAGAAGTAAGGGTTGAGCGGAAAGGTAGAGAACTCATGCTCATTGTCACACAGCACGGAGCAGTATATCACCAAGTCAGCCATCCTCATACACACAAATGCTCCACCAACAGGAGGCTGAAATATTGTACAACCTGCATGCATACATCACAAGGAAGTCATTGGATACGATCGATACTATAGTTACTAAAAATTAATTTTTATGGTTGTACAGACCTCCAGGAGGTTCGGGAGGTACTGTCACATCACCACTGCCTGACATTGGCTCTGGACATATGCACTTTCTCTCAGCTGTATGTACACAATTCACACAAACTTTAGAGGGATCCAAAAATGAATGACTCAATAATATGTTATCATCGTAACAATGTTAGCGTATTATGCCTGCCCGCAAGAAGAGCTGGATCAACTTACGGATCTTTTTGCAGAGGAGATCAGTTCCATTGAATTCCAGCAGCTCATCTTCTGCACAGACGGGCAATTCCAACTACATGTACCCAATAATCATCGCCTTGAATTGGTAATAATTCTAGCCTATTTCAATAATAATATTACAGCGATAAATGGTGTTCCAGATCCTGATCCTGAACCACTGAAGCCAGGACCAGCTCCACCAAGCTGCTGCGGCTCTCCTCCTCCAGCCTCCAGCAAAGTAGCCAGTAGTCCACTACCGCTACCAGCATCACCAACTCCCACGTTGTCCCATTGAAGACTAGTACCAGCTCGAAGGAGGTCACGATATTCACCAGCATACAAAGCTCCCGCAGCTGCTAGAAGCAGCAAAGTACCCAGTGAGCCTCTCATTTCGTTGGCATTGTTCTTCCTTGGATAGAGGAGCGCGGCGCTGGTGCGCAAGGAAGGGGGAGGGGGTGTGTCACCCCTCTCATCAAAATAATTCTGAGCCACCTTCGACCTAGTCGTTGACCCCTGAACCGGGCACCTGGGTCAGAGCTGCAAACACAAGATCAACAAGAATGGTGAGCGTCCGATTTAATATGGTGTGTGTTGGTTTGCTAGAGAATGCATGTTGTATGAAAATTGTATATTATCAGCCTGCATAAAGCCATGCTGGAACCTTTCAACTGTGGTTTTTCAGTCATGGTCTACATGCTCTGACACAGCTCAGCCATTGTGTAAACTTCCTTTGAAGCCGTGTAAAATATTCCTCTATCGTTTTTGCAGGCAAAGGCTGTGGCTGTTTTGCGTCTGGTGAGCAGGCGACATGTTCCCGTACTTTTCTCCTCTTCTACGAGGGCGTGGGGAGTAGGAGGGGCCTGGGCTGATCGCCATGCCAACAAAGAACTCCAATACTTGTTTCCGTCAATAACAAGAGCTTATGTACGTCGTATTTTAACAAATCAATAATTCACGTGTTTTGTATCAACTTTTTTTAGGCCACTGCTGTTCGTAAGGAGCGTGATACATTTGGTGAGATCGAGGTGCCTGGTGATAAGTACTATGGTGCTCAGACAGCTCGCTCTAAGATGAACTTCCCCATTGGAGATACAACAGAGAGAATGCCTGTGAGCACGTATTATTGTAGTATTAGCCATCCCAGTTTATTTGTGGGTATGTTGTTAGTATACTTGTACAAACTCCTTGAATATAATATCTGCGTAAACAGCTGTTTAATGTAAGTGGCTGATAATCACCCTTTGTTACCACGTCCCCTTGAGCCTCAACATACTTACCTTGAAAAACTGAATGGGCCTGCTATGTAACTCTAACTAAGTATAAAGTTAGCAACCCTTGCACTGAAGCTCAGAGTTCAATTGTGGTTGGTTCACGTATAATTATTATTATGTGTAGCTTCCTGTAGTTCATGCTTTTGGCTACCTGAAGAGAGCCTGTGCTGATGTTAATAAACAGTTCTACGGTCTGGATGCCAAGATCGCTGATGCCATCATCCAAGCTGCCATTGAAGTAAGTCACAAGCTGCTCTACATGGAGTATATTTTTGGATGGGAGGGGGAAGGGGATTTCTTATACCCTCATTTATATCTTTGGTTTCAGGTTCATGATGGAAAATTGGATGAGCACTTTCCGCTTGTGATTTGGCAGACGGGCTCTGGGACTCAGAGCAACATGAATGTCAATGAAGTCATCAGCAATAGGTAAATATTATGCATTATTGGATGTAATATAGCCCCGTCCCCAGGCCATCTGATCTATGCGAATCTTTTTTGCCCGACGACCTTTACCTACTCTCGCTCCTGGGAATGTAATATCAGAGGTTGACTAGTTTTTTTTATTTTCACAGAGCAATCGAGCTTCTTGGCGGTGAGCTTGGTTCGAAGACCCCCGTCCACCCAAATGATCATGTCAACAGGAGCCAGAGCTCCAACGACACCTTCCCCACGGCCATGCACGTGGCCGTTGCCATGGAGATCAACAGGTGTCTCCTCCCTGGGCTGAAGGAGCTACAGAGCTCTCTGGCCGAGAAAAGGGACCAGTTTAAGGACATTATCAAGATCGGACGCACTCACACACAGGTATTGAACGATTATCTCGCCATGCAGATAAATCTAGTGTGAGGCTATTTCTTTTATGTAATCTTAGACTATATATCCTTTGTCAATTTCGTGCTCAAACTCAATCTTTGATTAACCTTTGACCTTTACAGGATGCGACACCCCTTACCCTGGGTCAAGAGTTCAGCGGTTACGTCACTCAGATAGAGTATGGCATCGCCCGAGTGGAGTCCACTCTGCCCCGTCTCTACGAGCTAGCCATTGGCGGTACTGCTGTGGGAACGGGACTCAACACGAGGGTCGGATTTGCCGAGCGAGTTTCTGCCAAGCTAGCCGAACTCACAGGCCTGCCGTTCGTCAGCGCAAAGAACAAATTTGAAGCTCTCGCCGCACACGACTCCATGGTCGAAGTTCACGGTGCACTCAACGTCATCGCCTGCAGCTTGATGAAGATCGCCAACGACATTCGTTTCTTGGGATCGGGTCCAAGGTGCGGCTTTGGTGAGCTTCTTCTGCCTGAGAACGAGCCGGGAAGTAGCATCATGCCTGGCAAAGTTAACCCCACCCAGTGCGAGGCCATCACAATGGTGGCTGCACAGGTGATGGGGAACCAGACTGCCGTGAGTGTGGGAGGAAGCAACGGACATTTTGAGCTCAACGTCTTCAAACCGATGATGGTGAGGAACGTCCTACAGTCTACGCGACTGATCGGCGATGCGTGCCAGTCATTCTCCAAAAACTGCGTGTGTGGTATAAAGACGAACGAGGAGAGGATCGATAAGCTTTTAAACGAGTCATTGATGCTTGTGACGGCGCTGAATCCTCACATTGGCTACGATAAGGCGGCCACGATCGCCAAGACGGCCCATGCGGAGGGAACCACCCTCAAAGAGTCGGCCGTTAAGCTAGGCTACCTCACTGAGCAGCAATTTGATGAGTGGGTGAAGCCAAACAAGATGCTTGGACCTACTGAGTAACAAATGTCATGACATTGTATAATATTATATTTAGCTATAGCGCTAGCGAGTCAAAATTTCAACTCTGGACTGTGATTTATCTGATCTGTGTTAACATGAAATCATGTTTAGTTGGTTAGATTATTGTAGCCGTGCATAGCATTCAGTGTTGCTAAGCAATGATTTATTATTGAACAGCTGTTACACATTAGCGAACACAACAGATGTATGAAAAAATCCAGTTCTTTGATTAGTGAAGGTGCTGATGAAAATGAAGACGATTGCAGTGAAGTATGCGTGATTCACAAGTTTAAAATGAACAATTTGACAAGAAGGCGAGAGGCCTGCATTATTGATTCTTTGTGATGGAATGTCTCTAAGCGTGAGCTGGTTTGTGGTCATCGTTGTCTTCCACTGGCACTTTGAGCTCAATCGAGTCCTGCCCGGTCTTGAACTGGACTTCCTCATCAGGCTGTGTGCAGTAGGGGGGAGGGAGAGAGAGAGAGAGAGAGAGAGAGAGAGAGAAGGGAGAGCTGACATACTGTATACGGCTGATAAGGTGTATCTTATCCACTCACCTCGTATTTCACGGCCGGCAGGAGCGCCTCCTTCAGCTTCTGGTGGCGGTACTGACCATTCTGCCTCACCAGCACAAACACACTCTACAGGGTGGAAAATGTTACAAAATAATATTATTAGTTCAATACATCTAGCTATGTGCCAATATGCCTTGTGACAAGAGAGAAGCCCGTGTGATGACTAATGTCATAGTTCATGTACCTAACCTCATTCCCAGGCCATGCCATACGTATCTCTCTCATGCATGAGCAAGACTCTAACAATGGCACAGTTTACTCAATTTTAAGTCCAATTCTCATACACATTAGCAAAATTTAATAATCTTCCCTGTAGCTTACCGCAATGAGAATTACTACCACAATTCCCAGAACGACGACCACAGCTACGCAGGCAATGAGCATAGTGTGCCACCACTCCCAGAGATGGTCATCATCATCGTCGTCAGTTCTCCCACCCTGTTGACCGTCATCCCCTGGCGAAACGAAGAAGATTAAATAATGATCGAGTTGTGTACAATTATTATTAAAGAATGCCAGAAATCCCCCACCCTCTCTCTCCAAGTGATTACTGTGCTTGCTTACTTGGCAGACAAGCCTTCTCAGTGCAGGTCACCCCACCCCTGTAGCAAGTGCTGTAATTAAGAAAAAAATTACAGGATCAAAGTAGTCAAATTCTTGACGTTACAAAATTAATATGTTGTGAATTTTCTCACCATTGGTTGCAGCCATCGGCGGAAGGAAATGTGTCGTGGAGATGGTACTTCCTTCCATTGTACACACAGACTGCAAAGTGGGAAAGTGGAGCAAATTTAAGATAATAATTATTATGGTTAACCTATAAGCTATTACATGTATGTCTATTTTACCCGAACACGGTAGATCGTCTGAGTTCTCAAAGGTCACCATGTCCGAGGTGGGTCTTCCTGTGGATGCCTCAACACACCAGCAGTAGTGTTCGTGGCACTGGATGTCTCGGAACAGCCCATCTTCATTACACCGAGGTCGATACGCACCAAGCAGAGGCTCGCTGCTGTTGCCCATGGCGAGCTGGGGGGGGGGGGGGGAATTCAGTACTGGATTACCCTCTCTAGCCAACTTTAATAGCTCTCTTCACTGTTGGCATTATAACACCATCAGTGCCAGCATTGGTAGGTGTACATGCATGTAGGTTTGTTTGTCACAATCGATAATGTAGACAGGCCAATGCATAGTGTGTATCTTGATTCATGGGCATACATCATTCATTCCAAGGTACAACCCAGCCTCTTTATCTCTTTTCAATATAACTAATTTTACAATGTCATGCATATTGGTACGTACCTTCCTGGCAGTTAAGCATGGCTTCAGATCACTCAGGCCAAGACAGACAGCACTGGCACAATCATTGTCGCAGCAGATTTCTTCCTCGTCACAGCTAAAAGCTGGATCACGACAAGACCCGCCCCCTTCCTGGTCGACGCAGGGGACATCGTTAGTAGAAGGGCAACTCGTCGTCTCAGAGAGACGGACGTAGGGAATGGGAACGGGGAGCTGGCAGGTGTGACCACACCCATTGTAGCAGCACTTCCTGGAGTGGGGGCACTCACTGTTGAGGGAGCAGGCGTGTTCGCAGATGCCGGCCGTGTCGGCTCGGACAGCGGGACACGAGTAGAACAGCTCCTGGCCTGGGGTGGAGAAATGAAAAGCTAACATATTAAACATTTTAATTTTGCATAACGCGAGTAGTAAGTACCTGGACAAGGGATATCAAGCTCAGTACACTTCACCCCACCATCCACTGTGCAGTGACTGTGCAGATAGAGAGGGAGGGAGAACGGGGGAAGAGAGAGAGAGAGAACAGAGGGAAAGAGAGTGAGTGAGAGAGAGGGTTGACATGCTATACATAATATGATACATGAACGTAGTCTCTTACCACTCATTGCAGCCATCCCCAGCGGCAAAGCTCTCCCCAGCATAGTGTGTCACACCATCATAAGTACAGTCTACAGAAAGAAATTATAGGCAATGAAATAATTTCTGGGCACAACTAACACTCAAACCGAATGTTTTGCTTAGGGAAATTCACCTAATAACACTGCTAATGTATCCAACATTCAGAAAAAAAAACTCACTGCATCGCGGTTGCTCAGCTCTGACGTTGTCTGAGACAGGCTGCCCTGATTCCGGATCCACACACCAGCAGTAGCCAGTAGAGCCGTGGCACTGAACTCGAGAGAAGCCACCGTCTTCATTGCACTGCGGCTGGTAGCTACCAATCAGAGACTGGTTGTACACAGTGTGCAGAACGGCATTACAAGCCGACAACGGCACCATACAGACGTGACCACACCCATTGGAACAGCACATTTCACCGGCGCTACACTCCGAATCGTTGGCACAACGTTCGTCACAAGTTCCTGCGATGTCATCATCGACCGGGGGGCACATGGGGTCAGTAGGCAGGGCATAGTAGGGGGTACGTGTGGCCTCGACGCATGTGTGACCACACCCATTGGAACAGCAGAGCTGGCCGCTGGAGCAGTCACCATCCGAGGTACACTCCTCAGCACATGTGCCAACGATATCGTCATCAACAGGAGGGCAAGAGAGACGGTACTGAGGTGTGCCTGTGTGTGTGAGAAAGAGAGAGAGGGGAGTGAGAGAGAGAGAGAGAGAGAGAGGGGGGGGGAGTGAGAGAGAAAGAGAGAGGGTCAGAGAGAGAGAGAGTGAGAGTGATATGTGATACATTTCAATTTGTACATGTGTGTATAGGTGCAGATCCTACTAATTTCTCGTACACAGTCCATGTATGTCACTACACCAGGTCCACACTACCAGCAACAGAGTGGGAAGTGAAAGGAGACACTGAGTACATAATATTATGCTCGTCTCCATTATCCCACTGAATGGGACAAATAGCCACCCATCACACCAGACAGAAGGTGACTACACTGACCCTACACCTGTTCTTATAGTGTCATACAATGTGCGGTACAGGTACACCTGTGCAGCTCACCTTCAATGGAACTCCATAGGAGGCAGCAGACGAACACTGCAGCAGGGAAGAAAAACAATTAATGTTAGTTACATGTAGGAATGTGCAATAGAGTGAGTGGTATGGTGTTGGAAGGATTCGTCAGCATTTAATTGTGGTAAGAGAGTTGACTTCCTTAGCATAATTAACAGTACCTGCTGTGAATCTAAGGGGCAAGATTTCTCTTAAGGAAACAAAATGGTAGTGAGACTTAAAAGATATTACGAGAGACAGGTGTGCACATGAGTTTATAATATTATCATGGTTAGCCTCGTTCCCAGACCCATTCCCAGTATTCATGGAATGGGTCTGGGGATAACGAGGCCAAAGGTGTCGAGTCACGAACACCAGCCAAGCTAGCTCAGCACACATACACACATACACGTACCATGAAGTGTAATATTGTTTTTACACACGATTAATTTGGGGTACAATAGAAGTGTGGTCATGCGCAGCTGTACATACACACGCATCCTCCAGCTCAGCTAAAATTATTGTTGGAAGACAACCTGGCATAGAGAAGGGAAAGACTAGCAAAAGGTCGACTTGCAGGTGTTTTGTCAGGCACTCGGCACTTGGCATGACATTGTGCTAACATACCACCTGACTCTCAGTGTAATGGAGATTATAGAGTGAGTGTAGAGGTTGTTCACTTACTCAGTGGTAGGAGTACCTGTAGGAAGAAAGAGAGAGAGAGAGAGAAACACATAAAATATCCTTTACAAGCAAGAGCTACTCTCAGTATATTTGGACTCGACCATAAAAATCTTAACACCATGCCATGGTGTATACAATCACTGTTCCCACGGCTAGCCGGAGTACAGGGGGCCCAATCTTTATTAAAATTTAATAATGGTAGCTGTTAAAATATTCCCTGAATCACATTTAATTGCTGTCTTGGCACGTATATTTAACATAAACCAAGAAATATGAACCCAGTCAACTATTAAATTACCTTGGGCCCTGAGGGAAGACTGACTGAGAAAAACATCACCACAAAAGTACTTTATTGATCTATTCGACTTACTCTGGCAGACTTCATTTTGTCTGAGTCCCTGAGGTGGCCTGATCTATCGAGAGAAGCCTGGCCTTCTGTTGTATAGGACTCAACCAGTCGTTGACTTGACTGGCGTCCCTTCTTCGAAATCGTGATCTTGTATACCTGGCCGGAAAACGAGGAAGTGAGTTGTTTATTATGTATTTGTCACGTGATCATACGCCGCGCCATTATGCGCATGCGCATTTTCGGCGCTTGCTGGGGGGGCGGGGTCGATGTTCGCTCTCGATCTCTCGATGGCTGCTCAGCTGGTTAAGTTTCTCTGCCTGTTGCATCTCCTGGAAGTAGTCAACTTGTATCCAACCAACTTATTTATTGGCACAGGTATGAGCGCAGTCTGCATGAATAATCAGATCTTAGAGCTATTCTTTGGCAGGTGGAGATGGTTTTGGCGTTGGTTCCACACCTCCTGGAGCTCAGTACCCCTTTGGATTCATGAGACTCTCCCCAGATACAGCTGAGGACAATATTATTTTAGAATGGCGCCACTTTGGAGGATACTACTACGGTAGTAAAGCAGCATGATGCATCTCACTGTTTGCAATAATATGAAGATTTTAATATTTACACGTATGTTGAATCATATCTATGGTTGAATTGGTTTGCTCTCAGGGGACAATGAGATAAGATGCTTTTCTCACACTCACATGATGGGTGCTGGAGTGGTAGACTATGGACATATTGGAGTGATGGCAACGAGAGAGATGACCACTAAAATCATTGCCAATGATGGTTATCGATCCAAGTTCTCTCACCAAAATGAAACCGCCTACCCAGGTAATATACTGAACAGTTTTAGCTTATAATCACACTGATCTTACCCAGAGTGGATTTCACCTATCCAGGTTTCTATTCTGTGATGCTTCATAGTACTGATGTCTTTGTTGAGCTAACCGTGGCAGGGCCATTCACTGGCCTGCACAGATACAAATTCTTCGGGGAGAGGAGGCGATATCTCATCTTTGATCCAACCCATGCAGTCAAGAGGGTAAGCTTCACTTTTAGCTAGGCAGTGTTAAATTTCTATTGAGGAGTAGGCTTAGAAAATCATAAACCTCTGTATGACAGAACGTCTTTATCATAATCAGAATGCAGTCACAAATGCATCAGTGGTGATTTCCAACTACACCAGTGCCAGTGGTGTTATTCTCTCTGGCTGGTCTACTGTCAAAGGTGAGTTCAGTATCAGATCATAATCCGGCCAGTTGCAGGACTCTGGACTCTATCATGCCCCTATGTTCATACATACATGTATATAGGATCTTTAACTGGTCGCAATGGCCTTGGGGTGAAAGTGTACTTTTTCGCCAACGTTACCAGTGGGAAGCCTGTTGGCTATGGAACATGGGAAAACTCTGTGATAAACAATAATGCCACATTTGCTTCTGGAAAGGATTGTGGAGCTTATATAGGTCTGATTGATTGATCCCTTGGCATATAAGGTGTTACTTAATAGATCATTTTAATTTATGTCACAGAATTTTCACAAGCCAGTCAGAGTGATGAGGTGGTTGTCGTAATAGCACTGAGCTTAATAAGCACTGAGCAGGTGAAATATTGCACTCGTTGGAGAATAAAATTCTTTAAGTGTGTGATCGCTACTATTTTTTTCTAGGCAAAAGCTAACCTAGCCAGTGAGTATTCAGGAGAGAGCTTTGATGCCATACTCATCAAAGCAACTGATGAGTGGAATTCATACCTCAAACAAGTATTATTGATACTTATAATATGTACAATTTGCTTTATGCTTTCATAGGTTGAGATAACAACGGCTGTTGATCTTGAAACTAAATTTTATACATCACTCTACCATGCATTTGCTGCCCCAACTACTTTCAGTGAGGTACCAAAAATAATCAACAAAAGCTAGCATTAAAATAATACGTCTGTAGGCAAATGGAATGTACCTAGGAGTGGACAATAAAGTACATAGAACTGAACTGAAGTAAGCAGGGATAGCTAATACCAGGAGTACATTACTAGGAGTGTGCAACGCACACATGAGTAGTGCAAACATCTCTTTCCAGATTTGACATCACAGAATATCATTAATATGCAACCACTAAAACCATGAAGCCATGAGCACTACATCAAACACTGTCCTATCAGTAACTAGCTGCAGCTGCAGCTATACAGAATGTAACTCAGTGGTTGCAACTTAAGTACCTTCAGGCCCATGTACAAGGGTGGTTGTGATGTCAAATCTGGAAAGAGATGTTTGCACTACTATTGTGTGCGTTGCACACTCCTAGTAATGTACTCCTGCTAATACCTATTCAGTTCGTATAAAATTAATTACAAATTCTTGTTCTTTGTAGCTACTACAGTGATTTGTCTCTGTGGGACATACACCGCACACAAGCACCACTGCTTACGTTCCTGAGACCCAATGTGTCCACGGGCATTATCAACTCCCTTGTAGCAATGTATGAACAAGGAGGTGCTCTACCAAGGTGGCCTATTGCCAATGGTTAGTGATGTTATGGTAGCTAGCTAGGGCCAATGATCTGACTTAAATTTGATGCAGTGTACAGTGGATGTATGATCGGTAACCATGGATATGAAGTAATTCTGGATAGCTATGTCAAGGGAATTGTATCAAATGATTTGGCAGCAGTAGCATATGAAGCTATGAAAGAAGAGGTACACGTTCAAAAATTGCTGAAATCTCGTATTTCATTATCGTCTATAATATAGGCCACCAAGACTAGTCTTCCCCATGATGCTCGCCCCTGCCTAAATGATTACTTATCCCTGGGGTACTGTCCAATGGAAAGTGCTGGAAATTCCGTCAGCTTAACATTAGCTTATGCATATGATGACTGGTGAGTATCCTATAGCTAGTTAAGAAAATCGGATAGTTATGATCCTATTAGGGCAAGTGCGACTAAATACAAAATTCACTTTCATTTTTTGTTAATGATCAAGATGGCACTGCAATATCATACAGGGCAGTTGGAGCTTTAGCAGAGCTACTGAATAAATCAGCGGATGCAGAGATTTTCCAAAATCGTTCCAAAAACTACAAAAATGTGTGGAATAAGGAGAGGGAATTGATGTGCCCTCGAAGCAAGAGTGGAGAATTTCACTGTCCTCTCGATCCAACCCTCAATACATGGATAGTCAAAGACGATGGATTTACTGAAGGTAAGCATGACGAGCAGCATGTATGAGCACCCTAATAAAAGTGAGCTGGAACATGGTGTACGATTAATGTGCTTGATTATTATAAATGTATAGGGAATCCTGAGCAATGGCGATGGTTCGTACCACACGATGTCCCCGGACTGGTGAGCCTGTTTAAGTCAAATTCCAGCTTCATCTCTCACCTCAGTGAATTTTTTGAAGGATCAATGAAGCACCCATCAAATTTTCTCCCAAATCCTTACTATTGGTATCCCTTAGCCATTGATCATGAATTCTAGCATCTGTCCCTCTAAAATTCATTTTGTATATACAGGGCCGGAAATGAGCCTGATTTACTTGCTGTGTATCTTTTTGACTATGTTGGAAGAGCTGATCTCACTCAAAAGGTATGCTCTACCAAAAGCTGATGAGGTTTATATATATCTATCTCACACCTTGGGACAGTATGCCAGATGGCTGATGGAGAACGAATACACAACTGAAGCTGATGGACTACCTGGAAATGATGACTACGGTATTTACTAAGGAAAACTTTTTTTTTTTGTAGACTAAATCCGAACACTATCAATGGTTCAAATCATAGGTACAATGAGTGCATGGTTCGTGTGGAGTGCTCTGGGGCTCTATCCTCTCCCGGGAACTGATGATTACTTTCTAGGGAGTCCAGCCGTTGATACAGCCACCTTACGTTTTGACAGTGGTAATACAACTCATAATGCCATTGCCATTGGTGGTCTACAGATTAGTTTTGGATTCCTCCTATAAAAGGTGTAGATTTAAAGATTGTAGCTGTGAACAACAGCAAGAAGAATGTCACTGTTCAGATGGTTGAGCTGAATGGCAAAATTATTGATTTGTCTCACCCCTTCGTCAAGCATTCAGGTGCTATATATAATACCACCGCGTGCATGATCCACTTACTAGTACTGTTTATTCTTTCCATTCAGAGCTCATTTCTGGAGGTAGTCTGGTCTTCTGGATGAAAGAATGATCAACTGTATCATTGATGTCTATTATTTCAGTCATTTTTTATGCTGATAAAGATCTTGTTAAATGCGCATGCTCAGTGATATTAGTGGGAGTGGTGCTTTAGGGTGCAGAGGTGTTTGGGCATGTTGGGATATCCTTGTCGATGGAGCCTCCTGTATACAAGCCGTATTATTGGGGCCTAGATACAGTATTCAACGCCAAAATGAAGCTGAGGATCAGTGACATATTCTCGCTAAAGAAATATCCAGGCTTTCAAGGTGCAGCAGAATCAAAATATTAAATTTTCATGATTTTTGACGACCCTTACCATACTGTACAATTCTAGATGTCTACTGTATTCTGAACCACCCGATATCTGCTGTGCACATTATGGGAGATGTCGTATCAGTGGCTAAGAAAGCACAACTCATCCGATACGAAGGTCACCCATCATCATAACTTAAATAAATTATTCTATTGACCACACATATCATGATACCATTATACTGTAGTTGATGATACTACTGGTGTTCTCCTATGCTGTCAGTGGAGGAAGCAGAGGGACAGTGATGATGGGCTCTTCATCCCCAAACTGGGACAGCTGGTCTCAATCTTTGGCAGGGTGTCAGAGTTCCGCAACCAGATGCAGCTGACGATAATGACCATATTTCCCGAGGAGGACCCTAACATTGAACCCCTTCATTGGATGGAGGTGGCTTTGCTGAAAAAGACGGTGTACTCAAAACCTTTCGTGGTACCCCTGAGCATCTTGCAATCATCAGAGGGAGCCACCTCAGAATCTGATGGGAAATCATCGAAGAGTGTGATTAAAAGTACCATAATGACTCACTGTGGTGCTAAGAATCGATTCACATTGACCGAGTTGCGCAGAGATGATCAATTATTGAGGAATTGTGTAGATAAAGTGAAGACAGAGTGTGGATTGGAAGATGAAGGACGAATCAGAGAAGAGTTTCTTGGCATCGTTTCGAATCTGCTCCCTGAAGGAGATATCATTCCAGACACCCAGCCTAGCCCTAGAGAGACAGAGTACAAGGTAGCAAAGTTGGATAGAAAATAATTATGGAGTTCCATGCATTTTCGATGCAGGTATTTTCTATGGATAAGCATCTGTGTCCTGCCATACTTAGCTACATAAAGCGGAGACAAGAAAATCCAAATTCAAGTAAATAGCATTAATTTTAGAGCTGGACAACCATTAATATGGACAGTGCTACTGCATTAAAATTAATTTTGTTTCCCTCCCTGTATTAGGGTGTGCTAAGCTGGGTCTTCAGGAGGACTGGATCATAGAACACATCAAACTAAAGGAGACATTCCGCCATCTCCCTACCTCTAGGATCACCAAGGCCATCGAGAGACTGGTGGAGAGAAGCGAGATCTATCCAGTCGCCAACAGGGTCTATTCCTACCTCAAGTGATGACCCAAGATCAAACTATAGTGTAAGCAAGCAAGCAAGCAAGCAAGCATACTGTGAGAAAGGCAAGGTCACATTCCCAAAACGATCCTAGATGCATTCATCAAAATTAATTTATTATTTACATCGATATCTATTCAACCATAGTCATTGTACTTCAATAATATCATCTCATGTGATCACACAATAATTATTGATATAATAAATAATTCATGATTAGAATGCCCCTATTATTATTAAGCAATAATAATATCAGACAGGGTAGAGGATATCGTAGTGTCCTGGCCTATAGAGTACGTGTAGTCGAGGGGGAGTGCCTTCTGGAAAATCGTGGTGGTTGACCTGCCCCCCTTCCCCCCTGTCCATGTAGACCACTCTCACACTGACCCCCAGAGCAGCTGTCAGGGCAGTGATGTGGATGTGGTCACTTTCATTATACATGGGCTCCACTTCCTGAAATTACAAAAAAAAGGACATGTCATGTTAGAAACTGATAGAGTATCTGTATCCCTCAATTTTGTCCAAGAATGTGCTTATAAGACTTAGTGATTAAATCTAAATCAGTAGCATGAAGTAGACAGAAAGACTTAGTCTATCAAAAGCTAGGAAGCCGAATAGCTTGAAATCAGTTAGACAGAAAGACTAAGTCTATCAGAAGCTAGGAAGCCGAATAGCTTGGTATTACCTGGCTGCAGTATTCTTTGACAGTCCTTCCTCCCTCCACAAATGCCTGATAGAAGTCGGCGTTGCTCTGCAGGTATCCTGATGTGAGGATCCTCATGTAACACACAACGTAGTCTGATACACCTTGATCTTGAAATGTCTGTATTAAGTGGAGAGTGGGAGTGAGAGGGTTGGAAGGGGAGAGGAGGGAAGAGAGAGGAGAGGGAGAGAGAGGAGAGAGAGAGAGGTGGAGGGGGGGAGAGAGACAGATCTTACCTTTGTTAAACTTTCGACAGTTGTTTCAGGACTACTGGTGGACTCCAATGTTTCTATAAACTGTGCAAATAGTTGCTCCATGTTTACTGATACCACAACACCAAACAACCATACACCTTACCGTATCATGAAAGTCTTCTAGCGTGAAGGATGGATAGCCTTGAACCAGTAATGAGTCCTTAACTTTTGTCACAGCGTCCTTGAATCTATAGACAGTGGCCAGTCACACACAATCATATTATGTTCTCACATGACAATTGATGGGGGCTGACCCACCTAGAAAGGTCAGAGTTGTCCTTCAATAGACTCTCCATGTAGGCGAAAGAAAATGCTCTAAAGAAGCAGTTGCCGTCCCCTCTCGTTCTCCTCAGCTTAGCGTACTTCACTTTGAGATCCTATTCAACGGTCAAGTATCCCAGTTTAATAGTAAGTCTATTTAATAGAGCGACTATTATACAGTATTAGTGCAAGTTACCTGAATCTTTGCTTGGTAGATGTGGTCGTCTGTGGCGTATTCACTCTGGAGGCTAGACAGATTCTCTAGCTCACCAACTAACTCTGAGGTCTGTGCTACCTGAATATTATGAAGAAGCGTATTACTTCATACATAAGTTCATGCACTATCACTGCCACTGCCAGTCTATCAGATAGGACACATAATTTGTAAGTCTATCATGTCTATGGTACCTACCTCTTTTTGTATCTGCTCAACTTGTGCCAAAGTGGCTTCATCATAGTTTAGAGCTGATAGAAGATAAAGGATGGAATAAGCTTACACCACAACCTATAGTCTTTGATAGTCGACGTACCTTCTGTTAGAAGATTCGAGCCTCCTTCTCGATCTGGGTTTTGTTCTGCCATTGTACGCGGTAGGCGTGGTCATAAACTCAGCTGCTGGGCCATGGGCCCATGGGCGGGGCTTATTAGACCATGTGACGCTTGTTGCTATGACAACAAAGTACCGCTGGCCGTGCAAAAAGGAGGGTTACAATCATCATGGTGAGTAAACACAAGCTACGGTAGCCCTTTAGGGGATTAATAATAATTATTTCCACCACTCTCTTTCTCAATTCCTTGCAGTCCAAGGGAACAAGTATCAAGGATGCATTGGCCAGATGGGTAAGATAATATTAAATTTTGCTTAGTGTTTTTATGTGTGTGCCCGGCGGCTGTTATTAAATTTAATATTATCTTCTCGTCACTCTGGCAGCTGTGCAACACTAGTATTCTAGTGCCTATATATCTAGTTACTAATTGTATAATATTGGTCTGCTTCATTTAATGTAACTAAATGCTTGATGCATAGGCTCCAACTTTTCCTGAACAGTTCCAGGGACGTAGACCACACCCACTAGATCTGGCCATCATTAATTAAAACTCCACCCACACCACACCCAATATGATTGAATTTGATGACCACAATGAAAGAGCATGAATTTGCAAGCCTAGTAGACCTCTTGTAGTGTTGCTACTGCAAAAACCAAAGTTTGTAAGGCACTACCACAAGCAGCTTGTTCATTTTACCACCAATAAGTGATTAGTTGCACTAGAGTAGGGTAGGGTATTATCGGACGGAGGCAGTTAAGCTTACTGGACGCCTCGCACATAATTGCGTTTATACGGCCAACGGTATTACGTAATCTTTCACCATTCGCCATGCATGTAGCTATATCTCATTTCTTGTGGTGTGCATCCACACAGAAGCTGCACAACACTGCTCTAAACAGTTGCAACTTTTTCGTATTTTTTCAAGAAGCTGTTTTTTCATGGTATCTAAGATTTATAAATATTATTACCATGGCACAGCGGCATCAATTTTTGATGAATTGTTTTTTCATTTGGTATGTGCATACTAGAATGTATGAAGAATTTTTAGAACTTTTTCCGGAATTTTTTGACCTTATTATAAGCATAAACCGGATTTTTTTTGTAAAGAACTTCAGAGGTAGTTTCTGGACAATGCATTACTTTATGTATTCATGTATTACTTCACAATTTTTGGATGAATCTTCAAATCTAAAGGCAGGATGTAAGAAGGATGTTTTTCATGATGCATTTGATGCCATTTATGTGTCGCAGCCGCGATTTTTTATGTGTTGTTTTTCACCTTCGTCCGGTAATGGTCGACACTGTCCGTTCTCTACCTCCGGAACCAGCGGTACTTTGTGCGCATGCCCTGCACGAACGGAAGTACGTGGGGCCACGGTTAAGGGCTCGTTTAGTAGGTAATGTTTAGGCCTATCTGTGGTTGCATACTCGCGATCTAGTGCTGCTCGTTTGTCTGTGATATAACGCTGTCTTTTCTTAGCTGTCCGAAATATGCCAACCCTACTCTACTACTGCAGTGTTTATGCCAGTGTCTGGACCTCTTCCGGGACCAATAATACAATTATAGAAGAGCCTTCCGGGACACGGGACAATTGCTAAAAATCCGGGACTGTCCCGGAGATTCAGGGACAGTTGGAGCCTATGTTGATGTGATTGCCATGTTGAGAACTTGATGCCTATTTTGACCACAAGCCCCATGGTTCCCTATGCGGCATTGCCTATGTTGTTCAATGAAGAACATAAAGCTACCACCCACCCCCCAATGAAATAAAGACCTTCATGGTGGAATCTCAGTGATTATCAAATCAACACGTGTAGTTACCCTACTCTCTACTCAATCTGGTGTTGATTTGGAAATCATCAAAAATCCACACAATAGTTCCACCCACAGCAATGAGAGTTGACCACTGGTTAACCACTGACTGATTTGTGAAAGAACCACTGCATGCTATACCTGCTCTTATCAGTGCTTAATTAACCACTCTGGGTATCTATTACCATACATGTACTGTAGAATCCAATTCTCCCCCCCCCCCCCCCCTTGCGCTGCTTGTCTATGTTGTGCAAAGCATTTTCCATGGAAATTTGTTTTACTGATGGCAAGGTCACTACGTCCTCAATGCAGTCATAAATGTAAAACCTTCATTGATAAGAAAGCAAGCTAGCCTGCGGCAAATAATTGAAGATTAAGATTGCTGACTATGCATAAGTTATTCTGTGCATCTAGGCTGAGAAGTCGGGAGAGGACCCAAAAGAGTCAAAGGCAGTTAAATTGTATATGCAAATACCACCAATTGAGAAGATGGATGCAGCCCTCTCCACTCTAGTGTGCTGCGAGTGAGTGGAGGTTTTCATTCGAGTTTGATTGAGGGTGATTGACTGTTTAATTTGATGCAGGGTTCTATCTCTCTCGTCTAATTGCATTGAGAAAATTACCAACCTAAATGGAATGAGTAAGGTTGCCTCCCCCATGTTAATAATGTGTTTACTGATGTCATCCATTTTGAATATGTCCCGCTACCCTATACAGTCGAGCCTCCGATAACAGACCCTCCGAGAAGCGGACAACCTCTCTACAGCGGCCAAGTGCCATGTTACCGATTGAATTTAGCATAGTTATAGTATATTAGCAACCTCCGAGAAGCGGACGCTTCTCGATTCCGGACAGCGGACAAGATCCAAGCTCCCAATGTGACTTTTTCAATGCAAAACTGCCTCTAAATAGCGGACACCCGGAAACCATGCCCTTAAATTAACGATGCCATGCCCACCTTTGCCGCAATCTAGGCGGTCGCGATATTATGCCGCATGCGCGATAATAATATTAGCCTTGAATCCAGATAACTATTTGGAGTAGCCAGTACTTCAGAAACAAAAAATTCAGCCTGTGCTATGTTGATACTGAAAACAGAACATATCAACCACTTGATTATCATCTCTACTGCTCTTACCATGCATTTCAGTGCATTTACTAACTAATACAATCAAAATGGGTTGAAAAATCAAGAACCTCCGAGATAGGGACAACCTCCGAGTAAAGGACAAGAGGCCCGTTCCCAAAGTGTCCTTTGTTCGGAGGCTCGACTGTAGTATGTTGCAACATGTACTCATTGACAAACACCCAGCAGTTGTAACATACTATAGGGTAGTGTATAGGGCAGTACAATGTCATAAAAGTCTATCTGTCACAGTTTGAGGAGGGTTATTATGAGTAAATTCATTCAATTTATTGGGTATGATAAATGAATAATATATAAAGTCTGCCTGTCGTGTGGGGAGGATTATATTCATATATTATGGGGATAGTATAATAGTGAATAATTATAAAGTCTGCCTATCACAGTGTGGAGAGGGTTATTATGAGTAAATTCATTATTGGGTATCATAATGGTAGATCAATAACTAAATGAATATCAGTGCATGGCTTATTGCACTGCAGAAAACTTGAGAATACTCTCTCTTGGAAGAAACATGATAAAGAATTTAACTGGTTTGGTATGTGTTGTTATTGTTACTATATACTGTTAATATACAATATCATCATAAAAAACAAGATAATTAATGTAGGCAGCAGGACATAGAATATTATATTATTATGTTTACGTTTGTTGTCTGTATTAATTTTTTCACTCTTTGTTGTTGGTTTTCTCACAGGAGGCAGTTGGAGACACACTGCAGGAGCTATGGATATCATACAATAGCATTGAAAAACTGAAGGGAATAACTGTCTTGGCCAAATTAAAGGTAATATGAAATTGATTTATCTAGCATTGTGAATCAATAATTAACATTGTAGGTGCTTTACATGTCCAACAACAATGTGAAGGACTGGGGAGAGTTCCAAAAGCTGGCTGAGTTACATCAACTAGAAGATTTGCTGTTTGTAGGTATGAGTTTTTGTTGACATAGCTAAATTTGATTATATTCATAAGCATGCACTAAATAATATGCATGACCATGGCAGGTGTATAAGCAGTTATGAATATAATTATCAAGTTTTTAGTTAAGTTATGAATATAATTATCAAGCTTTAAAGTTAAGGTCTGCATTATCTAAATGTAGACTAAGATTTTAATGCTGAAGCCTGACTATATTATTGAGGTCATGATCAATACATTTGCTGTCACTTCATTATGCCCAGGCAATCCTCTCGAGGAGAAGCATTCTACAGAGGGTGACTGGAGAGACCAGGCACTGAAAAGACTGCCTAAATTGAAAAAGCTTGATGGAGTACCAGTAGTGGGCCAGGAGGAGGAGGAGGAGGAACAGTGAACAACAATAAATTCACCAGCTATAACATTATAATTAATATACACTGCAATTTTAGTATTAACTAAAATTATTTTAACTCATGGATTCTGTTATTGGCAAACAGGACATTGTGCATGCACTGTTTAATACATGTTCAGTAGCTAGCTGCCGGGAACCATTGCTAGTTACTATTTTGCAACCGAAGTAGCTACTAATCATAATAATAATTATCATAAAAATTAATATTTATTTTAAGTCTTACTCAGTTGTATTTATAGCAGTTTTGCAGTCTACATGGTGAACCATCATTAGCCTTGCGTTCAGACAGTTATCAGCTGCAGACCTTCGAATTCCAGTGCAATACTGGGCTCCCGGCGGCAGCTTAGGGAGGGCCTTTGGTGATGTATTCACTAGGCGAGACTTGGAGGGATCGTACTGTGACGACTCCTCGATAGACAGCACTGGCAGTTTGTTCATCATGGATTACGTCGATTGACAGTACACCCGACTCAATTTAATGCCACTTTTATGGAATTTGCAATAGATAATCTACTTATATATGAAGCATAACGCCTATATAGTCTCGATCTCGTGCCCGGTTGTGGTTTAATTTATAAGCGTCTCGCGACCGGAAGTGTATCGATCTTATTATTTCCGGGGCATCATTATGAAAAGGCAGGAAATAGTACGCTGTTGCAGTGGCTATTAAACAACAGGGGGACAAATATCTAAAGCCCATTTAGGCCACTCCAATATGATTAGTTGTTTCCCATTTCCCGCCCGCATCCTTTCCACAATTTCCAGATTTTATTCATTATAGTGTATTAGTATACCCACTCTTATCTCGTTGTCTAACGGTAGCTTTGGCAAAGGTCGTCAATACTGCTGGCGCTCTAATACATATAGTGATAATGAATAATGAATAATGAACCGCCCGCCCGCATGCCCCAGGCTTTCTGATGAAAGGGGAAACAGTGAATCATATTGGAGTGGCCTTAATTTCATCTTTTTTAGAAGCAGCAGCAAAATTAATTCGAAACATTTTACCGGCGAAAATATCCCGACCTACGGGGTAACGCCCACTTTAATTAATTTTTATTCACTGCGGCATGCGCGCGCGCGATATTATTGATAGCGCGATATCGCGATGATTCCGATGATACATGACGTCACCTGCATGTATGTCACGTCACATTGGCGCATGCGCATACTGCATGGCCGGATAGTAGGCTTCTTGAAATTATCTTGGTAATACAAATTGCCATATTAAACTAGCTTCAGGTGAAGTGTTACAGTCTACGAGAGTTGGCAGATGCCCTGCCCCACTAGCACTATCCCCACTGAGGCACTGTCCTGTGGGCTTGTGATAGATCTTTCTGTTAGATGGCAAAAGTTCAAACTTCTGTGCTTGATCATCACCATTGCACTGCATCAGAACTAGCTGGTTGTGCCTGTTGCTTAGACAGAGGGTGGCTTGCTTCAGACCACCTTTGGAGTAGAGAGACCAACCCTGCAGGAAACATTCCATAAGATTAGTGTGACCACAATGCCCCTGATACTCCATAGTAGTGTACTCATGCAGAACAGGCTCATAATTTAATGTCACAGCTGAAGCTATATATATAAATCCATTTTCTGGTACAAGATCTGATATGAAATATTAGTCTCTTACTATATGCAAATGGTACAATCACATACATGGCATTGTACACTAATAGTCTTAATAGTCTCCAGGTGGAAAATTTACAATGTCATGTGTTGACAAGGCTATTGTACCTGTTCTGTTCTTGGTTCACTGCTGCATGGTCTCATCTCTACTGGTTGATTAGCGAACCCAGACACAGAGTCCAGGCACATCCCTCCAATACGAAGTTGTCCGTATGTGAAGTCTTGTATGGGAGGTGCTCTGCAATCACACAGGTATCAAGATCAGCACTGTTCATATTTTAAGGAGATCTAGATCTAGAGTGAAATGCCAGGCTCCCTATAGTAGGCAGTCTAACAACTCCAACCTTTAATGCAAAGCCCAACCTATCCATAGATCCTGTGTACTGATCATGATAATCAATGCGCAAACTTGCAGTGGCCAAGCATTTTAATCCCCCTCCCCCACATAAAGCCGAACAAAATCTGATACTATAACACTCAAATCTTGCCACGAGTGACTTGCAATAAAGGACAAAGTATAAATAATTTTTGTACTATATATAGCTATATAAAACTCACTCAAACTGTGGGTAGACATTGTCCAAGAACCATTTGAAGGATTTGCACTGGAGCTGCTCTCTCAGAGCCAAACGCTCAGAGATACTGTGCATTAAGCATAATGAAATAAGTGATCAGAATGGATCCTTTTCCCCCGACCAGTGCACTTACTCTCCATAGAGGATTTTCTTGGCATAGGGATTTCTTTCATAGAAAAAAGGCTTGTACTCATCCATCCAGATTTCAGCGGTGCGACGAATATTTCTAAACAAAAAAAAAACTATTAGCCAGTCAGCTGGTAGCTAATTTAGGTCAAGCATTCATTCAGGCTTTCTGCATGTACATGTACACCATGCCATCCACCAAGTTGGGATCATGTATAACTGCATGCACATGCCACCAAGGTATATATACAACCACCCCGCAGTTTTCACTGGGGATGGCCAGACTGCAAGGGACAAGGGTACCTTAATTAGCACCTTACACAGTTTTTAGCTGTACATGTTGCAATATCTATAGTGTCTCAGTGTGCATCCCATTGTACTAGGTTGCAGTAAACAACATAGGTACAGCTGGAACGCTTTAAAGTAAACGATGAGCACTAGGCAATACCACAGTACATATTTTAGTACACTGTTCCCTCCCAGTACAGTCAGCAACACAATATGCAAAACAACAAAAGAGGACATTTCACAACTCACATGGATAGAGCTAGAATCAGATCTACGCTTTAATATAAACGATGAGTATCAATAAGCTCTAGGGCAATACCACAGTACATTTTTTTAGTACTATATATCACAATCAGCAAAACAATGTAATTACCACTCATGGCAAAAGCAGTAGAGAAACTTTCCTAAATGTTCATTTAGCTACACAGCCCCACAACAGCTAGCTAGCTGCAGTGAGGAGCCAGGTGTGCTGGCAGCCCTCATTCATGATTTTAGCACTACATTATTTCTCACACACAACAATATGGCACAATGGAAATCCAACCCACAACATAAATGAACACATAAGACAATGATAGGAACACCAGTATGAAAGTGAGTGAGGCTTGACTACAGCTGTTCTGTTTTTACCTTCCAACAGTATTGTGGTAAGTGCCTCCCTCTCCAAAGGTGTATGGCATGGCCGATCGGAAGATGTGACCAACGTGAGAGCAAGGGACTATCTCCATGGCCCCACCACACATCCAAGCTCGAAGGGAGAGCTCTACAGGCAAGAAGAGTAAGAAAGTTTTAATTAAGTGTTGGCATGTAGCTAGAGGGGGAGGAGAGAGAGAGAGAGAGACTCAGAGAGAGAGAGAGAGTGAGAGAGAGAGAAAGAGATAGAGTGACTCAGATGTTTGAAATTACATACATACCAACATTCTCTCCTCCCCAGATTTCCATCTGCTCATCATAAAAGCCAATGTGCTTGAACCATTTTTTGTCTACTGCAAATAATCCCCCAGCAATAGCAGGTGTCCTGTACAAAGTTACTCAGAATAATTATGACCATGTTTTTGTGTTGGAAATTTTTGATTTAAGCCATGCCTGATTATCATACTGTATTTGTTTGCTGATGCTATAGCTGCAATCAATCAACAGCTGGTTGGCTGGCTGGAAGGAGGCGGGCCTATTGGTTTCCATAGGTTGTCCTTGTAATCAAGGGCGATCAGCAATAATTACTTTTAGCCATAAAACCCCTAGAACTAGAAATATTGGATACTGAATTCTGTGGTTAGGTATACTATCAATCACATGCATGTGCTCTGCTATACTAAAGCAATATAAATTCAAGCAAAATATTATTCACATGATAATTCATGCCTAGGCCCACTAAATACATGTACCATGCAGGTTGTATAAAAACATTACACAGTGCTGCCAAAAATTAGGATTTATCCTAATATTAGGATTTTTAAACCTTAATTTTGCTTCATTAGCATATGCAAATTAGGAATATTAGGATTTTATAGCCTTCTACTCTCATAAGGTACAGTATTTTCCGTGATTATCTCAGGATTTGGGATATATTCCTTAGGATTTATTGTCAAGATTATGGCAGCCCTGATTACAGCTTTAATTCTTACCAATAGTATTATTATAACTAGAGCTCTGTAGAGCACATACCCCGCGCGCTCTGCAATACTCTGCAATATTGCAACTTGGGCAAAGCTGTTTTATGACTTGACGACCCTTTTCAACACTGAGCTTGAGCATGCGCAGTTGCATCAGCATACTAAAAGAGTGGGTGTGGTCGACAAACCACAGGCATGCAGAACAGAAAATGCACGATTTGTAGCACTAGTAAGCCTTTTTGAGCAATTCGAAGCGCGTACAAACCAGTTTTTCACCGATATCTATCGATTGGTTGTGCTTACAATACGCACAGACGCCTAGAACTCGAGATCTGGCGATTTTCGTGCCGACGACAACTACAACAACAACAACAACAGACATACAAACCGATTGCTTTACCCCTTGCGCATGCGCGCGGGGTAATAAAAAGAGAGCCTACTTCACTATGGGCCTGTGTTACAACACTATACAGGGGTCATGACCTTTGGAATGATATTCACAAGCTTGAGGCCTCAGAGCACTAATGCAGGTACGTAGGTAGATGCAGCTGCTATGTGATGCTGTAGGACAACCACTTTGCATGTGAATTTCATTACAAAGGTCACTACCCCTGTAAAGGGTAGGATACTGTTCCTCCTTCTCTATTATAATTATACTCTTGTTCTTACTTGATTGCATCAATGTTTGACTTCCTTGTTCGCTGGACGGCCGGGGGGAGGGAGTCCCACTTGAAGTGCAGCGTGGGACCAAACCCTCCCCGGACGTTGGGACTGGCCGTGGTGTACGCCATCGTGTCCTTGTTCAGGATATCAATCACCGGGGAAACAATATGTGTGTGGTTCTGCATGATGTAATGAAAGTATTTAAGTGATATTTTATAGTATTTTAATCACGTATATGTAGCTACGTACATAGCTATATATCAGAAAAAAAAATATGGCTAGTCATAGCTAGAAAGAGTAGCTACTGAGATGGTTACCTTCTTTATCCGTGAGAGTAATGGCTCCAGCCACCCCTGGGTCACTTCACAGTGGCTGTCGAGGAAGAGCAGGACAGGACCTGCAGCTGCTTCCGATCCTCTTATCCTGCACCTGATGAGGCCCTGCCGGGAGATCATCCTCAACAGCCTCACCTTGGGTATGGAGGTGAGAAGATCCCCATCCATGGCTGCAGTGATATTTTAAGATGGGTAACTCAATTAATTTCGAACAGTATCATCAATCTTCTAAGAGTCTATTTTTATGGGGTGCACTTTGTTACACAATATTATGCATATGCTCTGTGCATGAAATGAGAAGCCAATCTCAGTCTAGCATAGCCAAAGATGAGATCTTTAGCCTTCAACTTACGATCTTTGCTGAAGTCATCGACCAATACAATCTCTTCAATTAAGTCGGGAGGACTTCTATTCAGTACACTGCAAAGTAATATCAATATCGATAGTTAAGACTCGTGGTGGTCCTATGGCCCATGATCCGGCCACGCCATGTCTACTGCTAGCCATTGATATCTCTCAAATCAATAGTGGCCCCAGCCATGCCATGTCTACAGCTAGCTAACTAGCTTCTTACCTAACTATGGTTCTGAGGAGAGCCGATCTAGCCTCGTTGTGGAAGCAAATAACGATGGAGACACGAGGGAGATCACTGAGGTAGTCATCCACGGAGGAATGGCAGCTACATGAAATATATTCAGTATATCTGTAAACACATTAGCCCTTGCATATTATATATATACCAGAATTAATTGTGTTGAAGGATCATGCAGCTGTAATAGCACATACACAATGATCATGGTTTGCTAAACAGAAAGGGACAGTGATCTCCATAAGAAGCTGTGGTATGAATAGAGAAAGAGGCTACAATGGAAGAATCCCCTTTCTTGGGTCGACTATAATAAGATTAGACTGGAAGAGATAATAGCATAGATAAGAGTAGGGGACTCCCATAGTTAATGTGGTCACAGTCTGTGGCTGACAGCCGTGGCTTGTGGCTTACACATAATAGTAGAGGCACATGTTCAATACTAATGTTACATATTGAAGTGGTAACCCCTTACCAGTCAACAATTTTTGGGCTATATATGCGTATGGATATTATCGTATAGTACAGCTATAAACAAATGGATACATAATACCACTCACAGAGGATTCCTGACATCCTTGAGGGTACGGTCGGGAGGGGTGGAGTCACTGGCGACCTGATTAAACTGGAAGTTCTTCATTGGATCTCCCTCTCCCTCCCTCATTCGCTGGGCTCCCAGGTAGCTCTCCATGTCAAACTCACCCAGGGCAGGGATGCGAGATTGAGAGGGAGCTGCTCCAGCCGCTGGTATGTTTTGAACCTGCTGAGCAGGATGGTCTTCTAAAGCTGCCGGTGACTGCAGAGAGGATTGCTTATTGAGCATCTTCCCAAACTTTTCTTTCATGGCCTTCATCCCTGGACCGTTCAGTTTATGAAGCATGTCACTATTTCTCTCCAGATAGCGTCCCTTCTTTCCCTCATTCAGAAGTTTTCTCTGGTTCGAATCGGCTGCCATTATCTCTTTGAGGCGATCTCGAGACTTTTGACTTAGATTCTCATTCATGGACAGCCTTTCCTTGGCTTGATAGTCCATATTGTTCATCTTGTCCTTTAGCTGAATCAGGGGGTCATTCTCACCAATATTTGGCAGACCCCTCAGCCCCCCGTACTTCTGAAACTTTTTCCCCTCAATGGCGTTGTTTCTAGTCAATTTTTCTCCCCGTATCAAGTTCTCTTTGAGGAGATCCCTTTCATTTAGGCCTTCCCAGTCGACAACCTTCTTATCATTCTGTAGCCCTAACTCGTCCATTATGTTCTCTTTCTCCTCTTTCTCAGCAATCACAGCTGGCTCCTTACGATCAGGATCGGGAACTTCATTCATCCGATCCAGTACCAGACGAGCGGCGTGGTCCCTGTCCTGTGGTATGTGATTAGATTGGGGGGAGTGGCCATGGTCACTGCCACCGCCGCCGCCGCCGCCGCCATGGCGATTGGCTTCCCTGTTGAAGCGAGACGGTCGCTCAGAAGCAGCTGCCGGTGCCTCAGGCTATATTGGTGGGTGCAGCGTGTGTATATGTTTAATTAAGTGCAGCCGCATTATAGTCAGCTATGTACATATCTACGTAGATACATCTCTAGTCTACTGTATAGCCGGAAAATTTGGCGGGGAATTAAATTTGGCGGTTTGGCGGTCTATATTACAACCGCCAAATTAAAATCCGCCAAAATTTCCTACTCGTATATATTATACGTATGGCAATCCCGTACTGAACCGCCAAATTTAAATCCGCCAATATTCTTGCAATAGCGATTTTGGGCTCAACCGCCAAATTAAATTTTAATTCCCGCCAATATTTCTGGCTATATGGTATTACATGATAAAAAATCCTCCTCAAGAATACAGATTAATTAACTCTAAAAGGGAATATACATTATAGGAAAGGTCAGAGAGAACCCTAAACAGTCCACCTACAGCTGTGAAATGAGCTGGGCCATATTTGGTGAAAGTATCAAACGGAGAGAGAAGGCTGTGGTCACAACATGGAACCCGAGAAGCTATAGGGTTCAGCTATGTAGCCGCAAATACTACACTGGTGGTGAGAGTGAGCCCAGCCCTCATCATCATCATTCATGATGGTAGTCCATCGTAATCTTATTTTATTCTATCTAGATGGGGCACTATTCCAGGAATTTCTACCAGTCACTAGTGTTAAAAGGTAACTGGTGACTATCTCATCAGCCACCTCCTTGCCAAGCATTAAGCTTGCACAGTCAGCAGACACGCACGTGCGGACAATTACGCTAATACAATGGTGAACACTTCACATAAAATAAATGGTGAAGAAGGGTGGCTAGTATCCTAGTTGGAGCTATCATAATTATTTCACTGCCAGGCTTCATAATTTTACCTAATAACTGTTTGTTTGTTGGCATGGAAAGTGTACACACACCCCATCTTTCCCATGGAGATCTCTGTCTTAGTGCAGTAAACTTTGAATGCATCTGGCACAGTGTACGTACGCCATGAAGACGTTCACTCACTTCGTCTCATTCCCAGGCCACTCTCAGTTTTCTACGTGTTGCATAGTTGCTATGTAGCGAATGACAATTTTTATCCGAAGTCATTCTAATCAAAATCTACAGAAATCTCCAACTGGCTACATTATCATAGGCAAGATGCTAACTGGGTTCCGAAACAATCAGCTAATGATACAGTTATGACAGTCATTTAGCCAGTTGAGACACGAGCACACCACTTGAAACAATAGCCTATTATTATACCACTCAACCTATGTACATGACAGTAGTTGTGCACAGGCAGCTACTCTCTCTCTCTCTCTCTCTCTACTTGAAACCTCTACATGGCAACAGAAACGACAAAATAAACAAGCTGGTGGTAAGCATATTATATAGTGACACTATAGCTACCAAAAAGGCCAACTTTATACCAGCTATCGATAACCGTTGCAAGTTTACAATCCATCTATACAACTGGTAAATAAACTTCCATGCAAATACCAAAACACACATTGTTGTTATATACAAATTGTATGTGATGTTGCTATGTGGGTGGTGCCACCAGCTGTACTGATGATGAACATCAAAGTTTCATTGCTTCACAGCCAGTTTCGTATGGCTATGCATAACATGGGTTGCTATGCGTGACTGTAGTGTATATGGTACGATAATTGATTGCTTCCAGGTGCCTTCTTGGCGTGAACCAACGACCAAACCACATGAAAGGGATGCAGGAAGTAACTTCAATTATGGCATGGCATACGACATACTATTATATCATGACGGAATTAGCTTTGAAGCAGCATGGATTTCTGTGAGAATTTAGACAAACCTATGGTCCTATGGATCAGTGGTCTGTCTATATACATAGTCCTCTACTAACAGGACTTGGTTAATGAGGCTAGATAGAAAAGCTCAATTGAATGCAACAGTTATAGTCCTAATGGCCCCCAAATATGTGCACCATCCATAACTCGCGTTACTGTTATCGTTTTCACTAATTAGCAGCTGAGTAGCTAGTAAGGTCACCCCCAATTTTTCGTAGTAAAAACTAACGACCGATACTCACAACGTATCTGACAATCATCTCCACCACTGTGCTCATGCAATTGTAAGCTTTTTAGCTTTGCAGGTGCCGACCAGCTAGCTATATCGATCACGATCTAATAGCGCCGCCGCCATGCGCGTATCGTAGCTCACCAGTTCTGAGAGGGAAGATTGAGAGACGATGAGATAAACGAAGCCAATGAGGGCTAGAAGGAGTAGTGTAGCGACCGAAGAAGGCCGCACTCTGCCGCAGAGCCTTGGGATTCTCATCTTTGCCTCATTCTCGAACCATTACTCACGGCCGATTGACTCCGACCTGTTGTTTTCCTAAACAAAAGGCCAAGTGGGCGTGGCAACTATGAATATCATTAGACCCAAAGTTCGACGACATTATTATTGTGCATGGGCGGACTCCATGGCCTATGCCAAATTATTTGACCATAACCATGCATGCAAAAGTATAATATTATATTATCCGAATTCCCCTCCTATAGATGTAGTATGTTAAATTATGTAAGTACCCGGTAATTTCATTCATTTTTATCCCTCAACTTTCAGAAATATAAAACATTTTGGAAGACATGTTAAGTGACAGAATACATGAGGGTATGATCCATATATACAAACATGGCTTTTTGAAAAAGATATGAATGGTATATACAAAAGGGAAGCAGTGAAAAATAAGAGATGAACAAGGGAAATGGACATCAACAACGACAACAAAAATGATGCAACTAGTATAAAATTATCAAATTTTATAGATGAAATATTTTGAGAACACACAAAAACACAAATCCATGTACGCACACACACACACACAGAGAGAATGAAATCATCATACACTAACAAAAAAATAACAAAACGGAAGATGAGTCATCATCATGATGCCACTGGTGATATGACAGCTGCACCGTTATGACGGAAAGGAGCAGCACCATTGGCTGCCGCAGTTTGGGACATAGTTCTCTCCATTGGCACGTAGCCATTGTCCTGTTGGAGCTGCCTGGGAGCCGTCTCCCTGCCCTGGTGTTGAAGGTTTTGAAGGAGCTCTCGAAGTTCGTTTGCCAGATGATCAAAGGATGGTCTGGTTAGCGGATCGTATGACCAACAGCTGTTGATGATCTTCATGATGTTATCATTGCAGTTACCACGAGGCAGCCTCTTGCCCTGTCTGTATACTTCAGCCAGCTGTAAAGAGAGCAATAATATATCAAAGCGCTAAACTTCATTACAGTAATATCACAATCATGGGTGCACAGCTAAAAATTTAATTATTATAGCAGGTCAAAAAATTATTACTAAGGACAATGTTTTAATCATTTGGTTCGCTACAAATGAATAAGCTTATTTTTGGCCATTAAATTTTATTCTAAAGGAGGTGATGTTTCAATACTGCACGCACGATGCATGATGACTTACAACTTTGTATGGATTATGCCCCTTCGCCATGGCAACGATGGGATGGAGGTGAGAGGAGGGGTTATCACCGAACGTGAATATCTCCCAGAGTGTTGTGCCGTAGCTCCAGATGTCACCCTGAGTGGTGAACTTGAGCGACAGAAGACACTCAGGGGAATACCTAAGAAACAAAAAAACAAACTAATTAAAAAAAAATGTGACATCCTTTTATTGACTGATCGATATAGCTGAAACGTTTTGCTGGACAAAAATTTGCCAAGTCCACACAGCTACCTTACATGACATTGAGAGTAGGTGGTGAAATTGGTAAAAATTTTCAGACTGTACAGGATTTGAAAAGCTGGAAAGAGCCAAGCATGCAGTAATGAGGCTGTTTATTGTAGTGGCTTATGTAACACGTGTACATGTGTAGCAAGTGTGTGTTGGTGAAGATATATACGTACATGTAGGAACGCCCCTTTGGTTTGTACAGTAGTTGTCTAGCAGTGTAGACAACACTATAACTACATTCTTTCCACGCCGAGATATTGTTTGAGTGTGCGCTTGCAGGTAGTTGAACATCATGATAATATTACTCAGCTCTTCCCAGTATACAACCATTCCTCATTCCCAGGACTTTTCAGTTCTCTTTTTTCGAACTTAACTTACAACAATAATATGGCAGCACTATTATAGATATTATACGTACCAGAAAATAGGCAGGCCAGATGCCTGGTCAGCATTTGTCCTGTAGTACTCCTTATCCTCCTTCTTTATTCTCGACAGACCAAAGTCGGATATCTTGACGTGAGCCTCGTCCATCATCAAAACATTCCGAGCGGCCAAATCTCGATGAACAACTTTTCTCTCCTCCTATAAAGTGAACAAAATAATAATTATTATTGAGAGTATAATGATGCCTACAGATTGATACAGCTTGCAAACTGAATGATCATCTCATAGAACAAGGGACCACGGACAGTACAATAGTTTATATTAGACTCAAACAGGGGGGGAAGGTGTGGTAAGAACAGTCAAGGTGTCAATATTGTGCATTGCAGTGGTCAGGCAAACCTAACCCCAGAGCCACCAAATTAGGTGCCTAGCCTTGAGAACTAGAGGTGCAGTATCATCGTTACAGTTAGTTAGCTTCCAATAGAACTGACCAGGTATTTCATTCCTTCAGCGATTTGCTGTCCAATATCCACAAAGATGGTCTTACTCCTGTTCATCAGATCAGCCGTGATGTTAGCCCTCTTCTTGTCCAGGTAACCACGGAGACTGCCTCCTGGTACAAACTCCATTATCATCACAGGAAGCAAGCCAATATAGTCAAGATAATGTGGAGCTGGAGGAGGGAGGAGAGAGAGAGAGAGAGAGAGAGAGAGAGAGAGAGAGAGAGAGAGAGAGAGAGAGAGAGAGAGATGGGTGGATGGATATGGCATGAGCTTCAACTGACTTGAAAAAAATCTACACATTCTAAGCTTTTCACTTACTTTCAGAGATACTGACAAGCGTGACAATGTTGTGGTGGTTGAAAGAGTGCATGGTCAGCATTTCTTTGGTCAGATCTTTCTTTGCCGCCTCAGCATTAATGGAATTGTCAAAGTCTACCTCTGGGATCTTAACGGCTACTGTTCTTTCTTCACCGTTGCGGTCCTTCATCTGAGCACGGAACACTTTACTGAAGTGGCCCTGCGTGTGTATGGGCATGTACAGTGTGCATGATTGTACCAATGATCAAGAGTATATACTCTTAACTAATAGTACATACATGTAATTAAGAGTATACATGTACTAAAAGTTGGTATACATGTGGCTACAGCTCTCTGGCTCATATTTACAACGCCATAATATAATATGCACACGCATACTCACTTGACCAAGTTTCCCTACGATCTTGAGGTCTTTGTATCTGATAAATGGAACACCTTCCCTATACAGCTCAAGGATGTACTCATTTGTGGGTTCCTCGGGGTGCATGGGGGGAGGCGATTCGACTATGGGGAGTTGAGGGGGAGGGTGACCTTCACTGGGGGTCTGCGGAGTTGAAGAAGTTGGGGTTACTGTAGGGACGTAGGAATGATCTTCTGAGCTGGAGCTCTGTGGTCTGGACTCTGGTGTATGTGATGGAGAGGGTTGGGGGGGGGGGGGAAGAGAGAGAGAGAGTATAATGCATGAGTAATCTCAACACCACAACAGACACACAAACTACTCATTGTACAAGGGATAGCTACATAGAAACATCACACAACAAACAGGGCACAACAGATATTTCAAGAGATCAATGAAACTGCTGCATACCTGAGCCTGATGGTGTAACAGAGCCAGGCTGACTCTTGAGCGAGAGGAGGGGGATTTTCCCGGCTACATTTGGAGCAATGTTTAACCTCAAAATGGTAGGAAGACCATCCTGGAACGAGGAGAACTAATTAAAAGTTTTGCTAAATTTAATTTCTCAGGAAAAATAGTGAGATCCATCTATATACATACATGCATGTGCACCTATGGCTCAGTGGCTAGCTATAGGCATTCAGATAAAATTTCCTAGCTGAGAGCCATTTTGCCAAATTTAATGCTCACCAAAGTTACCCACTATAGCATATTCCTCATATCCCCAGTAATAGTGATTATACTGTTCGACCCCTCTAGCCCTACACACAATCTTGTACTTTCTTCACACTTACAGCTTTTTGATGGTAGCTCTTGATCAGATCGTGAAGGGTCGGAAACTTCTCGTACTCGTAGGACTGAGTGGTCTGGTCGAGAGTGCTGTCCCTCTCTGTTCTGTCTGGGTCTTTGAAGGAGTAGGTGCCGTCTTCGTGACGGACGATCCGGTAGTGCATCACCTTATTGTTGTGGCAGACGGAGAGGGTGTAAGCGTCGTCGATCGATCTACTCTCCCGCACCAGAAAGTGACCCTCTTTGTTGTCGAACTTTGAGAGAACTTGCTCCACAGAAGTTTGAGATATTGGACCATGGCACAGCGATATGCGATCTACATGTATATAATATCAAGCAGGTATTGGTGAAGGAGTGGTTGTTTCAGGCACAGGTTGTCAATGAGTGAGCAGTGTTCTCCCTAAACAAAACTTAAGGCATGATAGGAGGACATGGTGTAGGTGGAGCTTGTAGCCACAAAAAAAACGCTTTTTTGGTTATCCCACTCCCACGTCAAAGGAAACTCTGTACTGAAGGCTTGTTGGGCCAACATGCCTTAGATATGCTAGGGAGAACACTGGTGAGTGCGTGTTCTAGTAAAAGATTTTCTTGCAAAAATAGATAGCAGCATGCATATGGTGTGTCACTCACAACAGTGTAATGTTCGAACCCTCCCTCTCCACTAATTTGAAAATTATGTTCTTACCACTTTTGCCGATTTTGACGCACTCGTCCGGGGGAGCAAGGTCCCCGGAGAGGATGATTTGACTGCCGTCGACCTTTAACCTCCAGTAGGCCTGCACTATCACTGAGAAGGCCACCAGATGCTTCTGTTCCACGAAGTACTGCAGCAGAAATTGATAGATCAATTTTAATGTTTGTGGCTGACGATCTTTGCCATAAAATTTAATATTAGAATTAATGATCACTTGAGAATTTCCCGATCTACTGTATTATAAAATCTCACTGGTGCATTGGAATTATGCAACTCACCAAGGTTGAGTCAGTTTCGATCGAGTTTCGTGACCAGGATATCGTCAGCTGCACCAAGCTGAAGTCGGCTCTCAACGTAGCGATGTCCGCAATCGAGCAAATCGGCTACAGTGTAGGAACAGGTATGGTACAGTAACAATGCGTTGTAAACAAAGGACAGTTAGCATCCCACTACGTCCGAGAAACATAGTAATTATTCTAGTGCTATCCTGCACAATTATAGTACGTTACGTAGTATAGTATAGGCACACTAATTAAGAACACTACAATGTGTATCTTGGTGGTAGGTTTGTAGTACACAGAGAGGGCACTCCCAATCTTCCCCCCCCCACCCCCCACTAACTGATTCAGACAGGATCATAATGAATCAGCGGGTCATGTAATTATACCTCTTTCTTATCGTCTGGGTCTCCAACGGTAGTCTTGTAGATGCCGTCTGTCTGGGATATGATGATCAGGTGAGCGGGGGCTGCTCGGATGGACAGTCCAGACTGCAGAGAGGAGGAAAAGGAAACATATTATAGTCGTACAGAAACACACTGATAAGCAGTCATGTACCATATTATTATATACTGCAGCTATTTCCGTCTACCTACTCGTGTAAATACTACAAGGATGCAAAGTTCATTTATGATTCTATCTTCCCCCTCCCCCCCTCTCACTTTTCTCTTCCCCTCCTTTCCCACGAGCAATGAAGTCTTTCTAGTAGTAGCTATAGCTGCAAGTTGTGGTAATAAATATTAAACATATAGTCAGACTATAGACTCCTCGTTCCTATACTAAACAAGTCACATGACTGTGTGCATATATATATATATACATGTATATATACTATAATATCTCCTAGATCAAAGCGGAGAGCAAAACCACTTAGTTTGGGAAGAAGCTTGACCCATCAAAAGATCAAAGGGATAGTTAGGCTGCAGAAAACCGACCCCACTCTGCCAAACCGATTGACTCGGGTAAATACATGTACACTAGTACTGTACTATACTGTAACATCAGATCTCCTCCTTTGCAGTCTAGTATTACAAACAAATGTGTGTTATATTACACCATGCCCGTTATTATAGAAGGAGTGCAGCCTCCATTCTCCGCGGACAGACAGGCTGGAATCTTAGGATCATCTTGCATAATTTGTCGGCGTAATTGGCGCAATTAGTCATTAAAATTTACCGGAGTATGAGTAGTAGAGATAATTATTGGCAAACCACCGACCCACAGCAACCAGGCATACGTAGTAACTATTATACATATTATTTACTAGACTATGCATGCTATGGATAACATTCATGTGGCTTAATTATTAAGCCCTTGGTCCGGTGGCACCTATACCTCCGTGCAATAAGCACGAATCAGTCACCAGAATCAGCGTAACGTAACACGTGCAGAAAGATTGAAAGACTGTCCATGCTTTCACTACAACAAGTTGTGCTTCCGCCTGCGGAAGCTAGCGCCAGTTTAGTAGGCACCTGCAACCCATTAGGTAAACAACAAGCAAAGTAAAACGGCACACTATATTAATGGCCACTGATGGTTATATTACTATTATAGGTAGTTATTAGGAGACAAACAGGTGGTCAAAATAACGATCTGGCCTGATTTATATAATTTAGGTGGCTTAGTGCCCTTCCTATGGGTTCTCCTGAGGAAAAATTTGACTCATATATATCAGGTGTGCAGAGTTTGTGATCACATCAATTGTTCTAGCTATTATCACTATAACATTACTCATTCAAATACCCACTGTATTGAGAGTCATTTTGCTAAACTTGTGCTCGCCAAATTTACCTGCTATACGGTATATACTCAATGCTGAGGAGAACACAAACTTGCACAATTTATTAATAGCCGATTATAGACTATTTATATCTAGCTGCGACTATTTGTCTCTCATCATGGTACACAAGGGGAGGAGGGCATAACTATCAATGCTATCAGTGCCTCCAATGGGAGATTAATCGCTAGTTAACCGCCTCAGATACCACCTATCTCAAATCGATTAATAACTATACGACCTAAAAAGGCACACCAATTGCAACATTCAGCTATTAATTTTAACCACCCCTAACAATGGCTTAAAACAATGGGAAGGGCCTATACTATAACTATCGGCAATCTACTCTTGCTATCGGAATAGTCCGAGATTTGCATGTATAATCAATGCTATATCGTGTACCCATACACGATAGTGAGTACTTTAACAGTGGAGCGACAAGACCTATTGATCACGGCTACAAGCGAGCGAGGGTGGAGGGCTGTAGAATTGATTCACGACACCTTCACCCTTGTCCATATACACAGTTAGAGCATTCCAGCCGCATGTCTCATTTGTACAATGAATCAAGCTAGGTCTTGATCAACAAAGCAAAGCAAGACAGCAAAGTCAGTGAGGTCTAACTATAAGCAGGAGGAACGATGCATATGGCGGTTCGCATTTGCCAACCATGGAAGCGTGACTCATACCTTTCTGAACGCTGGAAAGGCTAGTCCAATATCCCTCAGTGCCTGCTTGAGCAGCCAAAAATTAATTCATTATTATAGAGTAGCCACTTTTTGACTTTCATGGCTAAGAACAAAATCTAAGTCAGACATGTAACTCTCTCACACACGCATACGCCCTGGGGCTATACATTGTCTGGCAGGCTCAGCCTGTGCAGTGGAGAGAGAGAGACATTTCTCCCTACAACCAGACTCCATTACGACGATGACAATAATAATAATAATTAGTCTAATGGGTACATGTATATCTTGGCACTTTCTCTGGGGCTTTTAGTGTGTCGGTGTAGATCTGTAGCATTACTGTAGGCACTCATACATGTAGAACTAGTGTACCTAAAATTATTAATTAGTGGTTTTTAAAACAAATGAAGATTCTTTACGGACAACTTAACTGTTCGGTAAAATTTGCCGACATTAGAGCATCTAGTCGAAACGTCAGCAAGTTTTACCGAACAGTTAACTTGTCCGCAAAGAATCTTCATTTATCAGCTATGTATCACAATAATAATAATAGCTACCTGCTTGAGTGGGAAGATGTGGCGTCCACACATCTTATCCTTCTCGTACACTTCAAGGAACTTGTTGATGTAGTGGCTGTTGTCGACATTGGAGAGCTCGTGGAAACGATCAAACGTCTCCTTCAGCTTCGGCCCTATCTTCTCGTCCTTCTTGTAGCGCTTAAGGAGAAATTCGGGCATGAACTTTTGCATCTCACCTCTGTATTTGTGCGTGCAGAGAGAGAGAGAGAGAGAGAGAGAGAGAGAGAGAGAGAGAGAGAGAGAAAGGGAGAGAGAGCATTCGATATTATACACTTGAGCATGAGTGCATCATAATTACCTACCAACTGAAATTTTTATAGGCAAATTTATTTATTTACCTGCTTTTGGATGGTGTGTGTGTGTGTAGGTGTATGTGTTCGTGCATGTGGTGTGTTTGTGTGCATAATATTATGTGGCTGCACGCTTTAGTGTGGTCATACGTACAGCAACAGTAGCTAGTCTACAAGGTTTGGCATAATATTATCACATAATAATAATAATAATAATATTATTTGGGCTAGCATTTCGATACCATAGATATGCACACACCACAAACAACTATCCATGGGGTCAAATTGTGACAGGATGCACTATAATGTATAATAATATTATTGTAAGCTTAATTTGTGTGACCCTTAGCTACATGTTGTGTACCGGAGCTGAGCTGAGTTGGCAAATCAACAGGATGAGGGGGGAACAATACCCAGGAAGTGAACCCACTCAAAGGAAACCCCCCCCTCCTCCCTGTGGCAGGCCACTACCATGGTGTATATTAATAACAATACTGCCCCTCCAACCTTTATCAATTATACGAGACCTCGAACCCGATTATCTTTGATTCGCTGGTCACGGCTACCCAGGATACCACACTTTTGGGCAGATTATGGTTGGGATTATCAAAAAATTGAGGTTACGTTGTGACGACAGTCTACACACAACCACGTCATGTCACGTCATGACACGACCACCATTGTACATGTCAACATGTAGCAATGCATGTACACTTATTAATTGTACTACATGTATATAGGTATACTGGTCAGCTTTGTGAGTCACATGCATATTATATAATATGGGGTATAATTTTAATATCAATATGCAGGCAGCTGCTCAATGATATTACGCATCTCAGAAGTTTTTATTGCGCGTACAGGGATTTCACCCCAGAGGTTGGTTCCCTCCCCAGAATTTCTTAAGAGAATAGTAATCAAGTACTGGAACACATTTGATCTCCCTAGCTCTCCTAAAGAATCAGAACTTAATACTTAATCTCTGTAGGAGTGCAACTAAGCTGTTTGGTAAAAAAAAATAAATAAAAAATAAGCAGAAAGGTATTTATACCTCAATCACTAGACAACTAGTAAGTCTAGGCTTCTCATGAGCTCAAGACTTGGCAAACTTCTCTCGAATGGAGCACTAGAGAAACAGCTGTCATAGAAACCATGCTCACCACTATCATCCACCCATCACCCACCCACCCATTGCAGTCATGCTTCTGTGTACAACAACCCAGAATTTGTGAATGACCTAATTAGATCTAGGTCAGCTTTTCCCCTAAGAATGGGGTATTTAATACTACAGCTAGTCTATAGGAAATGCAGTCCTGTACATGTACCACATGAATTCATATTCGTGGGGCAGCTGCTAGGAATGGGTGAAGCTTGCTCTCCCTAGCTCCACAAAGGGTACAAATTAAGTCCGCCCTGTTGAGTCAAACTGCCCACAAACATCATACATCACATCACATACACACATTCGCTTTGTACTCCCTCAAGATCAAGGTATATGTATTACCAAACATACAAATTGTTGAGAGTGTGTGTGTGTGCGTGTGTGTGTGTGTGCGCATACGTAGGAATTTACCAAACAACTAGTCTAAGTACAGAGAGAGGTACTGTAACAGTCCTAGCACTTACTGGAGATCTTCGTATTTCTTGTTCCTCAGCTTGGCTTCCCTGGCCATGTCGATGGCCGCCATCCACACAGCCGAGTTGATGGTGGCGCGAGGTTGAAGGAGATCATCAATGAAGTCATTGCGTAACTAGTGCAATGTGAGAGAGTGAGAGAGTGAGTGTACAGAAAATGTTATAATCGAGTGTTTATGCATGTAAGTATTTGCGTACACAGGTGTGTGGTATAATTATGAGACTACTACGTATTCGTTGGTCACCGCTAGGAAAACTGAAGCCAGCTAATTAATAGCATTGCAGGGGTTTGAGGGTAATCATAGGTTAGGCTACGTCACTAACAAAAGTGACTCACGGGCCAACAAAAACAGTAGCTGTGCAGCAATACCTCAGCTGGGATGCATTCGTGTACAACTGGGGCAAGCCCCACTCTATAAGTAGGGATGGCATGGATACTCCATAATTACATATAATACATTACAAGTATCTAATATCTCAAAATAGGTAATTTTATGAGATTTTTAATATTATGGTACACCGGTCCTTCCTGCTCAGCTCGATCAGGCTCGCCCCAAACCAGTTATACTTCATAACTATTACGTGTACACTTCACTCAGGGTTTGCTAAACACTACTACTAACATGATAGCCTAGCTATTCATGAATAATTGTGTGTACGTGTAATGGCTACAGCTACAAACATGCTCCACGAGCGAGCGAGCGTGTTTGGATGGTGGAGGGAGTGTCTATACAAACGCTCGGCTAGCAGGCTCACTCAAGCGCTGCACATGTATACATAATATTAATATTATGTGTCCTTGAATTGTACGCATCTCATTAAACATGTGGCATATACTATGTGAACGACGAAAAAGGGACAATCACTTGAATTGGTAGATCTCATTCGTTAAGTATGCTCCGTGTGTTGGCTAGAGGCATGGCATATTTTTAGGCTGGTCATAATAAAAAATTAAAAATTAACAGGGGACAATCAGCTTTGTGCCCTAGTTGAAGATATAATAATATAACTACAATATTAATATTATTATAATCAGAGAGTAGTCATCTCCTAAGATTATAATTAAAATGATGGGGAAATTATTAATTAATTATTTTCAACTAGATAAAGGTCACTACAATAAATTGTAATTGAGAGCATTGATCTGAATGCCATCTACCACGTACACCTAAACAAACGCCTGCCCAAGTTAATGGACGCGTCTTGTCACTAATGTTCATACGAGACAATCAATGTGCACGACCACGTAGAATAACCACGCAGTACATCGATCAGCCAATGAATTTTCTCACTCAGAGTCTCCTTGACTCTTCATCCGGAAAAGGTACACGGTACACAGGTGCAATGCACAGTCAACCATAACCCATGACATGATCTAGCCAAAAAACAAGTGTACAACTAGACACCGTAAAGCAATGTTTACCTGCATGGAGTTGTGTCTAGCATGTGAATCACACTAGTCAAGTGCTGCAGAAATTTTAAATAATTTCTTGAGGGCCCGTTTTTAAATTAATGGGTTCATACAATGTATATATATAAAAAAAAATTTTTCTCACTTGATACCGATCGATGTCACTTTTAATTAACTGTTAGCACAGTGAAGACACGAAAATTTCAGAGAAATCTACTCCATGATTGACTTCCATGCATTACCCAACACTTCCACCATGCCCATTTTGGTGACAATGACGTCACAGCCAAGGCATGGGAACCGAAAAGGTATGAAGCAGGGTAATTAATTGTTCAAATCTGTGAAGTCTACAATTATGATTCAATGATTGCACCATTTCCAAAGAAAACAAGTTATAACTGCCAGCTAATTATATAAGTTCCCTGGAAATGATCAGAAATAATAATATTACTAAGTCTTCATTGTCTATCAGCTGGAGCTAGAGTACTTGCATTAATAGCTAGTGTCAAGGTGAACCAAAAATAATACTTAAACAGACTTCAAAAGTATATGCTTTCTCTCTCCTAAGTACATATACACAAAGATGTGCCTAGAAATAGTCCACATGTACAAGCATCACTCACATGCAAGGGATCTCAGCCCAGTATGTGCGTACGCATGCGGCCAGGGGAGGATTGGAATGTCAACAAGTGGTATAGGGTTGCCAGTGCCATTAATTATAAAGTGTATGATGTGTGCATTAGTCTTCCCACAATCCGCGTAAGGGAGCTCGCTAAGGCTTCGATTCTGGTCGTCAGTGACAACAACAGAATTAACGTGAGTCAAATTTGGCGTCTGCGCATGCACACACAAAGACAAAAGACTGGTAGACTAATAAAATGTTTATGATGATGACACATATAAGATATTAGAGCTCTTAGTTTGCAGTCTGTACAGGCATCACGTAAGTAGACCGGGGGGGGGGGGGGGGGGGGGGGGGAGGGTTAATTGGCAAGGCTTCCTGGTCGAGACAAATTGAAGTAGTTGGTGCCATTTCTGTAGGTCGTCTGTTTACAATAATATGAGTTTATTTGTTAATGACTAACTTGTTAATTCAATATCGGACTATTATCACATACGTACATCAGGAAATATCATTGGTGCATTCCCTCCTTAGCTCAATCAAATTTTAACAAAGTTCCCATTCCAGAGATGTCTCACCGCTTGATTTCCATATCTGATTCCCAATTCTACAGCTTATAAACATTGTAACCAGGACAAGCAGAACTAGCACACAAAGAATTTTTCGCTACTTAGTCCCCCAACATTAATTTAATAGTTATTAACCATTCCATAGAGATGAACAAAATATAAGAAATCCCCTCACCTCCCACTCTCTGTATCCCTTCAGCTCTCTGTCTCCCTCCCTCCCTCCCTCCCTCCCTCCCTCACACAGACTATCGAAAACAGCAGAAAGAGACAACTTGCATGTAGACTGGTATTTGGAGTATATCCTCAATCTATTAAATTACCAGAGCAAGAGCATATCACATTCAAAATGCACTTTGCTTGGCACCACTCCAGCAAGAAGATACACAGCGAACTTTCTCTCTCTCCCCCTGCTTCTCTCCCTCCCTCTCTCTCTCTCTCTCTCTCTCTCCCCCTCTCTCACACGCACACACACATACAAAAGAAAGTACCCACTGAGATTGTTTTTCACTCTGAGGAGGTGGGACAACATGTGTCTGGTATAAGGCTGCAGGAGGCAGTACATGTTAGCATGCATCCATTGTCTGTAGTGCTGCGGTGTAAACGATACTCATGCATAGTCTAATGATTACACTGACCTCGGCACGTTTCACCAATCAGTGCCGCAACTACCGTTCGGTAAGAAATTTAAGCTCAAAGCTCAAGCTACATGTATCTTGGCTGTACGTGATTGCATTTCCATGGCCTCCCCCATTGATGGATTTTGGCAAACACACGATAACAATTACAATACCTTCTGTAACGTAAACCAATGTTCGATGGAGGCTTATAATTATATCACATCGCAACTGAAGCTTCTCCCCACTCTAGTCACTACACTTATAATCTTGAAACTAAGTACTCTCAGATTGAAGGAAGGTGGGACTGTAGTACTGATCACTGATTTATTATACCACCTGGGATGAAAGCAAATCCACTAAAAGTCTTCTATTGGATATGCCTCTACAAACTAAGTAAACACCATTATTATTGGAGTACAGTCGATCAGCCACTTTGTCAACCAAAGATACGCTCAAGCTCTCCTCTGTTCAGTATCATCCTATTATTATATTATTATCACTAAAGTAAAATTCACTGGCCACAAAAGTATACATCACTTGGTAGCATTCTAACCACATCCATTACTATATCCTCCACTGCATTACAGTAATCAATTAAATCTTGTAGTAAGTGCACACCATTATAACCGTACTGTAGTACCACATGCCCACAACTTGCTACATTTGAGTAGTTAAGTAAAAAACATAATGTTACAACCAATGGGCTACATTAGCTTAATTTATTAATTAAGTGTCCATTGTGTAGAGAAATGGACTGGAAGCTTGTGGCTCAGCTACTCCACTCCAGAAACAAGCACATAAACTTTTCTACTTAGCACACTTAAACGATCAATTTCATCAGCTAATGCTTAATGGGAGTCGCAACAGCTCTGCTTTGCCACAATATAATTACCTGCGGCTAGGAATGATAAACTACTAACGTTTGATAGTGCATATTGAATTTCTAGCTGGCATGGTAAGTTTGGTATGTATAGTTTTGTTAGCTCTTTGGCCAAATAAAAATTGGTACTTGTGTGAGTGTGTGTGTGTGTGTGTGTGTGTGTGTGTGTGTGGGTGACAGTAGATTAAGCATCGCTGACGATAGCGAGAGATCACGAGGAAGCTACGGCATGCTTGTTTAGAGAAGGGGTAATTGGAAACGATAACAGAGACAAGGCCTTTCTGGATGTTTAGCTTTAGAGAGAGAGCTAGAGCAGCGCATACCCTGCACAATTAATGATCACTCAATGCTATCACGTTAGAAAACCGATACCCTTGACATCATCCATAAAGCATGTATACACAGAGTAAGATATGGAGTTACGCAGTTTGTCCCTTACATCATCATTACATAATCCAAAAAATATGGTTGGTAATTAATACAGTATTGCCCTCTCTAATGTACGCTTAGACGAATGTAACGGTCCCATGACTGATATAATTACTAGGGATTGACTCGGCACCTCATCCGTGACTAGAATTATTTTGGTTGCCACGGTAATGGTGTTAGCAATGTGTTAGAATTAGAGGGAGGGAGGGAAGGATAAATAGTGGGCTAAATTTCACAGTGAGTGGGCAAGCATGAATGACCCCACTCCCGTTGCTGTGGCAGTAAGACTACATAATATGGGGAAAATTTAATCATAGTTATAGTGGGTTTGCACTCGATTAGCAGCTTGATTCGCCATTGTATATATGCCCTTTAAATCTTTGCAATAACTAAATTACATAAATATCGACAAACTGAATTACAACCTATTGCACAATACCATCGGTAAGAACTTACCGATGCACTTTTGACCTACATTAGACAAAGCCACTGATACTAATTGCATGCAGCTGCCTCCAGACTGCACACTACTATAGGCAGTGGGATGGCACACAGCAACATACATACCTGTACGTACACTATTATATAGGCAGTCAAAAGCTTCTTGGCTTCTCGGCTTTTAAAGCTGTGCAGGAATCATTAGCTGAGACTATGCTCTACTTATATAAACGGAGTGTCAGCAGAAGCACTGTATCCATTCTGAAAATGGCTTTGTACGTCGTACACAAGGCATGCATGACTGCACACACAAACGCACTCATATGTACACATACGCACACCAACTAGTCACATGACATTGTATACTATGCCTAGCTACTCACTTGCATAACTGGAGAATAAACAAAAACGGGCAATTATACTACTATAATAATTGTACCTGTTTGTAGTAGTAGTCGTGAGCAGCTCCACCAACAGGCACCAGGAAGTGGCTGTTCTCGACGTTGACAAAGACTCTCAGCTGGTACTGCTTCTTACTGTCCTGCCGAGAGAGACGCGAGTAGGGATTGAGAGGCTGAAAGGGAACTCCTTTCTCTCGGACACAGAGGGCAAAGAAGACACGCGCCATTGGGGGAATGTCCAAGGAATGACAAGCATCTCTTATGATATCCTGGGAGAGGGAGGGGAGAGAGAGAGACAGAGAGAGGGAGGGGGGTGGGGGGGGGGAGATAAAGAGAGAGCAAGAGGGAGATAATTGACCAGAAGGAATGGAATTCACAAACTAATCCAGGCCCACTCACAGAACAAACTACTATGACATCCGATTACAAGCCACACATGCATGACCCCCGTCTATGAACACAGAACAGCCAACCACACTGTCACACAATATACACAATCCTGGACCAACGAGCCGTACTAAAAAAAAACGATCGATAGTACATCACACAAAACAGCTATGAAGAGCAGAGAATCAAAGTGGCCCCAATCCCAGACGACACGTGTACATGGGAATTAAAGTATAAAATGACGTACTCTCGAAATTGCTGAAATTTTAACTTTCAGTGCAGCAGCTATATAGCTATAGCCTCGTCATCGTCGCCAAGAAAGGGAAGATCGTGGAGCCTAGCTGGCTAGGCTGGGAGTGACTGAGACTACCTTCAATGTGGCTCGAGCAGAACAGTGGCACCACATCATGCATGAGCTGGGAGCACAGGGACTTCCTATCGCAAGCTCGTGAATGTTTCAAAATCCTGAAGTTCTAAAAATTGTGTTCTAAAGTACAGATAGAGAGCATTGCACTGCAGTACATAGCTCAATAAATAGTTTTATTCACATAGGTAATATACTATCACACCAGGGGGAAGGGGGAGGTCAGGGGGCCATCCCCTCCCCCCACGCAATTTTCCGCAATTGGTCACACCTACTTTTAGCGCCGTTTTCTGCCCTATAGTCGTCATTGCTTCTTCTGCTCGCTAAGTTCAGCTCAATTCACGAACCTGCATCCCATTAACTAACCAGCGGGCATGGCTAGAAATTTTGCGCATGCATGAACAATACCTTCCCAGGCCCCCTCCCTCCCCCTCCCCCCCCCCCCCCCCCCACAACTTACCCTCAAAATGCAGTATGCATGGTTCATTAGCTCAGCTGATAGTGAACATTTGACATTATGAAAGTATAATCATTCCACTCCGACCACGAGCTATACACTACACAAATGCAAAGCTTTCACCCAACATAATAATAAAGCGTTCGTTGTTTCGCACTTCACTTCAATGTGCACTCATATATTTATATTATGTGCAAGTAGTAGAGTTCCGTTGTATGGACGTAGTGTTATCATCACTCCAAGGTCCAAGGTCCAAGGAAGAGAGGAATTATCAATACCACATGCACATGGCAGCGCACCCAGGAAGTATTGTGGTTGGAGAGGGTAAAAAAACAACACAAAACAGGATCCCCTGATGACCTTGTGAAATAAGCTGAAACACACAACCTTACAGCTGCACTCCAAAAGAGAGGTACCAAATTTAATACAGAGCTAAGTCCCTTGTGATGAGTTTTGTACAGTTGGCCAAAATTGGTTGGTAGAATAATAAGACAGTCGGTCGATCTGGTATGACAGTACGTAGGTGTAGGCCAACCAAAGAGAACTAAATTCTGTTGATTTTTCAACGGGCAATAAGCGAAGGATGTTTATTAACAATGATGGGGAAAAAGCGAGGCTACCCTTTTAATATAATATTATACTAGCTACCTTGTGATTATAGGTACTTTTAGGCTTTGGGTCAAGTGGCATAAACGGCACCCAAATTTTCGCGTGCTATTGTGACAGGGTTTTAGGTCATGTACCGATATCTTCTATGGTTGAAAATTTTTGCGGTGGGCCGTTCTTGCCACTTTATACATGATCATAGGCTTTAATTAATATCAAGTCATCACACTTGACAAGTTCTAATTCTCATCATCTTTCTATTCATTCCCTCCCATCCCCCACCTCTCTTTCTCTCTCTCTCTCTGTTCGCTCTTATGCTCTCATATACTCACACGCACAGTGACACACAACCGTTTTATGTACTTGTCGACCAAGTAAATGATGTTGACAAGAATGAAACAGCTTTTAGCGGTCTATAACACTTGTATACCCCACCTACACAACATTATCAAAAGTTTATGTTACTTGAGCTTTCTTTCACTCATTAGTACGTACCTGGACCAATTCTCCTTCGCGGCAGGTCAGCTTCATGGTGGTCTTGTTATCCTGGAGAAAGATGGCGCCCGAAGTAGAGCGGTTTCGCCGCAGTGATCGTGACCAGGGAAACATGACGGACGGACGGACCGTTCAAGTAGCTCTACAGACGGTCACACGGAGCTATAAGCTAGCTCGCTGAACTCGATCAATCGGTAAGAGTCTGGCTAGAGTAGAACTTTGTGTACACTGTGATCAGAGCTCGAGCACGCACGCCCTTGATCATACCGACCGATCGATCACATACCCTACGTCATCAAAGATGATCGTGCCAGGAAACAGTGAACAAAGGTTAAACACATTCTCAGCATTCTTTAATTTTGGCCGCAACCATGATTATCTTTTATTCATCCCGGCAACCAGCTAACACAAATCACACCTCATAATAACAAAGGACATTTAGCTCAACCTATAATAGCCTCGTACCCCTCGAGCCTGGGTACAAGGCTAGCTTGAATGAATTTCTTGTTGCACTACTTTCCATAGTATAATGCTGCTGTAGATCTGCAGGACATTGTATTGTATCATGTATAGCTACTCATGATTGTGTGCATGTGTTTAATATTGAATTTTTGCTACAAGGAAACGGGACACATAATTATAAAGGAAACAAGAGTGCTATAATTTAATATTATGATAGGTAAGATAACAATACTAAGGAGTTGAGGGGATGCCCTATACATACAGTACTTTAAAAGTTTTTTTAGCAATGATCAAAATTAATCACGGTTATGGGAGGGATCATGCAGGGAACTGGGCCAGTGGCCATAAGAATATCAAACAATGCACAGCGGAATTATAGATAGATTGATGTCAATCACCACTGATGCCTTAATATGGAATTTTTGGCTGTGCAAGAAGATCAGCTTAACTGATTGATTATAGCAAAGGCACACCAGATCTAGATTTTGAAATTTAGATTGTCCTACTTCACACAAACACATGTACTTGTATATACATAATAGAAGCCTGGTACATGACAGCATCGGCACATCATGCCTGCTCAGATGGTCTTTCACGGCTTCAATGCATGAGGTTACTCACTGCATGCACCATGCATGAGTGGCCTATATGGGATATATAATAATATATACTGCACATAATAGTTATCTGACAGTAATTGGGGTGCATATGAGATGCATGGTCAAATGCACCCCAATTACTGTCAGATAACTGTTTTGTTGGTAGTTGCCCTCTGTTCATCATTGGCCTACTTTATGATGACCCAACCAACCCCTTCCCATAGCCAGCAAATTGCCTATAAAAAGTTTGGTTGCTAGGCAACTACCAACAAATGTACACATGCAGCCTCTCTCTCTCTCTCTCTCTCTCTCTCTCTCTCTCTCTCTCTCTCTCTCTCTCTCTCTCTCTCTCTCTCTCTCTCTCTCTCTCTCGACACACACACACACACATGCTGAACTGCATATTAAAATAATTATTCATGCATGACTGTGGTACCTTATGACCTATACCATTGCTATAGCTAATTGCCATTCTCATCATACCCTAAATAGAGTTACTATACTGCCAACCATGGAATAACTAATCTGCCTCCCATTTCAATGGCATTTCACAATTTGTCGCATGAGCAATGAGCCTACGTACACTGTCTCACACATAGCTACAGCTTAATCACCAATGACTGATCGATGCATGCCCAGCATAGCTATTGCCACAGTACATGACATGACGTATTATTAATCTGCCAAGCTACAGTTAATATAGTAGATCCTTCTCTTTTAAGCTTCTTCCCAATGTTACTAAGTCCTACACTGTCGTGAATGGCGCTGTCATATCCTACCAGGAGTAGGTTATCCTACTCATTGAAAATTGCAACATCTGATAATTTATGGAAACTATGTAATTTATTGTCGCATATCTTCATGCTTAACTTAGCTACAGCGATATTAACTTTAATGGACCATGATCACCCCATTGTTCAAGTGCACCATGGAAACTATACTGACCTACCATGCTATGTAATGACTTTTATGCATCAATGATCACGCAATATCCGACAGTGACATAGCTATCATACTAAAGCTGCTCTCATAATTCCAGCATTTACACACAAATCTTAGCTCCACATTCTTTTTGTGGCTACCGTCATTATGCGTATCAAACTTAATTCACCTGCCTACACAGATTTGCATTTCTCAAATTTTTTAAACACCAGATGCATCCGTCCATAACTATATTAACAGCTCCGCATCACAAAGAATTTATTAACCGCATCCTTGATCATGCAGGCCCTCGTATTTTTTTTTCCAAAAGGCCGACTTTTCACGTGCACACTTAAAGGTGCACCTATGGGCTATAGCTAGCTAGCTACATGGCTATGGGCTATAGCTAGCTAGCTACATGGCTATGCATCCTATATATATATCCTCGGGCTGAATCACTTTTAGCTATTATTCACAAATTTAATTTGCCAAGGGTGGGGTGGATATTAAAGATAAAGGATACCAGTACATGCAACTAATTTATTGGATAAACTATACAGCCATTCGGCTCCCACAATGTCATGGTCGTACAATGAAACCTCAAAATGAAGGACATGATATCAGGAACATATTATGTCATAGATTTAGCTATTGAATTGCAGAGAGGTTGTCCTCTATTCTCAATAATTATAGAAATTCAAGTAATTTTAGGATCATGGACTTTGCTATTGAGACTATTAAGTCCGACCCTATTGATTACTGTGGTGGAGATTAGGTTACTATGAAAACTTTTATGCCCTCAAGGATATGTATTAGTAAGTGGTATAATATTGTACGTACGGAATGACAAAAGGAGTCAGTGTATGAAGCCATAATTATAGCTACCACAGCCTGATCCAATTACCTCTAGTTGTACGTAGAATGTACAAATACTTACAATCAATTAGTGAAACACTTAGGTGCAATCAATACACTCTTGATGTAATTAACAGAAGATGTACCGTGGTATGTAGTGTGAGCTGAAAGCACAATGGATCACGAGGCCTGCATGGAGGCGTGGTCGATAGGCGTGGCCAATAAATGCATGAAATTTAGTTACTATGACAGTTGTCAGTGGAAGTGAAAAGCTACGTACATTAAACTAATAATATGCTTTACATGTACCTGTGCAGTTGCCTAGCTTAGTTGCATTAGAAGGTCACCAAACATCAGAAGAGCAGTGAAAGTTGTGTGTTCACAGTGAACTATCTTAGCCCCATGCACCCTTCAAAAGTTCACTAATTACATTAATTTTGACATGATGACAATAATAGTATTATTAGTGATGAGAAAGTTGACATGCTGCAGCTGTATAAGTATCATGATAATTATTATGCATAAAATCCGTGTGCATAGATGCTTGACAATTCTTTTCTTTTCCAGGCTCCATTTTATTAGTCTCCCCACCATTCCAGTCCAGTATCATCATTCTGAGTCTGCAGTAACTGCTCTCGAGGTATGACTTGCAGAATAGGCTTACAGTCGTAGCAGAGCCAACTACTCCTGGGGAGATCCCTCACACAGTGAATGCAGTAACTGTGGCTGCAGTCATCGCACAGGTGAACAAACTCACTGCCACATTTTTGCTGGCAGCACTGACAACGCAGACCAGCAAGTGATCTGCTCCACATGATGCCATGTGGAACATCTGACGAGGGAAGGGTAACTGCTGCAGTCACGCTGGCTGGTTGAGTGGGCTCTATATAGGTTGCAAAATCAGTGATTCAGAATAATAATAATAATAATAATAATGATATCAATCCCTTAGGATCGTGATGGCCTTGAATCAGACCAGCTGTATGATGTATTGAGATAGCTATAGCTACTCTATATAGCTTATGTGAAATTTCTTGGATTACTATAGCTACTTCTATAGACTGATACTTTCAACTTACCTGATTCTGGGTAACTCCAGGATGGTAGAAGTGGGACTTTACCAGCCACATCGGGAGTAATGTTTAACCTTAGCAATGTTGGAAGGCAATCCTGCAAATTTTGTGGGAGAATTGCATAGTCTACTTAATTGCATTGTACACGACAAATTATTAAAAGGCATGCATGTAACTCATGTTCAACACCTGGAATATTACTAGTACATAAATAATATTATTAGTAAGATCTACACCTAAGCATGACAAAATTAATTTTAATCACAAACTCTCACAGCATTTTTCTTGTGGTTGTTAATGAGATGGTGAAGTGTAGGGAATTTTGTGTGGACAATCTGGCAATCATGCTTATCCACTTGAAGTTCATTGCAACTGAGTGAATAAGTTCCGTCTGAGTCACAGACAATCCTGTAGCGTAGTATCTGCTGGTTGTGGCAGAGAGACAGTGTGTATGCGTTGTCAACGGTTCTGCTCTCTCTAATGAGGAAGTTCCCCTCAGCAAAGTGCTCCCTTAGGATCTGTTCTGCTGCATCTTCAGTGATTGGTGCATGGATAAGGGGACTATGATCTGTACAAATAATATAGAATGGTGTGATTTAGATAATGTACATTTACCACATAATAATTATTATATATAGTAGCTTATGATACTATGGTAAAGGGTCGCCAAGTACGTAAGTGCCCGAGTGTAGTAGCAAGGTTACATAATCGCATTCATGAACCATAAAAGTGAAGCAGATCAATGATATGATTTCATCTATAATATTATATACAATGGCAATATTGCAAAGGAATGCAATAACTATCTGTGCTAGCAAGATACTAAATTAGGTTAGGTACCTGATTAAGTTAAATTGCTGGATAATTAGAATAGTATGTTAAGTATACCGAACCCGAGCCATAATCCACCTACTGTTTTTGTCTAGCAAGTGATAGAGTCTTCCATCTGGAGGAGCGATATCGCCACGGAATATGCAGCGATTTCCATCCACCTTTATCCTCCAGTAGGCTTGAATGATCACAGAGAATCCCACCAGATCCCTCACATTCACAAAACTCTGCAAAAAGTCACTATAATTATATAGCTAGTGCATGATCCAGATTTTCAAATATTGCATGCTGTAGAAAGCGTGCGACATTGAAAATCTAGGAAAGTGCTCAAGCCTGTGCCTAGGAGCAAAAAAGTAAGGTCCACATGCAGGATCATGTGACAGCTAGCTAGCTAACGTGTCTCAGTGTATAATGAGCTACAATGTCATACTTGCACTCCTAATTAAGCACATTATAGCGAATTAACATACCAGGTAATATCATCCATAATAATAATTATTATTATGGCTACTACTGGCTAGGCGGTACTTACTAGAAGAGCTTCTGTTTTGTCCGACTTGTTGATGGTTAATTGGCGGGAAGTGAAGTCAGCCGTTATTGCAGATATCTCCGTGAGAGCACACAACAACTATTAGATAAGGTAATTAGAATCTACAATCATACATTGTCTAATGGAATGTAATTAACACAATGTCATAAAAATTAATTATTATACGATGGGTATATACCTCATGGGTAATCTTCTGGTCTCCAATAGCTACTTTATAGATCCCATCTTTCCACGAAATCACAACATGTTCTGTCTCGATTTTCAGAAGAGATATCCTCAACTAATAAAGACATTAAATTTTCCTGAAGGATGCACTGATCATGGACACCATGCACAGCTTAGCTATCTACTTACCTTTTTAAGAGGGAACAAGTGGTATCCACACATTTTATCCTTCTCATAGACTTCAAAAAACTTGCTAACATAGTGGCTGTCGTTGGCATCTAATTCGTGGAACTGTTCAAATATTTCCTTGAGCTTCTTACTGATATTGCCATCTTTTTTGTATCTTCTGTGGAGAACTTTTGGCATATACTGACCTCCATTGCTCCTAAGTTCATAATAATTATGTGCACCCATGCAGTAGCAGAACTAATTAATCCTATAACTGTGTAGCTAGCTACGAATAAATGGCAGAGTGCCATTACGATATGAATGGCTATAATAAATGTATATACTTACATGAGTTTGTCAAAGGTTTTGCCACTAGTTTTGGCCTCCTTGGCCATCACAATGGCAGCCATCCACACAGCAGAGTTGATGGTCACATACGGCTGGAGATGATCATTAACAAAGTCACTGCACAACTATAAAGGGTGTGGTGGAGAATAGCAACTGTTACCAACTGTTATCACATTGAAGCTGGACTGTACTATAATGCAGCAGTGGTACAGATAATGACAGGACAAAACTAATTATGTACAAGTATAGTAGAATTTGAGGAATGAACATCATAGTATAGCTTAGCTTCCTCTCTTAGACTAGCTATACAATGGGATGTTACAGCAACTCCTGTAATAACTATACAGGTATATGTTTGTTCTATGACATTGTGCGTGTTTGTTGGTTAAAGTGGTCTTACTCTGTACCTATATTATATAGCTACTGGAAGCTATATAAAAATAATGTACCATGCATAATGTATACACTATAGACACAAAATCACACACACACACACACACACACACACACACACACACACACACACACACACACACACACACACACACACACACACACACACACACACACACACACATTATTCACTAGAGACAAACCTGCTGATAGTAGTAGTCATAGGCAGCTGCACTGATTTGCTTCAAGTACCAGCTATTAGCAATGTTAACAAAGACTCTTAGCTGGTACTGGGCCTTGCTCTCCTTCTTGGAGAGGGTGCAGTAAGGGTTCAGGGGGAGACCATTTCCTCGGCTGCAAAGAGCAAAGAAGACCCTAGCCATCGGAGGAATTCCCAGATGATGACATACATCCTTGATGATGTTCTGTATAGAGTACGATTTTTTTTGGTAATTCATGCATGTAATAATAACTATACGTAGTATGATGTACTAAGTGATGTTGATTTTCAAGTTCTCCGAGAAATTCACCCATGCATGGATCATTACTTGTATTGTATGACAACAAATAACAAGCTATAGGGCTGCATGCATGGGCGAGATGACATGTACATGTACATGTAATAGGTACTAGCCTAGCGGGAAGCTCAAGGGCTCTGTTTGTAGCGTTGAATGAATCTGCAGCTGAAAATGTAGCATACAGCTCTTCTAGCTAGTTACATCGGTACCAATTTTTACTACTACTAGCTAGACTACAACAGTTCTTCTTCTTATTTACTATGTGGCTATAATATTATATGCCTGATTTTATTCAATCTCCAAGTCCCATGCATGCAGGTTTCTGCAGCACAGATGAGTCCAAGGCCGTGACTTGGTATGTATATTATTATTAAATAGAAAGCATTGCCACTTTATATCCATAAAGTATACAAATTGTAGAATATTCAAGGGCCGGTATGTCATGATGATTACTTACTATGATTCACACATGAATATTATATCACAGTCTTAGACTAGTCATGCACACAATAAAGAATATAAAATCATAGTTGATTGATTATGGTAATGATTATTATACATTGAATCGATACTTACCTGGATCACATCTCCTTCGTGACATGTTACCGTCCTACAAACTGTCGCATTATCTTGGAGGAAGATAGCGCCAGCTCCGTGCGCAGAAGCATCTTGCCAATCATGGCCAGCAGTTCTGCACCACAATCTCAAGCACATCGCGGCCAGGAGTTAAAGTTGTGAGATCATCTGTGAATCGATCGATATTGATAAAAAGAGCCAGCGTACAATTAGGTTCCTGAATCTCCGGGATAGGTCCCGGATTTTTGCCCCGGGTCCCGGAAGGCTCAAAATTATATTGGGTGTGGTGTGGGTGGAGGTTTAATTAATGATAGGCGGATCCAGTGGATGTGGTCTATGTCTCTGGAGCTGCTCAAAAAATTTTTTTTAGGATTTGGATGGGTTCATGGAGATTGTATTAAAATTTCGTTTTAGATACCATAGAATCTGTGATCATGACCTTTGGATCATACTATGAACCTGAAAAATTTTAATTATGATGCCGGGAATAAGCACACCCAACCCTTCCTGGAATTGCCGGCCCTTATATAAATATTTATATTATTATATTATTCCAAGAAATGTGCCTGGGCTAATAATTAAGATATTCAGGTAGTAGCTAACCATAATAGCTATAATACTCCCACTTTGAACATTCTTCCATGAATTATTAATCTGGGGGGTGCACCACATACTGTGTATACGTACGTACGATAATAATTAAACATTCATCTCTTCATCAAACATCGTGGTCCGAGATAATAGTGATTTCATTACTTGATCATAGTCGTATGACGACAGGGCTGGCCTATGAACATTAACCCCTTAGTTACCTAATCTGATACTGAATAGTATGACTTCAACAGAGCTGATTTAATTTCAATTCAGTGTTATCAGTGAATATAGTGCAGCATAATAATATTATTATAGCATCAATAATAATGTTTTGCAGGTGGATAAGAACATGCATAATGGTACATGGTACGCACAGCTGCATAATCATAAGATGTTGAATTAAACACAAAAAAAACAACATCAGCCACTTTCACATCAAAAAGGACTGGTATGACATTGTGGTGCAAAGGAAATCATTGCATGTCAAAAAGGCTGAAAAATTTTACCAATCACAAGAGGTCGGCAATACAATAATAATATTATTATAGACAAACTCGTAATAAGTAGATGAGAGGAAGGGAAAAGCAGAAACAAAGTGATGAAAATCAGGAAAAGAAAACCCAAAGAGTGGCATGGCTGTGTCTATATACATAGCTGATAGAGTCTGGTTATTTTTTAACAATAAATTTCACGTAAAAAGCGGTAAATATCGATATCTGGGTGTTTCACTTTCTGTTTCGAGTGGAAACTCTTCGTGCACTTTGGTTCGAATTATCAGTGCCAATGTTCACAATTGGACTGCACAGGCTGAGATCTCTCAGTCCCAGATTGGCACAGCGCTTTTCGAAATACCTCTTCAGAGCTGCTCCGTCCTTTCCAATTTTTGAGTGACGCTTGTGGTACTGGAGACAGTTGTCAAAGATGAGCAGCATGTCCAGCAGAAATTCATCCAAGTTATTATAGTCGTGACACTTGATTTTGTTTTTGATCATACGCAGGTCCATGGGCGTTTCAACGATATCATAGTAGTCGGGATACTAAAATGTGTGTGTGTGTGTGCGTGCGTGGATTATTGTTAGGTATGACTACAAGTATGTGGTAGAAGTATGGCAGGGATGCACACGAACATAATAAAATTATCACCTGAATGGGCAACTCCTTCAAACTAACAAATTACTCTATACTCTACATGTAACAAAGCACCTCTTCTTAGAAATGACATAATACTATTACAAAATAACGCCATTCGTAGAGGGCCAAACAAATTACTGGTTGGAGGTGTGACCAATTTTGACTGATCTGGTGACCGACCTACATAAGTGATAATAGCTCTTGGTCTGTACTCAAAATACAAAATTATGCCGCCACATTATTAGTCTCCTTTACTAGTGGATGCAGCACTATATAGGGTGGTTTCTCTAGAATAATATACACAAGTTGCTTTTTTGGCGGGGGGGGGGGGGGGGGGGGACACCCTCTAGGCCTCATAATTAAATTATGTGAGGTCTAGATCTGTTTTTAGAACCATCTTCCCCCTCCCTTCAAAAGCTTCTGATTCCGAGAAAAAATTTCTGGTTGACCATAATACTATTTAGACAAGGGCAAAGGGTCAACCACTTTCTTTGATTCAAATGAATTTCTTGGAATGGAATCCATATTATGCTATTTATAACTAACCTCTCTCTTCTTGACAGGTATCTCAAAATGCACACTCTCCTCTTGCTCATTGACGTCCTCCCACAACGCTTCACAGAGCTGATTCTCCAACGCTTTCTGCTCCCTTTTCGATTGATGAGACCTGCCCCCTCCATTATTACCACTAGAAGAGCATCTCAGTTCAATGATGGAGGCTATCACACTCTCGGCCTTGGACTGATGATGTACCAATGGCGACACCGTCGGATGGCGGTCCATCTTGAGCCTCTTACGAGCAGAAGGCCCACGACGGCTGACAGATGTCTCCGGAGCTGATTGTGGACTTTGGTGGTTGTTAGATGACCTTCGTGGTCTGCCTCGTGGCTTGCCAGCACTTTGGGATGTTACGCTTGGTGGACGCCCTCGTTGCCGTGGGCGCTTTGTTCCAATCTCAGGCTTCTTGGCTTTTGTCAACTGTTCCTTGCCAGGCTTGCCTTTACCTTTAGTCACCTTGCCCTGCTTCTTAGCATTCAGCTGAGCCACAGAAGAAGCTTTCCCCCTTGCATTCTTACGAGAAGAAACGGCCATTTCGGAACCTCGTGTCTGCGTAGACCTAAGGAATCTTCTAGAAGTAGTAGTCACTGCCTCCTCTTCTTCACTCTCCTCATTTTCATCATCCGCCTCCTCTTGTTCGGAACCATCTTCTTCGTCTTCCGATTCTTGCTCCTCCTCTTCCTGCTCACTCTCGCTGGATTCCTCCTCGACAATCACCACACGCTGTGCTCTCCGGCGAGGCTTGATGGGTGTGACAGGATTACAGTCGTAGCAGAACCAGTCTCCGTCGGGTACCTCCTTGAGAGGCGGCTTTAGACAGTACGTGTGATAGCCGTGGTCACAGCCATCACAGAGGAGCATGAATTCATCTCCACACTTTCGTCGGCAGATTCTACATCGCACATTCATGAGCGATTTGCTCCACATGACGCAGCGTTCCAGCGTAGCTAGGTGGACAAAGATCTGTGAGAAGCTGGTGGCTTTTGCTAAAGAGGCACGCCACTCCTCGACACAAACGTCACTTTCCTTGACGACTTTCTTCTCCCTCTGTCTCTGACGCTTTTTCTGGTCAACAGCCATACCCAGAGGAGGCATTAAATACTTTTTCTCAATTCCAGCCTGGACTTGGAGTAGGGCTCTAGAAAGCTCCTGAACTGATGGATTTATAGGTGGACTGGCCTTCCTTCTGCTACCATCCTCGCTCAAAAAGGGTGTGGTTGACCTCGACCGACCTTGTCCGCCTTTGGGCACTTCTAGACCTCCAGACTCCGCATCCTTTGCTGCTGGTGCTGCTTGTTCTTCTTGAATGAGAGCACTTGGATCAAGAGCAGCTGCAGCTCCAGAATTCTCAATCGAATCTCGCCACCGAGCTCTCTCTTCTACACCGCGAAGGTACCCCAAACTACCAAGGTGAATCTTTTCTTCAATGTCGAGTATCTGTTCCCTCAAGTAGAGCTCCAGGTATTCGTTGGCACTCGTGTAGCGTGGCTGAGGTAGTCTGGATGATGGTGGCTCCTTGCTCGATTGGAACGGACACTTTGGAAGAGAAGGCTCAAAGTGTGCACGCTGTTCGCTGATGATTTTCTTCAGTTCCACTTCACGTATGCCCCTTGGATTCAGCGAGTCTAATAAACCATCGATTTCCTCTTGCGACTGATAGAAGGACCATCTAGGCAGCCCCGATGCTCTTAAAGACGTCAACTCTTGTAGCAAGCTGGTATCTATGTCACTTTTTCCACCCGGTGTGCTCATACTCGAGGCAGTACTCACCATAGAACTGTTGTTGACACTCAATCTTTTCTCTTGTTCTTCAACTATGGACGCAGTTTGAGACATTGGGATTAGTGGAGGGGGCTTAGGAATGACTGGGGTGGCCTCGGTGGGTGTGTCCTTTGTGAGGTCAATGACCACGCCCCCTTGAGATGATGACAGCCCAGATGAGGTGGAGGGGGTGGTTCGTTGAAACGAGGAATTAGGCTGGGGTTCCACCATAATTACCTCCGATGACAGTGATACAACCTTTTCAACTTTCTTCGGTGGTACCTGTAGCACTACATCGGCATTCTCCTCCTGTGGCTGACCTTCGACCTTTTCGGCTTGCAAGAAAGATGGAGAGAAATCACCCGAGTCTTCAACAAATAGTCCAGGCAGGTTGGGAAATACCCAGTACTTTCGGTGGTAGCGATCGACTCCGAGTGGCTTCAGATTCACGGCAGATATCGCTTCGGTGAACTGTTCATTCAATTCGAAAATATCCTGCTCCAGTTTTGCTTTTCGCTCCTCCTCATCTCTAGCCTCTTCCTCTTTCTTGCTAGTCTCCTCTTCTTTGTCCTTACTTGGAGGATGGTCTGGTGAGCTATCTTTCGCTTTCTCTTTGGAATCACTCGCTACTGGATCCTTACCAGCAGCTGGTTGAGGTGTTATTCCAGATGATGATGATGGTGGTGGTGGTGGCTTGGTTTCAGGCTCAGTCTTGGGCTCTGCAGTGGAGTTCCCAGTATCACTCAACTTTGAAGCTTCTATATTTTCTTTGCTAGCTCCAGTATCACCAGCATCTCTATAAAAAACGAATGGGATAGGAATTAAATTTGTCGTAATAATAATATTATAATTATTATAATCAATGTGTTATGTATGCACTGGCTTACCCCGGTTTCAATTCTTTCTTCTCGTTTTCCTGTTTCTTTTTCAGCCGTGCTTTCTCTTCCTTTTTCTCCTTGATAATGGCCGCCTTCTCTTCCTTCTTTCTCTTCTCTTCTGTGGCCTGAATCTCTCTTATCTGCCTTCTTGCCTTTTTGGCTCGAGCGAAAGCCTCATCGATAAACTCTCGCGAAACCGAATAAGACAGCAGCTGAGAACAGAGTGTGGATAGTATCTCAAGTTTGTCTGAAGCGGGCAAACTGTACACAGAAGAGTGGGCTAACGAGCTAATTATGTCAGGGTGCTTCAATCGAAGGGCAACCGCGGGATCATCGGCATCCGAGTACCCCCCTCTGCGTGCATGCCGGAACCAACTTCTATCTCCAGAGTCAGCATATCCACCACTGGATAGAAGGTGTAGGCGAAGGACCTCCGTACAAGTGTAAGGATCAAGCACTAGTTTATCTATATCGACAGACTGAGTGCAGTGCGACCACTTGGAGTAGTGCGATGCCGAAGAAATGACACTTTTCATTTGTACGCTGAGTGGCTGACTCTCTTCTCCCTCCTCTCCTTCCTCATGCTGATGGTTGTGGTCATCTTGGACCTCCATATTGTTGTCAGTAGCAGCTAGCTCAGAAGTCTCCATCTTTTTGTCTTCTTCATCCTTGGTAGCCATCATGGCCTTGCTTTCCTCGCTAGCATCCAGGGGTGGTGATTTGCTGTCTGTTTTGTTGCTTGTTCCTGCCTCGTCAGCAGAAGTAGTGCTGGTCATAGCTGCTTCCTTTGATGTTTCGGCGATTGGCTCTGATTGCAGGGGCGAGGTGCTGGCAGAGTCCCTCTTGCACTTTTTGATGTCGACGATGGATTCATGCTCCTCCTCCATAGTGGCAAAGATGGCCTATATAGAAATCACAGTATGTATAATTAAGTCACTATTCACAGCATTTGCCAAGTTTGATTCAATAGAGGCACAACATATCTCTAACATAATATTACGCTCACAGATACATGTTATGAGCAAGGTACTAAGCAAAACCATGCAACCCTAAGTTGTAACTAAAGTATATGCTTGCTCATATATACATACCTGGAGGAGAAACTTGATGATGTCATAGAGAAGGCTATCGGTTTCTTCATAAGCCAGGGCATACTCAATCTTATCTACAGGGAGGGAGAGAGGGAGGAGGATGAAACGATAGCTACAATAATATATTATTATGAGTAACTTATCAAAGACCTGATGGGATACTAGTAATACAATATACCACTGGTCACAGTTTATGATAAGCACAGGGATGCAGCCACATGTAAACTAGGCCCATATCATGTGAAAGTTTGGTTTATTGCAGAGAAGATCAACCACCAAGTTATTACTGCATATACAATATTGCTGTTTTTTTTTAGAAGTATGGTGTACAATATTCATGATTATAGAAAACTTACCAATGGTGATTCCTCCCCTGATGACCTCCTTGATGTCAAAGAGAGGACCAAAGGTGTTGAGGAACTCGAGCACCATCACTGCACTACTAAACTGCTCATGAGGAACAACACTGCTGACTGGAGTGGGCTCTGGCAGAGGCTGTGGGCGATGAGTGAGGAGAGAGAGAGGGGGGGGGGGGGAAGGGAGAAAAGAGGGATGAATAAAAGGTGCGTGGATGAGGGGGAGGAGGGGTGGAGAGATTACAACCTCCATCAAGTTATTGATATGCATCTTGAAGTTTCATAACGGCCTTTTTATGGTTTGCTATACAAATGGAGCAAATTAAGAGGAAAGCTTCATCTCTATTGCTGCTTGAAGGAATTATTATTGTAAACAAAAGCATCCCCCTGGCTGTAAACTCAATGCTATTTCCTGGTATCAGATAGGGCTTGGCATCTATCCACCATCTAAACCTTAAACCAGATATTATGTGTACGTGCATATTCATGCAATACACAGTATCATCTTACCTTGCTGTTGTCACAGAGCAGGTCTTCCCTTGGCTTCATCAACTCCTTCTGTCTCAATTTCTCAAGCCTTCTCTGTTCTTGCAGCTCTCGCAGCTTCTTTAATCTCTCCTCCTTCCTCTTAAGCTTCTCGGCTTCTCGTTGAGCAATCTTTCTCTGTCTCTCCTCTTCCTGCAGTCGCCTCATGATGGCTAGTTCCTCTTCGGTAAGTGACCGTTTCTCTTGTACGACCAAGTTCTTCTTCAGGTCCATCTGTTTGAACTTCTTGGCTTTATTGAGCACCTTGAGAGCTTCCAATTTGCTACGTGGTGTGCGGGGGGACTTGGGTGATTTTGGCGTCTTTGCAGGGGCAGCTTGGGCTGCCTTCTCGGGTGAACCCCCGCTCATTTTTGGGAAAATTACAGGAGCCTTGGGGGATTTTGGAGTCTTGGAAGTTGATTTTCTCCTTCTTGGAGACTTGGGAGTAGCCGTGCTTGACTTTTTGGTGGACTTTGCCCCCCGACCAGAAGGTGTCTTTGGAGCTTTGGGTGATTTTCGAGGCTTTCTCCCACTTGAGGGAGCTGATTTTCTTCTCCGCTTGGAAGCAGAAGTCTCGAGAGAGGTGGGACGAGCTTTCTTTGGGGAAGCTCCAGAGCTGGTAGCGTTGGTTGTTGCTGAGGAGCTAGCTGGAGTCATGAATGAGTCGAGGCTGGCTTGAGAGTAGGAGCGTTTGCGACTGGATTTAGTCGAGGAAGGGGTTGGCAGAGCTGTGAGGTCAACTGTGCATATACCAAGACCAAACTTCTTCACATACTCCTCCTACACAAAAAGAAAGATTGAAGTTAAATGACTCATAACGTATTGCAGTGTTAATTTCGAGAAGGGGAAAACACCTACAGCCAAAATTCAAGGGAAGCAATCCATACTACATGTAATTGTTAAAATGCCCCAATCAGGGTCTCACCGAAATAAATCTTATAATACCATGCAATCTTTCCTGAAGAAATATCTAAGTAATGTATACGATTGTGATTTTATACAGAAAGCAACAAAGGTGAGATATGCAAATCAAGCATACGTAGCTACAACGTACAAGTTAGGTGGCGCATGCGACGCACATCAGTGTATAAGGAAGTAAAACAGTGAATTACAAAACATGTGTCACTGGTATCCAAACACTGGAGTAGTACTATTGTTCCCTGTCCGTGCAGTGGAGGGGGGCAGGATGCTTCACGAGTAATGGGACAACACAGGTGTAACAAGATTAGTCACTAATGCTTAACTACCACCCAAGAGAGAGAGATTCAATACTCTAAGAGTATATTATTCAAGGAGTTATCGATCACTGGCTTTTCTATGATGTATAAACAGCGATTTTGGGCTCAACCGCCAAATTTAATTCCCGCCAATATTTCCGGCTATACGGTATGTAGTTACCTTGACAGTGAATGGATGTTTCTCGCTGATACGATGAAGGGCATTTCTGAGAAAAATCTTCACCTTCTTTGGTGTGAGTACGCCTCGACCTCGCGTGATCTGCGACGGCTTGACCACAATCTTATTCTCTGGATCGCTAATATCCTCCACCATGTATCGGTAATCGTTAGGGTCCAGGTCAATCTCAGGGGACAGTGGAGCTGAGGGGGTCTTTGGTGTCCGAAATTTCCCATCTGACCCCTTAACAGGTGCAGCTGCTCCCAAATTGTCGCTCGTGCTCGTGTTATGACTAGACTCTGGTAAACCGTTTTGCTGTGGGGTTGGTGCACTAGAAGAAGCTTCACTTTTACTCAGTGCGGCGAGTGGATCTTCGGAACAGCAAAGGGAAGAGGAGGTCGAGGAGGAATCTTTGACGTGAGCGAGGGGCAAGAGGGGTGGCGGAGATTTGGGAATTTTGGTAATCACGGGTAATTTGTGCGGTGATTTCAAGGGGCTCTGGGGGTGAAGCGGCGATGTAGCAACCATTGATGCAAAATAATTTGAATTAATCTTGGTCGGGCTTAATGCTTGGAGAGGGGGAGAGTGAGGGGAGGGGATCGTTTTCAAGGGGCTCGTACTTCTAGTAGGGCTCCCCGAATTGATAGAGTTGCTGTTCCGTACAGGACAGAGGCTGGGAGGGCTGGGGTGTTTCAATTTTGCCAGCAGGGATTGAGGTGACGTTGACGATGATTGCACTTTTGTGGGGCTGCTGGGGGACTTGAGGGGGCTACGGCCGCGGGACCGGGGGGAATGCTCCGAGGGAGGAATCACTTTGACCACTCGCACTGGAGTGATGACTCTGCAAAAAAAATAATGAAATGTAGACTTGACTGATTATCATTCCACAAATCAGAATGTGCTTTAGTGGCTATTACTTATCTACAACAATATACAACTTTTACAATATTGTGCCACCCTCAAGGGTTATATATATTCAGAAACATGTCTAAATCTTTGCTGAGACAGTAATCTAGGGAAAGAAATGATGGAACCTAAAATTACTCAACATCATACTTCTAAAAATTTGGCACAACAATAAAGGTATGCTCTGCATTTGCCCAATATATACAAGCAAATATGCAAGCATTTGGGTGCATTCTACTCACCATCAATTTTTTTAAAGACCTACAGTTAACTAGCTGTACTACACACCTCACATACATATACATAACTTACTCAGCACCAGAAGATGTCTTCTTTCTCATACCCAGCTCCTCTCCTTCGACAAACCTCAGTCGATAAAACGCACACACCTCATCAGCTAGCGTCTTGACATTGGTCCTCCGTACGTGATGAACGAGGGAGAGAGCGGCCTTCTGGAAGCACTCCGGCAGACTGTCCATGACTTTTCGAGCTTCTCTCTCGCTCTGCATGGCCTGAGAGTAGGTTAGGTTCGCCTGGCCCGTCAGTTCGCACGTCCACACCAGGCTGTTACAGAGAAAGTGACGGTTGAAGTATTTCCTATGGTTGTGGGAATAAAGGGAGTAAAAAATTTGTAAAAATATAATGTATAAAAATTATACCACCCCAGTGCAGAGCATCTTCGTACACGTTTCTATGTAGAAGTCTAGGATAACGCGCAATAGTGTCCTAGCATACTTTATGAGCACTGATTTGATACACTGCATGTATATATAGTATCTCTTAAAATCAATTACACTTGCATAACATATATGCAGGGTGTAATAGCATTAGCTTTAAGAAGGAGGGGATGAAGTTGTGACAAATATGCCATGATTTCAAAATTTGGACGATGGGAGGAGGTAAAGCACTTCAAGTTCAATTTTGCTCCTTTCCAAAATATAACATCCGATGTGCACAACTGAAGCGGTTACAGCATGCTAACGGCAACAGGTTTGCACCTATGACGGCTAAAACTAACATGGATGCAAAGAGAATGCACAATCCAGCAACAATAGAGCACATCCTAATTAGAGCCCTCCAACCCCATATGCAATATTCACAAGTAGCACCTTTCAAAAGTTGAAAAAGTAGGCACAAGTCAAATTTCTACCTATCCTGGAGCACTCACTCATAATCCCTGAACACTTCTTTGGTGGCATGACACACAAATACTTCTTCATCTGGCTTTAGGTCGCTCGGCAAGGGCTCCAAGCGAAACGGCTTCTTGTGCAGGAGCGGCATTGCACCTCACATCTCACGTACGTGTGTGTACGCTGGCGCTGGGCCGGGGTCAAACGAGGGGTGAGTCACTTTGAGCGGCTTTTTCTCGAGAAAACGGGTGGCTGGTGGCGCAAAACTCGGAGAATAGGAGAGTTGTAGCGATGAAAAAGCAAACTATCCTCTCAGAAGGCTAAATGGTCCGGTTTGAAGGACGATAGAAATTGAAGTGTTCGGCTGCCTTGCTCCAACTTCCAATCGCTTTTCCCGCCAATTGCACTCTCTCCGTGTCACTCTCCGTATACTCCTTATCACGTGATTTTCCACCTCCTCAACCGGAAGTTAGGAACACAGAAAAGCCAAGAACGGAGAGAGATTTGGGTATAAAAACGGCTTTCCAGCGCTGTGAATTGACTATAAAAAGACTTCAAAATGGCATCAGGGAGCAGTGGTAGCGGCCATGACCTACATTCCTCAGCGATAAACCATCCACTCGTCATGCCGTCTCCATTTCACGAGCCAGGTCCCATGACCCCAAGGACCAGCTGGATGGACGTAAGCATGACGTTTGAACTGCTCTCTTTGGTCACATTGACTATTAAATCTTGTTGCTTGCCTCACTTAAAATATCCTGTATTATCACAATTTGCAAAGCCAGCATTATTTATAGGAATCTGCTTGAAGGAAGTAGATAAATTACATACAAATACATGTAGAGACAGAGTCACAGTGGGGTGGGTTAAATTAGTATAGAAATGTTGCCTAGGAGAGTTAGCTGCTAAAAGTTTAATCACGATTTCACAGGCACAGACCCCTGCCAGCAGTCTGATGCCCCCTCCGTCTGCTCCCCTGTCCCACTCCGCCGCGAGTCACTCCCTCCCTTCCCCCAGCCCGGGTCCCTCCTCTGCCGGCTCATCCTCTTACACCACACCCTCTACCATGAACCCCGCCTCCCCGCAGACACCAATGTCCACGGCAGAGAATGCTGGCATTGTGCCTCAGCTACAGTGAGCTACATAACTAACTTGTCACCTCTCTTTTCTTCGACCTTCCATTTTTCTCCATGAATAGATTAATACCCACCCATCTGTGTATTCTTTCTGCTATATTGATTACCTCTCCTGTCTCTCTCTCCCTCCCTCCCCCCCCCTCCTCATTTGTTAGTGGTTGGTGTGTAAATATTGTTATGTGACTACAAATAATTTGTTATGTCTACGTAGGAACATTGTCTCCACAGTGAACCTCGGCTGCAAACTTGACCTTAAGAAGATTGCTCTACATGCCAGGAATGCTGAATACAATCCAAAGGTATGCGCTATTGTATTGTATTGATCCCTGTTCATGTGATGCTGTTGTGTGTGTGTGTATGAGTGTGTATATGTGGAGTGTGTGTGTGAGGGAGAGGAGAGAGAAAGTGTATGTCTTTTGTGGTCTCATGTTAATTTGTATGTGTGTATATGTCTGTGTATCAGAGTTACAATTTCGATTCACTTCATTGTACTACCACTCATTTCTTTTGATAGCGATTTGCAGCTGTGATCATGAGAATCCGGGATCCCAGAACAACTGCTCTAGTCTTTAGTTCTGGCAAGATGGTGTGTACTGGAGCAAAGAGGTTTGCCGGCAAAATTGCTATACACCAACACTCTCTCCAATAAGTTGTACTCTCCTTCTCTTTCCCTCCCTCCTCCCTCCCCCCTCTCTCTCCCTCTCCTCCTCCTCCCTCAATCGTCCCTCTTTTTACAGTGAGCAACTATCAAAATTAGCTGCTCGAAAGTATGCCAGAATCATTCAGAAGCTGGGTTTTCCCGTAAGTCTCGGTACCCTGCTACACTTCATTCTCTTTACTATCGTCTGTTTTTTGTTAGGCAAAGTTCACTGAATTTAAGGTCCAGAATATGGTTGGCAGTTGTGATGTGAAATTTCCAATTCGTCTCGAAGGTCTTGTACACAAACACTCCCAGTTTTCAAGGTGAGTGAGAAAGTGTGCTATACCAATTCCAGATGGAAATGTGCTTATTCATAATTTTGAAGGTGTAGTCACAATGCTGAAGTATGTATTAATTTTCCTTCTCTATACGTGTAGCTACGAGCCAGAGTTGTTCCCTGGTCTGATCTATCGAATGTTGAAGCCCAGGATTGTGCTGCTCATCTTTGTGTCTGGAAAAGTGGTGCTAACAGGCAAGTACTGTAACCTTGTATAGTGCTAGTGCCAACCATGTAAAGTATATTATACCACAAACCTCCAGACATAATAATAATACCCATAGTATATACGTAGCTCCTTTAATTAATGGAGTGGGGCCTATATATCATTTGACCAGAACACTCCTTGCCTAGTTTGGTGCCTGTCATTTCCATCAGCTGATATCTGCTTGGCAACACAAAATATCAGAGTCAGCATAAATTTAATACTATCCTTTAGATCCTACTTGTAACAAATACTGTGATCTGATTGGTTAAACTGAAGTATCTATCCTTCATAGAAAATCATGTAGGCTCTGTAGAAAATCATGTAAAGCTCTGTAGAAAATCATGTAAATTTTCTTGCCTATGGTTAGGGTTGTTGCTAGGCAGCAGTTTATGTGTCTAGCTTTTGGGCATTGTTGCTAGGATCTAAATATGTTAGACGCTGCTTAGTCAGTTTCTACGTGATTTAGAAGACCTCAGGGCTCAGTAGAACCCTTGCTTCGCTCGGGATTCTACCTAGAGCCCTTCGGTCTTCTAAATCACGTAGAAACCTCCTAAACAATGTCTAACTATTATAGAGAGTCTATTATATTTCTTTTTTCTCGATATTATGTAGGTGCAAAAGAACGCCAAGAGATCATGGACGCTTTCAACAACATCTATCCGATTTTGAAGAAATTTAAAAAGACGTGATAATGATAATGTCGTTTCACTTTCACTCCACATAAACTCAGTCCAGCAGTTGTGGTTGTAATTTTATTGTTGTCATTATTATTACATTGTGCCACCTTCATTGATTCAATTTTTATTTATGCACTCTATCGTGCCAATACCTGGTCACCACAATTATTATTCCACACTTGTATACTATTACAGTTAATTTTGTCATGCACTTTGCATAATATTATATAGCATCTATTGTTATCATCGAAATGTACTGCAGATTGTGCATGGCCTGCAGCTGGGAATTAAGGGGGCAGTCCCAATAATTATAATATAAGGCTAGAGATCATGAATTTATACACATGGTGACCAATTGCAATAATAATGCATTATGTGCTAAAATAGGACACCCAGGTGTTACATATACTATATTTTAGCACAATGTCATAATACATGCAATTGGTCACCATGACTACAATAATTAAAAGTAAAGGGTCTATAATATTCAGTTGTTCCAGTGAATAGCCCAGCTGGCTACATGGATGAGCTGCCTGGGTAGGTAGATGACTGTAGTGTATAGTACCATCACAAACAGCAGGAGGAACACAGTGCCTTGGGTTGAATAGCAATCACAGTGTTATGATCACAAGCTCAGAGTAAGAAATAATATCAGGTACTTTTACAATTAATTCAGTTTATTGAAGGCTCACATGTACACTATATCTCTCCTGTGCCTAGCCAAATAACATAATAATTATTATCGTACATGTACAGTCGAACCTCCAAATAAAAGGACACTTTGGGAACAATAATATAAATTCAGCTGTTTTGTCCCTTATAGAGAGGTTGTCCGCTTCTCGGAGGTTCTCAATGAATAGAAAATGGTAGTTTTTGGGACTCCAAACAGTGTCCCTTATATATAGAGAGGTTTAACACCTTTCTCAGAGGGTCCTTTATTAGAGGTTCAAGTGTATTATACATAATAATATTACGATATGGATGAAAAGGAAAGTTACCGAGACATATCCTTTCCTCTGGCTCCCAGCCTGGCATGTTGAGAGTGGTGATCATCCCGAGGAGAAACACCTTCCTGGCCACCCACTTCTTTACTCTCTCTACTATGGGGACTATGGGGGGTGCAGGCACCACTGGTGTCGGCTGTCTAATATTAAATTTACCATAGATGATAGTACGAACAATTGCAAGAGTAAAATAATAAAGAGAGAAGGAGGGCAATACTGTGATAATACTTGTGAAAAAAATAGTCCCAATCATCCCTCCCCCTGGGCCGAGTCGCCGCAGCTTCGGTGATCCGTATGGAGTGACACTGCAGACATTACCGCAGGCATGCTTCCAGGGATGGGGGGTATTCAAGGGAGGAACCTGGGCGACCCCTAAGCCATATATGCCCAGGACCATGGGCAGTTTTCAGCTGCAGGTGCCAGAGGGGGTACCCCTGACACTGTCTAGCCCCGATAGTCCCTCCCGGAAAATGCTATTTGGTTTCACATTGGAATGTATGATGTAATTAAAAGCTATGAACATCATTAACTCTACACCGCGGCGCGCGCCAAAGTGTATCTCTGCAACGGAAAGAGCTATGGAGCTGGAACAAAAACCAAAATGTAGCTCTTGAGCAGATGAAAGCAGCTACCATGCTCCTAAACATATTAGACTATGCCATATACATACCAAGTTTCTTCAAAGATGCTTACAAAAGTATCTTTGTAACAGTAATAGTTATGGAACTGGAACAAAGACCAAAATTTAGCTCATAATCAACGAAAAATATTGTTCAGATCAGTGGGGGGGGGGGGGGGGGGGGGGGTGCGAACAACTCATGTATATTTGTAATAATTATTATCCCATGGTTGGCATATCAAACATACTAAGTCTTGTTAATAATATCATGTACATATACATGTACATAGCGGAAGATGACAGTGGTAGTATTAAAAAGTAGAGAAACTTGTGACTCGATCAGAAATTAAAAATTAATGTCCATAATATATGCAGTCTATTAGTGTTTAGTTCATTAGAAGAAGAGAGAGACGAGATGGGAGACATGACCAGGCAAGTAAACGATAGTGGTATAGAGAAACATCAGCAGTAAGATAACTAGGATGGTATCTGACGCATTCACCAGTCAAGGAATTATTAACAGGAAGAGCAACAGAAAGACACACAGATTAATACATGGACAACTTTAGGTAAAACTACACCATACCAAAATAATATACCGGTAATAGTAAGAATCACATAATTAATGTCATCTTATCCTACCTCTTTCTGATAGAAAATTCATCCATTATGCGTAACAGCTGTCTCTCAACAGCAACTCTCTTATTATTAAAGCCAAGTTAATGTTTCTCGTCCTCTCTTATTTATAATATGAGAAAAGGGTGAGGCATACGGATAATAAAGCTATGCTTGTATACAGGCAGTACCGTGTCATTATACTGGCCACAGAATGAAAATTAAGTCAATCAAAAGTTTGGCACTCAATTGGCCAAAACAATACTACATACTGGCATACAATCTGACAATAGGTCAGTGAACAATGCTGGGTGGATACAGATAGCCCTCCTTTCCGTTGGCTCCAACATATTTAGTGAAGTGTACAGCTCAAACTGTACCTTCTTACGGGAAAACCATCCTGGTAGTACGTCCATACTGCTCCACAATAAGCCTTCTTCGTTCAAGGCGGTGGTATGATTATTTTTGCTGAGTGCAGCAAAATAACTATTTATCTTGTAGCCACGCCCCTAGGATGTTAATTTCCATTCCTCATTCTGGTTCCACTCGTCTCAGTTACATTCCTAGGCCGACCTCTAGCGCACGTGAATCATCTTCAGCACCGTGTATACGAGTTTGTTTTGCTAGTTTCTTGAGATCCAGAGTCCTCATCCTTACAAAGATGAGTTCCATTGGAACTGGGGTAAGCTTTTCTAGGTCTAAAATTTACCGAAGCATTGTAAATGGTACTGGATTGACCGAAATCTGATTCCACGATCCGAAATCGTTGTACTTTCTCCCCCCAGTACGACCTCTCAGCCGCTCAGTTCTCACCAGATGGCAGAGTTTTTCAAATTGAGTATGCCATGAAGGCGGTGGAAAACAGCAGGTGCGTTTTTGTATATTTTAATTATGCCACGTTGGTTTGGTAAGGGGTCGTCAAACACTCTATCTATGCATGCAGCACTGCTATAGCCATCCGTGGTAAAGACGGTGTGGTGCTTGGAGTGGAGAAGCTGATAACATCTAAACTTCATGAACCGACTTCCAATAAGAGAATCTTTACCATCGACAAACACATTGGAGTGGTAAGCCAATATTATTCTCCCTTTGCCAGTATACTTCAGTCGATTATAGTCTCGTGACCCAGCCCCCTAAAACGCACGCGAAAAAGGGATCTGGTAACATTGTGTACAACGAGTTGTCGCAGCGGAATGCAATAATTGCGTACTTGCGGTTTCGCGTTTTATATTCGAAAACTAGTCTAGTTTTTGCTGCCCAAAACGACCTGTTTTACGATCGCTATCGTTTCTACGATGGTTTCGTTGCCTCTATCACTCACCTTTTCGAAGTAAATCTTCAGAGTTCGAGCGATCTCTCGTTTGAATTTGAAACTACTGTCAGCTTTTGCGTCCAAAACTGTTCTATTTTTGCTTGTCATCAGTCCTTCGGATCGTTTTGTCGTCTTTGCCGCACACACTTCTCGAGTAGATCAGTAGATCTTCGGTGCTGGTGGAGCACGAGCTCAAGTTAAAAAGACGCATATGTTTATAATACGCGAATATATAATTATAGCGATTTGATTGCAAATGAAGCGATCTGATTGATCGCGCCACTTTGGACAACTCATTGTACACAATATTACCAGACCCCTTTTCCACGTGCGTTTAGGGGGCTGGGTCACGAGACTAAGTCGACTACTGCATGGTTTGATAGAGTGGTTACTATAATGCTTACTGTCTCTATAGGCTGTTGCTGGTCTGATTGCTGATGCCAGGCAAGTGATAAGAGTTGCAAGGATAGAGGCATCCAACTATCGATTCGTTTACAGTCAGCCAATCCCCTTGAAGGTGAGAAGTAAAATAGTGTGTTACCATCTCACTCTCCCACATTTTTTTTAATCTCTCTCGCCCCCAACCCCCCCTCCCCCTCCCCCTCCCCCCAAACAGACCCTAGTGGATCGAGTATCTGGCTTTCTTCACCAGTACACAGTGTACGGTGGTTACAGACCGTTTGGAGCCAGTATAACGTTTGCCTCGTTTGGTCCTGATGGCCCAGAGCTCTACATGGCCGACCCCTCTGGAGCTTCATGGGTGAGACCTATAGCCTCATTCTCAGGCCCTTTGAGCCCACTTTTTGAGATATTATTACTGTATTCTTAATTGGTTGATTTAGGGCTACTTTGGCTGTGCTATTGGTAAAGCCAAACAAGCTGCCAAGACTGAAATTGAAAAACTCAAGGTAAGTAATGCTTTTGTCGTAGATTGAGAAATACTGACTTGATCAAAATTAATACTGGGTATTCCAAACTCACTCTCTCTCTTTTCAGATGAAAGAGCTGACTTGTAGGGAGATTGTAAAAGAAGTAGCAAGAATGTAAGATCAGTGTTACATAAATCAAAGTCCATCTCCAAGATTTTCCATCACTCCCCCCCCCCCCCTCCCCTTCCCCCCTCTCTCCCTCCTACTGTAGTATCTACGTTGTCCATGATGAGGTCAAGGACAAGAACTTTGAACTGGAGCTCAGCTGGGTAGGAGAAGGTGAGACTAATTTAATTTTGATATCAGACCAGATTGAATCTATTAGTACAATAATAATTATGCCTAGGCTTTGATAGTCTATTACTGTAAGGCCACTACAAATTGCATAGTTGTTTCCCATCCTGGCTGTCGATTCAATAGCATGCGGGCGGGCGGTTAACTTTTATTATTCATTATTCATTATTACCGGATATGGTGTAAACCACAAATGCCGGGCCGCCGGGGGTACATGACTCGAGCTAATCCTGCAATCTTCAGCTGATATAGCGAGCACAGTCTTAGAACTATGAATGAAGCTACTCACGAGTATAGCGATCATCATGCAGAATGAGAACTGCAGTGAGCAAATACTGAATGAGCCATCAACGTCACAAACTCAGCTTGCAACTTGAACGCACATGGAACAGACCGTAAATAATATTGAAAATTTCAATTACGTCATCAATATTTTCGTTTTAATAGAAAATAAGTGCAATAATAGAAAAAGTAGGCGGTAGCTTGAAAGGCATGCGGGTGGTGGACGGGAAACTATGATCCAATTTGTAGTGGCCTAATAGAGTAAGTGATCAATCCTTGGACAACACCAATGCTTGTACACTCTAGCGGGCGTTGGGGGGGGGGGGGGTTGGCTTGGACAAAGGCTTAAGCCTCAACCAGGTAGAGAACAGTTGGCCGAGAAGCTTTGGTCACATCCCCTTAGTCATAATGGATCCATAATTCCCTGGTTACCCTACATATACACCACTTGCGGTTTCTCGTATATTATTATTCAAGGCTCACCCTGACTTATGACTATTCCCACCCTTGCAGTGACTGATGGTCTGCATCAAGCAGTTCCTGCTGATGTTAAGCAAGCAGCAGAGCAGTTTGCAAAAGACTCACTGAAAGAATCAGACTCAGAGGACGAGTAGGAACAAGTACCACAAATTTCTATAGCATATTAAATACAATAGGCCACAACATATAATATCATGTAAGGTGGCATAATAATTTTAAAGATGGCCAGATCAATTTCTGGTTGGACTAATTAAATTATTACATTGTTGTTATTGTAATATTATGCTGTCAGGAATACATAATAATACATAGAATCTAGTGGTATGATAAAGTAAGAGCATGTGTGTGATTGTGATAGATAAAGTCAATGATCTATACATGGCTACATATAATATATTATTACCAATCAATAATAATGTTGTCATTGCTAACTTTGCTAACTGTACTGCATGACATTGTGTGTTCTTTTATGTCACTATTCTCACTATTTATATTTTCTATTCCACATAACGGCTTCCCAATAATGTTCAGTTTAATCATGCTTTCTCTTTGTTTTCTTGCAATCATTAATCTCTCCCATCCTGATGGACTAAAGAGATTTTCCTTTTTGGACTTGATTTTAGCTTGAATCCTGTTTATTCAAACAGTGTCTAAACATCCTTCTATATTAATTTTAAATCTATACATGCATTTCACTTACACAAGTTTCAATTCTGTTAGTTGGTCAGCTGATGTTATTAATTCACTTAAGTGTGGTATGCTATCATCAGAAAGACCATTGGAATCGAGACTATAGTAGCACAATGTCATAGTAATGAATGAATGTAATGTAATAATAATTGTAATGATTACTTGAGTTCGTGAAGATTTTTGCAGTACTGCAGCAAATTTTGAATTAGTTTCCTTGCAGCAGCATTTCCAATTGAATTTTGGCAAATACTATATATAGTAACCATGCATTGTATGTGTATCAGTGTATAAGTATAGTTACTAATGTGGCTGCAATTGCAATATTATATACTCACTCTAAATCAGCAAGGTTTGGAGTGTATTGAAGTCTTTCTGCCAAAATTTTTGCCAGTCGTGAATGAAGATTACACCATCCGAGGCTATAGAATACAGATTTTACAATAATATTATTATGGTATTGCTAACTATAAGCCGATACTCACTCAAGAGTCTTAAGAGTTTCCCAGCGTATGTTTCTGAATGCATCGTTCACTTCAGATAGTCCAATGTTAATCCATGAAATTCTAAACAATTAAACAGTACAGTTTATAAATTATTTCTAACACTATATTGAGCCACATCCTTTTTTTTCATTATAGACTGTAGAGCAAGTTATCATGACAGTGCAAATAACATACCCCATTCATGTGTGTACAGTGGAACCTGTCTGAAACGGTCACCATTGGGCCAAATATCTGTGGCTGCAATATGCAAAACATAGGGGGTGTGGCTTGTAGGAGAAGTGAGGCCTAAGTGGTTGCAAACGTAACTGTGGGCTGCAATGAGTGTCAAGTGCTAGGAATGCCTGCAAGCGGGAATGCTGCGGGATTAGCAGGTGGTCTAACAAACCCAGAGTATTAAACCCACAAGTTGTCAACCAAGTGGGGTTTCCCTGGGGGCTGTCCTACAGTGGCCACTATAGGCAGGCTAATTTTGGTTAACTGGCTGGTATACACAATAGGCTGGTGGCCGTCTTATCCAGGTTGCATTCCATAGTAAATGCATTGTGGCTGTTTGGGACCTACAGGATGTGGCTGTATTAAGGAGGTGACTGCTCTATCCAGGTGACCCCTAAGGCAAGTTCCACTGTACCACAAAAGGACCCACAGTTGAGATAGAATAAACCACAGAATGTGATGCTATACTGTGCCCTATACAAGCATGTAATCAGGTGTCATTGTTGAACTCACTTGAGGGTCTCAATACTAGTGCATTTGTTGAGACCAGTTACTGTGGAATTTTGCAAAAGTTCATGATCTCCAATAATTCTGTGGATAACGTAAAAGCATTATACACATATTAATTATAGTGGTGTAATAAACTCACTCTAAGCGAATCAGCTTATCCATAGTGATGCCTGGAGAGCCAAGAGCGTCTAAAACTGATTTTACTGCTTGTCCATAGCTAACAAAAAATAAATTATTTAATATTGTGTACAATATGATTCTATATTCTAAGACTTACGAAATTTCCAGTGATAGAGGATAATCACTAACATCCCTCAACAACTGTATAGTACGGTCTACACTAGGAAATGAACAGTCCTTAAGGTGCAAATGTAGAGTACGGGTGATATTGACTTTCTTCAACACGTATGTGAAGGGAGTCAAATCTAGAGGTTGAACAGCTTTGTTATCGAAAGTGAAATGGCTACTGTACTGCTGGAACACATGAGTACACATTGGTGTGTGCTGAGATTCATATGCACACTGCATATGGAAAGTTGTATGGTTGGATGAATCGATGATATCCTTGACCAACATCTGCATTGTGGGGCTTGTATAGTCGATCATTCCACATAAGAAAGTCCACATTGTTTCAAGATGCTGTTTATCACCATGACTCCTGACAGTTTCGGCTTTTTGGGCATCATCAAATCTGGAAATATGGACAGCTGCTAGATATTCCTGAAGTGTCAAATGAAGAAATGTGTATGATTCACCAATACCAGACATCACAAAGTAGCAATCGATCACAAGTAAATCCAGATCACCATGATTTATGTTCAGTGATATCGATAATCCAATCTCATTAAGTTCTGTCAGCGTAAACACCTGTTTTGATGCAATAGTGGCATGAAAAGCTAGTTCACATACTTTATAAAATATGTCTGAATAAGGAGATGGAAGATCTTCAAAGGAAGATAGTTGTTTGGGAATATATGCTAATTTCTTTTTCTTATGAAACGAACGATAAAGGATAGAGAGTATAAATTGCTTAAAAAAGCTACTCTTTGTGGTTGGTAGAGCATAACATCCAGATCTATGATAATGTACGACCATTGCACAGTGAAGGGGTAGATAGCATAAGTTTATTAAGGATTGATGTTCTTCTAAATGTTTCACTAGTATTTGAGCCTTTTCAGTATCGCTGATGCAGCATTTTATGAATTCAGCAATCTCCTTATTTCGGAAACCTTTGACTTCAATCCATTTTGCCGCAATATTACGAAATTCATAAGTAGCAATTGGGCGTGAAGATACCATCACAGTGGATTTTAATAAACATTGTTTAAAAATAATCTTTGAGATAAGATTTGTTTCACTTCTTCCTGGGGGGTATTCATCAAATCCATCGAAAATTAGAATTACATTCTCTCCAGAGTCACGTTCAACGTGCACTGATAAAAAGTCAATATCTTCTTGCGAAAGGGCACTACAGGCAGTGCGGAAAAGATCTTGCAAAGAAATGTTTTCTTTTCCACTAAGCTGTCGCAGATGTACAAGGACTACCAATTTTTGGTCAAAGGTCCTATTAGCTAAATCACACGCAATCTTTATTAATAAAGTAGTTTTACCACAACCAGGTCTTCCCTCAAATAAAATTAGAGAGCCATATTCTACATCCTTCAGAATACTGTCCAAAGTGACTGTTGCTGTCCTTCCATGGCCAAGAATTTCGTCAGACATGTTGCCCTTAATGGTTTTAAGATCAAGATGAAGACTTTCAGTTTCCATTTGAACTAAAGCAAGTTCAACAAATGGTATAGGCCGATGTGGTGGCCACATACCTATTGACAATTTCAAGTATGATTTATGCAGTGTTTGAGTTAAATATTCAAGATGGTCAATGGTACTTTTTGGGGTTGAAGGTGTAGTAACATGGGGTGATGATGACAGCTTTTGACGCTTTGTTGGAGGAATTAGATCCAAATTTGAAGTTACTATATTATTATGTATGCATAGAGTGGAAAAAAAAACAATCATGTCAAGCCTATCTAGACCATGCATGAAATATCATACACATACCAATAGAATGTTCGTCGGCAATTGTTTCTGCTAAAGCACGATCGTGGCACTCGATTGCCAGAACGAGTCTACGCCATGAAGGATGTCCATGTCTCTTGCAATCATAGTTTCGTTTCAGCCAAGTTAGTATTGTTTGAGTCCATGCATCATCACAGCGTCGGTAATCATGTCGAATGGCATCTAAGCGATGAGCGTTAATACCGAGGCCAATTCCAATTTGATAATACTTGTCACACAAAGTATGGACAGCTTTTTGTATATCACTTATGTCCTGTTCAGCTAAAATAAAATTCAACATTGATATGACTACGAAAATTACTTAAAATTAAGCACTTACTTAGTAATGTGTCATCAACATTCTTGAAATCTGAAAATGAAGAAGTATAGACTGAAATGTAGTCATATGGTGGGTATTCTTTATTGGGTGCTAACAGGCTTCTATCTACCGAGGGAGGCAGGAGGGAACAGCCGAGCTTCTCCTCCAAAAAGTTTGTCATTGATACATATTATTACATAAATCGAAGCCATTAAGTTCCCAAAATGCAGGCATGTATCAAACAGGAGCAGAACTTGAATTATTTTAGCTAAGTCTCAAAATGCCTCAGTTTTCGCGCTTGCACAGGTGGGGGCATGCATATATCTCCCTCCCACACCCACCCCCTATTAATTATGGCTTCCTCCCAACTTTAGAATCCTAGTCTTAGACTAGTGAGTTCAGTGGGCTGGCAGATTTGAATGTACACGCACTTATCAGCCATGCCCAGTTTTAATTTACCGTGTGGGCAAACATGTTTGCAGCTTCAATTTGTAGGCAGTCAGCACTTATAGTATGACACAACTAATCCCTATTAGGTGTACGTTGTCTTGTACTATTGCTCCCTCTTGTCATTGGCCTACCCTATGATCACCCATACGTATACCCCTCTGATAGCTGTCAATTTGCCTTGCCTGCAAAAACTCAGTTGCTAGGTGATGGCCAACAACCTATATTATGTATATAGCTAATCAAAATTTAATATTATGGCTCTGGGCCAATAATGGTGAATCCTAAAAAGGCAGCCATAATATGCATAACAATTATGCACAATGACACTAAAAGGGGAGTTTCCCAGGGTTTTCTCCCGTCTGGGATATCACAAGGTTAACAACAACAACATCTGCTGTATCATGGATCCAATTACATTCATTGTTGAATTTTATCAATAATATTAATAACTCAGGTAGCTTCTATATTATCGTTGCGGCAAAGTACAATACCATGATTAGCTATTAGGGTGGATAATATCACCTCATCCCGCCCCATAATAATTATGCTACACACTAATGGCTGGTGTGGGCCTGGCAATAATATATTATACCAGTACTTACAGTACATGATGCAATGCCTTTAATGCATAATAAACAAGTATAAAAAACAATTGAATAAAATTGAAGGATGAAGTAGGGATGGCAGTGCCAAAAATACACAAACAAGATTTGTAGGGATAACGTATCACATCCACTATACATCCCTACACTTGCTTTTCTCAATAATTAATATCATACACTTCTGATTCAGTGTGTAAAGTGTCGCTATATGATCCATGGGTATACAGTATTGATTTTCCATTCCTGCATGCATGTGCCCCATATATTTATGTGTGTGCACGGTTATATACTTAAAAAGCAAGCGTAGGGATGTATAGTGGATGTGATACGTTATCCCTACAAATTTTGTTTGTGTATTATTGGGCATAAATTTATTATCTCAAATTGATAATTATGAATTTGAATCTTGTGAGTCACGTATGCAGGGGAGTTTCCCAGGTTTTCTCCCCACTGGCCCCATGGGATAAGTACATGCAAGGTAAACAATAACACCTGCGCATGCTATATCAAAGACATTCCATAAATTCGCTGTTTATGAAGACTGTCAATTGTAGCTACTACATCCTTAGTAATGTAGTACAATGCCAAGATCAGTGAGCTCGAGGGTATCACCGTGACACGGTTGCATGACCTCATTCCTACTTAGCTAGTCTACTTCCAGCCAAATTATTAATAACTTTTCAATGGGACATTTAAAGGGCTGGAGTGGGCCCAATTGCAATCCGGCGCGAGTAAGACTCTTAGAGGTATTATAGGCGAGCCATAAATAACCAATAATTGTGGGTTTCGTATTAGTAGCGATTCCGGACGATCGACCTATGCGCATAAAATCAGTTATAACTTTGCAACGGAGGGGATTCATTGACGACAAAAAAAAAAAAAAAAAAAAACCACAGGAAATTATCTTTCATTTAAGCCTCGAAACAAGCGAATCGGTTGTACAATTATGTACTCCTTGCGGCGCATTTAATTTCTAGCTCTATGGAATTTGTATGGGAAAACAATATTCGGCGCGTAACTCAGGCATACATCAACCGTCCAACAACAACAAAAACCACGTATCGCTGAATAGCCCTCACCGTGTGGAAGCTATTGATACCTTAACCATAGATATTGCTATTGCCCCAGTCCAGTTTGCGCCATCAAGCCGAAAATTTAGGCGTCCGGAATCGCTAGTAGTAGTATTTAGGTTAAAGCACCCAAACCTTCTTAGGAATCGTGATGATTTATATAACATTAGCTAGTGAGCTGGACGACTGGCTCGCGTACTCGTCACTGATATAATCCTTGAATGTCGCCACTATCATCAGCCCGCCGCTACATATCGGGGTATATAGTCTCGATCGGCATTTAATTAGCTAATACCTATTTTTCATGATCATATTAAGATTTACGTACCTTCTTCTGCAGGCTCCATATCTCGGCCAGATGCCATTGACACTACCACGACTGATTCAAAATAAGTATTAAAACTACACGTATCATATCACCAGAATGATGCTAATAAACCTTCGTTTAGGCGGCATTAATTCCACCCGCCAATTCTCTGGATTTTGGCGCTCGAGCGCGCATTTAACGCGCGCTCGATTGATATTGAAGTGTGCGCGTATTCCTCCCGCCCTGTTCGATATGCGCATGCGCAATTTAGGATCACCGTTAGTCGAGTCATAGCAGTATACAGAAATAGACTTGATCATAATGATATCATAGTAGACTTGGAGATAAAACTGATTGTTTTTGTCATGAAAGTCATACACAGTAACGTGAATAGCATCAGTTTGCAGTACATGATTAGCTGGTTCTTCCTCCGAATGTTGATGCCCACAAGCTACTCAACGTCCCAAAGAACCCTTGGTTCTCCTCCGTGGGAGGGGCTGGTTGGCCCTGTCCCATTCCAGTTCCAGCTCCGGCAGTTGAAGCCACACCCCCTCCAGCCGAGGAAGCCACGCCCCTTCCACCAGTCTCATCAATGGAGCCCAACAGTCTCACACTGTCCGTAGCATTCAGCTGCACACTAGAAGCACCAGATGATGCCACATTAGCGGCAAACTCCATGTATGTGCTCTCGTAGTCCAAATGTCTGAGTCTGTCTCGGTGTATCTCTCTCTCGGCTAGAGCTTGGTTGCTGGGGAAGGGTGGTTGATGGGCATGGTCGTGGGAGGAGCCTAAGAGCAGCTGTCGTTTCATCTGCTCCTCTTCAAAAAGCTTTGTTTCTTGTTCGCTTGGTTCCAAGTGTTCCCACTCTGTCTCGAACTTTTCGATTTTGACTAAGCTGTCCATTTCAGAGGAATCCTCTTTATTCAAACAGCTGCCGCCATCACCAGGGGGATAATTAATAGGGTCTTCCCACTCACTGCTATCATCCGAGTCACTCTCGTCATCCATGCTCTCCATTGCATCATCGTAGTCTTCACGGTCACTGAGAGTCAGCTGATCAGCAGTGTAGGAGATGTTGGGTGGTGCGTTGTCGTCCCAGTCATGTGACTGCTGTAATGCTGACAAGGCTCTGCCCTTGTTACGATAGCGAGTCAACTCGGGATGGCACTCAAACGCTCCAGACCTGGGAAATAAATTTTAATAAATCTCTATTTCTCTCTCTCTCTCTCCCTCTCTCCATCCCCTACTCCTCACTCGTATGCATAAGCGTGTGTACATGATACTACTTTCGTCCTCACCTTCCGAGTAATGTGTGTGTGACAAGACCAAGTAGATTTTGCAGGGTGTGGCCAGGAGTGAGCGCTGATAGAGGCACATTCTAGATACGAAAATATACTAAAATTAATACACACATAGACTATTGGTAATCAGTACAACCAATAACAAGAGGAGGTCGACTAGATACCTGAGAAAAGCAGAGGTAGAGGATGTTGTCGTCCAGTTTTGCGACGGAGTCCAGAAATACTCTCCTCCTCTGACCAGGCCTGCCATATGTGCTACAAACACAATACAATAATTAGTATTGAGAAAATTGCTTAGCTGCCTATGAATTAGTGGAAAATTTCACGGAATTGGTTGTTAATCTCATAAAGAAAATGCAAACTTTTGCACCATGTAAAAAATTTCCCACTTATAAGATACATGATGGGTGAGTATCATCATGGTACACATCATGATACAGGGTGCGTATCATCTTGCTATTAGTTATCCACCAGCTCTAGTACCTTATGGCATCCCTCCTGGCGATTGGGTAAGGGAGAGGCTGGTCCAGCACATCAGCAATGAGCTCCACCAGTTGAGCCGCGAAGAGGAGGGCAGCTGGAGTGGAGAAGAAGGGGTCCTCACCAGGCGGAACATCACCAAGAGAGGGGGCAGCTGCACAGGTGGGAGAACAACATGCAACAATGTCAAGTTGATAAGGGGGACTCCTGTCATTAGGGCACTACTAAATATTGGTACCCACCTGTTCCCTGTTGAGAGTATGCTCTTCTCCTGTTAGTAGCTGCAGAGATAGATAAAGGAAATCATATTATCACAAAAAGCTCAGCTACAATGCAGAAGGCAGACTCACAGCTACCGAGACATTCAGGCTTCACTTTTCACTCGAGTTAAATTGTATACTACATAAGCAAAGCTACGACAAACTGTTTCACTTATTTCTTTCATGCACATACAAGTGCTGCTTTATGGTAATAAGGACCACTGACTAACACAACAATATTAATACCTACCAGCTTTAGTGTAGGTTGAGTAGTCTCCATTGGCGGGCAGGGAGGCAGTGACAATCCTCATGCTAGGGAAGGAGTGGCGATGGATGCCGCTCAACACCCAGCCACCATCAACATCAAGGGAGGCATCACAGTCTATCTCACCAGCTGCCTCAAAGGCTGGATGGATGGAGGAAAAGACAATGTGAAACAGGTAGGAAGATCTACATGTACATGTACGAGTGTTTCTCAACTGTTCATACCACATTTCAAATACATGTACATTCTACAAACAATAGAGGACATCTGGATGCACCCACTGATTCTGATAATACATGTACACAATGAATGTACCAGTATGCACAGAATATACTCCTCAATGCACACACACCTCTCTCTCCCTCTCCCTCCTTGTCTCTGTCTCTCTCACCTTCTCCATCATCTCTCTCACTGAGGCTCTCTACTTCAATGGGGAACACCATTCTGGACATGTTGTTTACAAACTGTCTCCTAGCAACCTCCAGCTCAGCCCTCTTCCTCAAGCTCTCTGAATTCAGCCTTGACAGTTCTTCTGAAAGCTCAGCTTCTTTCTTACGGAAATTCTTTTGTCGTACTCTCTTGATTCTCTGCTCTCGCTGAAGGTTGCTTCTCTCTAAGATTTTTAGTTCTTCATGTTCTGCATGTTGCAGTCAGTATAATATAATTTTCCTTCATGCTAACTTTTTTTGTCTTGCCTCGTTGTAGTAATACTTTGCTGTCATCATACGCTTGCTTCATCAGATCTACCCGTCTCCTTGCCAGTAGAACACTCCCCTGGGCTTCAGCCAGAATCATCCGCCTCTCGATAAACGTAGAGAGCCTATTAAACATAATACAATCACAGTTTCAAAATCATCTTGAATACTGAACTTCGTGTTACCTCTCCTTTAAGGTTTGATTCTCGTTCTTTAACAGGTCCAGCAGCTGCTGCTTTGCCACAATTCTCCTGTAATAACACAGTCCAGTATCAAAAGCAGCTACACTACAGTATGAATTTACTGGTGAGTACTGAATGGCTACCTTTCCAGAGCCTCCACATCCGTTTCTGTCGGAGAATTTGGCGTTCTTTTGAGTTCTTGGTCGATGATGTGGGGCACTTCTTTTTCCTGACTTGCGGACCAAGCATAAAATTGCTTTGGAGCCTCCTCCAGACTGGGGCCCTCGGGTGGAGGGTGACTGGGAGGGGAATCAGATTCACTCTTTCTCTTTTCCTGTTGCTCCATCATGCCTTGGAGCTTGCAGTGGGCGTCTTCTGGAATTGACGCGTCGATAATATGATCACATGCACATTCAAAGGCTCCACCCACTCGGATCGTGCGGTCGATCGATCGATCGATCGATCGATCGAGTCATGTCATTTGCATGCTGCATGCTATATATAGTGCATGCATGCATAGCGCTAGCGCGAGCGCATGCTGCATGCTGCGTTGACGTCATGACATAAATTATTGACAGCGCAGCATATTCTCCGATCGAGGCCTTGCCGTCTCCTGAAATTGAGCTGATCTTGACTAGACTTGTTGACCTGCGTAAATCTTCACTGAGTTGGAGCATAGGAATACACAACGCCAAGAGTGATAGTTGGAACAGGCTCTACTATTAAAACTCGGCTCAGAATTATATTAAAGTAAGCCAAATTCGAGTAGTTGAAGTTGATCGTTGCCAAATTCTCTAGTATAGTAAAGTGAGCTGCCCAATTTTAATAGGTAACTCTGTAACGTGCATGTACTGGATTGCGTATGCTTGTTGCACATAATTTGTAGACTTATTATACTACCTTGTTTAGCAAATTATGTATTATTATGTAGGGATACATACAAGCATAAGCTAATTATGCCACAAGTGGCCTGCCATGCATGTATCAATAAACCAGAGCTGTACATACACAGTACTAGCCTCGTCCCCAGGCCACTCCCATGGCCACGTTTTTTGCAAGGGCCTGGGGACGAGGCTAACACAGTACCTGATTGGATGGACCAAGCTGTTCATCCAAATTATGTATCCACGAGTGGATTGAGTATTGGAGGCTGAAGGCCATAAAAAAGCCTATCTACTAACTCATGGTATCCCCAATAATTTGCAACTATAATTAGCCTGTGGGAGGGAAATGTTCCCAGCTTGTTCACGGCACAATCAGATCTGTTTTTGTACATGGAGAGCAGTCCGAAGCATACATGATGAGATGAGAATGGGCTCATTTCTAGTTTCATTACCAAAGTGTCATTGTGAAGTCTGGTTAATAGGTGCACATGTGCTTATCACTGTCACTAATAAGGAAGTGCGCCTATTAGATGATGTGCGCTCAGTAGAGAGTGCATGTGACGTTTTGGCCTCTGCCCACTGTCAGCACGTTCGAGCGCTCTAGCACAATCGCTTAACAACAGAAAGGAAGTATATAATATTATGATCGTGCTGAAAACTTTTCATGGCCAATGACCTTTGCCATAATATAGTACTACAAAATTTATTATGAAATTACAATTTTCCCAACTCAGTCTAGTGTCCATATTATCACATTGCCTCAAAAATTTCAAGTCATGATAATAATATGGCTACTCTGAGCAGTCATGATAACAGTAGTCAGATATTAATGATATCCAGATTATAATTGTAGCCAAATATGGCCTTGTATCCAGACCTTGCTGTATTTTCGGTATTCAAGTTTTACGTGAAATATCGGAATATCATAGGCACAAAGTTAACCAAATATGCATGCATTCTGTCGATGTCACATTTTGTGGGCAGTCACATGAATAATATTAATTGCTGAATCATAAGCCACATGTTGCATTGTGTTATCACATACAATACAGTCTTAATGGTTATACCACACTGACTAACTAATAGGGAATGGGGATCTTTTTGCCTCATGGTTAGCTTATTTGCAATAGACACTCGTGGCATTGGGTACACTGTTCATGATGATGTACAGAATCTTAGTTATTTACACAGAGTACGCATCAGTGTGACCTCCCACTGCTCATTGATGACACGTTCATATCACATGTTGTTAGGGCTAGTCCCTTACATACTTAGCTTTAATGTGAATATTATGCATATTGTACATATGTGCATGTACATGTATTTATTTATGCATCAACTGGCATTCCAGAATCACTCCTCTCCCCCACTAGCTCAGCTTCCCCTCTCACATATATGACTTTATTGTACGCTGTGTATTACTTTCCCACCCCAATGGCATCAGGTAACTGGTCCTCCATCTACTTGACTTAAAAATAATGATTCTGCGATTATGAAACACTGATCATTGTTAATTTAGGTGTTCACCACAAGATGTCGGAGCATGTGTCAGAAGAAGCGCTGAATTCTATATTCACAAATATCGATGACTATTGCGTATTGAAGTTGTTGAAATTTGTGGCACATTCGGTCGTCAAATCTGGAGTACTTGAAAGCTGTAGCTGTGTGTTGGATGTGTACAGAAAAATACGAGATTCTCTGAAGGATGAAGATTACCGTGTTGCAGTCTCTTTTTTGAGGCACTTCCTTCAAATTACTGGCTGCCCACAAGCAACAGAATTAAGTGCTCATTGCTGTGAAGAGTTTGATTTGACCACTCGTGCCCCTTATCTATCATCGTATCACCTCTTGCTCCGCTTAGCATATAAAACAGACCGCAATAACAATTACAGTTGTCTCTTAGAGTCCGTTGATCAAAGCAAACTTAGCAAGTCGAAGTACGAGTTATATGATGCAATTTCCACAGTAGAGCTGTTCCAGAGTATGATTTACAAGGGAACCCTGCATCCAGACAACATAAATTCACTGAAACAAGAGCTCGCGGAGATTTTGAAAGGTGGTCAACTTCAACTAGAGCTGAATTTTGTGCAAAATTATAATCAACAAGGTATGTTATTAATTTAGTGACTAAGGTTTGTATCGCTTATTGTGTTCGTCTTCTCCATAGATGAGATGACTCTACTTTATGATTTTGAAGGTATGTGTAGCCAACTACCAACTATTTTCAATGTTGAAAATTTTTGTGGGACCACGGAAATGTTATCCTGCAAAATATTCAGTATGTTAATGGTCAATAACTTATGGGCGTGGCCAACTTTCGTATACGCGATGTAGTAATTAGATCATACCTAGACTTAGATACATAGCCTTATTACTGTAGAAACTCTTCTTGTGTACTGATGCCTTACCTTTGCTTGTTTTTTAGCCATCTCCTCAAGCTAGACGCGAGCTGCATCTTTTTGGTGAGCTACATTTAGAGTTAATAATTAGCACGATCTTTACCGCAGTGATTATGCGCATGCGCTATGAGCTAGCGAACACGTGGCTGACGTATCGCTACATACATACAAACATACATACATACATAAGTACAGCGATTTTCTTGTATAGTACTGATTAGTGTGGGGCTCGCTCAGGCTTGCCCCATGCAGTTATAACTAATCATAATAAGCTATATGGGGGGGGTGGTTATGCAAAATTACCGTATACCGTATTTCTTCTAAAAATTCGGCCCTTCTAATTATTCGGCATCCTTTACCGAATGATTGAAAATAGTCTCTGATTTTCGGCAAAGGTCGTCACGCGTATATGCTATAAGAATGCACACGCAGACAGAATGTTGAATATTAACCTCTAAAAATTCGGTGAAGCTAAAGCAATATTAATATTTTCATGCCGAATTTTTAGAACAAATACGGTAGCTGAGGATTAACTTTTTCACGTGTTTGCAAAATTCTGCTCAAAAACAGATTTTTGTGGATAATTTTTTTGTGGTCGAGTCCTGCATAAACCTCGCCCAGCCATGTACCAGAGTGGCAGCGTTATGCAATGGCGAGACAATGTTTGAGCTTTTGAAGCTAGCTATCATGTCAACAAGACATATGCATGGCTTCACTATACAAATATATGGGAAAACTTCAAAGGGTCGAGTTTTTTTTTCTATACCACTTTCTATATGATAGCAGCATACATACAGTAGACACACAAAATTAATAGCAAAATAGCTAACTTTGATGTGCACCTGATAGTTAGGTTTCAATAATGTATAAACTTCTTAAAAGACATAATAATATTATTGTTTATATTGGTCATGTCCTCTGGTAACTTATTCCATTAGGGCATTAGAGTATTGATATGCTGAAGTTCTTGCCCATGTGATTGTAAGAGAGTTGTTATATATTAGTTAGACACTGTTTAGGAGGTTTCTACGTGATTTAGAAGACCGAAGGGCTCTATGTAGAATCCCGAGCGCAGTGAGGGTTCTACGGAGCTCTGAGGTCTTCTAAATCACGTGAACAAGTTTAGATCATAATAGTAAAACACTGTAATAGCCCGAGGATACAAAGTTGTAGGGGTTCTATCAGACTTGTAGGGGTACTATCACATATAGATACCTGCTAATGACCAATCAGATTGCAGTATTTGTTATAACTATGATCTAATAACAATTATTGATCTGTTTTGGTATGGAGTCCTCTTTGCAGCGATTGGAGCATCTGGAAATTGCGTCATAATTTTGAATAAGTGACAGTTTCATCTGCATTCATCTTATTTTTATACTGTATACAACGAAAAAATTTTCAGACGATCATTTTTCTTATTATAGTCCGTGTCCTAACCTGGAGGACATAAAAGATGCGCTCTTCTACAAGTTCAGAAGGCCCACGGTTGGTCAGAATTGCAGTGCCGTGTGCATAAACAAGGGTAGCCATAGAGATGCATTCTCGAATGAATGGCGCAAAGCGCCGCGTGTTTTGAGAGGCCTGCTCAGCAGGTCACCAAGCCTCGAGCGAAGTGAGAGACGAGGTCTATTCTTCGTCATAGCCTGATGGTAGATTCGACAGAGCGAGGACATCACCACGAGTTCGAGCAGCTGCTATTGACCTGCATCGAGGGGTGTGGTCTACGAAGTAATACTGATAGGTCCAAAGTTCGCGCTGCTGCAGCTAGCTGGCATGCGCACTGTACTAACGATTGACTTTAATACGTACAGTACAGCTAGGGAGATGAGATTTTCTGTGAGCTTTAATACTGTGAATAACTCATGCATATTAACCATTATTCCATGATTGTGGAAGTGAGAGGAACCTGTTCTTTCATGTAGCCATTATTTTTAATATATACACTCACAATAATAATATTTCTAATACTTTTCCAGGTCATTCAATATCAGGTGAATTTGCCATTCGTGTTCCAGTTTCAAGACCACTTGTACTCCATCCGAATTCTGATCAGGAAGTCACTACAGACACAGATACAGACTTAGCTACCATACATGTATATAGTGATGATGGACATACACACAACCAAAGTATACCGTTACGTAAGTTATAGTACTGAGCTTAATAATTAAAATTTATATAATTATATTATTACAGTTCAAGAACCCAAAAATGACGAAAATGGGAGTTGTGTTGAAATGGTCAAGGGAGCCAGGCGTCGACGTCTATGTAAGTGATAAGATGTGTGCACTCTACCATGACATTGTATGACTATAGTAAATTAATATATATATAGCTATAGATGACCAGATGTCAGACCAGTCTAGCGACTCAGAGGCAACTAACAGCCGACGTTCGTGTAAGTGGATATTGATTGCTATAATTATTACTAGGGAAATGTATAACATTGTGGGGCAAGCCACAGTTGTTTATGTTGCACCACACCTGACTGGCTGTACAGCCTATAGTGCAAAGTCAAGTATATCATCGATCTATCTTGGAATAATGAAGCTAGGCCAGTTAGTTGACAGGCCATATCTGGCAACATAGTTACAATCACTCTTCCATGCCCACACTGCTCCTTGCGCTGTTGAACTGACTCCAACTGACGACGAGCTCTGTCTTGCTCTCGCATCCTTTGCAGTCTCGCTGGGTTTACGTTTTGTTCAGCATTCATGGTGATAGCAGTTTCTATACATGTACTAAAGACACAAGTGTAAATTTGCAAGTTGCTGAATTTAGAGCAGCATAAATATGGAATGAATGACTGATGTTGGGCAGGGCGTAACTAAGGAAGGATTGATGTACCATATATATATATCTCTCATTTGTGCAGTTTGTTACCATTTATGTGGGGCTTGCTCAGGCTCGCCCCAAAAATCACATGCCGTAAAAGAAATCATACTAGCTACATGTATGATACACACAAAGTCATGCATGAACTTTCACCAATAATTGATAATGATTCGGGTTAGGCATAGAGAATTTGAGTTCTTTAGCTAAGTACTAGCCTCAACTATGGGCCTGGGTTTGTATGTACACGTTTCTGCAATGTGCCTAGATACACATGTAGGGTATATGACAGGAAGTGTGTGGCATGTACACAGATGTCAATTTAAACCAAAAATATTTGTTGTATATACTGGTAATTGCAGGTTGAAGCGTACCTATAATATACCTAATCCAGTCATGCATGGAAGCCTTGATATGGAGATCATGCTCCATTTTATACACACATACATACACAATGTCATAGTATTGTCTCCATGGTCCAGGAAGCGGGCGATTTCCTGCTGCTGTGTAAATGGAGTGATTCTGATCTCTATGATTGCAGCAATGGTATTTTCATTCTACTATGCAGCGAAATCATCATCGGACCTTAGTCACTTACAACCCATTTATGGATATAGACCTAACCCCTTTATCTACTCTCCATTCAGCTCATCCATCAACCTTTTCTATTACACATCAGTTAGAGGAGTAATTCATGGAGATAGTGCTGGTTATACGTACAACGTCACTTTGTGTTCGACATCGTGTCCACTTGTGACTTCTAAATCGCAGTCATCGGTGGTAGGAGAATGCCCAATGCTTCGTTACTATAATAATTGTTACGTTCGTCTTCTTAATCACAATATCAGGCGCACTGACTCCCAATACTATAGTCGATACATGCTAAAGAACTCAAAAATGACATTAATTATATTTGAACAGTCCCACGTTAAGCCTGTACAACTCTGCATCACCAACGATAATGTTACCTGTGACCAAGTTTTCAGTAGTAACAATAATGCTGGATCTTTGATGGAGTGTCCTCAAGTATTGGACTTTAACCAGACTAATAACTATTCCCAGACATTTACAGCACCTGCAGACAGTTATTATTGTGCTGTGTGGCTTATCGAAGAGGCCAATCATTCAATTAACTACACGATCGAATTGGAAGTCATATCATATCAGTCGCCAACTTCTGGACAGTGTAAAAATTTCAATATCAATGATTTCACTCTAGAGCTGCAGTCTCATCGATTAAAAGTGGTTCCACGATACCAGGATGTATGTATATTTGTACAAAATAATGCTATAAATCAAGGTAGTGCCACTCTGTCGATGAGTGTGACTGCCAGTTGGTTTCAGAATCTTGCGTTTGTATTTGGTATAATAGTAATATTATTATTTATCATCTCAATGATTGTAATAGCAGCTGTTTTCTGTTTTAATTGTTACAAGTATATGAAACGTAAGTAATATTATGACATTGTATATATTATGAACCCTTGACCATCTCCCCAGTAGCTGCATAGTGTATTGGTGCATGTGGTAAAAGGTCGTCAATAGAATGCGTACACATCGATCGATGCTCGCCCCAGAAATTATGGAGATGCCGGCGTCTAAGATCGACTCTCAGCCTTGATAACGATAAGTTTCGATGCCTCAATCACAGAGACGAACTCGACAGTACAGTATTCCTTCCGAACTTCAGGTTGGTCACGCTGCTGCAGTCGCGCGCGGGACAGCCCCTTGTGACAATGCGTGCTATATATAGCGCAAGGCTAGCTTTATTTATCCACGGCATTACGTAAGCCAAGAAAACACGTGAAGTTCAACCAACAGTACTTCTCAGAGAAAGTAGCGCTCAGCTTGTAATGTATTCGCTGGATACACGCGTAAGATACTCTACATATTTACTGATTTTCAAGTCCCAGAAAGGCTCCAGCGAGGCCCTGAATTTTCTCATAATTACCTCATTGATTACACCATAGGTTTCATCATAATTACACCATAATTACCTCATAACCACAGAAAAGTAAATTGCTACTGGGGAGATAATGAACAACTTGGAGACTACGTCCAGAGTCCCTCATGAATACGCCGCCACAAATTCGAACTAGGACACATCGACAAACTGCGCATGCTCCGTATACGCGTACAATATCGGGGCGCGCGGCTTGAGCCGGTTGACCTTCACCTGCCACGTGTTCGACTGAATAGGGAAATCCCCCCGAGTGCGAGCTCGCCAAAGAAAGCGAACCGAGAAAATCGCCATATCTCATCGATAGTCCACGATGTCTTCTACGCTAGGTTCGAATTCTGGGTCCCAACAACCTTTCATGCGCGCTAAACATTTTGAAACAGTTTCACAGGAATTACATCATAAGTTTCATCATAGGTTTCATCATCATTTCATCATCATTTCATCATAATTTCATCATAGCGAGAGCCGAATTCTTTGTTTCTAATTGGGACTCTGGACGTAATGAACAACTTAGAGACTACGTCCAGAGTCCCTCACGAATACGCCGCCACAAATTCGAACTAGGACACATCGACAAACTGCGCATGCTCCGTATACGCGTACAATATTGGGGCGCGCGGCTTGAGCCGGTTGACCTTCACCTGCCATGTGCTCGACTGAATAGGGAAATCCCCCTGCCCTGAAAACGAGCTCGCTAGAGAAAGCGAACTGAGAGAAACGCCAAAAGGATATCATCGGATAGTCCACTATCTCTTCTACGCTAGGTTCGAATTCTGGGTCCCAACAACCTTTCATGAGCGCTAAACATTTTGAAACAGTTTCACAGCAATTACATCATAATTTCATCATAGGTTTCATCATTATTCATCATAATTACCTCATCGCGAGGCCGAATCGATTTGTTAATTGGGACTCTGGACGTAATGAACAACTTAGAGACTACGTCCAGAGTCCCTCACGAATACGCCGCCATAAATTCGAACTAGGACACATCGACAAACTGCGCATGCTCCGTATACGCGTACAATATTGGGGCGCGCGGCTTGAGCCGGTTGACCTTCACCTGCCATGTGCTCGACTGAATAGGGAAATCCCCCTGCCCTGAAAGCGAGCTCGCTAGAGAAAGCGAACTGAGAGAAACGCCAAAAGGATATCATCGGATAGTCCACGATCTCTTCTACGCTAGGTTCGAATTCTGGGTCCCAACAACCTTTCATGAGCGCTAAACATTTTGAAACAGTTTCACAGCAATTACATCATAATTTCATCATAGGTTTCATCATTATTCATCATAATTACCTCATCGCGAGGCCGAATCGATTTGTTAATTGGGACTCTGGACGTAATGAACAACTTAGAGACTACGTCCAGAGTCCCTCATGAATACGCCGCCCAAGGGCTTATAGACCCCAAAGGGGGAGAGGGCATGTAACTGGCACCTGGCAAACTTCAAATCCATAGGCTAAAAATAGTAAATCTACATTATCAGTCCATAGCACTAATGCAGTCCAGACAGCAGCTGTTACTATAATTAGTTACAAACCACTGTCTGATTTGAATTTTGCTAGGTACACTATCATGTATGGTAGTTACATGCCCTCTCCCCCTTTGGGGTCTATAAGCCCTTGGCCGCCATAAATTCGAACTAGGACACATCGACAAACTGCGCATGCTCCGTATACGCGTACAATATCGGGGGCGCGCGGCTTGAGCCGGTTGACCTTCACCTGCCATGTGCGCGACTGAATAGGGAAATCCCCCCAAGTGCGAGCTCGCCAAAGAAAGCGAACCGAGAAAATCGCCATATCTCATCGATAGTCCACGATGTCTTCTACGCTAGGTTCGAATTCTGGGTCCCAACAACCTTTCATGCGCGCTAAACATTTTGAAACAGTTTCACAGGAATTACATCATAAGTTTCATCATAGGTTTCATCATCATTTCATCATAATTTCATCATAGCGAGAGCCGAATTCTTTGTTTCTAATTGGGACTCTGGACGTAATGTTACCTCATAACCACAGAAAAGTAAATTGCTACTGGGGAGATAATGATTAACTTCATTGTTAATAATAGTATTAGATACGCGAAATTAATTTTTATCTCGCGTTTACGCGTGCGCGCAATTGCTATGTGTACAGCTAGAGCTGTCGCGGATCGGACATGGTGGTGTTTGTTGGAATTGCTGTCTTGTGCCTAGGCGCCCTGATAGCTCGCTACCTTCGTGAAAAGAAATGCCAATCCGGTGAGTGTCCACAACCTGAGCCTGGCCCCGACACTCTGAAGATCACCGTGAGCTACTACCCGCCGCCTGGTGCCCTACCGTCTCAGGCCAACGAAATCGGCGAAGGCGTTATTAAAGAATTGCATACAGCTTTTATAAAGAGTATAGTAAGTGTCTATACGTTGATAATGCTAGATCAAGACGTAGACTATTATACCACGATGCAGAACTCAGATGTACAAAAGTGGAGGGTTCAACTGACAGTGCTTGATAGCCATGGTATCTGCTACTCCGGGTATCTGAAGGAGAATTGGACAGGCGATCCAGTATCACTGTGTCCATCCATCGTTGTGACACTTCAAAGCATGTCCATACAAGGAAATTGCTTTCCATGCTGCCATTTTGACTATATTCTGACCACCATAAACAAAAAATTCACAGACGTTCTAAGCCTAAAACACCCTATCGAGACATTGTAAGTTGGCTTGAGCATCTGAAAATGCATGCAATGACATAAAAATTTCCTGTGTATGTTTTAATAGGATATTAACCCTCTCCTGGCTTGATTTAGAATGTTTGGTACCTCGTATACCGTATGGCGGGTAAGTTTCGTGGGGTGCTAATTTTTGTTATTTTCGTGGTTAACTTGGCAGTCACGAAATTTTTCCATCCACGAAAATTAATGCTTACAGTGATATGCGAGTTCATGATGATGGGCGTGGCCACAAACATCGTGGCAGCGCAGCCAACACTTTCCAGTATTAGCAAGCAACAGTAGCCATTGTCATCCAGCTGATAGCGCCTTCAACACTAATATTCTTCTATCTCATGCTATTTATCCATAGCCTTCCCCAGTCTCCCCAATCTTTGTTTGTCCAAGTCTCTGTTAGTAACGAAGAAGATCGTGAAGGCGTGTATCGATTATATTATCGCTTGTGCAGCAGTGCTGCCACGCCCCTGGACTGGTTGCTGTCACGAAATTTAAACCACAAAAAGTAATTTTATGGGCCTTTTTGGACTTTCCATGAAAATTAGCCCCCTCGAAAATTACCCGCCATACGGTAAAAGGTGCATACATATCGCTGAATGAACCCCAACCATACAGGGATTCCACCCAGGACAATCATAAAGATAGCCATATATGGTATCATTACCTCATACATAATCACTTTCTAAATCCTTTATAGTGTCCTCATAGAGCCGTTGAAGAGTACCACTAGTGAATCCCAGACACCACAGCCTTGGCAGCCAAAAAGTACTTCTACTACTTAGTAGCAGAAAATGGACAAAACACACAGTCCTTTTGTATGTGCACATTGGATGAGGTTTGGTAACTGGTATAGCTATTATAGTATTATTATCATAGTAATGCTTTGTATATATGCCTGCTGTGAATAATAATTATTATTTTTGTATATTATCATTAATTTTCATCATGCATTATGAAATTTCAATGCCACGATAACAAATAACATGGGGCAGGCCGGGGCTTCAACCTTGATCAAAACAGGGTCCCTGATCAAAAATTAATAGCAGGAACATGAGGAAGTACATTACAAGTGCGCGCTCGTATGCAGCGAGCATTAATTGGAGCGGATTTCGCAATCCAAACTTGACTGTCGTGTCTTGATCGCAGGTGCTGATCGTTCGTCGAGTATCAGTGTTTATTCAGAAGCTGACAACCCTATTCATTATTGGTATGATGGCTATAGCTAAATCAGTAGCTACTCTAGACCGAGAGTAGTCTCATGAGGGAGGTATGCGATACCGGGCGGGCCAAATGATTCTGTATTTCGCCGCTCCTTCAGTTACAGATTCTGATTTTCTTTATTGTCTTCCCTCGCAAGTAGTGGCTTGGGCTCAAGTTGGAGTTTGAACTGAGGGAGACTATTGTATTAATGGTATCATCACCATTGTCAACCTCAGTTGGGTCTACTATCATTAGTGATTCCAGACGATCGACCTCTGGCAATAAAAGCAGCCATAACTTGGTAGTGGATTTAGCTATGAACAGGAAACACAAACCAAGAGTTAGCTGAGTGAATGGCCTTTCTTCTGAACCTTGAATCAAGCAAATCGGTTAACCACACGCTTTGCGATTTTGATTTTTATCTCTATGGAAATTTGCAAGCAAAAATCTGTTTCAGTGCGTAACTCGAACAAGCTTTGTTCTTTCAACAGGAAACACCCAGCGCTGAATAGGCCTCGTCGAGAGGAAGCTATCGACACCTTAATCGTTTGAATTGCTATCGCCGCCACTTAGCGATATCGAGCCGAAAAATCGTACGTCTGGAATCGCTACTATCATAGTAAAGCCTGTGCCGGCGGCAGGAGGGGGGGGGGGGGCAAGCCTGTGACCGACTATTCCGTATATTTGTACCATAATTTGAAACTAGCACTAATATTGACCCATGAATGGGATTGAACTGTATTGTAGCTACTAGCCAAAACATGTAGGGCAGCGTGACATTTGTAGGTGGGTATTCAGTGTATACCAGTTATGAGAGATGAGACCACAAAAATTACCAATGAAAACGTGTTTGGAAGCCTCGAATGATAGAACTCGAAATCTTTATAATTATTATTATAGCTAATAATTAATTTCCCATTATGGAAGTTTGGATGGACGTAAATGGCAGCCTGGCATGATATGCTATGGTAACTATACTTACGAAGGTGGTACTGGTGCCTATCTAAACTAAGCTTTGACATACTCCTAGTACATAATATGGTATCATATTTCCTTTGTGTCCAATTATAAACCTCTCACTGTTACCTTCTTAGGAAACTTTGGTGAAATGTCGGAGGAATTATACGGAATACTTGCTACTATTGATGTGCATAAGGATCAGTTGAAAAAGCTGAAATTTTTGGCACAGGCTATTGTGCCTTCTGGCCCTCAGCTTGAGAACTGTAATAGCATCCCTGAGTTGTTCAAACTGTTAAGAGAGTCCCAACCTCTACAGCGCTTAGATTATCGTTATGCTGTTTCTCTTTTGAGACGCATGCTTGTGAGTATTGGGTGCAATCAAGGCAAGAAATTGCAGCCTCACTGTCATGAAGAATTCAATTTGGCGAAAACCGCACCTACATTGGTATTCTTTTATGAGCCATTACTTCATTCAGCAGACAGATTACTTCGAAACGGTAGTAACTATAAGTGTCTCTTGAATTCGACTGATGAGAATATGCTCAGCAAGCCAAAGTCTGACATTTCATCTCCACTGGATCTGTTTCAGAGCATGATATACAGGGGAACACTTGACCCCAGAAACCTGCCTTCATTGAATTCGCTCATGACAATTCTGGGGACGGCTGGATTAGAGGATGAAGCTGAGCTATTCCGGCAAAGTCTCCAACCCGGTATGTACCCTTCTTTAGTCTATGCAGCTATCTCACAGTGACACTAAGCTTATTGACACACTAATAATGAATTATCATGTCAATAGATGAACAAACCAAACAAGTATTATCAACCTCACAACACACCACTGGGGAATTCTTAGTACATTATATACAGAGGTAAAGCCTTGGGGGAATTTGGTATGAAGTTACATGCTTAGGCTGCCTAGCTATATTACAGGTACCGTCATAGCAAAAAATTTTCACTGGGAAGGAAGCGCAGCTTGCCCCAAATTATGCATTGCAGGAAATTTATCAATGCGGTAAAGGTCGTCAAATCTAATCATCAACATGGGACAAAAATTAGAAGTATATACTACCATGACTTAAAAAATGGTTATCCTAAGCTTGCCTAATCATATACACATTCAAATTTTCGTGCTAATGAGTCATTGTTTTTTTATTCCTTTCAGATCAACATGAAGCGTGCATGGATCAAGGCACTAGCAGCTGGTCCAGTACAGCAGATGAACTTCGTCCTTTGTGTAAGTTGCTTTGGTTCTTCCCCAAAGGAATTTATTTGCATAAAATAATGCAGTGAATTCAAGGTCTTCATATGATGATAGCACTTGCCTAGCAAAAACTAAAAGGAACAAATTTTCTGGTTTGTGAATGTGTTAACTACTGATAGTAACAGACATACATACACACAAGTAATCATAATATCATAATATTATGCACACAATGACATAGGTAGAGAACTGAAGGGGGCCGGTGCATGAGATGATTCAGAAAGCTTGCCACCACAATCACCCCCCCCCCCCCAAAAAAACGAAGTGTTCTAGTCTACATGCATGCACATACACATGCTCATCATGACTCACCAGTTATGTTGTACACATGTTGCATACATGTGCACTCATAGTCTCTCTCTCTCTCCCTATCAATTAAACACAAACCCACACATACATGCACAGGAGTTCCTCCCAAATATAAGATTTGGTGTTTCGTATCATCATGTATCATTTTGGTTGCATTGCTAACCGTAGTAGTGGTATTGTTCATTTTTGCAAAACCTACATCATCGACACTCAGCCAAACACAATCCATTTATGGGCCTAAGCCCATTACTTACTCGCCATTTTCACACATCAATTCCTTATACTACAAGACGATCAAGTCAACCATTTATGTCGATCAGAATGAGGACCTAGGCAACTACAACCTCACTATCTGTAAAGAATCGTGCCCCCTAAAGGTGGTGACTTTGCACTCACAGGTGAGCGGAGTATGTCCAAAAGATCGCTTTTATCACAACTGCTACATTAACCTCCTTGGATACCAGGATGCTGGTGTTAATTCTCAATACTACAGTCAATACATGCTAACAAACTCGAAAGTGACGTTTACAATCACTAGCTTATCGCCAGCAGGGCAGTCTGTGCAGCTCTGCATCACTCTCGATAAAGATACCTGCAGCCAAATCTTCTTCAGAATGTCGACAGGTGTTACAGGCTGTCAAGAAGTGTTGCAATTTAACAAAACTAACAGCTACACTCGGACGTTTGCTGCTCGACAGGACTCCTACTACTGTGCTGTATGGATTCTTGAGGGTAGCCAGTCGATCAACTACACACTAAACTCGTCTCTTGAATCGTACGATATTCAAACGCCACACTCAAGGTGCGAAAATTACCGTAAAAGTAAAGAAGTCACCTTTGACCTTGGAGATCGCTGGCACAGTGTAGCGACACAGCAGCATAAGGTCTGCATTTTGGTCCAAGAGAACGGGAAGAATCTTTACCGTAACATCACCGTCGTGACCAAGGCAGTTCGTTCATTAGACAACATTTTCTTCATATCTGGCATAGTATCTCTAGTCCTATCATTTACCATTATCACAGTATTAGTGGTGATCATCATTGTATCATTTCGTTGTTAAATTATTATCTGTTAGCTGAATGCTGTATTAGTTTTATTTATTCAGAATACGTGTGGCTGCGTGGGCGGTGTCAACCGCAGATTCAATCAGGGACTATACATTATCGAAATTCATCGATTAAACCATGTACCATGACGTTACGTGTACAGTGCAGTGCGCGCGCGCGCGATTAAAGATTAACTAGACTTTGAACTTTGCGGTGACGTGACGACCATTTCCAAGCAATGTCCAGTAGAAGTCTTAGTCCAAGGAGAGATCCAACACCTCCAAAATGGCTAATATTCATTGCTCCAGCTGCTTTTACCGTGAGTCAGTGTGCACGACTGCAGATCAGTGCATGCATAATATAGTCTACTATATCACATGCAGTCTGGGCCTGAGGGGGAAGGGGGACCATGATCTCAAGGATAGTATATAAATCTATCGCTTTTTTATCTGTAAAAACTATGCTGTATAGTTTTTCTTTGCCCTGTACCCCGTGGTTGTGAAGAAATTTGCCAACCAAGGAGAGACCACAGCAAATGCTTATGTCTTCACTTTCTATCGGTGAGCACTGTACTGACTGCAAATGATTTTTATCACCTTGATATTCATAAATTATACCTACGTCATGATCGATCACTGGCAATCACAGAGAGATTGGAGCATTAATAGTTTTGTTTATGTCAGCAAAATTCTTTGAGGGAGGTATTCAAGTACCGGACACCAGGACAATGATTGTAAGTTTCGGTTCTTTATTAATCTAGCTGGAAGTACTTTTTTGAATGTGACCAACTCCATGGATCCAGCTGTTTGGCACACTAGGATTTGTAGGCATGTTCATTAATCAAGTAAGTTCTCTAGAATGAAATTTGGTGCCAAAAATTAATTAATGAGTGCGACAATTTTCAGTTTGCGTACATCACAGCTGTGTACCTCCTGGGACCTGATCTTGTCAGTGTCTTCATAGTGAGTGAGTTAATGCTACAGCACTCACATGCTGATTCTCCCCCCCCCCCCTTTCTCTCTCTTCTCCCTCTCCCCTGCCACCCCTCCCCGCTTTCACAGCCAACTGTTCCAGTGTGGACAACTATTCTCTCTGTTCTTCTTTGTACCGAGAAACTGCCTTCCTTGATCTATGTAAGGAGATATTATTTTTATTCCCTGGTTTTAGGACACACACATGCACACATGATATACATCACTCATGCATGCACGTGTATAACAATGCATATATTTTACAGCTACATGGCTGGGCAAAGTACTTGGGCATTCTGATAGCTGTGGGTAAGTATAATAAGCACAAAGCTCTATTGGCTTACGTACTACAATTTATAATAATAATTATCATGTAGCCATTAATTTTCTCTAACCTACGTGATTGTGTATATAGGTGGGGCAATAGCACTGACTCTCAAAAACATCAGCACTTCTGCTGAAGATTCTACCCAGTCAAAAATTAGTGGAGCAGGTATTGCAAAAATCTGCCGTAATTTTAAGCTTAGTGAGCTAGCTACTACCAGTGTATAAAACTGTACTATCCCTATACAGCTGATGACACAGTGTTTGTGGTGAAGCTGTTTGGTTACTGTGGTATGTTCGTGGACACTTTCTCTGCCGTAAGTGGCAATTACTATTAAAGCCTTCTCTGGTATCTCTCAATAATTATTAATAATAATATCCTGAATTTTTATACATAGGCACTGTATTATGTATTGCTGAAGAAATTTATACACAATATTCCTGATTGTGAGTTATTAAGGAAGAAGCTTGCATCGCATGTTCCCTGGCCTGACAACTAATCCTTTCTCTGATCTAATTAACCCCAGCTCCATGGAGGGACTTCCCCATCACCATCCTGGCCTACTGCTACAGCTGCAGTACCGTATTCATGGCAGTCTCCATGTTCTACCATGTCTTCACAGGACAGCTGGACCAGTTCATGATGCCACAGCAGGTACATGCATTATAGAACCCCTCCTCTAAATTGTATGCTGATAAGTTTTGACGGAATATGTATTTAAACCTAGCCATTACATGTACATGTATGTGCTTATGTATGCCTCCAGTACTAAATTTCACACTAATACCGTCAAATTCTGAGAGCAGTCTTTTTTTATCTTTGCTATATACACAAAACTCTTCGTCCCCCCCTCCTCCCTACTCCCTCTCTCTCTCTCTCTCTCTCTCTCTCTCTCTTTTTAGTCCCTAGTCGCACTTCTCTATGCGGTCTTCATCACATCTGCCCTCTGCTACTTCCTCATCTCCTGGAGCAGCAAGTACCTCCCCTCCACTGTCATGTCAGCCTACCAACCACTACAGGTACATACGTATACAGGCCTAGGTAATAAAAAAAGTGTGATCTTGATGATGACTACGTATACTGCATACCAGTGTTCCTAAGGTCACCTGTTTTTGTATTTTAGGTTCCCACGACCATCATAGTGGAGTATATCGTGTTTGGAGACCAACTGACAATTGATGTAAGTCACTCTATGTGATGAAAATAATTGATGTGTTTTGCTTCATATCTGTGCTCTATCCATCTATCCAGCAATACATGATTGCAGTGGCCATAATTTTTGGTGTTGTGTGTGTACTCTACTCCAACCATGCTGTAAGTATTGGCTACACATTTACACATTTGTATCAATTTTTGTGCATACGTCAACTCTCCTATACACCCAGGAGGAACAACTGGTCTCCGGTCGTCCCGTTGCTAGGGTGGACTCCTGCTGCTCCAGATCAAGACTGGACGACGGAACTGCCAAACATCCCTACGTCAGACTAACCAACCTAACAGCATGAATCAGGGCTTTAATAGTGTGTGGCATATAATTCAAGTCTGTATGATCAGAGTCTTTATTATTTTTTGTCAGCATCCAAGAATACACATTCAGTATTATTATGCCCAAAGCACTAGATTATTAACAATCTTTCATGCCACGAGTAGCCTATATTATTATTATGGATATCTGGATATCTTTTGATGCTAATTTTATCGGTAAAATTGGTCTAAAATTGCAGTCTAAGGACTCTTAGATTCAATGTCACATACTTATAATCATCATAAATAATATTATCCGAGTAAAAAATATAAAGTTAAGACTACTTTAGATAGCTATGACAGTTAGCTAACTAACTAGAGTCACCTGCATCCCTGCAGGCGATAGCAGCTGCAATGGCCGCTCCACGCCCTGAGCCATCTTCGGACAATACCATATTTATCTTGTTTCCAGGTGCTAGTTCATTCATGGCTGCACCCATTCTGCATTGTTCGTGCACAATAATAATATTATTATAGTATCGTCACATTTGGTATTCTAGAGATCACGACTGATCAGTGAGAACAGTATAATAGCAGTAGTAAATAAAGTTAAATAATATGCCGCACACCTGTGGGGGAACTTTGGGTGTTTCTTGTAGAGGGAGCCGTCCACAGCGACAGTGCAGCCATCAAGTTTGTCGATCTTCTTGACCAAGGCCACCACGCCAGCAGCGGCCATTCTTGCAGCGCGAGTGGACACGGCCTCACACACTCTCCTCACTGTCTCACAGTCCTCTTCGGATGCTTCGATAGAGAAATCATCCCTTAGTAAATCCTTACAAACTTTGGCATCCCTAATAAGAAACATTAAAATTTTGTTTGCTCAGAGTTGTCATTTTTGTAATGTACATGTATTGTCATTATAGAAATCCCTACAGGTCAAGTAAAAGATATCAGCCATAATAGCTATTATGTACGTACCCGCCTTCAATGAACGAGAGGTATTTGGTTTCAAACTTCTCAAAGGTGTCAAATTTTGGAGATGATTTTCCGCCAAAGAGAGATCCATCTTTTATGAGGCTCTGGAGCACTAGGCGGACGGTCTCACCTAGGTACTTGCCAGAAATCAACTTCTCATACCTACACAAAAAACAACAGAATTGGTCATTAAAAATGATTCATGATAAAGATTTTTAATTATCATCTCACAATTGTTCTCCAGGATTGACTGTCAGCTGGTCGAGTTGTCTATCATAGTCCGTCCTCCATTTCTCTAGCTTTCCATCGTCCCCAAATGCACCCCACTCGCAGTTGATGACAACCTGGGAATGGCCGTCGAAAGGTCCTCCGTACTTTGGTATTGTGGCAGCATCAAATTTTTCCATGTAGCAAGCGTTTGTGCCCGTGCCCAGTATGAGGCCAATATGGCAGTCAGGCACTTCTTTACCAGCCACAGCCAACAGAGTTCCAGTGGTGTCACTGATCAGAGGTACTGCATGCGTATCAATGTTCACCTGCACAGCAGAGAATCACATGACATCGTATTATTATAGAGAGAGAAAGAGTAAAAATCGTCATTGTTAGCTCATCTTTACTCAAACAAGCTAGATCAAGGGCTGTGCACTCTCTAGACTACGTATATGTAAGTACCGGCTCCCTTTGTGTGGATCCACCACAAAACATCCACTTGTGTACAGGTGGTGCCGACATAGCACCATGGCAATAAGAAATCTAATGAGTCTGCACTTACGAAGAGTGGCTAGTATTGTAAGCAGAAGAGTCACTAAAACTAGAGTAGCACTGCTAGTGAAAAGCCCTCAATGTCTTGTTACTTACAGTACCACTCTTAAATTTCTCTTATCAAACAAACTACGATAATTATAGTGTTATTCTAAGTAGTGATTTGATACACTGACAGACTACCTACCCCTTTTCTGTCGAAGGCCTCCCTCAGAAGTCGTACTGGATCCTCACCGACAGCTCCATCAGCGTCGAAACACTTGGTCCAGCGGACAAGCGTACCAGAAGTAAGACTCGTGTTGTGAACGGGGAAAGAGAAGGTGAACCCCATTGGCAACTTCTGGGTGATTTTCCGATCTTTAATGAACGATGCGACCTGATCGGCCACAAAATCGAAAAGGATCTCCTGGGTTTTGACTATCTTTTCCTTAGGAATTTCATACTGTTCATTATCCAACTCTTTCACCACTCCACCTTCAATCCCTATGTCATATGAATCAAAGTAAGAAAGAACTGATTAAGTGGTACCCAGCAATTTTAGAGCATAAAATCAGTTTTTCTGAATTACAACAAGGTCTGATGGTTTCTAGTAATGAGAGGGGCTCTTGAGCTATATAGAGTAACTCACTGATTTTCCACACCCTATAATTAGTGCCACCAAGATCCAGCGCAAGAAATTCTCCGTTTTCTGTCCCGTTTGATAGTGAGTGAACGAAGGTGAGCAGCATCTTAACGATGACACGCTTCCCCTCCTCAGGTACCTCATCTTCCTCCACTCTGTAATCGTTGGAGAGTCCCTTGATGAAGTCGGCAGTCAGCAGCCTTTCCACTTCCCTCATGGTCTCGAGGGAAACTTCAAATCCCTTCACAATCTGGTCCTGCATACAAAACATAAAAAAAACTTCACAAGCTAGCCTAGTAGTTCAACTTTGTATCCGAGTCTCGTAAGCCAAACCCTCACTGGTGTGCAGTCACGGTTGGATCTTTCAAACTATTGATTGCTATATATTATGACTCTGTGAGGATCTCTTGTGAAAATCATCCAAAGTTAACTGTTAAGGTCCCCAGCTAACAGTGACACCAGAAGAGCTGGGAATGCATGGGCATAAGGACTATAAAGCTAGTTTCACTCTGAGTCACACCCCCTGTGGCTTGTGAGACTGAAATAAATAATTTAAAACTCACCACCATCTTGATTCAGGCTCTGTGAGACTGTCTGCCGACACTCACCGTCAGATTCACGAGCACAGAGCTATTATTTTATAGAGGCAACTCACAATGACTATAATTGATCACATGCGATGTGGTAAAATTGTTGAGTACTCAGTGCATGCACACATGCCAACATGCCAACACGTGACAGTGTATCATTGTGCCAATGGCCAATGAGCTAATAATAGTAATTATTGTTGCCAACGAGCTACGGCATGAACAAGGCACGTTGCAAGTAGACGGTCTAGACCAGGGCAAGCTAAGCATGCACGCACGTTCTGCTAGCTGTCTAATTTTTAGTGCAATGTCAAAGGTTTGTGCGGGTTGAGGGTGGGGCTGCAGTGGCCACTGCGCATGCGCAAAAGGGTCACCTCGGTGAGGGGTGCGGTCTGGCCACCGCATGTGGAGTGAAGTGGCGTGAAGTGGTGATGGAGGAAGAGGAGCTCTGTCAATCTGCTGAAAGAGAGACGCGGGGAAAACGAAGCTGCCACGTACCTTGCTTCAGGTGCTGGAGAACTAGGATCCCTGGTCCTACATATTTTAGTGTAAAATAGAGTTTTATCCCTAGAGTAACTCATGGGACGATTTTACACCAGCAAAACCTAGAGTAACTCATGGGACGATTTTACACCAATATAACCTAGAGTAACTCATGGGACGATTTTACACCAGCAAAACTAGTGTAAAATCCTGAGTATTTATTGTATGCCAAGCATATTATAAGGGAGGATTTTACACCACATCAAAATTAAGGGGCTTACTCATGTAAAATTCTCCCATAATATAACTTACCTCTGCTATATATAAGGGACGATTTTACACCAGTTGCCACCGCAGGTACTGAAGTGGTGTAAAATCATGCCATATAATACTGATGGTTAACAGTAACTGGAGCAAAGATTTACATGTGACCTTTGACCTCACTTAAAATTCTCCCATAATAATAAGAATGCATACCCATACTCTGCTAAAACTTTAAGTGTGAACTTTGACCTGGTGTAAAATGCTCCCTTGTATATAGCCGCTGAATCCATACTCAGGTGGGTTTTTAAGTGCGTTCCGAATGCTCACTTGCTGTGAGTGTGGCTGTAGTGCACGCACTTGGTGGGTGGGGCTATCCTGCAGTCGTGACAGCTACTTTGGGCTTATGCTAATAGAATGATAGGCCGGGGACTCACTGTGTGCACGAGTTAGAGTTCTTTGTAAAGCATGTCAGGGTAATTTCTGCAGTACAACCTTGTGTTCAGAATGATAAGGGTAGAAATGATAATAATATGATCACCATTGACTTATAGCTATAATATTATAATTTTACTGTTTTAGAGTTTATAGTAATCATGACTCTGTGACTATAGATACCGGTACATTCTAGATATCTCACTCGGATACTATTATTGTAGCTAATAATATTCATACTATGTCTTGTAGCTAGATACCATAATACATGTATACATGGGAGTGAACTCACTCAATTGCACCCTATAATTTTATTTGGTAGTGTTTTACTCTGCTTAATGAATACATAGATATTAAATAATAATATTATAGCTTCAAAGAGAAATAGCTATCACATTAAAAAGAGATGTAGCTAAATCACTATAGTAGCTGCTATCAGGAATCACTCATGGCTATAGTCTCAAACCCAGACCCCTCCTATTTCCACAGCATTGGATGTATTGCATCACCAGCACGACTCACTCATATGTTTGGTATTAAAGTATAGCTATATGCAGATAATTACTAGTGTCATGCAGGGCCTGTTAGGGGCGAGCCTGAGCTGAGCCCCTGAATGTCTAGCTGAGCTGCGACTAGAAAACTTGAATAAAGCCATAGCACGATAGATTTGAAGACCCCTGATACAGATCCAAGCAAACAATGACAGACACTCTCATAGTGCCGTGTAGGCCTGTAGGTCTACAGCTGTATGATAGACTATTCCCCTCCATCCTACAGTACTGACAGTCAATAAAGCTTGAAATTTTAATTGCCTCTGTTATCAGAATCATTAGTGAGCAGCACGTCTAGTCTATCTTTATCGCGTTCTTTAATAGCTGGTCCTTGCGCTGTTGAGCTGATAACGAGCTCTGTCTCGCTCTCTCCTTCTTGGGAGCCTTCCGCGGCGCGGTACGGTAGCTTGCTTGATCACAAGAACGAGTGTAAATTTGCAATTCGCTAAATTAGAACGATGTATATACGGCCCGTATCCCAGGCATGAGAATGCGCAATAGAATATTTCGCGTTTATGTCCGTATAGATCACTGGGTATATTATAATTTCGCGTGACGGACGTACCATAATTGGGGCGAGCCTGAGCGAGCCCCACATAAACGGTACATCCATGCGCGAATTGTATATATATATATATATATATGGTACGTCGGTCACCCCATAATAGCCAGCTATGGACATAAACGCGAAATAGTCTATTGCGCATTCTCATGCCTGACACTACGAGCCGTATATATGCCGTTCTAATTTAGCGAATTGCAAGTTTACCCTCGTTTCTTTTTCTACATCGCGCACGCACTGGACGAGATCGAGAAGTACAGTAAGGCTCCAAAGTAGGAGAGAGAGAGAGATAAAGAGATAAAGACAAACTCATCATCAGCTCAACAGCGCGAGGAGCAGCTAAGAACTTGATAAAGATAGACGTGCTGCTCACTGAGCCTGTGCAGCTACGCTATTATGACTATTGGCTATGGGTAGATACGTACGTGGAGGGAACTGTCATGCAGCTACACGTGTCATTGTCTGCTTCGATCTACATATATATATATCAGTGCATGGTCTTCAGGATCTATCGTGCTATGGCTTTGTCTTTGGCTACTTCCGGAGTCACCAACAGAGGCTCAGCTCAGGCTCGCCCCAAACAGGCCCTGCATGACACTAGTATATAATATATAATATAAAATTCGCGCATGGCTGTACCGTTTATGTGGGGCTCGCTCAGGCTCGCCCCAATTATGAGAGAGTTTTTTTTTTTTTTTGTATATAACAGTTTATGTCACATGACAACGGATGCACAAATAGCAATATATATGCTAATACAAGTGTACACCCTGACTAATTATTAAAGACAACAGTAAGATTAAGATTAATAAATATACTAAGTTAAGTTAAATACTCTCTCAATAGGTGCTTGAACCTCTTGAGTGATTCAGATGATACCACTTGCTGGGGCAGACTATTCCATAGATTTGGAGTTTGACAAAAAAAGAAGCTTTGAAATGAATTTGTCCTTGCAAATGGGACACATAATGTTTGAGAGTGAGAGCGTGACTCATGTGAGTTGGACATTGAATGAATAGGGGAGTTGGGAAAGTGTATTAATCCATTCAGTAGCTTGAATAGGTAGCAAAGATTCAAGAAGCTCCTTCTGCTTTCAAGGGTTGTAAGGTGCAACTGGTCTAGACGGTCTTCATAACTTACTCCATGCCATGATTTTGTACAGATCTTGGAGGCTAATTTCTGTACGGACTCTAGTGCCAGAATATCTTTTTTCAGATGGGGGTTCCAAACTGGAACAGCATACTCAAGATGTGGTCTTACGAAGGTAGTATAAAGTGTTTTAAGTGTGCTGGGCATTGCATGACCGTAAAACTTTCTATAAATAAATCCTAGTTGTTTCCTTGCTTTCGTGCAGATCAAGTTGATGTGATCACTCCATGATAAATCAGCTGTAATTGTCACACCTAGGTAGCGGTAGCTCTGGACCTTATCGAGTGCAGAGTTATCAATGGAGATTGGTGGTAGACTGGAAATAAAACTACTCCTTTTCCTTGAAATTAATAGAGATTTACATTTTTTCACATTGAGGGTCAGTTTGTGGTCAGCTAGCCACATTGCTAGAGCATTGATATCAGCTTGTAGGTTAAGGTAATCTTGTACACAGTAGATGGTTTTATGCAGGAGCAAGTCATCTGCAAACATAGACAGACTTCCGCCACTCAGTCGGATACCATCAAGACCATCAATATAGATTAGGAAAAGCAGTGGGCCCAAAACAGAACCTTGAGGGACCCCAGAAATAGCATGTTGAGAGGTAGACTTTGCCCCTTCTACTCCTACGATCTGAGAGCGGTTGTAAAGGTAACTGCTAATCCAAGCAACAGTGTGGGGACATACATCAAGCTGGACAAGCTTTTGAAGGAGTAGCCTATGAGGAACACTATCAAATGCTTTCTGAAGGTCAAAGAAAACAGCCTGGATCTCAGCGCCTCTTTCCAGATTTAGATGCCACTCGTGCATAGCTGAAAGGATTGCACCTGTCGTGGATCTTCCAGCTAAAAATCCCCATTGACAGTCAGAGACAGTCAGATGGTCACAAATTCTCTTGAAAATAATGCGCTCCAGTACCTTACTTACTATGGGGAGTAATGATATAGGACGGTAATTGCTTGGATCCGAAGGTTCACCATGTTTTGGAACTGGAGTAATCAAGGAAACCTTCTAACTACTGGGCACAGTGCCAGTAGAGATTGATTTATTGAAGAGGGTACAAAGCATTGGTGATATAGTGTAAGCAGTCTCCTTTAGCATTCTGGCAGAGACTCCATCGAGGCCAGAGGCTTTATTGGTATCGAGGGAGAGTATGATGTCGAGCACCTCATCTTCAGAGCACAAGAGATCAGCTGGGCAATTTATTGGATCCACGGTAATTAAGTCCTCAGCATTAAGGGGAGCGATTGCAGTATTGAAGTTGTTTTTGAAATTATCACCGAGCAACGTGGCCTTATCAGTAGGCGATGTATAATCTCAATATCATCACTAATCAGCATTGGTATACTTGAGTTCTTTTGGTTCATGCTGTTTACTACCTTCCAGAAATGTTTACTTGTTGGCTTTAGCTGCCTGAGGTACTTGTTTTTGGCAGATCGAATTAAGTAGGTCACTCTATTACGGTATTGTTTGTACTTCAGCTGGTAAGAAGAAGATCTATGAGATTTTTTGTGGAAGGTATCACGCTTTCGCATCAGCTGGATGATAGATTTTGACAACCATGGTAGATTAGTTGGTATTATGGGACTATCGGACATCCATACTAACGAAGATGGAAGCTTCCGGTTTGGGGGTAATTGTATTATACCTAATTAGCTAGCTACCTGCCTACAAAGTTGGATTTGCTAGCTATCTACCTTTAAGTTATTTTGAAATGGGTTTTTGTGGTAAAACGTGGTTTTTGGTGTATCAATTTTGCAAATTTGCTTATTTGGCACATCAAATTAGCTACTTAGCTATTTTTTTTGTCATTAGCTAATACCCAAGGCTAGGACATCAATTTAAAATAAAACACCTCATGTGGTACGTGTCTCATAATAGGGACAGGTGTCCCATAATAGCTACTCAGTGATCACAAAACAATGAAAATCATCTGTGCGGGGCAATTCAAGCCTCCGCAAAAGTTACAAGATTTCTTTGAAAGCACACAGGCACGTATGCGCACATGGGGTTGGTACCCCAATAGCTAGGCCTTTATGTTTTTTAAGCTCATGCAGACTACCTATGGCCTCTATAATCCATGTATTAGAGGCCATAGGTAGTCTGAGCTAAAAACCCACATAAAATACTCCTAAAAAAACTGTCTAAAAGCAGTCAGTTAAGTGTCTCATATCTTAATCTTGTACACTATGATACTCTATGCATAATTATAATTATTTCCTTCTCATACTCATCTTCTTTCAACCAATTCACAATGCCGTTAGCTACTCCCAGACATGCTTCACGAACAATTGTGCACGTGGTGAGTAGCTATACCATTCTATTAGCAAGAGCGTGAAGCAGAGATGTCCTGATGAGGAACTCTACATTGCATGCATTGTAACTCGTGTACATAGTGAGCCCCACCTACCATTCTGCACTACATGCAGCCACACCCACAGCAAGCGAGCATTCGGAACGCACTTAAAAACCCACCTGAGTATGGATTCAGTGGCTATATATAAGGGAGCATTTTACACCAGGTCAAAGTTCACACTTAAAGTTTTAGCAGAGTATGGGTATGCATTCTTATTATTATGGGAGAATTTTAAGTGAGGTCAAAGGTCACATGTAAATCTTTGCTCCAGTTACTGTTAACCATCAGTATTATATGGCACGATTTTACACCACTTCAGTACCTGCGGTGGCAACTGGTGTAAAATCGTCCCTTATATATAGCAGAGGTAAGTCATATGGGAGAATTTTACATGAGGAAGCCCCTTAATTTTGATGTGGTGTAAAATCCTCCCTTATAATATGCTTGGCATACAATAAATACTCAGGATTTTACACTAGTTTTGCTGGTGTAAAATCGTCCCATGAGTTACTCTAGGTTATACTGGTGTAAAATCGTCCCATGAGTTACTCTAGGTTTTGCTGGTGTAAAATCGTCCCATGAGTTACTCTAGGGATAAAACTCTATTTTACACTAACTTCTACAGGACCAGGATCCCTCCACCGTGGCTAGTGGTCTGTGCTGCCATCTTTGTCCAGGTATTTGTCAGTATAATAATAAAATCATGATATTCAATCAAGGACTTAATATGGATCCACTATCTTACAGATTGGATTTGGTCTCTACCCGGTCATTGTCAAGAAATTTGCTGGTGACGATAACGCCAACGCCTACATCTTCAGTTTCTACAGGTGTGAGTCGTGTGAGTGTGTATATGTGTGGGTATGCACCACGATTCCTCAGTGTGTGTATTTTGTATAATTAATTTGCCACTTTTAGATCTATAACTTGGAAATGTTTAATATTATAGTAGAAAATTTGTATTTTCTTCCCATTGCTATCATAGAGATGCTTGTACCTTCCCAGTTCTGGTCATCTGCACACTGGTAGCAGAACGTAAGCTGATGCTGCCTTCTCCATGGATGCTCTTTGTAAGTCTCAATAAAAATCCATTCTTCGACCATTTTTGTTATCGTGTTTATATACTATTGTATTGTGCAGGTATTTGCTCTCTCTGGACTAGTGGGGATGTTTGGGGGGCAGGTGAGTTTATAGGTCGGTTAATCTACCCTTTGTCTGTCCTGGATCTTTCCTCTGCTCTTCAAAGATATATATAGCCAGCCTCGTTCCCAGACTTTCTTATCATGCACTCCCAGATCTTTTTGTGTCACACACTGATGAGCAGTGAATCAGGGGCGGAACAAGTATATTGAAAGTGGTGGGGCTTAGAAGTGGCGCGCAGCGAAAATTTTGGATTTACCACGCCCACTTTGGAGTTTGAAGGATACAAAATTAATAGTTCAATATACACATGCATATAAAATTCCTCCAAGTGTGCCTTCGTTCTGTATTATGTGGTGATCGCTGACTGTGCAAAACTAATCGCGCTTGACGATCCCGTACCACATTCATTAAAACGAGTGATGCAGAGTGGTGGGGCAATGCCCCCATGCCCTGAGAAGTGGTAGGGCTATAGCCCCACCAGCCCCACCGTCTGTGCCGCCCTTGTGAATTGCATACAGTCGAACCTTCAAACAAAGGACACTTTGTAAATTTAGCTGTTTTGTCCCTTATAGAGAGGTTATCCTCTTCTCGGAGGTTCTCAATGAATAGAAACTATAGGAAATGGTAGTTTTTGGGACCCCAAACAGTATCCCTTTCTCAGAGGGTCCTTTATTAGAGGTTCGACTATACTGGGAATTGGCCTGGGGGACTGAGGCTGTTTTAGATGTAATCTTCATAGTCGTACAAATGGAAAAGGTCCTGGGATCACATAATAGTTATTATTATATCTCTTGCTTTGTATGTACTGGAGTTGGTATTAATTTTATTCTTTGCAGCTGCTCTACATCACAGGACTGTACATACTAGGTCCAGATGTGACGGGAGCATTTCAGGTACAGCCGTGGCGAAAACTGAAGTGGTAATTATTTTATTAATTTTGTGCAGCCAATCATACCAGTGTGGGCAGTTGTGTTGGCGTACTTAACGTGTACGGAGAAGTTACCCTCACCGTACTATGTAAGTTGAATATAATAGGAATAGGCTACTGCCCCTTTGCAACTTTCACTTTATCATGTGATCTGACATACCACTAGCATAATGTTTTCCCTGCAATATTATAGGACATCACCATCCTTAACTAGTAACAGGTTAATGCATAATAATATTATTATATACACACACAGTTGCATACATGGGCCAAGTTTTTGGGCATTCTGATGTCAGTGGGCGGAGCCATTGAACTGACACTGACTGACGACGATGAGGTTCCTGCTACTCTCATCAACGGGAGTTTATCCGATGACAATAGTTCGCACAGTTCTGGGGTGCACTATGCTGGCTATATTGCTGTCTGCTTCAATACAATGCTCACTGTAAGTAGAAATCGTTGGCACTCTATCTTCCCCTTCTCTCTCCCTCCATACCTTCCTTTCCTTCCTCACCTACATGTATCTATACTCTTATACCATTTCAGGCTGCATACATACTGATTCAGAAGAGATTCATCTTTGGCAAACCTGACTGTAAGTTCACTTCACATAGTAATTCTTTTTCTCTCCTCAAAGGGCTTGGATAGTGCTCACTCTGACTATATGCATGGCACCGCAGGATTTTTTAACAACTTGATCTTATGTTTTAAATTGCAGGCAAATGGCGTGAGCACCCTGTTGCTGTGACGATGTACAGCTACATGTTTGGAGCTATCTTCATGGGAATAGCCTCTCTTTACTTTGTCATCAAGAAGCGGACATCGGAGTTTATCATACCTCAAGAAGTGAGCACTCTACTTTGCCACGTGAAGTACCTTAATTGCGTAAACCTTATTTCACTTGCAGTCGGCCTATGCTCTTGTCTATGCTGTGTTCATCAATTCTGCCCTCTGCTATCTCCTCATGACCTGGTCCAATCTTCACCTCTCCTCCATACTGGTCACCTCCTTCTGGCCAGTGCAGGTATAATTATGAACAGCTGTCATTCCACCTAATCTTTAATACCTAGGATTATCATGATTCCCCTAACTCAGATGCTGATGACTGGAGTGGCCTCTTATTTAATACTAGGAGATGAATTTGCTCCCCTGGTAAGTGCACACAAGGGCTCAGTTATCGTTGAATTCGAAGGTGACCTTACCTTTATGTGCTCATGGCAGTACAACAAAATTCTATGGTGTATACAATACAATGCAAGCAGCAACTGACGTCCAAAATAGGCAGTTTATTTATCGACACAATCTCTCTCTCTCTCTCTCTCTCTCTCTCTCTCTCTCTCTCTCTCTCTCTCTCTCTCTCTCTCTCTCTCTCTCTCTCTCTCTCTCTCTCTCTCTCTCTCTCTCTCTCTCTCTCTCTCTCTCTCTCTCTCTCTCTCTCTCTCTCTCCTCCAGCAATATATTGGTGTTACCCTTCTCATCTTTGGTCTTATGATGGTTCTCTTCTCCAGCTGGATGGTGAGTCACCCAACCCCTCACATGACTACATGGTCATGCCATGGCAACCAGCTTCTATTTTTAGAACACTGTGTTACTAACCTTATCTGCCTGAGGCAAAACTATTTTCAATGAACATGCACTAAGCAGAGAATCTTATGTGTAGGCAGTGAGCATGGGGTGATGACAAAACAGCCGTAAATTATTTTTAATAATGATAATTGATATCTGTTTAATCATCGGACGTGACGAAAAATCAAATCCTTTTTTACTGCAGGATGAGAGACTAGCTGCAGGTCGAAGTGTGGTGAGACTGCCTGGTTGTCGTCGTCCAATCAGAAGAGACGTAGCGTCAGAACAAAGCAGCCATGATAGCGACTTGGACCAAGAAGCCAGCAGGCCTGGCGCTCTAAAGAGTAGCTCCGCAGAGTGTGAAGAGACTAAACCACTGATGGCTGCTAACAGGCGTAGCAGTAGCTACAGTGGCCATGGTAGCTCCACTAACCATGGGAGTTTCATTAGCAGTGTTAATAGTATAGAAGGTGAAGACTTCAATAATATTCATTTACTCTCCCCAACACATGGTACAATCAATTGAATGTTGTTCAATCTCTAAAATTTATGTAAATAAGTAGCTACTGTGAAAGATAAATACACTACAATAATATTATTCATAATTTTACTCTCCCCAACACATGGTACTATCAATATTATTACTGAATGTTGATCACAAAACCTATGCTAAAATAAGCATGAAAATTAACATGAATACACTACATGTGAACTATTATGCACACTGAGTAAGCTATGCTAGCTATTAAAAATAATTCTCTTAAGTTGTTACACTGCCTAATCCTGACAAAATTTGCTGCTCATCATATATGCTGTATTATCCATCATTTCTGTAGTGTAAGTCTCTTTGTTTGATAACTGACATGCATCTTGCACTTTTTCATAAGTAGGAGTGATAGTGTCATACACTGGCCCAAATGTATCTTCATAATAATACGTGGGTTGCCTATTAATAGCATGAGTCTTCCAACTTCGCCATTTCTTAACCAATGCTAGAGTAACCCCACAACAAAGTCCACAGATGATAACTCCTGCACTGACTCCAATAGCTGCATACAAACCCAAGCAGCTGATACTGCCACAGTTGCCTGCATACACCAATACTATAATCAAGAGCACCGTACCTTGCTGCAATTTCTATGAGCATTCATTGGTACTTGCTCATAATTATTTTGCTTCAATAAATAGACTCTATACAAGTTTGTCATGAGTGTTGTAAGTTATCCTAACAAGGGATCATCTATGGGATTCTATTTATGTTGGTTTTAGAACATCCTCTGCCCCTTTGATACTATAAACTTCAAAATTTAATTATTGCTGAACTATAGCATAGTCTGCCATAATCAATCATAGTTATTGGAACTTGCAATCTTTGCTTTAGCATGACATTGTATCACCCATATAGCTAAGTGTGCAATTACACACGAGTAAGTGTGCAATCGAGTCAAAATTTTTTATGGGACTTAAGATAATTTTTATTCAACATGCATGTACCTCTCGAATTAAGTTTTGTCTGACACTCATAATCACTAGGATCAGGTATCCAAGTCCCATTACTGGAACACACTATTTCCCCCAAATGTGGTCTGATTGGAGTGAATCCCTCTTTGCAGTGGAGAGTGAGTTCTGAGCCTTCAAATTTCACTGTACTATTGATATCAATCTCCACAAGATTATTTAGAGTTGGGATTTGGCAGTTGCCTAAAAAATTAAGACTAGTGCACAATCAAGAATATCAGTAATTATTGTTATGTGCATTGCCTATAACAATATTATTATTGCAACAACAGCCACACTGAACTTACCCGGACAAAGTATTGTGCTTGGATCTGGGTACCATAATCCATTCTCTTGACATACTATTATGTACACATGCTCGCCGACATGTATGCTTGCAGGTAAATATTACTGTTTCACCTGGTGCTATTGCAGTATTAACTGATGTGGACAATACTGTAGTATTGAGGAGTACAGCATTGATAGGAGTGGTGGGATTAGTACAACCATCTGTATATTATAGAAATGCAAAATAATATAATAAAAGGTGAAAAAGAAAACTGCCACTGGATCAGTTTCAATGGGCAGGTCTAGATTATGGATCAATAGCCATGAGTATTAAATTAATTATTAAGTAGTACTACGTATAATATTATTATTATTATACGGCTCCAAGAAATAAAAAATTAAATGCATGCACATTATGTATGACATTATGGCACAGTGAATAAATGTAGCTGCATAATTTACCTGATTGAACTGTAATAAAATTATTACTTACAAATATTAAACAAAGGAAAAATTCAGCTTCATGCCTTCTCCAGAACAATCATTCACGGCACTGATACCGACGGTAGTTTCCTGATTGTAGGGTATGTTGTTAATGTTGACCTCTGTTGTGTTCACTATAAGCTCTTTTGCTGCTGTTTCTGATGATATTAAGTGAACTATGTAGTGAACTAATCGCTTTGCAACTGTTGGGGGGATCCAAATTAAGGTCAAATTTGAATATTCATTTCCATACACTCTGTCACTTATTTCAATGTTCATTGGAATGCCAGGTAAATCTAGAGTATTATTTTTGCAGATAAAATTTATTGAAATTGGTGATAATTTTTCTCACCAGAAAGTATCCTGAATGTAAGTGTCTCTGTTGATGTTGCTCTACATTCTATGATGCCATAATTGAGTACTACACTTGCATGAGCAACCAGTATAGAAGTCAGATTCACTGGATTACCCGTGAAGGATATCAATTCAAATCGTAGTTCAAGTCCACTATCTCTGATATTTACAGAAGTTCCTGGAGGTTCATTGCTGTGAAAAAACGCAGTTCGTGGTTGTATGGCAGAGGATTGAGCACGTACTGTCCATCTAAGGCTAAAGCTTGCTGTCGTGCACGTGAAAGTGACATATTCTCCGATACAAGCTTCACCCTCACGTATATTGCTTTTCAGGCTAGTTGTACCTACATTAAATTAACGAATTAAAATTATAGCAGTGGACGAATTTATAGAACTTCACAAACTTTTGGCTTTACCTATAACAGTAGCTATCACCATGGATAGGATGACAATTATCCACTGAAATTTCATTTTCTCAATTTTCTGAGAGTTCCTGGCTGTTTATCAAATAATTATTCTGCTTACAATTTATTATGCTAACACTATACTAGTAACAAGGTCGACAATAATTTATGCTACCTTTCACGGAGGTGGAGCTCGAGAGCGGCCACTACTGCGCATGCTCAAGTATGTATACAGCGGAAAACTTACATCCGGTAATTCTATCTCCAGAATGTGTACCTAGTACCCCTGTCGCTATCATAATAACATAGCACGCTGAACTTTGGAAGCTGTATGGTTTAATTACATTTGGGCTTGCCGTCTTTTAACAAAAAATTAACAATATATGGCAGTCAGTGCAAGATTGATGCTGCTATTTTGGGTGTGCTTTGCACCTATTGCAATTGGTAGGTGATTGATATAAATAAGGAGGGGAGATCTGTTGTTATTATTATAATAATTATTATGATGCTTAACTTGCAGCTCAACCTGTGATAACACACCTGCAGTCTTCTATTGAGCTCACTCAAAGAAATCTAGCTTGCCCTGGTGAAGCGGTGACACTTTCCTGTACCTCCAATGGAGCTGTGATAAACTGGGAGTCTGATCCTTCCCTTAGGACAGACAACCGGAGGATACTGTGCATGTGTACTGAATGTGGTTTTGTGGATAATGACACGGTAGGAATGAGTTACAGCTGCCTACAGAACTACACCAATGAAACTGCTTTCTTTGTGTCAGCAGTACTGACAAACAGGCCTGGCATGACTGGTGATAACTGGAACTCCTCTATCACTTTTGTCCCAATACCAAATAACAAAGGGCTTTTTCCAACATCTTTTATAAATAATTCACTCACAATCATCTGCACTACTGGAGCTGATCGAGGAAGACAGTGGGAATATCGAATTGCGGGTAAGTTATGCATCATAATCATGCACAGACAATAATTTTCTAATGGTTACAATTATACTGTGTACATACAGCTGTTCCTGGACATGTAAATGCAACATGTACTAAGATTCTATCCAATAAAATTGTGCAAATTGAGATTGAACAACAAAATAATAGTTCAGTTGAAGTCAGACACTATGAGATCAGTATTAATATTGGATGACACAAAGATTGAAGTGCTAGCGCAGTCTGATCGTGAAAGAGTTGCAGTGTTTTATCCCATAAATGACCCTGTGACAACAGCTCAAATAGTAGCAGTGGATATGTGCAATCAACGAAGTGATCCCACTACAATTCAATGTACCCTTTCTACCCCAGGTGGGTAACATTATTATAAATTTTCGCGTATCCATGCTTATTATTAATTATTTAACAGAACCTCCTCCAACTTGCAATTGCTCAACAGAATCTGGAGCAGCTGGTGATATTAATATCCTCACACCAATAATATCAGTCATCTTCAGTTTGATAATAATACTATTTTTCAGATATTTAATATACAATGTCATGACATTATATTAATAAGTGAGGTATTGCATGAATAATAGTGTGTTTGTCACATACCCACAAGTTCTAGGATGGATAAACCATTGTTAGTACCAAAGACCAAGATAGCACATTATGTAGTACATTATAGTAACATTATTTACATACTTTCATTATGAATTGTGAAATTTTTGTCTATTGTTCTGCTTGTCCCAACTCAGAAAGCTACAGCAAGAATGAAATACAGTGTCAAAATAATTATCATTAGATCTACTGTCCATTACACCTTATGAAACATTGTAAATTACCTGGACTAGAAACTGCTGTGCATTCATCAGTTCACTTGATTCTCTTTGCACTCTGTTGTCTCCTACAGTAGTCCTGGAGGTTCTGGTACTCAATGTAATTCCCACCACCAACCATGAACACATATATGCCTGTCTGAGGTGTGTGTGTGTGTGTGTTTGTGTGTGTATGTGTGCGTGTGTGTGAGTATGCATGTTTGTACTAATACCGTAGAATCCCGCGATTACGCCCCCCCTTTGTGCATGCTAGGATTGGGCAAAAGTGGGGAGGGGGCTTATACGCGGGATCCTTACATTTCCGTGTGACGACCATTACCGACCGCCGAATGCCACGTGGGCACGCGATCTCTGTACTTTCTCTGGCTGTTTGGTGGGCAAAACTCGAGAAAAACGACAAAGTAAGGCATAATATGACACAAATAGCTAGTTTACTAGCTGTAGCTACTGTTTTTGTTGATTTATGGGCTCCATTTTACAGTCAGGGAGGGGGGGGCTTATATGCGAGACAAAAGTACCTATGCAGGAACTTGAGCTAAAAATGGAGGGGGGGCTTATGCGCGAGGGGGGGCGTAATCGCGGGATTCTACGGTAATATTATAATACACAGGGGACTAACCTCCTGAAATGGTGTTTGGCTTCTGGGAATTGAAGAGCTACATACCATACATATACACATGTTATGTAAAAAGATTCAGCATGATATTATTATGTGATCATGTCATGCAAGCTATATGTCCATGTATATACACATTAAATACCCATCAGGAACTAGAAACATTTTTGGATCAAAGTACTTATAGTCCTCTGTGTCCTAAGAGTGTATGGAGGAGGGGAAAACAATTCCCAAGTTGCGAACAGTTCATCTACATAATATTTTGTTGCTACAGCGCATGGCTATGTATTAATTTTGTACCTTCGTTGTCTTTAGTTCCATCAGCTGCTCTACTACCCTGCATGGTCACCAGGAGATTCTGGAAAGAGGTGATGAATGTTAGAAATGGAAGTCGAGGAAGGGAGAGAGTGAATGAGAGTGAGAGTGAGAGAGAGAGAGGTGGGGGGAGGAATTGAGAGAGAAGAGTGACTGACCTTTGGTCCTACATGTACAGCATAGTTCTTCATTCCCTCCATGACGTACTTGTGTCCTGTGATGACCAGCTGTGAAAACATGTTGCTCATTGAACTGGTGGCCATGGAGGCAGAGTAGCTACCCAGCTGCTGTGCTCGAGGATTGGCAGCCATCTTGGTCCAGGTGTATGCCCTAAAAACAATGTAGCTAGATATAATATGATAATACTGGTAATTTGATAAAATTTCAGAGGAGTATTCATGATACAGTTCACAAGGATCATACTGTACATGTACATGAAACCATTCCCTAAACAGCATTAGCAGACATAGCTACATGTACATGTACCAATATATACAACTTAGTATACAATCTGATGAGTAGCTAACTCATTTCATAGCTACACTGTGTGTCAAGCCTCAAAAGCAGGGGCGTAGCCAGCCCATGAACATTGATATGGCTGAAATGCGTAGGCATAACTGAGAAGATGCTCAACTTTGTAAACAGCCAAGACCATTGTTCACACAACCTCAAAATAAAGTTATCTAATACGATCTTGTGAAGGTTGGTGTGGCAAGAGCCACACTCAGCCACACCCTGGCTACCGTGGCCACTGAGCAAAAGCAGCTGCTCTATATCACAGGACTATAGCCACATACGAGGTCCAGATGTGACAGGAGCATTTCAGGTATATACAGCCATGGTTAAAATTGAAGTTGTAATTTATAAATTTTGTGCAGCCAATCATACCAGTGTAGGCAGTTGTGTTGGCATACGTAACGTGTAATGAGAAGTTAACCCTTACCATGCTATGTAAGTTGAACGTACATCCGACAGTCATGTTAAGAGTCCAGTACGTAGCCAACCCTATATAATAGCTTTTAGAATATAGTTGTAACAAATACAGCAATCTGATTGGTCAATTGGAGGTCCATTATTTCACTTACGTAGAGACCTCTCAATTCACTTATAGACCTCTTAGAGAGGTAGGTCTATTATTGGGCTGCCAATTAAGGGAAAAGAAAGATGCATAGTGCAACAGTAGCCTAGTCCCCAAGTTGTAAAGGGGCATGCCGCAGTAGCCTAAATAATAGTTAGAGACCTCGTCCAATGGTCTCTACGCTTTTTTTAAGAGACCCTCAGGCCCTTAGTAGCACCCTCGCTGCGCTCGGGATGCTACAGCCCAGGGCCTTTGGTCTCTTAAAATGCGTAGAGACCTTGGACTCCGTCTCTAACTATTATTTAGGCTACTGCGGCATGCCCCTTTACAACTTTTCACTTTATTGTGCGATATGACATACCACTAGCATAATGGTTCTCCATACTATAGAACATCTCACTCCAATTTGAAGGGTGGCAAGCATAGGGATTTCCCGAGGTTGATTTCATATACAGAGAACTACGAGAACAGTACTACAGTAGTGAAACAAGTCTAATGCATACACATACGAATATGCACACAGCTGCATACATGGGCCAAGCTACTTGGGCATTCTGATGTCAGTGGGCGGAGACATTGAACTAACCCCGACTGACGATGATGAAAGTGCCTGCCACTCTCATCAACGGAAGTTTATCCGATGACAATAGTTTGCACAGTTCCGGGATGCACTATGCTGGCTATATCATTGTCTGCTTCAATACAATGCTCACTATAAGAAGAAATCGTTTGCTTTCTATCTCTCTTTCTTTCTCCCTCTCCCTCCATACCCACCTATCATTCCTCACCTATACTCTTACAATGTCATTATAATTTAATTTATACCATTTCAGGCTGCATATATACTGATTCAGAAGAGATTCATCTTTGGAAAACCTGACTGTAAGTCTACTTCACATGTACTAGCTAATGTTCCTCTTTCTCTCCTCAAAGGGTTTGGATAATGCTCACTTGGACTATAATTACCCCGCGCGCATGCGCAAGGGGTAAAGCAATCGGTTTGTCCGTCTGTCGTTGTTGTCGTCGTCGGCACGAAAATCGCCATATCTCGAGTTCTAGGCGTTTGTGCGTGCTGTAAACACAATCAATCGGTAGATATCGATGAAAAACTGGTTTGTACGGGCTTCAAATTGCTCAAAAAGGCTTACTAGTGCTACAAATCGTGCATTTTCTGTACAGCATACCTGTGGTTTATTGACCACACCCACTCATTTAGCATGCTGCTGCAACTGCGCATGCTCAAGCTTAGAGTTGGAAAGGGTCGTCAGCTAATAAAACAGCTCTACCGCAGAGTGTTGCAGTACTATAACTACATACACTACAGTGGCTACAGAGCGCGCGGGGTATGTGCTCTACAGAGCTCTAGTTATACATGGCACCGCAAGACGTTGCCGTGACGATATCGATGTACAGCTACATGTTTGGAGCTATCTTCATGGGAATAGCCTCTCTCTACTTTGTCAGGGGCGGCTGAGGGTAGGTCAGTTTGGGGGGGCAGTCAGGCACCCACAAGTTTTATAACAAATGTCCTATATTAAGTACAGTTCAGTAAACAGAGCTCGAAGCTAGCTAGTTAGGTCCATCTTCATGACTGTTAGAATTTTGGTTCAATGAACTTGAATAGATGATAGTAGGTGAGTTGCTAGAAATATAGTGTACATGCATCATAATAATAATGTAGGTCTAGCTATAGCCATCCAGTTTGGGGGGGCAAGGCCCATTGATCATAACTTTGGGGGGGGGGGGGGGACGATTGCCCCCCCTGCCCCCCCTGTTCCGCCTCCCCTGTTTATCATCAAGAAGCGGACATCGGAGTTTATCATACCTCAAGAAGTGAGCACTCTACTCTACCATGTGAAGTACCCTAATTGCATAAATCTTATTTCACTTGCAGTCGGCCTATGCTCTTGTCTATGCTGTGTTCATCAATTCTGCCCTCTGCTATCTCCTCATGACCTAGTCCAATCTTCACCTCTCCTCCATACTGGTCACCTCCTTCCGGCCAGTGCAGGTATAATAATATTATGAACAGCTGCCATTCCACCTGATCTTTAGTAGCTACCTAGAATTATCATGATTCCCCCTAACTCAGATGCTGGTGACTGGAGTGGCCTCCTATTTAATACTAGGAGATGAGTTTGCTCTCCTGGTAAGTGCACACAAGGGCTCAGTTATCGTTGAATTTGAAGGTGACCTTACCTTTATGGCAGTACAACAAAATTCTCATGATGGTTTATATAATACAATGCAAGCAGCAACTGAAGTCCGAAATAGGCAGTTTGTTTATCGACACAATCTCTCTCTCTCTCTCTCTCTCTCTCTCTCTCTCTCTCTCTCTCTCTCTCTCTCTCTCTCTCTCTCTCTCTCTCTCTCTCTCTCTCTCTCTCTCTCTCTCTCTCTATCTCTCTCTCTCTCTCATCCAGCAATATATTGGTGTTACCCTTCTCATTTTTGGTCTTATGATGGTTCTCTTCTCCAGCTGGATGGTGAGTCACCCAACCCCTCACATGACTACGTGGTCATGCCATGGCAACCAGCTTCTATTTTTAGAACACTGCGTTACCAACCTTATCTGCCTAAGGCAAAACTATTTTCAATGAACATGCACCAAGGAGAGAATCATAGGCAGTGAGCATGGGGTGACGACAAAATAGCCATGCATAATTAAGTTATGGTAGTCACTGTCTGTTTAATGACAAAAAAAAAATCAAAACTGCAGGATGAGAGACTGGCTACAGGTCGAAGTGTGGTGAGACTGCCCGGTTGTCATCATCCAATCAGAAATGACGTAGCATCAGAACAAAGCAGCCATGATAGCGACTTGGACCAAGAAGCCAGCAGGCCTGGCACTCTAAAGAGTATCTCCACAGAGTGTGAAGAGACTAAACCACTGATGGCTGCCAATAGGCATGGCAGTAGCTACAGTGGCCATGGTAGCTCCACTAACCATGGGAGTTTCATTAGCAGTGTTAATAGTACGGATGGTGAAGACTTCAATAATATTCATTTACTCTCCCCAACACATGGTACAATCAATTGAATGTTGATCAAACTCTAAAATTTATATAATATACTAAATAAGCAGCTATATAGCTATTGTGAAAGCTCAAACTACAAAATCACTACATGCACACCTTATTTAATATGCACACGAAATAAGCTACGCTAGCTACATGTACAGCTGAAAAATGTATAGACGTTACACTGCCTAATCCTGGCAGAATTTGCTGTTCATAGTGTATGCTGCATTATCCGTCATTTCTGCAGTATCAGTCTCCTTACTTGATAACTGACATGCATCATGCACTTTTTCATAAGTAGGAGTGATAGTGTCATACACTGGCTCACATGTATCTTCATAATGACACATGGATTGTCCATTAATAGCATGAGCCTTCCAGCTTCTCCATTTCTTGACTGATGCTAGAGCAACTCCACAACAAAGTCTACAGATGAGAACTCCTGCACTGACTCCAATAGCTGCATACAACCCCAAGCAGCTGATATTTCCACAGTTACCTTAAATAAGTCAATACAATTCAGTGCCATTAATTTTAATGGACGAATAAAACTAAGTCTCGTGCCCAGTAACAAATCTATAAGGTAATGGTCGACATTATTGTGGATCAGATCTAGTCTCGCACGCCAGCCCCTCCAGATCGATATCTGAGGCCAAATCCAAAGTTTGTTGCATTAAGTACACTGTACTAAAATTAATAGCTACACTATGTAGATATTAAATTTTTCAAAAGTATACGATTTTTTTTACATAAACAAGGTTATGTCACGTCATGTACGACTTCTCATTATGACATACCTTTCTTTGACAGGCATTCATAATCACTAGGATCAGGTATCCAAGTCCCATTACTGGAACACACTATTGTCCCCAGCTGAGGTCTGGTTGGAGTGAATCCCTCTTTGCAGTGAAGGGTGAGTTCTGAGCCTTCCAATTGTACAGCTGCAATGTTTATAATTTTAATCTCCACTAAACTGCTGTTTAGAATGGGGATTTGACAGCTGTCTAAAATTTAATAATAAGTGCACAAGCATGATAAATTATGTAGTTGCAATAATAACATAATAATTATGATAAATATAATACTAGCTGAACTTACTTGGGCATGATACCATGCTGGGATCTGGATACCACAATCCACTTTCTTGGCATATGTGCACATAAAGCTCACTAGCATACTTACAAGCAAATGTTACCATTTCACCAGGAGCAATTACAGCAACTGACATAGATGACACTGATTCAGAAATATTGTGGAGTACAGCATTCGCAGGAGTGACAGGACTATTACAACCATCTATACAATAAATAAAGACTTAGTTATGATAATGCACTTAATTGACACGTGTGCATGCTGAATACTCTTTTGAACTAATAATACTTACGAATAATGAAGGAAAAATTTAGTTGCATGCCTTCTCCAGAACAATCATTCACAGCACTGATACTGACTGTGGTTTCCTGATTGTAGGGTATATCCTTAACATTGACCTCTGTTGTGTTCACTATAAGCTCTTTTGCTGCTGTTTCTGATGACATTAATTCAATTCTGTAGTGAGCCAATCTCTTTGCAACTACTGGTGGCATCCAAATTAATGTCACATTTGAAGAGTCTATACCATAAATTTTATCATTTATTTCAATGTTCACTGGACTACCAGGAAAACCTATTGTCATTAAATTTTATAATGAGCCCATTAAATTTTAATAATAATAATATAATATCTGGCATTGCATGCATGATTGAGACAGCAAAATTAATGATATTTTTGCTCACCATAAAGTATCCTGAAAGGAAGTGTCTCAATCGATGTTGCTCTGCATTCTATAGTTCCACGATCTAGTGCTGCAGTTGCACGGGCAACCAGTATAGATGTCAGATTCACTGGGTTTACTGTGAAGGATACTAATTCAAGTCGTAGCTCAAGTCCACTATCTCTGACAATAATGGTCGTTCCAAGTGCTTGATCACTATGAAAAAACAGCTGTTTGGTTGAGGATTGAGCAAGTACTATCCATCTAAGGTTAAAAGAAGTTGTTGTGCAAGTGAAAGTGACATATTCTCCAACGCAAGCTTCACCCTCTGGCATGTTACTTTTAAGGCTGGTTATAGCTATATACAAGTATAGTAATAATCATAATAATAGTTGTAATGTGAATTATACAATAATACTTACCAGTAGCTGTACCAGTAACTGTTAGTAATATTATTACAAAGATAACGTTACAGTGCTGGCCATCCATGTTATGTGCAAAAGTTTCATTATTCTCCACATTTTTAGATTATCAGACTGTTGATCTGTGCGTATTTGCAGCTTATATTAAATTTTGCTGATGATGAACATAATATCAACAAGTATAAAAAAATAATGAAATTGAAAGATAAAGTATAAGGATGGCAAGACCAAAAAGTGCACAAACAAGATTTGCAAGGATAATCACGTCCACTATACATCCCTATGGAGTCTGACACTGCGCATGCTCGAGCATGCGCAATAATAAGCTTACTCGGAGCTGCGGGTATATAGATTTTCGAAGCCGGACTCCGCACAGTATAGTAGCTTTCATATCTACTACAAAATTAAATTCATTGCACATGAACAAAAACGGCAAAGCTTGTGGTTAACAGATTCGCTTGATTCAAGACCCTGCCACCGGACAGAGATACCGTATTTTAATATTCGAATAGTAGCCGCGGCTACTATTAATTTTAGCCTTGCTGGAGTGCGGCTACTAATCGAGGGCGGCTCTTATTCGAAGGCAGCTTTTATTTATTTTGGAGGGATACCTTTGCGCCCATCCGGTTGGTATCTTGTTGTGATAGACTAGGTTTTCAGGACTACTTTTCGAATATTCGAGATATTATGATCGAAAAACAGCAGCAGAACCAAGCCAGGGACATCTTCTGTCATGCTTTTGCCTCGAAATGACGATCGTTCATGGCGTGCGAACGTGGCCACACCCACTTAATTGTGTTCACGCATGCGTGCGGCTACTATTCGAGGGCAGCTATATATTATTATTTCTTTGGCTGAGCTCCCTGGCTCCAGGTGCGGCTATAGTCACTCAGCTAATTAAATGATCCTATTCATCCATTGCCTAGTTCAGTGATAACTTCAGATAGCTAGATTGTCTGGAATAGCTAGCTGCTCCAAGGAATATGGCGATGGCAACACGTATAGGATCTAGGCTATTTCTCATTGCAAGTAGTATAATAATTATATTATGCAATGGTAAGTGAATAATATTATTTAATATGGTCTCTGATTGGATCAGTGCCATTCTCTAATATTATTATTATTGCAGCACAAGATCCTCAATCTCAGCCTGGAAGGATAACATTTCTGAGAGCTTCTGTAGAATTTACCCAGAGGACTCTATCCTGCCCTGGTGAGGCTCTGACTCTCACTTGTACATCCAGTGGAAGTGAAATTAGATGGAATTCTGAGCCTTTCCTTAATAGTATGTCAGGAGATCAGACAATACATACTTTTGTGCATACTGATGTGGTAGGAGCTAGTTTCAGCTACCTAGAGAACTACGCTAATGGAACTGCTTTCTTTGTGTCAACAGTACTGGAAAATGTCATTCCAGGTGGTGACTGCAACTCCTCCATTACTTTTGTCCCGATACCGAATGATAAAGGTCAATATCCAATATCCTTTGCACCCAATGGTCGGTTCAACATCGCTTGTACTACTAGTAATGAATCTACAGCAACACTGATTGAGCGTACACGATATTGGATATATAGAGTTGCAGGTATGTTGATACAATTTTCTTACACCCATGCATGCAACCTTAACTACTTACAGCTGGCATAATATATTACAAGTATAAAAACAATTGAATAAAATTGAAGAATGAAGTAGGGATGGCAGGATAAAAAAGTACACAAACAAGAAATAATTGTATCTACTATACATCCCTACGCTTGCTTTTCTCGACTATTATGCACCTAGAAAGTACACAAACAAGAAATAATTGTATCTACTATACATCCCTACGCTTGCTTTTCTCGACTATTATGCACCTAGTAATGTCACACGACGTGTTTGTTGAGAGTGCGGTAGCTATGTGGGAGATATTCAGGTTGTTCCCTAGTTGTCATAATGGTTTAAATTTATCAGTTTTCATTATTACTTGTTATTTTTGTACCCCTCAACTTGAAAGCAAGCGTAGGGATGTATAGTAGATACAATTATCTCTTGTTTGTGTACTTTTTTATCCTGCCATCCCTACTTCATTCTTCAATTTTATTCAATTGTTTTTATACTTGTTTCTGTTCTTTTTTATTGTACTTAGTACAAATTTTATCAAAATGCCATCTTATCACGGGAGGCCCGTATCAAAATTCGTAACCACGCCCCTCATTAGCTTGGATTATTTAGGCGGTCCAAGAGACTCCGCTTAGGGAGAAAACAGGGTTCTAAGTTTTATTGCTGGCAGTAGCTAGCTCAGTACCCGGCATAATTTTATGATCTGTATGTTACCCGGCTCCTCGAGCCTTGGCCTTGTCGGAGCCTTCGACGGTATGATATCTATGCTATGATCGATCCAGCTGAGCACTATCGCTGCACGCGCTAGCGAGTAGCTCGCCTATGCCTAGCCCCTAGCGCCTTACCGCTCCTCGAGCCTTGCACCTTCATATCCATGATCGATCCAGCGCAGCGCTAGTACTGCGGCAGCTAGCCTAGCTAGCTCGCGATCGCCTAGGGCGCGGCCAGGCGCTGTCACATGACTTCACCATGGCAACACATTCCGAGCATGCGCATTATATAAAAAAAATGGCGTATCAGACACACCCATTAATCGTTAATGTGCCGTACACATCCACTATTACATAACTGTCGAGATAACGCCAAACTAGCGTGCCACTGCACTGCGCGCTACAAAATAGAGTGGATTTATATAAAAACTAAGGTGAGAGGTCCAGACAGTCTTGAGTTAGACGTGGAAATGAGAAAGAAAGAAGAAAGAAACCTTGACAAATGGCTATTTTATTGAACATCTGATTCTGGCATATACAATTGAATTGATGGATGATCTTGGTCTTGTTAGATAGATAATTTGCTGTAGATTCTGATTTTGACACTTAGAAATTTCACAAAGTTAGCTACCTGTTTTGAGATATTTGGACTTTTGTAATGTATTACATATATGGAGTATCCGGGCCATCCCTACTTATAGAGTCTACCGACTCTATGATTGAGAATTAATGGATAGGGTACAATGTCATGTAGTATGGAGAAATAATATAACAAGTTACGATAAGTATTATTGCTAATACAAATTAAGCATTGTATTTAAATGTACAGCTACTCCCATGCCTATTCTGGAATCGAATGCAACATGCACCTATTATGCGTCCCATAAAGTAGTGAGAATTGAGATCAAGGGACAAACTACTATGCAGAATGACTCAGTTGAACTTCATCACTATGAAGTCAGTATAAACGGTACCAGTATGAAGACAAATGTGTCAGCACAGTCAAAGAATCCCAATGGGCTATTTTATCCTGTGGAGGAGGACAATAGGCTTAAGATGGCTCAAATTGTTGCAGTGGATGTGTGCAATCAAAAGAGTGATCAAACTGTGATTCGCTGTACAACTGTCTCTCCTCCAGGTGAGTCTTTATGGTCATAGCTATTATAGCTACTATATTGATCATTGGTGTCAATTACATGCAGAAATTCCTACTTGTTCACCTACAATTACAAATGGTGGTGCAGCTACATATATGATGTGTATTTTGGCACCAATAATAATTTTGGCAATCACATCGATCATTCTCAACTAACATGATAGGCTAGCAGAGAGCTCAAACATCAAGAAAACTCTGTACTTGATTTTAACTCAATTGAATAACAAACATAGGATAGTCATATAATAATATATTTTGGAATTAAACTGTGTTGTTGTTCTGCTTATCCCAACTCAGAAAGCTGCCAAGAGTATATTATAGTCATGATATGTTTTGGAATTGAACTGTGTTATTGTTTTGCTTGTCCCAACTCAGAAAGCTGCCAAGAGTAACTTGACAATATTATATTAGGGTGCATAAGATGCATGGCTAAATGTCATGTCCAAACTTTTGCTGGCCAATGGCTTATCACATTATTATTACCCCGCGCGCATGCGCAAGGGGTAAAGCACTCGGTTTGTCCGTCTGTTGTTGTCGTCGTCGTTGTCGTCGGCACGAAAATCGCCAGATCTCGCGTTCTAGGAATCTGTGCGTGCTGTAAGCACAACCAATCGGTAGATATCGGTGAAAAACTGGTTTGTAAGCGTTTCGAATTGCTCAAAAAGGCTTAGTAGTGCTATAAATCGTGCATTTTCTGTTCAGCATGCCTGTGGTTTATCGACCACACCCACTCTTTTAATATGCTGATGCGACTGCGCATGCTCAAGTTCAGTGTTGGAAAGGGTCATCAAGTCATGAAACAGCTATGCCTCAGAGTGTTACAATACTACGCTACAGTGGCTACAGAGCGCGCGGGGTATGTGCTCTATAGAGCTCTAGTTATGATGATGATCCACACTACTCTGGTAGCTACATATATACATGCAACTATTTACTTTGGTTGCTAGGCAATGGCCAAAAACTATGCATACACATAGATTGTCAACAGTCAGTGGTGCCCTCCAGGGAATACATGTAATAATAAATATTTTGGCTATTATTGATCATGCATCTTCATGAATAAAAAAATATTCGCTGCGTACTTCAACACACCCTGTCCTGAGAGATTACTTATTAATTATCCTGGGGACGTCTGGACCTCTCTTGTCACTAGATTCATGGTCAATAAGTCCCACACGGTGACCATGAAATGCATGACTAGTTTAGTGTACCTGTCAGAGGAACTGCTGTACATTCATCACTTCACTCATGCCATAGATGATCTTCTTGGCACTCTGTTGTCTTCTATAGTAGTTCTGGAGGTTCTGGTACTCAATATAGTTACCACCACCAACCATGAACACATCGACCAGTCTAGGATGTGTGTATGTATTGCATGGGGGGGTGTACGTGTGTGTGAGCATGCATGAGTGTGTGTATTATTATGTGTGTGTGTATGTGTGTGGATTGGAGGAAAACAGCGAGTTAACCTTATAGTAACTACACATGCAGCAAAGGATCTGTGGTGCTCTAGTACAGTTCAGCTGCTATCAATACAGACATGAGTAGATGTGAAGGCCTCCATTTATACATAATGATACATAGCTATATACCTTTCGTTGTCTTTAGTTCCATCAGCTGCCCTACTACTCTGGTCACAAGAAGTGAACACTCTACTTTACCATGTGAAGTACCCTAAATTTAATTGCATCAAACTTGCAGTCAGCCTATGCTCTTGTCTATAATTACTATTGTGTTCATCAATTCTGCCCTCTGCTATCTCCTCATGACCTGATCCAATCTTTACCTCTCCTCCATACTGGTCACCTCCTTCTGGCCAGTGCAGGTACAATTATGAACAGCTACCATTCCCGATCTTTAATATCTAGCAGAATTATCATGTTTCTTCTTACTCAGACGCTGGTGACTGGAATGCCCTCATATTTAATAATAAAGGAGATGAATTTATTTCCCTGGTAAGTGCATAATGACATGATGTAGCTACATGGGCTCACTAAACGTTTGAAAGCTATATGGTGGCTCGTATGGGCAACCGTAATTCCACTCTAGCTATTATATTATTATTATAATATCTCAGTGTGGTAATGGTCATCGACAAAATTAGGGTGATGTACCATATAATCCATCACGAAATGTTCTTTTAAATAGAAATATTGTTCCATAAATATACGGTCTATAATAACAAATATTGCTCAACAATTATTAGGTTATACATAAAGCATAGGTAGTAGTGGTTTACCTGAAATACACGAGATAGTTACTATAGTAAACCACGAGGGCGAAGCCCGAGTGGTTTGCATAGTAACTGTCGAGTGTATTTCAGTGGTAAGCCACTACTACCTATGCTTTATGTGGCTTGTATCATGTTCTAACTGCCAGCCATGTTCTAACTACCATGTTCTAACTTCCAATCATGTTCTAACTACTACTACCTGTGGTCTGGGTTAGATAAACTACAAGCGGTGCCTTTGATCTGTATGGCTTCCATGATACAAATTTGTTTAGTAAAAATTAAATTTGTGCTTCTCCAATAAACTTTCGAGTCTTGAGTATTCCTTGTTCTCCAGTTCTCCACGTACTCCACGTTTCTCTATGTTCCCTAGCACAATCCTGCTCCAGACTAGTATATTCCTTGTTCTCTAGTTCTCTATATGTGCTCTACGTTTTCCACTGTTCTCCAGTACAACTTCACAAATGCAACCCAACTAGCTAGTATTCCATGTTCTCCTGTTCTCCATGTGCTCTATGTTCTCCACTGTTCTCCAGCGTTAACCTCAAATATAATCTAACTAGCTAGCATTCCATGTTCTCTTGTTCTCCATGTGCTCTATGTTCTCCACCTCAAATGTAATCCAACTAGCTAGCATTCCATGTTCTCCTGTTCTCCATGTGCTCTATGTTCTCCACTGTTCTCCACCTCAAATGCAATCCAACTAGCTAGCATTCCATGTTCTCTTGTTCTCCATGTGCTCTATTTTCTCCACCTCAAATGTAATCCAACTAGCTAGCATACCATGTTCTCTTGTTCTCCATGTGCTCTATGTTCTCCACTGTTCTCCACCTCAAATGTAATCCAACTAGCTAGCATTCCATGTTCTCTTGTTCTCCATGTGCTCTATGTTCTCCACTGTTCTCCACCTCAAATGCAATCCAACTATAGCTAGCATTCCATGTTCTCCAGTTCTCTATGTGCTCTATGTTCTGCACTGTTCTCCAGTGCTAACTAGCTATAGCTAATTATACTTGGGTTGCATTTGAAGTTTGCACTGGAGAACACTAGAGAATTAGCTATAGAGAACTGCTACTTGGGTTGCATTTGAGGTCAATACTGGAGAACAGTGGAGAACATAGAGAACTGGAGAACTAGCTATAGCTAGTTGGGTTGCATTTGAAGTTACCTAGCGCTGGAGAACCAAGAGAACTGAAGAATATGGAGTACTAGCTATAGTTGGATTGCATTTGAGGTTAATGCTGGAGAACAGTGGAGAATATAGAGCACATGGAGAACAGAACAGGAGAACATGGAATGCTAGCTAGTTGGATTGCATTTGAGGTGGAGAACAGTGGAGAACGGTGCATGTATGTTTGATTCAATCCATTTCCAACTGAAATAAAAGTTGGAATTTACAATTTTTGGTAGGAATTAATTTTCAATTTATATCACAATTGAAAATGATAATCCTGTTGCATCATGATCAGCTTTTTAAAGTTGGTTGCACATGGAGAACAAGAGAACATGGAATGCTAGCTAGTTGGATTACATTTGAGGTTAACGCTGGAGAACAGTGGAGAGCATAGAGCACATGGAGAACAGGAGAACATGGAATGCTAGCTAGTTGGATTGCATTTGAGGTTAACACTGGAGAATAGCTAGTGGAGAACATAGAGCACATGGAGAACAGGAGAACATGGAATACTAGCTAGTTGGGTTGCATTTGAAATCTCGCTGGAGAACAGTGGAGAAAATGAACATGGAGAACTGGAGAACGTAAAATACTAACTAGTTGGGTTGCATTTGTGAAGTTGTACTGGAGAACAGTGGAAAACGTAGAGCACATAGAGAACTAGAGAACAAGGAATATTATTAATACTAGTCTGGCGCATTTGGCAAAAGGATTGTGCTAGGGAACATAGAGAAACGTGGAGTACGTGGAGAATTGGAGAACAAGGAATACTCAAGACTTGAAAGTTTATTGGAGAAGCATAAATTTTACAAATTATAATAATATTGTTGAGCAATATTTGTTATTATAGACCGTATATTTATGGAACAATATTTTTATTTAAAAGAACATTTCGTGATGGATTATATGGTACATCACCCCAAAATTAATTTACCGCACTTATCGCATGGAAAAAAATAATTTCAATTTTGAAAACGAGCGTTTTTTCTGGTAAAGGTCGTCAATCGCTCCATATATATAAACGTTATGAAAATTTGATCTAATTTTTTTTAAATTGGATCATGCATTGTAACTACGGTAATGCCCTTATACATGCTTCAGCCAGAGTGGGAGGGGGAGGGGGCATTCGCCAACTAAATAATCGCCTCTCCTGTTCATGCATGAACTCCTGACCGTAACGTGTATTATACTCTGACTTTTGTAGAAATTGTTGTGCATTCATCAGTTCACTGGTCACGTGCTGTAGGTGATCTTCTTTGCATTCTGTTAATAATTATTATGATCTCCTACGTACAGTAGTCCTGAAGGTTCTGGTACTCAATGTATTATATTAATATAGTTGTCTCATTGCATGGGGGTGTAGATGTGTGTGAGCATGAATGAGTGTGTATGTGTGTGTGTGTGTGTGTGTAAGCATGTACTTCTTGAAAGTGTGTTCAACGACTTCTGGGAATTGAAGAACTACAGGTAAGAGACACAATGTTATAATGCCTATGGAACGAATATTAATCATTAATTGTGCCTTGTCTGGGACTCTCAGCATTTTGGGATTGAAATGTTTGTAGTCTTTTGTATCCTAAATTGGAGGAGGAAAACAGCGAGTTAAACACAGTAACTACACATGCAGCAAAGGATCTGTGGTGCTCTAGTACAGTTCAGCTGCTATCATCATAGATATATGAGTGCATGGATATGAAGGCCTCCATTTATACATAATGATACTTTCATTGTCTTTAGCCTTTCAATCAGCTGCTCTTAGACTACTGCTCTGGTCACTGGGAGATTCTGAAAAGTGGTGACGAATGTTAGAAATGGAAGAATGAGGAGAGAGAGAGAGGTGGGGGGAGTTGCTGTGATGATGCATAATTAGCTACATGTTCATCTTCATGGGAATAGCCTCTCTCTAGAGTCTCTCCAGTTGGATGCATGCATGGTGAGTCACCCTTACCCTCACATGACTCTGTGGTCATGCTATGGCAACCATGGCCAGCTTCTATTTTTAGATCACTGTACATGTGTTACTAACTTTGTTCCACCTAAGGCACTTGCATGCATTAAATGGGGAATCCATATAAGTAGCAAGCATGGGCTGGTTACAAAATTAATATTTTATAATGATGGTGGATCTGTTTAATATATTGTAGAATGAGAGACTGGCTGCAGGTCAAAGTGTGGTGAGACTGCCCAGTTGTCATCATCCAATCAGAAGAGACGTAACATCAGAACAAAGCACCCATGACATCGACACAGACCAATTGCAAGAAGCCAGCAGGCCTGGCGCTCTACAGAGTAGCTCCGCAGAGTGTGAAGAGACTAAACCACTGATGGCTGCTAACAGGCATACCAGTAGCTACAGTGGCCATGGTAGCTCCACTAACCATGGGAGTTTCATTAGCAGTGTTAACAGTACAAAAGGTGAAGACTTCAATATTAATAATATTCACTTACTTTCCCCAATACATGGTACAATCAATTAAATGTTGATCAAACTCGATCTAGTATTTATACTGAATAAGCAGCACTGTGAAAGCTCAAACTACAAAATCACTACAAATCTTAGAATAATATTATTGTCTCTGTAATCATGCACACTGAATCAGAAAATCCATTAAACTTAATGTCAGAGTGTACTGTGTACTTGTTATACTGCCTAATCCTGACAGAATTTGCTGTTGTACGCTGCATTATCCGTCATTTCTGCAGTATCGATATCAGTCTCCTTGCTTGATAACTGGCATGCGTCATATACTTTTTCGTAAGTAGGAGTGATAGTATCATACACTGGTCCACATGTATCTTCATAATGACACGTGGATTGTCTATTAATAGCATGAGCTTTCCAACTTATCCATTTCTTAACCGATGCTAGAGCAACTCCACAACAAAGTCCACAGAGGAGAACTCCTGCACTGACTCCAATAGCTGCATACAATCCCAAGCAGCTCATATTTCCACAGTTACCTGCGTATAATAATAATACTATAATTGAAGGGCTCAGAACCAGAGTAGCCTAACCCACAAATGTTGAGTTAGCCCCCCTAATCTTGAAAATAATATGTGGCATTTCATGAGCAACAGAAAATTCATATTTTTGAAAATTTGAGTGATTTGGCTTGGTAGAGTAGGATGTTTGGTTTTTTTTAGACAATTTTCTGCATTCAATTTGGGGTTAGACCACTCTCAGACTGGTTCTCGACCCTTCAATTATAATAATATTATACACAAGATATACTAATTGTTTTGCTTCCACACTAGGTAGACTAGTCTAGGTATTCCAATTAAATGACAGGAAAGCTCAATTGTCATGAACGTTGTAATCTTACCCTACAAGGGTCATGATATCTGCGGTTAATTAGATATAATCTGTTATTATGCATTAATTTTGTAATAATAATAATGTTGGTTTCATTTCGGAAACATATATCTTCCACCCCTTGATGAAATTTCAGACTATTGACTATATAGCATGTACACTGTCATAATAATATTATTATTATCATAGTTAGCTATCTGAACCTGCAATCTTTGGTTTAGCATGCAACACCCAAGTCAGAAAGTGTGCAATTGCTAAACCCTGAGGTCACATGCATGTGTGCAATTAAATCATGTTTTCTATGGGACTTTTGTATAACATAGCTACATGGATTATACCTCTCCAAGTAAATTTTTTCTGACACTCATAATCATTAGGATCAGGTATCCAAGTTCCATTGCTGGAACACACTATTTTCCCCAGGTGAGGTCTGGTTGGTGTGAATCCTTTGCTGCAGTGAAGGATGAGCTCTGAGCCTTCCAATTGCACTGTACTGTTGATAATATCAATCTCCACAAGATTGCTTACACTAGGGATTTGGCAGCTGTCTAAATAATAATATTAAGTGCACAATCAAGAATGTATACGTCACCACAATAATTATTATTGCAGGCTGCCACACTGAACTTACTCGGACAAAGTACTATGTTTGGATCTGGGTACCACAGTCCATTTTCTTGACATATGTGCACATGATGCTCGCTGACATGCTTGCAGGCAAATATTACCGTTTCACCTGGTGCTATTGCAATAACTGATGTGGATAACACTGTAGTATTGTGGAGTAGAGTATTGATAGGAGTGGTGGGATAAGTACAACCATCTGTATAATAATATTATTAACATAGTAAACTGTCACTTGGATCAGTTTCAATCAACAGATCAATAATAATTTTATTAATGTTCTTGCTACAGCTCCAAGAAATATAAATGCCTGCACTAAACTTGCCTGGCATTGTGTCACAATAAATAAATAAATAAATTTGCCTCGGTGTATTTACCTAACTGATTAATTTCAAGCTGTAGGATCGACTGGGAATTTTGCAATACTGGTAGCTAAATCACTTACAAACAACGAAGGAAAAATTCTGTTTCATGCCTTCTCCAGAACAGTCATTCACAGCACTGATACTGACTATAGTTTCCTGATTGTAGGGTATATCCTCAATATTGACTTTTGTTGTGTTCACTGTAAGCTCTTTTGATGTTATTTCTGAAGATATTAATTCAATTCTATAGTGAGCTAACCTCTTTGCTACTACTGGTGTCATCCAAATTAATGTCACATTTGAAGAGTCTGTACCATATAATTTATCAATTATTTCAATGTTCTTTGGACTACCAGGAAAACCTGTAATATTAATAAACTATGCCTACATGCATAATATGATTGAGACAGCCATTAGCTCACTAGAGAGTATCCTGAAAGGAAGTGTCTTGGTTGATGTTGCTCTGCATTCTATAGTCCCACGATCTAGTACTGCAGTTGCACGGGCAACCAGTATAGATGTCAGATTCACTGGATTTACTGTGAAGGATACTAATTCGAATCGTAGCTCAAGTTCACCATCTCTGACATAAATAGTGGTTCCAAGTGCTTGATCACCATGAAAAAATTGCTGTTTGGTAGAGGATTGAGCACGTACTATCCATCTAAGGCTAAAAGAAGTCGTTGTACAAGTGAAAGTGACATATTCTCCAACGCAAGCTTCACCCTCTGGCATGTTACTTTTAAGATTGGTTACAGCTACAACAATAACTGTAATGTAAGTATTTAATTATTGACATATACATACTTACCAGTAGCTATACCAGTTAGTAGTATTATAAAGACAACAATGATGGCCATCCTTGTTACGTGCAACCGTGACAGTTTCATTATTCGAATTCCCAAATGGAGTTCTTATATTATATCAGATCGTTGATCTGCGCGTATTTAAATACTCGCAGCTTGTTTGCATGAATATAACCACTTTCAGTATACTATGCATGCAGCGTCACTGCGCCTATATGTACATGCTCGAGCATGCGCGGAATCGGAATCGAATCGGTATTACTGAATGCTGAATTTCGGAGCCGGATCGAACCATAACATCAGCGGTTAATTATTGACAAATTCTCTTGATTCAAGGCTCTGGATAGTTTGATTTGTGCTATATCCTGCTCTTATGTCAATCCGCCATTAATTGCCAAGTTCAGTGGCTGCTTTTGATATAGGTCGCTACTCCAAGGAATAATGATTATTATGGCCAAGACAACCAGTGTAGGATCTAGCCTATTTCTCATTGCAATAATATTATTATGCAATGGTAAGTGAATTTGATCTCTGATTGTATCAATGCTATCCTTTGATTATTGTAGTACCTCAATCTCAGCTCGGAACGATAACATTTCTTAGATCTTCTGTAGAGTTTACCCAGAGGACTCTGTCCTGCCCTGGTGAGGCTCTGACTCTCACCTGTACAGCCAATGCAAGTGGGATCATCTGGAAGTCCGAGCCTTTCCTTAGTATGTCGGGAGATCAGAAAACTATACATGGCTTTGTACACAGTGAGAGTCCAGGAACTAGTTTCAGCTACCTACTGAACTACACTAGTGGAACTGCTTTCTTTGTGTCAACAGTACTGGAAGATGTCGTTCCAGATGGTGACTGCAACTCTTCAATTACTTTTGTCCCAATACCAAATGACGAAGGTCAATATCCAACATCCTTTGCACCCAATGGTCTATTCAACATCACTTGTACCACTGGATCCGCTACAACGCTAGAGATTGATCGTACCAAATCTTGGATATATAGAGTTGCAGGTATGTTGCTACATACTTCTTATATACCCACACAACTTTAATTTCACCCATCTTGCATAGCTAGTTACTTATATAGCTGGCGATTGATGGATAGGGGTACTACCTATAATTATTACTTTAGTATGGACAAAGGATCATTGATTCCATATATATATCTTTGACCCTAAAAATAATGTACAATGTCATACTCTTATAGGTTTTCCCATGCCTGTTCTGGAATCGAATGCAACATGCACCTATTATGCGTCCCATAAAGTAGTGAAAATCGAGATCATGGGACAAGCTATTACACAGGATGACTCAGTTGAACTTCACCACTATGAAATCAGTTTAAACGGCACCAGTACTATGAAGACTAATGTGTCAGCACAGTCAGAGAATCCCAATGGCCTATTTTACCCTGTGGAGGACAACATGCCTATGATGGCACAAATTATTGCAGTGGATGTTTGTGGCCAACAGAGTAATTCAACTATGATTTCCTGTGACTCTTCTCCAGGTGGGTCTTTACAGTCATGGCTAACTATAATTATTCATAATTGTTTCATAATATTATAGAAAATCCAACTACTGAACCTGGTATAACTACAACAGGCAGTGCAACTACTTGTATTCCTGCACTGACGTTGATAATGGCGTTGGTAATCACATTGATAGTATAGATCCTAATAATATATATTATTATGCTAGGCTAACAGAGAGCTCAAACAATCAAGAAAACTTGCATTAATTTTGATTGTTAACTCGGTTTCATACATTAATTCTGAATAACAAACACAGGGTAATCAATCTTTATATTTTGCAATTAAACTGTGTTACTGTTCTGCTTGTCCTAACTCAGAAAGCTGCAATGAGTAAGTAATAGTTGCAATACCTTAATTAGGAGATGCAGGCCTTATACCTCATTATTGTCTTACCATAATGACCCACACCCCTTGTAGTGTGCCACAATGGCTCCGTGCGACGTGCTGGAATGTCCATAGGGAGGTGCGCGCAATAATGGTTTGTTCATGATATTATACGTATACGCCCCAGCCCCACCCACCTATACCGCGTATACGGTACACGCGGTATAGGTGGGTGGGGCTGGGGGTTTTGGAATGGGTTGCCAATGGTTAGCAGGGTTAGTCCCTCTAGGATTTGTCTATGATAGGGGGGAAATATGATTGGCAGCAGCGACAACAGCGGTGGTGTAGTGTTTGGGGCTCTTGTGTGTGGAACAGAATGTAGCGGGTTCAAATCTTGCTTTATGCTTTAATTTTTTTTCTTTTCACTTATCGAAATTTTTCTAAGTTCTTGCGAGCCATTCCAGCACGGAGCTAGTATAACATGCTGCACCCCTCTGGCCATGGTAGCTACATGACATTGTACATGCAGCATTTGCTTTGTGTGCTAGACAATGGCCAATACACTAGATGGTCAATTAATTGTCTAGTTAAGGCATGCTCAATTAATGATATCATGCATCTTCATGAATAAGATTAAAAAAAACTCTAGATTCAAGTATACCCTAGTATAGGCATGTTATTCTTTACGGATGAAAAACACTTGGAAGCATTACTACAGTCCTTCCCCCACTTCAACTCTGCAATTGCCCCCCCCCCCTCCGATGAAAATCCTGAATGAAACCCTATCTTATCGTAAGATTTGTTGTCAACACCATGAAAATTAATATACCTGTGAGAGGAAGTTCGCTGGTGCCGTAGGTGATTTTCTTGGCACTCTGGAGGTTCTGGTACTTAATGTAGTTACCACCACCCACCATGAACACATAGGCCTGTCCAAGGTATGTGTGTATTGGAGTGGGGGGGGGGGGGGGGGTGTACGTGTGTGTATGTGTGTGTAAGCATGTACCTCCTGAAAGGGTGTTTGACTTCTCGGAATTGAAGCACTACAATTAAATGTACCTTATTAATAGGCTATGAAAATGTCATTAATCGTGCCATACCTGTCTGCATGGGACTCGCAGCATTTTGGGATTGAAAAATTTGTAGTCTTCTGTGTCCTAAATTGGAGGACGAGTTAAACACAGTAACTACACATGCAGCAAAGGATCTGTGCTCTAGTACAGTTTGGCTGCTAGCTCTCCTATCAACACAGATGTGAGTGAATGTGAAGGCCTCCATCTATACTAGATTATTATGTAATGTACAGTTATGACGATACATACCTTTGTTGTCTTTAGTTCCATCAACTGCTCTGGTCACTGGAAGATTCTATAAAGTGGTGATGAATGTTTGAATGGAAGAGTGAGGGGGGGGGGAGTGACATACCTTTGGTCCTATGACAAAGTTCTTCATTCCCTCCATGACGTACTTGCATATGTATGTATTTGCATCCAATAAAATAATAATATAGCTGACCTCCATGTCCGCACCCACCCCCTCCAAGGTGGCTGTGAACTAGGAGAGAGGTCAGAGTCCATAACCTCGGGAGATAGGGTGTAGTAGATGAGGAAAAGCCGGAGCTTGTCCGCAGGTGTACCGGCTGAGGGATCCAAAAGTAGTGAATAAAGACATTAAAAGTACATGAAATCTCTCCCTTCACCCCCCGACTGTCCCTCTCTCCCTCTCTCTCTCTCTCTCTCTCCTTCTCACCATAGTTGATCTATAGTGATCATCTTCTCCTCTGCCTCAAAGAAGGTGTCTAATTCAAGTTTCTTTCCTTGATCTCATCCAGCAGGGGATTGATGATGTTGGTGTGCATGTCAATTAGCTTCTTCTTCTCCAAAGCATGCTATCCTCCTCATCTTTGGTCTTATGATGATTCTCTTCTCCAACTGGATGGTGAGTCACCCAACCCCTTACATGATTCCGTGCACATGGTCATGCCATGGCAACCAGCTTCTATTTGTGTTACTAACCCTGTCTGCCTAAGGCAAAACTATTTTCAATGAACATGCACTAAGCAGAGAATCTTTAATATGTGAGGCAGCGAGCATGGGGTGACGACACAATAGCCGTGCATAATTAAACTTTGTAATGATAGTTGATGTCTGTTTAGTGACGAAATCATTTTTACTGCAGGATGAGAGACTGCCAATAGGCATACCAGTAGCTACAGTGGCCATGCTATGGTAGCTCCACTAACCATGGGAGTTTCATTAGCAGTGTTAATAGTACAGAAGGTGAAGACTTCAATAACATTCATTTACTCTCCCCAACACATGGTACAGTCAACTGAATATCTATGTAAACAAGCAGCTACTATGAAAGCTCAAACTACTACATGACATTGTGCAATGTCATGCAAACCTATTGTCTAATATGCACACAGAATCAGCAATAATATGCTAGCTACATGTATATTATATAGCTAAAATGTATAGAATTCACTTGTTACACCTGACAGAATTTGCTGTTCATAACATATGCAGCATTATCTGTCATTTCTGCAGTGTCAGTCTCCTTTGATAATTGGCATGTGTCGTGCACTTTTTCATAAGTAGGAGTGATAGTGTCATACACTGGCCCACATGTATCTTCATAATGACACGTGGATTGTCTATTAATAGCATGAGCCTTCCAGCTTTTCCATTTCTTAGCCGATGCTAGAGCAACTCCACAACAAAGTCCACAGATGAGAACTCCTGCACTGACTCCAATAGCTGCATATAACCCCAAGCAGCTGATATTTCCACAGTTACCTTAAACAAGTAAATACAATTCAGTGCCATTTATTAGACATACAATACTAGTCTCATGCCCAGCCCACTCCTATAGTCTTGTGACAGTAACAAATTTATAAAGTAACAAGTTTAAAATTAATAAATTATCTCCCACATACCTTACTCGACAAATACGTTGACATTAATATATAGGTACGTAATAATCAAGAAAAACAAGTGTATATAGGGATGTATAGTAGATGCGATTATCCCTTACAAATCTTGTTTGTGTAGTTTTTGATCCTGCCGTCCCTTCTTCATCCTTCAATTTCATTCAATTTTTTTTATACTTATTTATATTTAATTATAGCCATTCCCCAGAAAGACATTCAGTACGATGATATCTTGCATGTATCAGGTTTCATTTTGAATTCAGATCATGCAAGGAGTTAAATAAACACTATTATGATGAAACTCCTCAATAAAGAACACCTCCAAATAACGGACAAAACCTCATGCACCAACTTGTCTGCTAAATAAAGAGGTTCCACTGTATGTCATGTATGACTTCTCATTATGACATACCTTTCTTTGACTGGCATTCATAGTCATCTGGATCCGGCATCCAAGTTCCATTACTGGAACACACTATTGTCCCCAGCTGAGGTCTGGTTGGAGTGAACCCTTCACTGCAGCAAAGGGTGAGTTCTGAGCCTTCCAATAGCACTGTACTGTTTATAACTTCAATCTCCACTAAACTGTTTAGGGTGGGGATTTGGCAGTTATCTAAATAAGTGCACAAACATGATAAGAATCTGATATGCAGCTATGATAACAATAATGATGAATAATTATTAATGATCGACTATAACTCACTTGGGCATGATACCATGCTGGGATCTGGATGCCACAATCCACTTTCTTGGCATATGTGCACGTAAAGCTCACTAGCATACTTACAAGCAAATGTTACCATTTCACCCGGTGCAATTATAGCAACTGACTTGGGTGATACTGATTCAGATATACTGTGGAGTACAGCATTGGCAGGAGTGATAGGATTATTACAACCATCTAATAGTGTACAATAACAAAGAGTAATAGTACACATCATTTGAACAAGAAATGATAATTATTATAATAATATTATTATGCTTACGAATAATGAATGAAAAATTCAGTCGCATGCCTTCTCCCGAACAGTCATTCACAGCACTGATACTGACTGTGGTTTCCTGATTATAGGGTATATCCTTGACATTGACCTCTGTTGTGTTCACTATAAGCTCTTTTGACATTGTTTCTGATAACAGTAATTCAATTCTGTAGTGAGCCAATCTCTTTGCAACTACTGGTGGCGTCCAAATTAATGTCACGTTTGAAGAGTCTACACCATACATTTTATCATCTATTTCAATGTTCATTGGACTGCCAGGAAAATCTACAATCATAAAATTATTATAATTATGCCTGGAATGTGACAGCAAAATGATAATATTAGCTACTTTGCTCACCATAAAGTATCCTGAAAGGAAGTGCCTCAGTTGATGTTGCTCTGCATTCTATAGTTCCACGATCTAGTACTGCAGTTGCACGGGCAACCAGTATAGATGTCAGATTCACCGGATTTACTGTGAAGGATACTAATTCGAATCGTAGCTCAAATCCACTATCTCTGACATTAATAGTGGTTCCAAGTGCTTGATCACTATAAAAAAACTTTTGTTTGGTAGAGGATTGAGCACGTACTATCCATCTAAGGCTAAAAGAAGTTGTTGTACAAGTGAAAGTGACATATTCTCCAGTGCAAGCTTCACCCTCTGGCATGTTACTTTTAAGATAAGTTACAGCTGCAATAATAATCATAATAATAGCTGTAATGTGAATATTAATTATTGACATAATATAATGTACTTACCAGTAGCTGTACCAGTTAGTAATATTGTTACAAAGACAACAGTGTTGGCCATCCATGCTACGTATGAAAGTTTCATTATTCCATTGAAATTTTTATATTATCAGACCATTGGTCTGCGTATAAATACTCACTTGCATGAGTGCCCCAATATTCAGAAGGGGGCTCCTCCCCCCAATAATCAGGCTTGATACATAACCCTTGTGTATAATAATATTATATTCTTACTTTCACTTTCTTTGTTAAGTCTGGTTTAAATTAGCTACTGACATTGCGGATGCTCGAGCATGCACAGAATACCTATTATACTCGGAGCTGCAACTGGAATCGGGTACTGAATTCGGAATTTCGGAGCCGGACTCCGCACAGTATAGTACCGGTACATCGGAATTGCTGAATTGAGCCGGAACATTTGCATAAACTTATAGTTAATAGATTCGCTTGATTCAAGGCTCTGGACAGAGATAGTCACTCAGCTAATTATTCATAATTAAATTTTGTGTCTCCTGTTTATGTGTGAATCCATTGCCAAATTCAGTGATTGTGAGATCATCTGGAATCGCTATATACTCCAAAGAATAATATGGCAACAAGTATAGGATCTAGGCTATTTCTCATTGCAAGTAGTACAATAATAGTATTATTATGCAATGGTAAGTGAATATTGTGATCTCTGATTGAATCAGTGCCATTTTCTAATACTAGTAACATTATTGCAGCACAAGATGCTCGATCTCAGCCTGGAAGGATAACATTTCTGAGACCCTCAGTAGAATTTACCCAGAGGACTCTATCCTGCCCTGGTGAGGCTCTGACTCTCACTTGTTCATCCAGTGGAAGTGGAATTACATGGACTTCCGAGCCTTCCCTTAGCATGCCGGGTGATCAGGAAATACATGGTTTTGAACACAATGCAAGTCCAGGAAGTTGTCACTGTTACCCACTGAACTACACTGGTGGAACTGCTTTCTTTGTGTCAGTAGTACTGCAAAACGTCGTTCCAGGTGGTGACTGCAACTCCTCCATTACTTTAGTCCCAATACCGAATGATGAAGGCCAATATCCGACTTCCTTTGCACCTAATGGTCTGTTCAACATCACTTGTACCGCTGGATCTACAGCGCCACGGATTGAGCGTACCCAATCTTGGGTATATAGAGTTGCTGGTATGTTGATTCAACTTTCTTACGCCCATGCAACCCTAACTTATTTCACCAGCTACTTTATTACAGCTGGCATGATATATAGGGTACAATAATTATTATAATACCTCTATGCTAGTATTTAATAGTATGGAGAAATTTAATTATTCTCTTTGATTAATTGTGAGTTTCGCTCATTGCAAATACACTACATATAGCCGAAGTGAAAGTTTGATAATACAAAAATTACTTATGTTTCAGCAGCTATAGCTACAACGTTAACTGCCACCATCAGTGAGATGCAGTGGCAAGGTGAACTTATAAAGACATGGAATCCAAACAATAATTTAGAACAAAAGCAAGCGTTGACTGTCACTAACATGCTAACAGAGATGTTGGACCTCTGTCTACCGATATAACTATAGCTGCCAAAATATTAAATTTTGTATTATCAAACTTTCACTTCAGCTAATATATTTCATCAATAACGCAACCCACTTAATAATATTATGATAATAATAATATTATTGTTAATAATACAAAAGTAATGTACTATTTAAATGTACAGCTACTCCCACTCCTGTTCCGGAATCGAATGCAACATGCACCTATAATGCGTCCCATAAAGTAGTGAGAATTGAGATCACGAGAGAGACTACTATACAGGATGACTCAGTTGAACTCAGCCACTATGACATCAGTATTAATGGTATGAAGACAAATGTGTCAGCACAGTCAGAGAATCCCAATGGGCTATTTTATCCTGTGGAGGAGGACAACAAACCCGAGATGGCGCAAATTGTTGCAGTGGATGTATGTGGCCAAAAGAGTAATCCAACTATGATTTCCTGTGACTCTTCTCCAGGTGGGTCTTTATGGCTAACTATTATATTATTCATAATTGGTATTATTACCATGTCATACAGAAATTCCAACTTGTGCACCTACTACTACAACTACAAACGGCAGTGCAGCTACATACATTTTGGCACCAATAATAACTTTGGTAATCATATCAATACTTCTCAAGCTGATGCTAATGTGGTAGGCTAGCAGAGAGCCTAAGGATCAAGAAAACTCTGTATTATTATACTTGATTTTAATTCAATTGTATAGGATTGTCATAGTAGTGTGTTTTAGAATTAAACTGTGTTATTGTTCTGCTTGTCCCAGCTCAGAAAGCTGCAATGAATAAGCAATAATATACCTTAATATTAGAGTGCATGAGATGCATGATTGAACACAGGATAAAAAATTATGTATGATAAAATTTTCGCCAAATGAGTGCAGGTGGCAAAATTGGCAAACAATTTCTCCTGGCAAACATATCTACATATATAGTATTATTATTATTATAACCGATACCACTCTGGTAGCTACATGTTATTGTTTACATGCAGCTTGGTCACTAGGCAATGGCCGGTAATTATCACAGAGATTATCAACAGTCAGTGGTACGGATAGTTGCCCTAATGGCATAATGCATCTTCATGAATAAGATTAACCCAAAAAATTCAATATTTGTAGCGTGCTTTACACACCCTGTCCTATTATTAATTAACCTGGAGGTGTGTGGGACCATCTCTTGTCACAAGATTTACGCCTACACTATGAAATATTACTTTGGTCATAATAATTACACAAAGTATAATATTATACCTGCGAGAGAAACTGCTGTGCATTCATCAGTTCACTGGTGCCGTAGGTGATTTTCTTTGCACTCTGTTGTCTCCTGCAGTAGTCCTGGAGGTTCTGATACTCAATGTAATTCCCACCACCCACCATGAACACATAGGCCTGTCCGAGGTATACATGTTTGTAAGTTTAATAGCATGCTCAATTACACAGGGTACTAACCTCCTGAAATGGTGTTCGACTTCTAGGGATTGAAGAGCTACATCAAAAAATACACACGTAGTAAAAACATTCAGGCATCATCAAGCATCAATGAGATGTGATAAGCTATAGTACATTGTGCATGTACATGTTTATCCACAGTTACCTATCAGGAACTCGCAACATTTTAGGGTCAAAGTATTTGTAGTCCTCTGTGTCCTAAGAGTGTATGGAGGAGGGGAAAACAATTCCCAAGTGCACACAGTTCATCTTCATAATATTTATTGTTTTGTCACTATAGTATGGACATGCATTAATTTTGTACCTTTGTTGTCTTTAGTTCCATCAGCTGCTCTACTACTCTGGTCACTGGGAGATTCTAGAAATGGAAGAAAGAAGGGAGAGAGTGAATGAGAGTGAGAGAGAGAGGGAGAGAAAGAGAGAGAGAGAGTGAGGGGAGAGAGAGAGAGAGAGGGAGAGGGAGAGAGGGAGAGGACAGGGAGAGAGAGGGAGAGAGAGAGAGACGAGAGTGACCGACCTTTGGTCCTACGACAAAGTTCTTCATTCCCTCCATGACGTACTTGTGTCCCGTGATGACCAGCTGTGAGAACATGTTGCTCATTGAACTGGTGGAGGCAGAGTAGCTGCCCAGCTGCTGAGCTCGAGGATTGGCAGCCATCTTGGTGTACGCCCTAAAAGACAATGTAGACATGTGGTAATAGCTACTGGTAATTTGATATTAAAATTTTCAGAGGAGTATTCATGACAGTTCACAACTCTACATGTACATGGAACCATTCTCTAAATGTTATCAGACATACTGTAGTTAATCGAATACAACGCATGATCAATTAACACAAGAAATTAGCATTTTACAAATTCTCATAACGTTTATATTATGTGGAGCGATTGATGACCTTGACCAGAAAAAATGCGCATTTTTCAAAAATTGAAACATGCATTGAATTAGATTAAGTATGGTACATGTACATGTACCAATACAACTTAAGTACACATAGTGCACATCTCTGATGAGCAACTCATTTCATACACCATTTGCCAAGCAAAAGCATACATATATTTGTTGGTAGTTGCCTAGCAACCAAAATTTTTATAGGCAATTTGCCAGCTATGGGAAGGGGTTGGATCATCATAAAGTAAGCCAATGATGAACAGAGGTCAATTACCAACAAAATAGTTATCTGCCAGTAATTGGGGTGCATTCGACCATGCATCTCATGCACCCTAATTACTGTCAGATAACTATTACATGTATGTATACAAACTCACACACATGTACATGTACATGTATCTACCCACAAGCATCCCTGTAACTGACCTCCATCTTTTGAGGTAGTTCAATGGCGTCATGTTGGCACCCACTCCTTCCAAGGCGGCTGTGAACTGGGAGAGGTCAGAGTCCGTAACCTCGGGAGATAGGGTGTAGTAGATGAGAAAAAGGCGGAGCTTGTCCGCAGGTGTACCGGCCGAGGGATCCGAGATGATGTCAAGAACTGATTTGTCCTGAGAGGGAAAAGAAAAGAAGCAGTGAACAAATTAAAGACGTTAAAAATTGAATCTCTCTCTCTCTCTCTCTCTCTCTCTCTCTCTCTCTCCCTTTCTCTTTCTCACCATAGTTGATCTAGTGATCATTTTCTCCTCTGCTTCGAAGAAGGTGTCTAGTTTTCTCTCCTTGATCTCATCCAGCAGGGCGGTGGCAATGTTGGTGTGCATGTCAATTCGCTTCTTCTTCTCCAAAAGCTCTGGAAGGGAACTATTCAAACCAGAAAGATTATTTTTTACTCTCTTTACATGTAAATTAGTAACAATAAGTGTAGCATTGTATTTTAACATGGAATACTAGCATCCTACATGAAACTGCATATCTTATATTTAGGGCAAGCGGCCATACATGTACCTGATGGCAGAGGTGAGTTTTGCTGTATTGTCCGAGAGAGCTCCAGAGATTACATCGGGATCGTCGTCTTCGGACACGCCCATCACGGACTTTAACCTCATCACCTCCTCCTCTGACGCCTTGTACTCGTTGAGCTCACCCTGGACCGCCTCGGCCACGTTGGGGAAGGGGCTGCATCGGGAAAGGGGAAGGGGAAGGGGAAGGGGAAGAGAGGGATAGGGAGGGATGGAGGAAGTGAGAGTGGGTGTATGGTGAGTGGCTACGTGGAAATGCGTACTGTAGTCTCACGAAAGAGGGCCCACTGTGGATTAAGGCCCACCCCCGCCCCACCCATTTGAACCCAAAGTATTAATTTAAAGGCAAAATGCCCACAAGCCCTTTTTCACAATAACTATTACGCTTTGGGGGACTTAGCAGAAATCAAAGCATAGATATCAATAGAGAAATTAATAATATGAGTACAAGTTAAGTACATGTAAATGTACAATGAAATGCTGGACTACTTGATTTGCATGATTAAGTGCGTACATGTACCTTCCTCTATGAGTTTGCCAGAATTTGTCCCCCGCTAGCAGGTCATAAACCTTCTCTGGTTCCATCACCGATGCCCCGCCCTCTCCCGGGCTGGACTTGGGCAGCGTCACTCGATTCAGGGAGTAATCCTGTGTGGAATAAGTTGATACTGAAGTGAAGAGAGGGAGGGAGGGAGATAGAGAGGGAGAGAGAAAGAGAGAGAGAGACTTACAAAGCAGTCGTGGACAAGAGCTTGATACGTCCATGTGTGGTGAAGAGGCGTGGCTAAATCTATATCTCGATCCAGGATGACTAACAAAGGACGACTGAAGCTGTATCAAATTGGAGTCACATGATCTACAAGCTAAGTCATATGACTTGCATATAGTAAACCAACCTTAGCTGAGTCATATTGTCTCCAGAAAACATACTATTTCTCGGATCTCTCAAATTATCCCTAATCTTCTTGTCTAACGCTGCAGCCACTATCTCAGCCGCGTTGCCACGGGGACACCGAATGATTGGGATTGTCCCTAATAATTAGCCCATGTTAGATAGCTGAATCACATTAACAACATTTCGGATTAATTAACTCACCCGCAGTAACAAATACTGAGAATAGAGATTCCACTAACGTGTTGCATACAGACTGTATGTCACTATCACTAGCTCCAGTACGATTCATTGCTAGAGAGAAAAAGAGGAAAAAAAATCCCATAAAATTCTCTCTCCCTCCTCTCTCTCACTCTCTTTCTTTCCCTCTTCTTACCATAGTAAGAGAGTTCTTTTGTGTTTAGTTGTCTTGTGATGAAGAAGTCTTCCTCAAGGGAGACAAAATTCAGATACTGGTCATACAACTGAGATGGAAAAAAAAGAAAATGGTTCACTAGTTTTACAGAAGCTGCAAGCAGATCCTATTATTGTGCATCTAGTTCTGTCAGATCGACCAATAGTTCGGGTACAGCCTCATTAGTCTGGTGAGCTAGCCCCTCCTCTCTTCTTGCACGCACAAAGAAGAGAAGAAGAGAGGAGGGGCTAGCTCGCAGACTACAGCCTCATATGCATGCAGACAGGGGCCTTCACATTCACTCATCTGTGTTGATAGCAGCCAAACTGTACTAGAGCACCACAGACCCTTTGCCCCATTCATATCTGTGTACATCTATCTATTCTTCAGATTGCCCACCCATTGGTGTGCTTACCTTTGCTATCTGATCGACGCAGTTAGCTGTCACCGCAGCTCTGGCTAGGTCCTCCAGGAGAGAGCGAGAGATTGGGCTGATAAAATTAAAGTAGAAACTGCTGTAGAGCTGTGCCTGGCAGTCTTGACAAATCTTGTCGATGTTCTCGCGAGTTGGACGAACAAAATAGACAGCCACTGCATCCTGTATCTGCTCTCGAGGTGAGTCTATCAAACTGGAGAGTGTGGAAGAAAATTGTTGATATTAATTTTTAGTGGATGACAGACTTCCCTCCCTCCCTCTCCTCCTCCCTCTCTCTCCCCCCACACACACACAAGCATTCCTCACAGGTGTAAGGTGACGCCCAGACTTCTTAGTTCCTTGACTGTCAGTAAGGGAGAGATGATGTCTGACCCACTCTTGTCGTAAATTAGCACCTGTTGAAAATAAGCAATTAGTCACAATGTACACCTTAAGGGTACTACATACCCACTCTTAATTGTGTGTGTTGTACTTTACATTAGGTAAACAGTAGAGATATTTTTATAATCAAGTTTGTCAGGGCGTGGGGGGGGGGGGGGGGGGGGGGGGGATGGTATCATATACATGATTGCACGAGTTAATTGATGATTGATTGGCTTACCTTCCATACTGGTTCTCTAGCCATTGCTGCCTTTGGAAGAGCCTGATTCAGGTTTAGCATGCGCTTCAGAGCATCTACAGAACAAAGTGTATGATGAAGATCGGAATAACAATGATAAAATATAAATAATATAGTAAAGGAAATGTTTGTAATCATGATCCACCAGAATACGACCAAATAGTAGGTTCTTCCTAGAAACAGGTGATATTCTCACCGATCTGTCTGCTCCTGAGCGATGACTGGGGCGGTAGAAAGGAGCCTGTGCTCGTGGCCATCTTGAGCTGGAGGTGACGACCTTTACCATTATTTGACGTGTACAAAATTTCGAAAGAAAGGGGTTAAAATACTGTGCTTTGCGACCATTTCCAATTCTTTTGAACAACAAAGCGCAGCTTCTTGACTTTGTGAAGTGATTCAAGTTCCCTCGAACGATAAAGAAAAGTTGTTTACGTGGTACCTTCAACAGCTACCTGTCGTTTGAAAGGTTCAGCAAGCAAGGTGGGCACTATTTGGAGATAAACACAATGTACTCTGAGTGGTTGTCCCTCACTGAGAGCCTTCGAAGCGAGGAGGCTCCAAAGTCTGTCCTGAGAAAATTTCCGGCTCAAGTCGGTCGAGACGTAGTACAGTCCATCCTAAGGCCCCTCACAGAGCTGAGCAACACTACCGCGGTCAAAAATATCGACCCAAATGCCCCGCCAAGCCGTCCCGAAAGCAACCTTACCACCAAAGATGAAGTTCTGTGGACCATGCAAGTCATTGGGTGTGGCCTCACCCTTCCCCTGACCGAACGAACTCTAATTGCATCTTGTCTCGAAATCTACGACGGCTGGCTGAGTGCCATCTATCAACCCAAGAAGACAGTACCCCTGCCAATTGTCGACGACCCTGGGCCGTACATCCAGATCATCTTTAAGCAGTTTTGCTACGTGTTTGAGCCGCGCTTTGAGACATACAGCCTCTTGGCAGCTGCACATCACGGCCATGCCAACGTATTGGCACAGATGAGCAACCACGCTGTGCTCTGTGACCGCGTGCTTCAAATAACTCACCACCTCATTCGTCACAGGAGCACAAAGCTGTCCATGGAGTCGTGGAATGCCCTGCTGGAGTATCTACTAAAGGTGCTCGATGTCTCTCTCTCCCCTCCATCCGACGCCACCGGCCTTGGCCCCATGCTTTGCGATAAGCTCATTCACGTGCTGTTTGAGGCGTGGCTTCGGAGCTGCTGTGAGTCCTTCCCCTCCCCGGCTCTGTGGAAGTCACTCAGGGAACTTTGCTGTTGCTGGAGACACCATCCGAAGGTACATGTACATGTACATGTGTGTATGCTGAAAATAATAATTTGTGGGGTTCTGAGAGAAATTAAAAAAGTGGGTGTTTGCCAGATACATTTGTGTAAAATTGTGCCAAATCTTGGGTATTTACATGTACATGTATACGCATTTACAAAAACTATTTTCTATTCATGGAATGTTCTGTGCAGGTTGTTGTTCAGTGGAATAAGATGATGTACTCCCTGACGCTGGCAGTCATCCGCCACCTCTACTCGCCCAAGTATCTGGCCGAAGTCTCTGCCACTCTTCCTTCAGAGGAGAAAGATTTCAAGGTATTCCTCGAAGAGATGCCCAAGGACTGTCTCGTCCAGAGCTGGTTTCGACTTCTTCACACTCTTGGAAACCCGGTCGATTTGCTGTACCCAAACCGACTCACGAGCTCTCCGGCTTTTCAAAAAGTGGCTGCAGAGTTTGAGAAAGAGAGTCGGAAGCACAGGCACCCTCCGCCTTCTCCCGTCCAGGGCTGCCTCAATTTGTTGCCGAGTATTTTTCACGAGGCGATGAAGGGCGTGGCTGCTTTGGTGTACCTCTTTCTCGCTCAAGAGTTGCCCGAGGAGGAGCAGATGTCGCTCAGCGCTAGGAGTGGATCGGTGTCCTCCAACACCCCAGCTCCAGGGGGAATAAGGCACTCCCCCCTGCTACTCAAGAGGAAAGAGAGTAAGGATTGATAAAAGGATGATAGTGCATGTACTATCTGTATATATGTACATGATAATGATAATATTATAGTACACCCATAGAAAAATGCTCCATCCGTACTATGTACCTGTGGCTACATGAACATGCTGTGCAGCACAATAATATTACGTACATATAATAGTGCTTTGATGATTGACGACCATTACCTATTGTGTATGTGCTACAACCCTAATCATCATCACCTGTGCCCAATCTTCATGCACTAAATTGCCAGGTTCCCGAGCTCGCGCCAAGTCTCACTTCTACATCAACATCACGTCGTTGTCTAGCGATAGCAGCTCCCCGCCCCCTTCCTCACACGACAGCAGTGTCCCCAGTCCGAGCAGCCACTACCTCGAACAGGCGGGAGGGGAGGTCGGAAAACCAAAGGGGAACACTCTACTACACCTCTTCGGGGGATGGCTCTTTGCAGCTGCTATTTGGCCACGTACGTTGACTTGTGCATGTAGGTTAGCCTCGTCCCCAGGCCACTCCCGATTTTTCAATGTTGCACACACGCAGACATTGAAAAATCGGGAGTGGCCTGGGGACAAGGCTACATGTACAGGTATGGATTTATTTGTTTAGAAGGTGGAGAACACAGGGATTTCTCCACCCCTGAGGTTGATTTTTCCTTCCCTAGAATTTTTCTAATAGTGATCGAGTAGTAAAAAGTCAGGTCTGGTCCTATAGAAATGCGCGAGTGTGGCTGACGACCATTACCATATACACTGTGCATACAATGTGAACAAGCGCCTCATTTGTCCAAGCTGCTTATGACATTGTAATTAGAGTTTACAATAATCTCTTTCATAACTGTTGTCTAAACAGAGCACACCCAGTGTATTACAATGATGTATGCTTTTTAATCATAGTTTGCATACACACCTACATGTGTACATGTTATAATTGAAATACAGTACACACAAACATATTCATCTATGTACTATAACATCCCCATAATACATACGATGTAATATTCAATCCCTTATCATGAAAACTCTGCACTACAGCTGAGGAGACAGAAACCAAGCGCCGCAGCAGATCCTTCCTCAGCAGCGTTCCGGAAGCTGACTCCGCCCCCGCCGTGTCACATGACTCCAAGACCATCATGGAGTACGAGGCTGGTCGAGCCGAAGCTTTCGGAGCTCTGTGTTCAATCTTCTCGTCGCAGCAGTGCGGGGAGCCGTTCCTGCCCATCTACCTGGCTAGGTTCTACCACGCACTGGCTGTGGGCCTGAAGTACAAGGAAGGGGTAAGGGATGGAGGGAGGGAGAGAGGGAGGGAGGGAGGGAGAGAGAGCATTAAGCCTTCCTTCGTTTCTCATCATCCAGGTCTGTCTGGGGCAGATGTTGACCAAGATCATTCTCAATTCTCCCGGTCTCCTGCGCAAGGATCTCCAGGGTATCAATGTCATTGTTCCCTCACTTCTCTCAGCTTTGGAGCTCATTCTACCCCATAACCAAGTGCTGTTCCAGTGAGCTTTTAACTCTACATCACTGTGTAGTGTTGTGTATACATGTATAATAATACTGATAATACTGCAGTTGTGAAGTGGATCTTGTTGAATTGAGGCTTGCTTCCATCAATCTTCTTCTCTCCATGATTGGTCTGCCTCTACACTTCCTCAACCAGCCACTACCAGGTACTGAGCACAGTGTCTTGTGTATATATGAGAGGGAAGAAGAGAGGGAGAGGGTGAGAGAGAGAGAGGGAAAGTGGTATGGTCAGTTCTACAATAATTGGTAAAGGGTCGACACGACGACGACCACCACCACCACCACCACCACCACTGCATTACACTACACAACGTTTTCTTATTCTTCCTCAGACTTGAGCAGCATCCTTCAGCCTGAGTCAGGCAGCCAGTCAACCACTCCCGCCAAGACCTTCTACTCCCTCAAGGACAAGCTCCTTCGTCTCCTCTTCTCTGCCATCAGCTGTGAAACTGACTCCAACAACATCCAGCTACTTCTCCATGCACTGATGGTTTTTGTCAGTGATATAGGTCAGTGCTGGATCCAAGCAGATGATATTAATTTTCTTTAAGATTCTGTTAGAACTGGACAAGTTCTATCCACTAGTATTAATTAAATGTGCGGTGTCATTCAACTTTGGTTGTGTGTTTTGGCATGACTGACTGTGCAAGACTTCAACTAAGAACATGATTGTCCTTGGAACTACTTTATGACCTGTTCTTTAGTAATCTCCCTCTCCCTCCCTTATTAGCTAGTAACATACATTCAGCTTTGGGAGTGGAGGGGGTGAAAACAATGAGAAAGACTTTGCTTATACCAAAAAACTGTGTTACCATGGAACTACTTTTATGGACCTGTTGTTAATACTATCCCTCCCTCTTTCATGACATTGTAGTAACCTCCAGCTTTGGTGGAGGGGAGGGGGGAGGGAGGGAGGGGTTGGAAACAATGAGAAAGGACCTTAAGAACTTACAATAAACTGACGTAAGAGTGTATGCAAGTACTTCCAATTTCCAAGTGAGGAATAGTCAATGGCCACTGCAAGGTTTCAGTTCTCCTAAGCAACATACATAATATAATATTTTACTATACTCTATGACAAATATGATACAGCAAGTATATCTATTTATATTGTGATGTACTATAATTATGTAAAACTACAACCCCGTGCATACGTCCAGAGCTTGCTTTTACGCGTACAAATCACTTGATCTGACCCTATGGACTTGTATGTCCTGTGTATACTACACCTATGCATTGTGTGTGCTTGTGTCCACTGTTGATATCACAAACTATAAACATTGTTTTTCTGCCGTGCGTAGTTCTATGTAACCGTGTGATGTATATTTAGGATTGATGTATCGTATGTAATTGTGACGTACCAAGTGCAGCAAACTCGAATGATCTCTGTTTAGTGGATAAGATTAGTATCATAGTGAAGGATCCCTCTCCCTCTCTCTCTCCCTCTCTCTCTCTCTCTCTCTCTCTCTCTCTCCCTCTCTCTCCCTCTCTTTCTCCCTCTCTCTCTTTTTCTCCCTCTCCCCCTCCCCCCCTCTCTCTCTCTCCCTCCCTCCCATTCAGTTTCCTATGAGAACTCTGTGAGTCAGATGATCTCCAGCCCTACTGAGGATGTCCACATGGAACCCTCTTCCCCAGCCCCTGCTCCTCCCACTGCCACTACGACTGGTGACCCTGCCAACCGCAAGCACCGCCCACTGGCAGCCACGGCCAGCAATGTCTCCACTCAGTCCTACGTCATAGTACACAGCATCACAGGTAAAGTGATAAAATTGTGGATATTAATTTTCGTGCGTTAAATGATTGAATTTATGCATATTTCACGCGATAAAATTTTTTTGATGGTGCAAGTACATGACTACTTCGTGCGATAAAAACTCATGCAAATTGTGGATATTCCATAGATTAAAATGATTATTATTAATTTTATGTAATTTCATGCATAAATTTTTGGACAAGTAATACCATACTGCACACTCAGTTCAGTTTATTGATTATTGCGCCGATCTGAGCTACGAAGCTTTCTCTAATTACGGTAATTACTATAACCATACACATCTGATACTTTTGCGTGGCACCCCACACAATTGATGGTGCAAGTACGTACATGACTACTTGATGTAGTCACAGTGTTCAATCCCCATAACAGTGGTTGGCATAGTTCTTAGTAATAATTACCACTAATTAGTGGGAGATGCCCCTACGTACAGTGGTTTGTCCATTTAGCCCAGTTTGATAATTAGTTTACTACTAGAATTGCCATAGCTTTATCAAAAATATCCATCATTGCCGCCACCACCTAGCCTACTACATGTACATGTATGCATGTTTACTAACTACTTATAGCAAATTTGTACATATAGGAGATGTGCTGATTGGGGCACGTGTTGTACATGTTAGCTGATTGGTTGTTCATTCCTGCTGTACCCCCCGGCGGTCCGGTGGTTGAAGCACTAGCCCGTGTAATGATCGAGGGATAATTTCATTAGAGCTTGTGACGTACGCAGGATTGTTTGTGCTCATGGTGGTTTTGAGGGGACTTTTTCAATTTTTCGTTTACCTACATGTACAACATGTAATTGTACATGTGCACGTGCATGTGCATGTGCATGTGCATGTGTATGACAACTTTTTGGTGACGCATAATATGCCTACACTATTGTACATAATATACATGTACCTGTACACGTGTAGCTACAGGCTGTAGTGACTAACTCTGTTCCATTTCAGACTACTCCTTGGCCCAGCTGTTTAAGCTGAGCATTGAGGCCGGCCACATGTGCCTCTCAAAGTGGGCGGAGACTAGCGTTGCCTTGGCAGCGCTGGAGCTGATGGGAGGACTGGCTCAGCTGCAGATAGAGGATGCTAGTGAGTGCTTCTCTCTCTCTCTCTCTCTCCTTCCCTCCCTCTCTCTCCCTCTCCCTCTCCCTCTCTCTCTCTCCCTCTCCCTCTCCCTCTCCCTCCCTCTCCCTCTCTCTCTCCCTCTCTCACCCTCTCCCTCTCCCTCTCCCTCTCTCTCTCTCTCTCTCTCTCTGCATGCATATTCACCAAAACGTGAATATCTACATTTCGTGCATGTTTATCAATGGCTCATTGACACTCAGGATATGACAATTTGCTCCTAACTATGAAGGTATCATTCCCCCAAGCCTAACCTTCCAGACTCAACATCATTAGCTGTCTAATCGCCAATAATCCCTTCACAGTGTTTATTTACTGACATTTGCATAAGCTTTACCCAGTGAAGTGTCTATTCCTCTGTGCTCTAATTGACTATGCCCCAAACATAGCGCCAACATAATCACAACAGGGAGTGTGCCTGAAAAAGAAGAAACCAGTATTTATGGATAAATAGAATCGTAAATATTTATTGATCGCTAACCACATAACTACCGATGTGAAGAAACAGCAAGTAGACTATAATTGTCTTGTCTTGGTGATGCGTGTACACATATGGCGCCTAAAACTTATCCTCTTCCCTTCCAAAATTGTTGACTATTACATAATACTATATCACAAAGCTGGCACAATAGACAACTGACCAGTAAAACACAGTAGTGGGTCCTTGGTCATATACATTTACATGTACTACATGTGATTACATCTCCCCATGATTCTCCCAGGTCATGTTGATTCTCGGCAAGCCCTGCTCTGGGTCTGTGACTACATCAAGCACCAATCGAGCAGGGAGCACCCACAGCACAACCGTGATCTTCACACGACCATCGTTGCTGCATTCAGCACCATACTGACCTGGATCAACGCCCACCCCTACCTCATGGGAACAAAGGTAGGTATGCCTGTTCAGCTCTGCCCTAAAATTAGACGAATACTGTATTTCTTCTAAAAATTTGGCATGAAAATAATAATATTGCTTGAGCTTCACTGAATTTAATGTTCAACATTCTGTCCACAGGCTCATTCTATTCCCATTTATAGTATACATGTATGCATGACAAAAACTATTTTATAATGATTCAGTAAACGGTACCGAATAATTAGAAGGGCCGAATTTTTAGAAGAAGTACGGTACCACGTAATATTTTCACAGATTTTCTGTATGTTGTGCGGATAATATTAAAATCACAATAATGTATTTTTTTGTTTGCAGGAGTGTCTCGTGGCTGTGATGGAAGTCATTGAGCTGGGAATATCAGGCTCCGTGTCGGCCGTAAGTTGCCCAGACATACTCTTGTACTACCTCTGCTGTATAATTCACCTATTATTTTCTTTTTTTCTGTGTAGATGCCAGATGGTGAAATGGTTTACAAAGGTACATAGGCCACTGACGGACATCATCAACTCGACTACCCTGCATGCATGCATGTGTCTTTAGCTTGAAGATGGTTCTCGAGTATTGTTGAATGCTTTTTGTTGTTGTTTTTTTTCAGGTGAGAAAGAGCCAAAGCCAATCTCTGGTCGTGTGAAAGAGATAGCTGAGTTCATGCTCTCCTGCGTCATGGAGAAAATAGTAAGAAAAGAACAGAAAATGCTACCAACATTCAAGCACTGTATGCCAAGCAATGCGCAATCATTTTCCACGCTACGCGCGTGCGCTTCGCCTTATAAACGTTATTTAGCACGCAATTGCTCGCCGGTCACAGTGGTGCGTGGCTGTAACTGGAGCTACTTCCAGGGCAAGATCTGGTGGAGGGTTTGAGGCCGGGATTCCTGGAGGTTGGTGTTCTATGTTGAGCGGGCGCCCGCACTAAGTCGAGCATCAACATGGGCGTGTCCGCGGAAGCGGCGCGCGTCCAGGTTGCATAATGAGGTTCGAACCGGTCCAGGGCAGAAATGCAGCAGACAAAAGGGCCCGTGCCTGGCAGTAGTGGGACAGCGCTCGTGAATAGGCACCAGCTGACAGCCCGGTCAAGATAATCCAACCCAGATCTGTCCTTTTTTTTCCACCCCATTCCTAGCTAATCTCTTCTGGCTTCTCTCCTTTTGTGACCTAATTTTTTTCGCTTGATGGTATTCATTCCCCAGAACTGCCTTAATATTGTAGCGTACGTTGCACAGTGCTCTTTCCTTACGCTGTGAGCAAATGCATCAAAACGATCATACGGGTACACTTTTTAATGCAATTGATAAAAGCTGGATCAAGAACCTGTGTATAAGCGCTTGGCTGGGTACAGTGTACATGTACATGTGCGATTCCAGCTAGCATGCATTGCACTATAATATCTTTGTATTTCTCTTGGCTCAGGGTTCGTTTCCCTCTCCATGCGGTGCTGAGTCATCTTCCTCCCTCCTCTCAGAGGAAGACATCCTCGCCAAGCTGCCACAGGAGAAAAGAAAGGTACCTCACCTATATGAGAGAGAGAGAGAGAGAGAGAGAGACAAGAGAGGGAGTAATATGTGCACATGTTGTTTGCATTTAAGTATGCATGTAGCAAGTCTACATGTATGGAAGTGCAAATTCTTTCAAATAATAATTATTACATTCCTACGAGCAGCCCGTCACTATATTATATGCAGTAGTTAAAAATAGAACTTGAAACCTCTAGTTATTCTCCGCTATTCCAGTCGAATGACAAACTTTTGAAGCATTTAGTGAGCTTAGGAACTAAGGACACCACCAATAGACACTTCTAGTGCCCACTCTCTCCGTTTAGAAATGCGTCATAATTTCCAACCACTTAACTCGGCTGAATACGCACACAGAATCCCGTAAAGATGACCACTCTGGTTAGTGTCTTATGCACAGCCATAACAGTGAGGATGTAATTGCAATGGTATTCACACTCACTCAGTGAAGTCTATAGATACGTAGCTCCGTGGAAATACCTCAGGAGTTGATTGATGATGCAGTTTTGCTAGCTTCCGTTGACGTTCGATTTTTGTGTTGGGTAAAATCCCTCCCGCTGCTTATAGTTCTACAAGTATGCCCGACAGTGTATGTACCCATCTAAGGCTCGCCCTGGACCACAAATAAACAAAGATTTGTCTGATTGGATTAAGAGCTGTGCTGTCCGTACCTGCTTTGCTGGTTTCTGTTGATGTATAATTTCAGTGTCTATACACAACAAACAATAATGAATAGGCGCAGGTAATCTCATGCTGCCTCCCTGTGACAGTATATATAGTCCCCATTTCCACTGATATTCATCTTTTAATTATGAGGGTGAAGTCCTTTTTCATTGCGACCATACAACTATAGTGTCGCTATTGGCTAAGTGAGGTGGTATTGGCTAACATTTGAACGCCGCCTCATTGTGTAGTCCCAGTTTCCGCTGATTTCATTGCTAATTATGAGGGTGAAATTCCTAGGTTTTTTCCTAGCTGCGACTATACAACTATAGTGTCGCCTAATGGTCGGTATTGGCTAACATTAAATTTAATTTTGAACACTGCCTCATTATGATAGTCCCAATTTCCGCTGATGTCATCGCTAATCATGCGGGTGAAATCCCTACGTTTTTTTCCTAGCAGCAACCATACAACTATAGTGTCGCCTAATGATCGGTATCAGCTAACAATTGAACGCTAGTCACAATTTCCACTGATTTCATCTCTGACTATGAGGGTGAAGTCCCTTGTTAGCTACTACCGTACAACTGTCTTAGCAAGGTATTAGAACGCTAGTCCTGATTTCATCTTATAGTGAGTACCTTCCCCCACTGATTTCATCTCAAAACCAGTCCCTTTTCGCCGGAACCATGCATGCACTGATGGATGGCTTGTCTCATCAAATAATCATCCCCCGTTGCACTGTACTACTGATGTTGTACACAATATTTTAGTTGTAAGTAGTGTATAGCAGCAGCAACCCCTTGTACTGGGAGTGTGCTGCTCGTAATTATGTACTATTAAAAAACCATGACCATCCCATAGTATGATACAATTCCACTGTAGCTGCCCATAACATTATACCTATACTAACTCTGTTCTTGTACAGTATGTACAAGTGCATTCATTTGAATACCCCCCTTGCTCATTACTTGAAGTACCCAGGTGGCTCTCTTAGGAGGGGTGGTGGGGGGTATAAACTATATGTAGCTTGAAATCTGTGTCTGTAGCATGTGCATCATTGTATCATACATACCCCCTGTTCTAGTTTGAGGGATGTAATTGTTTTACGAGTGATACGTGATTTGCAATAGTATTGCAATCATTGTTCTAGCTGGAATAGTAGCGTGCTGCTGTAGCTGGGGACTTGGTTTCGTTTTTACCCCGCTGTTTGAAATTCACTTGGCTGATGGTTTGTGAGCATTTTCTTGTTAAATTTTTTGCAAGTCCTAAGCCCACATCCTTATCCAGAATACCACACATCGGGCCAAATTGACTATCCCTTGTGCTCTTCTGAAAGTCTCTCAAGTTTCGCTTCCCTTTCAACCATCTATTTCCAAATACAATTGGCAGTCAAGTCAGTCCTAAAGCCATTATGGTGTCCTTTTATTTGGTGAGCCGCTATCTGATGAGCATAACGTTAGCAAGGACATATGCATGTGTGCATCTATAAGCCTTCCTTGATGTTAGGAAATGCAAATGTGACTCTCTGCCTTTGGCAATCATGACTCTATAAAAAAATTACAAGTGTCTAGCGAACACATACACAAACTAATTGACATCAAGGTAAGTAAGGTCCGGTACGTGTGCCAGGAAATGAATAGGCTAAGCACTTTGCAGGTACCGTATGACTCCTCTCTCTCTCTGTCTCTCTTTCTTTGGCAATCCTCTCTTTTTGGAGCTACAGCTAAGTAGTGAACACATGAAAAAAAAAAAAACGAATATCCAAAAGAGGTGCTTAAACACAAGGAAGAGAGTCAGTCATCTCTCGTACCATAATTGTAATACAATTCCCTTTTCTTCTTCTGTGCCAGCTCACATGCACACACACGTATGTACACCAGTGAGTAGCAGACATCCAAGAAAGGCACCTTGAATGCTAGGAAGTGAATGACAGGCATGACTTGACTTCTTTGGCACACTTTTGTTTATTATACCGGTGTTATCCATAAGTAATAGCTATGAAACAATTAAGTGGACAGTCAAGCAAGCACTTAGGAAGTGACTCAATGTTTATACTAGTGGACACGTGCCGGCCTGTGTTTTAAGAAGTGAATCACGATGCAGTTGTCACAGCGCTAGTGTGATGTGACTTGGTTTCTTTTGGTGAAGGTTTCATTGTTTTCCCTGGACACGTGTGTGTCAATCAAAGAGTGGAGCCTTTTGTGTTCCAGCTTGCCTTGTGTGGTATACACTGGTCATGAAGTGTACATTGTCTCTATTCAACTACTCACTAACTGTGTAGAGTACATGTGCATGTACGTGCGTGATATATATCATTAAATTTTTATTGTGGTACTCATAGCACTGGTTCTAAAGGTCACTGTGCTAAAGATAGTATCAGTGGTTTTGTTTCACAGTATCACATGATTTCCTTTTGTGGCCAGCTAGTGGTGGCTATTAATGAAACAAGCATTCCAGCTCAGGCCAAGACCTGATCATCTACGTCATTCATACACACTATTGCGTACATATGTGTGTACTGTATGTATACCAGTACTGGCTTATTTTCACTATGTCACAGACAGGAAGTGGTCGGTGTTAACTACGTAGCTAGATAAGTAGATAGATAAGTGTGAATGTCATTTCCTTCGAATGCATGCCAAAATCTCCATGCAATTTGATGTGATAATCAAGAGGAGACCCCTTACCATACCAAAGCTCCCCACCCTCTTCTACTGTGTATATTTATATAATATACTCATGCAGTAATATAATTATTGTGCCCTGTTTCCCAGCTTTCCAGCTTTTCAATATTTCACACACTGAAAAGCAGTATGTTGAAAGATCAGGCAGGATGCATAGTCTGCTTCGAGGCATCCTATCAGCTGAGCTGACTAAAATTAATAAATATAAACATCCTGGCCAATAATAACCTTGGATCACAAAATCTTCTGAACTCTCTCGACCCCGGCCTGGTTAGGATGTTTCCAGTTGGGATATCCTCTGGTGCTTTACCACATGCTCAGTACATGCAAGCCCCTTCTATCAATATTTAATTAACCCTGCATACTCTCCAGTATTCTTCCTTGTGTCCCCCCTAGCCTCCCCTCTCATAATAATATAATTATGTAATTACATGTATGTAATATTTCATCATAATATTATATTACATGTATGTTTACATGCCTTCATTATTATCAATTAACATTATACTACCATATATGACCATTCTACGCTAAAGGTAACATTATTGCACTGTCAGAATGACCCGTATCCAGTTCTTGGATTTCTTCCTGCACTGCTAATACCTCCATTTCCTCTCCACTCCCCCCCTCCTTCCCTCCTTCCCTCCTCGTGATTTTGATATCCTGCAAAGCTCGATAACTACCACACTTGTTTACATGTCTATTACATGTACATACATGCCTTCTGTCAATTACATGTAATTAGCCATTATGATGACACTACCATATTTGACTAATGTACGTACGTATGTGCCTCACACAAAGTCTCCTACCAAAGTAACGCAACACTTTACATTTCTTTCCTCTCTCGGTATTACCCTCGTATGCCATACGTACTTCTTATGTCCTCAGTTTTCTCTGTATGGCATATTCCTTTAATAGTGATCTGTATACATGTAATAGTAGAATTTCATTGCCCGATTAATTCTGATAGCAAAGTTTAGCATTTTTTTTAGTTTCATGTCCATCAGCAATTGTGTATTCAAGCTGGCCCAATTAATTTTCATGAAGGAAATGATGATCTCGTTTCACTGTAAATGGTCCTTCTTGCCTTCTGCGTTTAATTTGAGGAATTTGATGATGTCCCCCCACCACCACCTCTCTCCTTCCAAGCTAGCTCGATCGGCTGATAAACAATAATCCCAGATGGTCCGGTTCCGCCAATTATACCCTAGGACTAGGACTGGTGATTGCGTTCCAGTCAAAATGACAGAGTACTGAGCACTGAAGTACCGTAAATTGCGAATATTTCCTGCAATAAAAGTTGAATAGTTTTCGGATGAACAACCCTGTGCCACATTATCCTTAATATTGCACATGTATTTTAATTTTCGCATAAACCAGGCTATCCGAAAATATTTTAACAACAAAATATTCACAATTTATAGTACATGCATATTATGTAGTGTGACACTCAAGACTGTTTACCACTAGCAAACAGATAAGTTGGAACTCAAAATTAAATGAAATTTACTATTGCACTATCTGTTGAAGTAAATAATTTGGCATTACTTGTACTGCTCATGTTGAAAAATCTAGTAGTGTGTTACGCATATTTTAATATTATGTGCCAACTACTACATATTATCTTGTATTGTAATCCATATTTTCTCAGTTCTGTACACAGTCTGACATACATACTTCATAGTTACGTTTGTCTACTTGGTAAACAGTTTTTGCATACCATAGAGCTGTTAGCAACACGACACTTCCACTATCATCCACTAATAGCAAACATTTGCAACTACTTGTACATGTGACATGGTTTGCTTAGTGCAAAGTTTGTTCCAAGATTTAGCCTGGTTTACATTTCATTCCGTAAAATATCTTCGCAACCAACAAAAAAGCTGTGTTCACTGTCTCATACTAGGAATGGATTGGTACATTGATATGTAGTTTTTGATCTGACAAATGCATAATATCCTGGCAGGCATCCACCACTGACTTCAGTGACAGTTCCCATCCCCCATCCCCTCCCCCCCCCCCCCCCCCCCCCCACCCAACAAAGGAACTATTCCAGTTTGCAGTATTTTAATTGCTAGCCCTTAATGTTTTTGATACTATATAGCGTGATGCAAATACCCACTCCTGGCTTCAGTGAAGATTTCCCCTGTGAAGAAACTGTTCCAGTTTATGTGGTATTTCTAGTTATTGCCATTATATGATAATCATATTGTTATGTGTGCCAAGATGGTAACTTCCACCCCAAACTTCAGCAGACGTTCCCCCATAAAGCAAGCTGTTCCACTTTGTGTGGAAATTCTAGATGCATGTAGTGTATTAGCATTAGCCCTTGGCATTTTTGACTCCTAATAATGTTATCTCATAATACGTAACATCCCAGCCTACCACCTGGCTCGCTATTTCTGGTTTCTATGAAGATTTCCCCCAGTAAAGAAGTGGTTCCAGTTTGTAGTGTTTAACCGTTTGATATCCACCTGCCTTATCTCGTCGTAGCGTGTAATATATATATCACACCGTTCCCCAGTATATAAAGACTGTTCCAATTGGTAACAGCTGTTTAATTTTGCTGGTTTACTGACTTCTAATGATTACAACGGCCTGATTATCTTACCTGTATCGATCTGTGTATGTGTCACATGAGTTTTATCTCGCTCAGTAGAAATTTCCCATGTTCCAGTTGAATTTTGCCCCATACATACGTACACAAAATTCTCCCCCCTCCACATATTTCTAACACCTTTACGTTACATAATAATTATTACATACGCTAATTATGCAACATTATATCATTATTCTTAGTTCAATCTCTCTCTCCGCAATATGTATTACATGCTCATGATTTTCCGTCATAATAATAATTATAATCAAATGGCTCGTTACCTTCACATTAGCGTATAGTGGCTATATCCTATTATATCATGGGCTACTTAGAATTGCGCAGTTCTGCATGCATTAATTCTATATATATGTATACATGTACGTGGGTATCAGCATCTAATAATACCCTTGCTTAAAATAAGATCACCAGGCAGTATTTGTATGTAAGCAAGTGCTGGCGGCCCTCCTAGCTTTTCAGGAATCAGTGTTGGTGTTACAGTGTACGTACGCGTACATTCGGAAAACCACCTTTCTGTGAGTAAGTTAGTAACATTGAAATGCTGGGAACTACTTATAGGGCCTGGGGACCAAGCTATGTGGCCATGTAAGTAGCTAGCTACCTCTCAACTTTGAACCTTTCAGGAAGGAAACGACTGCTGGGTAGAACCTTTTATTACCCTCATGTGATATTATGCATGTTGTATGGCCTCTGATGATCATTCAGTTTTGACTTACATGGAGTAAACACATGCACACACTTACCTTCAGATGACCCCAGTAGCAGGTAGGTATCTGCATCATAGCTGGTCATGGGGTAGTCCTGGCAACAAGCACAGGCAGTAGTGTAATCTAGTAGTTATGCGCAATCTGATGCATGTCGTTTTTAGTGGGTGTTCAGGAAATGCCTACATATGTGTGCATGTGTATGTACTGCTACATGTATAATTATTATTAGCTGTTAATATGTATTGATTTTTGTGCCCCTACTATACTACACTTAGCTATATAGACATAGCTACATGTATGTACCACACACAGTAGTTTATGCATTCTCCTCCTACATGTACTTACCTACACATCCTGGCCAATAATTACTCCCTACATGTGGTATAGGTATACTACATGTACCCTATTGTTTATCTGTAGCATCTTGGGGGTGGCCTACCAGTACATCAAAGAATGACCTTTCTTTGATGTCTGATAGTGTAGCTGGTTTATACAGGTTTGTGTAGGTGGACATTGGGTGGTTGCCCTGGCTAGGCTGGGTGCTTGCTGTTATCTGTCTGTGTATGTATGATTTCAGCTGATAGGAAGAGTTGATATTGTTGATCATGCTATTACCTGGTTTACCCATGTAGTGCACATGCATACAGGAGGCTGTTGTCTGTCATGTGCTTTTGGGGGGAGGGGAGGGCAGGATGGTGTATAATATGTAGTGTGTGTGTGCATGTGATATTTGTAATGAACGTATCTACTGATTGAGTATGTATGATAGTATTTTGCACAGTAGTTTAAGTGGTTAGGGAGGGAAGGAGGGGAAAGAAAGAGAGAGAGAGAGAGACTCGTGTGTACGTAAGAAATGGACATCTTCTACTCAATTTGCATAAACTTCAGCACTGTTCCATAATAATAATAATCCCCCCCCCCCCAGGATGACAGTACCAGGTTCCACTACTTTGTCATTGACAACTCTCTCATCGTTGCATTGCTGGAGGAATCCTTCTCTCCCCCTCCTCCTCGCTCAGCTCCGGGTGCCGAGGGAAATGATGGAGGAGGAGGAGGAGGAGGTGTGGCCACCCCGCCCTCCTCCCCACGGCTGCCCACACTGACGGCCATCCTGCGTAGCCCCACTGGAAGGCATGTCTGGAGCATGCAGCTCAGACACAACCCGAGATCAGAAGAGGTGAGAGTGAGTGAGTGTGTGTGTGTGTGTGTGTGTGTGTGTGTGTGTGTGCCATAAATCTCTAGAAATTTTTGTGTTGTGAACTTTTATAAGTAAAGCTCTTGTGTTAGCATACTGCCCCCACATCAGACAAGCCAAGGTGCCCAGCCTGTTTACTGGTGAACTACCTCTACAAAAGGGACAATTAAAAATTGTATTATTTATTGCATGTTTAAATACTAATAAAAATCAATATAAATTAATAAGTGTAGGTATACAGTGCAATGTTTGACAACTCTACACCTTCAGTATGTACCCTCAGCTCCTTGGGAGCCAGAGTTCTTGACTGTGTGCTTTGAGGATAAAAGGCACTCCAATGGCCAATTATCTCTACCCTAGTCTATACCCTGCATGAGGACTGTGTAAAGAAGCAAACCCAGTGATCTTTTTTTCCGCCTAGAGCCTAGGACAGCACCTAGCCCTAGCCAGAGTTCTTCATTCTGGCCCTGTTGTCACTGTAATACTGGTAACCCTGCTTGACTGTGCCCCTGTGCCCTGTGGGAAATCCACCCTCACATGCAATCACACACAGATCAGACAAACAGACACACACACACGCAAACCATGACCCTTTTCCGCCTAAAACAGTACCTTTTTCAATTTCTGGCTAATGAGCCTCAACAGTTGTAGCCCTGGTTTATTGTTTACTAGTCCACCCTCCTACACCTACTATGTGTCTAGGGGTAACACTGTCTATACTTCTGTTTACAATTTCCAGAGAAGCGGAAAGACTTTAATTTTCCGGCTTGTGATGTAATGAACCCCAAACCCGCTAGCTACATGACCCAATCACTAATGATATTATTCTCCTTTGTGTGTCACAATCAGCCTTGCCGAAAATAACTCCCTTTCTATGCAGATACAGTTAGTCTTGCCTTTCCAGCTTGTGATGTAATGAATCCCAACCAGTTAGTAACCCTGCAATGCCAATACATAGATCATACGTAGCTCCTTGCACAAGAAGCCCCCTCCCCTCCCTATGCTAAACAGCATTCTATTTCTCACTTATGACCTGATAGCAGTTACTATACTATAATAGTGAATTACTCAGTCAGTACAATTGGCCACCATTGCATTGCATTGCTGCCTTGCCCCCCCCTCCCCCCCCCCCCCCCCCCCCCAAATGATTAGCTGTAGCTAAAACACAGTGTGTTGAATAGAGTTTCTCTTTTCACTCGATGACCACATGTGCCTGACTCGGTGAAGCTAGCAATTGTAATTCCCTTGGTAGCTCCCTTGGTAGCTCCAGTAGATCAGCCCTGTCCCTGTACCACACAGCCTTGTCCTCCTAACCTGCCATGCATGCTTTGTTATATTATACGTGTAAGTGTGCAGTGACCTACGTAGCTAGCAAAGAAAATAGTTTAGATCATGTGTGTGTAACGGTATAATAGTGCTGTATGGGCGGCAGCTTGTTGTGATGTCATGGAAGCAGCATTTAAATAGGGGATTCCCCTGATTTAACTACCTACGAAGGTATTAGGCTGCATGTAGTGATCTCAACTAGCTTTCAGTGGTATCACGTTAGCCATGTAATAAGGGGGTTCCCCTGCAGTTATAGCTACATGTACATGTATGTACATTAGCATAATAGCTCATAGGTCACACAATCACAACAAGTAGCTTTCAGTCGTGTCACGTTAGCCTATTAATGAGGAGATTCCCATGAATTAGCTGCATAGTTATGCATTTAGATGGATTGGTTCACAGTCACTGCAAACATGGATCTTTCATGATCATATATACAATGACATATTATTATGTACATGTAGCTCTCTCGGGATGCTAAAGGCACGGATTGAGGAATTGCCGGGGGAATAATACAAGTGTTTGTAAACAAACTCTTGTTGTCCGAAGTTGACATTCTTGGAATTTCAAACCTCCCCGATCACAGTTACATGCAGTAGAGGCTAGGCTAGGCTACTAATACGTACTTGGCTGTGAGCCACAACAAGAGTTAGCCATGTTTGGAGATACTTATGTGTTTGGAATGCAGGCACCCATGCACAGTTGACATGACATTGTAGTTAGTACTGATATCTGTGTAAAGAGGACAGGCCGGGGGTTCCCTAGAAATTCAAGTAGAGCATCACACTGTTCTTGTTCACTTTGGTCAAATTGATATCAAAGGCTTGTTTAGCATTCCTGTATGCATTCCACTGACCATATCAAAGGACAAGTAGAGTGGTGTAGCACTGCTCTACTCTTGTCCTAGGAAAACTCTGGAGGAGGAAGTGATGGAAGTTCATGTATGGCATGTGCCTTTAATGGATTTATGAGAAGTCTGACTGAAAGAGAGTCCATGTAAATGCACAGAGAGGTAGTCTAAGAGTATCCATGAAATAGCTATTCCAAGAGGACGCTCACTTCCTTGTGTCTTCAGTTCATGAAAGTTCTAACCTTACCTGTCTGTAGGGCTGTGTACCTATTAATTATGTGGAAGAATTCTTATAAGTAATTTCAATATGGATGCTGGAGCTGTCGCTTTTATTTAATTTCTTTTGAAGATCATGGATGTGTGATAGAATGAATTTATTTGCTGTAGCATGATATAATGTGTATGATGGAAGTATAAACAGCTGGGGTCATTTTTAAACCAAAGTTTCAAGATGTGGTCATCTTAATTATATATTTTAACAGCTTTGTCCACAGAGAAGCTGTTTCCAGGCACCCTTACATTATGGAACCACTACAATCAGCAACCCCTTAACTACCATACCATACTACCTACTGTGGCATATGTGGCTCATGCGCCCAGAGGGTATTCCCCCTCCTAGCTAACGCCCACACACCATGAGCTGAGTTAAGGTCTATCCACCTCCACCCACACACCACGAGCACACACAATACTACCGCCCGTGAATGTAATACTACACTGTTGTATGTATAAAGGTCAGGTTGACCTCATCCAGCATGTATTGGCACCTGCATCTTTTAATCTATCAACAATATTATGGCGGTGGCTTGGAACAGCCAGCTTCTATTACTGGTGGTGAGTATGGCAAGCTTCTTTTCTGTCAGTCCTGTAGTTTCAAAGCTCATTGACAAGAGAGAGGAGCCTACTACATTTGAAGGCCATCATGTTGTTGTTGAAGCTGTAGAGAAGTCCAGAGAAGGAGTTCTGCTAAATGTCTTACTAGTTGTTATGCCTGCGGCTGGGCACATGGGACCATCGCTGGCCGTGGGGGAGGAACTGGTGAGAAGGGGACACAACGTCACGTTCTTGACAACTACCGAGCACACGTCCGAAAGGAAGACAATGGAGAAGGTCAAAGTTCGTGGTATGACGTACATGAGTGCTGGAGAGTCGGTAGTAGCCCCCCAAGTGGTGGAAATGGCAAACACCTTTAATAAAGAACAGTCTAGCATTTTCGCCCTTGTGAAGATGTCGCTCTCATTCATGCCACAGGAAGTAGCCATAATTGGAAGATTCCTCGACCAATACCTTGCCACCAATAGCGTTGATATAGTGGTAGGGGAGGAGTTTCTTGAACCTCTTCTTCAGTGTATTGGCACACAGAGGAATGTTAAAACAGTCATCCTTGGCACCTCACTTCAGTTTCAGCCACATTCAGCACCGCGCTGGCCGTGGCCTGGTCTAACGGCTGGTTCAGTCTCTGACAACTTGACCTTCCTTCAGAGGCTTAGAGTAACGCTGGTGGGAGCTGCTTTTCAATTCTTTTATAAAAACATACTCGGACGTTTAGTGTTTAACTCCATTCAACCACACTGTCCTAGCGTAACTCTCTCTCGGGCCCTAGCTTCTGCAGGTGTGAACATACCACAGATAGTGCCATCTGTGATTGGATTCGAGTACCCTCGCACCATCTCTCCTCTGACGACGTACGTTGGACCGGTACTCGCGAGAAATTCCGACCCCATCCCCGCAGATTTACAAATGTGGCTAGATGGCAAAGAAGAGAAGAGTGTGGTCTATGTCAGCATGGGCTCTCACGCTAGAGTCAACCAAGAGAAGGGAGAAGCAATACTGAATGGTGTTCTATCGACCAACTATTCACTGCTGTGGTCACTTAGGGAATCGAATCGAGAAATTCTAGACGGGGTAGAAGTGGATAGTGAGCGAGTGCATCTCTTGAAGTGGGCGCCACAGTTGGCTGTTCTTGGCCACGGGGCGGTAGGAGTGGCTATAGTTCACGGAGGGGCAAACGGTGTCCACGAGTCACTCTATAATGAGGTGCCCCTGATCGTTTTGCCCGTTAATGGGGATCAGATGGCCAACGCGGGTCGCGTTCACCACCAGGGCCTGGGCATACACCTCCAAGAGGTCACAGAATCTAGTATTCTCGAAGCATTTAAGCAAATTGATGAAGGGGCATATCGTCAGAACGTTCAACGTCTGAAGAAGAGCTTCATTGATGGGGGAGGGAGGGAGAGGGCGGCAGAGCTGATTGAGTTTTATGCCGATGTCGGCTATAGTCACCTTGTGCCAGCGTATGCCAAGTATGACTGGAGCTGGGTGCAGTATTACAATATTGACGTCTATTTAACAGTGATTCTAGTTTTATTATTTGTGTCTTACTTAACTGTCAAATGTTGCCACTGTGTTTGTGTGTCATTTTTGTGTAGAAGATTTAGCAAAGTCAAAAATGATTAGGGTGATTAAATTTCTACATTGAAGATGTCACTTGCATGTATCTTGTATTATATTATTATGCATATTGCATATTAAATTCAATTTTAAAGTGCTATTACATGCAACTGACCAACATCAACACTAAAGAGCTTATTTTATCACTGGCATGTTATGTAAGAAAGTGCCCAAGTATCTATCTAGTATTGCCTACTAGGAAATATACTCCTGACTATGCAGCATACTCTATAGTAAAAGGCCATTAACACTTGACTATAAAAATTGATTAGAAAGTGTTGGAGAATCTGACAAAGTTCACTGTTACCTAGCAACAAATACATCCTGACTATGCAATGTAGACCAGCTATAGTCCTTGGTGAAATGGAATGTCAAGTTGCACACAAAAATAGAAGCTGCTAAAATTAGCAACTACAAGTTAGATCCAACACCATCGAAATTTGGCTTCAATCGAGTTTAGCTAACCTGCACTACACTTCTCTCCCCCATTCCTCTTTATTTTACATGGGGGGGGGGGGGGGGGGGGGGGGGGAGGAGGGGGAGCCTGGTACAATATTATAGTCTCCAATTATAAAGGATTCATTTTCTAGGGATACTCCTTCTAATTATTATAGTGGCAATTGCACCTGATCATAATGCATGTATAAGGATTATAATTAATTAACGCTCGGCGCATGCGCACGAGCGTTACAGTACTCAGTTTGTCTGTCTGTCTGTCTGTCTGTCTGTTACCACTCTACTGCGTGCGTAAGGTATTTATGAATAAAATTGAACGTACCAGCCAATTTTGCACCGAACTCCAAAGGTTTTCAACTAAGGGATTTCGTTAAAAAGCTTTTTCTCACGAGTTATAGCTTATTCTTCGTTTTAGCACACCAAAGTCAGCCATTTTTCCTAGCGCATGTGCGTTAGTCTATTAATAGCACTAGGTTAAATTTAGCTCCATTTGCCAAGAGCTTATATAGTCCTTACCTGTGGAAACCAAGTCTGTAGTGTGGTTTGTAACCAGGTCTGTAGTGTGGATGTGGTTGGTTTGATGTGTATGTGTGCACACAGCCAGCTGGCTGCAGCCACTGCTTGCTGCACTCCTGATTGGGAAAACCAAGGGCTTATAAGCCCTTGGGAAAACCTTGTTGCTTTGCAGAATACATGCATGCTTTCTTATTGGACAATCACTTCACATGACAAGGGAATATAAGCGCAAGACACTTAATTCACACTAAAACTTTTCACACCGTATGCAGGGTGATGGTTCCAAATTAACAATTGAATAATTTTCCTAGGGTACCTCCTATTATGTTTGTATATGGAAACCATGCACCAGATCATGGAGATGCTCTACCGCCGAGCGTTTGGCACCAATGGTGTTCATTTTACGAAGCATTGATCCAAAATTGTGTGGAGAGACTAATTATTATTCGTAACAGGTGTTGTATATTATGTTTTGTCATCTGTTCTCTCCTCAGCCCTCTGATAGCCACCTACGCAGTGTGCCTCGTCCAAATCCGAAAATCCACAATCCCATTCCACAGTCTGACGTGGAACGGAGACCCTGGCCCGAAACAGTGGAGCTGGAGCCTGGAATGAAAGTGTAAGCCACACCCACTCTACTCACTTATAATTGTATTCTAGTCTTCAAGATTTTTTTAAATTACTCCATTCCACACCATAAATGGAGCTGCATGCAAATTTTCATAATGCTAATGAGGGGAAATATGTACATTATTGAGCCATGCAAAACTGATGACTCAGCACAGTAGAACTGTATGTAATGCCATATTATATGCATGCCAGGTATAGCCACTATAATAATATATACTACATGTACATTGTATATAAGACTAATTGGACACATGTCATTATAGTAGAAATTTAATGAGGTATGCAACTGAGCAGATTTCAAACAGTCCCTTACTCATATTAACAATGTATACACATTGTAGATTCCCACAGTGTCCTGTATGACTATAATATGATATGGGATGACCATTACTATCCTGGTGATGCTATAAGGATTTGCAGTACTCATTGTTTGTCTAGTATGGATGATTTAATAATAATATTGTGTGGGGGTAATGGCTTGTGGGTACTGGTACCTGACTGAGCTGGGCCTTGGAATTAAGCAAAAAATTTTTTTCCAGCTAATAGCTATTGTAGTTAAGGTAAGCTAATCAGTCAGGTGGGAGGGAGTTTCCCTAGTTAAGGGTAACAATAATTAACAGAGTTTGAATAACCCAGCCAGTGCTTGTATTTGCTGCGCCCCTATCAGAGGAGCCCATGAATTAACACCCCCTCAGGAAGGTCAAAACCAGCTAGGAAGGATAATTAACTGTTAAGAGTAGTAACTGACCAATTCCACTACACTAGGGATAGTTGCAAATTGATCAGACTTATATGCCAGATTGTCCGCCAGTTTTGACTTAAAGAGGCTCTGGAGGCTACCTACCCTGTATATCAGTAATGTGCTTGGATTATAGAGGAATGATGTTGGGGGAATCCCCCATAATCCTGCAGGCCAGCACAACAACCACTCTATATACTACTATTGTAGTATTATACCTAATTTGCAGTTTGGCACCTGCACTGCAGGTGAAGTCTTGTTGCTAACCTTCCCACTTGCTGGTGAACAACTGGGGGAATTTCTTACAGTGAGCTGGTGCAAGCTTAGGTCTCTTGCTACAAATTTAATCTGGGGGGCTTTTTTTACTTACTACAGTACCACTACATACCAACTTACTACTTGGCAGTGTGGTACCCACCACTGGCTAGCTAAGCATGTTTGGTATCAGTTTAGGCACAGTGATGTGGTAACACCTGCTTCAGTTACCTAGCTTCATGCATGAGATGAGCCAACCTACCACCTCATGGCCAACCCATACCCACACTGTCATGTTTAGAATTCCCCCATCCCCCCCTCCCCTCCCACCCTGAAAGCTACACATAACATGTAGTTCCATGACTTGAGTTGCAGTAGCAGAAATTGTATTAATAAGGTAAGATACACTGTGTGTACAGTGTCAGTCTGATCTGTCCTGCTCAGGATCCCCCCACCCCCACCCCACTCTCTGCATGCACGAAAACTTCCACTAGACATGCCCATGTACATGTATGTACATGTACATGTAGATACTCTTCTGGCAGGACTAGTGATTTAATGTTATGACTTGGTGTCTACATGCACTCTCATCCCTGTAAAATATTACTGTGCACATTCTCGATAAAGCTGTTGCTACTCTTTATATTTAATATTATTGATCTTATTATGATGGCTAACTATGTGAGTATTTGCTACATATTTGGCTTAGCTCATAGTTCCCTGACTCAAATATTGCGGTGGAGTTTGTATTGACGAGACAAGCTACTAGGGTGCAATAATAGTTAACTTAGTCTGATCTCACGATCAGTTCTATGTGTGTTTTGCATTCTGGTTTGCACCCTTAATGCCATTGTAATGTCAGTAGCTGTACGATAAGCCGATTGATTACCTAACTCTCGTGTATGGACCACAAGATATACAATAGCTGTTTTTGTTCCATGATTCATCAGCTAATAGGTATAACTCTATGCAGTCAAGGGCTTTAATATAGACCCCTTGATGTAGGTCATTTGAAATTTCATGGAATAGTCATCAACTTCAAATAAGGAAGCCACTGTTACCGTAACAACTACACGGGAAAGATAAATCAAGCACATGATAATATTATTATTATTATTTGTGTGTGTCTGAGTGAGTGATAAATTACGCTACACTGGACTTGAGTGTACGTATGTGCACAAGTGTGTGTGTGTGTGTGTGTGTGTGTGTGTGTCTTGTGTTGTATATTTAACTCCAGCTGTTTGTGTCAACACGGGCCATCTCTGAAGGTATGTGTTTTTGTGACGCACGGGCCATGTGTTGTTTACCAGTGCATGGAAGCTTGTTCACATACAATGACAGTCAGACTCGTGATGGATGCATAAACATTGCTATTGTAGGTATGACTTGTGTACTCCTGTTGGAAAGGGAGAGAGGGAAGGAAGGGAGAGAGAGGGGGGGAGAAAGAGAGGGAGGAATGGAGGGAGAGAGGGAGAGAAAGGGAGAGAGGGAGGGATGGAGGAAAGGAGAGAGAGGGAAAGGGAGAGAGGAAGGAAGAAAGAGAGAGAGGGAGAGAAAGGGAGAGAGGGAAGAGTGGAGGGGGGGGAGAATGAAAAGGGGAGTAGAACGTTTAATTGAACAGTACAATGATATCACACTTCAATATCTCCTCATGGTGACATTACCAGCTAGTTGCCAATTAATCCAAGTAATGTATTATAGTTACTACTTCCTGATGATCCCTTCCCTCCAAATTCCTAATTCCAAGTACCCTGCATAGGTGCCATTCATCATACCCATAGTGGTTAGATCATCAATCAGTAAGAAAGGGAACCAACCAGGATACACCAGAAGAGATTTTGAATGGTGATTTGGGGAGGGAGGGGGGGGGGAGTCCCAGGGAATACACTTTCCACACATCATACATTTCTGGCACTATGATATAGTGTAAATCACTCAGCCATATAATCTGCACTACACCCTGGATGTGGTTGCTAGCCATGCAGTACACTCTCCCTTGGTGGGGGCTGCTAGCACTGCTCAAAATTATTAATGGTGAAGTATGTTGAAACTGGCAAGCCACAGCTAACTTGTCTAGTCATCACTGTGGTGGAATAAACTACTTTCTGTGCTAAAAATAGCAATGACATTACTGTTGAATTAAGATTTTGCTCCCTTTCATTTTCTTCTCTCTCTCTCTCTCTTTCTCTCTCTCTCTCTCTCTCTCTCTCTCTCTCTCTCTCTCTCTCTCTCTCTCTCTCTCTCTCTCTCTCTCTCTCTCTCTCTCTCTCTCTCTCTCTCTCTCTCTGGTGCTGTCAAGGGTTGGTTAAAAGTCATCGAGTTGTGTACACTATGTGCTTGTGTTTGTATTGTTCAATGACTTGTGAGCTGTGCAAGCAGGGAACTCCATATTTAACATCAGTAGTCAATGACCGTATCCTGTTGCATAACAGTAGTTGGAACAAACATGACTCATTGCCCAAATACACACTGCTGTGATATCGAGCTACAGATGGTATATGGCACTGTTATTTTCTTTCTTGTTAACTATACTGGCTGTCCCCTAAATATACGAAGGATTGAAGAAATTTTGAAATTTTCCTAATAGAGCCATGCCATGTTTTGAATGTTTACGCACGATGTTATGCCATGTGTTCTTACCGAAAAAGGTTGCTTTTTTTTTGTAAGCACAATCATTTTCGTGAGCACCTAAATAGGAGATTCCCAGTAGCTATATTATAAGAGAGAGCACTCGTTGTGTGCGTGGGTGGACTGACTGAAACCTTTCTGTTGTAAATGATTACGTTTGGCAAATATTTACTTTAAGACATTGATGTCAAAAGGATGCCTTGGAATGCAATGCGTGGATTGATTGCATGGGCTATACAGCTCAGGTACATGCATTACCCTGGTCCCTGGGGGATGCGTGTGGCTTGATTTGTTGTTCTTATGACTTCTTTTGATGATGTTATACCACTCTCTCTCCCCCCTCCACCACACACACATGCACACACTCCCCCCTCCCCCCTCCCCCCCACATGCACATTAATCATTTGGGTATCTTTGCATTCAAGTGCTGAGTACTTTGTGATGTCATACATACATATATGTGCACATTTGGTTCAATTTAGTGCAGCTTGCCTGCTGGTGCCGGCTAGCTAGGACAGCCCCCCCCCCCTCCCGCCCCCTTTCCCTTCCTCCCTCTGGAATATCCTGACTATGTGTGTTGCATAGCCTCCTCCTTGCAACCTTAGACTACCTGCCAACCAACGTACAGTAGGTACTACATACATAGCTTGGGCTTTGTGAATCCATGAGGGGGAGGGGAGTGGGAGGAGGAAGGATGGTAGTCTTATGCTTCCCGTCACTAGACGATGCAGTTCCCGGATTTCTAACTCATCCTCATGATCACTGCATGGACTGAATTGCAACACTATCCCATGGATTTTCTTCCTGCACTTTAGTATCCTCGATCCTCCCACCCCCAAACACTACTCTCCATACACATACACACACACACACACACACACACACACACACACACACACACACACACACACACACACACACACACACACACACACACACACACACACACCTGCGCATGTCTAGTCTAGTCTAGCCTCATCCCCAGGTCAGCCAGACCCTCTCTCATGCATAGCTTTTCAATGTTGCAACATTGAAAAGTTGGCCTATAATAATATGTACCTACATGCAAACAAGCTTGGGCCACACCCAGTCGGTAAATGAGCGATGTCATATTATTATAGGTATAGGTTGGAAAGTGTGGGGGGAGTTAACTAGTTGGATAATATTGTGACTAGACCACAATGTGGTACTGACTTCGTACTTACTTAACCACAGTAAACTTATTTCCATCCACTAATCTTATAATAATATTATTATTATTATAAGCCTTCCTTTGCTGATGTCAGCTATAATAATAATATTATGTAGCTACTGTTCTGAGACTGGCTTTAGGTAGGGGACTTACATATCACTGCAATGTCCCTTTCATTAATTTTGGTGTGTATAGTTCCAAACCAGGATGAATGGATGTGCTGACTAAGCATAATGATAGTACCTTCTCAACCACAGTAGCAGACTTTTCCCATGACAGGTACTATAACCTCAGTAAGCCCCTCACATGATTGGTTTGGGGGCTAGTAAACAACATTATGTACATAATTGTTATGTTAGTAGCTACCAATGCAGGAAATAATTATGGTGCATTATCATAATGAATCATTAGTAGTACTTATATACCTATGAGAACTGCTACTCTGGTGGGCTAAGCACCAGTATTACCACAAATTCACATACCTACCTATAATAATATTATTATTATCATAATAGCAACATTTTCCCCATTTTGGAGGCGGTAAATTACCCCTTGGGCACCATGTGCATCCTAATGATTGAAACTATGGTAGGAAGCTGGTCATGCTTCATGTATTATGCTAATAATTAGTTCCTATTGCTCATGCATTTGAGTGGGCTGTCTGTCTGTCTGGCCGGCCACATGTACAGATTCTATATTATGCCATAAAACCTTTTTTAATGATATGCTTGAGCACAAAGCCAATAGCGTGTCTTTTTTTCCTACGGTACAACCTCTCTATCAATGCACACAACAGGTATATTGCTTCATATTAGAACTACGTGTATAGCGCTGGTCAGCAATATTAGCCATGAAACCTTTTTAATGATAATTATGCTTGAGCACAAAGCCAATAGAATGGCATGTCTTTTTTCCTGCTTGGGAGCTAAATAAAGTCACGGTACAGCCTCTCTGTCAATGCATAATGTTCAGGTACATTGCTTCATATTAGAACTATATCTATCGCTGGTCAGCAATATTAGTATATCCCGGGAAGGATGCAATAATCATGTACATACGTATGTGTACACTGTACACTATAAATATGATATGCATATTACCGTAGATCTGCAAATTTTCGTGTACAGAAACATTCGTATGATAAATTTGCGTGTAAAAATATTTTCGTAGGAACGACCCCTTACCACATTAGCGTTAATAGTACATACTAATTTCGTAAGATTAATTTTCGTAGCCGCCACCGACTACGAAAATATTTTTACAACGAAAATTTCCAGATTTACGGTATTTATTTGTGTGGGAACTACACCAGTACTTACATGAGATGCACACGATTGACTTACAAAATTACTGTAACAATAGTGGTATTGTATTATAATAATATTCTCCCAAAAATTAGGCTCCCATCTCATGGTAGAATAATTATTTTAGTACACAGTCACTGCAGCTGGGACAGATACATGTAGCTATACATAATATTGTGTTTCCTGGTATCTGATGCTATAGAGGGGAAGGGGATCAATTCCACTGCAGATCTAGATGTACCTATATCTCATAATTTATTCAACACAGATTGTACATGTACGCATATATGTACATGTAGTTGGTACATGTGCACATTCATATGAGATTAGTATCAATTCTTGAGCAGGAGGAGGAAGGCGCAGCATGTATAATACCAATTTCTCTGTACACTTTAGAAATTGTAGGGAGAGGAATCAACCTGGGGTGGGGGTGGGGGGCTGGGAATCGCTGTGCTCCTTGAGTGTCTAATTGCCTGTTGTAAGAAAAATAGCGAGCATGTGGATGACATATCCCTACTAACATACTATATAATTGCATATCCACATACGTAAGTAAGTACGGTGGTTTTCTCATAATATGAGTGATATCTGTAGTTGTGGGGCTCGCCAATTACATACGTCATTAGTCATGCATGCACAGCGGAATGGAAAATGATTAATTTTCATAATCATTATAATAATTATATATACACATGTAGCTACATGTACCTACATGTACATGAGGATTGCCCCTAATAATATTTACTTCGCATTCTTGATATAATATTATAATGTGCAGTGCCTGTTTACAGCGAAATGTTAAATACTACAGAATCTTATGTAAATGTAGTACAAATGAGGGATTGGTCCATATTTGTATTGTTTTTTAATAATATATGTACATGTTGTACAAACTGTCTTGTACATGAAGCAGAAACAGTATTTGCATAAGTTCTGCACAGATGTTCAACTCATTACATAACAAGGCAGGAGACGTACGCTGGCACCACCATTAATATGCACGGGCTGGTTATACATCGGGGTAGCTATCGGATTGTGCAATGGGGTCTCAAATCCGTCAGATTCAATGCTTTATTCAACTACGAGAGAGGAAGGGAGAGAGGAGAGAGAGAGGGAGAGAGAAGTGGGAGTTGAAATAATAACTTTTTTTTTATTTGTGCACAAAAATATCACAGGGACAACTCCATTCCAGACTTGGAGAATGTCTTGGATGACTCCAATCGAACAGCACATGAGAGCACAGCAAAACTCATGGCAGAACAGGTTAGTTGGTCGCAAATTTGCAGTCACTACTATAATAGTAATAACCACAAAATTCAGCAATACAGACAATGTAATGGTGATCACCTAGCTAGTCTACTAGTGAGGGACTAGGAAGCTAGCTTGATGAGACTAATGGTCACCATGAATGAATGCATTTCGTATTTCGTCTAAAATTTTGCATGGAAATAATAATAGTTGTGCTCAAACTTTACTGTTGCTCATTTCAGGTGGAGAAGGAGAACAGAGTTCACCAGAAGCTGCTTCAGTCTCTCAAGCAGCGCACCCACCCCGACCCCAAACTGGCCCTCGAGCCGCCAAGGTACGTCCACGTACGTACCTACGATACGATGGGTGGATTGCATCATAACGTATGATACAACTGCATAAGCATTGCAGGGCTTTATGATTATTGTTCTTGAGTGGGAGGCAGGGGAGGGGGGGTCACTGGGAAATGTAGAATAATTTGAGGAAACTCGCATTTCAAATGGGGCACAACTAAACTGCAATTGATGCGCATTTTGGGGAAAAAGAATCAGTTGCAGGAAAGCAGCAGCTAGGCTCCGTCTCATTTCCTCTCCCAGCTAGCTAGGTAGCCCCTCAGTTGCTTCCACCAGGGACTATACATTCATTATCTTTCCAGTCCATCTAAAAGATAATGTATAGTCCCTGCTTCCACTCTCTTTGTCCATGGAACAATCAAGCTGACTGGCTCCATGGCTGGCTAAAGTGCATGCAGGTGGTGCGTGGATGCATGTGATTGATTGATTGGATGAGTTGTTTTCCCAAGGCAGTTATTGTTGGGCTACGTATTATAATATACACAAATCCAGGAATAATAGGAAGTGCTGACTCAGCGTTTAAATAGCTAGCTAGGCCTTGCATAATGAATCCCTCCCCCTCCCTCCCTCTCCTGTAACTGTTACTAAATTTAATGATCATGACCAAGTCATTTCTCTACTTGCTTACACTGGTGTACAGCGAAGTATCATAAGTTGAGCATTGCAAATACTATATATGGTACAATCAAGTACATGTAGCTCCTAAGTAACTTCATCCCAACATTGAAAACCTGGGATGGGGCTGCATGGGGCTTCAAGGGCTATGGACTCCGGCAGGGGCTTGGTAACATGACACTATAAGTAACTATTGGATGCATGATTAACCCTTATTGCTGTTTACTACTCACAGATGGAGCTTTGCTAGACAATAGCCTGTCATGATTTATATTTAATTATATTATTATACATTTGTAGTCACTTTACTTAGTGCATCCATTTTGGCCTTGTTTCATAGTAAGTCACAATGGCTATCAAACTCTGTACCAATCACTATACTCACAAAAATCAATTAGTTTTGTCCATGTGCCTTGCTGGCAGCTGGTATAGTAGAGTAGCAGTCTCACTTTATTTTATACATTCTTTATCTGTATTGGAAAGAAGTCCCCTTCTACACTAGTGTAGCATACTGGCCATAATTTTATTACGATAATTATTGTTATTGTACCTTACAGGGATGCCTTTGTTGGCCACACACACTCGCAGGGTTTAATAATATTATAATAATTATGCTACTAGTAATATTGAAATTATCCTGGCCTAGTTCACATGCCTCTTCTAATTAGACTTAAACCATGCCAGTTGAGCACTTTTGCTTTATATGTAAGTACATACATGTACATGTACATACATTTGTATCTTGAAAATTACTTAGTTTACTCCGAGTTTCGCTTGTCACATGTCTCGTAGAAAAAGGTGCAGTCATCTGTTGGTGCATGTGTCAAACAGCCAGTCTTGTCAGAGCTAACAGCCAAGTTTGGGCATGGTGCTGTCCCCCTTTTCTGTGTAATACCTATGTACGTAGCATTATAGTGTTGCCATGGCCTTCCTAGTACTAGTGCTCATGAATGGCCATATATAGGATAGCGAACTCTAAAATGGTCATTGGTGGAATTGCTGTGCTAATGTGGTATGCTAATTGGCGTGAATCATAGAATATTCCTGTAACTATTATTATGTTGGCATCATTATTTTACCTTATATGGTCAATTTTTTCTCGTTAAATATTTCTTGTGATGTTTCACATTGAATCAGGCGCTGCTCTGTGAATGAGTAACAAGTTCCAAGACTGCCACTGCTTATGTATGATGTGCCAGTTCATTACAATGTACGACTTATTTGAAATGTGTAGGACAGAACATGCATAGTGTGCTAATATTTAATTATAGGGGCAAAATAGCTACGTACGCAATCCAGGGACCAGTAGCCAAAGTGAAGGATAGAGTAGCAAATGGCTAGCTTGGCTAGTGTGTAGGGAATGTTCCCCTGATGCTACTAAAAGCGGTGTTCTAAATATAGAAAGGCAGAGATAAATCTTTCTCTTTGGGACTGTCAAATTCTAAAAAAAAAAAAAACTACCATTGCGTCTTTAGATCTGTTTTCTGAGAGGTATACAAGAGTGAAAAATTGTTGATCTAAATTTGGTGACTGTTTCCACAATCATACAAGGAATGTATAATAATATTCTGGAAACAATGAGCCTAGCATTAATAATATTATTAAACAGTGCACAAATTTATTTGTACATGTAGCTTTGGGGATCAACCATAATTTTAGTAATCCCAAATGCTCATGGTATACACATGTACCTACCTATAATTTATTATTATGATAATTACTATAGCACATATGTATAATGCATACTTTGTTGAAGACTGACCTCAAATCTCTACTCTACTTAAAAAATATTTTTTTACTGAAGTTGTTTACATGTACTACATGTAATTTGTAATGACTTCATCATTGCATATTATGCAAATTAGGTACATGTACCCCTGTGTCATTACTATGCTCCTGGGTTTTCCCTCCATTTAAAAGTGCAAGCATGCATGTCTAGCATTTCATTAATTGAATTTCACTGCTTCGTTAATCCATAGTAATCCGCCTACATAGCATGGCCTTTGTTAAAACTACCTCTTATGGCTTATCAAGCATCGACCTATGATATTATAATATTATTATTATAATAGTTGTGAACTTGTGTCCGTATTAGGCAGCATATGCATGTGTATGTGTGCAATGGGACTGGAATGCTAAGGTCAATGCAGTGGTAATGTAGCGCTTAAAGATTTACATAAAGATGCTAATTAAGTATATTATTAATATGTATGTATGTATGTATGTATGTATGTATGTACGTATAACCAGCCCTGAGTCCCTAATATGTGAAATACATGCTAGCCACAGATCGACTATAGATAATCTAATTATGATGATGATAATTGACAGTTTTGTCCACTAATGGACATGGCACCGTGTGCACATACCTTTGTATTCATCAAAAGAATACCTTTAGCATTTTAGCACAAACTACACGTTCAATTTATTATTCTGCAGCTGGTGGGAATTTTTTTTCTTTGTGCGTGATCATCGATATTATGCCATATACACTAAAATTTTCGAGGGGTAATATTTCACAGTTTTGCCAAATTCCTAAATCTGTGGGAGAAAATTTCACAGCTGTACTCTGGCCCACAGTATTCACAACAATTATCATCCTTGAAAATTTTATGTAGGCTATGCTTAAGAGGTATATGCTTCATATCATAGTTCCTTCCCCACCCTCTCTCCCTCCCTCCCTCTCTCTCTCTCTCTCTCTCTCTCCCTCTCCTTCTCTCTTTCACAGCATCGTGGAGACATTCAACACTGCTCGGATGTTTCTGAGCCACCTTGGCATGCTGGGAATCGAGAGCATTAAGGTCAGTGGCCCCCCCCCCCCCCCCCCCCCAAATACTACTATATTTGTGTATCTCCACTACACCCCTTTTAAATTCATCACCCCATGCACTCAGTACTATTATTATATCATATATCGTCATTATCATACAATACAATTACTGCTGCATGTACTAACTAGAGTCCAGGCACACAAACTTTGACTGAATTTTTACCAATTACAGTGTGTGGTCATGCTCGAGTGTGCGGCGGCACCACGTGTGATACTATAGAACCCACATGTATGCGTGCATGTTCGAGTCCATTTTTAGCATCTTGCCTGATCCATATTTGAGACTGGTAGTATATATAGCATTGTAGTTTCATAGTACAACCAGGTACGCATCATAGGGGTACTTATATCGACCCTTGCTGGTAACTTGGGTCACCTTTGTGATTGATGGGGGGGGGGGGGGCATTATTTTTTTATTTATTGTGTCACCTTTATTGTAAGGTCTAGTCTTTGTATGACATAATCTATGTATTGGCCACCTGTAGAGATATGTCATAGCTATAGTAATATTATAGGCCAATGCATGATGCTAGTATTGTTGTTTTGGGAAAGTACTCCCACCAGGGACCTTTGGGGAAACACTACTTGCAAAACTCTGTGGCTTCAAAAACTACTATAACAATGGGGAAATAAAAAGGTCACCTTTAATAGTTATAATTATGTACTGTATCAATAATAATTAGTTCAGTGCTGTATTGTTGTAAGTATGATAATATTATAGTCATCTTGAAGTTGAAAATAGACCCAGCTGTCAAAAGAACGACTTTTTTTTTACTCTACTCCGTGACTCACACTGTTTGCCCTGACTACACTTCCTGAAACTAAAATTATTATTAATGATGAAACAAAGGCTTAGTGATAGCTGCCTAGGGTGAGCTGGAGAAAAATTGTCCCCTCCCTCCCTCCCCTTTTATAATTAGTTAATGCCCATAATTATAGGGTCATAGAAACTGTGGGGGGGGTGGAAGATGTGACTTGGAACAGTGGTGCTGTGATTGACTCAGTCTGGGGGGAAAAATAGAAGTACTAGTGTGGTATTGCCACAGCTAACTGCTCAAGGAGATGTGACTTGCAGAGATGATGCTCTGACAAATCCTAATTTGGGGGAAAGAAAAAAAAAGGGGCAAAGTATCTAATTCTAAGAAAAATTGAGAGAAATAGACAGTCATGCTATATTATGGGATGATGCGACTCATAGTATTATGTGCTGATTAGTTCAGGGGGATGACACAGACGGCTGCAGAGACTAGAGTATGATATTTCTCTTTGAGTCTCTGCGTGGCTGGCTACCCAAGAAAAAGGGATGCTTGGCACTGAGTGTTTCCATCTGCTGGAGCATGTAATATCCTGTTGATTTATGCCTATAATGGACAAATCCTGTTTATGAAGGAAGGGAGGGGGTAAAAATACGTTCAGATGGAAATGTTTTTTGGAAAAGTCCAGCGTAAGATCATCATGATATGACACTGCAACGGATACAGACGGGTAGTTTGGCTCTATCGCCCGGGGGATGGGAGGGGGGAGAGACCAACCAATTCAGTTATGGGGATTTGGGGGAAAATTAATAAAAGTGATTCCGACTGAGTCTGTATTATTATGATGTCATATACGTCATTGAGATCTTAGAATTGGGAAACCCATCTGATTCATTACGTTATTTGTAGCGTCATGCATGGCCATGTGCTCATGCACGCATGCATTGTGCTATTTGTGCATGCATTACGTATGTGTGTGCTTCATATGTGCTCATGTGCATGTGCTTGTGCATGCATGTAAGATCTAGATTAATTGGTGGCATGATTGTTGAATCTTTCTTCGTGCTATGTATGGGAATCTCTCATTGAAAACCAAAGCCCCGCTATTAAAGTAGATGCGCATGACGCTTGGACAGATTTCAATCTCTACCGGTATTTCCCTATTCCCTAGGAGGTACTGCATAATAATAATATTATTATGTGAATGATATAATTATCAGTCGTACCATGCACTAGTACATGTCAGTAGTGACATCAACACTGGCTAAAATTGGTAACTGCATGTTACCATGGCCATGCAGATGATCAGTGTACTAATGGGTAATAATCCCTTGGCTTGCCTTCCACTAATTTTACACTTCCATGATTGCATGCTAGTCAGGTTGTAAAGTCATGCACAGAGGCATTTATCTTACTTCCAGTTTGATTAGGTCACCTTTTTTTTCATCCTTATTTAATATATTTTCAGTCCTTATTTTTCACAAGATAATTAACTTATCCACCCCCAATACACAATTGCATAGCTCCTAGTTACTGTTACAGTAAATATTGTGTGGGAGAGCTGTTCCTGCTCAATCTGTACCCATGAGAGATTCTCACAGGAAAACGACTATACATACTCAGCAGAAAAAAAGGAGGTGGGGGGGGGGGGGGGGGGATTATGTAATCTTTTATAATGATTTGTAGTTCATGGCTGGTTGACCTGGTGACCAGTTTAATAAATTACTAACTAGGTAATTGTCACACAGACATCCCCATTATCAGCAGGAGGAGCGGAGAGGGAGAGAGGGAGAGGGAGAGAGGGTGAGGGGGAGAGGGGGTGAGGGAGAATTGTTACACCATGTTTGGGTGTATGTCGTGCTCATGTTTGGTATTCATCAGTGAGTGGTTCCCAGTGACTCGTGTTTTGACGGGAATGAGATAGGCTTGATGGCTACCTTACTGCTACGTACATGTACATACGTATTATGTACAAACATACCCGGTACATCACATGTACATGTACATAATATATATAGTTATGCATAATATTATGTAAAGCATAATGAGAAGTACCCTCAATTTATTACAGAGCCCTCCCCTCATTTACATGCATGCATTACTATAACATTATTTGGAAATAGCAAAATTAATAACAGGGGCATTTTTCACTGGAATTCAGTCACTAATTAGTATCGAAATAGACCCAGAATGTCAAGTAATGTTGAATACTGATCAGAACTCCAGATCATTATACTAAGTAATAATTAAGCCTAAACTATAGGGGGTATTTCATTTATTGTAGCCGACCGGAATATTACTCCGTATCTACTCGATAGTACCACAAGGACGAAGGAAATCATGCATGTTGCGGTAGAGTCACTGTCCATTCCAATGCCATGCTCTGATCCATGACCTGGAAGACCAGCTTCAGGGAAGTGCATTAGTAATTTCATTGATATTAAATTTATAAGGCAAGTGCATTAGTTAGGTATAGCATCATGCACTTGCCTGAACTAAGGTAAGGCTTTGCTGGGTGGGTAGTTACATGTGCACATACGTACAGGTATGCATGCCCATTCTCTTTAACTAAAACCTTAGTACAGTAGAATCCCTCTATAAGGACACCATGGGCTGGTGATGTTACAGTTCATGCACTTAAGAGCAGACAACATTCTGAGTGCAGCCACACCTTTCACCTATGACCCGGGATTCCTGACTGGCTTATAATAGTAATACTATAGGCTAGATCTTAGTAAACCACCTCACCCCTGAAATGAGGACATCTCCCTTGATCAAGACACCAAGCATGGTCCCAGCTACATAGGGAAGTGTACAAAAAATTTCCTCTGAAATGAGGGCACCTCCTTTAATCAGGACACGTTAAGGGTGTCTGGAATAGAGGGGTTCCACTGTATGACATGCCTTCAAAATTTCTAGCATTATTTCATTATTGTGCGAAGAATAGTGTCTACATGTATGTGTGTGTGTGTGTGTGTGTGTGTGTGTGTGTGGCTGCATTAGCCGCTGGTCCCCGCACACGCCGCTCTAGTTATGGTTGTGGTTGATGTTGTGAAGCCAGAGGTCAACGATGCTATCATTATGCTGTGACCCACCACGCACTCTGAACTCATAACACCCAACTGGAATGTAAAAATGAAAGCACGCACACACATACACACGCGCGCACACACACACAAGTATGTACATTTCTGGGATCCAAGGCGTACGTACTACAAACGCCAGGAAGTAGGGTATAGGTAGCTCAGAAGACCCGACTCGAAAAAAAAAACTTCTATCCCATAATAGTAATAATATTATTGTAGTGACAATAAGTTTACTTAAGATGAATGCCATCCCAGCATACAAGGTAATTGGGACTATTCTCCATAATTATACAATATCACTAGTACTGATGTATTGTACTATTATTATTATTATTATTATTATTATTCTTGGGATATACGTAGAGCGTTTATGCATATTACAATATTTATGTACACGAGTTGATATAGTGACAGTCAATGCAATTACAAAAAAAGGGGTACCTTTAAAATTATTGCGCATGTATACTTTCTATGGGATATTACTGCGTCGTTGCAATTGCATTTCTGTTGGTTGAAGTCAGATGTGATCTCGCCAACATTTTGAGACCCTAAGGCGCATTTCACATTGGTCTGTCCGTTGAGGCAATGCGCTACACATCGCAACCTAACCACGGCTCTCTTATAAACATTATCAAAGTTGTCAAAAGCTTAGGACATTGTTTATACATTTCGCTTTCATAAAAGTCCTGGTTGATTGACCTCTTGACCTCGGTCACGTAGGCAAACGTTAGCTGTGACAAGGTATACTTTGGAAACAACAAACATCCCCAGGGAGAGAGAGAGTGTACATTGTCAAGGGATTGGAGATGAGAGAGGGGAGAGAGAGAGAGAGAGAGAGAGAGAGAGAGAGAGAGAGAGAGAGAGAGAGAGAGAGAGAGAGAGAGAGAGAGAGAGAGAGAGAGAGAGAGAGAGAGAGAGAGAGGGAGAGAGTATACATTGTCAAGGGATTGGAGATGAGAGAGGGGAGAGAGAGAGTGTGTACATTATCAAGGGATTGGAGATGAGAGAGAGAGAGAGACTGGACAAGGGATTGGATGAGAGAAAGTTGGGAAGGGAGAGAGAGAAGGGGAGGAAGGGAGGAGAGGGCTAAACATGAGAAAACTAGCTGCTACGTACGTATATATCTGTTCTTAGAATGACTAGTGCTTGCACACCTGACTTCACTGTCTGGAATTCCCCATACTTAGCCGGGGATTGCCCTGAGCTCTTCTCTGTGAATAACAGCAGTAACAGAAGCTCTGAATACAATAACTTATCAGATAGCTAGGCTTTCCTACCTATCTGTGTCTATGGAGCAAATGTTATTATTCCCAAGAAAGCATAAACTAGAAACATTGTGCACACATAATATAGTAGGAAACTTGTCGCCTACAAAGTTATAGCATGCATCGGAAATTTCCCCTCCTATCTATTGTAGAGCTACGCTACCTACCAGGCTCGCACAAACACGCTCAAATAAACAGCTGCAGCACAGCCACGTTGCTTTTTTCCCCATAAATCTATGAACTACCTGGTAATGACCCTCACTAGTGGTGTGCACGTACACACACACACACACACACACGTAAGCATAATAAGTTAAACACGAATTTGAAGTTACTCTAAGTTTGCTGGAATTTTGGCTTGCACTGTTACTATATTGACTGGAGTACACTGAAAATGGGAGGGGTAGACCCCTCGCGAGATGGCGGGCTCTCCCTGATGGCTGTTGGGAGAGAACCTAGTTCCGCTTTGAAAAAATCCCCCTATATTTTGCTCTTATCTATCAAATACATTTATATTTGCCTATACTGGTGTCTTTTATTTATCCCAATAGCATTACACTGCACTGGGTATCGCCTCTGTGTGCAGAACGACTATACAGTTACATGTACAGACAGCAAGCAAAGAATTGATACCCTACTAAGAGTGTGTGTGTGTGTGTACGTGAAGTTGTATACCCTATACAGCTTATGTTTTTGATACAGAAAGGGGAAACATGTACTAGTCAGGGGGGAAATACCAGGGACTACTCCCAGTACCTGTATATACTTGTTTTAATCCTTGTGGGTTTACTATAACTCTTTGATGTGTGCATGTATATGGTCTGCATGATATGGCCTGTGTAGTACATATGTTGCAGCCATGGCAATCGATCCACTGCATGGTTGGTATGGCCTTTGGAATGTGCATGTGTGAAATCCATCCCACATTATGTATGTATAATATAAGTAGCTTGAACTATATTATATTTTAGGTACTTTTCCTAGCATTTTATGATAAGTAGTAGGAAAGTGGGTAGGTCCATGTGCGTGTGTAATATTATAATTATTATATTGCTAGGCATAGGGGGTTCCAGAAGATCAAAGGAATGGTTGCCATGCAATTAACAGGGAGGTGTAGAACCCTTTCCTGGGGGGGGGGGGGGGGGGGGGGGGGGGTATAATGATAATCTGGGGTGATTTCATGGTATACATAATATAATATGCTTTGTAGTATCGTCTTTGCCAAAAATGGGAATAAAGAGTTAGTAGTTACCTAGGAGATCTTGTGAGAGGTAAGAGATGATATTAAATTTTGTGAAACACCCAATTGCTAAGGTGGGTGAAGTCATTTGCATTTCCAGATAATAGTATTTAATCATAGTAGTTAACTCTAGTCAGATGAAGGAAGTTCTATCATAATGGATCTTACTAGCTATAGCCAAGCAGTGGTGGGGTTGGTGATGAGTGTCCTAGCTCTGAGATCATCCCAGTGATTCAGAAGTTGAGTACCTTATGGTGATTGCTCAGAGCAACTCAACTCACTCTGTTCTCTCCCCTCATATTATCTAACCTCACCTTGTCATTTGTGTGTGTACATGTATGTGCATACCCCCACCCCCCACCTTGTGTACACCCCCCCCCTCACTACTTCAAGATGAACTCATAGAATGGACACTAACTACTTGAAATCCACCCACATGAGTGTGGATAGTGGAGATGTGTGAATTGGTCAACTCACAATGTCGTCATGTATACTTCCTAATGATCTCTCTCTCTCTCTCTCTCTCTCTCTCTCTCTCTCCCTCTCTCTCTCTCTCTCTCTCTCTCTCTCTCTCTCTCTCTCTCTCTCTCTCTCTCTCTCTCTCTCTCTCTCTCTCACCCCACTCCCTTCTCTCTCTCACTCTCTCACAGGATGATCCTCTCTCTCAGTTCCCAGCTCTGGGTATGCTCGACTCGAGCAGTGCTAGTTTTGTCAGTGGGCTGTGCTCTCTCGATCGCCTCCCCAGCCGATTCTGTAACACCGTGTTTGTCCTCTACTGCAAGGAAGGCGCCACTAAGCCTGAAGACATCCTCGCATACCAAGTACGTAGGTTATCACATCATAGCTTGGTCATTACTCTATTTAGAGCGTTTTTTTTCTCCATTTAATTTGACCCGTCACAATCAATTAGAAACTACTGAAGTATTGATAGATTGTGCTTACTGCATTGCAATGGCCCTGTCTTATCAAGAGTGCCTGTGGGGTGTAGGTATATGTATGTGTTCTAGAGTTCTGATTAGTGATGTGGTCCTATGGTATTACCATGCCTACTATAAATGCATTCCCAGAAAATAATAATATTTTGCCAGAATTTTTAATTTGCAATTGTGGAAGCCATGCAACCACCAAACTTGCCCAAATGCAATTTCTCATTGAGTTATGGCTGAATGTTTTGTGGCTTTAATAGTGGACAGTAGAGCTTCTGTGAACTATATACTAGCTAGCCATGTATATAGTAATCTGCAAATCAGTCACCTGTAGCACATCACTGATCGAAATTAATGTCCTTGGCCTTGTGAAATAAGAGCCTACAGTAACTATATAATATAATTATCCCTGAGCCCTCTTTCAATGTTTCAACATTTGCACATTATGCTGATATTGAAACATAAATCCCGGGTAGTGGTGGTGGGGGGGGGGGGGGGGGGGAGGGGGGCTATGGACAGGACAAAGCCGCTTATTATGATTGTAAGGCTCTTCAATAGGATCATTGTGTGCGCCACTCGCTGTGTATCTCGTCTCTAATGGTTCAGTTATTGTGTCTCCTTGTAAAGTGCGCGAGCTTAGTAGCAGGCTTATCTCTGTTGAATATGGAACAGATATATATTATATATACAGTGTATCTTGTTTGAATTATGCATACAAGATACAGTAGTCATAATCTCTATTATTATTAGTAACTGTTATATGCTATCATTGGGGCCTGGCCCAGGGAAATGCATTAATACTTATAATATTACGTACGTATGTGTATATCTATTTATCCACAATTTGAATAATATTACAATAATTATTATTGTTTTTATGCTACGTACATGTATCTGTGTGTCTCTGTACATTCAAAACATCGTGTACATATAAAAACTTCTCATTTTTTGCGTGACCGGGTGTTTATGTATGACTGAACACTCGCATACCTACATACATTGCATGTGCATTATTTTTTCATACCAGTCCTAGCCTGAGCCATAGTACTCTGTAGCTGGCTATTATAATAATAATATTATTAATGTGCTTTGCATCAGCAGGCTAAGCAGTTGAACGGGTATTTTCCATTTGTCAAGTTTTGCTCAAATATGGTATCGTATATCTCTACGGCTATATGTGTCTACACAAAGTTGCCCATGTATTGTACACAGCGTTTTGAATTTTCAAATTCCCAGTAGCTCTTGAGTCAATATTTGCACTCCTCAACATCCTGTGCTAGCTACATGTGTTAGCGGCGGTGCTCTAGCTACATGTAACTATTTCTCAAGACCAACTGAATGCACAAGATTTTATTATGTGTACATTCGTCAGAAAAAAACTTTGATTGGTTAACGAAACTAGCCCCTAAAATTATTCTATGTTTGTATATTTTGTCTCCCCTTCAGCGATCGTAGTCAAATATGGTCATGCTAAGCTTTGCTTGCATTTCTTTTGCTGCATCTACACGACTAGGTTTTGCTTGATTAGTGAATGAGTACTATATACCAATGCATGCAGCACTATAGTAATAATAGTATGTTAATATTAGTAGAGTAGCATAATAATAATATTATATAAGAGGTTTGTGTATTTAGACTATTTATGAGACTGCTGAGAGGATGTTATGGATCCTATAGCATTGCTCAGCTTGTTGGCATATCTCCCTTAAACTGATCGATGCTGTGCATTTGGCCGGCAATGGACACTAGCACTAGCGCTATAAACCGTCATATCACATGAATTCACATCTTTCTCAATATGCCACTAACTTATGTGTGCTTCGCAGTTCAATAATCATTACCCTTCTTCCCTTCAAGTTCTAGCCTGGATATTAGTTATTATTATCAATTTTGCTCATAATAATATTATTTGTTGTTGATATGTATTTGGTGCATACATCTTTCCCAATATTTTTCTACTAACTTATGTACTCAGTAACTAAATTAAAAAATTAATGTTTGCACATTTCCTTAACTACATATCAATAATTATTACATACATGTACATGTGTGCACAGTAGTTAATTGTTGTCTCTAGGTGCACACTGTACCGTATCATGCGTTTATCTTAAGCACACAATCTACCCAGCAGGAGTTGAGCAATAAGCCACCAGAGTTTGTTGAGTTCTTGGAAGGCCTTGGATGGATCGTGAACCCGGTGACCCACCCGGGCTTTGCCGGGAAAGTCCGCCAAGTCCGCAGCAACGAGGAGCCCGGACGACCAGTCGGCATTAGTGCCCAAATTCCTCTCAGACCCTTCCCCTACTTTGCAGACGCAATCTACGAGATAGCATTCGTTGTTCCTCAACTGAAGCCTTCCGGTAGCGATTCCGCAGCCAGCCTAAGAAGTGCTGAGTCATCAGATTCGGGGCAAGGTGATTCGGCTTCCCTCTACGAGCAGCAACAGCCGTCATCATTACATCATCCACCAGCAGCTGGCGGCAACATGGGGGAAACCCCTCACTCCTCGTCTCATCTCTATCCTTCGCAGATCAGCCTGCCACTGTTTCAGAAGGAGCTCCAGGGAAGTGGGGTTTGCGAGTCGACAGCTCAGGCTGAGACGGAAAAGTCTGCCACTCTGCCAATCGGTGTTGGACCAAAGAAGGTAGTATCAGTTGAATGTGTGTAGTTTCATACTTTCACGATAGATGGATGGGAAAAATAATAATATTACTGCAAATTAAGGAGCCAGGAAAGCTTGGGGGAGGGAGGAGTGTGGGAATCCCAGGGCAAAATGTACTCTACCATTGTAAATTATTAAGCTGCTACACGTGGGATCATTTAAGGCTTGATTTGCTAGCCCCTGGTGATTTTTTTTCAATGATATTCTATCCCACTTATGCCAGCAATAGTCCCCATTCATTATGTTTGGTATTAATGGTGTCTATAAGTAATTTTTCAGTTTAATTCATTTCCTCATACACACCGTGATCAATAGAGAAAACCCGTGAAAGAAAAAGCGTTTGAGATTTGGTGGTATTCCAAAACAAAAACAATGAAAAGAAAGACGTCATTTTATTCTGAAACACTTTATATTTCCCTGGGGAGGACACTGACTTCCTTTTTATTGAGTTTTTCTTTACCGCTTGCTTGCTTGCTTGCTTAAAAATAATCATCTCTCTCTCTCTCTCCTCTCTCCCTCCCTCTCTCTCCCTCTCTCATCATTAATTCATTCCAGCATGGTCCGAGAGCTGTAGACAGTGGTGGTGACACACCTCGTCGGAGAGCTGCCGTACCTCAAGACTGTGCTGCCATTGTAGTCTGGCTGGAGAAATTCGAAGACCACGTCAACTTTCCATTGGAGGCTCTAAGCAGTATCCTCCATAGCAACTCCTCGAGTCCATCGTCCGGGTTTGGCAGCCATAAGGGGTCCACGACCACTAAGAAAACACTACCAGCTGTCTTCATTCATAAGCTGTCGTCCGGTCTCTATCAGACAGTCACAAAAACTCCAAGCTACCGGTAAAAAAGATACAGACCTTGTTTATTGGGGAGGCTTTCCCTTCCATCAATCCCTGAGGTTGATCTCGATCCCCTCCCTAGCTAGAATTTATACTGTAACTGTGTACGTAGAGCGTATACGTACTAAAGTACTGGAACGTGTCTAATTTTCCCCTCCTAAAGAAACAGTGAATATTTATCCTATAATATTATTATTAATTATTAGTCGCTGTAAGCTACCCCAGCCCACCCCCTCCCTCTCCACCCTGATATCCCTTCCACCTAATGTTTACAATTTCTTTATACTATTTCACTCCTTTGGTACTTTTATTTCGCATGAAGAAGGTGGGTAGGGGAGAGTTTTTTTTCATACTGTTTCTGTTTTTCTTTGTCATGGGAGAGTGAGCAGTTCACTCATGTGCGAGTATATATCCGTGTACGTGTATAAGAAAAGCTCGTTTTTATGGGGGGGGGGGGGAGGGGGGACGGGAAATTTGCTATAAGCATTGTGTGATGTTGTACACATACATAGTATTACAGAAATGACTCTCTCTGTTTCTTGTTTTTTCTTTCTGGTGTTGTTATTTTTTTGAACACAACTGTTGGAGTACCAGTATTATTATAAGTAGTACCTATGTGTACATACACACCCCCTCTGAATTCCCTCAGAAATCCCTAAACTCCCCCTCTAATTTTTGTGTTTTCCCTGACCAGCCCCCTGATTCAAAGGGCATAGCCTCCTGTTTCAGAGGTGGTTTTTTTTTTTTTTTTTGACAGTCTCTAGCAAGGGGGTCTAAGCTTAAAATTAAGGGATATCCTCTTAATATGTTGGTGTACCATTCAGATATCCAGTGTTCATAACATCTGCTTGAATAAGTAAGTATTGTTGCTTACAATAGGCTTGGTTAGTAAATCTGGTTGATCTAGTTGAACAGACAAGAGGGAGGAAAGGGGGGAACTTTTAATAGGCTTTTTGGCTTTAGCCTCAGGCCACTATGCTTGAGCACACTGGCACCATAACAAGGACAGGTGTGTCTGTCTGTGCCAGCTGTCCCATAGTCTAAGCTAACCCTCAGCCCCTTATCCATTTACTGGGCCCACAAGTATGAGCTAACTGCATTCCAACATGGCTGTTCTCACCACCCTGTGCATTAGAGTCCAGTGAGGTGTGTGTGAGAAAAGGCTTTTGAAGGCTGAGGTTTGCTAACCAAAGAGGATGTGGTCACTATTCATGCACTTTATGATCTAGCTGCTTCCTGTATCTCCTGTATGTCTACTTGCTCTTTTATTTATAATTACATTTGCCTCACTTAATTTGAAGGTACCAGAATGTATATGTATGTCCTATTCCTCTAGATTTCAAACACCTATATATAGTGCTACTCTATCTCTGCCAAACAGTATTTATAGCTATAACCTTCCTCTTTATGGCCACCCTAGCCAGTCATAAAGGGTGGGGGTTGAGGGGGTTGGGGGGGTTGAGTTCCTTCCTACATGTAGTATGCTCTGATGTGCAAAAGTCTAAGGAATTGTGACAAATTTATTAATGGGTTTTTATGATTTGTGTCTGGCCCTGCTAGCTGACAAATATTGTCCAGTTACATAGGTATCCTAAGTATTCTTCTCTCACTTATTCAACTCTCTTTCTCACTCTCTCTCTCTCTCTCTCTCTCTCTCTCTCTCTCTCTCTCTCTCTCTCTCTCTCTCTCTCTCTCTCTCTCTCTCTCTCTCCCTCTCTCCCCTCCCCTCCACTCTGCTAGACATGACTTCATTGTTGGTCCGCTGGTTGATGGTATGGTCATCAGCCGACGTTCTCTCAGCACTCTAGTCCGACAGACAACAATCAACATGTGCTCCAGACACAGAATGGAAAATGAAGGGTGAGCTAACTAGTCTACCAGACACTTTGCACATACATACATGTATGTACACATTTTCAACATAAATTGAATGGTATCCTCCAAATTTTGGGATTGAGTATTGAGAAAGCATGATTTCTTTATGACGTAATGATTCTCTCTTCTCATTGGTCAGTTACTCCAAAATTTCAATAGCTCCCTGGCAATCTCATTATAATAATCCCAAAAAAGGGGCACTAACTCTACTTCAGTAGTATTATGAGAAATTGGCACCCTTAGAATTGCCGTATTTACCAACCACCAAAGCATTTTTATTGTATCTGACCTTTTGAAGTGCTCGAGCGTAGGTAGATCATGAGCAATATTATATTGGGGTGCTTCCCCCTCCCCCCTCTAGATTTACGGTAAAGGTGAACTTTTCATGCATGCATGATGAATCGATCGCCACTATGACGCTGCATTGTGTGCTAACATTGAGCAAGGAAAGTGAATTATATATTATATATTCCTGCACACAATTTTGACTTAATATATTTAGGCCTTGGCCCGTGTCACAGCTAGGAACAGCTGTGTATGGGTGGAACGTTAGGCAACATTAGCCTATAGAAGAGCGGCACGTGTGCCGGTACTGTGTAAAAGGGGAATTCCAGCTAGCCTTTCTCATATTATTTGTAGGGAAATTCCACCTGACCATCTATCTTGCGTTAATTTGTATTGCCTCTGTGTCCTTTAAAGACTGAGTATATTTACGTCCATGCATGAGCATCCTTCTTGACTGCTAAGGGGGTGGGGGGGGGGGGGAGAAGTGAATGTGTACAGTACCCTCGAATGATGTGTACTCTTTGCTCCTTTTGCCCAAAAAGGCTTTAACTTTTACTTGAAGGGCTGCATGGTAAACATATGAAAATGAGCTCATGCACTCACAAGGTACCGACCTACACTACGTGGAGGGGGTGGTTAGTTATTTCTGGCCCCCTGTATATCCATAAATCCCCCTAATTCCCTCCTTCCCCCTAAACTCTTTCCCTTCCTGTTTCGCTCTGTATAGACCTTCAGCCAGTTGTGTTATTATTGTCTGTTGAACTATTTGTATTTGTACACTGTCAAGTGAACTTTTGCTTTCCGTGTGGCAATTGTGCGTCATTCAACTTTGTACCATGAGCAGCTAAGAAGCTCAGATTTCCCCCCTTCCCCCCAGTTACCTTGCTGTTTTTGCCCTCGCTTCCTTTCTACGTCCAATCATTCGTGTCTATTTCTTTGAAAGATAGCCTACACATTATTGAGCACCTACACATACCTATCCAAGGCTGTACACAAGCTTTATATAGCACAGTCCCAGGCATGCAGATGTCGTATTCCGTTTGTATCAGTGTCTTAGAGATCATGTTTTCCCCACTCAAGTCCCTGGAGTTCGCTTCAAACATCACAGTGATAATACTGCTTCTTCTTGGAGTGTGCAGTGTTTGTGTGTGCGCGCATGTATTAGAGATGTTTGCTTCTTTTAACGTGACTTTACTGCATCCTTGTGAAAGTAGTCAAGTGCAGGAACTTGTGCTTAAATGATCTTTCCAAGAATTGTTATCAGCTCTCAGCAGTTTAACAATTGTATGAGTGTGAAATTGTGCTTTCAAATGTGTATTTTAGGGGGAAGAAACTAAGGGAACTGCTTCTGTCAGAAACATAAGCAGGCCATGAAGTGATGGGTAGTGATGGTTAACTAATACACTAAGGGCAGTGGCTACCATAGAGTGGGAAAGTATCGTATGGTCAAATGAGTGTTCTATACATGTATGCAAAAATAATTTGAACATTCAAAAATTTTCCATGGATCCCAACCATACTACACTACACATACAACATAAGATCTTTTTCTCGTGGATACGCAGAGCCAGTCAGCACTGCATGCTGTATTAATTTTAATACTTATGCAGGACAGTCTATGCGATTAATTTTATTAACAGACTCTATTAATTTTTTGCACTATTTTTTACAGATTTTCACCACCGCACGTCAAACGGAAGAGGAAGATTGAAGAGATAGTGACAACATTCAGACTCCCTCTACCTGTAGCTCAATTTTATACCAGACTCTTCACATCAACCCAGCACTGACTATAGTAATTATTATTATTGTAGTATGCATCAATAGTCACCAATAGCTTTATATAAACTTATTATTATGCGGACTCGGAATGTAATTATTGCGTAACTGATTTCCGCTTGCTAGGCGCGCGCAAGGCTTGTATCGGGGATGGGACCGGCTGTATACAGCGCTTGACGGGCCTAGCGCATACATTGTAGGGGAGCTCCCCAGTAGCTAGCTGCAGTATAATATAAATCGACCGCCAGCTGCTAGAGCCATTGAAGAATCAAGCACACTGATAGTATCTTTGTGACTAATAGTGTTTGTTAATATTTTCTTGAACCGCTATGGAACCAAGATTCACTAGCAACTCTCATGATCTGCCTCAAATTTGGAGCAAAGCTGGCAATCGAGTATCGCCCCGCTACGACTCTGGATTTGGCTCACTAAGCCTACCGAGCGGCGGTGTGTCAATGGCGACGGAGCAGGCACCTCCACGCCCGCCAACTCTAATCGGTGGAGCTGCCATTCCAGAAGAACAGTGCGAATCTGGCGTTTTCTCTGGCAATATCGGCGCGTTCTACGGTGACGACGCGGACACTGACGGGAGAGTGCACGGCGATCAACAAGTGCCGGTGGGTAGTGAATTCGCAGTTAATACCGTCCTTCCGCCATCAAAAGAACTGGCGTCTATGTCTATTTCTCGTGAACCAGAGGTGCTGAGAACTGTGAGAATGGCAAAACCCGTACCCGTCACTACGGTTGCAGAGAAGACGACGAAGAGCAGTGGCCGTCCGCGTGTGAGGAGGCCGCATAGAAACTACTCTAATGCTACGCTTGGTTCAAACAGCGCAAGAAGTTCTACGTCAAGTCCACCAAACAGCGGCGGACTGCAAAGTCTACCGGCTAACCATCTAGGAAATAACAATTCTGGCGTTTTTTGCGACTCCCGGTTGCCACAGAGCTGTGATACGGGCTATGGCGGATCACAACCGAGCAGCATGTCTTCGATGGATAATTTTAGTGGAAATTCGGCTATGAACTTGGCTTGGCCGACAATAGACATCTTTGAACTTCAACAAAATGTACAGTATTTTCTTCCTAACAGAGATGGTGACACGTAAGTATAGTATAACACATTCACAAGGGTAAAAATTATGTTCTTTTTGCTTTTTCCCCCCTACAGTGGTTTTCATCTATCAGTGATCCATGGTGAGAATGACCTTCTAGACAAGCTTCTATTTATTATGTCGAGAGATAACAGACTAAGGACAGTCATAGATGAACAGAATAACCTTTACCAGGTGAGAAAAAAAAAAGAGAGAGGAGAGGAGGGGGAACAATTTGGCCATGTTGTAAAATATCAATTCCTATTGGCCACATTAGTGTATGCTAACAAGATTACAGTTGGGGATTGCCCAGGTAAATACCCAGCCCTGTGTTGCCAACACAAAATCATGTGAAATTTGAATACACACTAAATGTCATGAATGTTGACTTTGTATAAGGGGAGTGTTTGGGGTATGAATACAAAATGCTATAGTTGACCTTTGGTGGGACTAATGTTAGATACAACTGTTTTTATGATATTTACACAATACACTACACACACTACAGACTGCTCTACATCTGGCTACACACTTGCAACAAACCGAGATGATCCGCAAACTACTAATAGCGGGGGCCGCCCTCAACATCACAGATCACAAGGGAAACACACCACTCCACATAGCCGCACGATTCAGCTCCACGAAATCACTGGACGAGATTATTCGATACATGTCTGTGCAGACAATACTACAAGTAGCAGCCATCAAGAATAACCAAGGACTGACATGCATTCACATTGCCGCCAAGCAGGGCAACATGGACGTACTGAGAAAATTTAAAAGCCTAGGAGTCAACATGGATATGCAGGTGAGAGAGAGGGAGAAAGAAAGAGAGGGAAGGAGGGAGAGAGAAGGGTTGAATTTCCCTTGCATGAAAGCACACTTTGCTTTCTGGTTGGCTGACTCCACTTCAAAGTAGAGCTGTTTACAGTTTATGGGTTGGTTTCCTGGCTTGGTCTGTGGACTGGAATTCATTGTCTAGCCCCTTTCAACCTGAGATAACCTGATGCAATAAACTAATTAACCCCTTTGGGTGTTTGCTGAGTGAGCAAGGTGGGTACAATCCCCACTGCTATTCATGCCAGGAAAGCCTGTTGAGAGAAGAGAAGCCCTGTAGGAAGGTATAGGGAGTGAGCAAATGAGTGCCTGTCTCTGTGCTTAGGGATATTGGGTTTGGGAGGGAAAGAGTTGTAATAAAGACTGAATTGACACGATATTTGTTTATTATTTCCAATAGGATCTCAACAGTGGCAAGACCGCACTACATATGGTGGTAGAGAAAGGCTCACTAACAGACGTCCAGTTTATGCTGGAAACATGTCGTGCCAACATTAACACTACAACGTACACGGGATGCACACCACTACACATAGCGTCTGGTCGAGGTGACATCGCCCTGACCGCTTATCTGCTCTCGATGGGTGCTAATCCTGACCTAGCCACTGATGAGGGTGATACTGCTTTGGACCTTGCAGGATCAGATCAGGTGTGTGTTGGTGTACTTTATTTGGAGGAGGGGGGAAGAGAGAAACTGGAGAGAAAATTTTAATGATTTAGAGCTAAATACATGTACTAGTAAATTGACCGAGTTCCTTTTTTTCATTCTGCAGGTTATGACACTATTAACAAAAGCAGCTGCCTTGAGATGGCTCTACTGAGCTGTTAATAACAATATAGCTGCCTCATTTTTTTTCTGTTTTATCAGTGTGTGCTGTGTTTGTGTATGTCATTGTGTTTCACTTGTCTCATTTGCTTACTATCAAGCTATCTCTCTCTGTCTGATAATAATCCACAACCTCAATATTATTATTCTAGCTTCCATTAGCCGTACCTTTCAATTTTGTTATGTGTGAAAACGAAGAAAACATGAAAATAAAAATAATTGTTATAACATGCACCTTTCCTTGGAATGCTAATGGGATAGATCAAGGCTTCAGATAGCTCAGATTCAAGAAGAGCCCTTGGCTATCTTCATTCCCATACCCTATTCCTGCATGCATGCATGCATGGTTTCTCAATATTACACGCTGAAAAAAGGGACCTAGCTGGGAATGATATAATTTTGGCTTTAGCCACTACCAGATTCCAGTCGTGGTCTGAGTTGAGATTGACCTGCTTGATTGATTTTTATGGCTGCAGGAAATTCAATAATAACTTGACATCTTCACAGTGGCTTGCATCGTCACATGTATGCTTACATGTAGTGCCAAAGGCAAATTGCTAATTTTAATATTAATTACTGCTGAGATCCCCATGAACACTTAGAAAAGTTTGTATTATTATGTCATGTATACGTACATGAGTGGATATCCTGCTGCAAATAACCAAAACTAAATAATAGGTATTACTGAACTCGAAATTATGTTTAGTCTGCATAATAAGAACAACTATAGTTATATTATACATGTACTTGTAATGCCACGAGGGGGGAAGTTTACAGCTAGTTAATATTATGGCAAATCGTTTTCACAGTTATTATACACAAGGTGTATATATGGCTTATCTTGCTCGCTCTTGAGTAAACTTGGGGAGGGAAGCGTTTGGTTGGGGGGACAGCTCTTAGCTAATACTGTCCTGTCACAACAGTATTACATAAAGACAATAAAATTAATACATGCAGTCGTGGTGTACTTTCGTATTGTATATTATATTATTATCTGCAAAGCCCAAGTTTAGAATTCAGTTTCAAAGAAAACAGGATATAGTGTGGCCATCCCCTTTACTCTGCGAACATGTCACTGATATCCATGCATATCGCATCACATTGTCATGGCTTATCAAATATGCAGCAGAATGGTGGGTAGGTGACTTGCATGCACGAAAACCACCTCCACATGCACACCATGTGCAAATCATGTACTGTTTAGGGCACAGTACATTGTCGGACCTGTAGATCTATAGGGTAGGCTGAATACAAAACTAATGTATGGAGCATCTGTGTATGTAAATTATGGCTTACTGTTTTATATACAGCGGAGAAGATTCACTCCTAATATGTATGCACAAGCTCAAGTGTTTAGTGTTTTTGCATACTGTGCTGTGCTTTGCTTTTAGTCGAGAAACATCTCGAAGGATGGTGGGATGATCAGTAACTTTACATAATACATATATAGTAGCCAGGCTGGAGGGAAGCAATGGTTTTATATAATTGCCGAGTGCCTTAGTGCAAATTCTGCTGCATTGTCGGATAACATTTGTTTGTACGTATGTACGTATGCATGACATTAATTTTGTATTTTGTCTGTACGTTTGTGTACATAATTATATAGCCTCCCCCGGCCATCTCCCCCTCCCCTCCCTCCCTACACAAGACTCTTCTGCATAGTGAGAAGTGTATGAGTAAACTAGCTAGCCAGCTGGATGTGCCATGGATATATATGCGATAATTGGGAAATGTACTATAATTTTTATTAGATTTGCATGCGTGCATAGCATGCAAGTAATGATAGCATTTCAGTGTTGTGCAGTGTGCATGTATAATTATTATATACACCCATGAGCATGCTATATTATTATACATAGCCAGCCAGGCCGGCCAGCTAGCTGTGCTGTTCACTGTGTAAGCCAAGACCTACATGTTGTTGTTTTGACCTTCATTAAACGTTGGGTTTCTTCGTGGATGAAATCACCCACCACAAGCTGGATAACGGTATATAGATAATTATACAAGGCAACCATCAATTATTGTTATCATTGCTTGAAGCCGGAGAGTGTGAGAGAACAGAGCCGCTGGGGGAGATCCCCACACTAGCAGGAGTGCCAGCACTGCCCACAAAGAGAACCACCAAAATCCGTCTGCCATGTACTAGCGCTGGCTTCATCAACAAACTTAATTTTAATACCAGCACCTTGAGTGCTAATATTATATAAGTGGCATTGCTTGCTGTACGTGTGAAAATCTCAGACTTGCTACTGCTGCTGCAAATGCATGTTGCTATATAATATTATACGCTATAGCTAGGGGCAGATCGCAATATAATATTGATTTACCTCATTGAAAACAATTTCATGAAAATTATTGATATATTACAGAGAAAAGAATGAATGGAGCTGCCAAAATTACAATACTAATACTGAAACCAAATTGGCAAGACATAGGGAAATATTTCCTGCTGAGGATAATGGATGATGATAATTATTACAGTATTACTTATTAATGTTGACATAATTATACAGACACGAGTGTAATAATTATGGCCTGCTGACAGTGAGAGGGAATCGGATGTAAGTTTTCACCACATCAAAAGGCATGAGGGCACATCAGAGTTCAGTATCAAAAACGGAGATGATGGATCAGGATAACTATGTGTAAAGGTGCTTGGCTAATAAGCTAAGAAGTTGAAGTTCAAATAGCTGCACACATGAGCACAGACCTCTAATGAGATTATGTCACTCAATACGGGATCTGATGTAAGCCTAGTATCGTCCCTTAAGAAGAACAGCTAATCTCTTTACAAGATTCCTAAGTGGTTCCTTCCTTCCTTCTCGCAGAGTCTCACCTACATCGCCTTGTAGGAAGACAGGCAAAGAATTTCGTGCCAGTGAAATAATAACCATCAAGGTGCACACAACAGCAAGATCAAAGGCCACAGTACTCTTATTTTAAGTTATTTATCACTATTCCTTGTTAATTAGACTGCGGTCAAAGGACTCAGCAGGTGGTGTTTTCTGGTTAAAGGTGACCTCTCTTGGTCCAGCTAGTATGGTAGCAGGGATCTGTAAGTAAGGACTAGCGCCACATGCATGTCACCTTAGGTCTAAATCAGATCAATTATCACCACACTACCAGCTCAGCTAGATGGCTAAGTATTATACCCCCCATCCCACATCCATGGTGGGCCCAGCACATTGAACATTACATAATTATTACGTGATAAACGAAAGGACACATGATACTAAGATCTACAGCATTTCGTAGATACTTGATAATCCCCCATGGTACATGGTCCACCAGCACGTTGAACATTACACAATAATATATAATTACGTGATAAACATAATGATTAATAATTATTGGCATTGGTCCTATATGGAGCAGGACTGAGATCACCACGCTAGCAAAGCACTCGAAAATCCCCTCAGCTCTGTGTGTGCATGATTGTGTGAGGTGCTATATACACAATACTTGATATCATGTTACTTCAGATATTCACTGTAGCTAGCAACAATGATACTAGCAAACACACCCAGCCAATAATCATCACTATAAATTTTTGGTTACCAGCTTATTTCATCACCATGAATAACGTTAGTTTATCGCTGGTTTTACAGATCACACCACGAACACACAAGCTTACAGAAGAATTTGGGGTCTCCAACACTTATGCCTGTTGTGCGTTCATTGGTATGTATACAGTAATGATTGATGGTGCAGTACACAGAATAAATAAGTACTGTGTACAAACCATCAAATATTGTAGCCATACATTCGATTATTATGTTGCCATGGTGAGGGCAGCACACGGGTACCTGACTGACAGCCCTACACAGGGAAGGAAGCTTCTTAATTTTGCTGGGTGTAATTAGAGTTGTCCCACAAACCACATCAAAGGACGTACTCCTCTAAGAGTCTTGTTTACTGTGTGCGCTAGGGATGTATAGAGCCTCATAATTATCCATCACCAGAAATCAAGAAGAATTGTGGGGGGGGGGGGGGGGGGGGGGGGGGGGGGGATATCAAGGAGGTGAAGTCCAGTGATCAACGAAATTAATGATATATGGTGCTCCTGATGATATTCACTAAGATATATAGATCAAGGAGTACAGCAGAATATGGCATTTTGTACCAGATACTACAATAAAATAATATTTATGCCTACACATAAATCATGATGCAATTTGCTCTAGGTGCTATCATTATTAAAGATAATAGGCTAGTAAAATACATTACACTACATGTACTGGTATACACCCATCATTAGCATAATATTCTTGTTACAATAACCAGAGTTACACAAGTGAGGGTTGGTGAGAGAATATCCTACTAGCTGCATTAGCAGCCATTAGTTAGCAAAAACACAACTACGACTATAATACTGGTAGAGAAATCCCATGCTGTAGAAGGATACATATAAATCTGACGATTCAGCTGCCGCATGTTCAAGCTAACATGAATATCCGGCACTAACAGTTGTTGTTTAATTGCTGACAGCTGCCTTTTCTTCCCACCACACTTTCAGTAATGTATTGCAAAAGAGTAGACAGTGAAAAAAAAATTCACCACCACATCCTGCTTTTGAATAACTAGCTAGCAATATCTTGTTTAGGTCTTCCTTTTTTTGCTGAATCCTTGCCATTCAGTTACAGATATATACGTGCATGCAATGCTCAAGATTCAATGGCTGCATCATACTGTGTACGATAATTATTCTGTAGTCTTTAGTATAGTAACACATTCTCTACATGCACAATCATAATTATTACACCTTTCCGTATTAAAAGTCTCAATATCATGCACCATAAATTGACTGGATGCATTTTTGTGAGCGTAATTCGGGGCGAGCCTGAGCGAGCCCCGAATACACGAGGTACAGGAAGCGGTTTTATATGTATATATATATATATATATATATGTTTGTGCACAGATGATTTTCATCACCACTAGTATAATATTCAATACTTTCCCTTGTCCTGCTCATTTCTATAGCACAGCTATCACAGCTCTAACTACGTAGCTAGCTAGCATGCCGACCAGCCCCACCCCCACACACGTGCACGTATGTACACGCGCGCGCACCATGCATGTGGATATGGTCGATGGCACCACCCAGGGACGATCAGGCGAGGGGAAAAAAAAAAAACAAGATGGAGGTTAGTGCAACGATCAAAGCTAAACAATTCAAGAGCGAGGAACTAGGCCGGCTGAACCAGCGACATAACGCACACGTGGCCTACGCTGGCAAGGTGTACGACGCCAGTGGGTTCCTGGCAAAGCACCCAGGTGGCTGCGACCAGTTGATGTTGGGAGCTGGGCGAGATATCACGCAGCTATTTCAGAGCTATCACAAACCCGGGACTGCCAAACTCATTGGAGAGAAATGCAAGTATGTAGGTGAACTAGTGGACAATGAAATGCCCGCCTTTCCGCCAGCCGAGGGGGAATTCCTCAGAACTCTCCGGACTCGAGTCAATGATTATTTCAAGTCAAACAATCTCGACCCAAAGGTCGATTGGCTTACGTTTTCCCGTTACGCAGCCTTTGCAGTTCTTGCCATCCTATCATGGTACATGTGCATTGCATGTAATGACAGTCTGTGGTCACTGGGTGCATTGTTTGCTGCCATCTCTGGGTTCCTTTGTGCAATGGTTGCCATGACAATTGGCCATGATGGTAACCACTTCGCCATCACACACAAGCCTTGGGTCTGGAAAGCCTCCACGACCTTTGGTGATTGCATTATCGGCCTCTCGTCTTTATCGTGGACTTATCAACACACCTACGGCCACCACGTTTACACCAATATAGATGGGTTAGACCCTGACGTCGAGACGGTTAATGAGAGGCCAGATTTTTGGAGAATAAAGCCATTCCAAAACTGGTTCCCAACCTATCGATTCCAGCATATTTACATGCCATTTCTTTACTCATTCCTTGCCATCAAAATGAAGCTTCAGGACTTTCACACCCTCTTCATAATGAAAAAAGCCAACATAAGAATCAATCCCCTCAGTACTTACCAATTTGTAGCATTTTTCGCCGAAAAGGCACTACATGTCTCGTACCGATTCCTTATTCCCCTCCTATACATGCCCCTGCCATCTCTCCTAATAATGAACCTAATTGCTGACGTAGTGATGGGGCTATGGCTGGCCATTGTTACCCAACTAAACCACGTCAACACTAAAGTCAACTGGCCATCCCCTCCAGACCAGTCCAAAAACAATCAACCTTATGAGAGAAATTGGGCAGAGATGCAGATTGCTTCAACAGTCGACTATGCCACAGAGAGCTGGTTCTGGACTGTATTCACAGGGGCTCTGAACCACCAGGTGGCACATCACCTCTTCCCTGGAGTCTTGCAAACCTACTATCCCCAAATAACACCAATTGTCAAAAGAACTTGCGCTGAATTTGGAATTTGTTACTTTTTCATCCCCTCCGCTTGGGACGCTGTGCGCTGTCATCTCGGTTACTTAAAGGTCATGGGAGCCACCCCCAAGTCCCAAACAAAAGGATAGCCTATTTAATGTTATCATTCCATTGCCTAAAATGGTCTTCTTAACGCAGCCCCTTCATGCTCCACATGGAAATTTATTGGTATAGTGTGAATGTTTTTATAAGACAGATAAGGGTAGTGTCCCAATTACATATAATGTTATTCATTGCAGTAAAGTATGTCTCGCTAGTATGTATACATCTGTTGTCTGGCTCACTTTATCATAATCATATCATTTTTATGATAGAGGATGTTTATTTGCACCAGCCTGTTTCAGACTGGATTAAGTGCTACATGTGCATGTTTCATGCTGTTCCCAAGCAAGAAGAGTTTCGATGGAATTCCCCTGGAGGTCTAATTGAGAGATACAAGGGTCTTAGCTGGCCCAATTCATTATTTAATTTAGCTAATTAGTGCATGATCATGATGTCAATGCATGGAGCATGTCATGTGATTTAAGGGAGGATAATCATGAGTTTGTTATTTCCTTTCATGTTCGATGAGAGAAAGTTGCAACAGACTAGTAAGCCTTTATATCATGTCAATCGGCTCCATGATTCCAAGAGTGTAGACAGCATAAACCACTGAATAAGAGGTACTGGAATGTCATTCTGGTATAGTCATGGTTTGCTATTTTTGAGGCAAAAGCAATGTTTGTCGTATCAGTTTTTGTGACAAATAATTAAATCATCTCAGTTATGCTGAATTTTAATTTGCGGGTAAATATCTATTAGTACATGTACTGGACTGAAGTTCAGGTGAACTGATCAAGGTGATACCAGGATTTATTAAACTTAAGATTTACATATGCTGGTATACAATATTAATGATCCTTTGTATGTGTGCTGTTTGGTATGGTGTATATATCACTGCTGTCTGATACACATATCATGTTTTTCTTCTACATGCATACGATGGGACGGGGGGAATGTACCTAGCTGAGTTATACGATCTGCCTGATATGCATGGTAAACGGACCAGCAAAGTAGTACACACACCAAGATGAGTGTCAACATGCACCATACCACTTGTCGTTAACTACCCCGGTTGACCTTGCTCAACACAGGAAGGGGGCACCTCCCCCTTGTTATGTATGGTAGAGGACAGGAACCTTCAGTTTATACACAGCAAGGGTGTTGAACTTCCAATGATACCCCCTTAAGGAATACCTACCCTTGTTAAGTTGATCACCATGCACCACAGGAACCAACGGCCAGTCCACAAGGTATGTAATGAAAGGAACTTGATTTTTTTTATGCTGCTCACAAAAGGCAATAATATTACTGTACTTAATATGCTAATCTCATACGTTAAATTGGATCATACGTTGTATTCGATAAACTACGGTATATATACATGCACCTCCCCTTGCTTAATAGTAAGGAGAAGACAGCTTCCAATTTAGTATTAGTCAGACAAGTATTGTTATGGTGGCATATTCTACAAGTGCAAGTAATATACCATGATTATTCTAATAGAATGCAAGCTATAAAAATAATTACAATTTTTAATTTCGCACGATTTTCCGGTAAAGGTTGTCATGCGCTCCATTATGATACACTATGAAAAATCCTAGAACATGGATTTTCTTGCCTAATGCGTTTTAATAGCATAAACACGGTAAGCAAGTTTCATCCCAGGCACAGGATTTCCTACATTACATCAATTAACTTAAATAGATTTAAATAAGTAGGACAATGCTACTATTTATATACAGAGCACAAACTTAGTTTCACTGTTAGTACTGATGCATAGCATACCATAGCATCACCACAACTTTCTGGAGCCAGCAAAAATTAATCACAATAACACACAACATTATATATTTCTAGGGATAAGAATTCCCCCCATCCACAAGTTTCAATGAATTCCTTGCGGATAATTTTCTGCTACAGCTAGCCAGTTGATTAGGTGGCCTTTTGAAATTATCATAACATCCACAGTACATGTTGTTTACGTTCACCAGGAGGTATATTATTATAGTACATGCATACAGCTTAAGTACAAAAATTCCCTCAATCCCATTTGTAGTACATTAATTATCATAATACATAATTAATTTTGTATAAATTTCCCTGTCTGGGTTTGAGACTTCCTGGAGCCAATTAGTTCAAGCTGGAGCATCAGATTTCAAAAGTTTCATGAGAATTCCTTCTCTTCATTATGCATACATACATCACATGTTAATGAACTACGTAACAATTAGTGTGCTTTATTAGTAATGAGGAATGCAGCATCACTTCCTGTAGAGGAAGTGAACTTGTCCTCTGTCACCTTTACACATCATGAATCATAATAATATGACACCCCCCAACTCCTCCACATTGAAGCATCTGGAACAAGCTAATTCTCCTTGTAGAGTCAAATAAAGAGTAAAAAGTGGAGAGGGAGGGGGCCACCCCTGCAGGGATGACAGACCAATTGACCACTAGGGGACAATGGTGGCAGTCCTTTGCACTTCCACTTCTCACAGGGGGTACACTCAAGTGGTGGGCCTAGACTTATCTGGAGACAATAATCTGCTATATAATCTTGTGATCAATCATTGTACTGCCAGTAGGGTAGGATGCAGTGACAGCAATGGTGGGTGGGGGTACACTCGATCCTGAGAGGCCCTAGACTTTCATCTGGAGACAATAATCTGCTAATCCTATGATCATTGAACTGCTTTGACTTCCAGTAGGATGCAATGATAGCAAGTAGACTTCCATACTGAAATCCCCTCCCCAACCACCCACCATCATGGGGCCACCAGTCAGGACATTCACTTAGGAGACTCAATCATGTATTATCAATATGCTTTGGCTTCTAAGTGGAAGAAGCAAGGAACCATGTACAATGATTAAATTGTGTATATTCAATTTGGGGGGGGGGGGTGGGGAGTGAAAACCAGAGAATGCCCCCCCTCCCTGGGAACCAACAGTTACTCTATCATCCATAACTGTTCCTTCCACTGTTATTGCATACAATGGAAACTCATAATATGATCAGTAATGGTCTAATGCAATAATTAACCTTTGAAGACTAATGGCCAGAAGCCTTAGCTGATCACTGTACCTCATCTGCTATCCCTACCCAGTCAAACCTGTTGTACAGCTGCACCACTAAACCTCAGTTAGATAACGTATCCTTGTATCTTTGGCACAGAACTGAGATGTGCTCACGTTTCAATAAGATGGAAGTTAGTGCAACAACCAAAACTAAACGTTTCACGGGCGAGGAGCTAGGCCGGCTGAACCAGCGGTACAATGTACATGTGGCCTACGCTGGCAAGGTGTACGATGCCAGTGGGTTCCTGGCAAAGCATCCAGGTGGCTGCGACCAGTTGATGCTGGGAGCTGGGAGAGATATCACACAGCTGTTTCAGAGCTATCACAAACCCGGGACTGCCAAACTCATTGGAGAGAAATGCAAGTATGTAGGTGAACTAGTGGACAATGAAATGCCCACCTTTCCACCAACTGAGGGGGAATTCTTCTGCACGCTTCACTCAAGAGTAATGGACTACTTCAAGTCAAACAACCTTGATCCAAAAGTGAATGTATTTGCCTTCTTTCGTTACACGACCTTTGCTGTGCTCTCCATCCTATTCTGGTGTTTATGCATTGTTTTATGCCAGTCGTCATGGCAATTTACAGCAATGTTGGCGGCAGCTGCATCAGGATTTTTTGGTATACTTGTCGCCATGACTCTTAATCATGATGGCAACCATTTCTCCATCACCCACAAGCCATGGGTCTGGAGAGCATCTACTTTCGTTACCGATTGTATCAATGGGATATCCTCCCTCCTCTGGATGTATCAACACACCTACGGCCATCACATCTTCACCAACATAGATGGGTCAGATCCTGACGTTAACACAGTAAATGATGGTCTTGATTTCTGGAGGATCAAGCCATTTCAGGTATGGTTTCCCAACTATCGTTTTCAACACATCTATATGCCAATCTTGTACTCATTACTGCCTTTAAAAATGAAGCTTCAAGATTTCCACTCAATCCTCAAAATGAAAAAAGGAACTATTCAAATCAACCAACTAGGAAAATATCAGCTTGTCTCCTTTATCGCTGTTAAGACAATTCACTTTTCATATAGGATCATCCTCCCTTACCTGTTTATGCCCCTATCATCAATATTTATAATGAACCTTACTGCTGAATTGGCCGCTGGACTCTGGCTGGGGCCAATAACACAAATAAGCCATATCCATCCAGAAGCTTTTTTGTCTTCGCCAACAGCAGAGAATTCACTGAAAAAGGATCAAACAATAATCAAACAAAATTGGGCAGAGTTCCAGGTTGCTTCGACGGTTGACTATGCTACGGAGAGCTGGTTCTGGACCGTATTCACAGGGGCTATAAATCACGGAGTGGCCCACCACCTATTCCCTGGAGTCCTGCAAACCTACTATCCCCAAATAACGCCCATCATTAAGAAAACGTGTGCCGAATTTGGACTTCACTATTATGAAATTCCGTCCTTCTGGGACGCTCTGCGTTGTCATCTTGGCTTCCTGAAGGTCATGGGTGCCGCACCCATGTCCCAGACAAAGGGATGACAAAGATAGATAATAACACATGCATGTGTACCTTACTTGCTATATCCACAATATATACGTAGATCATGGCACAAACATTAACCTGTTGTGCTTGCTGCACTATTGTGTCCACATTTTTAGATTTATGGCACAAATGTCATGTACAGAAACTATACACAATAACTATACCTCAATGTAATCTCATCACTGTCTCAATTACATGTACATGTGTAAATCTGTTGAATACCGTGAAGCGACACTTTTCTGCGCGAGTTTTATATATGCGAATTAGCTATGCGAGTCAAGTGGCGGTCGCATAAATTTGTATCCACAGAAATATTATCGTGCCATATGTTTGTAATGCATGACGCAACATTTAAACGCATAAATAAAAACACGTAAATTTTTCAAGAGGCCCGTTTTGACTGATTGGCATAATTTTTTCTTGCGCAGAAAAATGTACCTTTACGGTAGCTGCTCTTATATAACCTTAAACCATTTAGATCAGAGATGGCCTCACATACATGTACGTAGTGACAGGCATTTCAAAGGTGAGAAGCTAGGCCGGCTGAACCAGTGACACAATGCACACGTGGCCTATGCTGACCCACTGTACATGTAACGGCCAGTGAAGCCAGAGGGTCTCCAATAGACGAAGGAAGCATTTTTATAATGTACATATAATGTGTACATGTACTACTAATGGACAGAAACCATAACCGATAACTGCACCTGGTTATTAATAATTATATACATGTTTTCTTTGCAATTTGATGACCAATTGACAGAAGCCATAGCTGCAGATAATTACACCTCATCACCGTCTCAATTACATGTACCTGTATATCCATTCAAACCTGTTTAACAGCTGCTCCTTTACCATAGATAGACAATGTCAGTTTGATAGGACAGAGATGGGCTCACATAGTGACAGGCATTTCACAGGTGAGAAACTAGGCCAGCTGAACCAGCGACACAATGCACACGTGGCCTATGCTGACCCATTGCACATGTAACAGCCGGCGAAGCCACAGGGTCTCCAATAGATGAAGGAAGCATCAGTATACTTAATGTACACTGTACATAATATAATTATGTACATGTATACTAATGGACAGAAACCATAACTGATAACTGCACCTCATTACCGTCTCAATTACATGTATATCCATCCAAATCTGTTGAACAGCTGCTCCTATAAACTTCGCTTTACCATAGATAGATAACGTCAGTTTGATAGACCAGAGATGAGCTCACATAGTGACAGGCGTTTCACAAGCGAGGAGATAGGCCGGCTGAACCAGCGACACAATGCACACGTAGCCTACGCTGGCAAGGTGTACGACGCCAGTGGGTTCCTGACAAAGCACCCAGGTGGCTGTGACCAGTTGATGCTGGGAGCTGGGCGAGATATCACGCAGCTATTTCAGAGCTATCACAAACCCGGGACTGCCAAACTCATTGGAGAGAAATGCACGTATGTAGGTGAACTAGTGGACAATGAAATGCCCACCTTTCCACCAACTGAGGGGGAATTCTTCTGCACACTTCACTCGAGAGTAATGGACTACTTCAAGTCAAACAACCTTGATCCAAAAGTAAATGCACTTGCCTTCTTTCGTTACACGACCTTTGCTGTGCTCTCCATCCTATTCTGGTGTTTGTGCATCGTTTTATGCCAGTCATCATGGCACCTCACCGCATTGTTGGCGGCAGTTGCAACAGGATTTTTTGGCATACTAGTCAATATGACAATTACTCATGATGGCAACCACTTTGCAATCACCCACAAGCCATGGGTCTGGAGAGCATCCACTTTCGTTAGCGATTGTATCAACGGGATATCCTCCCTCCCCTGGATGTATCAACACACCTACGGCCATCACATCTTCACCAATATAGATGGGTCAGATCCTGACATTAAGACGATAAACAATGGTCTCGACTTCTGGAGGATCAAGCCATTTCAGCAATGGTTTCCCAACTATCGTTTTCAACACATCTATATGCCAATACTGTACTCAATAGCTACTATAAAAGTGAAACTTCAAGACTTCCACTCCATCCTCATAATGAAAAAGGGACCTATTCGAATAAATCAATTGGGCACTTACCAGCTTGTCTCCTTCATTGCTTCTAAGGTAATCTTTTTTTCATACAGGTTCATTCTTCCTTACCTGTTCATGCCCATATCATTGATATTTCTAATAAACCTTGCTGCCGAAGTGACCACCAGTCTCTGGCTAATTCCAATATCAGTACTAAACCACGTCAATGCCGAAGCTTTTTCATCCTCTCCAACTGTTGAGAATTCTGGTGATTCATTGAAAAATGATCAAACAATAATTAAACAAAATTGGGCAGAGTTCCAGGTTGCTACAACGGTTGATTACGCCACAGAGAGCTGGTTCTGGACCGTATTCACAGGAGCTCTGAACCACCAGGTGGCGCATCACATCTTCCCTGGAGTCCTACAAATCTACTATCCCCAAATAACACCCATTGTCAAAAGAACTTGTGCCGAATTTGGACTCTGCTATAATGAAGTGCCGTCCTTCTGGGATGCTCTGCGCTGTCATCTTGGGTACCTGAAGGTCATGGGTACCGCTCCAAAGTCCCAGGCAAAGGGATGATAAACATACATGTGTACTACTTGAACCTTACTTGATGCACTATTGTGTCCACATTTTTAGATTTATGGCACAAATGTCATGTATAGAAACTATACACAATAACTATACCTCAATGTAATCTCATCACTGTCTCAATTACATGTAGCTACATATGTAAATCTGTTGAATACCGTAAAGCGATACTTTTCTGCGCGAGTTTTATATATGTGAATTATGCGAGTCAAGCGGCGGTCGCATAAATTTGTATCCACATAAATATTATTGCGCCATATGTTTGTAATGCATGCAACGTTTAAACGCATAAATAAAAGCACGTAAATTTTTCAAGAGGCCCATTTCGACCAATTCGCATAATTTTTTCATGCGCAGAAAAATGTACCTTTACGGTAGCTGCTCTTATATAAACATAAACCATTAAATTTAGATCAGAGATGGCCTCAACTACATGTATGTAGTGACAGGCATTTCACAGGTGAGAAGCTAGGCCGGCTGAACCAGCGACACAATGCATACGTGGCCTATGCTGACCCACTGCACATGTAACAGCCGGTGAAGCCACAGGATCTTCAATAGACGAAGGAACCATCAGTATACATAATGTCGGTATATATAATGTACATATATGTACATGTACATGTATACTAATGACAGAAACCATAACTGATAACTGCACCTCATCACCGTCTCAATTACATGTATATCCATTCAAACCTGTTGAACAGCTGCTCCTATAAAAGTCACTTTACCACAGAAGACAACGTCAGTTTGATAGATCAGAGATGACCTTACATAGTGACAGGCATTTCACGGGTGAGGAGCTAGGCCGGCTGAACCAGCGACACAATGCACACGTGGCCTATGCTGGCAAGGTGTACGACGCCAGTGGGTTCCTGACAAAGCACCCAGGTGGCTGCGACCAGTTGATGCTGGGAGCTGGGCGAGATATCACGCAGCTGTTTCAGAGCTATCACAAACCCGGGACTGCCAAACTCATTGGAGAGAAATGCAAGTATGTAGGTGAACTAGTGGACAATCAAATGCCAACCTTTCCGCCAACAGAGGGGGAATTCTTCTGCACGCTTCGCTCGAGAGTAATGGACTACTTCAAGTCAAACAACCTTAATCCAAAAGTGAACGCATTTGCCTTCTTTCGTTACACGACCTTTGCTGTGCTCGCCATCCTATTCTGGTGTTTGTGCATTGTTTTATGCCAGTCGTCATGGCAATTCACTGCATCGTTAGCGGCAGCTGCATCGGGATTTTTTGCCATACAAGTTGGCTTCACTCTTCATCACGAAGGTAACCACTTTGCAATCACCCACAAGCCATGGGTCTGGAGAACATCCACTTTCGTTAGCGATTGTATCTTTGGAATATCCTCCCTCACCTGGATGTATCAACACACCTACGGCCATCACATCTTCACCAATATAGATGGGTCAGACCCAGATATTAAGACGATAAATGATGGTCTCGACTTTTGGAGGCTCAAGCCATTTCAGCATTGGTTTCCCATCTATCGTTTTCAACACATCTATATGCCAATCTTGTATTCAATAACGCTCATAAAAGCGAAACTTCAAGACTTCCACTCCATCCTCATAATGAAAAAGGGACCTATTCGAATTAATCAATTAGGCACATATCAGCTTATCTCCTTTATTGCTCCTAAGGTAATCTTTTTTTCATTCAGGTTCGTCCTCCCTTACCTATTTGTGCCCCTATCATTGATAATTCTAATGAACCTTGTTGCTGAAATGACTATCGGTATCCCTTTCACTCCAATATTAATTCAAAATCATGTCAATGCTGAAGCATTTTCCTCCTCTCCAACGGCAGAAAATTCAGGTGACTCATTGAAAAACGATCAAACAACAATTAAACAAAACTGGGCAGAGATGCAGATTGCTATGACGGTCGACTACGCCACAGAGAGCTGGTTCTTGACCGTATTCACAGGGGCTATGAACCATCAGGTGGCACATCACCTATTCCCTGGAGTCTTGCAAATCTACTATCCCCAAATAACGCCCATTGTCAAAAGAACTTGCGCCGAATTTGGACTCCACTATAATGAAGTGCCGTCCTTCTGGGATGCTCTGCGCTGTCATCTTGGGTACCTGAAGGTCATGGGTGCCGCACCGAAGTCCCAGACAAAGGGATGACAAATAAATATACATGCGTACTACTTGAACCTTACTTGCTGAACTATTACAATAATATACACGTAAATTTCCAGATTTATGGCACAAAATGAACCTTATGTATTTGCTGTACTATTGTATCCACAACATTTGTAGATTTATAGCATGACATTGTACAGAAACCATACAGTGCTACTGGGCAAGAGAGTAGATTTTTTTCTAACTTTGCATAGACTTATTTTGACCTATAATGAATGCTTTTAGCTGCAGTGTAAATGTGTAAAGCATGAAGAAAGACCACTCCATAACAGAAGCTATGATGAATGATGATGTTGTACAGATATCATGTGCACAATACATAGCAATGCAAGTAATCAAAAATAGCGAGATCGAAGGCTATAGACAAGATGAGGTAAGTTTCTGAAGGTAGAGAATCGCTCTTGTATGTCTACCTCTACATACAAGCAACTGTCGGACCGCCTAGTGAAGCGGTACCTGTCAACCCCACAAAAGTATTTCAGAGCTTTAAAATGCCTTATGGGCTGTCTATTGTTACTGTCTCACCTCATTTAGATGCCTTAGAAGCGAAGGGCTCCACGCGTTCAAAGCTAACAAGTCTGTTTTCACTACCTTCTCATTCTTAGATCGCCAATGGGCATGGTCAATGAAAATATCACTATTGTATACGTGCATTTGGTACTACGTCATCAAGGCGGACTTCGACCCGTCGAGCAACCAGCAGAAATATTTGCTTCCGGATTTGGCGCTTCATGCAAAATATTTACAGTTCCACACATACACTAGAATTGTTAATGCATTAGGATGCATATAGTACAATATTGGCTCTTAACTATGATTAACTAACATAAATGTATCAATTTTTCAATAAAATTTGACTATTAAGATTAATATCTCAAAGGTAATTTGTAGTTAAGGCATCAAATTTGGTTCAGAGGTACACCCTGATGGTACCTACCGGCAGGCCAAATCAAGGTTCTTAACTACTAATAAAACATAAAAATCACAACCTAACATAAAAATGCACAATTTTTGGACATTTTCATCTCTAGATGGCGGACGAAAGTTCATCACACTCCACAATTTGACAGGTAGATAGTCCAACCATTGACCTAACTATACAAAATCAAAACCAGTTACATGCAAGTTTCACTTGTAAAATCTGCAGAACCACACAGTGGTCAAAATCTACTCTCTTGCCCAGTAGCACTGTACATGATGTGTACCTCAATGTAACCTCATCACTATCTCAATTACATGCATATCCATTTAAACCTGTTGAATAGCTGCTCTTATATAACCTTAAACTATATACATCGGAGATGGCCTCACATACATGTACGTAGTGACAGGCATTTCACAGGTGAGAAGCTAGGCCGGCTGAACCAGTGACACAATGCACACGTGGCCTATGCTGACCCACTGCACATGTAACAGCCGGCGAAGCCACAGGGTCTCCAATAGATGAAGGAAGCATCAGTATACTAATGGACAGAAACTATAATTATCTGATAACTGCACCTTGATTACATAAATGTACTCTTTGCTATTTGATGACCAATAGACAGAAACCATAGCTGATAACTGCACCTCATCACTGTCTCAACTCAAGCTATGTAGAGCACATAACCCGCATGCACATTGCACAATCTATAGATTTACTTTTAGTGCATAGCTATGATTATGTGAACTTCAGAGAAATAATGGAAGTGCTGGTTAGTTGTATATACAGGGAGTCCCGGTGACACTTGAAAAAGCACTCTCTGTACCCAGATCTAGCCAGGACTAGGAAGATATGAACTTTTACCTATATTTTGTTGCAATAATAGTATAGCATTATGATTGGTTCCATAGGGCTTCAGATTTCAGTCAGCGGATCTGCCATAGCTATAGCTAGATATCACGAGCATTATTTAGAACATTGACAATCTATACCAGTCATTGGCCACTTAGTTGTGCGCATGAGCAGAAAGCACAATGAGCATGCATCATGCATTGATGGGCATTGTCAATAGGTGCGACTATGGTGGCGAATAAAAAGGCACTATTTATGACGCTTATGGACTGCAATAGACAATTAAAAGAAGCATCGGTATACATAATGTACATAATATTATATGTACATGTATACTAATGGACAGAAACCACTGCACCTCATCACTGTCTCAATTATATGTATCCATCCACACCTGTTGAACAGCTGCTCCTATAAATTTTTACCATAGATACACAACATCAGTTTGATAGATCAGAGATGGGCTCACATAGTGACAGGCGTTTCACAGGTGAGGAGCTAGGCCGGCTGAACCAGCGACACAATGCACATGTAGCCTATGCTGGCAAGGTGTACGACGTCAGTGGGTTCCTGGCAAAACATCCAGGTGGCTGTGACCAGTTGATGCTGGGAGCTGGGCGAGATATCACACAGCTGTTTCAGAGTTATCATAAACCCGGGACTGCCAAACTCATTGGAGAGAAATGCAAGTATGTAGGTGAACTAGTGGATAATGAAATGCCCACCTTTCCACCAACCGTGGGGGAATTCTTCTGCACACTTCACTCAAGAGTAATGGACTACTTCAAGTCAAACAACCTTGATCCAAAAGTGAATGTATTTGCCTTCTTTCGTTACACAATCTTTGCTATGCTCTCCATCCTGTTCTGGTGTTTGTGCATCATTTTAGACCAGTCGTCATGGCAACTCACTGCATTATTAGCGGCAGCTGCATCAGGATTTTTTGGCATACTAACTGGCACAACATTTACTCATGATGGCAATCACTTTGCCATCACCCACAAGCCATGGGTCTGGAGAGCATCTACTTTTGCTAGCGACAGTATCAATGGGTTATCCTCCCTCCTCTGGATATATGAACACACCTACGGCCATCATGTCTTCACCAATATAGACGGATCAGATCCTAATACTAAGACGATAAACGATGGTCTCGATTTCTGGAGAATCAAATCGTTTCAGCGATGGTTTCCCATCTATCGTTTTCAACACATCTATATGCCAATCTTGTACTCAACAGTGACCATAAAAATGAAACTTCAAGATTTCCACTCGATGCTCGTAATGAAAAAGGGACCTATTCGAATGAATCAATTAGGCACGTATCAGCTTGTCTCCTTTATTGCTACTAAGGTAATCTTTTTTTCATACAGGCTTGTCCTTCCTTACCTGTTCATGCCCCTATCCTCGATATTTCTAATGAACCTTGCTGCTGAAGTGACTGCCGGTCTCTGGCTAGCGGCAATAACGCAAGTAACCCACGTCAATGCCGAAGCTTTTTCATCCTCTCCAACAGTTGAGAACTCTGGTGACTCGTTGAAAACTGATCAAACAATAATTAAACAAAACTGGGCAGAGTTCCAGGTTGCTTCGACGGTTGACTACGCCACAGACAGCTGGTTCTTGAACGTATTCACAGGGGCTGGGAACCACCAGGTGGCGCATCACCTATTCCCGGGAGTTCTGCAAATCTACTATTCCCAAATAACACCCATTATCAAAAGAACTTGCACTGAATTTGGACTCCACTATAATGAAGTGCCGTCCTTTTGGGATGCTCTGCGCTGTCATCTTGGGTACCTGAAGGTCATGGGTACCGCTCCAAAGTCCCAGACAAAGGGATGATAAACAAACATACATGAGTACTACTTGAACCTTACTTGCTGAACTATTGGTATACATACATGTAAATTTCCAGATTTATGGCGCAACATGAACTTTTTGTTTTTGCTGTACTCCACAACATTTCTAGATGTATGGCACAAAATTAATGTCATGTATAGAAACCATACACAATAACTATACCTCAATGTACTGTCTCAATTACATGTATAAATCTGTTGAATAGCTGCTCTTATAACCTTAAACCTTAAAAATGGCCTCATATACAGTGCTACAGAGCAAGAGAGCAAAACTTTTTAATTTTCCTTTGTAAGCAGATTTATTATCACAAAATTAGTCAAATGTTGCTATTTTAGCTATAAAAAGTCATTTCAGGCCAAAAAATTTTTCATGATTTTCCCCATAGAGTTCAATATAGAAACCATATAAGTGCAGCTAGCTTTTCAGCAAAAATCTTGCAAATTTTGATTTCAACTGCGAATATCTCGAGAATGCAAGCTCATATAGACTTCTTATTTGGTACCATAGTATATCACTACAGTCTCTATATGTACCTAAAATATGGACTCTTAACAGGAAGTGAAAGTAGTGATTCTTATCCCAAACGTTTTTTGACTGTTTTTGCTTAAAATTTAGCATATTTTTGCAAGTTTCTCAGTAATTCCTTGGAGTTCACAGTTCTAGCTCAGGACTAAGTTCTTACCTTGCAGTACCTACGACTGTGTAAAGTCGGCATTCTTAACTCAAAGCGGTTTGTCTAAACTGATCCCAAACATTTTCTCAGTACCTTGGTACAGAAATATGGCCACGCCTCCTTATTAAAACCACATGGGAACTCCTCCCACTCACTGAAGCTCAACAAGGACTAACTATTTAAGAATCTATTGTCAATTAGTATCCAGTTACTATATGTTTTGACTTAGACATAATAAAGTACAAATTGAAAAGTTTTGCTCTCTTGCTCTGTAGCACTGTACATGTATGTAGCAACAGGCGTTTCACAAGTTAGAAGCTAGGCCGGCTGAACCAGCGACATAAAGCACGCGTGGCCTACGCTGATCCATTGTAAATGTAACAGCTGGCGAAGCCACAGGGTCGTAATAAACAAAGGAAGCATCAGTATACATAATGTCAGTATATATAATGCACATATATTATGTACATGTATATGTATACAAATGGACAGAAACCATAACTGATAACTGCACCTCAACACCATCTCAATTACATGTATATCCATCCATATCTGTTGAACAGCTGCTCCTATAAACTTCGTATTACCATAGATAGACAACATCAGTTTGATAGGTGCTACTGGGCAAGAGAGCCTGGTAGATTTTTTCTAACTTTGCATACAGACTTATTTTGACCTATAATGAATGCTTTTGGCTGCAGTGTAAATGTGTAAAGCACGAAAGAAAGACCGCTCCATAACAGAAGCTATGATGAATGATGACGTTGTGGTTAAAATCTACTCTCTTGCCCAGTAGCACTGTACACAATATGTGTACCTCAATGTAACCTCACCACTGTCTCAATTACATGCATAATATCCATTTAAACCTGTTGAACAGCTGCTCTAATAACCTTAAACTATATAGTTGGATAGATCAGAGATGGCCTCACATACAGGTGTTTCACAGGTGAGAAGCTAGGCCGCTGAACCAGCGACACAATGCACACGTGGCCAATAGATGAAGGAAGCATCGATGTATGTAATGTACATAACGTATACTAATGGACAGAAACCATAACTGATACATAACTGCACCTGGATTACATAAATGTACTCTTTGCTATTTGATGACCAATTGACAGAAACCATAGCTGATAACTGCACCTCATCACTGTCTCAACTCAAGCTATGTAGAGAATACATAACCCGCATGCACATTGCGCAATCTATAGATTTACTTTTGATGCATGGCTATAATTTTGTGAACTTCAGAGAAATAGTGGAAATGCTGCTTACTAGTTGTACAGGGAGTCCCGGTGACACTTTTTACGCGAAAATAATATTAATATTATTAAGAGCACATGAAATAGCATAATAACAGCTAGTAGGTGCATGATAAAGATAATTATGATTAATACTATATACATACATACTTAGAATGTGTGGGAGGATGCAAAAAGCCTTAAAGAACGTTTAAAAGAATAAAAGGATGTACAACTTACAATATGATCAGGCAAACCATTCCACAATGAAGTAACGTGGGGCACAAATGAGTAAAAAAAGGAATTAGTCCTAGCGAAAGGTCTATGGATAAGTAGAGATGATCTAGAGCGGGTCTGCATGATATGGTCAAAGGATCTGAAGTGGATAATGTTACCTTGGAAAACAAAAAGCTTATTTATGATTTTGTACAGTGTACATAATTTTAAAAAGGCCCTCCTGTTTCTGAGTGATGGTAAATCAGCTTGCTGAAGTAAGGTATCCGAGTCAGAATGCCAGTCTTTGAGACATATTCTTAGCGCAAATCTCTGGACCCTCTCGAGAAGTACAATATCTTTTATCAGGTGGGGATCCCAAACTGAGGAGCAATACTCTAAAATTGGTCTGACTGTGGACAAGTAGAGCTTAAGCAAAGCTGGAGTTGCCAAGTGTTTATAGAATTTTCGGTAGACGAGGCCTGCGACCTTCCTGGCTTTAGAAGAGATTTTGCTAATATGTTTGGACCAGGATAGATCAGATGTGATCGTGACGCCGAGATATTTCATTTCAGAGACTTGATCAATGGGTGTACTTTCAATAAGAATTGGAGGAAAAGTTTGCACGAGACTGAATCTTTTGCGTGTCACCACCATGTATTTGCATTTCGCTGGATTGATGCTCAAATGTCGGTGCTTGAGCCATATTGACACAGTATTGATGTCGGACTGGTATTGTTGGTAGTCGGTCACGGAGTGGATGGGTTTGTATAACAAAATATCATCTGCATACAGCATCATCCTTGTTCCAGCAGAGAGCTTCAGATCCTGAATAGAATTTATATACAGCAGAAATAGGAGAGGTCCAAGAACCGAACCCTGGGGAACACCAGAGAGGACGACACTTTCATGGGATGTGCACCCATTTACAACCACCCTTTGCTTTCTATCTGTAAGGTATGAGACTAGCCACTTCAGTACACTGCTAGGTAGTCCAAGATTACTTAGAACTTCCATTAATTGACGATGTGGTACAGAATCAAAAGCTTTGCGTAGATCCAGAAAAGTAGCACATACTTCCGTGGAATTTTCAAGATGGAGATGCCAATCATGAATGGTAGATAACAAGGCAAGTGAGGTTGACTTCCCGGCCTGGAATCCCCACTGGTTGGTAAAAGAGTAGTCCCTTGATTGAAGATGTTGTAGTATCACGTTGAAGATGTGTGTTTCTAAGCATTTACTAATAATGCAGAGCAGTGAAATCGGACGATAGTTTGAAGTAGAGGATGGATCGCCACCTTTAGGAATTGGTACAATATTTGAAAGTTTCCAGGAACTCGGTAGTTTGCCAACCTTGATACTTAGATTGAACAGTTTAGTTAAAGATGGAGCTATACTATAAGCAGTGGCCTTGAGCATACGAGCAGAGATTTTGTCTGGACCAGTAGCTTTGGAAGAGTCAAGCTTTCCCAGGATGTCTGCAACTTCTTCCACCGTGCACAAGAGATCTTGGGTGCAACCGTTAGGATCAGATGGAATTGAATTGAAATCCTCAGGTACCAGTGGAGGAACTTGATTATTGAAGCACATTGAAAAGAAATCGTTAAGCATCTCAGATTTGTCCATGCTGGAATCTGCAATGCGGTTCTCATAATTTAATGTTGGAATGGAGCTATCCGACTTATTGATCGATTTGAATACACTCCAGAATTTCTTTGAGTCTTTTATACTAGAAGAGAGCTTACTAAAGAAGGAGGCTTTGGCTTTGCGTAACTGTTTTGTTGCAAGGTTTCGTAATCGTTTGTACCTGTAATATTGAACAGAGGACGGTGATCTCTTTACAAGTCTATACATTTTGTTTCTGTTTCTGATTGCCAGAAGAGTAGCTCTATTCATCCAAGGTAATTTGTTTTTGGTCTTAACAATGGTCTGGGGGATGCATCTTTCCATTATCTGTAGAAAATTTTCACTCCACTGTGACCAGCTGGTGTCTACATCATCTGAAAGAATTGAGTCCCAGGAGAAACCTTCAATAAGTTCACATGCCATATCAAAGTTGGCTCTAGAGTAGACCCAGACTTTCCTATTTTGTCCAGTAGGTTTCTCATAACTGTTTTTGAAATTGAGCCTCACCTCAATACAATTGTGGTCAGATGTGCCTAGAGGGGGTAAAGTTGTACAAGAAGACAAAATAGAGGGATTAGAAAGCAAGACATAATCAATAATAGAGGGATTTCCTAAATGGGATAGGTGAGTAGGGTCATTTACAACTTGCTGAAGATCAAAGGAATCACATAACTCAACAAACCTAGAGTACAAATGAGAAGGTGTATGATTCAGATAATCAATATTGAAGTCACCCACTAAAATTAAATTTGAAAAATTTACAATACCTAAAGATACAATAGCTGATACAAAATCTTCAAAGTAAGAAATGTCAGTACAAGGAGGGCGGTAAAAAACTCCAATACAAATTTTTTCTTGAAAAAGCACTCTCTGCACCCAGGAAGATATGAATTTCTACCTATATTTTGTTGCAATAATATATAGCTATCTTACACTATGATTTGTTCCATAGGGTTTCAAATTTCAGTCAGCAGATCCATATTAGCTATAGGTATCGCAAGTATTATTAGAACATCGACAATCTTTATCAGTTATCAGTCATACACTTGGCCACTTAGTTGTGCGCATGAGCAGAAATCACAATAGGCATGCATCATGCATGCATTGATGGGCAATGCACAATTATGGTGGCCAACAAAATGGCACTATTTGTGACTCTTATGGACCGTATCTCTCGATTTAATGCACAATGAATCCTATAAGCTTTGCTTATCATAGATAGATGTCAGTGTGAGAGATCAGAGATGGGTTCACATAGTGACAGGTGTTTCACAGGGTAGAAGCTAGGCTGGCAAACAAGCGACACAATGCACACGCGGCCTATGCTGATCTACTGTACATGTAACAGCCAGCAAAGCCACAGGGTCACTAATATACGAAGGAAGTATCAGAATACTTAATGTACATAATATATGTGTACATGTATACTAATGGACAGAAACCATAACTGATAACTGCACCTTATCACCATCTCAATTACATGTATATCCATCCAAATCTGTTGAATAGCAGTTCCTATAAATTTCGTATTACCATAGATAGACAACATCAGTTTGATAGGTCAGAGATGAGCTCTCAAAGCGACACTTGTTTCACGGGTGAGGAGCTAGGCCGGCTAAACCAGCGGCACAATGCACACGTAGCCTACGCTGGCAAGGTGTACGACGCCAGTGGATTCCTGGCAAAGCACCCAGGTGGCTGTGACCAGTTGATGCTGGGAGCTGGACGAGATATCACGCAGCTGTTTCAGAGCTATCACAAACCCGGGACTGCCAAACTCATTGGAGAGAAATGCAAGTATGTAGGTGAACTGGTGGACAATGAAATGCCCGCCTTTCCACCAGCTGAGGGGGAATTCTTCTGCACACTTCACTCGCGAGTAATGGACTACTTCAAGTCAAACAACCTTGATCCAAAAGTGAATGTATTTGCCTTCTTTCGTTACACAATCTTTGCTGTGCTCTCCATCCTATTCTGGTGTTTGTGCATCATTTTAGACCAGTCGTCATGGCAACTTACTTCATTGTTAGCGGCAGCTGCATCGGGATTTTTTGGCATACTAGTTGCCATGACCATTATTCATGATGCCAATCACTTTGCCATCACCCACAAGCCTTGGGTCTGGAGAGTATCTACTTTTGCATCTGACAGTATCAGTGGGATATCCTCCATCCCCTGGATATATGAACACACCTACGGCCATCATGTCTTTCCCAATATAGATGGGTCAGATCCTGATATTAAGACGATAAATGATGGTCTCGATTTCTGGAGAATCAAATCGTTTCAGCGATGGTTTCCCATCTATCGTTTTCAACACATCTATATGCCAATCTTGTACTCAATAGTGACCATAAAAATGAAACTTCAAGACTTCCACTCAATGCTCGTAATGAAAAAGGGACCTATTCGAATGAATCAACTAGGCACGTATCAGCTCGTCTCCTTTATTGCTTATAAGGTAATCTTTTTTTCATATAGGCTTGTCCTTCCTTACCTGTTCGTGCCCCTATCCTCGATACTTCTTATGAACCTTGCTGCTGAAGTGACCGCCAGTCTCTGGCTAACGCCAATAACGCAACTAAACCACGTCAATACTGAAGCTTTTTCATCTTCTCCAACGGTAGAGAATTCTGGTGATTCATTGAAAAATGATCAAACAATAATTAAACAAAATTGGGCAGAGTTCCAGGTTGCTTCAACGGTTGACTATGCCACAGAGAGCTGGTTCTGGACCGTATTCACAGGAGCTCTGAACCACCAGGTGGCACATCACCTATTCCCAGCAGTCCTACAAGTCTACTATCCCCAAATAACACCCATTGTCAAAAGAACTTGCGCCGAATTTGGACTCCACTACAATGAAGTGCCAACCTACTGGGATGCTCTGCGCTGTCATCTTGGGTACCTGAAGGTCATGGGTGCCGCACCGAAGTCCCAGGCAAAGGGATGAAAAAGAAAAATACACACATATATGTATGCGTAAAAGAACCTTACTTGCTGAACCTTACAGATTTATGGCATAAAATATGAACCTTATAATTATGTATATCATGTACAATCATAATAACTCTGATTTTTTTGTACAAAACAGGAAGATATGAATTTATACCTATATTTTGTTGCAATAATATATAGCTATCTTACACTATGATTTGTTCCATAGGGTTTCAAATTTCAGTCAGCAGATCCGTATTAGCTATAGGTATCGCAAATAATAGTTATCTGTCAGTGAGTGAGCAATATGAGCCCTGCAAGGGCTCATATTGCTCACTCACTGACAGATAACTATTTTGTTGTATCTAGCACTGTTGGTAATGTAGGATTATGTAATCCTGCACACCTAATTGGATTGTGGCTAGAGTGTATGGCATGTACTCTGGGTGACTGCTCAACAACCAGTTTTATAAAACTCTTGAACACTACTCTACTGTACTTGGTTGCTTAGTAACTTACAACAAGTATTATTAGAACATCGACAATCTTTATCAGTTATCAGTCATACACTTGGCCACTTAGTTGTGTGCATGAGCAGAAATCACAATAGGCATGCATCATGCATGCATTGATGGGCAATGCGCAATTATGGCGGCCAACAAAATGGCACTATTTGTGACTCTTATGGACCGTATCTCTCGATTTAATGCACAATGAATCCTATAAGCTTTGCTTATCATAGATAGACGTCAGTTTGAGAGATCAGAGATGGGTTCACATAGGTACAGGTGTTTCACAGGGTAGAAGTTAGGCTGGCAAACAAGTGACACAATGCACACGTGGCCTATGCTGATCTACTGTACATGTAACAGCCAGCAAAGCCACAGGGTCTCCAATAGACTAAGGAAGTATCAGAATACTTAATGTACATAATATATGTGTACATGTATACTAATGGACAGAAACCATAACTGATAACTGCACCTCATCACCATCTCAATTACATGTATATCCATCCAAATCTGTTGAACAGCTGCTCCTATAAACTTCGTATTACCATAGATAGACAACATCAGTTTGATAGGTCAGAGATGAGCTCTCAAAGCAACACTTGTTTCACGGGTGAGGAGCTAGGCCGGCTAAACCAGCGGCACAATGCACAAGTAGCCTACGCTGGCAAGGTGTATGATGCCAGTGGATTCCTGGCAAAGCACCCAGGTGGCTGTGACCAGTTGATGCTGGGAGCTGGACGAGATATCACGCAGCTGTTTCAGAGCTATCACAAACCCGGGACTGCCAAACTCATTGGAGAGAAATGCAAGTATGTAGGTGAACTAGTGGACAATGAAATGCCCGCCTTTCCGCCAGCTGAAGGGGAATTCTTCTGCACACTTCACTCGCGAGTAATGGACTACTTCAAGTCAAACAACCTTGATCCAAAAGTGAATGTATTTGCCTTCTTTCGTTACACGACCTTTGCTGTGCTCTCCATCCTGTTCTGGTGTTTGTGCATCATTTTAGATCAGTCGTCATGGCAACTCACTGCATTGTTAGCGGCAGCTGCATCGGGATATTTTGGCATACTAGTTGCCATGACCATTCTTCATGATGGCAATCACTTTGCCATCACCCACAAGCCGTGGGTCTGGAGAGCATCTACTTTTGCATCTGACAGTATCAATGCGATATCCTCCATCCCCTGGATATATGAACACACCTACGGCCATCATATCTTTACCAATATAGACGGGTCAGATCCTGATATTAAGACAACAAATGATGGTCTCGATTTCTGGAGGCTCAAGCCATTTCAGCGATGGTTTACCATCTATCATTTTCAACACATCTATATGCCAATCTTGTACTCAGTACAGACCATAAAAATGAAACTTCAGGACTTCCACTCAATGCTCATAATGAAAAAAGGAACTATTCGAATCAATCAACTAGGCACATATCAGCTTGTCTCCTTTATTGCTTCTAAGGCAATCTTTTTTTCATACAGGCTTGTCCTTCCTTACATGTTCGTGCCCCTTTCATCAATATTTTTAATGAACCTTGCTGCTGAAGTGACCGCCAGTCTCTGGCTAACGCCAATAACACTACTAAACCACGTCAATACTGAAGCTTTTTCATCTACTCCAACGGTAGAGAATTCTGGTGACTCATTGAAAAATGACCAAACAATAATTAAACAAAATTGGGCAGAGTTCCAGGTTGCTACGACGGTTGACTATGCCACAGAGAGCTGGTTCTTGACCGTATTCACAGGAGCTCTGAACCATCAGGTGGCACATCACCTATTCCCAGCAGTCCTACAAATCTATTATCCCAAAATAACGCCGATCGTCAAAAGAACCTGCGCTGAATTTGGACTCCGCTATAATGAAGTGCCGACCTACTGGGATGCTCTGCGCTGTCATCTTGGGTACCTGAAGGTCATGGGTGCTGCACCGAAGTCCCAGACAAAGGGATGAAAAAGAAAAATACACACATATACGTATGCGTACAAGAACCTTACTTGCTGAACCTTACAGATTTATGGCATAAAATATGAACCTTATAATTATGTATATCATGTACAATCATAATAACTCTGATTTTTTTGTACAAAACAATAATCATTATTAGCAACAGAACTTACATTCTCCAAATATATATGAATGTTAAGAAGACACTTGGTTCTGAATCAAGCTTGAATGATCTGTTTCAGTTTCCAAATCCGATTGACTAGCTAAACCAGTTTTTGAAGAATGCAGAGCTGTCACTCTCCCAGTCTCCTTCAATAAATCTTGAGCGTTTTGTGCACTTTCATCTTTACATTCACCTTGTGTAACCGGTGTGGCAGCTCCCGCGACAGGCTTAGCAGATTTTTTTATCAGTGCTTTGCTCAGAATGGAGTAGGTATACTCCTCTTCATTATAGGGGTCGCACACTAATGGGGAAGTTTCATCATCAGTATAGCTGGAAAGTAGTACATAATATGTGTGCACACAATCTGTAAGCATCACATCAGCTTTGCGTGTGTGTGTATACATCAGGGTTTATTTCAGGGGGCCAGGGGGTGCTTTCGCCACCCTCCCCTTAGTGGTTGGATTTCCCTCTCTTTTTGGTATGGGGTTGCCTCCTTGAAATTGGGCACTAGGTGTTAGCCCCCACTAAAGTGAAATCCTGAAATATACACTGATACATACATGCATGTGTACATGAAAGAGGGTGGGTGAGAAGGGATGGAGAGGGGAGGGGTGGAAAGAGTGATAGCAACCCTTACTTGAGCTTTTTGCGAAAGAAGTCATTTGAAACTTTATTCTCTGCATTAATGATCAAAAACAAGGAAGGATGTACTTATGGAGTAAATTCCAACCATGCAGTATAATCATTACATAATGGAAAATAGAGTAGAGCATGATTTATGTCATAGCTGTCTATGATAACATTCCTATACTGCCAAGGTCCTCTAACTAGCAGACATTGTGGCTACAGTTTCTAAGGGGGAACCACCTACTGCATGGGTATTTGTGTACTAACACTCTTACCTTTGAAGGTTGTCAAAACCACTTTTCGCATGTTGGCTCTGAGAGCAAAGGAGGAGTGTGTGTATGTGTGTGTGTGATGTTTTAGTGTGGGAAATGTGCATTTATACTATGCATCTCATGCACCCCAATTACTGGTAGATAACTAATTTTTGGTAGTTGACCTCTGTTCATCATTGGCCTACTTTATGATGACCCAACCCCTTCCCATAGCCGGTAAATTACCTATAAAAACTTTGGTTGCTAGGCAACTACCAACAAATAAACTTAAAGCTATAATAACTGTGGTGAAAAATAACGATTATGTAATATGTATGTATGCTTGCCGCTAGTGGTACATGCGTACTTGTGGCCAATCAATTCCAGTATCTGCATGAGAAATTTGCCAAGGCCCTTCCGCCGAACTTCCATACACAAGTGTATCTCATAGCTGTATAATATACAACAGGAAACACTGTATTCACTATTCATAGAGCATTTAAGGTAACATCAATCACTACATCAACAGATCTAAGTCAGTGCCATGTACGTACGTAGCTTTCAAGAATAAATTGTTTCGTTTCAAAACAATTGCATGACAGCCATTAATAGACAACGGGGAGTATTTTCACAGCTAATGGTGCAACAAATACGATATCGAGAGAATTACTTGTTTCACAAAAACATTATGCACCTTAAATGTCTACAGTTGTTACAATTATATCAACAATGAATTTGAGAATCATAATTTTGCCGATTTTTGGTGAACTAGGGAGTGCTTCCAACACCAAATATTGACCAGTGTTATGGAAACAGAATACACAAGCCATTCCATTCCCATTCCAAAACAAACGATAATTTTGAACAAATAAATGCACCGTCTCATTTGTAATTGAGCAAGTCACCCAAGGTGCAATAAACTAGCCATTTCAACAACCAGCACTCACAAGAGAATTTCATTCAAGACAGAGGCAGTTCTAATTCTGAATTTCTCATGCTGTTTAGACAGAGCATAATCCATATTTGAAGGTTTGGAAGCATGTCATAGTGCTTCTAACACACTTTCAAGAGTTGTTTTCTATCATGCATATACATGTGCATGTACATACCCAGCAATTCCATGTTGTGGAATGTTCAGTTTGTGTTCAACAGAAACTCAACAATAGTAAACATTTCAGCCGGATCAAAACAAGTCATTAGCAACAATAATGGCTGATTCTGAAGGGGGTGGGGTGGCACGGGAGAGAGGATGGAGATTCCCTTAACTTTCAACTCACATAAACATAGCCCGTATTAATTTTAATGCTTTCGAAATTCTCAGGAAACGCTTACAAAACCATCCTTTCACAACATGTGTACAGCAGTTCCATAAACTCAGCCATACTCCAACATTCAAGGGCTTCGGAGATAAACATAAGCCATGCTTGAAGGCTTTTAAGCATCTCAAAAATGTCTTTCCTACTTTCAATAACACTACTATTAGAATACAGTACACATAGCAAGCAGATCACAAACAGGACATAAATGCTCAAACATTCCACCATCCTGATGAAGGCTTTCAATTACCTTTGATCTACATGTATATGTATATGTATCAGGAAATGAATATATATGTACTATTATAATGGCCAAAGTTTAATAATATTATATAGCTTCAAAAATTTCCAGCTAATTCACTCCCAAGGGAATCATCCCCCCCCCCCCCCCACACCACCCCTTTCAGAATACATTTCAAAAACCATAATATTATTTGAATGTGTTTTGGGTCATTCTTTCTCCCTTCCCCTACACACTTAGGTAAATGTACAAAGAATAATAGTACATGCCTGTAAATATCTAGTAGGTTTACATACCAATACACCACTTCAATGCTTTCATCAAGATCAAAGCGAAAGTTGACAAATCCCACTGGTCTACCAGCTGCATCCTTGGCTATTAGAAAACTGAGAGAGAGAGAGGAGAAGGGAAGGAAGGGAGAAAGGGAGAGAAGACATACAATCAAGAGACAGCAGAAATTCCTATTCTGAGTTATGCAGGTGCCTACTACTGGTAGCTCTCTCTGATCACTTGAGGAAGCTTAGAGGACATGCACCTACTGTGGACACACATCAAAGGGATGGTGATACCATAATATCATAATTACTACCTCACTCAAGAATCCTGGCTGGAGATCTACTACAGGTACCTATAGGGCTTATGTTACTTAGCACTTCACTAGCATTGCTTCCATTATGATAATATTATTGGCATAGCTAGCAACAGCACACCACTGGAAAGGTTTAACACTAGCATTGCTCCCATCACATGTTACATGTGTAAATCCCCACAGTGCCAAACACTGGGATTCCCCATACCTAGCACCTGCACACACACATAACTCATTACCTTCAATATTGGATTACATGTAAGGCTCCAAAACATGGAGAGACCTCCCAAGGAAGGGAAATTCCCTCTAGTAAGTCTAGCGTGGATTGGGTACAAGCCAATAATTAATTACCTTATCAGTGTATTAGAGAGGCCTGAAAAACATATTTTACACATAGGGGGTTCCCTCATGTTATTATATCCAAGGTGTAGGGTGCTCTAAAATATCCCCTCTTGGCCAGGAAAGCACCACAGAAGTGCCAGAGAAATCCAGCACTTTCCATGCCCCCATAGGTCAAAGGAGAGGGGGATTTCCCTGTATCAAGGGGCACTCCTACCAGTCTCTAACATCAACCCAGGTAAGTAGGAAGGGAGAGGAAGAGGAGAGAGAGAGAGAGAGAGAGAGAGAGAGAGAGAGAGAGAGAGAGAGAGAGGGTGAAGCTAATTTTACCATGCGGCATCATGAGTCAGTTCGTCCCACTTCTTCCTGTCACTCCAGCCCCACCCACCATTGACGTACCTACATATTATTATGCACACGTACATGTATAAATATCAATTCTAATGTAATATGAATAGGGTTATTGTATTTAATGGGAAAGGATCACATTTCCACACAAATGGGATATAACAGTAGGAGTTTTTCTGGGAGGATAATGATACGATACACCCATTTCCCCAATATGGCATGCAGTAATGCGAGCATCCTTTGAGCTACGCAGCATAATAATATTTAGCCATAGCATATTAGCACACAGTTCGCTGACGTGCTGACCTAACTGAAGTAATTCAAGGTATGGACTAGTAGCCTAATTAGCAATTATTACTGGGGGGAGGATCTAATTTTTTTGTTTTGGGGCAAGCTTATTGAGCGTAATTTTTTTGTAAGTGAGCATAAAATTGGATGTAAGAGTGTAAGCAAAAAAATATGTTGTAGTGCTGGTTTTACTAAAGGAATGGCCAGGTTACCAAAACTGATTTAATTACTAGAAGAGGGAAGTTACATAATTTTGTGACACTATCAAGTTTTGTTCACAGACAGTGACAGTATATTGATCAAATATCACACCAGTAATTCGATATTAAAGACTCACTAGGTATGCCAGCGCTGATCCAAACATTATTCAAGGAAGGTAGCTGATGAGGTGGCTACCCTCACTGACTGTTCCAATAGTGTCAAGTTTTGTCACATTGCTCAAATTTCGTAGTGTTTGTTTGCACAAGCGTATTTTATGTCAGTAGTTAATTGCACAATCAGGGATGTTCGCATTCTTTCATTACATTACAACCCAACCAATACCAACTTCAAAAGATGATTTCTGATAATACACATTGTACACAAGTACACTAAACTATCCCGGGCAAGTGCCCCACGTAGCGTATTTCAAAGGATCAATGTAGCAGCTTCCATATAAATGTATACAAGTTATGTATGTAAGCACCCATGCGGGCTGATACTGTATGGCGGGTAATTTTCATGGGGTGCTAATTTATGTTATTTTCGTGGTTGACTTGGCAGTCACGAAATTTTTTCACTCACGAAAATAAATTAATGCCTACAGTGATATGGTTATGCGAGTCCATGGTGGTTAATTGATTAGGCAGGGGGTGACTCACAGTTCACTGACACATTCCTTCATCAGTTGAAACGCCCACTTGAGGTCTTCCTGGGACACATCCGACACTCGCTGAAAACCAATCTCCAGATCAAGACTAGGTTGGGGGGGGGGGGGGGGAGGGGGGTACATGTGCAAGCTTACTAATACAACGTATAGATGCTATTCAAATATAAATTTCAATATCATTGTCTATCTTGTATATTACTAGCTATACTGTTGCACCTGTTGTCGTGTGTATTTCAATTCAACAATAATATTATACACCGGCAACTAGTAAGAGTAGACAAGGACATGATATTTAGCACTAGTAGGTATCATGCATGCAGGGTGAGTGTTTGCATCTGACGACCATTACCGACCATCACTCAAACTGTTAGGTAAGGGTCGTCACAAAGCAACACCCCAGTACTTTCTATAATTATAACATTCACCTACCCATTTCTATTGAATTTCTTGAAAGCAAGCAGTCCATCCATATAATCACCTACCTTTAGGTGGGAAGAATGTTGTCGTGAAGTATAAAAATCAAACAAATTTACCGCATAAGCTGCCTTGACTTTGGCTAGAGCTGCAGCAATTTCAGCTTGCTCCTGTGAAGTGAAATGACATGAAAAGTAAACACTTATCCTCTTACAGAAATTGCAACCAATATCTTATGATAATATCGTAATGAAGCTCACTTGCTTTCTCTTCAGCTTTCGCTCTTTGCTTTTTGATGATCCAGACTTCTATATGAGTAAAATAGCACGGCAAAGAGTCATAAGCCTAAAAATTGCTACTGCACACGAATTTAACGGTATCTATAGCAAGAAATAGCTGCGTTCCAACCTTTTTGGGTGGCATCTTTTTCACTGTTTCGACCTTCTCCCGCCAAGTACTCCACATGGACTGGGCGGGGCTTAAGCCCGCAAGGCGACCAATCAGATTGTGGCATTTTGGCGGGGGAATTTGAACCGCGGGCAGCCGGCCTTTGACCACAAGTTCAGCTGGAGAAAGGAAAGATGGAGGACACAAAAGGTGAGTTGCTCAGAATGAATTTTAGCTTACATAGACAAAAAGTGTGGTGAAAATTAGCTTTTTATTACTTTGTAGAGTCTAATTCCTCAAGGAAAAGCCCTGAAGCCTGTTCACGTGAGCCTCCTCTCCAACTTCAAAGCCTTCAAGCTCAAGACAAGCAGGTTAGCTGAGCTAATGGTACATAAAAATTTCGTGGCTTTGGGAGAGTATCGATAAAAGCTATATTTCCCTTTTTTATCACTTACACCATACGTGTAGGTCTCTCTCTCTAAACATCATGGCTTGAAGGAGCTGAGCTGGCCTCCCAGACTACCAATAGGAGGAGGGCAGTCTACATCTCTCAAACAATTCCCTTTACAACCACTTCCCCCCTCTCACTCTCAAGCTCCTGTTATTATTACAGCTGGCAGGCCCATTGTCATCCTCCCAAACGACTACATTCATAGTCATCGTGACTATCCCCCTGGAGCTAGTCTGTCACTGGGACACTTTCGTGACCCTACCCCTGCCCCTATAATCACACCAGTTGACAATGATTATGCCACTACCACCGCCTCTGCCCCTATTATTATACCTGTTGATGACAGCAGTGTGAAGAACACGGTACCAGCCAGACAGTTTGGTGGTGTCAAGGCTATTGAGTTCACTGACGATAAACGATGTATTGTTCCTGGACAGCCAGAAGCCGATCCTCACGATAAGGAAGAGTCTACATTCAGTACCGGCAAGCACACTTCCCAGCTCATAAGCTGTGGCAATAACAGCAATTCTCAAGAACTGAATACTGTCCCAAACAATCCAACCGCCACTGAATTCGATGTCACAAGCCTACGTAAAGTAGACCCCATACCTAATAATGATGAATCAGCAAATTCCACTGCCGAAATGTCATCACAAAATCCATCCTCCAATGGACCACTATCGTTGGGGGTGGAGTCTGGTAATGAGGTACAAAATCTTGAGCAATTGCAGCTGCCAGTGAAGAAGCCCTCTTCTGTGAGAGTATCCCCTTTAATTATGAGCTGCTATGAGGAAAACAAGGAGCAGCTTATATTGGATGACTCTGACAGTGAGTTGGAAATGCCAGAATGTAGTAAGAGCGCTTCTTGTACGCCTCAGCAAAGTGCTGAAAAAAGTACATCCGAGAGTGGAATAGAAGATCACATACATGATTCAAACATCAATATGCCACCTCCTAAAGAAGAGACACTAGAAGCTGATGCACCTCCTCCAAAACGAGCAAAATTAATGGAAATGTCAACAGCAAATTCTTTAGATGCTCTTGCTGATAGTGAAGATCATTCCGATGAGAAGCAAGATGATGATCCACAGAATCCTATAGTTGCCGAACCTAGAGACAATTTTGAGCAAGCTGTTCCCCCCAAGGTTCCCCGGTTTGCTGATAATGAACCTCTTGAAGCTGCTGAGCCTACTGAAACATCCTCTACTACAGTTCCAGACCACTCCCTCAAGCTGGAGTGCCCTCATGAGCCCCTGGATGCCCACGTGAGTGATGGCAAAGATACCATTGACCAAATGCTACCAATGGAGAGTGCTAGAGAGCATGCCATGGTGCCTAATTTAGTAAGATGTGCCAACGATAATCAATTGGATGACAATAGGGATGAACCCGACGATGATGGGAGTGGCAGCACCCACCTCAAAGCTTATGTTGATGCTCAAGACCTGCATCCCTCCTGCTTAGGGAGCCTTGAACGTACACTAACTGGAGCGGATGATAATCTGGTGCCTGGACAAACGATAGTTGAGCAGAAGATGGAAACAGGAATTCAAGTGCCAGAGCTACACAAAGCTATGCCATCACCATGTTATCCACTCAAATCTGCTGAGTCAGCTGACACTGTTATTTCTGCCAAACCTGGAGCAGACGTGTGCACCCCTTCCTTGGTAGTGCCCCCTACAATGGAGCCAGTTCGACTTCCTACAGAACACCAGATTGTTCCAGAAGAATTTGCCGGCAATACTACACCATCATCTTCTCAGTCACTCTATACCGAACATGATTTTCACGAAAAATGCAAACTCTCTCTCCAGTTCCAGGAAGAAAGCAGCATCGATGATGAACTAAGCGTTCCTCGAGTGTTGAGTATGTCACTGGATTCCATTGAAAAAAGGTTGAATATTGCACCTACCTTATCACATTCAGACGACCAAGCCTTGCCAGATATAGATTCCCCTTCCCAGTTGACTCAGCCACACTATAATGATGATAGTAGTCCCGTTGGAGGTAGTGGGACTTGCAGGCTTGATAAACAGATTGGAGTCCCCATGACCAGTGGACAGAACCTTGGTCCATTTGGATTTCGACTTGGAAAACACATTCCTTGTCATCAGAGTAAGATGCTGAGAGTGTTTAATACATGTAGATACTCTTATTAGAACACACTATTTTAATTTATTGTCAGGTTAACTTAATTTTACTCTCTTTCCGTAGGTTCAGAGAATTCTACTTCAACCACTCGTCTTAACCTGGGCAGGCCCCATCTTCGACTTGGTCTCTCCAAACGTCAGCAGTGTACACCACTACACAGGCCAAAATGATGAAGATACCACACAAGTACATTATGCTAGTACTGTAGCCATCATATAATTATTATTTATTCACTCATGATTCATGTCCATTAGTCTACCTACCTGCTGTGTTATCACAGAATAATGCATCACTCTAAGCTATAATATGTATGACATCAAAAATGGTCGCATGATAAACAATGAGTATCTTTTTCTCCACACACAGTTGTCCAATTCTCTCTATTAATTTTTCATTGTTTGAGTCAGTGATGGGTCTTCTGATTTTCCCATGCTCATGCAAGTGTACAACAAGCAATGGAGCTGCATGATCTAAAGTTTATAGACTAGTCACCAAGCCTTTAAAATAATAATATACATGTACAGATTTATGGTACGAAATGAACCTTGTGTATTTGCTGTACTATGGTATCTAACATTTCTAGATTTAATTAAATGTCATGTACAGAAACCATACGCGCTAATTGTACCTCAATGTAACCTCATCACTGTCTGAACAATAATCTTAAACCATTTAGTTTGATAGATCAGAGATAGTTACAGGTGCCAAGTTTCATAGGTGAGAAGCTAGGCCGGCTGAACCAGCGATATAATGCACACGTGGCGTATGCTGACCCATTGTACATGTAACAACCAGCGAAGCCACAGACGAATGAAGTATTAGTATACTTAATGTACATAATATATGTACAATGTCACGCATACTAATGACAGAAACCATAACTGATAATCATCACCGTCTCAATTAAAATTAATGTATATCCATTCAAACCTGTTGAACAGCTGCTCCTATAAACTTCGTTTACCATAGATAAACAATGTTAGTTTGACAGATCAGAAATGAGCTGAAAAAGCAACACTTGTTTCACAGGCGAGGAGCTAGGCCGGCTGAACCAGCGACACAATGCACATGTAGCCTACGCTGGCAAGGTGTACGACGCCAGTGGGTTCCTGGCAAAGCATCCAGGTGGCTGCGACCAGTTGATGCTGGGAGCTGGGCGAGATATCACGCAGCTGTTTCAGAGCTATCACAAACCCGGGAGTGCCAAACTCATTGGAGAGAAATGCAAGTATGTAGGTGAACTAGTGGACAATCAAATGCCCACCTTTCCACCAACTGAGGGGGAATTCTTCTGCACACTTCACTCAAGAGTAATGGATTACTTCAAGTCGAGCAACCTTGATCCAAAAGTGGATGCATTTGCCTTCCTTCGTTACACGACCTTTGCTGTGCTCTCCATCCTATTCTGGTGTTGGTGTATCGTTCTATGCCAGTCGTCATGGCAATTTACAGCACTGTTGGCGGCAGCTGCATCAGGATTTTTTGGTATACTTGTTGCCATAACTCTTACTCACGATGGTAAGCACTTCGCCATCACCCACAAGCCATGGGTCTGGAGAGCATCTACTTTCGTTAGCGATTGTATCAATGGGATATCCTCCCTCCCCTGGATGTATCAACACACCTACGGCCATCACATCTTCACCAATATAGATGGGTCAGATCCTGACATTGAGACAACAAATGATGGTCTTGATTTCTGGAGGATAAAGCCATTTCAGCGATGGTTTCCCAACTATCGTTTTCAACACATCTATATGCCAATCTTGTACTCATTACTGACCATAAAAATGAAACTTCAAGACTTCCACTCCATCCTCGTAATGAAAAAGGGAACCATTCGAATCAACCAACTAAGCACATATCAGCTCGTCTCCTTTATTGCTTCTAAGGCAATCTGCTTTTCATACAGGCTCATCCTCCCTTACCCGTTTATGCCCCTATCATCAATATTTCTAATGAACCTTACTGCTGAGTTAACCACTGGACTCTGGCTGGGGCTAATAACACAAATAAACCATATCAATGCCAAAGCTTTTTTATCTTCTCCGACAGCAGAAACTTCACAGAAAAAGGATAAAAAAATAATTAAACAAAACTGGGCAGAGTTCCAGGTTGCTTCGACTGTCGACTATGCCACAGAGAGCTGGTTCTGGACCGTATTCTCAGGAGGTCAGAATCACCAGGTGGCGCATCACCTATTTCCAGGAATGCTGCAAACCTACTGTCCCCAAATAACACCAATCATTAAGAAAACTTGCGCCGAATTTGGACTCGACTATTATGAAATTCCGTCCTTCTGGGATGCTCTGCGCTCTCATCTTGGGTTCCTGAAGGTCATGGGTGCCGCACCAAAGTCCCAGACAAAGAGATAATAAACAAACATACATGCGTACTACGTCAACCTTACTTGCTGAACTACTGGTATATATACATGTATATGTATACACATGTAAATATATAGCACAAAATAAACCTTATGTACTTGCTGCACTATTGTATCCACTGTGAATATTTTGAGATTTATGGCACAAATGTCATGTACAGAAACCATAGCTGATAACTCCACCTCATTACTGTCTCAATTACATTTATTAAACAGTATCTGTTGAACAGCTGCTCCTATAAACCTTAGTTAGACGTCGGTTTGACAGATCAGAGATGGCCTCACATAGTGACAGGCATTTGACAAGTGAGAAGCTAGGCCGGCTGAACCAGCAACACAATGCACGCGTGGCCTATGCTGACCCATTGTACATGTAACAGCCGGCGAAGCCACAGGGTCTCCAATAGACGAAGGAAGCATCGGTATACATATAATATATGTGTATACTAATGGATGCAGATACCATAACTGATAACTGCACCTGGTGTACTCTTCGCTATTTGATGATCAATTGACAGAAACCATAGCTGATAACTGCACCTCATCACCATCTCAACTCAAGCTATGTAGAGCACATACCCCGCACACATATTGCGCAATCTATAGATTTACTTTCGGTGAATGGCTATAATTTTATGATTTTCAGAGAAATGTTATAGTGGAAATGCTGCTTAGTTGTATTGGGAGTCCCGGTGACACTTGAAAAAGCACTCTCTGCACCCAGACCTAGCTCGGACTAGTAAGACTTGAACTGCTACCTATATCTTGTTGTAATAATAGTATAGCTATCTTACATTATGATTGGTTCCATAGGGCTTCAGATTTCAATCAGCGGATCCACTCTAGCTATAGATGTCATGAGCACTATTCAGAACATTGACAATTTTTATCAGTCATACTCTTGGCCAGTTAGTTGTGCGCATGAGCAGAAAGCACAAAGAGCATACATCATGCATTGATGGGCACTGTCAATAGGCACCGCTACGGCTATGTCCAACAAAAAAGCACTATTTGTGATGCTTGTGGACCGTATCCCTCGATTTTAACCTATAAACTGTTTCATCATAGATAGACGACAGCAATTTGATAGATCAGAGATGGACTCACATAGTAACAAGTGTTTCACAGGTGAGAAGCTAGGCAAAGGTATGATATATGATAAACAAACATACATGTATACTATACTTGAATTTTACTTGCTGAACTATTGGTATAGCTAGCTACCTACATATAAATTTCTAGATTTATGGCACAAAATGTATTATTGTAGCCACGACATTTCTAGATTCAATTAAATGACAGAAACCATACATGATATTAACTGTACCTCAATGTAACCTCATCACTCTCTCAATTACATGTATATCCATTTAAACCTGTTGAACAGCTGCTTCTATACCTTAAACTATTTAGTTTGATAGATCAGAGATAGTGACAGGTGTTTCACAAGTGAGAAGCTAGGCCGGCTAATGTATGATATCAAAAATGCTCGCATGATAAACAATGAGTATCTTTTTCTCCACACACAGTTGTCCAATTCTCTCTATTTTCAATATTTGAGTCAGTGATGGGTCTTCTGATTTTCCCATGCTCGTGATACGTCATAGGTAGAGTGACATACTCAGCGATAGCTGGCTCTGAGCTTTAGGACAAAGTTTAATGAAACTTGGAGCTTATTTTTAGCATGCATGGTCATACTTTGATATGCGGATCTTGTAGATTCTTGTGTGAGTTTCTCTTTCCATCAGCCCATCCCTCGCTGCTGGCTGTACCTGCTGACACTCCTTGTCCCTTGAATACTGCCACTTATTGGACACCTATTATTGTATCATTTGCCAGGGGCAGCAGTTAATTACATCAAATCTCACCTTATTCCAGCACATGGTCAGAACTGAGTACATGCCCTAATGAGAACAAGATCAGGGTTTTCCCCATGTAGGCATGGCCCTGTACTCCATTTGGGTGGTGTCCTACAATGATATCGACTCCTAGGCCAGCCAAGTGCCTGGCAACTGGTAGAGCCATTTCATCAGGAAAGGAACTTGTTCTCCAGCCCCAGTACACCAGCACTATGATCAAACTCACTCCATGCTGTAGCAAACATTGAAAACAGAATCTGGTCATGAGATGGTACACTTCATGGCTGGGAAAGCATGCAATATCATACACACATAGTCAATCCCTTTATAATTAAAGGGGTACGTCCTCTTTTAGACTATCACCACTAGGTGGAAACACTAATTAGAATTTACCACTTTGAGTTCGTTTATGACTGAGGTGGCCAGTTTGGAGTTGTACTTGGCTGGTCCAAAGGGGAGCTGAGCTGACTCCACACACATCCCATGAACAGTACAGAAAGACACCAAGCCAATCCTCTGTCCATTCACCGTCATGATGTGATACTTCTTGGCATTTAGACCAAACCACTTCAATTCTGCTGCCTCCAGAGCACGTGTGGTCTGTCGAATACTCTCTGTATTTAATTTTGCTTCCTGGGATATCGGCTCACTTGCTAGAGATACCAGGCTCACTCCAATAATATCATAGAGAGATCCTTGTTTGGATACAATAATTTTTATAAGACAAGTGCACAACAAGCAATGGACCTGCATGATCTAAAGTTTATAGACTAGTCACCAAGCCCTTAAAAATTTAGTAATAATATACATATATGTAAATTTCTGGCACAAAATGAACCTTGTGTATTTGCTGTACTATTGTATCCATAACATTTCTAGATTTAACTAAAATTCATGTACAGAAACCATACACAATAATTGTACCTCAATGTAACCTCATCACTGTCTGAATAATAACCTTAGTTTGATAGATCAGAGATGGACTCACATAGATACAGGCGTTTCACAGGTGAGAAGCTAGGCCTGGCTTAACCAGCGACACGATGCACACGTGGCCTATGCTGATCCATGCATTGTACATGTAACAGCCAGCAAAGCCATAGGCTCTCATTTAAGCTCCCCATGCAATACTATATTATTGCCAATGATTATAATTGGGTATGCAGCAGCCGTGCGAGCTGTGCCAACAAAGTACAAGACTTAGTACAAGGAGTACAAATTCATAAGAGCACAAATGACACGAAAATACTAAACATAGGCATAACTGGGATGGGCTGAAAAATTTGCACTTTTAATTTAGGCTATGCTAGCCAACATAGCCATGGAAAAAAACCTCTCCAAAAAAACCTCATTTTTTGAGGAAAAAAACCGAAATAAAAACATCCCAGGCTAAGCAATGTTAACGATAACAGAATCACAGATTTAATAGCCATATTCCAGTCCACCTGGGTCAGCCGCACATTGGTGTCTGTTCCGGTAGAATTTCCCAGTATGTCAATCCTACACACTTCTGCATTAAACTCAAAGACATTGCACTGGTATGCATAATTATAGCTATACATACATTCAACATGTACATTCTAATGTAACAATTACCTTTGCTGGACAGCAATGAGAATAACTGTTGCGAGAGTGACTATCTCTGGCCCTGCAGCCGCTTTTAATACCTGCACACCAGCCCTGGCCAGTCTAGAGCAGCAGCTGCCCCCCCGCCAGTCCGCCGTCCTCCAGAAATACAATTACTATAGCTATCTTCTTGCCGCCTCCCGCCCGACAACGCACGAGTGTGCGCATGCGCACACACGACAATTGCATGCATGCGGTACATTGCAACAATAAGAGCTTATTTTCTGTCTAATTCGCTTCGCTTCAAACAACAGAAAATATACGTCTCCAATAGACAAAGGAAGTATCAGTGTACTTATAATATACATATCATAGAGTCGGTAGACTCTATAAGTAGGGATGACCCAGATATGCCATATATGTAATACATTACAAAATATCAAATATTTCAAAACAAATAAATTTTTAAGATTTTACTTTCATATTCATAATCTACACCAGATTGGCAACTAGGGAACAACTTGAATGTGTCCCCTACATACCTCATTCAACAAATACGTCGACATTAATAGGTGCGTAATGATCAAGTAAAGCAAGCGTAGGGATGTATAGTAGAGTAGATGCGATTATCCCTTACAAATCTTATTTGTGTACTTTTTGATCCTGCCATCCCTACTAACTTCATCCTTCAATTTTATTCAATTGTTTTTATACTTGTTATATGTACAAGTATACTAATGGACAGAAACCATAGCTGATAACTGCACCTCATCACCGTCTCAATTACGTGTATATCCATTCAAACCTGTTGAACAGCTGCTCCTATATTTACCATAGACAACGTCAGTTTGATAGATCAGAGATGAGCTCACAAAGCGACACTTGTTTTACAGGAGAGGAGCTAGGCCGGCTGAACCAGTGGCACAATGCACATGTAGGCTACGCTGGCAAGGTGTACGACGCCAGTGGGTTCCTGGCAAAGCATCCAGGTGGCTGCGACCAGTTGATGCTGGGAGCTGGGAGAGATATCACGCAGCTGTTTCAGAGCTATCACAAACCCGGGACTGCCAAACTCATTGGAGAGAAATGCAAGTATGTAGGTGAACTAGTGGACAATCAAATGCCCACCTTTTCTCCAACAGAGGGGGAATTCTTCTGCACGCTTCGCTCGAGAGTAATGGATTACTTCAAGTCAAACAACCTTGATCCAAAAGTGAACGTATTTGCCTTCCTTCGTTACACGACCTCTGCTGTGCTCTCCATCCTATTCTGGTGTTTGTGCATCATTTTAGACCAGTCGTCATGGCAACTCACTGCATTGTTGGCGGCAGCTGCATCCGGATTGTTTGGTATACTTATCCTCCTCACTCTTAATCACGAGGGTAACCACTTTGCCATCACCCACAAGCCGTGGGTCTGGAGAGCATCCACTTTCATTAGCGATTGTATCTACGGGATGTCCTCCTTCTCCGTGATACATCAACATACCTATGGCCATCACATCTTCACCAATATAGATGGGTCAGACCCTGATATTAACACGATAAATGATGGTTTCGACTTCTGGAGGCTCAAGCCATTTCAGCGATGGTTTCCCATCCATCGTTTTCAACACATCTATATGCCAATACTGTACTCAATAGCTACCATGAAATTGAAACTTCAAGACTTCCACTCAATGCTCGTAATGAAAAAGGGACCTATTCGAATGAATCAACCAGGCACATATCAGCTTATCTCCTTCACTGCTTCTAAGGTAATCTTTTTTTCATACAGGCTTGTCCTTCCTTACATATTCGTGCCCCTACTATCAATATTTCTATTGAACCTTGCTGCTGAAGTGACTGCCAGTCTCTGGATAGCGCCAATAGCACAAGTAAGCCACGTCAATACTGAAGCTTTCTTGTCTTCTCCAACGGTAGAGAATTCTGGCGACTCATTGAAAAATGATCAAACAATAATTAAACAAAATTGGGCAGAGTTCCAGGTTGCTACGGCGGTTGACTACGCCACAGAGAGCTGGTTCTGGACCGTATTCACAGGGGCTGCGAACCACCAGGTGGCACATCACCTCTTCCCTGGAGTCCTGCACATCTACTATCCCCAAATAACACCAATTGTCAAAAGAACCTGTGCCGAATTTGGACTCCACTATAATGAAGTGCCGACCTACTGGGATGCTCAGCGCTGTCATCTTGCGTTCCTGAAGGTCATGGGTGCTGCATCAAAGTCCCAGACAAAGGGATGACAAGTAAACATACATCATCCGTACCTCACTTGAACCTTACTTGCTGAACTATTGGTATACCCACAGTTATATACATGTACATGTAAACTTCCAGATTTATGGCACAAATGAACCTTACGTATTTGCTGTACTATTGTATTTCTAGATTTATGACACAAATGTCATGTACAGAACCATACACGATAATTGTACCTCAATGTAATCTCATCACTGTCTCAATTACAATGTCATGTATATCCATTTAAACCTGTTGTACGGCTGCTCCTATAACCTTAAACCATTTAGTTTGATAGATCAGAAATGGCCTCCCATACATGTACGTAGTGACAGGCGTTTCACAGGTGAGAAGCTAGGCCGGCTGAATCAGCGACACAATGCACACGTGGCCTATGCTGACCCATTGTATATGTAACAGCCGCGAAGCCACAGGGTCTCCAATTGACGAAGAAAGCATCAGTATACATAAGGCCACACAGAATAAATTATTTGTTTGAACTAACATGACCACGAAATAATAGGGTCGGTCCGGTCCGTCGGGCGGATGATAATTTAGAATCCCGTTATCTACCGAGAAACCCGCGCGCCATAGGCGCACGGGGGGCTGGGCTAAATTGCACAGTATTATATGAACGGCTAAGGTTAGGTAGGGTTTGGGTTTAGGGTAGTGCACAAGGGTAGTAGTACTACTATTGTCTATAAAGTCGTGACAAAAGAGCAACTGGCAGCGGCATTCACGGTGGTGTAGTGGCTAGGGCTCTGGTGTATGGATTCATGTACCTCAGTTCGATCCTTGCTCTATTCGTTCATTTTCTTTTTTTTTCCCCTTATACTCTGGAAATTTTCTAAGTGAGGGAGGCGCGCGCGGGTTATTCGGTACATAATGGGATTCGATAATTTAACCAATTACAAGTGTCAGTGTTTCTATGTAAACTTGTAGTATTCCAGCTGTCTAGAGATTTGTGCTGTGTGGTAGCTTAAAAATATATTTTTAAGACAGTCCTATTAAAAGTCTGAGTCGGTATAGTAACCTCAGCTATTGGATGCTTTAAATTTTACAGTCGGTCGGGTTAGTTTAAACAAACATTTAATTCTGAGGGGCCTAATGTACACATATGTACATGTATACAAGTATGTTTAATGTCACAATCATGGCTAGTATGCATGATCAGTACATGCTCACAAAACATAGAGACATAGTTCATGTGCAAACAGTATCCTGCCTGTGCAAGATTGTATTAGTACCGTGCATATAAGCAGATGGAAGCAGCGTAAACTTTGAACCTGTACCAATTATTGCACAGGCCACACCCCTCACAGCAAGCAGTTGCTCTGGCTCCAACTAAGTGTACAATGGCAACTGAATATCTGAAGCCCTATGGAATCAATCATAATGTAAGATAGCTATACTATTACTGCAACAAGGTAGAAATTCATATCTTCCTAGTCCGGGCTAGGTCTGGGTGCAGAGAGCACTTTTTTCAAGTGTCACTGGGATCCCCAGTACAATTAAGCAGCATTTCCACTATTTCTCTGAAGTTCAAAAATTATTATAGCTATGCACCGAAAGTAAATCTATAGATTGAGCAAAAGTGCGTGCAGGGTATGTGCTCTACATAGCTCTAATTGGGACAGTGATGAGGTGCAGTTATCAGCTATGGTTTCTGTCAATTGGTCATCAAATAGAGTACATTTATATAATTAATTATAAGCAGGTGCAGTTATCAGTTATGGTTTCTGTCCATTAGTATACATTATGTAAATTATGTATACAGATCCTTCCTTCATCTATTGGAGACCCTGTGGCTTCGCCAAGAGAAGACATACAATCAAGAGACAGCAGAAATTCCTATTCTGAGTTATGCAGGTGCCTACTACTTACCCTCTCCTTGATCACTACCCCAATCTGTTGAGGAAGCTTGGGGGACATGCACTACTGTGGACACACATGAAAGGGATGGTGATGCCATAATATCATAATTATTACCCCACTCAAGAATCCTGGCTGTAGATCTACTACAGGTACCTATAGGGCTTATGTTACTTAGCACTCCACTAGCATTGCTTCCATTATAATAATATTATTGGCATAGCTAGCAACAGCACACCACTGGAAAGGTTTAACAACATCCATATAATCACCTACCTTTAGGTGGAAAGAATGTTGTCATGAAGTGTAAAATAAAAAATAATATGGACAAATAAACTTACCGCATAAGCTGCCTTGACTTTGGATAGAGCTGTAGCAATTTCAGCTTGCTCCTATGAAGTGAAATGACATGAAAAGTAAACACTTATCCTCTTACAGAAATTACAACCAATATTTTATGATAATATCATAATAAAGCTCACTTGCTTTCTCTTCAGCTTTCGCTCTTTGCTTTTTGATGACCCAGATTTCTATATAAGTAAAATAGCATGGGGAAGAATCAAAAGCCTAACTAGAACTCTGTAGAGCACATACCCCGCGCGCACATTGCGCAATCTATAGATTTACTTTCGGTACATGGCTATAATTTGTGAACTTCAGAGAAATAATGGAAATGCTGCTTAGTTGTACTGCATGTACTGGGGGTTCCGGTGACACTTGAAAAAGCGCTCTCTGCACCTAAACCTAGCCCAGACTAGGAAGATATGAATTTCTATCTATATTTGTCGTAACAATAGTAGTATAATTATCTTACTTTATGATTGGTTCCATAGGGCAGTTATTATAGACATCACCAGCAGTATTTAGAACATCGACGATCTTTACCAGTCATACGCTTGGCCACTTAGATGTGCGCATGAGCACAATTATGCATTGATGGACACTGTCGATAGGCGTGGCTACGGTGGCCAACAAATAGGCACTATTTGTGACGCTCGTGGACCGTATCCCTCGATTTGACGTGCACTGAACTCAGTTTTTCGCTAAATTTGATTGATTTTTTAAGATTACGAGTCGCTTAGACGCCTATATCTCGAGATATGGCAACGACAACAACACACGACCGATTACTTTACCCCTTGCGCATGCGCGCGAGGTAAAAATTGCTGCTGCACACGAATTTAACAGAAACCATAGCTGATAACTGCACCTCATCACCATCTCAACTATAACTATGTAGAGTAGAGCACATACCCCGCACACATATTGCGCAATCTATAGATTTACTTTCGGTGAATGGCTATAATTTTGTGATCTTCAGAGAAATATAGTGGAAATGCTGCTTAGTTGTATTGGGAGTCCCGGTGACACTTGAAAAAGCACTCTCTGCACCCAGACCTAGCTCGGACTAGTAAGACTTGAACTGCTACCTACCATAGGACGGGTTTTAATTGCGTAGTTTAATAATAATTGCGTTCTAGTCAAGTCAGGCCAAATTGCGAATCCAATAATTGCGATAGACGACCCCGTACCGTACTGCAGTTTTCGTGCACGTTTATGTTTGCGAATCGCGAAACGTAGAAACACTCGCAATTCGCAATTAAAACCCGACCTACGGTATATCTTGTTGTAATAATAGTATAGCTATCTTACATAATATGATTGGTTCCATAGGGCTTCAGATTTCAATCAGCGGATCCACTATAGCTATAGATGTCATGAGCACTATTCAGAACATTGACAAATTTTACTCTTGGCCACTTAGTTGTGCGCATGAGCAGAAAGCACAAAGAGCATACATCATCATGACATGCATTGATGGGCACTGTCGATGGGCACCGCTACGGCTATGTCCAACAAAAAGGCACTATTTGTGATGCTTGTGGACCGTATCCCTCGATTTTAACCTATAAACTGTTTCATCATAGATAGACGACGGCAATTTGATAGATCAGAGATGGACTCACATAGTAACAAGTGTTTCACAGGTGAGAAGCTAGGCAAAGGTATGATAAACAAACATACATGTGTACTATTGGTATAGCTAGTAGCTACCTACATATAAATTTCTAGATTTATGGCACAAAATGTATTATTGTATCCACAACATTTCTAGATTCAATTAAATGACAGAAACCATACATGATATTAACTGTACCTCAATGTAACCTCATCACTCTCTCAATTACATGTATATCCATTTAAACCTGTTGAACAGCTGCTCCTATTTACCATAGATAGATAACGTCAGTTTGATAGATCAGAGATGAACTCACAAAGTGACACTTGTTTCACAGGCGAGGAGCTAGGCCGGCTGAACCAGCGACACAATGCACACGTGGCCTATGCTGGCAAGGTGTACGACGCCAGTGGGTTCCTGGCAAATGGCTGCGACCAGTTGATGCTGGGAGCTGGGCAAGATATCACGCAGCTGTTTCAGAGCTATCACAAACCCGGGACTGCCAAACGTAAGCAGTGTACACCACTACACAGGCCAAAGTGATGTACTTCCAACATTATCACTAGATCTATAGCCAATCACACATAATATTACTTATTCACTCATGATTCATGTCCATTAGTCTAACTGTGTTATCACAGAATAATGCATCACTCTAAGCTATAATAATGTATGATATCAAAAATGCTCGCATGATAAACAATGAGTATCTTTTTCTCCACACACAGTTGTCCAATTCTCTCTATTTTCATTGTTTGAGTCAGTGATGGGTCTTCTGATTTTCCCATGCTCGTGATACGTCATAGGTAGAGTGACATACTCAGCGATAGCTGGCTCTGAGCTTTAGGACAAAGTTTAATGAAACTTGGAGCTTATTTTTAGCATGCATGGTCATACTTTGATATGCGGATCTTGTAGATTCTTGTGTGAGTTTCTCTTTCCATCAGCCCATCCCTCGCTGCTGGCTGTACCTGCTGACACTCCTTGTCCCTTGAATACTGCCACTTATTGGATACCTACGGTATAATATTATTGTATCATTTGCCAGGGGCAGCAGTTAATTACATCAAATCTCACCTTATTCCAGCAGTACGATACGACATGGTCAGAACTGAGTACGTGCCCTAATGAGAACAAGATCAGGGTTTTCCCCATGTAGGCATGGCCCTGTACTCCATTTGGGTGGTATCCTACAATGATATCGACTCCTAGGCCAGCCAAGTGCCTGGCGACCGGCAGAGCCATTTCATCAGGAAAGGAGCTTGTTCTCCAGCCCCAGTACACCAGCACTATGATCAAACTTACTCCATGCTATAGCAAAACATTGAAAACAGAATCTGATTATGAGATGGTAGCTATACACTTTATGGCTGGGCAAGCACACAATATCATATGATCCCTTTAAAGGGGTCCTCTTTTAGACTATCACCTGTAGGTGTGGATACTAATTAGAATTTACCACTTTGAGTTCATTTATGACCGAAGTGGCCAGTTTGGAGTTGTACTTGACTGGTCCAAAGGGGAGCTGAGCTGACTCCACACACATCCCATGAACAGTACAGAAAGCCACAAAGCCAATCCTCTTTCCGTTCACCATCATGACGTGATGCTTCTTGGCATTTAGACCAAACCATTTCAATTCCGCTGCCTCCAGAGCGCGTGTGGTCTGTCGAATACTCTCTGTATTTAATTTTGCTTCCTGGGATATCGGCTCACTTGCTAGAGATACCAGGCTCACTCCAATAACATCATAGAGAGATCTGTGTGTGGATAAGTATATAATACAACAAGCAATCGAGCTGCATGAGCTAAAATAATAATGGACTAATCACAATAATTACAGACATGCTATATATAATCTGGCCTAAAAATGTCGCTCATGATATAATTTATTAGTTATATATCTTGCCTCAGAATTGTCACCGGTGTGCCTTCGCTGCTGCTCACCACACTAGCTAGACTGGTGAAGACTCCATCCGAGTCCTGAACATAGGGGGAGATTCCAGACAGCAGCTCAGCAGCGTTATTCACCAGCTCAGGTCCACCATTTCCCTGTAGCTTCAGGTGTAGCTCACCTAGGCCAGTCAGGGTAGCAAAGTAGCTGCTGGGATTATTAGAATCTGATGGTCTTTGGGTGATGTGTTTGTTGAGAAGATGCCCAGCTGCTATGGTGGCATTGCATGCCGATTGCACTGTGCTCTGTCGGCCAAAAGCTTTACGGATGCTATCTTCAAACCACAAACTGGTGTCTAAAATTTAATAATAATTGGTTTCACATTAACAAGTTTGTGCTGCATCACTATATGATTTTATGCATGGATGAACTCACTCTGAGCAACTGAATATTGTTGTTCCACCCCTTTTGCTACTGGGTGGTTGAATATCTGGGCGATTTTTCCTGTTGCTTCGTGATTTTTACATGGATTCCAGTAAATTTGTACTATTCTGATCGTCCAGAGACCAGCAGAAGTGAGCAGGAACATTAGCGTTAGCCTTTTGAGCAGCTTGTGTCGTTGATACATCGCTGTGCTTTGGACTAGCTAGACGCCCCCTTCTAATTCTCCGCGCGGGAACACGTGTATTTGCGCATGCGCAGCACGAAACAGCCTTGCACCCATGGCCCATAACCAAAAATGATCATTACCATAGATAATCTATGTCATTACAGATACCAATATTTGACTTAAGAATTTCTAGCACTTTACTAACATCTTTACTACAGTCTGCTAGCCTTACTCTCTTTTCTCTAGATCTATATCCATGATCAATACTGAGTGAACTCTTTCTTACATGTATACCCACAATATCAGCCAAAGCTCGTACCAGTTCATTGTTTGCTTCACTCTCCTGCATGCACTGGTGCTACAATTTGAACAGAAATTGGACTATCAGATATATCTGTGATACAACTGTCTGGCACCAGGTTGGTATAGAAATATCACCATCTTTTGCCCATTTGCATATGCAAGATAATAGCATGCTGTTTGCTTCGAAGAATAATCATGGTTTCTGGCTCCAGTTTTGTGATTTTGATGTCTTAGGCATTGCTCTCACCACTAATAAAGGAAGTTCTTGTCTCTGGAGGTAATCTTGAACGCATGTGATAGAGACAAATACCTTGGACCTTCAAGAGGAAGGAGGGGACGAGTTGATTGATTCTTCTGTCCCTTTTTTTTCAGTGATTCATCAAATTCCTTTTCAATCCCTGACACATTGACAACATTAGAACTATAGCATACCCCAATAGTGTGGGCATGGGAGGGGATTAAAAAAAATTTGCAGGGCTGGTAAAATTCGTGATGTCACATCAATTAGTGGTGGGTTGGTACAAGTACAATATTCACATCCTGTGCATACTAGATCTAGTAGTGTTGAGGGAGCGATCGATGGCGGAGCTGAAGAGCGGTATAACGGTGGTGCTGGGAGGCCAGTGGGGGGACGAGGGCAAGGGGAAGCTAGTCGACATACTCGCACAGGAGGCGGACGTCGTGGCAAGGTGTCAGGTACGCCAATCATACACGTGTCTCGCCAAGCTGCCATGTCAGATTTTGTAGAAACTGTAGGATATATATTCGGACCCTCCCACTTATCAGTGAGAGGTGCTAGTTTTAAATCTATCCTGTCGTTTATGCTATATTTATACGTACAGGGAGGAAACAATGCAGGGCATACTGTCAAAGTGGGATCACAGGCTTACGATTTTCATCTTCTGCCTAGGTATGTATGCTATAATAGCTGGCATGTACACAATAATAAATTTGTTTTTTTTTTTTCTGTCCACATGTACACAGTGGCATCATTCAACCAACCTGCAAGTCAGTCATAGGTGAGTGAAAAGGCTACTGGTCATGTAGTCTCATACCCTTAGGGTTCAAAGGTTGTAGATGTATTAGTGGAGGGTGTGTCATAGGTGTGAATAACATTGCTAGCTGTGATAGTGCCACTGTGGTGTGTGAAAGAGAGGGAGGGATGGAACAGCATGAATAAAGTGTAGAGTGATAACAAGACTGAGTGAACTACATTTTGACAGTTGTACATGTAACCAAGCTTTGAGTCCATCGCAACTGAGCCTTTTGCTGGCCTTTTTTGTGTCTTCCACCATTCACCACTGCTTTGATAAGATGGCCAGTCATTACATTTTGCATGTAACCCTATGCCCTATATCCAGCTCATTCACAGTTTGAAACTGTACTGTACTATTGTGCACCTGTAGGCAATGGGGTTGTCATTCACTTGCCCGGGCTTTTTGATGAGATTCGTAAGAACGAGGCCAAAGGTCTCACTGGCTGGCAGGACAGACTCCTCATCTCAAGCAGAGCACATCTAGGTTCGTGAATATGTGTTTGAGTGAATGCATTCATGTATGTATGTATGTGTATGTGTATATTATGTGTGTGAATGTGTATGTTCATGCGTAATGCTACGAATAATATTGCCAGTATTGTGAAATCCAAAACACTCGGTAGATTTCAATATTTTAATTTTCACTAATAACCTAAAAACTCACTATTATCGATGTACAGTACTGGATCTTCATCAGGAAATAGATGGTTTATTGGAACAGGAGAAAGCTAAGACAAAATCCAGCCTCGGCACAACCAAGAAGGGGATCGGTCCAACATACGAGGCGAAGTGTGGCCGGACTGGAATTAGAGTCTGTGACCTCTATGTCAGTCCAGAGAGCTTGAGGGAAAAGTGAGTAGGAGGGAGGGAGAGGAGAGAGAGAGAGAGCGAGAGAGAGAGAGAGAGAGAGAGAGAGAGAGAGAGAGAGATGTGCATGTTGTGTATGAAATGATACTTTGTACTCATATGCTTGAGTGGTACTTCTGTAATCTGATGTGTTCATCTTATTATATTATAGGTTATGTGCACTAGTTGAAGGATACCAAAAAAGGTACACATGCAGGGGATTGATAACGTACAGTTCATGCATCTATGTTCCTACTTTTGATATAATATTATAGCTGGTAGCCTCTGTACATAGTTACTATTATCATTATCTGTTGTTACTCCTTCACTCACATTGCATATGCACACAACACTCATGATCACTCACTCCTGCACACACAATTTAATAGATTTTCTACACTCCAAGTGAACATTGATGCAGAGCTGAAAACACTTTTAGAGTTCAGAGAGCAGATTAGGCCGATGGTCTGTGATACGGTCTACTTCATGAACAAAGCCATCCAAGATAAGAAGAAGATCATTGTTGAGGGAGCCAATGCCACCATGTTGGATATTGATTTTGGTACTAAACTATTGTTTTTTTTCAGTACATCTGTTTTTTTCTGAGCCCTGAGTAAGGATGATAGTTCAATATAATATGCAATGTAAACGGAGGCCTTCACATTCAGTGTTGATAGCAGCCCAACTGTACTATGTCTGTCAGTTGTATGCCTGTGGCAATGATTTCCTGCTAATTCTGACCTACTTAGTGAGCTACATGCAAAACATGGAGGATGTACCAAGTTTTACGGAAATTTTTATAGTCAACGATTTCCCCATCTAGTATTACCAAAGTGTGCATAGAGAATAGTACTTAAATATGTCAGACTGCCCCCTTCAGAAGAACCTGTAATTGATGATCCCGTATTAATCCCTCATTGGAGCTGTTGGTTGATGATTATAATGATATGCAGTGAATCCATGTTCACTGTATGCATGTTCTTTCTCTTTCAATGCTCAGGGACGTATCCTTTTGTGACGTCATCCAACTGCAGCGCTGGTGGTGTGTGCACGGGGCTGGGGATTCCCCCAAGAGAAGTCAAGACTGTCTATGGTGTTGTTAAAGCATACACCACTCGAGTCGGAGCTGGAGAGTTCCCAACTGAACTGAAAAATGTACAGTGATGTCGATCTTTCTCTCTCTTCCTGTTCTCTCTCTCTCTCACTCTCTCTCTCTCTCTCTCTGCTCTCTCTCCCTCTCCTTTTCTCTTTCTCTTCTTTATCTCCTTTCTCCTTCTCTCTCCCATCTCACTCCTCTCTCCCTCACTCATATCCCTATTCCTCTACATACATGTACAGGAGCTTGGTGATAAGATGCGTAGCCTTGGTCATGAGTATGGTGTGACGACGGGCAGGCCTCGGCGGTGTGGCTGGCTCGACACTGTCGTCGTCAAGTACACAGCCATGATCAATGGATTTACAAGGTACCTTTGTACATTCAATGTATAAAGGTGATTTACATGTTATATTATTTTTTGAGTCCCATTGTGATGCATCAATGTCAACAGTCCACTTCAATATTATTGTTGCCATCGTTTATGTGTCTATTGTTGTCATATTATTGTATGTTCTTTTCATTATGTCTGTTCAGTATCTGTTTGACGAAGCTGGACATCCTTGACACTTTTGATGAGATCAAGATTGGTGTGGCGTACAAGCTGGATGGGAAGGTCCTCGACTCAGTGCCAGGTCAGCAAAACCAACAACGCTATGATATGTAGCCACATAGATCATTCACTACACTACCTTCCCCTCTAACCTGTAACCTGTGCAATATTATAATGTCACATGCTGATTCAGCACGCAATATTGAAAATCTGGGGGTAATAGTTGTAATTACATATCTGTACACATGAAAGTTCTTAGCTTAACAAGGATGGGCACACACACTCTCATCACCCCATCTACATCCTAAAGCTAGCTGGAAGAGAAAAAATCCGGGCAGCCACCGGGAATCGAACCCAGGGCCACTGGCTTGAGCCACCAGCGCTCTACCACTGAGCTACGACCACCCTTAGGCACCCGAACTCCCCCCTTCCAGCTTTAAGGGCGAAAGTCAACCCTATACCCAAACTACGTTCACGGAGTCTGCCGGGATAATTAAATCACCAAAGCACAGAGCCCCAACAATAGTAATTACATGAAAGTTCTTAGCTTAACAAGGATGGGCACACACACTCTCATCACCCCATGTATAACTAGCTTCATCCCCAGGTACTGTAGGTTTTCAATATTGCATGCTAAAATTAACGAGCATGCAACATTGAAAAAGCTGCTATATAATAATATGGACATGTATAACTCCTTATTCTTCATAAGTCTAGGCTATGCTTTACTATTACTATGTTCAGCTGAGCAGTCAGAGCTGGGTCGTGTTGAGGTGGAGTACCTGACCATGCCAGGCTGGAAGACCTCCATTGCTCACTCCAAGTCTATCTCTGACCTTCCTCCAAATGCCAAGGCCTATGTGGAGAAGATATGGGAGCTCACAGGAATTCCAGGTGAGCTATATAAATTATGCAAAGAATGTACCCTTTTGTAATTGATAGCCTATTAATAATTATTAGGTGTGTAATAATTGATTATCTATCCCTCTCTCTCTCACTCCCTCTTCCCCATCTCTCTAACTCTCTCTTTCTCCCCCCCCCCCCCCCCCCCCCCATATACACACAGTCCAGTGGATAGGTACTGGTCCTGCTAGGGACGATATGATACTTCTTTTCTGAATATAGCGTAATAATAAAAATATGGCAAGTCGACTGTTGTACAGGAGTGCCTTATAGTATTATCCTTTGCTACTTCTCATCTTATCAATTATTCCTTTCTTGATCATTTATTCATGTACACTATATTATACTGTAGGCTATTATAATTATTATTAATTTTGTGGTTTCATTGTACTTTGGACCCATCGTTCATACTCGATGTTCAAATCAAGATGCCATGTATATACTTAGTCAGTGTGTTGATTTTGCCATGCAAGTTCAATACTATTATCACATTGAAATTCAGTACCAGCTCAATCCTGCTATATATAATATTATTATACCGGGGCCTAGAGCTCAGAAGGTTGAACGAGGATGGGTTTTTATGTTAATTTTATAAATTTACATAATATATAGATATAATAATGGGGGCCGAAAACACAGTAGTAATAATTATAAATAACTCCATATTGGGCTAGTAAGGGGGAGGAGTTTCCACCGCAGTCTCCTCATCATCTGGCTCCTTGCTAGAATTCACTAACAACGGTTCTTTCTCTTTGCTGTCCAAGGCCCTCCTCCTCCCTCCATCACACCGGATCACCCTTTTCCCCTCGGCCAACCTCTCGTCCATGTGGTTGGCAAAGAGCACCATCATCAGGGCCAAGATAAGCATCACTGCACCTCCATATTGCTATTATACAATTATAGGGGATAAAAAAAAGAAGACTGTCAGCAATAATTCATCCATATTATGGATTTCTGACTAATATTGATGATCCATACATAATATTATATTATATACATGCACCAGTGTTCTCTCAACATACTCTACGGTTAGATGATACGTACTTACGCTAAATTTAAAAGCAGCCAAGGTATATAATATTATATTATAATAAAATCAAAAACCTCTAACTATATATTATACACTCAAGTACTCTTAACTGGATGTTGATCAGTATACTGTTGTACAGTATAATATTATACTCACAGGTGGTGCCAGCTTATCACCAGTGACGAAGTAGGACGCAACCACAGCAACCAACACCTGCAAGTGATAATTTTAACGCATGCAGTTCAGCACGGTAAGATTACTAAAGAAAACAGGTTATACCTGTGCAGGCCAGAATGCTGTGACAATGGTGGCAGAGAGATGGACGTTGGACCAGGTTATGAGGAGATAGCAGAGAGCAGATGTGATGAAGATGGCATATATCAGCGCATACACAGACTGATATGTTGCATAGAATTAAAGAAAAACACATGTAGTAAGAACAAACATAGACATGAGTATTGTTTTAAGTCACAAAGCCATTGTAAACTTATGAATCATTACACGTACGCTTTGGGGGATAATGAACTCGTGTTTTTGTCCGCTAGCACCGAAGTAGATGGTAGCTAGTCCCATGAACATGGCACCAAACAGGTAGCTGTATGCAGTCACACCAACTGGGTAGTCACGCCATTTACCTACAGAAAATTAATGCATTACTTAACGTTATGTTTATATTGAGAGGGAGGGATGGAGAGAGAGAGAGAGAGAGAGAGAGAGAGAGAGAGAGAGAGAGAGAGAGAGAGAGAGAGAGAGAGAGAGAGAGAGAGAGAGAGAGAGAGAGAGAGAGAGAGAGAGAGAGAGAGAGAGAGAGAGAGAGAGAGAGAGAGAGAGAGAGAGAGAGAGAGAGAGAGAGAGAGAGAGAGAGAGAGAGAGAGAGAGAGAGAGAGAGAGGGAGTACATGTACAACGTACAGTTTCGCCTGTTGAAGATGAGCCTCTTTTGCAACAAGACATAGATAGCCTATACACACGATTACATGATAAAAGTAGACGAAATTTTTGACAGCTGCACTTTAGTTCACCACTCACCATGCAGAATGTGTTGAGCAGCAGAGACACATAGCCCATCACTTGAAGGCTGACATGATGGTGGCTGTCGGTAGAGTTGCCCGAATCAGTGCTAGAATTGGTTGCGTCGTGTTTATGAGGAGCCGTCACAGTCAGTTCGATAGCCCCACCAGCAGCTATCAGGATACCTAACAGCTTCACCCATGTATGAAGCTATATGGACAAAAAAGATAACTATAACTGTTCATTTTTCTAACACACTAAAATTTATCAAACAATCATAGTTAGATCCATATATAGCCTCGTCCCTTATTGAAAAATTTTACGAAGCTTGTCAGCTGTCCTCATTGAAAATACTATGTAGACAACCATTACCATAAGCATAGGTTTTGTGTGCAATACAAAGTTACAGTAACTATTTACTTTCAATGAAGAGTTTCTCCTGTGATAATACGTCTCTCCAGTACGTACAGTAGTATCACTACTGACTAACCATAAAGGGGGAGGGGGCCTTCTCTGTGCACGTAAGAACAGCGAGCACCGCCGTCCACACTGGAATGACAGGTTGAAAAGCGCTGGCTATGTCAGGTCCTGCCCAATAAACACCAAGAATATACAGCAGCTATGCAGATCAAGAGAGAAAAAAACAAAAAATTATGCACTGTACTATACCTACACAGTGCGTACTACAAGAATGTATGTATAGCTTTAGCAGCTGTTGGACTCGAAGGTTATAACCATGATTACAGGAAACAAAAAAATTACACTGCTCCAAGTTTATAATCTCTCTCCCTTCCCCACAAAATTATAATACTCCCCATATACCATAAGATTCATACCTGGTTTCCGAACATCCCAGTCAGACCTAGCAAGACCAAGATCTGGAGAGGGAGAGGAAGAGAGAGAGAGAGTGAAACAGAACTAGCTATGTATTTCCTAGATTTTTTAATTTCAAAGCTGACATACGATAAGCATTTTTGGTCCTGGTAAGAGGATCTTTTGCTCTCCAACAAGAGCACACATGAACAGCACCGGAGAACAACATAGATCCCTGCATTGGAAGGTTGGGTGGGGCTACTTGATTATAATTATTTACTCATTATTGGCCACTTATCTACACCACAATCTACAATTATTGTTTGCAGACCTGTAGAAGCTGAAGATGACAGGATTTGCCTTCTCCTTGGCTGCAAACTCCTTCACCACCACTGGATACAGACCAAATCCAAGCTACAGTAGTGGAGCTTTGAATATCAATGCCAAAATTTGCACAGAGATTATCACCACACCCACCTGTACGACGAGGCAGCCTACTATGACGAGCCACGTTGGCGGGACACCCCTCTCCCACCACCCGAACAGGCGCTTGTAGACCTTACGGCCTCTCATTTTCCACTCTGGCTCCTGCTGGGCATCATCTCCATCTCTCACTTGCACTCGTCCGTCCATGAGCGATATGGCAGTTTGGGGTGAGGTGATGCGATCGCGAGTCTCCACCCATATCCGGATCCCAGCTAGAGCGCGCCCCGCAACGCCAAGCGGCTTTTAATTTAACCCTTTATCCACTGTATTTAAAAATCCATGGTTCTGCTTGACACCAAAGATGTCGTCCTGGTTTTCAGAGCTAGCTGGTAAAGCAGAGGCGTTTCTGGATCGTGTGGATCAAGCAACCGCCTCCACTCTCCAGGATGCTGGAATCGTGAAGAACACACCGCGATCCAACCCTCCTCCTGCTCACGCTAGATCTTCCCTCTCCTCCTCAACAAATGACCCATCAGCTCTCACTGGCACAGCTGTAGCTCAGTCCCTGTCCTATGAACCTACGGCTGCTGCTGCTGCGCGTCGCTCTTCGACTGAGAAGAGTCAAGGAGCCACAGTGGCTCAGATTCTAGTCGGGAGTGCGTCTGAGTCTCCACTTCTTTCGAAGTCGAAAACTGGTCGTCCCCTTTCATCAACTCTGAGCAGTACGGCTAGTAGTGACCACTCCAGGAAGGACCCCTCCACTACTTCCGTAGACTCTGGCATGAAAAGAACAACATCTGTGCCCTCAATCAGTAGTAAGACTGGGCTAAAAAGCAGGGGAGTGGTGGAGGGGGGTAGTGATGATATGCTGTTTGAATTTTTGAACACACCTAGTTCCAAGATACGAACGGCTAAGACGCTTAGATCAACACCGAAGATCAAGCCAAGTTCAGCAGCTTCTTCGAATTTCGACCAACAACAGTTGTCTAGTTTACCAGGTCCACTGTTGTCTCCAGTCAAAGCACAGCCGTCAGTGACATTAGAGACAGGAAATGAAGGGGCTAGATCACAGTGGGACATTGGTGAAGTTGTGACAAAAAAAGACGCTTCTCAAGAAGAAATTTCTGGCAAAGGGAAAGGTGAAACCGATAGTGCTGCTGCTACTACTGGGGCAAAGCCAGAAGAGATGGATGGCACTACTGAAGCGAGAGTGTCTCCTTCAAGTCTGCGGAGTGAGAGCAAAGACACGGAGACACTTAAATCTGAAAAATCAGAAGAGCAGCTATCTTCCGATATTTCAGAATCACAGCCCATTCCCTCAGATGATCGCAGTGGTGGGTCAAGTCAGCCACAGAAGAACAACACTGATCAAGCGTTGTTAGTTGAGATAGACTCATTACGTCATAAAGTATCCAATCTTGAGCTCGAAAACAAGCTTCTTAAACGTGAAATTGGCTCCCTAAATGATGAAATGGGAACATTGATAACCAGACTGAACGAATCTAGCGACAGTACCTCACACTATGAAAGGGAGATCCAATCCCTGAGAGAACAGGTATCCCAATCGGATCATGTGATCCGACAATTGAGGTCACATGACGACGACCTACAAGCCCTTCTGGAGGCGAGGGACCAGCAGATTGGCGTGCTGAGAGCGCAGCTGACCGAGGGAGACAAAACGGCTGAGCAGCTGAGGATCCACGTGTCAGCAGCACAGAGAGAAAAAGAACAGTAAGTGGTTAGAAATACTGTGAAGGATTTATGCTCTACCACATTAAGGTGTTTGCATAACATAATTTGAAATTTGTGCATATCTAATATGCTACATAATTATATTAAGCTATACATAAATGTATGTATGTATGTTTAATGTCTTAGAGGATAGGACTTTGACATTAATTTTGTTGGTTTTTTTTCCTCCAGGCTACTCCAGGATGCCAATTTGAGCAGTGACGCCCAAAATCAAGCTCTAGAGTCGCTCAAGAGCAAACTGACCCAGACAGAGGCACTACTCCGTGAAGAGAGAGAGCAGAAGGAGAGTGGGAGGTGGGAGTCGGCCCAGAGGGAGAGCCAGCTGGAAGCGGAGAAGATGCAACTGTCAGAAGCTTTAGCTAGCCAGCAGAAACAGCTTGGATTTCAGCAGATGAAGATGGCCGAGTGTCAGGCGTCACTGAGGAATGCCCAGAACGAGGGTCAGGCTGTCAGGAAGGAGTATGAGGAGTACAAGCAGAGGGCAGCTGGGATTCTACAGGTCAATGGCCAAGAATGGTTTATGAGGGGATATGTTTGGGTGGGGGGAGGGGGGGGCAGCTTTAAGTAACTAAAGATTAGAGGATCAACGCTACATTATACATCTAAATTATTTCCCTAGGCTCATTCAGAGGGACCCTTATGAGCTTATGTAATGACTTTGTTTCTTGGTGATCATTGAAGTGTTTGAATGAACAGTGTGTGGGGGGTCTCCTTTATAATCCAATAAATATTGTAGTCATGCACTGCTTTCCCCTAGGCTAAGGAGAAGCTTATCTCCAGCCTTCAGAGTGGAGGAGGAGGGACAGCAGTTAGTGCTGTTAGTGAGGCCCAGCTCGAGGAGGTGAGGTTGGAGAGGGACCATGTTCAGGCTCAACTCCACTCCGCTCAGCAACAGATAGAGTCTTGCAGAACTGCCATGCAGGTACATAGATACATAAATGTATACTTGACCCTACCAGATGATTTGATTAGCTTTGGTAATGATATGATCGTGTACTGAAGTATATCATGTAGTAATATTTCTAGAAAGAAGAAGCGTATAAGATGCCAGCCCATGAGTATAGGTACTACCATATTAAGCCAGTATTTCCCTGCCCAATTATGTTTATTTTGGCTAAGCTATCAAATTAGTTTGTAAAGCCAAGTACGTATATTTTAACAGTCATCTTAATAATGAATACTTAGGAAATGGAAGATCGTTACCATGGTGAGGTGGACAGCCTCTCAGAACAGCTGCGAGTGTGTGAGAGTGTTCTAGAGGAGGAGAAGAGGCAGCACACGACCGCCAAGCAGGAGGTGGCCCGGCTGAACCAAGAGCTGGAGGTGAGCAGGGACGACTGGCACCAGGAGAAGGCTACAATGCTCGAACAGATCAAGGTTAGTGAGTCCATGCACTGAGAGAGAGAGAGAGAGAGAGAGAGAGAGAGAGACATGTATTATAATTTTATTGTACATGTGCAGGAGAAAGATGCTGAGCTGGCATCTCTGAAGGCCAAGCTTCTCTCTTCCTCCCCGGACAAGGCTGAGCTCGAGTCACGGCTGAGGGAGCTGACAGAGAGCCTCATACAGAAGCAGACCACTCTTGAGACACTCAACTCAGAGAGACACTCACTCAACCTTCAGATGCAGAGAATGCAGGTACTATAATAATATTCATAGCTGAAGATTTTCATCAGATAAAATAATTTAATTTTTCACCAATGTAGTAAATAATATAATTCAGTATGCACGATTTTGTACATATATATTCTGTGTAACCATTAGCACTGGATAAAAAATTGTGGATAAAATGATAGCTAATGAAAGGATTGGTATTGTTATGCCATATCATCTAGGTTCAGTTGAGTGATGCCCAGAGACTGCAGGCTCATAAATCAGAAACAGCTGTGGTGATGAACGGCATTGAACCATCCTCCAACGACAGTGAGTGTTGACCTGTTAAAAATAATTAATTTCTGCAAACCTGATTCATCATTATCTTTTATTGCTGCTTTAGCATCTCGCATTCGACCAATCAGCTCTGTTCTTTCGTCACTGGATGATGCACCCACAGAGAGTCGCTTACACAATGTCAAGAGAGCAGTCAACACAGTAGATAGATTCAGGTAGGGAGCATTGTCATAATAATAGGTATTATTGTTATAGTTTAGCCTTTCATTTGGTGATATATACATGACATTGTAAAATTGTTTCATTACTCAGTATTCGCCTTGGTGTGTTTCTGCGACGCTACCCCCACGCAAGGCTCTTTGCTCTCGTTTATGTTGTGAGTTACACTCTCAGAAGTGTTCAGTTGCCGTGATTTACTATTAATTTTGATGTATCCTGCACAGGTACTTCTTCACATCTGGGTGATGATAGTGTTGCTCACATACACACCTGAGGTTCATGGTCCAGAATAGTGATTTTTAACAGTATAGTATAATAGCATAAATCAACAGGTTCCCTTTCAAGCTGAGCTCGTTGTGGATTTCTGTATCATCCCATGACGATCTTTACCATTATTAATTTTATGTCGCTGCGCATGCGTGTACGTGTATAATGAGCATGGATACCGGATTTACCGGTACGGTACAATAAATTGGGTACAAGTACAAAGGACGTGAAGATTGCCTGGAAATTAATAAGATGGGCAACGGGGTCGAAAAGTGCGTGGTGTCTATCGCCGTGCTAATCCTTCTCTACCTGCCCTATCAGCGCCAGAATCCGTTCGAGGCCGACCTGGAGCGAGTCCTACACGGCTTGCTCGTCGAAGAAAGCTTTCGAAAGATCGATCACCGTCGCCACCGCGTTGCCGTCGGGTTCGGTTCGTGTCTGGACATTTTCGCGGACGGTGTTGATTTACTTGACGAGCTACAAGTGCCATATCCCGAAATAGCCGCTCACCATGACGTGATATCTTCAGAGGCTACTTTGGCAGAGTCGTTCGCCTACTATTTCAGATATGGAGCAGCTGCTGAGTAAGTGTTCAATGTGTTTGTGATAATTTCTGTCAACTGCTGTCAATTCTGACAGTTCATTCTGAAGCAAATGTCTCCCTAGTGCATGTCTATCAATTTTGGCACAGCTTTGGAAGTAAGAAATGGGGGGTATCAATTACTGTAGAGTTGTGAAATTTTAATATCAACACGAACTCTTGAACAGCACTGCAAATTTCAATCACAGATACATGTGTACTGCATGGAGACCTAAACCCCATCACAATATATAATACTACATAATTATAGTAGGAATGTCCCTTTCACCCCACTCCATGTGCGTATATTACAAGTCTATCGATAACCATCATTGTGAACACACACACACATGTTCACACCTGCAGGAGGTTTGTGAGTGATAGAGACTCCTTCGCAAGATGGTGTGAAGTCGCCAAGCAGCTGAACAATTCCAGAGTGGCCATTGGAGGCAACGCTCCCGTGATGGCTAGACGATTCGCCCTCGAGGGGTGGAGTGTGTTGCTAGGCTCCATAATGAAGCAGTCGACCGCGAGAATGATGCCTCGAGGCGTCCAGATTGTGGGGAATATCTCTGAGAGCACGCAAGAAGACACACACCTCGTCTTAGAGTACAACCTTGGAGAGGAGTGGGGACCATTTGCGTCGCCAAGAGCCAACCGCTACATTATTCACAGCGATTATTCTAACATGATGATGGAGACTCTACAACCGTTCTCTAGTCTACTCAAGTCCTTTGATCCTGCTCTTGTTGTTGTAGGTGGCTTACAGATGCTTGATAACTTTCCCTACGAGCCAGAGATTAGAACTAAAAAGCTACAGGAGTTGGGACATCTGCTCGGAAGCCTCCCACGTGCCACTAAAATTCATTTTGAGATGGCGTCAATTACTGAAGAAAGGTTGATGAGAGAGCTTATGGAATATGTGCTACCGTATGCCGACTCGTTGGGAATGAATGAACAGGAACTGGCCAATTTGTGTAGCTTCTTGGAACATGGGAATGTGACCCTTGTCTCGGACCCATACCCACGAGTGGCCAAGACCCTCGATCAAATCAGAGTCCTCTACAACTACATGCACAAAAAGGACAATCCCTCCCACCGTCCCCTAACCAGGGTACATGTCCACACTCTAGCTTACCAGGCCATCCTTGTGAGCAGGCACTCCAGTTGGCGAAACATGCACGGTGCCGTAGCCAAGGCCTCTCTCACTGCTCACCGGCACGTTTGTGCTACGAAGGAGATTAACACAAAGAGAGCTCGTCTAGTGATGGATGACTCCTTCTCTGTTAGTAGAAAGCCTGGAAGCCACCGCATGCCCCTGGTCGACTCGGCCCCCATCATGTGCTGGGGGGAAGACCACGGGAGAATTTGTGTGGCCCCCAATCTTGTGTGTACCCAGGTGATTCAAACGGCAGGTGGAGGGGATAATATATCAGCCGCTGGACTGGTGCTCCAGCTCTAAGACACTGACAATTATTATTATGATATTGTATAATAGACATAATATTCTACAGCATCTCATGGTTTTGTGGTATAATATAATATTAGATAATACATTATTATTGGGGCAACATGCACTAATCAGTGCTACGACGGTAGCTCATAGCGCATGCGCATAAGCATTGAGGTAAGGATCGTCAACGTTGGCCGCGCTATCTAAATGCAGCTCACCAAAAGATGCAGCTCGATCGCATCTAGCCTCGGTTCGCCCCCTCGATGGTTTACATCAGCAGTAGAAAGGGTTTTTACCATTCGATTGACATACACGTGCACCATGCATGGAACCAGCTGGACCAAAACTATGATTTCCTTATGTCGTGCTTACCAAAACATGAGCTTTCCTACACGTTTATCAAAGGATAGGGCAAAATTTTTGCAAATAAATGAAATATATAGATAATTTTGCCCTATCCTACATACATAAGATCCATATTTTCGTCTAGTGATATAATAATTATTTTTACGGGGAATGTATCGTTAGCTATACCCTTGGTATGTAAAACTAATCATCAGTCTAATGATATTGTAGTGTAATAATATTAATAATATTATTGTAATAGTATGGTATTATAAAGTTATATTATGATAGCAAGATAATAATTATTATTAATATTCTCACGCACAATTGCCTGTTTTATAACATATACATGCATGCATTGTGTACATGTAACAAAATTAAGTATGATAATATACCATGTTACACTGTAAGTTAGGTTTTTTTTAATCACACTGATCCAATTTGACCATAGGCAGGATTTTCTTGCATCGATACTGGTTTCTTTTTCATGGCAACTATTTCATATGCATCACAGTGATGCATCTTTATTGCTTCATTATTAGGATGGCCTGCAATTGATCAGATACTATAACTAGCCCCGTTTACACATAGCACTTAACTCGGGTCAGGATCTGCGTTAAACTAACTCGCTTATGCGCTAATCCACTTGTAAACCAAACTAGTTAACCTGTCCGGTTGTTACCCACACCCTGATATGGATTAGAAGTGGGTTAGGTGCATAGCAGTGGGCTACGAATATCTTAACTCGGGTCAAATGCGTGTGTGTAAATGCGGTTTAATCTGGTTCGGTTTGGTACGGGCAAAAGGGGCTACTATCATCTTCTGGTAGGATAAGATAATAAATTTTTGCAGCAGTTAAAATCATACACATACGTACATAAAGTATTAATAATATTATTGTTAAAGTGGGTTAAAATTCAGTACGTGGAGGGATAAAAAAATTATGTTCAACATGTAAGTTTCAATGACTACCTTCCTCATCAAGTGAAAGCTTCAACTCCTGCTCATCTTCACCCTTCTTGAATGTAACTTGGGTGTAATCATTCTATTATTATTAAGTAGTACTAGCATTAATTGCACTGAACAAGTACTAAAACATAGAGAGCTAGTGGCTGATCTAGCTATTCCACACTATAACCATGTTACAGTAGCGGCAAGAAAAAAATGGACAGACCTTCAACTTACATTGTCAGCTGCGACATAGGGACGTCGACCTTTGCTCTTGATTACCACAGCCTACATAATTATTATTATATGTTGATTATCATTAAAAATGGCTGGTATCTTAACAAAATCTAGTCTCATGCCCAGCGCCCTTTCTGCACGCGTGAAAGGGGGCTAGGCACGATTGCGAGACTAAACAAATTCATCTTTTCTCAAACATTTAATGAAGATGAATACAAAAGTATGTAGTTAGGGAAGAGTGCATTAGCACTGCTAGTGTAGCTACTCTTGGTACAGGTGTATTATATACATACACGTACATGCCCTGCGCTTTGCTTATTAGTACTATAAAGAATATTATATGCTGTACTCGATTATAATATACATAATATGTGCTACCACAATATCATACAGTTTTATCTTACCATGATCACAACAGACAGAGCAGCAACAACGACCAGAGCTCCAACCACGATGATGACAATGCCCCATGTAGGGAAGCCAGCTGGAGAGTCGGAATCATCTGACCCATCGTCCACCTGGAAGTCTCCCGAAGGCTCTAGCACAGCTCGGTTGTAGCGAATCACAAGTGCATTGCTCTGGTACTGTGTGTGTGTGTATATGTGTGTGTGGTACATAATATTGAGAACTTATCTGGCAAACTAGACTCTCCTCTCTTTCTTTGATCTGCCATGTGCTAGACTGGATAGGGGAATCCCCCAGAGTATGAGCTCACCATATCATCGATTAGTCCGATCTCTTTTATGCTAGGTTCATATTCTGGGTCCCAACTAGCCTCGTCCGCAGACTTCTTCCTTCAGAAGGCCTGGGGACGAGGCTAGGTCCCAACAAGCTTTCATGCACGCTAAACATTAAATTTTTGAAATCGCATTTTCATCATACTTACCTCATCAGTTGGCCGAATTCTTTTGATTGGGACTCAGGATATAATTATACCAATACCGTAGTGGGCACTTAAAATTAATATAACTCGCAATTTTGGCCCGCATGGGCACTTACCCGGGATCAAAATTCCATACGTTTGTATAGATTCTGAAGCTGCTAGCTACATTGTATTAACCCCTTGAAGTGTGGCCTAACCAGCTAATTACCCCGCGCGCATGCGCAAGGAGTAAAGTGATCGGTTGTGTCTGTTGTTAGCACAAAAATCGCCGGATCTGGAGATCTAGGCATCTGAGCGACTCGTAAGTACAGTGTATCCGTCGATATCGTCGAAAAACTGGCTTCATTATGCTTCGAATCGTTTGGTAAGGTCCACAAGCATCGCAAATACTGCATTTTGGCATTTTGTTGGCCACGCCTATGGACACTACCCACCATGTGCTTTCTGCTCATGCGCACAACCTGGCACAATATGTAGGTAAAGGTCATCGACGCTGTGAAGGGGCTGGCACCCAGACTAGTGCTCTATAGAGCTCTAGTTGTTGTCGTCGTTGTCGTCGTGAGCACAAAAATCGCCATATCCCGAGATATAGACGTCTAAGCGACTCGTATTAAAGCATAACGAATCGATCGAATTCGACGAAAAACTGGCTTCAGTGTACGTCAAATCGATGGACACGGTCCATGGGCGTCACAAATAGTGCCTTTTTGTTAGCTAACGTAGCCACGCCTATCGACAGTGCCTACTCAATGCATAATGCATGCCTATTGTGTTGTCTGCTCATGCGCACAACTAAGTAGCCAAGAATAATATGTCTGGTAAAGATCGTCGAAAATTATATGTTCTTGAAATCTATACTCCATCCGAATCTGCAGCCCTGTGGAACCAAAATATAACGTAAGACAGCTATACTATTACAACAGACTATATATTGAACAACGTCAACGTATCAGTTCATATCTCCTAGTAGTCTAGATATAGTACAGAGAGAGTGCTTTTGTCACCAGGACCTCCGGTAGCTACGTATGACATTGTACAATTAAGCAGCATTTCCACTAATTTTCTGAAGTTCGCAAAATTATAGCCATGCACACAAAGTAATTCTATAGATTGCGCAATGTGCGTGCGGGGTATGTGCTCTACAGAGCTCTAGTTACAACTTGTATAATATTGTACTGAAATGATCGTGGCTACAAACGTGACCTTGCGAATCCTTTCATTCACTGTCAAATGTTTTGTAGCACATGACTGATAGACATGTATAGAGAGCTAGAGTGGGGAGTTCCCCTGGGAAATCCCCGCTTATATTGTGCCCAACTATTCAAAAAGGAGCTATAGTCTCTATCATGGCGTGTGCTTGTGGAAATCTGCCCTGCTTTGATTGCTACAGTAAGTAATTACACACCTATCTATACCTTGTACAAAACCAAGTCTACTATATACACATTATGTAGTGCTGGCTATAATTAAATTGTTAATTATTATGCAGGTGACACTCTCATACCAATTCTTTTTGCACTCGCAAAGTTTCTGGGATACGAGATACATAAGATAGTACAAAGTGCCTTGAAAGAAATATGGAAAGCTTTCCATGAATGGCTAAAAGAGAAATATGGAGGATGGAATGAAATTCTGAAGACAGCTTTTGATAAGGGAGAGCAAGCGGCAATATCTGCTCTTAAAGCAGTCAAGGATGAGATTGTTAAAATATGTAAGGAGAATCACACGCTACTGGAACAATTGGCTAAGGTTTCAACCAAGATCTGCATTAGTTCTGTTGCTACAAAACAAGGTTTAAAGACAGCAGTTGACATAAGTGTTCAGCAGGGGACGAAACAAGCCACCACACCAGCAATAAAACTAGCGGCAGCAAAGGCTATAGAATCTGGGACCACACAAGCCGCAACAAAATTGGTTGCCACAGAGACTGCCAAATCCGGAACCAAAGAAGCAGTAAAATTAGCAACAGCACAGGCTACCAAATCTGTCACTGCAGAAGTTGTCAAAGCTACCGCCATTAAAGCACCTACACAAACAGTCATACAAGCTACCAAGCTGACACCAGCAATGCCAGTGGCAAGCGCAGTGAGTGCTGGCACGGGCAGTGTGCTTAGTAGCATGGCCACTCCAATGAGCATTGTAACTGGTGCAGCACAAGTTGGGCTTGAAGCAGCTGGATACACAAATGTTGGAAAGACTGTTGGTGCTGCAGGCAGCATGACAGCAGGAGGGATAGTTGGATTAGCAGCTGGACCACCTGGAGTTGTTCTTGGAGCTGCCACAGGATTGGGTGTATGGATAGCGGGAGAGATTGTGGGTGGATTGGTGGACAGAGCCATTGGAGCTAGATCTACAGGTACTACTAGCGACCCTGAGAGGAGCCAGTCTAGAGAAGGGAAAAACTCAGAAAGCACAAGCAGAGAAGATCAAAATCCAAGACAATGTAAAGAGGGAGAGAATGTAGATGAACGGGTGGACAGAGCCTTTCGAGCTAGATGTACTATTAGCGACCTTGAGAGGATCCAGTCTAGAGAAGGGAAAAGTTCAGAAAGCACAAGCAGAGAAGATCAAAATCAAAGACAACATAAAGGTATGATCATGCATTAGGTACTTGATGACTTCATTATAAGGTAAGATTACATGAGACCTCCTTACTCATCGAGAGTAATGTACTAGATTATTACTATCACAATAATATCGAAATACACAATAATAGATAGAACCTAGATACACAAAGAGTAACACTGGACTGCCTAACTGGTCCTGGCAGCCATACACACGTGACTCCTCAGGAATGTCATTAGTGTCCTTACATTTATCATACAGGGTTCATGCATCATACCATTGTGGCTTAAATTATCAGCAATCAGATTGTAATACCAATGCTATAAGTAAATCTCACACTGTACATGTAGGTAAACCAAGTCTGAATGATGTTTTCAGGAAGCTACTGCCCCTTGCTGTACACTGGCATAACATTGGAATTCTCCTAGGAATCGAAGCTTACGTCCTTCAACGAATACAGCATGACAATAGCCACGGTTGCAGTGATTGTTTACGAGAAATGCTAAATGAATGGCTCAAGGCTGACCGTACGTGCACATGGATAAACTTAGCCGAAGCTATAGAGCCATTTCATCAAGCGAAAGCTGATGAAATAAGAAGGGAATATATTGAAGAATGACAATTACCCAGTTCAGTGGGATAATTAATGAGGTAAATCATATACTCAGATTTCATGTATAGGTATAACATACATGTATATACACATTACCTCCTTTCCTAACACACGTTAAAATTATCATTGTACAAATTCATGCAATATCCCTCCATGATTTAACTGGTTATGACTTACATCTTGCTGCATCTGTCCGACAAGGATTGTGACATCAGCACCAACTGATGTGTTCTCGGACTCGGTGATAGTTACTCCAATACTGATACCACCATCTTGCGTTAACTATACAAAATTAATGTGTAATCACGCAATGTTATCTAGTGCATAACAGTCAGTACTAGCAAACCAGCTGCATGCATGCATATAATTGTACTTATCACATTTACCTCGATTTCACTGAGCTGGTCTTGAGTGAGCCCAAGTCTATCCTTGTAGCGGTTCAGGAGGGTCTTCATCACCTCTCTACAGCAAACAATCATATAAATTACACGATATGATATGACACAGTAAGATAATGTCATGACATTGATTGCTATACTATTACAGTGATGGTACAGACCGTTTGAGGTTTTCCTTGTGGTCATCTGTTGGAGTGAGTTGGTTCAAATTACCGTCAAATCCCATCACCACACGAGTCCTGCAGGGGCACAAGATCACATAATGTAACAAGGTGATTATCATGACAGTAAAGTGAACTTTAGTTAATAGTCTTACGGTGATTTTTGGGTGACTGCTCCAGTTGTAGCACACTTCTTCCTAGTGCAGTTCAGCTGTCCAGACAGACACATGCTACAGTATGCAATGAGTGAAATCTCAAGTCAACATCAAATTTTTTTCTGAAAATGACTTCGATCTTGCTTAGATTAAGCTAGTGCTATCTATGCCAGTCATAGGGCGTAGGGGTGCCTACCATGTAAAGCAGTCCTCATCCAGTGTCTGTCCATGGGGGATTTCCTTGTCCAGCACCATGCAGCTCACTAGAGAGACGAGAGGATGGATAGTCACAAAATGCAAGTAGATTTTTTTTTTTCGTTTTTACACTCTTACCTGGTGCACAAGCCTCTCGGGTACATGCAGCCATTCCACTGCTTGAGCAGAAGCTAAAGAGATGTTAACATACACACTCACTAATACAATGTAGGTTCAAGCACCGTATTCAGGTATACCCTTTGTTGCATGTCTTACCATGTGTTGCATCCATCTTCAGCTGTGAATCTCTCTCCGTATTGGTAGGTAACACCATTCACAGAGCAGCCTATGATAATTACAAGATAGATATAATAATATATCCATGCATGATAGTGTACAAGTATATTATGTTAGTTTAATAGCTCCACAATAATTCTTCAAGGCACTCTGGCTCAAGACCTCCCCTGATCCATTCTCAGCTTTTTCAATATCAGGCACTTTTTACATTGAAATTTTGAGAATGGGTATGGGGACAAGGCTACATGTGTTACCTTACCTGGGCACTCTGGTTCTCCCCTTACTCCCTCAGTGACTGGTCTACCACTAGCGCTCTCCACGCACCAGCAGTAGCCAGTGGAGCCCCAGCACTGGACGGACGAGAATGACCCATCATCTTCACACTGGGGGATGAAGGCGCCAATCCCCCCAGATTGCCCCCGGAGGGCGGGGCATAGGGGGGCCACCGTCATTCCGGCCATGCAGGAGCGACCACACCCATTGGAACAACAGAGGAGGTTGTTGTCACACGGACTGTCACTGCTACACTCCTCAACACAAGAACCTGTTGGAAGAGTAGATGAATTATCGTAAGTTTATTTTTTTGTTAAACTATGATGATTGACATTGTCAATACTGGGGTATGTACCCCCAGTAACAAGCATGAAACTCCTATCTTTGTTACTTGAAAACGTACACAAAACTCTCGGGAAGCATTTTGTGCAATGAAGTACATGTACCACCCACACGTATGATTACAGCTGAAATCAATACTGGTAGTAGATTTCAGACTATGCCAATCTATCTGTGTACACATACATGTGTACGTGTACGTACCAATGAGACTTCTGGAGTTGGGACATCTTGAGGGTAGCTGCCGAGGGTAGAAGGTGTTCTGGAAGGTGGCTGAAGTGCAGTTGGCTTCGTCGCTGGCATCGCGGCAGTCCAGATAGTTATCACAGACATAGTCAGAGGGTATACACACTCCATCACCGCAAGAGTGGCCAGTGCACGTTCCATTCCCTGGAAACAGAGAATATTATTATTATAATTTCATCACAAAAGCTCATAGTATATAGGAGGCCTTCGCTATGTTAGTTGCTTGGTGCTGGAAGATGTTTGCATAACTAATGGAAATGGAATCATAAGTTAGAATTACAGTGCTGGCATTTTCAACCGCTTCTCAATAGCCAAATTTGCAACATATTATTATTCCTCGCCCATATCAACTTGCTTCACCAAGTTCCACAGTTTAGCAGGCATAACTTTATCATGCATATCATGTGACTCACTGGACTTTACCATGCATATCATGTGACTTACTGGGGCACTGTCTCTCTGTCTCGTCCCTTCCATCGTCGCAGTCCCTTAGGCCATCGCACACCCACTCCCTCGAGATGCACCTCGTATCAGAGCAACGGAATTCATCATCATCACATTCAACTGCAGCTGTGGTAGGAAACGAAAAAATTAATGCTGAATCATCAAATTTTAGTAGAGATTGATGAGCTAGTGTGAATGTGTGTATGTATGAAGGTGGACCACTGGGTGGGTGTGGCTTACTCGGAGGTCGGCAGCGAGAACAGCATGCTCCAGGGTCAGTGATCCAGCGGTCTTCTGTGCAGTTTGGACGAGCACAACGTACCGTCTACATCAAGACAATATATAACATTGTATAACATACAAAAATATTCAGGATCTGTTTTGATGAATAATAGGATAACTTACAGCACATGGATCAGGCACATCTGTAAAACACAAAATATTTAAGTAAGTTATTGAGACTAAATTAAATTAACCTGAATATATATGGGGAGGGCCTAATGGAGATATATCCCCACTCCTGCATGCATTACAACAGTTAATTGGTCAAGTAAAGATCGAAGGGACAGAGATGACATCTGAACTATTGCATGGTACTCACTTCCAGGGTTGCACTGCTGACATTGCATGAGGTTGGGGAAGAAAGGTAGATCGGTGCATCCATAGGGGAACCTCTCACACCGACCAGAGGTGGCATTGAACTTGTAGTTACCAGTGTCCACACTGGTGTTGAAGGTGTCCACACAGATGGGAGCAGATCGGAGACACCGGTCTGTAGAAATGGAATGATTTGTAAAAAATAAATAAAAATACACGTACACTGTGTGCTTCTCTCCCTCCCTTCCTCCCTCCCCCTTCCCCCTCTCTCTCCCCTTCCCTCCCTGCCTCTCTTACTATTTGGATCACATCTCCTCAAACAGTCAGCAATGGTGTGGAACTTGTTGTCATTTCCTTGGCAGCCTCCATAGATGAACGGCAGACACGCCCCCCGACTCCTGTCATAGTAGAAGGCTGGTATGGCGGCACGGCAGGGACCAATCTCCGGAGGAAGAGAGCATGTGTCAATGCATGCACGAAGGGTACAAAACACGTTTCCAGTGCTTGAGCATTGGCTGTGTAGAGGGAGTGGGGAGAGTGAGAGAGAAAGAGAGAGGGAGAGAATTATGACCGTCAACTGTTACATGTGCTTGTACTACAACTTACCATGTGTTGCAGCCATCACTCGATGGGAAACTTTCCCCAGTGTGGTATATCCTATTATTGTAGCTACAAGCTGCAAAACAAAAAGTAAATAATAATTATAATAGGTACATGATAAATATGTTACTATAATGTTGATACCAAAATAAGTCAACTCCCCATTTATATTAAGAAGTGTGGGGGACGTTTTCAGGAGGATTCATGTACAACTGTAACATTTTCCAATCTACTTCATGCTGACTCACTAGTGCAATTAGGTTGCATGCCCCTGGGGTAAAAGCCTGAGACGGGCTGTCCGTTGCGAACATTGACGCACCAGCAGTACCCGGTGGAGGGGTGACACTGGTACGGTTGGAACGTCCCATTGGTGCTGTCACACTGCGGGGTGTAGTGGCCGGAGAGAGTGTGGTTTATGATACGGAACTGGTTGGCAACGGCAGTGCAGGGTTGAGATGGGATAACACTCCTTGTACACCTGTGCATGCAGCGGTGAAATTTTTTAATGTTATTGATGAACTACTGCAATAATTTGATCATTCATGGTGTGCATACATTAATAACGCTCAATCTGTAATTTATTTATCCATTGTAAATTGACCATCTATATTTATACAGAGTTTAATGTCGACAAAGCTACATGTAGGTGATGATCATTTTACTTGTATATTTTGATTTTTTGAGTGAATTAACTACACTAACTAGTGCTTTTGAAGGTACATTGCAGATAACTCACAGCCTAATTAAATTAAGTCAAGTATTGCTAACCTTCGTCCACAGCCACTCTGACAGCAGAGCTCTCCGTCAGTGTCACACTGCTCATTGGTCAGACAGCTGGCGTTGGTCAGCACGCACGTCCCCGTGGTCAGATCGCTATCGTCGGAGGTGGGGCACTGGCGAGGGATGTCGTAGTAAGGGATTCGATCCGGATCGACACAGGATCGACCACACCCATTGGAACAGCACATTTGGTCTCCTGAACAGTCGTTGTCGCTCGAGCATGCCTGGACGCAAAGTCCGGAGGTGCCTTCAGAAACTCTTGGGCAAACACTGGCTAGAGTTGGCGATGGAAGGGTTGCAGCTACATTGTGCATGTGTGTGGAGTATTGAGTTATGTTCGTATATTATGTAATTAATGAATTCGCAAACATAAATATTATGTGCTATACTGGTCAATCTTTGCCATTATTGGATTTATAATTTGGACAATTAAGTTTGTCTAAAATGCAATCATTAATAGCACAAATTAATCGCATTATCATAACAGAGCATCTAACATCATACTGTAAACACATCCATGGAGTAACTTGCACTGGTATAACCTTTCAAATTTGGTAATGACCTGTACCAAACATCCTTTTAATGGGATCATCGGAACAGTACACGTACTTGCACTCGTGATCACATATACATATATGTCATAATAGTGCTGTACTTTCAGCTTACTAGGGTTACATCTCTGATAACACTCGGCTTCGGTGGTGAATCTGTTCTGGTTCCCCCCACAGCCTCCGTAGATGAACCTCTCGCATCGCATCGAGGTACGGTTGTAGAAGTAGCTAGGGAAATAGGCAAGACACACGCCACTCTCCGGTGGCAGGCTGCAAATATTCACGCAAGCTCTCTCAGTGCACGCTATTTGACCAGAGCTGGTACACGTACTGCAGGGAGGGAGCGATATAGAAAACGTATCAATGATGATAATGATTTTTACACCATCTTAATTTGCAGTAGGGTAGGACTGTAGGAGTTACTAATACTGTAATCAACATTCAAAAGCACATGCCAATTGCTATACATGTAAGATACCATCACACATACATGTATGGGTAGAGCATGCATGCAGGAGCTCATACCGCATAAGATCACATCACATACTGAAACACAGCAATGAGTATTATTTGGCCGATTAACTTACTGAAATACAACAATGAGTACATGTATTATTTGGTCGATTAACTTACCAGTTGTTGCAGCCATCAGCGGATGGGAAGGTTTGGCCTATGGAATAATGGCGGCCTGCTGAGTCAACACAAGTCAGTGGGCATGGCCTCAGTGTGCACGTAGATAGTCCACTTGATCCACATGTGCTGGGAGAAAGGGAGAGGAGGTAAGTAAAGTGAGAGAGAGATATTAAAAATGGTCTGCTAGATATCATCTCTCCTATTTACCAGGTATTGCATCCATCATCGGCTGTGTAGGTCTCTCCCGGTCGATAGCGTCGTCCATCGGGACCAGTACAAGTCACGTTGGTAGTAGCTGGTGTGGAAGTGTAAATAGTAGACCAGATGAAATGCTCACCCCCCTCCTTCTCTCTCTCTCTCTCTCCTTCCCTGCCTCCCTCCTCACAGACACTCACTCACTAACCTGCACATCGATCTGTGACATTATTTCCAGTAGCGTCATAATAGAAAGCGTTGCATCCTCCACAATAGTTAGCCACACACCTTGCTGTGGGTACCCCAGGGCAGCTGCTTACGGTGCAGGGATCTGCAAAGCACCTCACTATGGGAACTCCAGGAGGACAAGTACCAGGCTGTGTAGCTATATGCATGGAGAAAGAAGGAAATGGAATTAACAGCTATCCTATCCCAGCATTTCTTAAAGTGTAATCTGGGAGGAGCTAAAGCCACATCAAAGCTTTTAAGCCCCACCTTTTGAAGATCAAAGGGAATTGCTCACTAAAGGTCCTTAAACTGGGGAGAATATCTTGATCTAAGTGGCTTGAGGACTTCAGCTAAAATATCTATACCTTATACATGTACATCACTAAAATTAATTGTACATGCGATGGTGTCTGTTCTGGAGAAGCTTCTATGATTATAATTATTTCCCTATAATATTACCTTGAACCCTCACACAGGTCCTGTTACACTCGGATTCAGTGTCGAAGACATTGTATCCCTCCCTCTCCTGTCCGCAGGAGGAGTAGCTGATGGCCTCACAGCGACTGGTGTTCGCATTGAAGGCCCATTTTCTCTGAACAACAAGGCAGAGAATATCAGAGTCTGTTGGGTAGGTTGGCTGAATACACTGACCTGCATAGATAGAATACATTGTAACCCATCATTATACATAAATATTGTATTTTTTAACGTGCATACTCTTTCAATCAGAATGAACCGTATACGTGGACATTTTTGCTGGACAAAAATTTCGCCAATTGCAAGCCTAGCTACATGTATCTTTGTTTTGCAGAAACATTAATTTTGGTGGAATAAATTTTCGCCAATAAATAATAGTTAGGCACTGTTTAGGAGGTTTCTACGTGATTTAGAAGACTGAAGGGCTCATGTAGAATCCCGAGCAAAGCGAGGGTTCTACTGAGCCCTGAGGTCTTCTAAATCACGTAGAAACCGACTAAACAGTGTCTAACAACTTTAGATCCTAGCAACAATGCCCATAGGCTTGACATATAAACTGCTGCCTAGCAACAATCCTAACCATAGGCAACAATTTTTTACAGGTTTATATGAAAAATTTACAGGTTTATATGAGCTTTTTACAGGTTTATATGAGAAGTAGATACCTGCTCCTGACCAATCAGATAACAGTATTTGTTACAACTAGGATCTAAAGTAATGGTCACCATATCCTCTGATGAAATTTCCACATATACAATGGCATATAGAATAGAATATATAGCACTAGCTATGCCATGCATACACATTTTCCTCAACTTACTGGATGGATTACATCGTCGGTAGCAGTCACCGGCAGTTTCAAAGTTGTTCTGGTTGCCTTGACAACCGCCGTAGACGAATCTCTCACAGATCCTGGTGCTGGTGTTGTAGTGATAGCGGTAGAAGAGAGCGTCACAAGGACCAACCTGTGCCGGGAGGCTGCAAATGTCCGGGCAGGCTCTTCGGGTGCAGGCTATGGCACCAGAGCTGGTACAAGTACTGCAGGGAGAGGAAATATTATATTTAGTTATTTTTTAAATAAATGATATAGAAAAAGGATCGAAGTCTTCTAAAATACTCAAATCAACACAACCACGTAATGAGTCATCAGAGTATCACTAGTCATACTATAGTTACTACTACTCTTCTGATGATATCATTGTAGAAGGTTAACTCACCAATTATTGCAACCATCAGCAGCTGGGAAGGACTGTCCTATTGAGTAACGGTTGCCATTTTCGTCAACACAAAATTGTGGGCAGGCCATCAGAGTGCAAAGTGATACTCCAGTTGAAGTACATGTGCTGAGAGAGAGAGAGAGAGAGAGAGAGAGAGAGAGAGAGAGAGAGAGAGAGAGAGAGAGAGAGAGAGAGAGAGAGAGAGAGAGAGAGAGAGAGAGAGAGAGAGAGAGAGAGAGAGAGAGAGAGAGAGAGAGAGAGAGAGAGAGAGAGAGAGAGAGAGAGAGAGAGAGCACATAAAAATCGCTGTTTCAATACTGCCGCACCCTCTTACCATGTATTGCATCCATCAGCAGCTGTGTAGGTCTCTCCCGGTCGATAGGTGCGCCCATTGGGACCAGCACATGTGACAGTTACATTAGTGTAAACAGGATCGACACATACACGGCCACACCCATTGGAGCAGCACAGCTGGGATCCAGGACATGAGCTATTGTCAGCGCAGGCAAAAATACAGGACCCGATGGAACCAGATTCCGGAATGGGACAGCTGGCCTGGGCTGGAGTGTGCACATAAGTGAGTGTGTGTTGTGTGAGTCAAATAACAAACTTAGGTATATATGGCAGGTTTTTCATATTGAAAGCAGTTTATGCATATTATTATAATACAGGTTCATATCACTGGTTGATAAACAAAATCTTTTGCAAAACATTTTTAGTTTACACAATTCATAACTCTATTTCCTAGTCTATACATGGACAGTGTCATGTACGCATACACGACACTTTATTACATGTTTTACAACAGTATCACTGCATGTCATACACTATTGCTTACTATTGCATGGTGGGGCAGCGAGGGCCCTGTACTGTAAGTATAATGTACAACGCATAAAATCTCAACATAATATATATACAAATTATCTTCAGCATCGAGCTGTCGAAGGAGATACACATATTATAATGTATATAACACTATTATGCATATTATGATATTATTTTGGACCCGCACCATTGGCTTGGGACAGCGGATCAAGTTTTACTTGTTTGCACTTCTGGGACTATATATACATGATCAAGGCTTATTGAGGCCTTTCATGTTATTGAGTATCTCCTCCATCGTAGAACCAGCTAGCTGGAATAGGCTGAATAATAATATTATTATGTACATAGGATGGCCCAGGGATCTTGAGAGTGAGAGACGACAGTTGATATTGCAATAGCACGTGGGTCGGTCCGGTCATGTGAAGGGAAGGAATTCATGAAAACATGAATATTACATTTTTACTCCTTTTTAGGCGTTGGACAAAAGGTTAATTAACTGTGAATTCGCTCTGATGCACCTGTTTGTGCAATGCCAGCATGATTAAGTAAAATAAGTTATTATAGACACCATATCTGACATGCTTAGCATAGCAGAAGAAACAACTGTCACGGTCGCATACTAGAGATGTACTAAAGACGTTCACTATCAGCTCATAAATTTGCTACAGCACTGAAATCAATACTAATGACTTTGGTATGCGTTCAAAAGTTTTAAACATCACAGGCACTGGTACTCAGATAGTTGCAAAAAGCATAATAATACAAACAGCAGTATAATAATATAGTCTTACTACAAGCTATAAAAATTCTAAGTAGAGCACTATAGAGAACATAATTTTTGTTCACGCAGAATTCTGTGTCTATAATTTGAACTTTCACCGTACCATAATCCATGCTTCTCAGATACTATATTACAGAAGCTACTAATGAACTTGAAAGTCACATGAGAATAATTTAATCTCTCCATAATTAACAAACAATTTTATCAAATTAATACCACTACTGATTGACTCACCTGTGCAATTTCTGGTGACTTCAGTGCTTCCAACATACCATCTCGCATTGCAGCCACCGCAGTAGTCTGCCGTGCAGGTTGCCGTGGAAATAGCGGGACAGGAGGCTGTCGTGCAGGGATCCACTAGGCAGTTGTAGATGGGAACCCCAGGAGGACACTGCTGTGTAGCTGGCAGGAGAGCTAATATAGCTGCATCACGGTACAAAAAAACATAGTAAATCCATTTTGTATAGAAATAAACGAAGCGGATCGATTGAACTCTTTGTTGACAACATAACTGTTCAGTAGCTAAACTTGCTGATATTTCAACTAGATGCTCTATATTATAGTCATCCTAGAATCTTCATTATTTTGTCATACGTACAGTTCAGAGATCTAATATATGCAACTGAAACTTCATTGTAGATTGTATGCAGCACAGCATCAAGTATAGCAGGTCATCAGTATTTGTTATGAAACCTTTATTTTAATATGGCCTAAACTTGTTAAAGAATAAACAACGCAGGTTATGCAACCGCCTGAGGGTTCCTAGCTCAGTTTGTGTGTGTACAGTATCCCGGCACAGTATAGTGTACAATGAAATTTATGCCTGTGTACAGCTATGTATGCTATGATTAATTTTATTAACGGAGATTGTACTGATCTCACAACTTACCAAAAATGGTCAGCAAGACAACCTGCATGTGTAAAAGGGAAACATGGTTCATGATATTTTTCATGCGAGTCTAGAATCAAGATTGCTAAAAAAAAATACGACTACAATGTCTATCCTAGCCTATAAAAATGTACATTTGCTAAAATATAGAATGTCGAGGTCATTTTCGCGCTAAAGATGCTGTTTTATTACGCTTACCTTCATCTTGTCTTCTTGTTGACTCAGAACATCGAAATGGTGCATGTGGGTGGAGCTCGTCGTCACGTACATGTACACTCCCCCTATCAGTCTCGTTCCGGTTCCAGGAATCCCAGCCCCTAATCCAAGATACAAGGCGGCGCGCGCCAGGTCATGCGGCCGTACAAGTGGCGGGATGTTTGACAACAAGAGAACCACACACTCGTACTCATGACTACTACTCACACAGTGGAGCATGCATGCAGTCCTCGTGTAGAGCTAGTAGCCAAGTAGCCATTTCTGTTTCAAATGGAAGAGTTTGAGTGTGGCTCTTTATCTGGGGAGGAGGAGGGAGGCAAGCAGCCAGAGCTGGACAAGGAACGAAAGAAAGAAAGGTAAACATACTGTGTTTGTTGTTTGTTTATTTTCTAAATACAGCTCACCTATTTATTAAATAAGTCGCACACCTGGCGTTGGTTGCAGGTATGCCTCGCCTGAGCTGTGCACCGTGTGGACGGGTCCCGCCAGCAACCGCCAACCCGTTCTGCTGTTCAGTGCTGCCACTGTCCCTGACCTGCCAGGGCCTCTCACACACCCCCTCCAAGGTACATGTACCTACAAAATTAATAGATAAATCTCACTGTGGCTAGTTTTAAGCCAAGATAAGCTTGCAAGCATATTGCATACCTCTCTCTCCCTGTGAACACCCTTTCCTCTGGTATTAGGGTGGCTGCATGCATTAATAGCATTATGTCTTTACTCCTTAGAAGGTACTCTTGTTATGAATTCCTGTTTCAAGGGTGGCCTAGAAATTTAAAAGTGTGCTTCTACTTCTGTATGATTCTGTAGGCCCCTATCGTCTGATGTTCAAGATGAGTGGGGACAGTGTGAGGATAGTCAGAACTCTTCTCTTTATGCATGGCTTCTCTGAGGTACGTCTTTCTGTGTGTAAAAATTAATTTTTTTTCTTTCATGCTTACAATCTTGAGTTTTAAAAGCGGCTTCATTTTTTTTATTTGCTGCCCCGCAGGTACCGATATCTAGCTCACACTTCAACGTGGTGTGGATGGGAGGGCTGGCAAAGCCTCACATTATCAGACAGCTTAGAGCTCACCAGAAGATCAACCACTTTCCAAGGTACATTATGCATGTACAGTGCGGTAAATTCAATCATCGTATACAGTAATCAAGTATGGCTTGCTTGCAAGTACACACGCATACACATATACGAGGGCAACAGGTACAGGTAGTCTAGATAATAAGTATAATCTGGAGAGGAAGCTATTGAATAAAACTCTTGCACATTAATTGGTGGGCTCCAAACTAGTCTAACTATGGAATGTGTAATTGGTTTATTGCACAGTGCCTGATGTAATGGTGGGCTAAATTTGAGTCTATACAGTATATGAACGGGCATGAAGCTGAAATGGAAGATTCTTTGCAAAAGCACTTAACCCTTCCTTGCTCACAGCTGTTTCTACTAATTGTTTACATGTAACGACAGGGTTGGTGGTAATAAAGGCAAAGCGTTTGCAAATTGTGATAATATGGGACATCTATCACTTGAATCCCCCACACTATCCCATCATCTGTATACCCTTGTACTTTCCAGTATCGGGACAACCTTGCATGTAGGTATAATTTAATACAAATACCTGGATACTAATTGCCATAGATTATTTATATGCTTGGCTGAAATGCTCCTAGCTTATGCAACACCAAATGTACTACTACATCGTGGCAATAATTTGTGCGTGTATATTCTGCCATATATAGATGTTCAGAGCTGACCAGAAAGGATAAGTTGTGTGAGAATGTCAGGAGAATGCAACATGCCAAGGTGAGACTAAGGTATAATATAATTATGCATACCTTCCCTACAATACTCTGCATGAGTGCTCATGGATGAAAGAGAAGGAGCTATTTGTATCCTTACTAGGAGAAGAGTCATGATACCTATCTTCTGCTGAAACTTCTGTTTAATATTTTTTGGCCCTTAGTTTGTCATATTGGGAGGGAGGGGGTGGGTATGAAGTTGGCCCTTGTTCCACATGTCTTCTTTCCTCCCATTGAGATGTCTTGCCAAAAGTTCCCATCAATTTTATTGTGATTCTTTCCTGCAGGGCACCAAACACTTCAACATCATTCCAACCACGTTTATCCTGCCTGGAGATGCCAACCGCTTCCTGGGTAAGCTCCAAACATTATCACAATAATGAAAGCTAGTTTCTATGCTCTTGTTGTCTCTCTAGCTACTTTTCGAAAGCATCGAGGGACTTGGATCGTAAAGCCCACCACACTATCCAGGGGGCGTGGCATCTTCCTAATTAATCATGTGAGCCTTCATATTTATAATATTTTTATTGAATATGCCATAATACTTCAATGCACTTTCAGCCTAACCAGCTACCTCGAACTGGAGAGATGGTTGTATCACGATACGTTGAAAACCCTTTGTGCATTGATGGTAAGTCCATTCCCTCTCTTTCTCTTTTCAAATGAGTATAAGTATTATTATAGTTCTTTTGGTATACCCTAGGTTTCAAATTTGACCTACGTCTCTACGTTGCCGTGACATCCTACGACCCCTTGAGGATCTACCTTTACGAGGAGGGTCTTACTCGCTTTGCCACCGTACGCTACGAGGGACCCGGTGAGCAGCTGGACAACCGCTGCATGCACCTCACCAACTACAGCGTCAATAAACGCAGCATGGACTATGTCTCGTAAGTAGGGAGGGAGGGAGGGAGGGCGCAAGGCTGGTGGAGTAGCAGATACGCTTCACAAGGATAAGCATGTGCCTGTAGACTTGATTAAATTTAGATTTATATCAATATTTATTAGTGCAAATTAGAGCGCATGGAATACCACTGTCCTTGCTAAGTGTACGAGTCAAAATAGTAGTAATATTAACACCTTATCACGGTACACAGAAGCATTAGTAATCCTACACTTGATAGCTACATGTACATGTAGAGGGTAGAATATTATTACAATTGTTTGTCAGGCAACTTAAGCATGTGAAACATGTAGTTAATGGGAAAGTTGTGCTGATGTTGTAAGGTGAGGCTGTTGTTATGCTGTACATGTAATGATATAGTGGATAAGCTTAAAACAATGCTTAGCAACAATACTGGTAGCCACACACGTTATTTTGGTTTCCTAGCAACTATACTATGAAAATACTCAAACACACACTATTTCCTGCATTTATACTATCTCTTCACTCACTCCCACCCCCCCCCCCCCCCCAGTTGCCATGACCCCAATGTGGAGGACTATGGTAACAAGTGGAGCATGAGTGGTTTGCTTCGCCACCTTCAGAGTGAGGGGGTCAACGTGGCCAAGCTCATGATGAGGATAGAGGACGTTGTCATAAAGACCATTCTCTGCAGCGAGGAGCAGATTGCCTCGGCGTGCAAGCTCTTTATGCCTCACAGGGGAAGCTGCTTTGGTAAGAGTACTGTGATGTAATAATTATTGTGTGAGTGATATATTACGTGTGTGCATGTGGCATGTACATGAGTCTTTGAGTCACTCATGCACGCATAGTACATTGCATATTTTGTATATCATCTGGGTTTTTCTTTATTCCCGTTTACAGAGCTATTTGGTTTCGATGTTCTCGTTGACGATACTCTGCGACCCTGGGTGCTAGAGGTCAACCTGTCACCCTCACTTGCATGGTAAGTCCCTATAATTATGCAGCAAAGAATAGTATAATCTGTAGCGTAGATAATCAGTAAGGATCAACACTGATATCTTCTATAAAATAAATTATACTGGTCTATTAGTAATGGTAACAGTCTTAGTTGAGTTCTATTGTTAATTGAAGGAGGCATAGTGTTGCTTTATGGCACTCCCATACGCATTTGGAGTTCCATTGTTATCATAGCTGCTGATGAGAGCCGGTCCACTCTTGCAGTCCCATGTGTTGAAGGTCCATGCCAGGTAGTTCCCACCAGCATTAGCATCCAGCCACTTCATCACCGATGTCACATAGCCTCCTGCACAGTCATTCTCCCCAAACTCTGTTGCAATCACCGGGTACTTATCGACCACTGGTTTGATGTACTGGTTCCAGCAGTTCTCATTGTTGCAGTGGTTGAAGTTGTAGCTGTGCCACACCGCTCCGATGTTGTTGAGGGTGTCGTTTGGTGCGTATTTCATCCACTGTGCTAGCGAGTTGGACCAGGCTAGGCCTCCCAGGATGAGAAGATTTTTGGCTCCAACTCCTCTGATGGCTCTCACTAGGTCCTGCATCCCAGCAGCCTGTGCATGGAGATAGTATAGTGTAGAAGAAAGCGAAAAACATTTTAGGATCTGGCATATACCAAGGGCTTATTCTTAGCAACTTCTTAAGCAAATCTGTGGAGCTCTAAGCTTTTGATTTATAGCCCTATGTAATAGAACTCATGTAATATTAGCTAGTGTATTTCATTACACTCTGTAAATTTTGCATGCACATTGGCCATTGAGTATACATGCCATGAGTAACCAACCTGGTAGTTGAGTCCATTGCAAGAGGACCCTCCATCTCTCCAGCACTTCCAACCATTTTCACTATCCCAGTTCCCGTTATCCGGGAATGGCTCATTGAACAGTTCAAATATCACCTTATCATTGCCAGAAAACTTCTGAGCCACAGACTTCCAGAAATCGATCGTGTGATCCCTATCTGGCATGGGTAGCTGCTTGGTGGCTTGCTGTGAGCCTGGGGCTGTCCAATGCAAGTCGAGAATCACAACGAAGCCTTGACTAGTGAACATATTGACGTAGCCTTGGAGAGCGCTGATGTAGTTCTGCCCCGAATATTGTGGTTTGACTCCATTTATGCCGAGCCAGCAGTCTTCGTTCATTGTGACCCTGACTGCATTAGCCTTCCAAGCTTTAAAGCCGTCCACCAGTGATTGGTCAAAGGGCTTTTCAAAGATCCCCCAGCCTTGGACACAAGCATATTCTGATCCAGCATGGTTTAGTCCCTGTAGAAGAGAAGTCTTAAGCCGTTGACTACATGTAAGTTAGGCTCCATTTTAAATATAGAGCTTTTCGTGCATATGATAGTAGGGGATGAAACTATAATAGAAACGATAAATTGGTAATCTAATAGTATAATAGGGAGAATTTTAGTCTACAAATGCAATAAACTCCTTTACTTTGTAGCACTATAATTATCGGTGGTCCAAACCATGGCTTACCCTGAGGTTAACTGGTTCGTTTTGGTGGTTGACCAATCTATTTCCAGCTGCTCTTATCCCTGTCAGATCAGTGGAGCAATGAGCTGCTAGGAGACAGCTAGCAAGGAGGCACACACCATAGAGGACTACTTGATTCATCTTGTCTTGTTACGAATAAAATGTTCTCTCTATCTCAACCCTTCTCTACCGCTTACGTGCTGCAATCAATTTAACTGAATGATTGCCACGTTGATGATGCGTGCATTACATAAGCTGGCCATGACTGAAAATGGTATTATGTATGTGTACCAAGTTTGAAGTCATGAGCACGTGCCTGCCTATGTATCAAAACTATCATTGTGAGTTGTTTGTAGAGCACTGGAGCTGTCACTCCTATTATAGCGTGCCTGGCTGTGCGTGGAGTTGTCACTCCTATTATAGTGTGCCTGGCTGTGCAGTGTTTCTGCAGCTGTGACTGGTCAAACAATAGGTGCTTTGCTATGGTAGTCAACACATACAATGCCATCTGAATAGAATGCTATATTTCTTCAGCTAGCATACTCAAGTCGGTACTTCCCTTGATGTAGACTTTTGAGAACTTCTGTGACTAAAGCACCACGTCAAGATAGGGATACTTGGGAGGAAGGGTTGGAAACGTGCACGTGTACATGTACTACATTGTAACATAACGTCGACCTTAGTTTTTGTCATCTTTTCATCTGCAGTGACGCTCCTCTTGATCTGAGGGTTAAATCCAACCTCATAGCCGATCTGCTTTCCTTAGCAGGTAAGTCGAGCAGCAAAGGGAGTGCAAGGAGATCTTATTACTGTATCGGATTATGTAATAATAATGTTATTATTGTGTGCAGGTGTTGGGATCAGAGATCCCATTAGTGGGGAGGTACCCAAGGCTGCTCGCAGGGGAGGACTGAGCACCAGAACTCGTCAGGTACATGGATATTATGTTGTGTGATCTGTGTCTGTGTGTATAATTATGTATGTGTGCAAGCTTATGTAATTGCATGTATTGGTGTGTTTTTGTATGATGCATAACAGAATATGTATAATTGAATACAATGCATGATCCAATTTAATGCAATAAATTAGCATTTTACGAATTCCCATAACGTTTATATGTGGAGCAACTGACGACCTTTACCATAAAACGTGCATTTTTCAAACCTGAAATTATCGTTTTCCATGCATTGTATCAACAGTATGTATGTATATGTGTATTCAGCGTCACTCGTCTGGTGGTGGGGCAGGCCTGACTTCAGAGGAGGCAGCTGTGGTGAGAGAGACAAAGGAGGAGTATGGGAGGAGAGGAAGCTGGGTCAGGATATTCCCCACCGAAGACTCTTGGGATCTATACGGGTCAGTGAAGAAAGATATGTATCTATACATTCTTCCTTGCTCGAGGCTAGGCACCTAACCTTCCTTAGTGCCACTTATTTTTTGCATGGTTCATAGAGGAGTGTATCTGAGTGGGCAGTAGGATGGTTTCTTGACAATTGAGATTGGTTATTGAAAATGCTGACGAAAAGGATGACAGTTATGTGCTTACACATACACATACATGTAGGTCTCTTTTGAGTAGTCGGAACAGTCTGAACTATGTGCTGCACAGACAACTCTATCCTAATAGGTATGTACGTATGTGTCGTCGGATGAGTTGTACCAATGTCATTTGACTTCGTTGCAGCATAAAAAGCCCGAGACCACCAATACTCAGCCTCTCTGCTGTTATTGATAAAAGGTAAATCGCTACCTTATGCAAAGCATAATATTCCATACTATATTATATGCACAATTATATATTTGCTGGATAGATTACATGGTCTTTCTGAGGGAGTGGTATCGGACGTTCGTCTCCACGAGCAGCCCACTGGCCTCAACCCAGTCCAGAGAGCATCACTCTACGCCAAGAAGCTGACCTGGTCCTCCAAACTAAAGCCACCTCACTCTTTCATCACAGCTACTTCCAGCACCTCTGCTGCTATCGTTAGGCACAGGCTGGGTAGCTCTTCCAAGCGAAAAGGTATGTACGTGTTTTTCGTAAAATTTATAGTTCTATCTTCTTATCTTGTGCTTTTGATATTGGATTATTTCTTTATTATAGGGGCAGAACAAGCACATCAATCATCAACCGTTAGCTCAAGTTCGGCTCCTCCTAGTCATGTGACTGATATAGTGGATCATGTGATCAATAATGTTGCCAAGTTAAGGTCAGTACGATGTGCAGTTTAAATAAGTGGATCTTGGTTTGTGACCATGGTACATGTACTTTTAGAACAAAAAATACCAAAATACATCCCACTTATTATAAAAGATCTGGCTAGCTTCAGATTAGGTTTACATAAAGCGCCAAAAATCACTAAAACCGATAATACAGCCAAAACTTTTTTAAAGGTTCCTTTCCACAACAAAGGTTTAGAAATGATTAATTTGTCCCAAATATTACATAGTAAACCAGTAAAAGAATCTATCCCTAGCTTCATTCAAAACCAGACTCCCCCTACTATTAGCTACTCTTATACAAAAACTATAGCAGGAAAAATTTTTAATTTCAAACAAAGTATCAAAGATCTAGATTTTGAGACAGGCACAAAAAATTTTAGCTGCGACTGCCACGTGTCAGATTTTAAATATGAACCTGCAGGGCACGTAGTTACCGGTAATCTAGGCATAGTGGAAAATAGAAAATTAAGAAAACTAATTAGTAAAGGTCCATCATATAGAGAACAAAATAACATTAATTGGGATACCAACCTAAAAATCATCAAAAAAGCCGTTAGGGCATACAAAATAAAGTGGGCTAAGAAGGATAGAGTAGATAGCCGTACTTTAGACGAATGGGAATGTAGAATTATAGAAACAGTTCAGGCTAGGATAGACAGACTTAGGAAGAAAGGTAAAAACCAGCGGAAAAAACATGTTTTGTCGGATTTAGAATGCAAAAAATATTTAGAGTACTTCCAAAAACATTTTGTTTTAGTTCCTGCGGATAAAGCGAGTAATAACGTCTTAGTCGTTTGCAAAAAATATTACCTCGATGTAGTATTAAAAGAGCTTAGCACGAAGAATGGGACTAGCCCACAAACTTACACACCTTGTGGCGCTCACGTGGACCATCTAGTTGCGGAGCACATAGAATTTTTGATTAAACAAAATATTAGAATCCCAACGGATATGAAACAACTGCCAGCCTTTTACTGGCTCCCAAAAATGCACAAAAATCCGATAGGTAGTAGATTCATAGCAGCTTCTAGTGCATGCACCACCAAACCTCTATCACAATTGTTAACATCTAGTCTTAAACTAATTACTATACATTTTAAACAGTATTGCGCAGGGATTGCTAGAAATACAGGTGTTAATTGTTTTTGGATCATTAATAATGCCGCGGAAGTCCTAAAAAAACTAAAGAAATTAAACCGTACCAAAGGAGCCAGACATTTTGATAGCTTCGATTTTTCTACTCTTTACACTAATATACCACACGATCTTCTTCTAGACAGCATCAGCCAGCTCATTAGTGAGGCATATAGAATTAGGCAAACAATAGGCATACCGATGGGCACTGACTGTGCCCCACTTCTAGCAAACCTTTTTCTTTTTTATTACGAGTACAATTTCATGAAAGAAAAACTTAAACATAATAGTCAAATAGCAAAACTTTTTAGTAACACTTTTCGATACATTGACGACCTACTTACACTTAACAATCCAACTTTTGAGCAGGAAATTAGGAATATATACCCGCGACAATTAGAACTAAAAAGGACCACGGAAACAGATAGTAGGCTTTCTTATTTAGACTTAGAAATAAACATTAGCGATAGGAGATTTACCACGGCAGTTTTTGACAAGCGCGATAATTTTAGTTTTCACATAGTCAATTTCCCTCACATGGATAGCAACATACCTAGCAAACCAGCCTATGGGGTTTATATCTCTCAGTTAATTAGAATAGGGCGCATATGCGATAGTTACGAGAATTTTTACACCAGACACCACAAATTAACCTGTAGATTAGTCAAACAGGGTTTTTTATTCGATAAACTAGTTACTACTTTTAAAACATTTTGTAGCAGGTATCCTGAGATTTTTTCCAAATTTAAAATTTCCATTAGAAAGCACGTACAGGATGGTATTTGCCTTCCCACTGTAGCTATCAGTAGTCTGCCGAATAAAGTAAACATTAGATCTAGGTCTTCAAAAAAAATCTTAGTTTAAGGGGCGCCAATAGTCTGACATCAAATTAGTTACATCATAACACTAATTACCATACTGATAGCAACCTAAACGTATATAACTAGGGCCATTGGTTACAACAACTAATACAAAAAGTTCCAGAGCCTAAAGAAGTAGACTACTCCAGCTCCTGCATGAACATCCGGGATTCGTGAGTTAACCCCTACAAAATTATGTAGTAGCTAGTAACAATACTGACTGGAGATTCTGTTAATTTCCCTGAATGTGTAATTATGGTCATATATGCATGCTGCCCGTGTCCATGAGCCACTTAGGTGGGTAGGGAGAGTTTCCATGGAACAAAAGAGCTTTTCAACCTACCACCCCTAGTTCTCAAGGCTAGGCACCTATGTGGCTCTGCCTTTTGCTTAAATTAGGTCTGCCTGAGCAGGCAGTGAGATGGTTTTCCCCTTAGGTTTGGATTGGTAGTAGAAGATAAACCTACTGAATTTTCATGTATGCTACAGTAAATTTCAAGTCCGCCAAATCTTTGCTTCATACCTTGAATGTGTGCAGAAGAGACTAGTGAGAGAGACAAAGTAAGGGAGAAGCATCCTCTCACTACTTGTAACCTTAAATACACGATTGTATGTCTTTTTTCTCAGCTCTCTTGCTAATCTTCCTGCTTCAATAAGCGTTGAAGACCAGGTAATAATAAATTTTCTCTTAGCTCAGAGCACCTTCATCCTAAACGTTATTTTTTTCCAGAGTGTGGATGTTGTTGTGAAATTTTTAAAGAAAGCTTCTTTCAACCTGAGAGCTCCTTTCTCTGTCATTGTTCCCAATCATAAGCTTCCCCTGAGGGAGAGACGAAGGATGCTGGCCAAACAGCTCGCCGAGTTTGTCATGCTATACAGAAAGGTAAGACAAGACTTAGAGTACACTATATATAAGAGAAGTGGCCTGAATAGGGATTTTTTTGGGCTGGGGGGGGGGGGGGTATACTACACTTGACTTGAAGAAGGGGCCAATAGGTGAGTGACCTGAATGTTCTGAGGTGGTAGGATGTACACATGTACATGCATAGGTCATTTCTCTTTGCTCAATAGGAGACGTTGGAAGTGGCTAGCAGAGAGGATTTGGTTAGTTCTGGTGGATCTATCTTCTCCTCAGAACTTCTCAAAACATTTCTACACCAAGCAAGGTATAATATAAGTGCGTGTACCTTAGCTCAACTGATTACTTTGCTGTTTTAATGTTTTCAACTGCCCAGCGAGGAAGATTTGGAGAGAGCTCTCGGTTCCTATGCCAAGCAGAGCCACTCTTCAACAGCAGTTTTCCTTGATTCTTCAGCCAAGCCTGAATTGACCACGTGCACTTCCTCTGCCCCTCCCACCAGCGGCTCCTCAGCAAGAACTAGAGTTGTACTGAAGGTATCAGAGGCTGAACAAGTGTACAAAAAGAAAGAAAATGATACTACAAAGAGTGACATCAAACGCCAAGAGAGCGCTATATCAGTACAAAGTATAGAGAGTGGCAAAGAGAAGAATCCCCCCTCTAGCTCTACTGCCCCTACTCGTTATGTGTGGCTGAAGGAGCACACTGTGGAAGATGACTCGCTAACGTCAGCTCTACCAAAGTACTCCAAGGACATGCTGGAGTCAAGTGACCTTCCTCTCAGTAGTAAGGATTCTCTGGAGAAGCTAACACAGTCACTGCAGTCGGTTGGCAAGCCTGCGTCTCCTTCAACTGGTGGTAGGGGTGGAATGAGAGCTTCTTCAGCCACTGCCAGGCTCACCCCACACAAGAGGTCCCTCTCTGTTCAATCACTGGCCTCTACAACATCTAGTGCTGACTCAGGTATTACTCTATTGTGAAATTGACAATAATATTATGTCATTAGTATTGTAGTTGCTATTGATATAACCAAGTAAGGTAAGCCTAGCTAGACAGTATTATTACGGAATTTAGGACTTAATTGTCTGACCACTTTACATATAGTGTACTATCCTCTTTCATTTCTACAGACATGTCAGAGATGGCTGGTCATCGAGTTCGGTACCCCTCTGGAGGATCACAGCATGGCAGCTCATCAATGACATCGTTGACTAGGGGCCGACCCAAATCAGCAACTGTCATCATCTCGAAAGACAAACCATACGTCAGCCCTTACGCCCAATCTGGTATGATAGCAATTCTGGCATGTACCATTACTAAATCACTGTTACAAGTAAGTGCATGGTAAAAAATAAATAGCCAGTTTAAAGGGACACCCTGGATGTCTATGAATGTTATTCAGAATCTGGTATTAATCATCTCAGGCTACCATCATATCCATTTTTTTTAGTATTTCTCACAATATTTTCTAGCTCTTCTTTCCTCGAAATTTTGGTAAATTTCCTACTGTCTAAAGCCATGTTTGAGTAAAAATTAAGCTTCTCAATTATGATTTCCTTATACCACATGCTTCCTTCTATGTACTCCTTGCAGTGCTCGTGCCTTAAATCAATATTTATTTCCCTTGCAATGCCAGATTAATGCATGAATTTATGAAAAATTTGAAATGAATTTCGTGGCAGCAATCAATGATAAAAGTCAATACAATCTCAGTTAAGTATAATACAACTGTACATTGCACTGTACTACTCTATTGTTTTTGTCGTATATCTTTATTCGTCCAGCTTTTGAAATTCAAAACGCTCTGATACGGTATAATTCTTATTTTTGAACAAACCAGTTGCACAGGCTCTTCCGTCATACTGCAGTGTTTCCACCAAAACGTACACAATCCTTGTAGTTTTAGGACATTTATCGCTCCATGAGTAGCAATCACGTGGACCGATCTTTGTAGCAAAATTTTCAAAATTTATCACCTCCTTTTTGAGCCTCTCAGCTTTTTCTCGTGGTTATTTCAAATTCATCTGCCAGAGCACTAGCTTCATACTTTAGGACGATCTCTACACGTGATTTTTGCAGTCTTGGGCCCATCACGTTAGAGGCTCTTAGCACTGCCGCTTCACCTCCGTCCGTTTCTTCAACTCCGTCAGTTTCTATAGTGCTGCTGGTGTTGCTAGTGGATGCTGCAGCAATGCTGTCAAACAGGGCATCCCAGTTGCCACCGTGGGTGATCCACATATCATAGTCAGTGTCATTCTCGATAGTACAAGTTGACTGCATAATGTTTGAAATGCAGCAACCCATATATATGTGTTGGTATAGTCGTTTTGCTGCAGAAACTATTCTAGTGGACTGCTTTGTGTTGGCTTTATTAATACTCTCAAGGTATGAAGGCTTACAAGTGTCGGGTGATTTTGTCCGGATTTGTAAATAGCTTTAGCTAATTGACATACATGTAGATCTCTCTGATTGATTTCCTCCTTTGCAATTAGTGGTCGTAGCAGATTTTATGAGGTATCTCACAACAATTATGTCATACATACATATATGTACATACACGTGTACTTGCATCTTGTGAGCAAAAGTCAATACACAAATTCAAAACAAGCAAATTTTCTCAGTTGAAGCAGTTTTAATGATACACTGCATTGTAGTAGTGCTTCTATTGTTTCTTTCATTCTGGATCCAGCTTTTGAAATACAAAATGCTCTGAAATGTTATAGTCTATGTTCGTAAAGAACCCAGTATTGCATCCCCTTCCATCGCACTGCAAGGTGTCCTTCAAAACATACACAATCCTCAACGTCTTGGGGTAAGTGCTTCTCCATTTGTATATCCCACCAGGACTAATCTTTTCCGTTTCGTCAGCACTTACAAAACTTGTGACCTCCCTTTTGAGCTTTTCCGCTTCTTCTTGCGACAAACCAAAGGTTTCTGCCAAAGCAGTGGCCGCGAACCGCTGGATGATCTCCATACGTGACATACTACCTCCCACCACATTAGGGGCACAGCTTTTTGCAGTTTCTTCTGTACCAATGCCGTCTGTTTCATCCACTGCCCCATCTGTCTGCTCTGTTCCTGCTGTCATAGCCCTGGCTGATGCTGCGGCAATGCTGTCTAGCAGGCCATTCCAGTTGCCACCATGGGTCATCCAGACGTCAAAGTTAGTATCATTCTTGATTGTGCAACTTGACTCCATATTCAAACTGCCTAGTATAAAAACTTTCCTTCCTTATGAGACTTTGGCTGAGTATTATTTTGCTTTCTACTCTGCCTCTTAGCCTAGCCTCGCCTATGTAGAGTATAATATGGGGCGGATCTGTGGTCTGCTACACATGGAGTACATTACAATGATACTCTTGATAAGGAAGTTATCACATAAATTATGAGTAGTATATCCCAACAACACGCCCTTAACAAAGGCATTTGTGGTAACCATGAATGTTGCCTCTTGTAACTTGGGACTTGCTCTCATAGTCTATAGTTTGTGATAGTTGAGTTTTGTATTATTATGGTTAATTAACAGTATCGTGGTAGCTCATGCTACTGATCCACACTCTGTAATGATCTCTTATGTTAATTTTTTCCAGTTCTTCGACCAAAGGAAAAATCAAAGAGCAAAACATCTAAAGGTAACAGTCGCACCTTTCTTGCACACATACTCAATACTCATAATCATTGCCATAATGCGGTTATCATCTCTTGGTTATCTTTTATTTTTTAGACCGCCTTGCACCCCATCCTCCTCTCCATCCTGCCGGCAGTGTGGAGTCGATAGCCCATGCTCTCAACAGAATCACTCAGAGACAGAACGCAAGGAAGTACGCAGCGAGGAGACCTCTGGTGGGTGCACTGAAGGCTGCTAGCCAACCCAGCATCGTAACCGATCGAACACTATCACAAGAGAGCTCTCAAGAACAGGATGGTATGGACTGCGATGTCCTTGCAACAAATTCTAATAACTCAAATAGCCGAGAGTACGTCACACCAGCTCCAAGCTATGATACAAAGGTCAATCGATCATACGAGTCGACTTTAGCAATCTCTGGTAGCGCAAGTATGTGGAGAAATTCTCCTTTTTATCCCCCAACTGCCCAAAATGCACAGTTAGCAGTTTCACAGGTCACACCAATCTCAGCAAATACATGGACAAGTGCTTATGATGACACACCCCAATCTTCAACCCCTCACACCCGCCAATCTTTCAACAAAGACCACCCTTCAGTTTCCTCCCTCAACAATAGCAGACGTGTCGTTACCGGCATGAGTGCTGACACTGCAAAGCGTCACTACGGCAGCCCTGCCTCCCTAGACCTACTGCGTAGGATACAGTTGCACAACAAGGCCATCTCACGCTACATAGAAATGCAGAGACAGCACCAGACACCACCACCAACCTCTGGATCCGTCCATCAGTCGAGCTCAGTCTCCGCAAATCGGGGCTCTCGTTCGCACGATCATGGGGATAAGAAGCAGCCAACCCCCACCTCGTCCGAGTGTCATGACTACGGTACTAGTGCATCTGCACCCAGTTTCAAATTTGTTGTTCCTCGTCCCCCCTCGACCCCCAAGCCAAATTTCATGGCAGGGACTCAGCATAGAGGGGTCATCAGAACAGCTCCCGTTTCCATGTGATTCTTTGCATTGTTTAGTATTATTATAATAATAATATTATGCATTTTCACAATGAGGTGGTCACTCAATGGTCCACACACTCTACAAAACTGTTGAGTACGCATGCGCATTAGATATGCACGTAACGTGCGGTGCAAAATGAAACCTAAACAAGGTACTAATTGGCTAGGGTTCATGTAGGTCAATTCGGTCAAGAAACTTACTAATGAGAGTTCCATCATGTTTAGCAGCAGCAGCAGCAGTCAGTTCAATTTAGATTGTACAAATTTCACAGAAGGCCAACTCAAAAGCCTCAATTTAACCAGGAGTGTTACTGCTGCAGTCTGTGCATTGCTGTTACTCGCTATCTCTGTACTTCTCATTTCGTACGGTCACAGAGCCTTTTCCAGCAGGTTTCAAAGACTTTATTTCTACCTACTGATTGTCACATTCTTGGTTGAGCTCTTCATCTCTCTCAGTGTTGAGCGTCAGTTTCAGTACAGTGGACAGGACGATGTCTGTGTCTTCCTTGGGTTCACTACCGAATGGCTAAGTGTTGCACAAATGTTCTACACTTTTGAGATTATCATCTATCTATTTTGCATGGTCATCTTTACAATTCAAAAGAATCGATTCCAAGTATCAAAGATCTGCCAGAGGCTTACAGAAGCATTGCTAACTGTCTTGCCCGTGGTACTAGCATTCGTCTTTTCTTGGGAGCCATACATGAGTGGAAACCAGTACGGTCTTGCTGGCCCATTCTGCTGGATCAGGTCGGAGGATGAAAATTGCAACCACGTTGGTACGAGAGACCAGATGATCTATTACGGTCTGTACGAAATACTAGGATTTACAGGAATCATTGCCCACATAGTATTTGCTATTGTATACTGTAGATTGGCTTCCTCTTGGAAAGAAGCAAGATACCTTCTACGGCAAACCTTGATAGTGATGGTGTTTCAGTTTGCCTATACTATCACAATAACATTTCAGCTTGGCGTTAGATTGTATACTGGCTTGAGCAAACTCCAAAGTCCCTACGCTCTGTGGTTAACATTCACGGCCGTCAGTCCCATACGACAGCTGCTATTCCCCGTTGGTTGCATCATATGTTTCTACCCTTTGAAGACTATGCTCCTGGAATATTTCAGGAAGATGCAAAGGTGTTGCTATAAGGGCCAAAGCAGCAGTTACGTTGAAATTGAAAATCCCCATTTCGTGGAGCATCCAACTGTTCCCCAGTCCACCAGGATTTCCCAACCAAGTAGTACCTTTTTTAATGTACCCCATCCTGATGAATCTACTACTGGTGTGTTAGAAACCAGTCGGCTTGTTTCAAAAGAATAACTAACTACTATAATTGTATATTATACAGAAGAATTTCAAGTGTAGCTTTCAATAAGACATTGTATGCTATCATCTGAGATGCTAATCATTGTCACACTGCTCATAATGACTTCGTTGTTTATCATGCATCAATTATATTGAAAGCAGCAATGGATATCATATTCAGCCTGGTCGGAAGAGTGGTCACGTTAAGTCCTGCCCAGTGGTATAGTGGTGTGCAGCTGTGGTTGCCATTCTGTGCCTTGCTGGTCAGTTGTCAATGCAGTGACAGTGTAAACAGGCAGTGGCTCTCAAGTGCATAATTCAGTTTAAAGGCTTTCAGTTAATACAGTGGCATAGGCAGGTGCCTTCCCCCTACGTATACGCCTATATCCGTGCACTGGAGTACCTCAGATGCTAGCCTCATCTCCAGGCCCCTCCCAATGGGAGGAGCCTGGGGACGAGGCTACTCAGGACATGTATAAGCTTATGGTAGTATGTATCTAGTTCAATACTCCTGATATTGAGCAGGCATACACACTGAGATATGCTATAGATCTACATGTGCATGAGTCATGCATGCGTGTAGTGGTGAGGGTTCTGCACTCCTGTGCATTCATTGTTCAGGCATCAACTGCCACCATAATAGTACACTCAAACAAGCCACTGGACCAAAAATATAATTTCCTTTATGTCGTGCTTACCAAAACATGCATGAGCTTTCCGACACATGTTTGGTAGAGGATAGGTCAGAGTTTTTGTATAAATGAAATGTATACATATAGAAAAATTTTTCCCTTTCCTACACATTTCCTACATGCATAAAATCCGAGTAGCTATTTGTCTAGTGAGTGATATTGCCCTATTTTAAGAATAATCTCAACTCATTCATACAATACAACATCATACGTAATACCTCTGACATAATACATTATTATGACAGTAATTAAAAAGATGCATAATGTTCTTTGATAGCAGCTCCATATGCAGTCGAAGTTCCATTGTTATCATAGCTGCTGATGAGAGCCGGTCCACCCTTGCAGTCCCATGTGTTGAAGGTCCATGCCAGGTAGTTCCCACCAGCGTTAGCATCCAGCCACTTCATCACCGACGTCACATAGCCTCCTGCACAGTCATTCTCTCCTATCTCAGTTGTGACTACAGGGTACTTATCGGCCACTGGCTTGATGTACTGGTTCCAGCAGGTCTCATCTTTACAGTAGTTGAAGTTATAGCTGTGCCAGGCTGCTCCAATGTTGCTCATGGGATCTTTAGGAGCATATTGAACCCACTGTGCTAGGGAGTTCGAGTACGACAGACCTCCAAGAAGGATCAGATTTTTGACGCCTACTCTTCGGACAGTACTCACTAATTCTTGCATTCCAGCAGCCTATCATGAGTGGAAAATTAGTGACACATTTCTAGCATGCTAATATAACATATAATTAAGCTTAGACATTGTATTCATAACTATCACAATGCCAGCAGCGTTACAAATTTGGAGTAGACTCTATGGACTATACATAGTGAACGCAAGTCTAAGGTCTTAAATCATTAATACCATGATCACGACATTATAGCAGTGGTACCTGGTATTTTACTCCACTGCATGAGCCTCCGTCCCTCCAACACTTCCAGCCCTCATCGCTGTTCCACTGATTGTTATCAGGGTACGGTTCATTGAATAACTCAAAAATGATCTTGTCATTGCCCGAAAAATGTTGTGCCACTGATTTCCAAAAATCAATAGAGTGGTCCCTGTCAGGCATTGGTTGCTGTCCAGTTGCCCTCTGTGAGCCTGGAGCTGTCCAGTGGAGCTCTAGGATAGCTATAATTCCTTCGCTGGTAAACATATTGACGTAGCTGGTTATATTGTTGACGTAGTTTTGTCCAGAGTACTGAGCTTTGACTCCATTGATGCCCAGCCAGCAGTCCTCGTTTAGTGGTACTCGGACGGCATTAGCCTTCCAAGCTTTGAAGCTCTGCACCAGTGACATGTTATGGGAGCCATCAAAGAACCCCCAGCCTTGGATACAGGCATACTCTGATCCAGCATGGTTCAGTCCCTATGGCAAATGATCTTCACATGATCATAGCTAATTGTGAGGGATTGCTTACTCTAATCTGAACTTGCTGATTTTTGTGGTTGACTAATTTGTTTCCAGCTGCTCTTATGCCAGTCAGATCAGTGGAGCAATGAGCTGCTAGGAGACTGCTAGCAAGGAGGCACAAAGGGTAGAGAAGTGCTGGCCTCATCTTTGTAATAATAATTAATCCTTATGAGGCTGTGCACAATGGCAACCAAGCATTGTTCTTGACACGTCATTTACCATTCCTTTTTTGGACTGTCTGCATAAATTAACTGTATACTAGCTGATCCAAGGTAAGGCAGCCATATTATTATTTTATTGCCGCCAGTGTGATCATGGCTACATTATGGATTACCATGACAACACCATGCAAAACCATTAATTTTGTTGAGACTAACTGGTAATAATCACTGAAAATTTGTGAAAATTGGTATAAATGAAATTCCACAAATTATAGTACAAAGTGATAAAAACATCTAAGTATACAAATATTTGGATATGAATGTGCCATAGCATGATAGAAATGGTCTAAATGTCAGCATCAATATCATCAACATCCATAAGTCCACCGCTCGCATTGTCTTCGTAAATGTCATCTGTCATCTCAGACTCTCCATCTTCGCATTCTGACTCTTCCTCTTCTTCTGATCGCTCAATGTAGCGGAGTGTCTCAGGATCATAGTCCGATAGGGGCTGTCCAATGATTCCTAGCTTCTCAGGAGGACTAGAATAGCATTGGGTTATTAATAAACTTGATATGCCATTGAAATGATCAAACTACCTTTCCTGCTTGGGTAGAAGTGGACCTTTCTTCTTTCTGATAAAGATAAATTTATTAAAATTTGCTTTGATTATTTTATTACTTACTTGGATGGTTTGTATGGAGATTCAAATGCCCATGCTGTCTTTTCCCGGGTGGATGGGAAGTAATTGACCATGAGTGGCGATCGAAGACTACATAACAACACATGTGCTCATACACAGCTTTAGATAATCAATATACTATAGCTAGCTTACTTTCTTAGTGATCCAACTGTTGGTCTGTCATAGTATATCCGATAAGAGAGGCTGTGAAAGGGGCAGTAGCTTGATTTAGTGAACAATGTCCACTAACTTAGCAGCTTACTATTCATCACTGTCTTTATAGATCGTCCCCAACCCTTCCAGTTCAACCAAAAAATCTGGACAAGTTACAAAATTTAAGAAGGAAATTTTACTACTAGTATTTATTACCATCATCACTTTCTTTGAAATCTTTGTTGAAAGCTGAAGATCTGAGAATTCTGCAGCATTTTGATGATTAACAATAATTTCAGACTGATTGCCAATCTACCTTCCAATTTCATCATGGATAGCTTTCCAGTGCTCATAGCCAAATGTTACCCATGTGATATACATTGTGAACTCATAGATTGTCTATATGCACACAGTATATAATACAGTATTATCGGGTATTGAATGAAAGTATTGTATATACCTCATATAAGTGTTGATCAGTATGCGTCTTCGATACTTTTGATCTGCAGATTTGTCCGCCATTAATATCTGATGTTACATTGATTGGTTACCTACCTTCCTGCTTTTGTGTGGTGGCTGTTTCTGTGTCCTAAACCGAGCACAAAACCCATGTAGATGTGTCCTAAGTTGGTCTGCCTCTGTCTCAGCTGATATTCACACTTTTTCAGTCTTTCACGAGCTGTTTTACCTAGTGACCTGCAATATCAGGGACGATTCTCCGTAGCTAGCTGTCTACTACCACTGTCACTGTATATCATCGTACCCTGGAGTGTGGACGTTTTCATCATTCTTTGCTTCATCGTACTCTAAATATGACTCAAAGTACATCAGTACTGCCCATAGAAAGCTGTTCATTTGTTCAGTCCTATAATGGATTACCCAAAGTTATAGCAACGTAGTCTTAATATTTGCTTAATATACACCTGCAGCATTCATCAAATATTGAAGCAGTTCTCTTTTTCATCTTTCTGACTAAATCTTCACTGATGAGTCCAACTGCGACAGCTGTATCACCAAGAAGACAATGAAGACTGATTACATTATAGACTGAGTTAGCCTTGTACCCAGGCCCTTTGAGGAGGAAATTAAAAGGGCCTGGGTACGAGGCTAAGACTGAGTGTGAATGTGTATAGATCTACCTTTCACATCATCTAAAGTGACGGTCCTTTCTGCCACCTTCTCTCTCTCTTGAGCCTGAGTAGCTTTGGCTTTCATTTCTTTCACCTCCTGCTTGAAATCCATTAAGGTAGAGGAGAGCCATGGGCGAGATTTCCTTCGAGACATTCGTCTCCTGTTCATTGCAAGATATAAGCATAATATTATAATCACGATGCTCAAAGTTATTATGTACTTACTTTTGGAAAATGAGCTGGCCTGAAGGCTCATGCCACGCCCACCTTCCTTTCTCCACCATGTTCACAGGAGGAAGAAACCCGCTGTAGCTGGAGCTCTGCAGAAAAGCAAAGCAAGTGACACCAATCAGATTATTAGGCTGCTATCGCCTCTGCTCCAATCCACCGTATAATTATCATACCTGAAAGGATTGTCGGGAAGCCATAGTTGTTGTTTTGCACGATTCAGAAGTAAGTGGGTGGGGCTGCGATGACGTCGTCGTCGACGGCGTAGTGATCAAGATGCGCATGCGCGCTGGTATGATCAGGTGACCGACCAGACCGGACACACCTGTCACACACCCCCAGCAATGGATGGAATATTAATAACAAAGCCAATCATCGTTTCCTGTAACGCGCAACGCATCAACACGTACACATCAAAGCCATTGATTACGAAACGCTTCTAGCCTTGCGTGGACAAAAAGGCACGGCTTTCTTCACAGAGCGTCATGGCGGTGATGAACGAGTTCGTGTGGAAGAAACAGGAGACGATCGCGGAGGTGAGCAGCATGCCCGAGAATGTCAGGAAAGTTCTGGTCATCTACACTGGAGGCACCATCGGGATGAAAGTCACAGCCGAGAGTGGTAGGTGTTAGATAGATCTCTGAATTTTATAATGTAAATTGTGGCTGGCGTTGTCCGTCCCCCGGGAGTCTTGGCCGATCCAAGGACGAGGCTAGATCAGAGACTGTCCGTAGAACAAATTTATATTTAGACTACGCGTAGTAGTATCTATGATCAGATCGAGAAATTATCCACAGATACGTTGTGCACGTGTCAGTTCTTTGTGTGTGCAGCTACTTTCATTGATTTTATGTGTATTACAAAGGGCCGAGATGGATGTGCCTAATAATAAATACCGGTAGTTTGTTGCAGTAGAACCATGTTGGACATATGCTGTCATCCTTTATACACCATAGACCTATGCTTATATGTTGTTTTGTATATAGCTCAACAGCCAAGTTGTGAAACTGGTATAATTTATGATATTCGTGTTTGTACTGCTACAGTATTAACACTAGTAATAGTAATATTGTTGAACAGGAGTATGGGCTGGTCCTCTTGAATGTTAAAACTTTAGGGTTGTGTCTGAAGACCATAAAGTGACAGCAACTTAATTATTAAACACCACAAGAATGCTTTGAGGTACAAACAATCATAATACTTAACGTGTGAAATTCTTATTCCCTGCACAGGGTCTAGGCCGGCCAGCAAATTCCTTGACTTGGAGCAAATGGTGGTCAGCTATCCACAGCTCTGTGATCCAGACTATCAGGTGGACATGGAGAAGGACTGGGTTGGGATTGATAAGAAATTCAAACCAGTTGCTCTCCCGTGAGTCAGAATCCTCGATAATTATCTTGTTTAGTCTACAGGTGTGATCAATTAAGTACTTATATTATTAGTTATGTATAGCAGTGCATATATAAACTCTCTCTATCTCTCCCTCTCTGACTTTCTCTCCCTCTCCCTCCCTCTCTCTCTCACTCACTACAGAGTGACCTACACTCGTAAATTGACCTCGAAGAAGTACCGCGTTCTCTACAGTATACTCGAGTACAACCCACTGCTTGATTCTAGCAACATGGGAATGGAGGACTGGGCTAAGATCGGCAAAGACATCGAGACCTACTACCGACAGTTCAATGCGTTTGTGGTACTGCACGGTACAGACACCATGGCCTACACTGCCTCGGCTCTCTCCTTCATGCTGGAAGACCTTGGGAAGACCGTTATTGTCACTGGATCACAGGTATGTGTGTCTGTTTGTGTAATATTGTGTAATTGCCTAGCAACGCATGCACATTAGCATAATAATATTATTATTCTCTTTCTCTTATTGTACACATGTAGGTGCCGATATCTGAAGTTAGAAATGATGGTAGAGACAATCTTCTTGGATCCCTCATACTGGCCGGGCAGTACGTCATTCCTGAAGTAAGTAATCCTACTACTTAATCTGGATTTCTCTAACAATCACATAATTACATGTTTCTGACGATCATAGGCGCATGACCCTCCTCATTAAGTTAACGTTATAATAGTGGAATAGTTACATGTATGTGCATACAGTAACTGTTAAAATTTAATTGATGTCTGTATATGTTGCAGTAACATGCACAAAAATGGAAACACACAACACACTTTAAATTACTAGGTTACGATCTACTTCCACAACAAGCTGTACCGTGGTAACCGTTGCACGAAGAACGATGCCAGCAGTTACGAGGCGTTCAGTTCGCCCAACCTCCCTCCCCTGGCCTCTGTAGGGGTCGACATTGAAAGTGAGTTCTAACTATCACTTTGTGTATCATCACTTGTTAGTATTATGTCATGAAACAGTGCACATGACATTGTGTATCTCTTATGCTACATGTGTGCATACTCTTGACTCAACTACATCTGGTACAAGAACTAACATGTTGTAATGTACTAAAGTTTGTTTCTGTCTCTTTTATGAACTTCGTGTGTACACGTGTTTTAAACTAGTGAAACAACGGAATCTGAATATCTCTACATACCCAGCTTGTACATGTGTATACCCAGTACAGTGCATCCGGCATGCTAGCAGATATAGCTAAAGTTGGTTGAATAATTTTTTTTTTCTTTTGTGTGGTCTGGCAAGGAGGTAAAGCCGTTATCCTATCCAGCCACCCATATTAGGCAGCTCAAGAGCTTCTGGTAGTGGGTTGCTTAGCCAATAAACATAGCTATATATAGCTGATGAATTCATATCCACACTTGCTCGTGTGCACATTCAAGTGTGATTCAAATCTTTTGTGTGGAGCCTGTAGTCTGTGTGTATTTGCCTCCATCCTCTGCCAGAATATTCATGACTAGTGTGTACCTGTATGTGTATTATCTTAATGCTTCCTAGGCCTAGTCAATGAATACTTATTTTTACGTCACAAGTATTGGTAAGAAAGTGCACATGCGAAGCATGTTCCGTTGTATTGATGTTGCTCATGAATAATACCCAATCTGTTCTACTTGTGCTGGCCTGGGTATAGGGTGTCTACTACCCTCTATTGTGGTTATTCACTGGGCTTCCCAATCACTTTGTGGTATCATGGCGGTCCTACTGATACTTTGTGGGTTTTCCTGATGAATTGTTAGCATGCATGCTGGCATGCTCTCCAGTGGCTGGCCTCTTTGTGCTGGTACAATGCGCATTTACCTGCACTGTGAGCTGCTACTGAACATCTGGATATTTGTACATGTATGTGTATAATATTCTACTAATTATTATAGAAATTTGATATCACATACATGTATCACTGTGTACGTTTATACTGCTACTGCATAGCCCTGCTCCTGCTCTGCTATTAGAATACATACATGTACATTTGTGCAGTTGAGTGGGAAGCCATCCAGAGGCCTTTTCGGTTGAAGAAGTTCAAAGTTCACACCGAGATGAACCATAATGTTGGCATCTTGAGGATATTCCCCGGAATAACACCAATCACTGTGAGTAAGCCATACCCACCACAGCATGAGCTACACAATGTATTATTGTTTCTATGTGCATATAGATAGTTACCGTGACTACAAGCTACAAGTGTTGTTAGGGTTTGGTTACCATGACAACTTGTTACCGTGATTATCAGTACATTGTTCTCTCTCTCTCTCTGTCACTCTCTCTCTCTTCCTCCTCCCTCTCTCTCTTCAGATCAGGTCCTTCCTCCAGCCTCCGATGCAAGGGGTCATTCTTCAGACGTATGGAGCTGGTAATGTCCCGGACACTGGTCGCTATTCCTACGTGGAGGAGCTGAAGGCTGCCTGCGACAGAGGCGTCATCGTAGTCAATTGCACTCAGTGCTCCAAGGGAAAAGTCAGCACAAACTATGCTGGAGGAATTGTGAGTTTTGTTACATGATATGGATGGATGGTTTTCCTCCAGGTTTGGGATTGGATATTAAAGATAATTTCATCATGACATAGTATCCAACAACGAAAAGAAAGTGTCATTTTGTGTCCTAACACACTCGATTGGTCAGACCAGTAGGGCCGTATGCAAAAAAAATGGTAACCATGGAGATGCATGAGGCGCAAAGCGCCTCGCGCTCGCGCACAGCCGCATATCAAGCGACTCATTGATCGCGAGCACAGCGCTGGTCAGTTATCAGTGCAGTGGCAGTGTAAACAGGCAGTGGCTCTCAAGTGCAACGTATGATCCAATCTAACGTAAGAAATTAGCATTTGTGACCGTCTACGGGAAAACCCGGCATATGGGATCCGTGCGCTATTCGCGCAATACGCGTTTTTAGTAGCTCAGGTTGAAATTTGTTGAGGTCCAGATTTTGTCATATACATGTCGAACAACCCTTCTTCTAACTGTTGCCATCTTCTACGGAGGCTAGTCGTGCTATACGAAGGCGAAATAAGCCTTCATTTCGACCCACCTAGTCGGCACACAGAGCCCGTTGCTATGGGCGCTAATTAGAATTCTCTACCTAGATACAGCTAGATTCATCGATCTACTGTACGTTCGCTCACCTTTTTAGCTTCTTGGGCATCTAAGAACAATCGGCTGTCGTTGTCAACAACGAAATTCAACTCTTGCTCGATCTTTACGTTCATTTCGAACGGCTCCGCCCAGGTCCATTTAATTGATTTCCGGGTCACGCGGAAACGCCATACACGTGCATAGCAACGCCTTTAGACCGCAATTTCTCGATTATTGGGGGTGTGGCGCGATCGCAAACAAAGCGCTGTATCTCCACAACGAAGCGCATGATCGATCTAGAACTTGAACGCGAGTTAGCTCTATGGTATACCTTATCATAGATGCATCAAACTCAACTTTCACAAAAAATCCCATATGGCGGGTTTTCCCATAGACGGTCACATTTTACGAATTCTCGTAACGTATATATATGGAGTGATTGACGACCTTTACCAGAAAATCGCACGTTTTTCGAAATTGAAATTATTTTTTTCCATACGTAGTATTAGATTAAGTACGGTAATTCAGTTAGAGTAGTCACAGAGGCTTTCAGTGACATAGCCAGGTGCCTTCCCCCTACGCCTATACCATGCACTGACTCTGAAGAAAACCGAGTATATCTACCTCAGGTGCAGGGTATATAGCTAGTAATATGTAGATATTATATAGTTTCTCAGAGACTCTCACAAGCAGCCAATAGTTTGTACCCACTCCCACTCTTTCTGTTCTATGCCATAGCTAGCTGGGTACAAGAGGATGGGCATGCATGACACTAGCTAATTACCTAACTGACATTTTATGTCCAAGTACAAAGTTGAGGAAGGCATGAGCAGTAAGTAAGTGACAATAACTATTATAGCTAACAAATTGTATGACACTGAGAGCGTCAACACTATTTATCTATAAGAGAGCAGTCATTCCGACTTTAGAGCCATAGATTGAGAATATTTTACTTGCCTCAAACCCTCAAAACTATTCAACATGGCAGTATACTTTGCTACCTTGACACTGCTAGCGGCACTAGCCACTACCAACCTGGTCTCAAGTGCACCTCTAGATCTGGACAGGCAAGAAGAGCTGAGAAAGGAAGCTGCAACTCTTGACAACCTTGTCAAGAAACTCACTGATCTCACTGGATTGCTGCAAAGGGTCAAACAGCATTTAGTCGATCAAAAGGATGAAAATGTTGCCAATGAAGTAAAATATCAAGATCAGATTATGTCACTGCTTCGAATGAATCAAGGAGAGCAAGCTGAAATTCACGAGGTTGGGGAGAAAACAGACAAAAATGAGCAAGAACAAGCAATTATTCTTGCCATGGAGCTGGAATATCTTGAACACCTATTCACAGAGGTTCAGGAACGTCTGATCACTGCAACTGAGCAGTTTTGCTGGAATCCTGACGGAATTTGCTGCACAGATCAATGTGGTTGACAATCAAATACACAGACAGAACATGATAATAGTATTATCAAACAGATTTGCATTAGCAAAGAAATTTATTGACAGTATTACAATATATATAATATAATATATATATATATATATATATATATTTTTTTTTTTGCTGTACTACAATATTATTGAGATGTTACATATAGCTACTACTACAAGTTTCCGTGATTGATCAACGTTCAAGCAGTGAGAGCGGTAACGGACACACAGACAAACAGACTGCATAGCACGTGGGGGGGGGGGGGGGGGGGGAGGGGGGGGAGGGGGGGCGGAAGTTGGTTGCCATATTATATGCACACTAGTATATAGTATGGGCATGATGACCATAATATAAGGGCATGATATACATAAGCTGGAATTAAAAATTTGTGATTGGTTGTGAATTATATACTACATGTACATGTACCTGCTCATGACGTCTCCCTAGCTAGCTGTGTAAATTTATGCTGCACTTGTAGACCTATTTCTGTTACCAAGTAACTGTAGCAGCATTATTATTATGCACATTGCACTCATTGAACACTTAGCTTGCTCTAAGACTGTAACTTTATCATTGTGTTTCAGCGGCTGACGGAGGCAGGTGTTCTCCCTGGTGGGGACATGACTGCTGAGGCGGCGCTGACCAAGCTCTCCTACCTGTTGGGTAAGGGGTTGCCAGCCGAGAGGATCAAGGAGCTGATGATGAAGAACCTGTGTGGAGAGCTGACCTTGATGGACCTGGAGCACAAGCAGCTCAGAGACAGCGACCTTCTCACCTCCATAGCTCAGGCCATGAACCTGTCCTCTACAAATGTAAGCGCACAAGATTTTAAGTGCAGTTCAGTTTTAGTAATTTTTGTATGTGAAGCAGACAATAATTATTATACATGAAGTATCGCATAAAGATTCTCAATTTGCCAGATTTTTACCTCCATAATTATGGTTTTACACCCTATTTTGGAAAAAAATTATTATACTGAATGTATCTGTGCAGGAAATGAAACAGCTCAGACACACCCTCTTCCCGCCGCTGATGTGTGCAGCAGCTGCGAACGGAGACAGTGAGTGTTTAGAATCGCTGAGTCAGCAGGGAGGCGACTTCAATCTCCCCGACTACGACGGCCGAACCCCCCTGCACCTAGCATGCAGCGAGGGACACCTGGAGACGGTCAAATTTCTGCTGCAGAATGGCGCTTCGGTCCATGCCACTGATAGATTTAACCACACCCCTCTGGATGATGCAGTGAGATTTAGGTGCGTGAAGTACATGCATGTATGCATAACGAGAGTGGAGAGGGTTAAAGAGAGAGAGAGAGAGAGAGAGAGAGAGAGAGAGGGGCGGGAGGAACAAGGGAGAGAGAGGGTTTGGGAGACAGAAAAAGCAAGTGTAGAGGTATAGAGAGATAGAGAGAAAACAAGCGTAAGAGAGAGATAATATTACCATAATTCACACTACTCTCCTCACCTTTGTAGGCAGTTGGAAGTAATCCAAGTCCTTGTTGACTCTGGTGCTGAGCTGAACACTCCAAGCTGTGAGATTGCATGCCTAGCAGCGTATGACTCTGACAGCAAAGACGCCGTTCTAGCATGGCACATGGCGGGGAGAAACTCCAGGAGGCAAAGTATAAATGACTCAGTGGGTACAATCAAAGCGGTAAGTTTAGACAGATCAGTGCTTCTTGTAATATATATTAATATAAATGAAGACCTTAATTCACATGCACCGCTGATACACCACATACGCACACAGTTCAAAGAGACGTTGGACACTGTTGCTAACCTGGATGAGGAGTTGAGAGAGAAAGTGCATCGCCTCAGTGTGGGGGGTACACCAGCACCCCCTGACACTGCAGCCAGTAACTCTGTGTGTAATGGTTCCACAATGTCCAATGGCCCCCTGAACTCCTCAATGCCCAATGATCATGAACTATCAATGTCTGTCCCCCCAGTATCAAAATTGAACTGCCCCCCAGGGTCCAATTGTAATGGTCCCACAGACCCACGATCATCAAACACTAACACTAATTAAATTAAGTCTTAAGGGACAATTTTATTTATTTATTTTGGTGATTATTAATTTTTATACATGATCTATTTTGAATTCTCATTGGATTTCCGTTTTCATCAGTGATTATTATTCATCTTTATTATTAGACATTCAAAGTGAACAGCTAACAATTGCAATAATTAGTGCACATGGATTAAAAAGAAAACATAAAACTGAACAATCAATGGATGATGATAAAAATAATTGATATAATACAGATTCTATAAATAGTTTAATTATGCATATAAAAAGTATTAAAAAATTAGATTGTAGTGAATTGATCATAAGTGTTGACAATGCGACCGTTGCTCGACTGCCGTTGGGGGCGCTGTCATGCGAGCTAAACATTTTGAAGCCGTCTTCACCCCAATTTCATCATAAGTTTCATCATAGGTTTCATCATCATTTCATCATAATTACCTCATCGCGAGGCCGAATAGCGATTTGTTGATTGGGACTCTGGACGTAATAATAGTAGTATCATATTATTCTAAAAATTTGATGTCACTTCAGACGTACGGAGCTGGTAATGTCCCGGACACTGGTCGCTATTCCTACGTGGAGGAGCTGAAGGCTGCCTGCGACAGAGGCGTCATCGTAGTCAACTGCACTCAGTGCTCCAAGGGAAAAGTCAGCACAAACTATGCTGGAGGAATTGTGAGTTTTGTTACATGATATGGATGGATGGTTTTCCTCCAGGTTTGGGATTGGATATTAAAGATAATTTCATCATGACATAGTATCCAATAACGAAAAATATTTTCAAAAAAATTTGTTTTGTGTCCTAATGCACCCGATTGGTCAGACCAGTAGGGCCGTGTGCAAAAAAACATGATAACCATGGAGATGCACGAGGCGCAAAGCACGCATGACACTAGCTAGTTACCTAACTGACATTTTATGTCCAAGTACAAAGTTGAGGAAGGCATGAGCAGTAAGTAAGTGACAATAGCTATTATAGTTAACAAATTGTATGACACTGAGAGCATCAACACTATTTATCTATAAGAGAGCAGTCATTCCGACTTTAGAGCCATAGATTGAGAATATTTTACTTGCCTCAAACCCTCAAAACTATTCAACATGGCAGTATACTTTGCTACCTTGACACTGCTAGCGGCACTAGCCACTACCAACCTGGTCTCAAGTGCACCTCTAGATCTGGACAGGCAAGAAGAGCTGAGAAAGGAAGCTGCAACTCTTGACAACCTTGTCAAGAAACTCACTGATCTCACTGGATTGCTGCAAAGGGTCAAACAGCATTTAGTCGATCAAAAGGATGAAAATGTTGCCAATGAAGTAAAATATCAAGATCAGATTATGTCACTGCTTCGAATGAATCAAGGAGAGCAAGCTGAAATTCACGAGGTTGGGGAGAAAACAGACGAAAATGAGCAAGAACAAGCAATTATTCTTGCCATGGAGCTGGAATATCTTGAACACCTATTCACAGAGGTTCAGGAACGTCTGATCACTGCAACTGAGCAGTTTTGCTGGAATCCTGACGGAATTTGCTGCACAGATCAATGTGGTTGACAATCAAATACACAGACAGAACATGATAATAGTATTATCAAACAGATTTGCATTAGCAAAGAAATTTATTGACAGTATTACAATATATATAATATAATATATATATATATATATTATATACAAGGAGTGAGCTCGCTTCGCTCGCTCACTCCTTTATCCTTGTGCTATTATTGTGCATGTGTGGTCGACGACCTTTACCTACGTATTTGTGCGCATGTGCACATCCTGCCTAATCATGTGACTTTGTCAATCACCTAGCTAAAGCATTCGTTACTTGTCTTGCAGCTTCGCTCACAAGGGGTCCCAAGAAAAGACGTTTAGAATAGAATCGCCTCCCTCTGGAAAGCACCTATGGGCAACATCGACTCCAGAATGTCACTCTTTCGCATTCTCCAGGCCGCCATATGTAAGTGTACAGTTCAGTCTAAATACTGTCCTGCCGTTTTTTTTTAAGCAGCTCACTTTAGTGGCTGCTGGGCCATAGCCAGCCGCCGTTAGTTGGCTGTCTGCTGTATCGTCCCAAGTCCAGTGACGCCCAGAAAGAAAACTTTTTAGCTCGGGTCAAATCACTTCCGGTCACCTCCCGCTCGGACGGACGCACGGACAACTATAATCTTAGTATAATGATATATTTTTTTTTTTGCTGTACTACAATATTATTGAGATGTTACATATAGCTACTACTACAAGTTTCCGTGATTGATCAACGTTCAAGCAGTGAGAGCGGTAACGGACACACAGACAAACAGACTGCATAGCACGTGGGGGGGGGGGGGGGGGGGGGGGAGGGGGGGGGAGGGGGGGCGGAAGTTGGTTGCCATATTATATGCACACTAGTATATAGTATGGGCATGATGACCATAATATAAGGGCATGATATACATAAGCTGGAATTAAAAATTTGTGATTGGTTGTGAATTATATACTACATGTACATGTACCTGCTCATGACGTCTCCCTAGCTAGCTGTGTAAATTTATGCTGCACTTGTAGACCTATTTCTGTTACCAAGTAACTGTAGCAGCATTATTATTATGCACATTGCACTCATTGAACACTTAGCTTGCTCTAAGACTGTAACTTTATCATTGTGTTTCAGCGGCTGACGGAGGCAGGTGTTCTCCCTGGTGGGGACATGACTGCTGAGGCGGCGCTGACCAAGCTCTCCTACCTGTTGGGTAAGGGGTTGCCAGCCGAGAGGATCAAGGAGCTGATGATGAAGAACCTGTGTGGAGAGCTGACCTTGATGGACCTGGAGCACAAGCAGCTCAGAGACAGCGACCTTCTCACCTCCATAGCTCAGGCCATGAACCTGTCCTCTACAAATGTAAGCGCACAAGATTTTAAGTGCAGTTCAGTTTTAGTAATTTTTGTATGTGAAGCAGACAATAATTATTATACATGAAGTATCGCATAAAGATTCTCAATTTGCCAGATTTTTACCTCCATAATTATGGTTTTACACCCTATTTTGGAAAAAAATTATTATACTGAATGTATCTGTGCAGGAAATGAAACAGCTCAGACACACCCTCTTCCCGCCGCTGATGTGTGCAGCAGCTGCGAACGGAGGACAGTGAGTGTTTAGAATCGCTGAGTCAGCAGGGAGGCGACTTCAATCTCCCCGACTACGACGGCCGAACCCCCCTGCACCTAGCATGCAGCGAGGGACACCTGGAGACGGTCAAATTTCTGCTGCAGAATGGCGCTTCGGTCCATGCCACTGATAGATTTAATCACACCCCTCTGGATGATGCAGTGAGATTTAGGTACGTACATAAAGTACATGCATGTATGCATAGCGAGAGTGGAGAGGGTTAAAGAGAGAGAGAGAGAGAGAGAGAGGGAGAGGAACAAGGGAGAGAGGGTTTGGGAGACAGATAAAGCAAGTGTAGAGGTAGAGAGAGAGAGAGAGAGAGAGAGAGAGAGAGAGAGAGAGAGAGAGAGAGAGAGAGAGAGAGAGAGAGAGAGAGAGAGAGAGAGAGAGAGAGAGAGAGAGAGAGAGAGAGAGAGAGAGATAATATTACCATAATTCACACTACTCTCCTCACCTTTGTAGGCAGTTGGAAGTAATCCAAGTCCTTGTTGACTCTGGTGCTGAGCTGAACACTCCAAGCTGTGAGATTGCATGCCTAGCAGCGTATGACTCTGACAGCAAAGACGCCGTTCTAGCATGGCACATGGCGGGGAGAAACTCCAGGAGGCAAAGTATAAATGACTCAGCGGGTACAATCAAAGCGGTAAGTTTAGCTAGATGAGTGCTTCTTGTAATATAAATGGAGGCCTTCACATGCATCGCTGATACACCACAATCATATGCACACAGTTCAAAGAGACGTTGGATACTGTTGCTAACCTGGATGAAGAGTTGAGAGAGAAAGTGCATCGCCTGAGTGTGGGGGGTACACCAGCACCCCCTGACATTGCAGCCGTGTGTAATGGTTCCACAATGTCCAATGGCCCCCTGAATTCCTCAATGCCCAATGATCATGAACTATCGATATCTGTCCCCCCAGTATCAAAATTGAACTGCCCCCCAGGGTCCAATGGTCCCACAGACCCACTGTCATCAAATATTAGCACCAAGTCTTAATTAAGGCACATTGTTTATTTATTTGAATTAATTTTTATACATGAATTCTCGTTGGATTTCCGTTTTCATCAGTGATTATTATTCATCTTTATTATTAGACATTCAAAGTGAACAGCTAACAATTGCAATAATTAGTGCACATGGATTAAAAAGAAAACATAAAACTGAACAATCAATGGATGATGATAAAAATAATTGATATAATACAGATTCTATAAATAGTTTAATTATGCATACAAAAAGTATTAAAAATTAGATTGTAGTGAATTGATCATAAGTGTTGACAATGCGACCGTTGCTCGACTGCCGTTGGGGGCGCTGTCTCTCTTGGCTCATTCTATCGTAGCCCAAACCGGAGTTCTGGCTTGCTCTCTCCTGATTTAGCTGCATCTGGGCTTCATACTTCATGGCCTCTTGAAGCACTCGGCTGCTGCCTTGGCTCTTCTCCACCTGTTCATCGATGTCGACTTCTCTGTAACGAGTGGAACCATAGTCCTTAGCAATCATGGCCGCTCGCTGGTTTTGCTGAAGTATACGTCGTCTCTCTTCTTCTGCCGTTTTCTTCATCAGTATCTCCCTTTGTTTCTGCAGTTCTCTCTCCTTGGCTTGCTGTCGGGTGATCTTTCCCACATATCTAGGGGAGCCTCGTCCGAGGTCGTAGAGTGGGATGTCTCGCTCGGGTATGTCATCGTGATGATTTCCAATCGCATTTCTGTTTGAGATTATCATTCCGTCTTGACTGGATTGGCTCCACCCATTTTCTCCTCGTCTCATACCCGATTTCTTCCTCAGTCCTCTTTGTCGTTGCAGCTGGCTGGAGTTGCTTGAATCCAGATCAGCCGATGGGAACATAAAGGAGGTCTCGTCGACCTCTACTGAACTACCGGAACTATCATCTCTGCCGTTGAACATTTCTTGTCTAGAGTTTCTCCGCTGACCACCGTTGTATAGTCCGTCCTCCATTGGGTCGCTCTGCTCGGGAACTGGGGGTAATTTTATGGGGTAGCCCTGCGATAGAGGATTGTGGTTGTGGTCGTGCCTGCTTCTTCTACTCCCACCGCTTCCCTTTCTCGGCTGATCGATCACTCCTGGGAAGGCGTCTGGCATGATCATTCCTCCACCCGAGCTGCCGCTGATGTTGAAAGGACTATCCACAGGTATTCCTGGGTTGAAAGCCGAAGGCATGACGGGAGGGGGCATGCTTGGAAAGAAGTTGTTTCCGTCACTTCCAGATCCTATATGATCGGCTGGCGAGAGCTGAGACTGTGGAGTGAGTCCGAGGGAGAGGTAGGCCTGAGTTGGGTCATCGTTGAACGGCAGGTCAAAGTAGTCGTCTTCGATGTCGTACGGACTCGTGCTGTTGCCTGATTTGCTGGTGAGTGTGGTCCCTGTGAAGGTCGTACCAGTTCCATGGTAGGGAGGAGGAGGGTGATCCAAGGTAGACTCAGAATATTGCTGTGGGTGTAAGAAGTGTATAATTTGTAATGATGACAACTCTGGAGACCTTTGACCCAAGAGGAGGCCATGAAGGGGTTAAAATTTGAAGATCAAAATGTCATTATGTATTACCCAGCTAAGGCTATAGAAATAAGTAAATTTTACTACATGCTGCAAACTTACAAATTGCTTTCCTCTGATGGGTGCCTGTCTTCCTGGTTCAGGTGGCTCTCTGATGAGTGGCTTCATCGATGAGCCGCTCATGATTGCATCCTCAGTGGTGAGGTCTCCCTGGTAGATTTGGTGATTGGGTACAAGGTTCATTGACTCGGCCATGAAGATACCGGAATTTATGGAGTCCATCGGAACAAGATCACAGTGTGCAGGACTCTTCTCCTAATGGTATGAGATACAATGTCAAGTGAAATTAAATATTTATGTGCTAAATTTGTGGAATACTTAATTAAATTTGTAATTAATAGCTACTGGCCTCAAAGCTAGTACACCCTTCTTTAGTGATGTCAGTTGTTATTATAGTGTCCTAGGCAAGCGTCCATTCCCAGGTAAGTGCCCATAAATTTCAAAGGTCAATGTAGCATCTCATTTTACAATAGCTACTATGTCCACTGCATGATAACTACTCTTAAACTGACTGGGTATGATGTACTACATACCACTCCCTCTTCTTCTGAGAAGAAGTATCCATTGCTGTTTCTTCTTGCTGAAGTAGTATGATTGGAGTGAGGTCTGTATATTCCCCTCTTTCGATATCGTTTCCTGACAAATCCCACCACAAAGATCACCACGACAACTGCTAAAGCAACGGCAACCACTCCGAGGACAGCTCCAACAATAGCAACTGAAGATCCACCACTGGGTGCAGATGTACTCCCAACAGTGGTAGTAGTTATAGCTGGAGATGATTGAGAGTCACTGGTAGTAGAAGTTGTAGATTCTTTTACACTGCTTGTTGCTTCTGTTGATGTAGCATTCTGTGTGGTAGCTGTATCTGGTTTTGTAGAGTCAGTCTCTTGTGTGGTAGTTGACTTTTCTGTAATAATTGGCTCTTGTGTGGTAGTCAGAGGTTCTGTTACAGTAGTAGTCTCTTCAGTAGTAATGGGCTCTTCAGTGGTAGGCTGTGTAGTTATTGGAGACTGTGTGGTGGTTGGAGTCTGTGTGGTGATTGACATTTCTGTAGTAGTTGAAGACTCAGTGGTGGTCGGAGATTCTGTGGTGGTTGGAGCCTCTGTTGGAATTTCTGTAGTGGTAGGAGCTTCTGTGGTAGTTGGAGATTCAGTGCTAGTCACAGCTTCCGTAGTTGCTGGAGCCTCTGTAGTAGTCACCTCCTCTGTGGTGGTTGGAGCCTCTGTTGTAGTCATCTCCTCTGTGGTGGTTGGAGCCTCTGTTGTAGTCATCTCCTCTGTGGTGGTTGGAGCCTCTGTTGTAGTCATCTCCTCTGTGGTAGTTGGAGCCTCTGTTGTAGTCATCTCCTCTGTGGTAGTTGGAGCCTCTGTTGTAGTCATCTCCTCTGTGGTGGTTGGAGCCTCCGTACTAGTCGCCTCCTCTGTGGTAGTTGGAGCCGCTGTAGTCACCTCCTCTGTGGTAGTTGGAGCCTCTGTAGTCACCTCCTCTGTGGTGGTTGGAACCTCCGTAGTAGTCACCTCCTCTGTGGTGGTTGGAGCCTCCGTACTAGTCACCTCCTCTGTAGTGGTTGGAGCCTCAGTACTAGTCACCTCCTCTGTGGTAGTTGGAGCCGCTGTACTAGTCACCTCCTCTGTGGTAGTTGGAGCCTCTGTAGTCACCTCCTCTGTGGTAGTTGGAGCCTCAGTACTAGTCACCTCCTCTGTGGTAGTTGGAGCCGCTGTACTAGTCACCTCCTCTGTGGTAGTTGGAGCCTCTGTAGTCACCTCCTCTGTGGTAGTTGGAGCCTCTGTAGTCACCTCCTCTGTGGTAGTTGGAGACTCCGTACTAGTCACCTCCTCTGTGGTAGTTGGAGACTCTGTACTAGTCATCTCCTCTGTGGTAGTTGGTGCCTCCGTACTAGTCACCTCCTCTGTAGTGATTGGAGCCTCCGTACTAGTCACCTCCTCTGTGGTAGTTGGAGCCTCTGTAGTCACCTCCTCTGTGGTAGTTGGAGCCTCTGTAGTCACCTCCTCTGTGGTAGTTGGAGATTCTGTACTAGTCACCTCCTCTGTGGTGGTTGGAGACTCTGTACTAGTCACCTCCTCTGTCGTAGTTGGAGCCTCCGTACTAGTCACCTCCTCTGTGGTAGTTGGAGCCTCCGTACTAGTCACCTCCTCTGTAGTGGTTGGAGCCTCTGTAGTAATTGCAGCTTCTGTAGTGGTTGCAGCCTCTGTGGTAGTTGGAGACTCTGTAGTAGTTATCTCCTCCGTGGTAGTCACAGCTTCAGTGGTAGTTGGAGCCTCTGTAGTTATAGGAGCCAGTGTGGCCTCTGTGGTTGTTGGAGCCTCAGTAGTAATCGGAGTTGGTATGCAAGACTCTATTGCACCTGACACGATGGTGGTGTTCACTGTCTGTATATCAAGGCTACTAGGATCTACTTCTTGATTTGCATCATTTTGAAGACTAACCTGAACTGATAGAAGCACTACTAAAGTGAAGTTCTCTGTTTGAAAAGTTGAATTCACCAGAGCCATGAATATGACATTTTCCCTCTCTCTAGATAGTGGTGCTATTATAGTTCCTCCATACATTCCATTGATTCCATTCTTTCGAGCTATTACTTCTTCATCAACAAATGTAGAATCAAATTCCTCTTGAAATGATACATTCTTGTGTGAGAAGTCAAGATAAATTTGAACCACATTCATAAACTCAAGCGCAGTATTTAGAGGCTCTATTGTACCACTGATAAGAAACTGACAAGGAGCGGAGTTATCTTGTAAAGAGAAAGTATAAAATATCCCAGAAACTGTGAATGATAGGTCTAAGCTGTTCCGTTCAACTGTGAATATCTGAGAGATACTTGGATTTCCGATGTTGGTTACAGTGACTCCACCCTCGGTGAGCTCTGCTCCTTGAGGGGTGCTGAAGTTAAACACTTCTGAGGCTAGAAATTCTTGAAGTACAAATACATCCCTGAGATCTCTTTCACAGTCACCGTTTATATCCACTTCTCTAGGAATGGGGCAAGTCTGACGCTTGGAGCGTAATCTATTGTACTCGTATGGTGACATTTCGTCATAGTAGTCATAATCGTAGGATAGTGGAGCCTCACGCTTTGATATAGATGATGAATCAGACACTTGGATTTCAATTTGACCAGAAGGAGAGCTGCTTTGCATATTTATGATGCTCGGGATGACACTTGTATTTGCAGTGTAGTCAATGCTAACGTTGAAACTTAGCTTTCCTGCTTGCTCAGCTCTAAATGTCACGACAGCCAGCTCTGCTAAATCACTCTCAGCCCCTGTGTTCAGTACTCCCCCAATAGTGATCACACCACGGTTGTTCACTGCCGATATGATTGTTCCATTCTTCCAGTTTTCACCCTGGATAATGTCCACGATTTCCAACTGAGAATTGGGATCATACGCCAATTCTAGCTCATACACACCCACAGCCTCTTGAGCTGAATTCACGACGACAGAAATTTCAAACATGTTGCCAGTTTTCACTTGTGTCTCCATGGGCTTGAGTCCCACCTCTCCTTGGCTGGGATTTAGGCTGACATTATAATATGTCTCGTATGTGACATTATCTGTAGCAGATGCTATTAAACTGACTTCAGTGAGTGGATTTTTCAGCAGCTTAACAATGCTGGTATTTTTCTCAATATACAGAGTATCTGAATCAACTGTGGAGAATGTTATCAATCGAGGGTAGATTGGACTGCCATCTTGATCAAACAATGTGGTTAAAATAGTGCCATCTGTGAGAATTGCAGTACAGTCGGCAAAGAGTGGCTCGTTCAATTCAGCAGATGTGCTTGAGAGAGTGATGCTAGTAATGCTACTAACTTCAACTGGATTGCTGTCAACAATGACATCAAGAATGTCAGACTTGATGCTGTTATTCACCATTGTTGCTTGAAGTGAAATGTTATCTGTATCTATCCCTGAACCAAGTGAGTTTATATCGAGCTGATTAATGTTGATTATAACTATGTCAGAATTATTACTGACAACATCCACTCTCAATAGTTCAGGTGGGACTACCTCTGTTGTTCCATCTGTGAAGCTAATTGCTGCTCTGAGCATTGCTTGCTGGTAAATATCACTTGATCCGATTTGATTTAGCTGAGATATCACTGCATTATCACTCCCTCTATAGGCGGTCAGTATGAATGAATCAGATACTGTTCTCTTTACTGTAATTACATGTTCAGTAGCAAGATTTAATGTTGCAAACGTAATCTTTATGGTTGCATTTCCACCCATAATTCCATTTGTCTCTACTCTCCTTGTTGATCCTAGGTGATCAGCAAGCCTCACTAAAGCTTTGGAGTTGTCAAGAACCTCAAATGTCACATTTTCATGACTTGTGATGTTGCTCATAAATCCATCACTATAGGTGAGGTACACTTCGAGCAAGATATAATCAGGAGTTTCAAAGAATGTAGCTGCATCGTCAGAAGCAGTTAAGTAATTTGAGGTTCCTTTTATAATGAGAATAGGGGCTTCAGTACTTTCACTGTACATGAATGAATCATTGGCTATGAAAGTGATATTTTCACATTCTTGAAGAGATTCTAATTGCCACAAAATGCTGATATCGAAATAATTTATAGGACTGGAAATCTCATAGCTACTGCCACTTGGTGGTGTGGTCTGCTGTAGTGCATCATCCAGCCCTGGACCGGTAACAGCTATCTCCAAGGCATCATACTCTTCTGTGAGCAGCATTCTAGAATTATCGCTGAACTGGACAACTGGTACAATGTTCAACTTCGATCCTATAACATCAAATTCCTCCAGAAGTGTAATTGTTGCTTCACCCATATCAATCATTTCGTCTGGGATTTCGACACTGATTCCGCTGAAGGCAAAGATATCAAGGCATTCTGCTTCCACTGCATCGTTAGTGACATTGATCTCTACACCATATATTTCATCCAGTGTGGATACATATAGTGTAGTTATTCCAACATCGATTCCTTCAACAAAGTAGCCATCTTCTGTTAGTTGTGCAATGCTCTCATTGCTCACACTTAGATAGGGCCGCAGTAAAGATGTGATATAAATTGTAGCGGTTGTGGTATCTGTTGATATTGTGGTCATAATGGCGAAGCTTGACTGCTGATAAAGGGTTGATCCATTTTCACACGTTGCCTCAGTTTCAATGGCGTTCAAAGTGTTATCTGCAAGAGTGATGTTGACTTCTTGTGAAGGTAACCACACTTTGAATGGAATGGTTCCGTTTGCTGCAAGAGATGACATCGTAGTTATTGTAATGCTAACCTCATCTCCTCCAAACATTTCAGAACCATCAAAATAGACATGCCTACAGTTCATATCAACTTTGATGATGTTCTCATTTTCAGACGAGCAAGTGGTATCGGTCGAAAGCAGATCGAGTTCACCGCTCATAACATTGAACCCATAAACACTCATATCTATTTCATCCACTTCCATTGTTAGTGTAGCTGTATTGACAATTTCATTTTGGCTCGTACATGCAAATACTCCTGCATATTGCCTTGTTTCAATATGTGCCCTTCCTGTCATACTGTTCTCTCCATCTCGATTCAGTGATTGCACATATTTAATATTACGTTCCTCAACTAAATCACTGCCATTTGTAAGGACTAGCTTAAAAGTTTCACACTGAATATCGATATTGTCGCTGATTTGATCTTCTTGGCGAATAAAAATAATGAGATCAGCAAGAGACTCAGTGAAGTTTATCTGATTAGTGTTGGTGCGATCATAGATTCTGAATCCCGTAAGTGATATTCTGTTGCTATCTGATGGATGCTCTCTAGGCAGAAGGCTCCAGGTGAAGTTGGACTCTGCACCCCTTAGTTCAGCAGCTGATCCCAGTACCCGACAGTCGAGGCTGAACCCTGCTAGCCGTCTGTCAAATGAAGCATAAATTGGCACCCTGAACTCTTCACCGGGAAGAAGCGAGCGCTTTGGTGGAATCATAAACACAGCAGTGTCGATTTGGGTCCGGCCGGTTGGCATTAAGGATACTGACCCTAGTTCAAATATATTTTCTTCGACCATTATTTTAATATTGGCCATAGTAATTCCACTCTCTGTAAACCACTGTTCTGGAATATCCAAAAGTGCTGTACTTGTTCCACATGGTGCTGAGATACTGCAGTTCGTTTCACTTATTGTGTCATCTGTGAGACTTGTAAGGATTACTTCACAACCTGAATCTATATCAATGTTTGAATTGAACGAACTATCCCTCACTTGAAAGGCAACGGACACAGTAGGATCATCTGACCACACCTCCCTGTTAGATACAAAGCCTATCAAATTATCTATTGGATCTGCATCAAGGTAATACATATTCGACTGTCCACTGAAACGGCCAAGCATTGCGTTCACAGCACCTGATCTACTCAACTGGCCACTCTGACCAATAAATTTGCCGAACATTATATTGTACGTTAGACCATATTCGTCTGAGTCATCACGTGTGATGTCCTCATCTAAGATGAATCCTAGGCCTTCGGTGTCCACCTGAATTGGTGCCAGTGGTGTCTCACAAGATGGAAGGACGGTTGGAGTGGGTAAGAAAGCTGGCGTCGGAGTAGGAGTGGGAGAGAACATTGTGGAGGTGGGAATTGGTGTTGACGAGAACACTGGAGTAGATATGATGCTAGAGACTGCAGTTGGTGCAGATGTAAGAAATGTTGATATGAAAGTCTCCGAAGAACTGGCGATTGCTGACATGGAGCTAACAGCGAGAGATGGAGTTGGCGTGGATATCACAAGAGATGGTATAGTTATTGAACTTGAGGGGAAGGCGAATGTAGTCGGCTGTGGTGTGGATGTGACTGTAGGAGTACTTGATATGGTTGGAATTTCGCTTGTTTCTGAGAAAGGTTCTAATGATAGAGAATCTCCTGAACCAAAGTCCAGATCCCCAGAGCCTTCAGGAGTCATAGAGACAATTGGCGTACTACTACTTAACACAGTGCTCCCTGTACTTGAAAATACTGGAGTCGTGGGGGCAATTGGTGTGCTACTGCTCATTATACGACCTGGTACACTTGATAATATCGGAGTCATGGAGACAGTTTGTGACGCAATTGGTGCACTAGATGCAACTGTTGTTTCTGCAATAGTTTGTGTGATGTCAATCAGACTTGTGAGCATTCCTGAAGAAGTGAAGGGTTGTGACATCAATTGAGTTTCTACAGATGCTAAAGAAATAGTAGTTGGTTCAGGAGAGGCACTCGCTGATGTTTCTTCTAAGCTCACGATCATGGTGGCAGCTGAGGTGCTTGGTGAGATTTCTAGTGTTGGTGTTGGTATGATTAGGCTTTGAATAGCTGTCGGCAGAGTAGTAGGGGTTGGTTCTATGGAAGAAGGAAGGAGTACAAGCACACTTCCTGTTGTCAAGGGTATTGATGATGTGATAATCATCTGCGAGGAACTTTCAGGTACAGTGGATGTTTCAGCAGCAGTGGTTGCTGAAGCGATTGTTGGCTGTGGGGTAGGTATGACTGTGTTCAGCATCATAACAGAAATCGGAAAGCTGACCGAGCCTAGAGCTGTTGTCGCTGGAATGTTTGTTTCGGTAAGCGAAAGCAGGGGCATGCTGCCAGTTGTAAAGGGAGTTTGGGCTAAAGTTTCTGAAACTACTGGGGTTGCAATAGGTGGCAATGTGAGTAGTGTCGGGATGGGTGCTGCGCTGCTGATGGAGGAAGTTTGATTCACTACGTCCAAGGTTTCTGTAGCTGTAGACATTGATAGTGTTGGACTAGGCAATGCAGTTGTATCCACTAATGCAAAGCTTGCTGTAGTCGGGATTGAGGGTAGCATTGTTGTGCTAACAACGGATGGAATCTGCTCAATGCTTTGAGTCGAATCAACTAGAGGTGCAGAAACCTGGACCGTTTGCATACCGATTGTTGACGGTAATGGGGTCATTGAAACTATCCTAGAGCTTTCCATATCCAATTCCGTTGTGAATATTGGTACAGCCGATGTAGTAACAATAGGAATTGAAACTGAGGGAACGTTTGTGGCAGACTGATCAACAAGATTTGTAGGTGCTGCAGTAGGCTCAAGCACTAAACTACTTTGACTTGAAGGCTCTGGAGTTCTAGAGAGACTCACAAAATCATCAGAGCTAGTGTCACTAGATGAAGTAGCAATGCTGGGCTCCACGGATTGTGCAGATGTAGCAACTGCACTGGTATCACTAGATTCAGAGGTTGTTCTGATGGGGGCAGATACTGGCTCAGGTGAAGAGGAAGGAGACTCTTGCAGTACTATTGAAGAGGTCAAAATTGCAGCTCTTGTGCTAACGCTCGTGGGGCTGATGCTTTCTGGTTGGACCGTGGCAGCCACTGAAACTGCAGCTGAAGGTTGAACTGTAATGGTCAGGCTCACATCTCGTACTAGTGTAGCAGGCACTTGGGATGTCATGGATGTTGGGGCTATAAAAGTGGTGGTTGTTTCTTCTTCTGCTTGACTTGTCATTACTCCAACATCTTGTGATGTTGTTGTTGCTTGAATATTTGTTGGAGATACAGCTTCACTTGCGGTCATCACCAAGCTTTCTTGCACAACAGCGCTAGTTGTTTGTACCACTTGTTGCTCGGTAGAGCTTGTGGTTACCCCTTGGTCTTGGAATGAGCTTGAAGAAGCCTCTACTTGAGTACTGTTCCCCATCGTTACTGTAGTTGATGGTGTAGGTGTTGAAGGAACCATAGTGGAGGCTGGAATTCCACCGCTAAACACAGACATGAATGCTCCGGCTGTTATTGAAGGTGCCTGAGGAGCTGCAATACTAGTCGATGGTTCAATAAATACCGCTGTAGTCATTGGATTACTTGGGATGGTGCTTGTGAAGCTACTAAGCATATTGTCAGTTGTGGCCGGTTGGTCTGTTGCAGGTGTTGACTCTGGCTCAGTGACAGGTTGCATAGTGGAAGTGGAAGGGGCAATGGGCATTGTAGCTGATGATACGAAGGTCATGGTAGTTGGAATGTTGATGCTCATTGTAGCCGACTGTAGCAGTATCATACTTGTCATAAATGGCACTACAGTATCGACTTCAGTCATTTCAGCAGATGTACTCATTGCCACGGAAACAAACATGTTTGAATTTCCTAGGTTATTGTCCACACTTGAAGTTGTGGGCATGGAGGGGACCAAGGCAGTATTGATTTCGGTCATTTCAGCAGATGTGCTCATTACCATGGCAACAGCAGATGTACTCATCACCATGAAAACAAACGTGTTCGAATTTCTCTCCACATTTGAAGTGGTGGCCATGGAGGGGACCAAGGCTGTGGGGACTGTTGATGATGGCATGAGTAACTCACTCATTGACATTCCACTACCTTCATCTTCCATCATCATCCCTGCAGTTTCAGGGCAGATAGTGGTGCAAGATTGTTCAAGGTCGAGGCAATAATTAGGACAGATTTCAATATCACTAATAGCAAAGTTTGTTGTCCCAGAGTTGACGAAGTCGCTCATGATGAGTCGCACTCTACTGGTATTGTAGTAGGTCTCAAACGGCGTCATATCTTCACTCGGTAGAGGCCTTGCATTACTTTCAGTACCAGCAAGCTGCAAGTAGGGGGAGTATGTGAATGATCAATTAGGCGTCATGTAAATCTTAAGCACATCATTAAATGTGTGTAGTGGTATGTAGTGCTCACCAAGAATGTGAGGGTTGTAGCAGATGTATAGTGAAGGCAGTTGACTTCAAACGATCCTTTTAACCTGGAAAACAAAGGAAAGATTGGTGATTAAAGTTTTAATTATCAAAAAAAGCTTTCGGCTGTTGCAAAATTTCAAGAATGTAGGTTATATGAACTTACTGATCATCATTTCCCATGCCAAATGACTGCGTGCAGTCTTGAGCAAAGTATTGAAGGTCCCTCCAGTCTGAAATTTGCTCACTGTAGTACTGCAAGGTGGTCTTGACTGGAAGGTTGGAACTGAATGTGATGAAGATCTTGGAGAGACTGACAGCAGGACTGAGACCAACCACTAGGCTCACTGGACTCTCATGATCGTCAGATTGCCACATTGTGGTGGTTGAGGTGTCTGTTGAGAACTCAGCTGCACGTGCATTCATATCATACCTGTATTGAATAATATCACTGGATCATGTATTGTGTACCAATAATCCTAGTTCTAGTTAGCAGGCCTTTCCTAGCTTAGCCGATCTGTAGTGCTCTACGTATGTGTAGTACAGTTTGGCTGCTATCAACTCAAACATGAACGAATGTTAAGGCTCTATCCATATTAGGCTAGACTTGAACTATCATTAAACCCTGTGTCTAAAAGAGAACTCAAGTTATGCATAGCAAACGTAGGGATCCCCATATATATCTGCATTAATTTTGAACGTCAGCGGTAACTGAGAGTGTCACATGTGACTTCCTGGTGTATGGACATGATACTCTTGAGCCTAGTGCATTCGTATGGAATGATATACTGTATCAAATGCTGTAACCAGTGTCACGTATTTAATTCAGCCATCCCGTAACTCGTATTATATTATGTATGTAGCCAAGTATTGCACTATATTATAGTACACCTTAAGTGGTGTGTGGGGTATGTTTAATGATCTAATGACAAATATGTAAACTATGAGGATCGAATACACCTAGGGTCTGCCCTGCAACCCCACACATGTTCAAATCACACACACACATACATAGCCGCATGAGTGGTTAGTGTATGGCCTAGGATTGTGTACTTGATATGCTTGGCAGAGCATGGGGCCTAGTTAGTCACAAGCAACATGATATCGGGCAAGACAAGATTTATAAGTAAGTCTTTCTGTGTTTGTTGATGGTATCAGTTGAATGTTTATTAAATTCTAGCACCAGTAGTGCAGCATGAATAATCTCTATGAATGGGTAAATGCTCAGCATAATATATTTATGCATCAATTTTGGAAATCAACAGCTATTCATTTTAGAATTAACATGATGGCTTGGATAAATAATTACTGAAAGGTTTAGTATCCATGGTAGCAAGCCCTATTATACAAACATTTAATGCTCATTGTAACCACAAGTACTTGTGCAAATTGAATTCTCAAATCTAATTATGAGGGTTCACTCCCATATTATTATACCTGATCAATTGTATCTCACCCCCATAGCCTCTGGGTACCAACCAACCTCTTGACCTCTGCTAATGAATAGGTTGGAACTGGAAGGTATGTACATGTAATACAGTAACTTTACATCATCATGCTTCGACAAAGCTTGTTGACCAGACACACTGCTACATAACATTTCCGTAACATTTTCGGATCGTTAAGCAAGAGACAAGGATAGACTGATCCGATTAATATTTTGACTATCGGTAGCTCCAGCTAGGTATGATAAACATTATAACTCAGTCACCTTCTCAGCTGAAAGCTAGCTGCGATATGATTGCTAAACTGATCCACCCGTGGAAGAGAAGTAGATTCACACCATTTTCCATGTGGGGTAATTTATATAAAATGTCACATCGGACTGGGACTAGACAACATCCTTAAATATATTCACGACACTAAATGCACTTCCATTGGCACTGAGCATGACTCTTGATTACGTAGTGAATGCAATTGAGCGCTCATCTTGCACAGCATGTGCATGCATGCTTATACAGCTATATAGCACAGTGCTATATTATAGTATTATTAATTGGATAGTATAGTTTATATATTGTACTCTACTTATACAAACCAATTTCTGTGTATATGTATGTCGTCTCTATGGGGATTGACAGGTGGGAGAAGGGAGGGAAACTTGGTTTACATTCCAATCAACCAAACAGCTGTAAACCCACAAAGCTCTTCTAGCGAGCAACATGTAGCGTACATGCATGTAAGTCAAGTCATGCATGTGAGATTCTACTCCTCACAGCATATATTATAATATTATACCTCATTATTGTTGATTCATCCATAGCTGTACACTCGGTTTCTCCTAGAGAAGTGGAGCTCCCACTCGGACAGAGGCACTGTGGGAGAAATGATGCTTCTTGTGGAACGACCACTCGAGTATTCATTGTTGCCAACTCAGGAACGTAGACTTGGACATCTTGGAGGTGGCCATTGAAGCCATCTCCTATGGTAATGCTGTTGATGGTGCTGGGAAACTGCACATCTGGATTGCTCATGTGATTGACTGGATCTAAGGCTGTTTCATTACCAAAGTGAGTCTCTAGATTCCATGTTCCTGACTCATCTTGAAAAGTGAAAAATACCGATTTCCACTGACCAGCGAGAGACGCACCATATGTTGCTATAGTGACTCTATTCTTTTCGATCAACTGTGGTAGAAATAGTTCCAATTGCAGCTCTGAGGTATAGCGAATGGCAACCTGATTATTGAGCTCAAACAAAGTCCTGTAGTGAAGAGATGAGTAACATGAGAAGCTTAGAGGGTTAGGGAGCAATTAAGCATTCTTCGTTGGAATCTTAAACAGCCATTATCAAACTTGGACTGCAATGAAAAATGCTTTTTTAATCGTTTGTTTCTGATCTTAGGTTTCCTATCGAATTCCTTCATCTAGTGGGTAATCATATGTGTCAATCCAAGTTCCTAAAACATAATATCACAACTGGGCTTTGTTAATGTTCATGCATACTACTGGTAAGAGTGTGTAAACAAAATTGAGCTATCAATAAGCCAAGAAATGCTGACTCACCCATTCGGCACTTGCTCCTTGAAGTATACTGCGATGGTATAGCGCTTCAGGCTCAATTCTCTGAGATCGGCCAGTAAGTCCTCGGGAACCGAGAACGAATTATTGCCATAGAATCGGACGGATGAGGACGTTCTTCTAGGGTAGGACTCGTCTGAGTGTACCAGGCTCTGTAGATAGCAGAGGGGAGAAAAATGCATGGAATTAAAAATCATCATTGGAGCACTCCAATGTAGTTAATTAATTCTTGATCACTGCATGCATGCATGCCACGTTGCTGGGAACTAGAGCTACAGACATAACTAAGAGAAGATGAAGTGTGGATCCTACCTACATGTGTGCTATCACAAACCGTCACGGATCAGGGATTGCCCTCTCGATTAATATAATATATATACTTTGATGTGACACCTGTACTGCAAGGGACAAGGTTAGCTGATACGGCCGAATGCCAATCGTACCTTCCCACTTACCACTTGGGAGAGCCTACACACACATATGAACACGCTCAAGTATTGGCGCCCATGCATGCATGCATGAGACGCACTACCACGCTTAAAGCTAAAGTTCATTGCAGCTATAATAGCTAATAACATGCAGCTGCAAACATAAAGCAGATAAAGTCCTAATCCATCGGTCTCTAGAGTTTAATAGCTAATATTGCCCTCGAGAAGGTAAAAATAGACACGCATTAAAGATCTTAGTGCGCTAGCTACTGTTACAGAAATTGATAGCTTTGTGAGATGTTTCGAATAATTGTGGGAGAATGAATTTAAATGCTGTTGATAGGTACACTCAAATCTGGATGACACAAAACAGTAGCTACAGTAGTATCAGTACAAGTGCTTACCATGTAAGAAGGGTGACATCTTGAGGGGAAAAGTGGGTAAAATTCATTATTAAGGCACAAAGAAGCACAAGACGAACACGTTGAATTGGCGTAGGTGCAGTCGACATTATCACGGGTAGACAGACTCTGAGCATTACTTGATAACAACACGACACAGAATAACAAATACACGAACATAGATGAGAAATTTGATTGAGAAGTCATTTTGAATTCATTCACGATAGACATTGTACAGTTACTCGCTCTCTCGGGAGCGCTAGCACTGCGATAATGGTATCTTTTCCTTACTCCACAAGTGCAGGCTGGATCCATTGCTACGGCAGCTGCTGTTTGTTCTGCCGCAGCTGCCGTTGTTGTCGAAGTCGGACAAGTGCGGCGATGCGCGATCGGAGGAGGTGCGCCCTCTTCTCGCGTGCATTCAGCTTGCTGGACCCTCGGCAAGCTAATATAGCCCTGAGAAATCTCTTCTTGCCGTCCCAGCTTTGATATCTCCGTGAAATAGCGTCGTTAGTTAGCTGTCCTTTAGTCACTGATATGATCCTCCAGCTTCGATTACAAGTTCCTTCGCGCAAGAGCGATTTTGGGGGCGTGGCATGTTTCATGCAGGGCTAGGCTAGGGTGCAAAGGGCTCGAGGTACGTAGTATACGGAAAGTTGCACGGAAGCTAGATCGTTAGCCAGCAGATATAATAATTATATGGACTCATGAATAGTTCAACTTCAGGTACCTCTAGCAAGGAGCTTGCAGAGACCATGGGTAATAGCGTAGCCCCTCCGGCAGCCAAGACCTCCGTATCTTTCATGCTAAATGGCCGCCAGGTGGTGGTGGACGGGGCCAGCCCACTGGTGAGCCTCAACGAGTGGATCAGAGCTCAGCCCGGACTGTCTGGCACGAAGAGGATGTGCGGAGAGGGAGGGTGCGGGTGCTGCGTGGTAGCTGCATCCTTCACGGATCCGATTACCATGAAAAGCAAGACGATAGCCATCAACTCTGTAAGTGGGAGTATATTCCTGTGTGATCAGTGTCAATTACTACTCATTAGCTGGGAGGAGCACACTACTGTCTATACATAGAATCTGATGTAATGGGATCCTAAACAGTATTATAATTCTTTGCTGGTTTCGTATACGTATCCGGATTTAGATGCTGATGATGCAATATTAAGTATAATATTATGGCTAGTGCTGCCGAAATATGTGTAGGAGGAGTCTGGGCACATTGAAGAAAATGGCTGTGTTATTTGGGACTTGCCCTCCGGCCTAAATGCTAACTTAATAAGAAGCTCACTCCGCCATAGATAACTATTCGCTAGCAGTCCCATAAATTCATAATAAACGACGAAAATTGTAAGCATGCAACATTGAAAACTGGCCCGGGAGGTGTATGATACTCAATAATCTTTTGCATACCTCTTCCTTTTCTTAGTGCCTGTGTCCACTGTATTCGGTTGAGGGGTGGGAGATCACTACGGTGGAGGGCATAGGCAGGTAAGTCAGCGTGGAACTGCTCTGAATGGGTACTACCCCATTTCAAGGGTGTACTTTCAGAGAGGTTCCACTACTCGTGTTTTTTTTTGCTGCAATATCATCATAATTAACTATTGCTTTAGTTCCAACGATGGATTCCATGCAGTACAGGAGAGGATGGCTGAGCACAATGGCAGTCAGTGTGGCTACTGTACCCCCGGATTTGTCATGAACATGTACAGGTGAGCCTTCAGTACAGGGGATTTAGCAGCAAAAAATCCATTATCACAGACATAATATTATGCTATTAGTCTTTACAAGAGTGTTATACTCTTTGGTCTTAGGTTTCTCTTTTATGCTCATCATTTGAATTTACTCTACCAATGCTTCTTTTTGTTCATATCATACAGTTTTCTTCAGGAGAACTCGTCTCCAACTTCCCAGATGGTGGAGGACATCTTTGATGGCAATATCTGTCGCTGCACTGGTACGTAAGGCAAATTAATATATTTAATTAGAGTCAGCCAGTCTATGAGGAAGTGCGTGGCTGTGTGCATGTTGAACTGACACCTGCTCTCTCTATTGAAAGGCTACCGACCCATTTTGGATGCCATGAAGACATTCGCTGTGGACAGTAAGCAGAGTTCAGACACCACTGATATTGAAGTGAGGCTCTCTCTCTTTCCTCCCCCCCCCCCCCCACCCTCTTTCTTTCTTCGTTTTCTCTCTCCCTCCCTCCCTCTCTCTCTCTCTCTCTCACTCTCACAAGCACACACTTGCTCACATGCACACACATCTCTCTCTCTCTCTTTGATTGATGGCAGGATCTTGGATCAAAAGCGGCGTTATGTCCAAAAACTGGTGACCTTTGCAAAGGTCAGTGTCAAGTTAGTCAGAGGGCGGAGTCAGATCCGCAGTGGTACGCCCCTGCCTCATTGGGGGAGGTAGCTGCACTCTACACCGCTAATCCTGACAGCAAGATTAAGCTAATAACTGGTGACACAGGACGAGGTACGTACTTACTTAATGAGCTACATGATCAGTATATCAGATTCTGTTATTATACATCTCATATCATTTGTTTTTATATGTATGTAGGTGTTTTCAAAGCTCCTGAGCAGGTTGATATTTTTGTCGACTTGAAGAAAATTTCACAGCTCTACTCAACTGTGGTAAGTTGTTAAAATTAATTTCGTAACTTCACTGAGGATGAATGTTCACTATTTAATTTGTGTTGGTATGTTATTTTTTATTCAGGTTGGTGACTCCTCTCTCCAAGTTGGTGCAGCTGTCTCTCTCTCCAATCTGATTGGTCTGCTTCGTGACAACCAATCCAAGTCGTCAAGCTTTGAGGAGGTAGCCAATCACCTTTCAAAGATTGGCAACGTTCCCGTGAGGAACATCGGATCGTGGGCGGGCAACCTCATGCTCACGCACGACCACGACAACTTCCCGTCCGATGTCTTCACCATGATGGCTGGGGTGGGTGCAAAGGTCACCATCGGTAAGCTATTCCTATCACTATAAGTCGATCTCATCCTTACAAGGCTAACCTTGACCTTAGGCCAGCCCAGTTCACAATTTTCTACTATTAGTGTTACATGTTACGGATTAATCTTTCTCGGCCATTCAAACTTTTGTAGACTTAACTAGACTACATGTATTTGGGTGTGCCTGTGCATCAATTTAGTTAGTAATGGTTGATTCTGTTACTTGCAGCTTCCTTGCCCGGTCTCTCCACGTCTGAGCTGACTCTCTGGGACTTCCTGAAACAAGACATGACGAAATCTGTAAGAAAAAATGATTATTTTTTAACGGTTATTGACCCTTACCATAATTAATATTTTTTATAGATTCTTGTCTCTCTGTCGATCCCCTATGCTGCCGTGGGTACGGTGGTGAGGAGCTTCAAGGTCATGCCTCGTGCCGTCAACGCTCATGCCTACGTCAACGCCACCTTCTCCATGGCTGTGGACTCTGGGAATGGGTTCACTGTGACAGCCACGCCTTCCATTGTCTTTGGGGGCATTGGCACACACGCTGTTAGTAACAGTTGTATCATAGGAAATGAGTTTGAGAATATGTGAGCGCATGCAGCAGATCAACTAGCTACATGTATATACCTTAATAGGGTGAATTAAAAAAAAATTTGGTAGGAATCTAAATTTTTATGCCAAAATATTGAATCACACATTGCATTCAGTATTGAATAATTGACAGTAGGCGAGGCTAAACAGTATAAGGGGGTAACTATAGCAGGAGCCTAGACTTGTTCATGCCGTGTATTTATCTGTTTCTTAAATTGTCTTCTATGTGTAGATTCAAGCAAGCGCTACCATCAGTTTTCTTCAAGGCAAGAGTCTGGTTGATGCTGCCACGCTCAAAGGTACTTCCAGTGACTACAAAGTGACGTATTATGGCTGGATGAAGGGTGGGGCCAGGGGGAGGGGCTAGCATTGTGTTCCATTTTCGGTTGACCAGTTAATGGTGCAAAATGTAGATTCACTGAGCCATGCATCAAAGCGTTTCAACCAACCATGCTTCACCCATGTGCTCTACCATTGCTTTGATCTACGGTTGATTAATTTTTCCATAATAATATTATGTTGCACTTTCAAGATTATTATGGGTCAACCAGCCTTTTCAGTCCAACCTATGTACTCCCATGCATCTTACTCCCACTCTTTAGGTGCCCTCGATGCATTGGGCAAGGAGCTAGCGCCCAACCTCCCCCCAGTGGCTGCCTCTGTGGAGTACAGGAAGAGCCTTGCCATCAGCCTCTTCTATAAGGTAAGACAACAACAGCACAATACTCACCGTACTAAAGATGACTCTGGGTTTCACAATTGAGCCTTGCAAATTTAATATGTCGTATAGCGGGGAAAGTTTGGCAATGATGTACATGTATGTCTGGGGGGTTTTAAGATACCTATATATGTACATGTACATGTACATGTACAGAGCAATGCAAAAAGAGGCTTTTGTAATCCAAGTGATTATTGATATAATTATTATTTTTTTTCTCTGCTCACAGTTCTACCTCTCGGCCATTCCTGATCACCTCACCCCAGCTATCAAGTCTGCAGCTGCCCTCTATGTCAGACCAGTGTCCCAGGGACAGCAGGTCTTCACTCCGGACACCAGCCAGTTCCCCGTTGGACAACCAGTCACAAAACTCACTGCAAAGCTGCAGGTGAATAAAGGCCTAGGTTTAGTGTTTAATGACTAGCTGACACTTTATTACATCTTTGAACCTCTTTGTGAGAGTGGGCCCCTTGTATTAGTGTATATGATTTAATTTGTTGTGACGTGTATATATAACTATAGGCTTCTGGTGAGGCTCAGTACACCACTGATATTCCATCATTACCCAATGAACTGGCAGCTGCATTTGTATTAAGCACACAGGTGAGGATTTATACATACCCGGTAGGTATTTGCATCGTCATCATCATTTCTCTCTCCCTCCCACCCCCTCCCCTCTGTATTCACAGGCTAATGCTACTATCATAAAGATTGATTCTTCGGTTGCCGAGGTATTTCATGACTCCCTAAAATTAATTACAAGAACTTTTGTTTTACCTTTGTGGATTGGGAGTAATGCAAAAATTAGTTTCTACTGTAGCACCTGTTCCCATCATAAGGCCTATAATATACCTGCACTGTATCGTTGCTTGCTCTATGCTTAGTTTTCTGATGCAATGTAACAGTGAATGATTGATGTGATATACAAGCCACACCCACTCTGTTTTATATTCTTCTGGAGAACCCTAATATAAATTATATATATTGTACTTATCTCTGTACTGTATGTAGCAAATGCCAGGGTTTATGAAGCTGCTCACAGCTGCAGACATACCTCCAGCTGGAAGAAACAACTTCTTCTCTCCAAAAATTGACCCCATTCCTGAAGAGGTACCTATTATATTTTTTATCAGTATCCCTGGTCATCTCATGGATACTCTTCTTAGATATTGGCTGAGAAGGTATCACAGTATGCTGGACAAGCTGTTGCTCTAGTCATTGCAGGTATGGCATTGTATAATATACATACGAGTGCACGTTTGATAGTTGGTAAGTGGTCGTCATTGGTATGCCTCATTGGGTAAGGGGTCATCAGAAGTGACTGCCTACTAGTGGCACTGCTTCGCTGGATGACGACTCACTGAGAGGTGGGAAACAATAATTGAATTGTTAAGATAAAGTTTGTAATTTTGTATATAATATACCGTAGTGCTAGAAATTTATGCGTGTATAAAACATTGCGATTCTTTAAATTTTCAGTATTTTTCTTAGCAATGCGAATTTTAATAATGCGAGTTTCTCCTGAGTCCAGGTAACATTCTAGCCGCATCACTGACAGTGACATGCACTGGCATGAAGCTTTCAGCCTGGGCCTTGCCAGTCTAGTGCCTAAGTTCGCCATGCATAGACATTTATGATAATTTTTCAGAATCTAAAGTCATCTGACTCACCGGCAAACTATTCTTCCTGTTCAGATCCAGTTTAGTACACTCGCCTTGTGTTGAATGCTCTTCAGTGCATACTAACGTGGGCGGGCACCAATTGGAATAAAATGCGTTGTTGAAATCATTGCGATATTAAATAATGCGATCGTTCAGAAACTCGCATTTTTCGCATTAATTAATAGCGCGCATTTATTTCTAGCACTACGGTACTGCTTCTTTCTATCTCACACAGACACTCAGGAGAATGCCAATCGGATAGCCCAGTCAGTATCGGTGGAGTATGAGAGCCTTGGCAGACCAATAGTGACCACGGAGGACGGCATCAGGGCTAACTCCTACATCGACAACATAGAACCATCAGAGGTCAAAGTGGGGGATGCACAAGGTGAGAGTTCAACTGCACTGTGATACTGACACATATTCATCAAATTTTGTAAAATTATTGCTATAAATATTATAATCTGTAGCTATAACTTGAAGTTTATAAGTGTGCTATTGATCTTCTTATTCTGACTGCCTTTAGATGCCATTTCCAAGTCTGATCATGTGATCAGTGGTCAGATTGCCGTTGGGCATCAGTACCACTTCCACCTGGAGACCCACGCCTGTGTCTGTGTGCCAGAAGAGGAGGGATACACCGTCTACAGCTCAACGCAGTGGACAGCCAACGTCCAGACGGCTGTGGCCGGGGTGCTCGGGATCCCTAACAACACGTTAGTTGACTGTCCCTGGTGATCTTTACTCCCTCTTCACTTCTCTCTTCTTGTCCTGTCTATGTTTCTCTCTCCCTCCTTTCTCTCTCTCTCTCTCTCTCTCTCTCTCTCTCTCTCTCTCTCTCTCTCTCTCTCTCTCTCTCTCTCTCTCTCTCTCTCTCTCTCTCTCTCTCTCTCTCTCTCTCTCTCTCTCTCTCTCTCTCTCTCTCTCTCTCTCTCTCTCTCTCTCTCTCTCTCTCTCTTTCTCTCTCTCAGTGTTGATGTGATAGTGCGGCGTTGTGGTGGTGGTTTTGGTGCCAAAATCTCTCGTCCCAATCTAACAGCAGCTGCCTGTGCCCTTGGATCCTATGCAACAAGGAGGTATGTATAGTCAGTCGGTTTCATTCTCATTAGTAATTGATGATGTAATGGTTGTTTCTTGCTATAGGCCAGTTCGTATGCACATGGACTTGGATACCAACATGAAGCTGATTGGCAAACGCTACCCGTATCTGGCAACATATGAGGTACACACTAGATGTTTGTTGTGTGGAGTGCTAGTTAGCAAGAGTATGATGTAGTATTATGATAATATATTATACCCCTGGTTCTTGCACTAAGCCTCGAAGTGTATAAGAGTATACATATACTTGAATTTCTCTCTACTGTTATAATACATGTATTATAGATTGGCACTAGCAAGGATGGAGTGGTGAATGGCATAAAGATCACCATCTACTGTAACTGTGGCTGGAAGATGTCTCCCCTGGACGATGCCATTATTCTGGTCATGGGACACATAGACAACAGTGAGGCAAACTTGATGGAAAATATTATTTTACTCTTCCCCCCCCCCCCCCCCCCCATCCCCCTCTGAATTTGGAATTTATCCCTTGTGGAGCAAAACCCTGAAGTAGACACTACTAGTATTGATTATTATAGCTATTTTCTTTCTTTCAGCCTACCACGTACCAAACTGGGACATAGTTACCAAGGCAGTGAAGACTCACACCGCAGCCAACTGTGCCTGTCGATCTCCCGGCACTTTGCCTGCCCTCTTCATCTCCGAGAGCATGATGGACCACGTAGCCCGCTCCCTCCAGCTGGACGTAGAGGCAGTCAAGAGAGCAAACTTCTACCAGAAAGACCAGGTCACTCCAGTTGGCATGGTCCTGAAGTACTGCATAATCTCTTCACTGTGGGACCGTAAGTTATGAAATTCATAACGGTTCTCTTTTGTCTAATTCATATAGATAATTATTTTGCTATTCCACTCTAGAACTGTACCAATCTGCTGATGTGGAAACTAGGAAACAACAAATTGCCGACTTCAACAAAGTAAGAAAATAGTAATTTTTTAATGAGCCTTTTATGCGGTTTCAAGGATATTTTTGTCATTTTGTTTTAATTTTTGTACAGGCTAATCGTTGGAGGAAGCGTGGTATAAACATGATGCCACTGCGGTTCAGCCTGCACTGGGATGGGGCCACGCCCTACACTGTGCTCGTCAGCATCTACGCTGAGGATGGGACTGTGGCCGTGTCACATGGAGGGGTGGAGATAGGACAAGGAATCAACACAAAGGTCTCCTCTCTCTCTCTTTCTCTCACCCTCCCTCCCCACTCTCTCTCTCTTCCTTTTCCTTCCACTCTCTCTCTCCCTCTCTCTTTTTCTCTGCCTTCCCCCCCCCCTTCTCTCTGTCCCCTTTCCCATTAAGCTTTCCTTATCTACTTCAGGTTGCACAGGTAGCAGCAAAAACTCTAGGTATTCCACTGGAGATGGTGAAGATCAAATCATCCATGACCCTAACCAACCCTAATGGTCAGACAACAGGTGGCAGCATCACTAGTGAGCTCAACTGCCTAGTAAGTCTTCTCCATTATTACGTAATGATGATGTCATTCAAAGTATATTGTACGTATACTGGTAGGGTACGATTCAGGCCTGCCAGGAGTTGAACCAGCGTATCCAACCGATTCGTGATCAGAACTCTGATCTGAAATGGCCCGATTTGATTCAAAAGTGTTTTGACGAAAGCATTGATCTATCAGCAAAGTTCTGGTAAGATGTTCTGGTGTGGTTATGAATCTTAAATTTTGGCTTTATTTCAGTGTGTGCGAAGAGACAGAGCATCTATATGTGTACAATGCCTATGGAGCAGCTGTTTCTGAAGTTGAAGTGGATGTCCTCACAGGAGAGGTTCAGATACTCAGGGTCGACATCCTCTATGACTGTGGACAAAGGTACAATAAAAATGAGCTTTGAATGGCCTCAGCTATGCGATTTGCTAACTTTATTCTTCGATTCTATCTCTCTGCAGCCTGAACCCGGTGATTGATATAGGACAGACGGAAGGTGCTTTCGTGATGGGTATTGGCTACTGGCTCTCAGAAAAGCTTATCTTTGACAAGGACTCTGGCCAGCTGCTCACACACAACACATGGGTAGGTATTACTAGAACAGGGGCTTCCTCTCTAGACCTCAGGCAATTACAGGCATCTCATGACATTGTATATTGTACACGTATCTGAATATGCAGGAATATAAGCCTCCCTCGTCTAAGGATATTCCCATTGACTTTCGTGTTGAATTGCTCAAAGATGCTCCCAATCCGATTGGAGTATTGGGATCTAAAGGTATAACATTGTATGACATCGCTTGGAGCGAAATTGACCGAGTCTCAGTGAGAATGTTTCATGCTAGTGACTATTAATTATTTTTATTTCCATTAGCTGTTGGTGAGCCGCCTCTTGCCCTGAGCTCCTCTGTCCTCTTTGCCGTCAAGAGAGCTGTGGAGAGTGCCAGAGCCGATGCTGGAAACACGGAGTTCTTCTCTCTCTGTAAGATGTGGCAGTAGACATACTTACTTGACTTCTTTTTATGCCTTCTTACTTCTTGTGATTTCACAGCCGGTCCAGCAACTGTGGAGGACATTCAGAGGTACTGTTTGGTGGACCCTGCCGCACAATTTTCCTTTTGACTCTGACATCATTGTAACTCAAGACTTAGTGTTACTATAAATAAACTAAGTCTTAGTGTCACCCCGACTTATTTTGAGTTCATTAAAGTTATATACAATGCTTGAAATGTGTATCATTATGATACAACGTTAATGCTATAATAATATTATTATAATGTCACGCTAGAGTCCTGCAGTGCTAATGTATTCATTATGCTCTTGTATTATTATTGCTTCTTTGCATGATAAGATGTTATGTTTATGTGACACCAGAAATTGAAAGTGACTTGACCTGTAGTGTTTTGTAAAACACCCCCTTACACAAAATTATGCTTAGCTAATGTGTTTGGATAGCTAAAATAGAAGTGTATTTGGTAATGGAAAACAAATAACCACAGAAAGGGCACTTCTACAAAATCTGTCTCTCGCTGATATCACAGTCAACCCATAGCATTAATTGGACAAAGCTGTTAGGCATGGGCTACTCCATAGTAGTAGTGATAACAACCATTGTGTGGTTACTACTCAGCTCAAGGTTTGAAAGTATGAAAGAGTTTTATGTAGTTCCAGAATCTGATGTTGAAGAATGCAAAGCTATTCATCAGGACCAGGACCAGTGTAATACCCTGGCTTTCTACATGAACTGCAGCTGCTCAGATTGTGAATGTAACTCCTCATACTTCAATTCTCATGAAATTTATACTTTCTGGAAAGGCATACACTCTCCATTGTTTAATGAAACTCTACCTATCCAAAACGTAGAGAATCTGACTTTCAGAGTTAATGGTGATGATAACAGGGCCATAATTGACTGTAATGGGGAGTCAGCTGGTTTTGTCTTCAACGAATCTTCGGATATCAAGCTCGAAAATCTGGTGTTCCTATCTTGTGTCCGTACTGAGTCTCTTGGTGCAGCTGAAAGCAGCCACCATGCCTTGGCAACTCTAGCCTTTCACAATGGTGCAAATCTCTACTTGACCAACGTTACTTTGAACGGTTCCGTAGATGAGGCTCTGTATGTCCATAACATTGGAGGAGTCATACGCTTTGAACAAGTTGTGGTCATTAATTCCAAGTCAAATGTTCATAGAAACACCAATGTGATCTACAATAGTAAGTGTAACAATGAAAGCTTGCAGATAAATATCACTAATTCAGTATTTTCTGGGAATTATAATGACAAACCAAAAAGTAGCGCAAATCATGATGCTAATAATATTGGTCCAAATTCAGTGGATAGTTACCCTCTTGCTGCAGGCCTATCCATAACATTAAAGTGCTTAAGTGTCAACATTCTAATTGAAAACGTAACCATGAGGGATAACCATGGTGGAAATGGGGGAAACTTGGCATTAGTATTTCATAACACATCAAGCACTCCAGATAACATTGTTACAATAAGAAACTGTACGCTAGAATCTGGAACGGCTGTTACTGGCGGTGGATTGTTTGTTGAATTTGTTGACAGCTCGAAATCTGAAGAGTCGCTGTGTTTACTTTCACATCATAAGAGTGAGCATCAGTTATTGGTAGTCGAAAACACAACATTCAAAAACAACTCGGCTGTTTATGCTGGCGGAGCGGTTTATCTCAAACAAAAACAATCAAAAGCGTCATGTAGTGTTGGAGGAATTTCATTTGTCAACTGCAAATTTCATCAAAATTTTGTCACGCGTAAGGGGTTTGGTGGTACCGCATTACACAGCATAAACTATCCAATAGCCACATATAAACACCGTGGAGTTCCACAGTTCAAAATTGTTGTTGAGTCTTGTGATTTTTGGGAAAACTACGCTGAGCAGCAAGATGTGATCCAGTCAGGGAATGGAGCCATATTCTCAAAAGCAGACTCCTACTTCAAACTCATCAATGTGACAATTAGAAACAACACTTCAAGTGGAATACTGGCCATAGGTAGTAATATCATTCTCTCGGGAAATATCTCCATTAAGGACAACTGGGCATCAAGTGGTGGTGGCATGTTGCTCTGTCAAAATGCTATCATCTATTTCCACCAAAATACCTCTGTGAATATTTCTCACAATCGTGTAGTACACACAGGTGGAGGTATATCAGTGGAGACCCAGTGTTTGCAATCACGACCAATGTGTTTCTTTCAACTTGCTGAAAAAATTCTTCAATATCCAGAGTCTATAGACTCCTTACATGTGCATATTCATGACAACTTGGCGGGGTTTGCTGGGCATAATTTATTTGGTGGTTCTGTTGATCACTGCTTCATGCTAGATGGACCAGATCACAAGCCATATTCAAATCAAAGTATTGATGTTTTTAAGTCAATTTTTCACATTCCTACTAAAGGCAAGCCATCGTCAATCACCTCTGAACCTCATCATGTCTGTGTATGTAACAAGACAGGCCAACCCAACTGCAAAGGTGCTGCTAAGAATTATAAGGTATACCCAGGTCAACCTTTCACTATAACAGCGGTCTTGGTAGGTCAGCTTCATGGCATCGTACCAGGAACAGTTCTAGCCCAAATCAGCGACCATTCGTCAGCTACTTTCAAACATGAGGAAAAAGTACAAAAATTGGGCAGAAATTCCTCATGTGGTAGTCTAACTTACACTATTTATGCAAATGATGATTCCGAAGTCGAACTACTGCTAAATGCTCAGCATTCGGGAGATGTCAGTGGCTATGAGCAGCTAAACCAACTCACGAAGCTTAAGCTGAATGTGAAGATGAAGAAATGCCCCGCAGGATTTGCTCTATTTGAAAACAATGGCACAATCTCGTGTGATTGTGTTGCTATGCTCAAGGATCAAGTAGCATGCAAAATTGCTGATAATTTGATTGAACGCAAAAACCCTTATTGGATTGGATATGATGAAAGCACGAATGCTACTCTCTTCCATTCTCACTGCCCCTTTGATTACTGTGTTAACAGACGAGTGCTCCTGAAAGCTAAAAGAAATAGCATAAATCAAGATGCTCAGTGTGCAAATCACCGTACAGGGATAATATGTGGGGCCTGCACTGGGGATCGAAGCGTTGTGATGGGAAGCAATGATTGTCAGAATTGCTCCAATTATTGGCTTTTTATGCTCGTCATCATTGCATTCTCTGGAGTTCTGCTTGTGCTTATGCTTTCCAAGCTGAACATCACCATCACAGAAGGTACTCTAGGTGGAGTACTCTTCTACTGCAATATCATCAACAGCAACTCAACCTATTATTTTCAGGGCGAACCTGTTTGTGTAATTACTCCACTTCTCAAGGGGTTTGTATCTTTACTGAGCTTGAGTGTGGGTGGTACATCCATGTGCCTCTACAATGGTATGGATGCCTATGGCTTTGCTTGGCTATCCTTTGCCTATCCCTTCTACATCTGGTTTATAGCAGGACTGATTGTCTGCTTGGGGCATAAATTCAACTGGGTGGTTCGACATAATTCCGTAAAAGTGCTGGCTACTCTCATCATTTTGTCATACTCCAATCTTTTAGCTTCAGTAATAATAGCACTACAGGCTACATACCTGCACCAAGAAGGTGGTGGAAGCAGTTTTCGTTGGCTAAAGGATGGTAATATTAGATACTTCCACGGCAAGCACATTCCCCTTGTGATTTTTGCCTCCCTGCTTGGTCTGATTCTACTGCCATTCACCTTTTGCCTGCTCTGCATACAATGCCTTCTTAAAGTGTCTCACCACAAGATGTTCTCTTGGGTCAACCATCTTAAACCCTTCTTTGATGCGTATACGGGACCTTTCACGGCACAGGCACGGTTTTGGACAGGACTCCTACTTCTTGCAAGGATGATCGTTTACATACACTCAGCAGTCAATTACTCCGGCCGTCAAGAAGTAGAAACTATTGGAATGGTCGGTATCATTTCCTTTGTTCTTTTGTTCACCACATCGGTGCTCAAAGGTGGATTGTATAAACGACGGTTCTTAAGCATTATAGAATATTCCTTGCTCTTCAATCTGGGAATGCTTTCCACATACACTGCTATTGTAAACAATGTGCAACAAAACATTGTTACTACACATGTAAGTGTTGGAATTGTGTTTTTCACTTTCGTAGGGATCATCCTGTACCATGTTAAATTTTTCAAGCGGATAAGATGGTCCGTGAGACGACTTTGGCTTCGTGCTGCGGTGATCTTAAGCATGAAGAGATCGTTGCGAAGTGATTACCCGAGTGATGAAGAGGATCAGTACGATACTACCAATTTCCCACCCCTTGCAGAGTTTGATCAAACACGTGAACCACTGCTTGACTAGATGCTCAGCCAGGCACAATATTAAATAATATCCTAGAAACGTGCTTTCACAACCAGAATCGAATTAAATTTATCATATTATGATATTATGCTGCAAACCGTAATAGCTAGCTAGATGAGACTTCATGCAATTGCTACTCTGTAACAGTCAAGTTTGTACTATAGGAATGAAAGTGACTAGCTGTCATGCTTATGGTTATTATTATTATAATAATATTATCAGTTTACATAGCATTGCTTTTGAAAACGTATAGCTAATAATAATATTATGCACCTGCCAATTTGCAGTTTATTTTGTGAGAGACCACATCAGTTTATGAAACATACTGTTGATTATTACTTCTATGCCGTGTGGGTAAGTCTACGGAAGTGGTATAATAATATTATTATTCGTATAGTCTAGCTACCATAAAAATTAATCAAGTTAATCTCTTGACGGTTGCGTTTGCCGCATACCTCTGATGTTCATTCAAGCAGGCCGAACACGCATTACTTTAAGTCTATCACGTAAACGTAGCCCACTGACTTAACTCTTAGCTTCTCTGAGCTGAAGACCTTTTTGGCGTCACTAGTAACTTTGGTGATCCTGCTTCCAAGGTTACGAGCGTTAAGGTACATGACGCGTGCGCGCCCATCGATGAGATTGAAAATCGACGCCATGTTCCTGCTAGATGGATACCTTTCGGGAGAAGACACTCCCGCCATTACAGACTAAAAGAAGAGCGAGGAGTATGGACGTAGCTCCTTTGGCTATCGGTCACTCGAAAGGTTCGCGGGTGGTGGGTGTGGCTAATGTTCAGTCGCAGCGCGCATTTTATACGAGGGCGGGGCTCGTATTGTAAGCTTACCCCCGATACTCACAATGCTGCAGGCTATAATATACCAGAGATCGACGGATCTAGTGGCACACGGCAGTCATTAGACGGAGGAGAGCGCAGCGTTGACGATGAATCTGAAGCCGAGCAGCTGGAGCCCGTCTTGGAGCAGTTGGCTACTCACGTGCCAGATTTGATCGTATTTCGGTCCCATGACGCCCCCTTACCGCAAACCATCCACTCCTATGGTGTTATCATGTTTGGGGATATATCGGGTAAACTTTGAGTAGCTATTAAAATTGTATACAAACTTTATCATAATATTACCCTTGCAGGCTTTACGGCACTATGTGAGAGGTACTGTAGTGGATCGAAATCTAAGAGTGATGGTACGGATCAGTTGACTTCAACTCTAAATTCTTATCTTACCCAAATTGTTCAAGGTAATTCCAATCATGTAACTCATTTACACTATAGTATATCTAACCTCTCCCTCCCTCCACCCCCTCCCTCTCCGCACACATACACACCAATATCACCATGGGCATTTCAAACAGCCATTTTGGAAGCTGGAGGGGACATCTTAAAATTTGCTGGTGATGCTCTCCTGGCTTTTTGGAGTTGCAGTCGATTCTCTGCCAGTGGAATGCTCTCCTATGTCCTGCAGGAGAGCCTCATGATACAGAACGATTTTGACAATTTTCAGACGCCAGACGGGGTCATACTGAGGATGAAAATTGGTCTGAGCGTAGGAAAGGTAGAAATCCACTACATTGGAAATAGAAATTGCAAGACGTTTGATGTGACAGGAGAGGCTGTGGATGAAGTCAACCAGGCTCAATCGCTGGCCAAATCTGGAGCTGTGGTCATATCTAAGGCAGCATGGGACATGTGCAATAAGCAGAGGTGCATTGCAAGGATAGTTGGACCAGGGTGTGCACAGGTATAATAATTATTACCCTAGTATAGCTCTCACTGGGATGAGCTGCCTACTATCCCTAGTTATAGCTAATCAGACTCCTCCTAGCTCTTTTTTTATGTTGCATGCTGATTTCAGCATGGAGTATAAAAAAATCTGGGATTGGGTTGTGGATAATAATAATATTATTATTATTACAATGGAACCCCTCTTAAAATCCTGGAGATAAATCATTGTAAAATTTAATGCCAAAACTCATTCTCCAGTGGAGACCGCGGTAGAGGGGTTCCATGTAGTCATTGAATGCATACGTAATTAAAAAGTAATGTGTTTAGGTGAGCAAAATGATTCCTGAGGAGAATAATGAAGCGGCAGGAGCTATGACTAATCTCATGAGCAATGAAAAGAGAAAACTGACTCTAGATAACATTGCCAACAATCAGGATGCTGCTGCAGGCCGACTTCGAAGTGGATTGAAACGATTCTCTGAGCCAGTGGTGGGGAGCACTGCTGCCGCCGGTGGTGGTGGATATCAGAACCCGTGGGGCAACAGTAAGAAGAGCAGCCTACCTGGGAGTCTCAGGGAGCTGGGAAGTGGGTTGAACTGTAAGCAGATAGTAATCATCGTTAAAATTGTGACACAGGCCCTTAGGTAAGATAATATTATATTATTCTCGCAGTTAGGTCAGGTCTGAAGGAATTTTTGATAAAGCTTTCTCAGGAGGCAAAAAATGAAATGCGCTGTTTCATTCTTACAACTGTTGTCCACAAAGTGAGTGAGATGCAATTTTTACCAGTTAGAGTTAATGTAGCTACTATGCTTTGCATCTTCAAAGATTGATCATGGCCTTGAAGTTAGCTGGCTTTCAGAGCTAAGAGAAGTCTCTGTTTTGTTCATCAACCTTGAGCCTGGCGAACGGCTGAATGCCAGTGGCACATTGAACCTACTACAGAGTTCGTTTGATGTGGTTTTTCCTTCACTGACTAAATATGATGGTAGGCTCTTTATGATAACTATGCAAAAAAATCTTTCAATTGATCTGGTTCCCCTTTTTGCTTGCAGGGTCTCTTAATAAAGTCTTCATGTTTGACAAGGTATTCAGTAGCTACCCTTTGGTATCGATTGAATGTCTCACACAATAATGATGCTCATAGGGTTGTACGTTTCTTTGTATCTTTGGTCTTCCTCATGCCAAGCACGAGGATGACACAACTCGAGCCCTGAGGGCAGCCAAGGACATCTTCAACAACCTTAACCAGTTACACCTGCAGCACTATTCCGTTGGCGTGACGACCGGGGTAGCGTTCTGTGGAGTGGTGGGTCACCCCCAGAGGCACGAGTATACTGGTGAGTGCATTCATATGACATTGTTGAGTTACATACATGCCTCCTGTAAGGAATCGTAAAATTAATTTGATAGGAATGATCACTTTATAACTCAGTGTGCTGCATTGGGATTAATTGTATTTGGTCTTACCTGAGGCAAGACTGTACATGATTATTGATTTTGTATGTTTCTGTCTATCTTGATGCAGTGATTGGTCAGAAAGTGAACATGGCTGCTCGTCTGATGATGAAATTTCCAGGCTGTGTCACCTGTGACGAAACGACAAAGAGCAAGTCCAATCTGTCCGAGGGCCAGTTCACCATGGCTCCACCGGTGACTCTCAAAGGAATATCCAACCCAGAGAACATCTACACATTTTCTACTGAAAAGTAATATTTCCCTCGTGTTTTCTCATTTCTCTTGATACGACTTTAACTACTGCAGTGCTGAAGTATTGCATTCATACCAGAGTGACATCCATGTGGCATCAGATGCAGATGATCTTATTGGTGAATCTCAATACTAGCCAGCTATGTATACTATTATTGAACTTCGACATAATAATTATGAATTTTAGGAAGACAAAAAGAGATGTCTATATTTCTTGAAGAGCTCCAGCATGTGTCAGAGCACAGCCACCGAGACCCTGGAGTGATCATAGTAAGTGGAGTAGGTGGGCTTGGGAAGACAAGGCTTCTCAAGGCAATGAAAGCAAAAGCAGCTAACATGGGATTCAGGTAAATAATTATCAGGAGTACTCCTCTTATTATGTAGTTTCCTCTTATCCTCTTAACCAATTATCATTGAATCAACGTATCCCACCAGCCAAATTTAACTCCTACCAATATTTTCAGCTTTATGGTATACTATGGGCATGCCATGATCTGTTGATTACAATTTGTAGCGACTTTATTAATTGGTTGATCTGTGTTACAGGATTGTGTCTGGTATTGGAGGATTAATAGAGCAGAATACTCCTTTCTTTACCGTCAAGATGTTAATCACTAGACTCTTGGAGCTGGACAGCTGTAAAAACTTGCACGACAGGGAGCAGCTCGTTCTGCAACATATGACCGACGAAAAGATGAAGCAGCTGCTTCCATTGCTCAATGATCTTCTGGTTCTCAAGGTAAAACCAAACCAATTAAATTGTCAAGAATGAACAATTTTAACCTTTGTGCTCTACCACACAGTTTCCTCAAACAAGTGTTACCATGCATATGTCACATGATGAAAGAACTAAGGGCCTACACACACTGCTCTTCCAGATTGTCCACCAGGTATGTATTTATGCTGAAATTATGAGCAATTATTCTTGTTGTTAACCTCAGGAAGCACTCATGAAGCCTTGTGTGTTTGGCATTGACGATGCTCATTGGATTGACTCAGATTCATGGTCATTTCTTCTCGATCTTGCCCTTGATGCTAACGCCATCCTCATCCTGGCCACCAGACCTTTAGACGCCATCAAAGACAAGCACCCAGCCATGATAGAGATCCTCAATCATCCATACACAAAGCTACTCCCTCTGGAGGGTCTTGATCCAAATGATATGATAACACTTGCCTGCAGCCTACTCAAGGTGGACTCACTGCCTGAAGTATTGAAGCAGATTATTCGGGACAAAAGTCATGGTGTGCCCCTCTGGTGCGAGGAGCTGGTCGAGACAATGCTTGAGCTGGAATACCTCACTGTTGTGCAACAGGAGGAAACAATTACAGAGGAAGAGGAGACGGATGATTTAGATGCCACTCTTGTAGAGAAAAGGAGTGCTGAGAGTGCAAATTTGTTGGAATCAGAAGGACTCTCTCGTCAAGCTTCTAGAAATAGTACTAGTCGCCGGGTTGTTCTGAAGGCCAATGCTAGGAGGAAAAGCACTGCACAGTTAAACAGTGGAATCGGAATCGGAGATATTCCCATTCCAGATTCAGTCACTGGAATGGTCCTGACTCGTATTGATCACATGTCGCCATCAGAGCAGATGACTCTCAAGTGTGCGGCTGTTGTTGGGATGTCATTTAGTCGTGCCATGCTTGAAAGTGTCATTCCCAACTGCAATCCTCACACTTTTCACAAATCACTCAACGTTCTTGCCGAGGCTGGAATCATTGAGTGTGCCATCGCGGCAGAAGTGAGGGACATGAATGCCGACATTTGCTCTCGTTCTCAACGCCATCTTCCCACGGATGATCCACACTTGCACTGCCCCTGCTTAGCAAAGACATACTACAAGAGCCAACAGCCATCTCCACACAATAAGCATCATATTGCTCCACATCCACCTGTAGATGAGTGTGAAATGTTCCATTTTATTCATGCGTATGTCCAGGAGACAGCGTATGGTCTATGGACTGAGAGCCAGAAAAGAGCCTTACATGAGTCAGCTGCCATCTTTCTTGACAGTCAGGCTCACAAGTGTAAGAATTGTGGTGGTGGTGGTTTTGTAGCTGGTGTTCCAAAACAGAGTGCAGCACTTGGAGCTGGAAAGAGAAATAAAAGCTCAGCTCCATCAGGTAGAGCTTTTGTGGGAACTGCCAACATGAAGAACAAGCTTAGACGAAGAAGCACAGCTGTAGCATCAAGGAGGAGCAGTGCACAAGGTTCAATTGAAAGTACTCTCGGGTCACTCACAGAAATTCGGAAGATGCTGGAATCTCGTCAAGGTAGACCACGAAGCAGCTTTAGTCAAAATGATGAACGACCAGTAACCGCTGGATCAAGGACAATTGATTCGCGGTATGAGAGTATTTTTGCGGCAGAAGCACTCTGCGTTGACATGCAAGACTGTCACTGTGACGAGATTCAGGCTCATATCTATCCTCAGCTGGTGAGGCACTGGAGAGCGGCAGGCAACATGCACAAGACACTTGAGTACATCATTGAGGCAGCTTCAGCCGCCATTTCTACCTTCAACAACATGGAGGCTCTCTCACTCTTACATGAAGCTAAGCACATTCTGGAAGAGCTGGGTTATGAGATCATTACTAACCTAGAGCATGCCAGAATTGAAAGTTTGATTGGACAGGTAACCAGTTGCTTGGATCAAGTTATTGGATGTAACAAATATCATACACAAGCACTTGAATATTTTTATGCATGTGCAGCATTAATTCCTCCCTGTCCCATTTTAGAATAGGAATAACATACATTATGACTGAATAAATGTATAAAGAAACACCTTTTTCTTCTGTTGCAGGCTCTATTCCAAAGTGGAGAGGTTGACGAATCTCTTCCTCACTTTCACAGTGCACTCAGTCTTCTGCACACCCGGCTACCAACACACACCATCACCAGTGCAGCTTTCCTTGGTTACCACGCCTTCAAGCAGCTGCTACACATCAAGTTTCCAAGGAGATTCCTGGCCAGAAAGACCGGAGTAGACTCACAGACTTTTCTCGATCAAGCCAGGTGCATGGCACATGTCACCCATGCATACCACCTTCAGCACAAGAATATGAAGACGCTGATGGCAGCCTTGAAGCAGCTGAATGCTGTTGAAGAGGCACAAGAGGACATTCATGAGGTAAGTGTGTAACTACATGTGTTAGATAGTATGATATTACTGTGATGTATGTGTTTTTTGTATGCATTTCAGCTTATTGAGGCTTATGCTACCACCATTGAGTGTTGCAACTTGTTTGACCTTAAGCGTCTCGCTAACCACTATCTTGAAACAGCGATGTCGCAGTAAGTGATTCTATTGCTTTCTCTAATACCAATGTCAGTTATGCTGTAATACCTGGTACATCAAAATTAGCTGTAATGACATTCAGTTTGGAGTGGAGGATGTCCATACGTATGCACACTTGCTGGGTGTTGCTCTCAACTCAAAGCTCTGCCAGGGAGCTATCAACGAAGCTATGGAAATTGGTAAGCAAATTTTAGTCACAGGTGCGTTTGATCCCATTATTAAATATGCAGGTAAAGCTTGCTGTAGGATCACCAGTCGTATGCACGACATCTCAATGGAAATGATGTGTTTGCCACTTCTCTTCTTCACACAGATGGTTGCATATGAGTACGTCTGTATGTGTATTTTGCAAGAGAGAGTACTTGTAGGGAATGGCAAAGCTAGAATAATGTGCTTTCTTGTGTAACCCGGCATTATTGTAGGGATGAGCCTTGCAAAGAGAGCCTGAAGCAACTTGGTGAGATAGCCAGTGAAGCTGATGACCTTCGAGCTCAGGCACTATATGATTGCTGTCGGTTTGATGCCCTCTTAGAGTTTGGTATTATTATAATTATTATATCACTCATAATGATTGTTATTATTACTTTTACATGTACGTATATGTAGGAATTGGAAAGGAGGATGCAAATTCACTAGTATTGGCTGCCGAGACATGCTGCACTGAAGATATCTACCATTATGATGACACTGAGCGATTCTTTCTGGTTTCTTGCCTTGCACTCTGGTAAGCATGGTGATAGACACTCTGTGTAGGTAGGTATCCAAATGTGTGCATGCTCCAACCTTATATCCATGCAGGCATGCCAGACAGGGGAACCATTCATCAGCAGACAAATTTGAAACTATTGCTAGAGGTTTGTTTTATGCTTAAGGAGCCTTAAGCTCGGTGATGCAATCATTATACTATGCCCTCCTCCTTCACTTTAGGCCTTGTTCCCAAGCTCTTTGAAACGTTCATGGCTGTTCGTGCTCTGGCAAGGTTTGCTGAATGCTCCTTGCTACTCTGGAAAGTATCAACCAATGGAAGAAAGTGGGCAAAACAAGTGAGAAACCAAATACATTCTATCATGCCATGATCAAAATTTACAAGATACAGCCTCATCTCAGAGTGCCCCCATACTAATAATAATCATAATTCAGCCAGTGATATTATTGGAACACGGCTTGGAAATGAGGCTGTTGTTATACTAGATGCATTCACATTAATGGTCCTTGTTTCTTGTTGGTAGGTTTTGAAGCAGTTGAAATCTCTCTCACGCAAGTTCAGTGTGTTTAAGTCGAGGCGCTGCCTTCTTCGTGCCTACTGGAAGTACTCCCAGAAGAGACTGGATCAAGCTAGAAAGCTTGGCAACAAGACGGTGAGGCAGGCCTGCAAGTACGGGTGTAAGTTTGATGAGGAATGGGCAGGAGCCTGCATGCTGGCTTGGTTTGGAAATGAGAGACAGACAACTGGCACTGACATAGATGAGACTGACATGTACACTCTGACTTGACGTTAACAGCTAGCTATAGCATGTTGAATGCATATATGTTGTTATGATCAATGTATAGCTACAGTGATAAATTGTTCATCAGCATGTCATGTGACTATAACATTAAGATGCTAGCTGGTACATCCATCCGACAACTTAAAGTACAAGGTGAGTCAACGGAGTTAGGATGTATTAATTTTAGTGTTGTTGATATTTCAGTCTGTGTTGAAAATGTCCATCTTCCTTCTGGGCATAACCGTGAGTATCCTTTGCACGGTTCATACCAGTTTCTTTGAAGTTCCGCTGGTTCAAAAGGCTCTGTTTTTGCACCTCCATTTCCATGGCTATCCTCATTTTGGGATCAGCATAGACGTGCTTGGTTGCAGAGGATTTACGCTGAAAGTATGCATCAGAGTTGACTCTGGCAACAGTCCCTATGTAGCAATAAGTTGTTTAAAAATCATTTTTGTGCTAGATACATGTACATGTACTTGTTAGCCTTGTACCCAGGTCGTAGAAGAGGTAGCCTCGTCCCCAGGCCTTCAGAAGGCCTGGGGACGAGGCTATAGAAGAGGAGATTCAGAAATTGTGATGCTAACTGTTTCTATAATGGCTCTAACCGGTGGTAGTTGAGAGTATGTGCAGGCCGGGCACTCCAGCACTGCTTGTCTGCGTCAGACTGAGGATATTGGCAGTCCCAGAGGAAGGCAGAGGGGTTGATCTCACTCCGTCGCCTGCGCTGATCCCGGCCTGGGGTAGGTGACTACCGCAGGCATCACTGGTGGTCCACTGTAGGTCTTTGTAGAGGAAGAGAGTGTAGCTGCTTTGACCATCCATGGCTAGAACCACCTGGAAGCTATTCAGCTGCAATTAGAGTGAAAGTGATTACTCTATAATAATATTATGTACATCATCATGTGTATTTTCAGCATAATATTAACTCAAAAGCTGGGAGGATCTAGGGATGAGATTATAGCAGGATATTAATTTTCTCAGAGAAACATATCTGGAGGGCCTGGGGATGAGGCTAATTGAAACAGTTATTTTGTTTACCTTGTCTGTATGCATGGAGTTGTATCCTACTCCACTCCAAGTAGCTATGAAAACAGAGGTGGGTACAAAGTTTGTATCGCCAGTCAGTGACCTGATCTCGTATGTGCATCGGTCTAGGATGCAGGGTTCAGAGGTCTCCCTGAAGTAGATACCACCAACTCCACTGCTGACGTCAGCATCGGCCCAGTACGGTGCAATGATCGGTGCACTGCCGCTTGTGGGAAGCGGTGATGGACAGTAGCCCCCAAAACTCCCTCCAACGGCTAAGTACCCATTGCTGTACACCTAATAATAATAGAAGGAGAGTATCATAGCTATAACTAGTACCACGGTTTTGTCATGGTATTCGCTGGTGTGTTATATAGTTGACTTACTCTGAGATTTCGTCCAGATTTGCTATAGAAAGTGAAGGGAGTTGTCCTCAGGTAGACGAATATGCTGTGATCGTCAACATGACCCAAAGTGCGGTCGGCAAAGGTGGGGCCAAATGGATAGAAAGTAGCTGTAGAGAATTGAATACAGTAGCTACTAGTATTAGTGAATAATACCGAGCCATTATATAATACAACCAAAAACTGATGGCTAGAAGCTACAGAATGACGACTCAATCATTTAAAAATTGCAGGTAGTCGTTGTATACCATTTCCTGCACTGAGAATGAACTCTCCAGGTAGTCCAGTATTGCTACTAGTCTCCAAATTAGCCAGCTCAGCAGTTCCCGACTGAGGCAGAGTGAAGTGATTGCTCCCATCGCCAGCATTGATGCCAATGATTGCTGACTGAGTCCACTGGATTGTATCGTAGAGGAAGATCACATAGGATTGCCCGGCCAGTAGATCAGTAGCAATAACTGCTTGGAAGGTATTGAGCTGGAAAAAGGAGAATGATGATAATTGTGAGTTAGCTACATGTACATGAAGGTTCCTGAGGAAAATTATTGACCCAAATGTGCACTTTTGTAGTTGTTAAACATTTGGAATTGGTAAAATTAGTATGACATTGTATAGCTGTAATAAAAACCTTGACTTTGACCCCTAATTGACCTTATAAGCTGAGGAAGTAAAGCTACTCTTCCTCAATTTTCACCTCAGCTTCAAAGGAACCCTGAGATTGAGCAGTGCATCTGATCACATAATCATGCATAATAATATAAAAAATTAAAGATGCTATTCAGTTATGTCATACTATATAGTATGTGCCTGTGTAGCCTTGTGTGTCCCTATAAGCTTTGAAAGGCTGGGAATAGCCAAAGCTTGGAATGAGGCTACATATTATACATCACTGAGAGCCAATACCTTATCAAATCCATTTGATGCATAGCCGACTTGATCCCAAGTGGCAATAAACAATGATGAAATGGAAACTGTCCCTCCGTAGGCAAGCGTTATCTCATACATGGCTCTCGATAGAAGTGCAGATTCTGTCGTCTCTCTGTAGTACACACTTCCAGTGGTTGAGCTACGAGCAGCGTCTGCCCAAAACACAGCCAGGACTCCATTAGAGTTGGAGAAAGGGAAGGACTGGGGAGAGGAGCCACTGGTAGCTCCACCAAGACCAATGTAGCCATCTTCATAGACCTGCCATTGAAAATATTTTTTTTGTGCATAGAGGTCACAGTTAGTGTGTCTAAACTAAACAGTTTTGCTAGCTCTTACAATGATTTTATCTACAGATTTGCCATAAAATATAGCTGGAGTAGTGAGAGATACCACTCCGGAGTTGGAATTATCTCCTGAAGGAAGAATTTGATCGCTCTTTCCCGCTCCAAATGGATACAGTGAAACTGCAATAGATAATATTGTATACTAGAAAAAAATACTTGAAATGAGCTTACATGGCATAGGAGGGATCTGAGGGTTATCAGTTCGAAACATGAACACGCCAGGCATCAGGACATTGGTCTGAGTCTCAATATCTACAATCTCTGGCATTCCCGAGCCAATCACACTGACATAGTTGATTCTGTCTCCAGCGTTGAAGCCCACTACAGCCTCACTCCCTCCAAATCCCCCGCTCCCTCCCGACTTGTCACCCGTCGTCCATTGTACCTCTCCGTAACGAAATATCACGTACGATGACACAGCATCGGTGGCTAGTACCATTTGAAAGCTATTCACCTGTAAAAACAATTAGTGATAATAGGCTAGACCAAAATAATTAGTGGCATATAAATTACCGTATCTCGAAACCAATATTATTATTTTTATGTATGCAGCTGAGTTCAAATCTCCACTTAGCTACATGTATCTAATTAAGATTTTAATTACTTCAACCATATCAAATTTATTATTATTCTTTTGGTCACCTCAGGTCCAGCATTGTTGCAGCAGTATCCAACTTGGTCCCACGTGGCGATGAAGAGTGTGGTGGGAGTGAATGTCCCTCCGTAGACCGCTCTGATCTCATCCCGGACAGCCTCCAGGTAGGCGTTGTCCCTTGTCTCACGATAGTAGACTGTACCCAGATTGGTTGTGTCCACATCAGCCCAGTAGGCGGCAATCATTGGACTGCCGCTGGTGAAGGGCAGTGGATAGGGCGTCTTGCCTCCCGTGGTACTCCCTACTCCTATGTAGCCATTATCATAGAGCTACACAGTGATAAAAATAAAATATTAATATAATATTATAGTAAACTTCAATGACCGCTAGTACCTATGTTCACGAAACCAGTACATGTGTATGTATCAACTAATCCCGAATCTCCTTTCAATTGCAACTCTGTAGGAATGCTCCACTATCACACTGATGGCTTCTCTTAATAGTATCAATGTTAATGTAAACATTTGGACTCACCACTATCTTGAAGTAGCTCTTCCTGTACATCATAAAGGGAGCATACTTCAGTGTTATCATAACTGCAGCATCCTCGGCCTTTACGAGTGTTGAATCGCCTTCACTGACGCCAAATTTGAAGAACTCGGGCAAGCTGGCGGCCATGGGCAGCAATAGCAAAGCAGCAGCTACTACAGCTTTTATAAGATAACTTTTGACGGCCAATGCCATGACTGTTAAATTCTTGTTCTTCACTTGATGAAAGATTGGTGTTCTTCCAGTAGTGATCTGAGACCAAGAGGTTAGTGAAGCACTGCCTGCAGCTGACCTTGTTTTATAGCCAGTTAATGAGGAGGCTGTGGTATAAGGCTGCTGGCACTGTTGAAGGGATTTGTGGCTGGAGTAATGAGTTTGGACTGGTGCATCACTGATGAGGTGCATGGCCATGGACTGTACATGCAGGGTGGAACAGCAGATGGTGAAGGTAAACTGAACACCCAGTAGAGAAGGAAGCTAATAATTGTAAGGAAAGGTGCAAAGGCCATCTAGACCCTATGTAGTAGGTAGTGATGTATATATACCGTGCATAGTGCTTGAAGTGGTTGTGGTCAGATATGGAGTGATATGGTTTAACGAGGTCAAACAAAAATCTTGACACCAGATCACTATGGCCACAATAATAATAATTATTATAATAATATTATTATGCAACATCACATGAAACATGCAGATCTACAAGTTATGTAACTCAATATTCCTGTTATTATTATTCAATTATGGTAATGATGGTACACATTAAAAGCGATATCAATGATGCAATAATAATTATAGAAGATGGAGTGCTTAAAAATAATAATATTCTTGCAGATGATTACAGAACCCAATGACAAAATAATCAATATGGAACAGCAAAAAAAGTTCCACCTCAGCATAAATAGACCATTAATTTTATGATTAATATTCACATAAACCAAGGGATACTCTATCAGTGTTGAACAAAATAATTCCACGACACAATAAGTTAATCATTGGTTGAGGCCGATTTCCACTTTTCACTTGCTTCCTTCCTGGCGTCAGGTACAAATTGGTTCTTTACTCCACCAAGCATGTGTCTCGTAGCCTCCGACGCAAGGATGATGGGTTTGACAATTGTTCCAGGAAGTTGTCTCAAAACTCCGCCCACTGCACCAGTCACACCCTTCTCCTCGTGTTCCTTAGTGACCACAGTGTACATATCTGTGGCTGTGCTGCCTATACCCTGCATCGAGAAGAATGGTGAAAATGATAAAGAGAGGGAGAGAGGAGGGATGGAAGGAGGGAGAGAGAGAGAAAAAAGAGAGTGAGAGAGAGGACAGAGAAAAAGGACGAAGGACTCTAACTTACAGCATAGACAACATCATAGGCATTGGCAAATCCTTCCCTCACGTCCAGAGGCTCATGTGGCTTATGCTGATGCACCAGCTGACCAGAAGACCGTTCACTCGGTGATACCAGATCGTAGGCCATTTGAGCAAAGGACTGAACCGTCTCCAACATCCGACTGGTCAACTCAACCATAGCAACTCCGGTTGATGAGGTGAAAGCCGTGGCTCCTCTCTGCAGGCCCCACAAGATACGACCATCCTCCTGGTACTGGTAGTAGGGAAGACGAACTAGATCCAGAACACCGTACACTGCAACAATGAGAAACATTCACATGCTTGGTCACATACTTCAGGGATGAAGGTAGGAGGAATAGATCAATACTAACACTTAATAAGTTTGTAGTCACTTAAAATGTCCTAAACTTAGATATATATACCTAGTTGTGTTACGTGGTGCATTGGTCCAACCCCCTTGAGGATGTGGGGCAGCTGGTAGCTACGAATGTCCTGCACCCACTCATTACTGGCATACTCCATCACCTTGTCCCAGCCAAGCAACCTGAACGCAAGAAACGGTTAGTAGAGCAGCAGTTGTAAAGCAGTATAATGAGCATGTACTGCACATGTACATGCAGCTTACCCTTTCTTGTATGTCAAGGCCTTCAGCTTGACTTCAGAGTTGCTAAGGTGGCTCAGTCCGAGTAAAATCCCAGCCAGTGTCCCCTGAGGAGGAAGGAACAATGTACAGTAACACAGTGATATAATTTTAGATACATGTAATACTCTCTCTTCCTTTAGATCTGTTTTGTGTCATGGAATATTGTAACCAATAATTAATCTGAAACTGACAGGAACCATTTTATCAGTGCCTGAATGTATGCAAACTATGTCTTCTGTTGTAATATAATTTCCATGTACATGTACATAACTTAGTTACCATCTCTGTCTTGAATCCCTTGGCCTCATAGTCAATCCTGATGGGCAGCTCTGGTTGAAACACAAACGACCTTACAAAGACCTCCTTGTTTGATCGGCGGAGCACTGGAGACTGGGAACCGGTAGAGGAACCTGAACTACTCCTCTCCCTCGTCTGCGGGTCTACTCCGGCATCGTCCAATGAAGGCAGTGGCACTGATTGATTAAAGATGATGTCATAAGTATTACAGACAATCAGAGAGGTCTAGCGTGGAAATTGTCACACTCCCCTAACACATCAAAACCCCTTCTTATGCCCTTCCCACCCACAAAGGATGCCATCAATTTGTCTCCAGCTCTATGGTGAGCATGATCGAGGGATATTATGGTAGAGTACTCACATGCCAGGGTGGCAGTGTCCCCAAGCTGCCTCAGGAAGTTCGATATGAAGAGAATAGCATCCTGTGAAAACAATGAAATTGTAAGGTGAATACATATACACGATACTGTGCTTGCTATATTAACATCATGAGTATATTATACTCTTGCTAACATCATTAAAGAAGGAATGCAGTGTTTGCTTGATGTGACTTGCCTGGTCCATGTTGAGTCTGATGGGTAGGATGGACAGTCGAACAGACGCCTCTTCAATGTCTGGCTGTGTCTCAAGCTCAGGGCGAGTGAAGAGAACCTTCAGAGATATCTACAAGTACATGTACACCAAAATTAATGCTAGTATTACAAAATATAATAATACCGTAGGACGGGTTTTAATTGCGTAGTTTAATAATTGCGTTCTAGTCAAGTCAGGCCAAATTGCGAATCCAATAATTGCGATGGACGACCCCGTACCGTACCGTAGTATACGTGCACGTTTTATGTTTGTGAATCTATTAATTGCGAAACGTAGAAAAACTCGCAATTTGCAATTAATAGATACTCGCAATTAAAACCCAACCTATGGTAATTGTATTCGTATTGTGTGACTGATGACCCTTTCCATGTATGTATGTACAGACTAGTGATTCATGTTTCTATTTTTGTGGCTTGCACTAACAATGAAACTATGAAATATCCCGATCTACGATATAATAAGGATTTCACATATACCATATTGGCGTGTGATTGTCTTGGCATTGCTTCTGTGGTGTACTGATAGAGAAACTTGTTGATCTGAGACCCAGCGAGTCGGTCCCTGATTTCCAGGTCGTTAACGAGCAGGGTGAGTTGAGATGACTGCTCCGTGTTCTTGGGATATGTCTCGTGTTGAATACGAAGCTGAAGAAACAGATCAATGTGAACTCAGGTACATTGTAGCTATAATAAAATTACATAATATAATATTATATTATTGAAGATGGGGTATGTTTACTAGCAAAAATTACTGAGTCAGGAATTGTTACTGCAGTCTCAGAGGTGAAGCTAGAATCAATCAACTGTTCACTAAATTACACATCTGAGTGTTAGGGCCCCACCATGGCTAATTAAGCCTAAAATATTATGTACGTGTACATACTCTTGTACTTAATTACTCATACCTTGTCCAGTTCCAGCTCGATGAGCACCGAGTGGTCTCTCCCAGGTCCCCCGGCCACCCTCCAGTCACTGGGGGCAGCTCTCTTACCACCACCGCCACCACTGCCACTCCTCCTCTTGCCATTACCCCCATTACCCCCACCGCCATAATCTCGACCAGCTCTAGGACTTGAAGACAAAGTATAAGACCCTCTCGATGATGAGGATGCACCACTCATGAAATCTGCGGACTTAGTAGTTCTCCCATTGCTGCTACCAGTATTAGGCCTGTAAGGGTATGTAGTTCTACCAGAGTGGGATTGATCCTGTGCTGATGAGTAATAATGAGTGTTTGAGTGACCAGTGCCAGTTGTAGCATTGCTATGGTGACGGTGTGAACTGTGAGGGCTGGAGGGAGAGGGAGAGGGAGAAGAAGAGGGGGAGGTTGAGGGAGGTGTGGAGGATTGGAAGTCTCTCCCGCCGTACATGTGCCAGATGACTGTCATCTCTTTGAGGGTGTACGCCAGGATAGGCTCTGGGTAGTGCTTGGGACGCTGCAGTTGATCAGTGTGACGATCCTGTGGGATTGGTAAATTAAAAAGAAAAAAAGTTTTGTAAGGAAAAAAAAGACTATTAAATATTTGGCCTGTATGTATTATTATGTACATGTAAATATGCACGAAGGCAGTGGATAGATGTTACATGTAGAACAGTACAAGTGTGTTTTCAAATGGCTTACTGGGATTGTGAAATGGTTTTCAATGAGCTCTATCTTCTCTCCCTTCTCTAGCAGACACTTGACCTGTGGCCTGGCGCCAGGAGCCTGCACAAACACAGTACACTATAACAGTACTGGTATAAGTTATAGTTGCAAGATCTTAATTGGGGTGAATGAGATGACCCCCTCTCATCATTGGCGTACCCTATTATTACTATTATACCTCTCTGGTATCCAGTAATTTGCCTCTAAAAACTACGGTTGCTAGGCGATGGCCAACATATTTACAAATACACATGACAGATGTGTGTATACTTCTACATGTACAATGTATGTGGTTTTGCTCACCACTCTGGTGATGGTGGGGGCATCGATGACACAGAAATCCTCATCACTCTCGGAGAAAATACTTCCATGGTCGGAGGAGCCACTTTGCTTCATTGACTTTCTCGTTGGACTCAAAACATCCTTCCGCCTCCTCCCTCCCCCTCCACTCCCTCCTCCCCTGCTCCCATTGGTCAGATTTTGACGCGGCCGGTGATGACTCATCAAATCACGAAGAATATTATCGTCATCATCGTCATCGTCATCGGAGTCTGAATTAAATTCCATCACTACCGACTTTTCTCCAGACATGTGAATCTCCATTTTGGATTTGGATGGTGAACTTTTTACTTTATTTGGTGGTGTTCTTTTTGATCGGCTGTGACCACTAGCTGATGAGTAGGCGTGGCCACTGGTGGTGGTGGGTGTGGCTTGTGTTGGGGCCACGATGTCTTCCATAGCATCGTCAATGAGGTGTCCGATATTTCCATTCTCACTGCTCAGGGGTGCACCATCATCAATACCAGAAGGCTGCAGAAGTGCATACCGCATAGCCAGAAAATTGGCAGGGAATTAAATTTGGCAGTTTGGCAGTCTACATGTACATGTATATTACAACCGCCAAATTAAAATCCGCTACAATTTCCTACTCGCATATATACGTATGGCAATCCCGTACCGAACCGCCAAATTTAAATCCGCCAATATTCTTGCAATAGCGATTTTGGGCTCAACTGCCAAATTTAATTCCCGCCAATATTTCCGGCTATACAGTATGTGCACAGAAAGCATGCATGTTAAAAATAAGAGAGCTTTGATAATTCTTGATCTACTGCCAATTGTTACGGACAAATAGTGCACACACACACAGACATACTGGTAAGTTTGCTTCAATGCCGAGGGTGGAGTAATCTCTGAGCAGTTGCGTCTCTCCTCCTCCCCCACCCTCTCCCTCGCTGCCCCCAGCAGTAGCAACCCTCCTCTGAAGGTCTCCGTTCCTCGACAGGTAGAGCATCAGGTCTCTGAGGGCAATGCACGAGTCAGCACATGTGCGGAGGTGGACCACGTTGCTGGAGCACTCCACACTCACGTCAGGGAGACGAGAAAACAGCTAAAGGGTAGTGAAAAGTAATACGTATTATATGTACAACATGTAGATATAAGCTTAAATTTTCCACCCTATGGGAGTGATCCCATATGTTAGAACCTACTTGTAGTTTTGTGGTTGTCACTGATTCAGTGAAAAACAGTAAAACTAGTCACGATGAATGACAACTAATGTCTAGACACTCAATCTCGCACAGTACATGTACCTTCTGATAGTCTCCTCCTAACTGTGAGTTATCACACAACCTCAGTGTCAGTTCAAACCACTCCATCTCCAGCACACAGACATGAAGCAGCGATCCAGGACTAGCACGGCCACTACCGCCGCCATTTCCCCCTCCCCCTCTGCCACCTCCACTGCCAGCACCACGCTGCTGATGCTGTTGCTGGTTGGCCAGAGAGAGGTAGGTGCCGTCCACCACCAGCTTCAGCACCAACACCGGCGCTCCAGTCACTAGGTTGGTCGATAGACTCATCGAATCAAAGCTTAGCAGAACGTGCAGGGGAAGGTAGAGAGGCCTGGAAGAAAAATTGAAACATACCCTACTAATGGAAAAATTTCTTCTATGTACATGTACGTATCCCAAAACCATCCTAGTGCCCAGTCAAGCTGCTAGATCATACATGTATGAAAGCAGAGATATTGAGATGCCAAGGCTATGCAAGGAGTATTGATCAGGAGTAGCTGTCGATTGCTGGCAATTTGAGAGGAATGTACCCCTCAATTGAGAAATATGATCACTGGATATAATTATATAAAGCTCTGAAATCATCATGGAAGCCAGGCTGAATATGATGTTTTAACATCAATCTACATATATCTGTCAGATGCAAAATATTATGGTTTGGGAGAGCCAGTTTGAGTGAGCACTGGGATACCCAGCCTTGAGAAGGCATGCTACTGCTGAAGTCTGATACTTCACTTTGACCTTTACATCATAGAGTGAAATATGCACATTAACTCTAGTGTATAGCAACTAAGCAATGCGCTAATAAGCTGCTCAAGGCAGCGATGCCCAGACTAATTACATGTACATCTACATAATTATTATTATTAAATTATTTGCATCATGCACATGTACATGTACAGTAAGTACATGTATACGTATATACATGTAATATATTGGGGTATTGTACATGTACATGCACATTGACATAATACATGTATTACATGTGTAAAAGTTAGGATGTAGTGTGGAGTTATGCATAAACGTGACCAGGGCTACTTGTGAAGCAGTACATGTACACAAGTTATTGCACATCAACACGGTGAAAATATTTTGTCATTTTCTCCCCTATACATGTACCTGTACTCCACAGCACACGATGTCAGGTGAGTGTGCAGCTCAGTGATCAGTGATGGTGATTCATAGCCGTCCACTTCTTCCTCACCAAAATCAAAGAACTCTGCCAGCTGAATGGACAAAATCAATATGGATAGTAATTTGTATTAAATCTGGTGGGGTGGGACACTGGTAAGAACGTAGAAGCAGAGGTATGCTAACGAACCTGTTTGAAGCAGTTGTGTTCCGCTGGAGTCATATGGTAGCCAATGGTTGCGTTTTGGAGTCCAAGTGCACACTTGTTGGTCTATTCAGGGAAAAAATAACATTATAAAATAATTTTTTTAATGGAGATCAGAGGGTAAGGTCATCATCAGGTTATCCTCCTCTTTATTTCATATGCATGATGTTTATTTATGCAAAATTTTTACATTTGCAAAACTTTGTCTATATTATGCGATAAAAATATCAAAAAGGAGGAGGTATTAATGAACCTACCGTAGAATTTCTTTCTTTGTCCAACTTCATCTCCATGGCAATGGTAAACAAGGGCTGTTCCAGGTGCTGGGATGCTCTAGCCTTATGGTGGGGGGCGGGGCCACCCCTCGTCCTGTAGACGATCGGCAGCATCTTGTCGAGCACTGCTCTACCGCTTCTGCCATGACTGCCTTCACTGCTCTCACTGTCCTCCACACAGGAGAAGGCAGGCAACTCGGCCAACTCAAGGCTACCTATGTGATGCAGACTGAAATCTTGAACCTGCAGTATGCATTAAGAAAGATTTCCATAATTCTTTTATGGCGATTAGAAACAAATTTAATGTCAGGAGTCATTTTTATTTGCATCATACATAAAAATTTTTTGGGTGTGTCAACTGATGATGTAAAATAATACTAAAGGGCTCTTCCTTTTTATGCATCACAATAATATTATTATCATGATATGGGCCATACATTATACCTGTGCACAGAAGTAGTCGAGAGTTGGGTCTCCCTTGTAGCCACTGACAGAGAACAAGTGGATATTAGAGAGGTCAGAGTATACCAGTCCAGAGTCCATGCCCACGGCAGCTGTGGGTGGTGCAGTGGTGGACTTTGGACTGAGGTCGAGAAGGTGACCTTCAGAGCTGGCACTGTGGAAGATGTTGGAGTCAAGAGGATCACTACTGGCAGGGGAGGGGGGCTGAGGGGGAGAGAGGGAGGGAAGGAGAGAGAAGATTTCATGGTCATTATGTACATGTACGTGTAGCTATAACGCAAAAATTTATTGTGATGTATGTATGTTCTATTTATTTGTGTTTTAATATTTCATCATGCATTGCGCATGTGCTGTATGCTAAGTTGCCTTATGACAAGTTCTTGAACTAGTGAGAGTTTGAGTAGCTAGGTAGATCTGGTCTAATCTGCAGCTCAAACATAACATTTATAGTACCTCCTTGACTTCGGTTAGCATTGTTAGTTTTGCTTTCTCCAGAGTGAGAGAGAAGGCTAACCGACTCAGCCCACCATTTTGCACTTTCTCACCAGCTCCATCGTTATAGGGAGGGGACATATTCCCTAACCTGTCAGCTCCCTCATCCTCTGCATCTTCTGAAATATTATATTATGTGGGTGCACGTAAAAAATTTAGGAGGTAGAAAATTTGCAAACAGAAAAAAAAATGATGGAAAGTGGAGATGCTGGGTTTCGAACCCAGGACCTTCTGCATGCAAAGCAGACGCTCTACCACTGAGCTACATCCCCTCTCCATATATTTACTACTACAAATGAGCAAGTCATCACAATTTCCTTAAGTTTTAATTTTACTCAATACAGCTAATTAGAACACTCACGCACACACACAAATTTCACCTTCTTTGAGAACGGATTTGCACATCTGGAACCTGTCCTCCTGAGTGGCTGCTGGTTGCAGTACATCCATGCAGCTGAACAGCATGGACTTGGCATTGGCCTTCTCCACACTCGAAGGAGAGGCCGGCTGCCAAAGGAGGAGATCACTGGCAAATCTAGAGTGTAGAGGGAGGGGGAGGGAGGGGAGGGGGTAGATTAATTATTATGCAGAGCCCATGGATACTTTTTAGAATTATTGTACGAATCTATGAAATCGGAGAAGGTACATGTAAGTACATGTACAGTGGTGTATTGATATACTCTATAGATTATTATTATGTGCACAACAGGTGCCCTAGCCAGAATTTATCTTGAATAGCTTGTCGAATGTTAAAAATTGGACTCTTTCAGTTCATAAAAAATTGATGAGGTTTATGTACTCTACCATATTATTGACATCACATCTGAGGTAGCCTAGAAGCCTTGGTACCATTGACTCCAGTGGTTCAATTGGATCAGTTGTACTCTACCCTCTTGATAACTAGCACCATCATCACCCCTTGCTTGCAACAAAGCATGCTCATTGAACTCTAGATTAGAATCAGAAGGTTTTCCAATCTACATGTACAATCCAGCATACATGTATACATGCATGTACATGTATACATGACTGCTATATGTACCTACAAGGCCACACATATGCACACACACCACTTAGTGTACATTATAATATAGCTATAGCAGGAATAACAGAGCACATCCAAGTGTCTTACTATTGGCGCCAATCTGGAGGTGCCAGAGGTGAAATACCCCTATACAAAGGCATATAATATCATGATAAGGGTGTATCATTATTGCCCTTGGTCATGCACATAGGGATGGAGCGTTCCACTTGATGCAGCTGTATCTAGAAGTGGATACAGCTTGCTTACTGGATGGAGCTACAAGAATTTTGATTGGATCGTTAACTTCCACCTCCTAGGTTGCCCTAGGGTCAGACTGTGATCCAATACTGTGCTAATGAACAAGCTTTCCTGGTCCTCTCTGCCACACCAAAGCACCAAAGCCATGAAACCATGAAACAAGGGCAGGGCTGGAGGTCCAAGAGTAAATGATGTCAGAAAGCTAGAGTCAGGGGCTGAAGGTCACGTACATGTATGCCTGATCAGAAGCCATGATATTTTTATAATGAACCCTTGACCATCTCCCCAGTAGCTGCACAGTGTAATGGTGCATGTGGTAAAAGGTCGTCAATAGAATGCGTACACATCGATCGATGCTGGCCCCAGAAATCGTGGAGATGGCGTCTAAGATCGACTCTCAACCTTGATAGCGACAAGTTTCGATGCTTCAATCACAGAGACGAACTCGACAACACAGTATTCCTTCCGAACTTCAGGTTGGTCACGCTGCTGCAGTCGCGCGCGGGCCAGCCCCTTGTGGCAGTGATGCGTGCTATATATAGCGCAAGGCTAGCTTTATTTATCCATGGCATTACGTAAGCCAAGAAAACACGTGAAGTTCAACCAACAGTACTTCTCAGAAAAAGTAGCGCTCAGGTTGTAATCTATTCGCTGGATACACGCGTAAGATACTCTACATATTTACTGATTTTCAAGTCTCAGAAAGGCTCCAGCGAGGCCCTGAATTTTCTCATAATTACCTCATAGATTACACCATAGGTTTCATCATAATTTCACTATAATTACCTCATAACCACAGAAAAGTAAATTGCTACTGGGGAGATAATAACTATCGCAAAAAATGAAAAACTGGCTAATATGCTTTCAACTTGTATATACACTAATCCCATCTGGGCATAACCTGATCTCACTCTTGAGCATTTAGTTAACCTATCTTTGAGGAATACATTCAACAGGCAGCTAATGTGAGCATGCTCCTTTATGCTACATGTACATGCATACATGTACATGTACATGTATTGAGATTTAATATGCATGTATACGGTGAATTTGCAAAAAAAAAAATTGTACAATGTATAATCTGTGTTACTAACCTATGATAGAGAGTCTGGAGGAATTTCTTGCTGGGTATGTGGATGTTGACAGAGGGTAGAGTGCACAGCACGGAGTACTGAGCCAGGTTGATGGCATGCTGCTCAAACTCGCTCATCTCAGAGGGACTGCCGGGAAGAACTAACTCACGGGAATGCATCTCATCCGCATCATCAGAATCACCCTAGGGGACACATAAAATGCATGGAGTCATTGCATAATAAGTTCATCTGCACGCTCATAAAAGTTTACATAGTATGATCAAAAATGCCAAAAAAAGATTACGCAAAATAAATTGTGAACAACAGGAAAAAGTTTATTGATTTGATACTGATTTTGTCTATTGTTCACAATATATTTTGCGTAGTCTTTTTTGGCATTTTTGTGCATGTATGATCATACTATGTAAACTTTTATGAGCGCGATGATCATTTTCAGAGTAACTACACGTATATACAAATACGTACCTGTGCAACTTTGCCTGTGGAGAACATAGATCGTTTGCTGGAAAAAGGAAGGGGCTCACTCTTTCTCAACTCAATCTCTGCTTCGAGCGAGTCGTGGCGGGTATAATCGAACGCCAGAGCTCCAGTAGTGGTAGTGGCAGCAGAAGAAGAAGAGGCCTTAGCCTTAGTCACCTGCAGTGTTTCGTACAGAATCACTATTAGTAAGATGGAGGACCAGATGCCATTGGGGTGGGAGAGCAATAGGGTGGAGTCAGTAAAGCTTCTCCAACAAAATTCAAGGCATGACAATAGGGCATACACTGTACATGTACTTTGGGTGGAGGATGTTGCCACATTAAAGCTTTTGGAATCTCCCTATTCACACATCAAAGGGAATTCTGTACTGAAGGCTTGTTGGGCCGATATACCTTATGTATGCTGGGGAGAACACTTTTGGGGGGGGGGGGGGGGGGGGGGAGTGTAGGGTACCACACCCTATGTATGAAACACTGACCTGAGCCAGCACACTATCAGACACTGGCTGTACCACTATGCTTATGGTGGCTGCAGTGTCCCCAGTGTTACTGTCAGTGTTGCTGCCGCAGGTGGGTACATGGTGGAGGGAGGAGGTGGGGATTGGTGAGGGGTGGTGCTGGTGCTGGTGCTGGTGGGAGGGGCTAGAGGTTGAGGGATTGTTGATGGAGAGGAAGAGTTGTCTGCCCTCAACAGAACCATCACAGCTAAGGTAGGCTGCAGTAAAGATGGCAAAGAGATAAAAACCTCAGTGTAACACACATATATATATACATGTACATGTAATGACGCAAAAGTAGAATCAGAAACTACATGTACTGGTTATAGATACCTTTAGCATTGTTGAAGTATGCATCGATGGAGTAGGTAGCCTCCCCAGCCAGAGCTGGAGGGGAGAGCTGACTAGATAAGCCTACGTCACTGACTGTGGCAAACAAGACTTCATTTCTTAGAGAGGACTGGTACCAGGGAGGCTGCTTCTGGTTAGTCAGATTGGGCACTGGAAATCTGAGATAACATAATGAATATTAAGTGCTGTTTACAAAAAAAATTGATGATTTTAGTAATGACTTTTTAACATGGTTAGTACCTTAGTGAGAAGTTAACTGTGTTGCATTTTGTCCTGAGGCTGAGCCTGTGTTCCCTCCTGGAGGATGGGTCGGCGGACACTGCCTGGTTGAACACAGCCTGGCGTTGCTGCATACATAGATTAATAAACACACTGGGCAATGCAAGAATCCTGGAGGAGTAGCTGTCTAATACACACAGTTCATCCAGCTACTGCCCTCATTGTACTTCAACCTTCAAAAACAGCAGCCAAACCAAAAAAAAAAACAAAACTTACCAAGCCTAGGGAGAATGCACTTGTACACTCATCAGGAAATAAAAATTACCCCAAACACTGGTTCAGTTTCATGTGGCAAAACAGCAGAGGGCAGAGGGGTTATTGATGGTTATTAAGAGGGTGCAAAAGAGAAATGCAGGGTACTAAAGGGCATACCTCAAGCCATATTCAACTGGACAGGACATGGGATGACCTCATTTGTGAACTAGCTGGCATTACAAAACAGTGGCCAGAATTAAAGATTACCACAACATGTACATGTATGAACATAATTATATGCACACACACACACACAGCTAGCTCACCAGGCCAATGGTGTGTATGTTGCTCGATGTCATATACAGCGAGTGTTTCATCTTTTCCAGACTATTTGACCTCAGCGTGACCAGCCGTGACCTTGTGGGCGTGGCCAGGAGGGGTTGGAGTCTGTCGAGTAGGGTGACGTCGGCACTGACCTGGGCTGTGGTGAGAAGAACCTCGGCTGTAGTGTGGACCTCTCCACAGCTGCCGTGAGAACGCTAGAGCAGGAGATTGAAGTAGGCAGTGTTACATACATGTACATAGATACATGTAAATGTACATGTATGTAGCCATACACATGTAGCTTGGGTACCAATAACTAATAGGGGATTTATGAAAAATAATTTAATATTTGTACCTTTTTATCGGTGCTGGACGTTGTTGAGGTCAGCTTGAGTTTGAGGCAAGGTCTGGGAGAGGGGTAGGAGTCCTCAACTAGCTGAATGATCTGGGGAAAAAAATCAGAGAGTTTATTGTACGTATATATAAATGGCCTTCTATTACTGTACAGTGGGTAACTTTGGCTACCATTGATCACTCTACAAGTACAAATGTATACGATTCTGTGCTCCTAATTTTTTTTTATTGTAATTTTCTACTACTATACACACTGGGCTGACAGAGACGGGCTTTGTGATGTGGTTGATCATGGCTTGGTTGCGGTAGAGGTACTCCCAGAGCTCAGCGGACACCATCGACACATCCACACTCAGCTGTGGACCCTGGACATCAATACTGCACTTCACTGTTGACAACCACAGCCTATGTGTACGATATACATCATGGACACATTTGTCAATAATATTATTATAACAATTACATGTAGCTATACATGTACATATATAAGCAGATGTTTCATACAGGATTATATTTTGGGGGGGGGGGGGGGAATGGATCAATTCCTGGCCCCCCACCCTCTCTAACAAACATTCATGCAATAGACGAAGTACAAAACACATACATACGAGCATCAAAGGAGCTATTGGCCACATGTGTAAATACTAATGCTATACAATATATACTTGTTAATAATCAATAAAAGTGCATGTCAATACAGCAGTACGCATTGTGTGTGCCATAATACGCACGCCATAATATAATAGAGCTCCCATCATGTGATATTATTGTGGTTGAGCTATATACATGTATACTACTATTATTGGTTTGGTGGGTACTAAGTAAGTATCACCCACACACTTGAGAGGTCGAGTGTATTAGTACGTGTACTGTGGCATGCCCAGTTTACACAAGAGCAAGCCACGTACTCAACCCTATCAAAACTATTACGAGGCACTGACCACAAAGTTTACATAGCGGGAACGCTTAGCAGCTCACACACCCCCTAGGCCCTCCCTCCCCCCCCCCCCCCCCCCAATAGTAACATACAATGTACGTAGCACTCAAGACTGTAGTATTTCTGCTTATATTTTACTAAACCTGAGGGAGCACTCTCACTGCCTGTTCAGGAATATATGTACAGGAATTGTACACGTAAAATGCAAGGATAATTTATGCTAGTCTATTATACATGTACATGTATGTACGACCATTCTATAATATTATGGCTAGAATATTCAAGACAAAAAAAAAATCATACATGTAATTTTGGTGGCTTAGGTTATCAATACTTTGGGAGATATTATGGCTCTATTGCACTAGTGTACTCACAGCAGGTGATCGTTGGGGAGCACCTGAGAGAGCTCCTCCTGTCTATTCTGCAGCACCTTTCGATTGATACCGCCCTCCAGTAATGCAGACACCGTCTCGAAATACTTCATGGGGTCTAATCCACCTTCATCCACACTCGACAGTCCACCGCTGGAATTCCTAGGACTAGAAGATTGGGAGGAAGATTTCTGAAAGGCAGTAGCAGGTGGAGAGGAGGAATAGTACTGAGTTGCAGGAGTACAGTGTGTGTGCATTGGGTCAGCTTCTAGGAGAGCCAGGGTGATTCCACTGATAGCGAATGAATACCTACAGACATCTTGATCACGTGATTCACCAGCGTAGTGGTGCTGTTTGCGGTGTGCAGCCGTAGAGGCTTGTGTTCCAGATTTGCTCGGTGCGGATGATAACAAGCTACCACCACCATCTGTGCCAATCCTAGTACATGACCCTCTTGGCATTGGTGGACTGCTGCCGTTGTATCCAACAGGAGTGAAAGACATCGCTCCTCCACTATTCCCTGTCGCTCTGGCGCCACGCACGCCACCACCACTACTACTAGCGTGATGATAGTGGTTTGGGCTACTGTGGTGGTAGTGGGGTGTTTGAAAGGGAGGGCTCAGTGAAAGCTGTTGAAGACCTACTCCCTCGTGAAGAGGTATACTCTCCAAATCACTTGCTATACTTCTTCCATATATGTGGCCGCCGCCACCGCTAGCAGTAGTACTGTGTTCTGATCGACCAGCAACGGTCGATGATGCACTATAGCCACCACCGTACGTATCCTGAGAACTAACTCTACTCATTGTAGATATAAAAGAGTCCTCCATTTGCGTCATAGACTGTGTCATGTGCGTCGATATGCTTCCACTGAAGCTGTGAGCCAGGTCTAGTGAGTAAAATTCTTCATTTGTGCTGATGGTGCTGTCGACGAGTGTGGAGGAGTCATGCCGTGCGGCGAGGGAGTTGTCCCACGGGTTGGCGTGGAAGGGATCTTCTCGTTGAAGCTTCTTGGCTTTGGCTTTCTGTTCGTTGAGCTGGTGCCTGGCTAGCTGAGACTCAATGGTCTTGAGGTCTCCCTTGAGGATGGGTCTGCTCTGGCCTGGCTTCAGCTTCTCAAACCCAGGAGGCTGCTGAACTGCAATGAGGAAGAAAGAAAATCATAAAGTTTGCAGTGGGGTATCCATCAGAATTTATACTCAGTAAGCAGATTAAAACAATTGATGCTTCTATTTAGCATAAACATTTGCATATGCTTCATCCTATATAGGCCTAGGCTACACAATGCACTGACTTGAATAATACACATGTATGCTACATGTACATGTACTTTGACCCTATCTATACATTATAAACAATAATTACATTGTATTCTACAGACTAACCTTCATTGAGAATGCCACTGGTCATCTCCAGTAGCATACTGAGCTGTTGAGGGGAGAAGAGCAAGTGCAGTGAACCTAAGAACCCATCCACCTCCAGCTTAGGGCCAGCGACTGCTTCATTCTGCTTGAGTTTGACTCTGACAGTGACCTGGCCACTGGCCTTGGCTACAGGAATGCCATGCAGCTCAGGGTCAAGGAGACAGCTAGAGGAGAGACTGGTACAGTCTTCTTCCATCAGGGTTTCTGGGGAGGGAGGGAGGGAGGGAGGTAGAGAGGGAGAGAGAGATTTACGTTTACATGTACACAGAACTTGAAGCCAGTTAAAGCGACAGGTTTCTATGGTGTCCAGTGACAAGGGAATCACTGAGGGATACATGCAATAAGCTTCATACAACATAAACATTCCATATCATATCAACAGTACAGACTTCAAAGCTCACGCTTGTCACATACAGTATAAATACTAACAAAAGGTGGCTTTAAAATAATTTTCATGGTGAGACATACCATTGAGTTTGGTGTCTTGTACATGCTCATTTCCCAGTTCGACGGTGAGGCCAGACAGCTTGAGAGCTTTGACAGAGAAATCAGCGGTCAAAGGAGGTTCATCCCCCTCCCTCTCCCCCTCCCCCTCTCCACCGCCTAGATCCACACTAGACTCCACTTTACTCAACTCATCATAAAACTCAATACTAGAGCAAAGAAATGTTTGATAGATGATAGACCACTGTTATGTATGCTTGAATAAAGTAATTACACTGACTATGCATCTGACTACGTACATGTACATGCATCATACAGTATTAAATATGAATGAAACGCATACCTTTGTACTCTGAGTTTGAGGAAGTATTCCTGAGTTTGGTCGGCTGTTCTATAGTTCACTTGGATCACTGTGTCAGAGAGTGTCACCTGCACTCTAGCCAGCACTGCATGATATTACAATAATAATAATAATACTGGCATTGTATGCTATAATATGTGGCCATGTACAGTACCTAACTCAATAGCTTTGGCCAAAGCCTCCATTCCTTCAAACCCCTGTACAGTGGCTGGAGCCCCTCCCTCTTCTGCCTCTTCCTCGTTATCAGAGGGGCCTCCCTTCATTACCTCTTCGGCTAGCTGACGACTGCAGAGAGAGAGAGCAAATGAACAAAGTAATACCGTAACAATGGAATCCCTCTATAATGATACCCCTGAAATTAGTTTAATCAGGAACTTCAGGCTGCCCAAAGGACATCTACTGCATTACATGCACTATAATGAAGGGGCTGGATATATTACTGTACATGTACATGTATGTACCTTGAGGTCATATTGAAGAACAGGGAGTCTGTCATAGACACTGCACAGGAAGGAAGTATCATGCTTACATGAGTAAATGTGGCATAACAAATAATATGACATTGTACTAATGCAGCACAGACATAGACGTACTTAACCCATTCTTATTACTTAGTATCCGCTCAGACTTGCCTATCCAAATGTAGAGGCAAGTAGCCAAGGTAAAAGTACTGTTTCGCTCTCAAGCCTCACTCAAATTTACATAATATACTGTAGCAGGCGCTGATCCAGAAATTTTGCATGGAAGGTGGCTGATGGGGTGGCTACCCATAGTAAACTATACTGGTGCAAAGGGGGTGGCTGGTTAATAATGCTGGACATTTCCTATACTACGTTGCATAAAAGAATTAGTGTAGGGGGGTGGCTAGCCACCCTATCCACCCCGCTGGATCAGCCCCTGTGTAGTGTCCCGGGCAAGCGTCCATGGGCGCTTAAACAATTTTGGCCCACATGGGCACTTACCCAGGATATATATAAATTACATACATTTTGTATAGAAGCTGCTACACTGACCCTGTGAAATGCGGTACATGGGTGCTTGCCTGGGACACTTTGGTACGTACATGTACATGTACAATCATGCTTACCCTGCTCATCAGTCTGGTGGGGTGGTGTGTGTGGAGCAACGCTGAGAGCGAGTTCCGATATCTCAACCTTACAGTTCTCCTTGAGTAGTGCTGACCAGGGGACGGAGACCGTAACATGACCGATGTAGCCGGAGAGAACCTTTAGCGGGGCACCAGCACTCTGCAGGGCTTCATTCACAGCCTAGACAGAAAAAAAAATCAATATTATTATGCACATGAACATAATTATAGTACGCACGTATACTGTACTAGTGCTAATGCCTGCAAATGTGCTATTTTTTACTCATATACACATCTAAGCTTATATATTAGAGGAGCTACTCCATAAAGTACAGAGATTAATGCTTATGTGATCCACTTACCTCAACGTTCAGGGGGACATTGCTGATGGTTCCAGTGCCATTGTAGAGGTCAACTGTGAGGTCGTTTAGACTGATTTTCTCTTCCAGAAACTGGCCCAGGTAGTGCTGTAGTAGATAGCGACAAGCACGCTTCTTAATAAATTCTGGTATGGTGAAAAACCACGGCATTCTTGTCCACTTCTTTGTGTGTATGGGGTTACTAGGCCAATGTTCTAATTAATGCACACCACGAGACGACTACGATTCGTCGATAACTCTGAATTTGTTCAATTGTAGACTACCTCTCGAATGTAGATACACAGAACAATTGCTTTTTCGTCATGTGGCACTTCCAATATGCAATATCGTGAGCAACACTACGAATAGTTGGCGTAGAATGACTAAGCATTATGAAAGCATGTTCACGTACGTGCGCAGCTTTGTTTACATCGCTAATTGATGGGCGGGGCTAGCTTCAAAGTTCTCTATACGCATGCGCAAGAGTACGCAGCTCTTTCGCGCTGGCATCAGTAGCAGCAGAGATGATTGTTTCATATGGAAGCCAAAGATGACAGACAAAAGGCTGCTAGGGCTTCCTTCACACTGTTATAAATTTGCTCGTTGTCCTTTACAGTCCCAAGAACCAGCATCAAATCGATTGCTAACCAGTCCGATCGCGACCTCCTCAGTCTAGCCGCGCAGCCATGCAGCTGGTAATCCGTATTACAGCTCTACTGAGTGTCATCATTGCCTGCGCTCTGTGCTCGGACCGGGTTACTTTTTATAGCTACGGTCCTGGAGTCGGGGATAGTCGTCTCATATCTTCTGCCAATCCCTCAAAAACGCTAACTCTACTCGAGCCCTACATGTTTTATGGCGAAGACTATTCCACAATTTGCGTAAGCGGTTGATAATTAAATTTGCACGCATGCACGCAAGCCCCACTGAATTAACATGATTATTATATTTTTCTACAGCTATCTGACAATGGCTACCTCACATTTCAGTACCCCCTCCTCTCCAACAAGCCCAAGCCATTCCCAATCAAAATCGGCATGGAGACTGCCAAGAGAGCCATGATGATCGCTCCCTATTGGTCAGACGTTGATACAAGGTGCGGAGGGAACATCTACTATCGCCAACTGAAAGTCTTTCCCGGCAGTGATCTGTATTATAAAATCCAAAAGGAAGTAGGTTACACTGGACTAGAAGCTGATTTTAAACCGAGTTCTGTATTGATTGTCACATGGGAAGGAGTGACAACCACAAACAATGTCCCTTGCACTGATCAGCGAGTGAGTTTGTAATAAAATTAATCATTGTAATGATTAATGCATTATGTCATGGACTTACATTGGCATTGGGCATCTGACTCATTAATTTTAATATTAAGCTTTTCCATTAATTTTAATAGTGATATATAGCTACACCCCCACAGAAGAGCCATAATTACTTCTGAGGGGTCTAAATTTATGCCATTTTAATGAGTTTTTGATGGGTAAAAATAGGTTTTTAATGAAATCTTGATGGGTAAGTTTAGATGGTTATCATGACGACAAAATAAATTCTGAGCTAGGGGCTATCATGAATGCCTTTGCATCTTGTTGCATTTTAACGAGCCTTGGATCAAACCTCGTTTTAATTGAGTCTTGATGGTTGAAGTCAAAATTAGGCTTCCTGATGGGGTAAATCAAAATTTAGTCATCCGTGGGGGTGTATCTTTACATATTGGAATAGCCCATTATAATAAAATAATCATAAATAACAGAGGAACAGTATCCAATTTGTGCTCACAACTGACGGGATGAAGACCTTTGTCATGTATCGCTACAAGATTCTGGAGTGGTCTGGGCCACAATCATCCACACCGTCATCACTGCCTCACATGGAAACGGGGCCAGCCACAGCGGGAGTGAATGCAGGGGACACAGTGAATGGATATAATGTGACAAATGACCCAGATAATATTATCCACTTGAGACTGGTCAATATGTCTAATGTTGAACCTTCTGTCTCTGGACTATTCATATACCGCATTGATCTTGGAACAAGTAGGTCATAAAGTTGTACACTTATATCACTTTTGTCTATGGCTATATAGCTGACTATATGCATGGTATGGCATAATTTGCATTTATCAGTGTAACAGTATACTATGGACAGTTATGTAAGTAGGCATTAATGCAATTATCAGAGATAGGAGTGGTTGGATGTGGGTAGCAACCCATAAAAATTAATGTTCTCATCAGACAGAGTAGTGAAGCCACAGTCACCAGCCATATCATTATGGCAATGCCAACCTTAGTTACCAGCTGGACTAGGTGTAATGCTTATCAATGTGACACGGTGAAGAATCTCCTCCTTATTATACATACAATAATTAACGATTTTTATAGGTGCTCGAGTAAGGACCTACCTGATGGGTAAAATGATGGAAGCCGTTGTGGCTGAGACCATGCAATTTGGCACTGCTGAACACGAGGAAGACCTCTACAGCCCCTACGCTCACATTGCAGCATCTGAGTTCAACAGGCAGCCATTTGCTCACCACGAGGAGTACGTGGCCAGCTTGACTGCAAACACGCGTAGGTTGAATTATACACTAGACCAATTAATACTAAGATTTCCTTCAGTTAACTTATATTTACCAAAATAATGTGACATTTCGGACAAATTTCTACAAATTCCTACACATGATTGTCAGAGAATAGGGCAGAATTTTAATATGTAGAAAATTTGCCCTATCCTACATATTTCCTACCTGTACAAAATCCGTATTTTTGTCTGGTTATGGAATACATGCATATGTAGCTAATGATACTAGCTCCATGATATGTATGTATAGCTAATATTATGGCATTTTATTAAAATTATGATTTTTTTGCAGAGGATGCAGCTTTGTATCCATATGGAGAAGATGATGCCAACCTAGGTAACAGTGATGAGGGCATGTCTGGAATTGAATATCTCCCCAAGGCCATTCCATTCTATGGAAAAAATTACAAAAAATATGTCGTAAGTCAATTTGTTTCTAACTTATCATAATAGTTAGTGTATTATGGTAGGTAGATAGCTAGCTATATCGTCATAGCATTTAGTGAAATGCCGTAATTTTATCACAGGTGTATGCTGATGGTTTCATTACACTTGGTGACTACTATCCAAGTGATTTCCCTGCATTTGTACCAAGGATCCTAAAAACCACCGATGTGCCTATTATTGCTCCATATTTTGCTGATGCTGATCCGTCAAAGAGTGGAAAGGTTTATTTTAGAGTGACAAGTGATTCTTCCCTCCTGGAGCGAGCTGCAAAGGATGTTGAACTTGTGTTCAGTAATGACAATTTTTCGCCTGAGCAGCTGCTTATTGCAACTTGGGAAGAAATCGGTTTTTACCACCAAAATGACAATCTGGTAAGCCACAAACTTGACTGGCATGTATAATAATGGCATGCATAAGACTGTCCTACATGGCTTCTTAGACAGCATATATAGTAACACATACACGTGCTAAGTAAATTTGCACAGTAATACTTATAGTGATCTTGTATGTTGCGATTCCAAGCCATAATAATTATTACTATAGATAATAATAGATCGGTAGCTGACTTTTTAACTATAGGTGCCTCAGTAGACATATTATAAAATCATTACCCCTGGCTGTGCGATCATCTTGTATGCACTTCACTACATTATGCAGGTGAACACATATCAAGCCATAATTGCTTCGGACAGTCATACTTCATACGTCATTTTCATCTATAAAAAAGTCGAGTGGAGCTCTCCAGATAATACAGGAGTGACTCCCGGCTCAGGACTTAATGCTGAGCCCTCTAAGCTACCAGTCATGGGAATCAGTGATGGCACAGGCTGTGAGCAGTTGGTCAGTGGATCTAGTGAGCCTCGAAATGAGCAAAACATCCTCAGTGTCGAAACAAACCCTGGTAATACCAAAGTACCTGGAGTTTGGATTTTCCAGGCAACTGCTCATCCTCAAACTAGTGAGTTTCAATCAGATATTATTAAGTATAAGTAATCTTTAGTCTCTCACTCCGCCAGATGTGAATATTCAGAGTCCTCAGTTTGTGGATCCCAAGATGCAGTATTCAGAGTATCACAGACCAAGTCGTCCCTACCTTGACCACCATGATGAGAGTGAACTCGAGAGCCTTGCCAGTGAATTGCAGAATGCAAAGAATCACCTTGGCTGATTTGTGCTGATTTTATCGCTGATACTGTGAACCAATACTTAGCTAGCTAGCCAACTCATAATTTTTTCCTTTTTTGTGACTATAATGTGAACCATGTTTGTTACAGCAGATTAAATAGCAGTGTTGAAAATCATGAAATTGCACGTTGCACTTTGAACCCCAGAGTATAGCAGTACTCAAGTCAATAGATATCTTTTGTTTATGATTCAGACATGTTGGCAGTCAGGATATCGTCCGACATGAGATTGCATGCATGCAGCTGATTGGTTGCTCTAGGGACAAACAGAGCACCCCTAAATGATGACAATTGCATGCATGCACGGCGTCAAGAGGAATAATTAACAAGTATGGCTTTCATGGGTATAGCCAAATACCGGTAGATAGTCACTAGAATTAATAATTTAGCACAATGAGGATCCTGCAAGCATTGCTCCTAAAGACTTATAGTGTGAAGCTATTCCTGCCTGTGTCATGTCAGCAGAATGTTTGGAATTGCATAAATTAAAAAATCTTAGGAAATTATGTAGCTAATAATCACATGCAGACTTAGAAGGTAAATAATAACAAGTTTCATCAGATGTGAACTTAAGAGGAAGTGCATTTTAATAGTAGGAAAAGCTCCGATTTACTCAGTATTGTAGAATACAAGAAGAGCTCCACTATAATTGAGCTGCCGATATAAGTCATCAATAGAATGGAATTTAAAGTCTTCATACACGGATGTCCATAATAATTATTGTACGCATGCATGTACTATTATTATAAGGAATCAACTTATCATAATAATTATTGTATACCACTATCATTATTCACACATCTCAGAATGCAAAATTAAATAACCTTAGACATGCATAGTCAATAATTAACTGAGCTTCAAGAGGAAGTGCACTTGAACAACAAGCAAGGCAACAGTAGGTTGATTCTAAAGCTCCACAAGAATTGTAGCGTCTAGAGCGATAAAGAGTTTTTGTTGACTCAGAGGCGGCTATGAATCATGCTTCCTCTATCGGTAAACTTGTTTGTGTCCGACAAGAAGGTGCCCTTTGTTCAGTCTGCACCTATGAAATGCACAGGGTATGTTGGAGGTCAGACGATTGCACACACTGCTGCAGTATGGTGGGCTCAGAAGTGAGTATATAAGAGGCGCCTGCTCTCTGGTTAAGAGCAGGCAAAGTCGAAGTGAACTCAGCTATCTCTACGCAAGCCAAGAAGAATCCGCAAAGAGGGTTATTATTTAACAGAAGTGATTTTCTCAGATCAACTGAATCCACAACTACTGAAGCAATGCAAGCAAACCTCCTCTCCATTGTTAGCCTGATGGCTTTCTTCATTAGTTGCAGCAGGTGTGGAGACATACTTTATTCGTTTGGTCCGAACGTGGGAGATTCATCTCTGAAGAGTGGTATAAATCCTGGAGCATACATTGAGCTGAAGGAGAGTTATCCTGTTTTTGGGAGACAATTTACCAAAATTTATGTGAGTCACAAAAATTAATTGATGTTAATCATAACCACCTGGATCCAGAGTCTAGAATGCATGGGAGCCATATTAAATAATAATTATCATGATATTGTATTTTCATCTTGCAGATTTCAGACAACGGTTATGTCACTCTGAACAATCCCGTGCTCACAACTTTCCCAACCCCATTCCCCATCAAATCAGGCTCTTTTAGGTCACAGATATCGACCATGATTGCTCCCTATTGGTCAGATGTTAGCATGAGGTGTTACGATGGTAACCAAGGACAAGTCTACTACCGTCAACTGCATGTGTTTCCAAGTAGTGATCTAGATACTATGATCCAAAAAGAAGTTTCTTTTGTTAGTGATGTCATCTTCAAACCAACGTCTGTGCTGATTGTCACATGGAAAGGAGTAAAATCTTCAGACTGCAATGACGCGGTATGCTCAGGATTAACAGTTACTGAACAATAGCTAATAATGAGATCTACCCCATTAATGCTTACTCCCCAATCTTTATTACATTTAGAGAAACACCTTTCAACTGGTACTCACTACTGATGGATCAAGAACCTTCGCCATATTTCGTTACAAATCCCTACAGTGGCATAGTAGTGCCCGTGGACCACCAGCCACGGCCGGTGTCAATGCATTTTATGCTGGAGACTACTCACGACCTGTTGGATTTAACGTTGACAATAACCCAGCCAGCATCACAGAATATCGACTACTGTCTATGAGTAATGTTGGTGTTGATGGCCTGTTTGTGTATGCACTCAATTAGTCTCATCGTGACCCAAAAACAGTGAGTTCGCTGCACCATAGGTGATAATAATTATTATTGGCATACATCACTTCGTATAATATTATACATGCAGGTTTGAATTCTCAGCTACCGTTGAGCATGTGCATATCAAACATCATTATCATTATTATTATAATTATTATATTATTATCTCATAATGCCGACCTATTTTCTCCTTAATTATATAGCAATATTATTCCATTATACACATGCAGTTCATTATTACTGATGAGTGTTATAGTATTATTATTGCAGTGATATAACTATGACTGTGTGAGTTCACTACAAAAATTTAATAATAATTCATTATTATTATCTGCATAATTTATTATGCAAGCGATTCCTGTTAAATTATAGCTCAACATCATGCATGGCCATATTATGGCAGTATAGCTATAGCTAGCTAGTCTTCCTCTTACAGACTAAACTCCTGGCCTCCACATTATACAAACATTCATGACATTGTGCACACCAAATCAAATTCAGATACTAATAAACTTTAATTATAATTAATGAGTATTATGATTGTAACAACATTCAATGTACAAACTTAAAAAAATTAATAAGTTAATAATTTAATGTCACAATAAATAATAATATTATTAAAAATGAGCATGAGGGTTCATGACCACTTCAGAGTTATCTTCAGTTTCCTCCTCCCCATCATCGTTAGTGGTGGGTGGAGACTCGCGAGATGTGGCCATGCTTCTTGCCCCCTGCTGTAGTTCATGTGATGGCGAAGGTGTGTACCCATTGCCACTATCACTTACTTCATCATCAACCATGATCCCAGACTCAGCCAGTGACGCCCCAGACACACTGGCAGAATCACCTCCCATGGATGGCAGCTCTAGTGCGTCACCGGTACCGGTGAGAGTGGTTTCCCCATAGTACGATGCTGCCCCTTCGTTTACCAAAGTAAAAGCATTGCCCTGATTTTCAGCATCACCAACGACACCGGGTGAATGAGTTAGTTCATTTTCCTCCTCCTCTTCTTCATGTAGAGTCAGCATTGGGGTGACCGCCATTGATGGTCGTGACCTTCCCAGGGTATCAGTAGCTATTGCTCCGTCATTGAATTCAATCAAATCTGCTCCAGTGCTGGAATCTTCTTCAGAAATGCTCACACTTGATGGCTCCTCACTGATTTCAGCCCTGTAGGATGATATGGACTCACGGCGAAGAGTATCGAGAGAGCCGCGGCGCAGGGTATCGGAATAGCTAGATCGTCTATCTTGAGAACTGATACCAGCAGAGTGAACAAGTGTATTGGTAGTCTGAGCGGAGTACCTTCTTGCATTGTTCGATGGACTTGTACTGCTCTTTGGAGCACCGGGTCTCGAGGAAGAGACGTTTGGGGCAAACTTTTTGAGTTTTCCACGACAGATAACGCGGGCCCACGACTCTCGTGCCTCCTTGCCAAGAACACAGAAGAATATGAACATAAAGAATCCTTGAAGAGAATTGAAGATTGCAAAGAGAAGTTGGAAAGCAAATGATCCATCAGTAAAGGTGAATATAGCAAAGATCCATGTGAGTCCATACATGTTCATAATGCTAAATATGCTGATTAGTAGACGGATTGTGGCTTCTCTGGAATTCCCGTCTGCACTGGCTTTGGCACGTTGGATCTTCTTCTTGGAATGTTTGATGAGTACGCTCATGACTGTTACAAAGATAACGATGTTGAAGGCAATCACGGCAAGCACTGGAGCTAGTAGGGCACCAGCAAGAACTTCAACACGGCCGATGAAACAACTGCAAGATAGAAGCATACAGCAGAAAGTGATAATACAAATATCTTTCTCGCCTCCCTTCTCTCTCTCTCTCTCTCTCTCTCTCTCTCTCTCTCTCTCTGTCTCTCTGTCTCCTCTAGTGAACAACTTACTATCGTATCTCAGGGTCTGCTGTCACATTTGCAACAGTCAAATCAACTTGAGGATTGGATTCACGTGTGACATAAAACTCTGGGCTGATGCCGAGTGGAATGACAATCAGGATAATTGGTGACACTGCAGATAAAATAGACACCATAGATGAGCCGTACTGTGTACACAACTGATCAACTATTTATTGCTGTGACAGTCCTCATAGTACAATACTTACACCAACAAACAAGAGAAACGATGACAATGTACTTGGTGGTGATCTGAACAAAGACGATGACCAGTTTCTGGAACATGAGCAGTGCCTCAGCTCCCATCCACATAACTGATGCTAGGGTGAAGTAGTGCAGCAACACTGATGCAGTCACACACACCCCAAACACCTCTGTGCGATCTACTCCAACCAAGAGAACCACCAGAACACCAAGAATGGCAAAACAGAGCTGAATGTGGAACTTGGAAGCATCTCGTTTCCTCATTTTTCTGAAATGCCAACAAAAATCTCACTACAGTACTGGTCCACACATAATAATTTTGTTACGCTTAAAAACTACACATAGAGTAGTCTAGCTATGCTTTACCTGAAGCCCAGCATGGTAATGATGGTGATGATAATACCAATGGTTGAAAGGACTGCCCCTGTGATAGAGATTGCCTCCAGAGCACGTTGTTGAGCCTGATTGAGCTGACAGCCACCTTCGAGTGAGCATATGTCCTGTAGCATAACAATAATAATAATAATATGAAGTCAGCCTATTTTTGAAGTGTTTTATACAGGCTTACCACAAGAACACCAAAGTTTGTAAGATGATCACACTCACAAGACACAATACGGTTTGTCACGCCAACACTTCTACATCCATCTGTAGTCCAATTTCCATCACCACCTATATATATTATAAGAGTGGTGCAATTAGATAAGCTTAGAAACTGCATCGATCAAATACATCTTTAGAAGTGCTATATGTCTTCCATAGTATAACTTTAATTACCATATATTTATAACTAGCTGTACTATTACTAGGGTTACATGCTTTGTATTAGCTGATGATGCTATTTCATGTGACCTCTGCATTACAGAAACAGTATAAAGAAAGAAGGTAATGATAACATCCACAGTTAATCTGAGCCAGATACTATAACAATGTAATGGGCTCTGTCGGGGTATATTATTATGACAAATAATTATAACTATAGCTACTTTTTATAATTAACCCAGACATACCTGCAGCTTCAAAGTCCCAGCTGACACACACAGGATTGATAAAACTCTAAAGCATATAATAGGGATGAGAAACACAACATAATAGTAAAAACTATCTAACCTATCGCTACCATGCAGATTACTCACTGAATTCTGCAGAGGGAGGACAATTACGACAGGATCTATAAGGTCTAACACAGGCTTTCCTGCTACTATAGCTCCAATAACGGACGATCCAATCACTGAAAAACTATTAGTTCCATTAGCGAGAGGAAAGAGGTTGGCACTTTCGTAGAAAGTGAAAGCCAACCCTACATCTTCATCACTGACTGGGTCGAACACTTGGTCAAATAGCGTAGGGGGAAGGCTTATCATCACAACATTTGTGCTGTCTGGTGGAGCTCTATCCTCATTATTTAAGGCTTCGTTTGTCAACTCAGCATCCACTGCATAAGCCATAAATAGTAGCATAGCAATTTTCCACTAGTATCATGAGATGGGCACTTACCACCAGCTCCACCTGAAGTAGTTACCATGAATGTTTGACCAGTTGTTCTGAGAGTGCTTCTTGGTGCCTGTAAGTATTGAGATAAAACAATGATGATTCAGCTGTAGTTTCGCTATCCTTGCACACAATATTAAGGGCCCCTTTCTCATAAACATTCCCCAGTTTTCAACTTTTCAGCTTTTTGTGCAACATTGAAAGCTGGAAATGGGCCTGGGAATGAGGATATCTCTACTGAACGTACTCTCTGTAGAATGAGGGCAGCATCATCTCCCTCTATTTCCACTGGCTCTTCTGTAACATTCACGTTCAGTACTGCAACTTCTAGCACAGTCTCAAAAGCGGCGATAGCCCTATAGGCATTGTCATAAATTCATTACATCATGTATGGATCGTGTTCTGAATCAATATTTAAGTCATAGACTCACTCAGGAGAGTCATCTCTGGTCACATTAGTCGGCCAAATCTGTACTTCATCAATAACTTCCAGGATGTCTTCAACAATCTATTAAATAGAAGACATCATAATATCATTAATATTTTCTTCTATTATTTTGCTTGGGAAATTGGTAGAGGTAGGAATCAAGAACACAGCAAGGAAAAATTGTCAAAGGATATGCCTCTTGCTACACAGCTGGTCTCTACAGTGTAAGCATTTTAATAAATCAGTGTTCATACCTGTCTCTCTTCCTCCACGGTGAGGGCATCTTGTACTAGAGCCATTGCTGCAACACTCGAGAAGACTTGCACCACCACAACAAAATTGACTTGGAGCTGATCAGCTGGCTCAGTCTCATTGATGGCCGTGCTTAGGGAGGCTAGAGTGCTCGCAGTATTATTACTGGTTACATTTATAGCCTGTATAATACAACAATACGTGTACCATACATCATTAATTTTAGAAATGAGACTGGCAAAATTTTCAACAAGTTGTACAACTAGGTACACAGAGTATTCTTGTTCTCCAGTCCATTGAAGGGCTTGATACTCTTCAGGCATAGGGACTTCCCCCTACTGACTGGAGAACAACACACTCTATGATATTAATTTTAATCAAAAGTGCCTCAACCTTTGTTTGTGCTGTACATGCTTAGCACTATTTAATTTAGTCAACTTACGCCAATAGACTGGATTTCCAGTGTAACTTGGGAAAAGCACTGTCCTGGATTGATACCATTCATCCACTGATCAATCCCTAGACACTCTCTTGATACTCGGGCTAGATCAGTCACGCTGCCGAACACACAGTCCATTTGGACAATATCTCCTACTTCAGTCTCAGGCCAGACGTAGGTGCCATATCGAGTATCAGTTGTATCAGGATTACAGAAACCCTCATCTATATTGTATAAAAATTCTATGAATAATATAATTGGTAGATAATAAATAGAGCTGTCATTACCTGATGATATAACCTGGGATATGGATAATAAGCTAGCTTCTAGGCTCTGAGCCAGTAGGTTAGTCTGTACTTCATCCAGACGAAGGTTATCAGTATCAGTCATTTGGTGGAGAGTAATATTGCATTCAACTCTTATTCCTTCATTAATAGCCAGAGACCTTTAAGGAAATAGAGTTCATAAAATGAGACGTTAATAGTAACTATCTTAAGCTAAATGATCAATGCTCGTTCATGCACTTACATGTTGACTTGACGGCAATCAATTGTATGAACCCTGTCATTTGGGAGCTCAGGAAGAAGCTATGAGATAGATGTAAATATCAAAACACCATAGTAGTTTTTAGTGTGACAAAAGTACTACTCCATACTTACTAGTGTATTGATATGGTGGAATAGCACATCCCTGTCAGCAGCTCTAATGCTAGTTTGGAGCTGATCTTTATCATCATTTGTCACCGAAAATCGTAAGAATGATGAATCAGATACTTGTAATATAGTTGGACCTTGACGTGGATCTAGGGAAGGAAAGAAAACAGAACCGATTCACTGACATGTCCCATAAATTATTAATTAAACTATTAGAGAGTCACCTAGTACATCGATGTTGACAGTCATGCGCGCTTGAGTGAGATTGTTAGTAGCCATACAAGTGTATGGTCCAGATGAAGCTCTCGTGATCCCAAATCCATCGATAGTTACTAGCACAGCTTCATTTTCTGATTCTTGACGCACATAGAGCATTTCTAGATCTTCAAGTGTAATGGTGTCATTGTTTATAGCATCTGAATGGACAAGAAAAGGGAAAAAGAACAAAATAATATCATAATAATTCTGATGGATAGAGTAATGGTAAGAATACAAACCAATGCTAGCAACGTCTTCTCCTGCCTTCATCCAGACAACAGCTCCAGAAAAATCACCAGTCGATCGACATGTTAAACGGAAAGCTCTGCCAATGTTGACCATACCAGTCCCATCCAAGTCAATGGGTGGTGGAATAGCTATGTGAAACAGAAAATCATGAATATTGTTAAAGACTGACGCACTGTTTCAACATACCATCACAGGCAAATCCATTCCCCGTATATCCAAGTCTACAAGTGCAAGTAAAACTCCCACTGGTGTCGGTGCAGTCAGCATTGGCATCACAAGGCATAGGATCCATTTCACATTCATTGATATCTGTAACAGTTTTAATCATCATTACAACATAATGATATGAATATCATAGGCAACATACTGTCACAGGTTATGCTATCTCTGTTCAGAGTATAGCCATCATCACAGAAACACAAAAAGTTATTTCGATTCTGATCACACATGAAAGGTTCAGTGCTCTGCAGAAATAATTATCTTAGTGAGCTCACTGATAATAATTAAATATGAGTTGACTGAAACTCACCACAAGCACAGCAAAGTTGCCAAGATGATCACAGGAACATGTAACTGTTCCATTTTCTTTAACCTGAGTGACATTGCACCCGTCAGTGGTCCAACCTATTATGCAAATGGCCATCATCAACTTGATAGAACCCTACTTTAATATAAAATTATTATAGCCTACCATCATCAGTGAAGTCCCAAGATACACACATAATTTCAGGAGTCTGGAGAGAGAAAGAGAGAGAGATAGAGAGGGAGGATCAAGTGACTTGAACAAGGATCAGAAAACTTAGCTTACTGCTTCAGGCAAGGAAAAAGTCATAATGATATTTTCGTTGAGATTCAAGTTTTCTGACTCAATGTTAAAAGTTGCTCCCACAACCGGTGTTGCTATTGTCCTGTTGGTGAGATTGAGAGGAAAGAGGGAAGAATTTGAGTAATAAGTAAAGATTACTCCTGAAACGTTTGCATTCATAAATGCATTTTCTAGGATGGTAGTTGATATATTGAGGGTTGGAGGTGGTAGAGATTGTGTTTGACGGCGACGTCTGGTAGCCATTGGCGGTGGTCCAGAGAATTGTATTCCATTTGGCATATTAAGGATTTCTTCAATTGTCAACTGTGTATTATCAATTTCAAACAGTATCTTCAGTTCATAATACAATAATTATTATTATTTTTTGAAGATTCAAACCTTTTTTCCTTCTACTGTAATACGGTCTCCATCTATAATAAAATTTTCCTCTTCCACGAGAATTTGTAGCATATCTTCAAATGAGTCAATAATCCTAATGCCAAGCAGAAATTATGATAAACATGCTAATACAACAATAAAAATAATACTTACTGGGATGATGATCCAGATAGAACCTCTGGTGGCCATACAAATACAGACTCCAGTATGTTGGTAACATTTTCAGCAGTCTATGCAACACATACAATATATCTCAGTATCATTGCATGGACAAAGTATTACGCTGAAACACAATATTATAATGATACGTACTTCCATACTGATTTCCAATTCTCCATTTGAAGCTGAGTTTGCAATATCCTCCACAACTCCACCGATAAACTGTATATTATCCTCTGTCTGATTACTACTATCTGCAATGATGGAGAGATCTTCCAATATACTTTCCACACTGTCTGATACGAAAACAGTAGCAAAATTTGGATCGAGAATGACATTGGTCACTGATCTTGACATAGACAAGATGATATTAAATTGCTCTGTTCCTTCTGAAGAGTTGTCATCTGGAAGGAGTGCCACAGGTACACATTGATCTTCACTTTGTTGTTGAGAGAAGACCAATTCAATCGAGACTGGTAGGTAATCTACATTCTCTGTGAGAGCACACTAATATAAATCAGATTATTTGAAAGTGCTATGCATATTACCAGTGGCACTGTCTGAATCCATATCCAATGTCTCCAGGAGTACAGTGACACTGGCAGATCCACCGAATCCTCCAGATATGATTGATACACACAAAGGGAGCGTTGATCCTTCTGGTAAGGAATATCTCCTCTCTATTCCAATTGTCACGGCTGGAGAAGTATAAACAGTGTAATTTCAGTGAATTCTCTGCTCTCCAGAAATTTGACTTAAGGGTAAACTCACTATTTTCACTTATGATGGTAATGCTTGCTTGACTTCGGAATACGTTGAGGAGATTACTATCAGTAGGAGTGATGGTGACTATGAACGTTTCTGGATCTTCAAATAAGCCATCATCTAGAATGGTGACATCTACACATTCCTCAGACTCAGTTGGAGAGAAGACAACCTCCATGTTATTTATGGGGACAAAATCACCCACAGCTATAGCATAACGTTTATGACATGATTAATGTACAAAATTAATAGTGTTATAATATATCTCACTGCTTACCCTGAGCAATTTGGGCTTGAGTGGAGAATGTTACTATCAGGTCTATCTCTCTCATTCCAGTCATGGTTATACACACGCTCTGCACTCCTTGAACTTCTCTTACAGTGTACGCTGCTTGCTGAATACCAACAGTAGCCACTGGATTTTTAGCAATAAAAAGTGTTGAGGGAACATTAAACCATCCAAGACCTAGCTAGTAGGTTATGTAGGCAACCAAACCATACTTTAGTGCCTGCTCAAATGTGCCTAGCAGCAAATGTAGGGCTAACAGGGCAATACTGTATATGACTAGTCTATAAATAATTACAAAGAAATAGCAAACAATCAGCTTACTGTCATCATCAATTATGCTGAGGAGTGCTGTCATTCTGAAGTTATTATCAACTGCTGGATCACTTGTGCTCAGTTCCAGAGTAAACGATTCCAGATCCTCAACAATTGCATCGTTAATGATTGATACTGGAGTGCAGACCTGTGACTGTCCACTTTGGAGTACTAAAGTAATCGGCACACTGGGAAGTTGAAAATCTGGAGAGTCAGGGTCGATTGAGGAGAGAGTAACGACCACACTCCTCTGTGATGCTCCAATCAAATCAATGCAAATATTTGTATCTCCTGCGGATTCTGAGACGACATACACAGCTTCACTGAATCCAATTGTCACTCCTAAACATGGAATAGTATGTAATCAGTGATGGTATGATGCCACATAAAAATTTTATCTTACGATCATTATCAAGGATATTGATATCAGCAGTACTGGAATCAATCTCAACAGCTCTATCGGAAGAATCGAGGATGACTTGGAAGTTTTCAGTACTTTCAAGAATGTTATCATCTTCAATTTGGATTTCACTGCACTGAGGCTCACTGGCTGAGGATGGCTGAAAGCTAACTATTCTGTTTGAAACTATCATGAAGTCTTGCTGACCTACACACACATAAAAAGGTGTAATGATACAACTATAATACTATAATAAAAAGGTTCATATTTTAATAATACCTAGAGCTGTTTCATCCATAGTGGAATAAAAGGCAGTGATAGTTCTAGCAATCTCTCCAGTAGCAATCTCTACGCAGACGGACACCGCTCTATCTGACTCATTGGCTGTGTATAAGGTAGATGTCCATCCAATGCTCACGGTGTCATCATCAGTGATGGTGACAGTGGATGTAGCTCGGGTGATGTCCACAAACTCATCTGATGAGCTGAGGAGGGTAGAGAAGGTCTCGTCTAGTTCAACTATGACATCATCCTGAATGGGGACAGGGGAGCACTGGATTGGATCGGTTGCACTAAGCGAAAGAGATGTGGCTGGTATGGACGTAAAGTCAATGTCTGCTGTAAAGATGATGGGAAAAGCAACTAAGTGATTGTAAAAGTTGTCAAGTGATTTAATTTAGCTATACCTAGAGCATTTCCTGTTTGACTTGTAGATATTACAAATGGTACATTGATAGCTGTTTCTCCATCGGTCAACTGCACACATACGGTTGCTGGGGAGCTTTCAGGAGTAACGTAAGAAGTTTGCTGGAATCCAATTCCAACTCCTAATTATTATCAAAACATAATGTAGGTGAATATCACGTGCCTTGAAACAAAACAATTACTTACGGTCATCATTAATGATGTCAACATTACAAATCGATGAGGTAATTGTGATAGCTCTATCATTGGTGCTGAGGATAACAAGAAAATTCTCATTATCTTCAAGAATACCATCATCCTCGACTGGAATATCTGCACAGACTGGTTGTGACATGGAAATAGGCTGGAATACTAGCTCAGCACCAGAGACTTGAGTATAGTCACTTGAACCTGCTCAATAAAAGCAAGAATGAATTTATAATAATATAATTAATACGTGGGTGTGAATTAATTACTTTCAGCGGTGCCATCTCTGGTGGAGTAAGAAACGATCACTTGTCTGTCTATTTCTCCTTCTATAATTTGAGCACAGACAGTCACTGCACTGCCATCCTCAACAACTTCATACGAAGCAGTGCTCCAGCTGATGGTCACCATGTCATTGTCACGAATTGATACAGAGGCTGAATCTCGAATCAAATTGATAGCAGAGTTAGATGTACTGATCAGTGCAGAAAAGGTTTCGTCCAGTTCAACGATAGTATCCTCTAGAATAGAGATACTGGAACACTGTATTCTATTGGTTCCAGTGATGGTAAGAGGAATACCAGCAAGCTCAGGGTAGTCAATATTGGCTATGCAATAGAAAGTAAAGATCATGGTGAAAACAATGCATTATTAAATGATTTCAAGCTCCAGTCTACCTTGTGCATTTCCAGGCTGTGTTCTCAATTCAACTTGTGCAGCTATATCCGTTTCACCACTGACAAGCTCAACACACACCTCTACTGAAGAATCACCCTCTGACACAGTGTATGTAGCGCTCGTGAACCCAATGTCCACCACTGTTGATCATCGAAAAATGAAGCTTCCATATACGATAAAAACTTAATGTTTAGCTTACCATCATCATTGTTGATTGTAACGGCTGCTGCACTAGGATTGATCATGACTGCACTGTCAGAGCTACTGAGCATGACAAAAAAGGTCTCGTCATTTTCTCGAATGTTATCGTTGACTAGTTGGATATCATCACATTGAGGCTGAGTGGCAGATGCAACCCTGAACCGAAGCTCCATGTTTGATACTGGAATGTAGTCATTGCCACCTAAGAGGTTACCAATAAGGATTACATTGAGACCCTGGATGCTAGTACGAGCTATCAAATATTATTTAGAAAGGATTGTTACCTTCGGCTGTGTCGTCCATGGTTGACAAGAAAACAGACACTCTTCTAGCAATCTCCCCTTGCATGATTTCTGCACAGACAGTTGCCAAAGCACCACTCTCATCAAACTCGAATGATACATCACTCCATCCAATGACCACCGAATCATCATCAATGATAGTGATTGTTGCTGAGTTTGGAGATATCTCAATGGCTGAATTTGATGAGGTCAGAAGGACAGAGAAGGTCTCATTCCGTTCAACAATACTGTCATCCAGAATGGAGACACTGACACACTCAACTCCACTTGCCCCAGAAAAGGATAGAGAAGTAGAAGAGAGACCAGAATAATCAACATTTGCTGCAAGAACGGAAATATAAATTGCAACTACACAATATTACACCAGGCTAGACACTCTAAACAAATTAGTAACTACATGAGGCTATTATTATTGAGATAATACCATCAGCATTTCCAGATTGGTCAGTCATTAGACTGACTTCCACATCAATGGCTGCCTCCCCAGCTGTCAGTTCAGCACATACTCTCACAGATGGCTCACTCTCTCTAACTTCATACGAAATCTCTTGAAATCCAATTGTCACAGCTGCACCAAAGATTAATAAAAGTGACATATTATTATGTCAGCTAAAGATTATGCATGAGAGACATACTGTCATCATTGGTAATTATCACAGTAGCACTGCTTGCCATAGGATCTGGCAATACTCCTTGACTTGGATTTTGTATTTCAACCGTAAAAGTTTCGTCACCCTCCAGAAGTTCATCGTTTACTATTGTGATGTCGGTGCACTGTGGAGAGGACTGACCGTCTGGCTGAGGCTCAAAAGTAACTGAATCATTCACAGATATATAATCACTTGGATCTATAGTGTAGAGCAAACATATGACACATATTAAAAACATGCATGTATGTAAGCCACAGCTATATTTTTAACTTACTAGTTGCAGATCCATCTAATGTGACCAAGGAAATAGAAACTGGAATCTGAGTTCCCCCAGATAGCTCCACACACACCTCCTGTCTTTCTTCATTCTCACCAATGCTATACTCCACTTCAACAAATCTGACAATCACATCTGAAAAAAGAAAACCGCATGCAATAATACCAATACCTATTACAATATTGGGTGAAACTTACTGTCATCATTATGTATGGTAACAGTGGCTGTGTTGGAATTGATTACCACAGCATTATCGGAGCTGTCTAGAATGATAGTGAAACTTTCATCATCTTCAAGAATGTCCTCATTTGTAATCTGAACATCTCCACAGCTAGGTTCCGTTGCAGTAGCTGGCTGAAATGAGAGCTCCATACTGGATACTGAAGTATAGTCGTCAGAGCCTAGAAAAAAGTAATAGCTATGCATATCAAAGTTCTAAAGTAAAATCATTATTGAGGATCATTACCCTGGGCAGAGCCATCCATAGTAGAGTAGAAGACAACGACTGGTCTAGCAATCTCTCCTTGGACTATTTCAGCACAGACGGTCACAAGAGCATCATTTTCATCCACTCCATAAGATAGAGTGCTCCATTCAATAGTCACTGCATCATCATCAATGATTGTGACCATGGCTGAACTTTGAGTGATATCCACGGCAGTATTGGATGTGGAGAGCTGGACTGAGAACGTCTCATTTCCTTCAACTGCACTATCATCGAGGATAGGGATGGTTGAGCAGTTTTCGCCATCAGTCCCAGTGAGGGTGAGAGCGGTTGACATCAGAGGAATAAAGTCAGTTTCAGCTATAGGATGAAGTAAATAGGCGTACTCTTATGAAAGTGTACACTATTGAACTTTTACCTTGTGCATTGCCGTCTGATACTGTCATTATAACAACCTCAACTGGAATAGCAGCTTTACCACTGATGATTCCAATACAAACTATCACATCAGATTCACTTTCTCCTATGCTATATTCCGGCTCCGTAAGGGTAATTTCAACTCCTATATGTATACAGCAAGCATAAAAATTATAATGCTGAATTTGTGGTTTATTAGCTCTATGCGTTGCACATACTGTCATTGTCGATAATCTCAATCACAGCACTGTTGGCAGAAGCACTGGCAGACACATTAGGAGTTGTACTTTGTAGCTCAACCGTGAACATCTCGGTGCCTTCCAAAATTTCATCATCAGTAATTGGTATATCTTCACATTGAGTTGAGGACTGTCCCTCAGACTGTGGCTCAAAATTGAGCTGGGAATTCACGATAGTATAATCTTCTCCACCTAAAATGAAATTATAATGATGTCGGATACTACTTAATTACCTAGACATCGATATTAACAATCCCCACATGTATACCCATGCCAACACCATGTATTATACCCTACCCTTCACTGGAAAAATAAGAACATACTAAGTGCTGATCCATTCATTGTGACCAATCCTATGGAGACTTCAATCTGTGTAGGACTCGAAAGCACAGCGCAAACTTCTCTGTTACCTCCATTTTCATCTATGGTATAGGTTGTCGCTTCAAGACTAATCTCAACACCTGAAGATAACATAATTACCAGAGTATTCAAGTATGTTATATAGAGGGAGACTTTCACATACTGTCATCGTTCAAGATCACAACCGTTGCATTATTGGCAGAAAGATCTGGAGTTACATTGGGATTTGTACTCTGTAGCTCAACAAAGAAAATCTCCTCTGCCTCCAAAGTACTGTCATCAGTAATCAGAATATTGATGCACTGAGGTTCAGATTGGCCATTGGGCTCAGGATCAAATGTGACAAGTTCACTCATTGATGTGTAATCATCAGGATCTATGAAAAGGAAGAGTTGGTCACAGTCACATTTTTATGAGTTAGGGACACTAACTTGTAGCTGATCCATCTCGTGTTGCCAATGTAACAGAAACCGGTGTTTGAATGAGGCCTACAAGCTCTGCACAAACTCTTTGGATATTTCCATCCTCACTGATAGTGTGAGAGGTTTCTGTGAAGCGTGTGTTCACTCCTACAAAATGAACAGAAATGTGTGCATACTGAACATGTAACTCACTGCTCAATTGCTTATCTCAATCACACGTACCATCGTCGTTGCGGATCACGATAATAGTATTGCTGAAAGGTCTGATACTGATGTCTGGATCACTGCTGTTGAGAACGGCTTCAAACATTTCCACTGCTTCCAGTATACTGTCATTAAATATTTGCACAGTAACACACTGTGTTAGCTGGTTGGTAGAAGGATCAAAAGTTAATTCTTGATTCATGGGATCAAAATCAGGGAACTGTCCGGAGGCTGTGAAAAATTGCATAACAATTAATAAATTTCTAAATTCAGCAGGTGGCTGTAGCTCTACCTTGAGCTGTTGCTTCAACTGTGAACAGAGATAGGACAACACTCCTTTCGAGGGATGCGGAGCTGACATCAACACAAAGTTCTAGGCTACTAGTACTATCTTCATCCACTTCAAACGTGGCCTGCGAGAATCCTGGAATGACAATACCTACAAGAGTATGAGCAAGATTAAAAGTGCAAATGTAGTTACAACACTCCATCGGATATACCATCATCATCAGATATGATGACTGTAGCATCTTGTGACTCAACTGTCACATCTTCATCAAGACTGCTTAATCTCACAGCAAATGCTTCATCATTTTCAAGAACTGCATCGTTAATGACAATAATATCCACACAGAGTGGTGCTGTACTTGACTCTGGCTGAAAGGAGACTGTCTCATTAAAGGAAATGTAGTCATCTGGAGCTGTATTTTAGTGCAAAATTTAAATATAATTTAGAAAGCAAGTGATACATTTTGTAGCTATGATTGCATACCTAGAGCTGTATTATCGGAAGTAGCAAATGTTACCGGTATACTTCGAGCAATCTGCCCTGTGAGTAGAGCACAAACTTGGACGCTTTCAAGCTCTTCTCGAGCTGTATACACGCCCTGCTGCATCCTAACAGTCACATCTAAGGAAAACCACAAAAATTAATCATACTTGAATTTCTGCATTCACTTAACATACTGTCTTGATCAATGATGGTTATGGCAGCTGTTGAACCAGAATCAATGAGAACGGTCTCACTCGCTTGCAGAGCTATGGTGAACACTTCATCTTCCTCTAAGATAGAGTCGTCCACTGCTGAGATACTAACACAGCTCTCCACAGCCCCAGTCGGAAAGGTGATAGATTGACCTGAGAGTATGAAGTCTATATTTTGAACAGCAGTTCCACCTCCTACTACTACCAGGGGAACAGTGAGAGGTATTGCTGCTTCGCTAGACAACTGGGAACATATTTGCACAGAACTTCCTTCTGGTATTGATTCGGTAGGTTGCAGGAATGAAACAGTGACAGCTATGTAGAAAAAGAACAAATGAATCGGCAGAAATCATGAAGTGATATGTGAACTATTGAAGCAAAGAACTTTGCTTACTATTTCTGTTAGGGATTGTCACAGTGGCTGTACCAGAAGTTTGAACAAAAGGATTGCTGGAATTCAGTGCAAGAGTAAAGATTTCACTTTCTTCTAAGAGCAAATCATTGGTGACTATGACATCCATACAGCTAAGGACACTCCCAGGCTGAAAGGTAATGGATGGACTAGGGACGGTGAAGTCCACATTTTCTAGAGCAGTGCCACCCGTGACTGACAGGGTGACAGTGACTGGTATTGCTGCCATCAAGGACAACTCGCCACACACTTGACCTGAGATACCCTCTTCTATTGTATAGAAAGGCTCTTGGAAAGTGACAGTCACAGCTGTGAGTAATTGACAGAATCAAACACTTAATAAGCTATAAAGTATCTAAAAGCAGTATAGGCTTACTGTTTTCATTGGGGATTGTGACCACTGTGGAGCCTACAATTGAAGATATTCCAACAAATGTATTGGTAGACTGAAGTGTGAGGGTGAAATCTTCGTCTTCTTCCAAAAGTGAGTCACTGACAGCTGCAACAGTCACACAGCTCAGCATACCGCCAGCTTCAAAGGTCAGCACTTGAGTTGTTGGGGAGAGAGTGAAGTCTGTAGCCAATTGTGCAACTCCTCCACTGATTACAAAACTAACTGAGACCTGTATATTTGCTTCTGGGAACAATGCAGCACAGACTTGAACAGAATTGCCTTCAGTTGTCAAATAATTAGGTTGCTGAAAGGATGCCATTGTGTCTATGAGGTAAAAATGGAAACATAGAGCTATCTGAATTCATATTAAACATGAGTGACTTACTGTCTTCATTTGGGATTGTTACTGTGGTCAATCCAGCCGTTTGTGAGACTTGAACAAGACTATTGGTAGACTGAAGCCCAAGAGTAAAGCTTTCGTCTCCTTCTAACGCGATATCATTTATAGCTCCGATAAACGTACAGCTTTGTATTACACCTGGTTGGAATATTAGCTCGACAAGTGAAAGGATGAAATCATTGTTTTGTTGGGCTGTTCCATCAGTGACTATGAGAGCAACAGTGACAGTTGTTTCAGCAATGGAAGATAAATCTCCACACACTGTCACAGTACCACCCTCCAACACTGAATATGACAATTGTTCGAACGAAACTATGACAGCTGTAGCAATGATAAAATTCCAGTAGTAAAATCTGACATAGCTTCTACCCATAGGATATCGATTAACTTACGGTCCTGATCTGTGATGAAAACTGTCGCCGTAGCTGGAGCCAAAATGACTGTATCACTACCAACAGCAGTGAGCTGAACAGAGAAAGATTCTTCTCCTTCCAAAATAGCGTTTTGTAGAATAGTAACATTAGCACATTGCCTTGTGGGAAACGATGGTCCAAAGGTTAGAGTTGCTGTTGTCTCTTCATAATCATTCCCCGCTAAAGTGAGTGACATAAATTATCACATAGCTAAATATTAAGAATTGCAGAATTGATCGAGTATTTGCTTACGAATTGCAGAACTGGGTATAGCAACGGTTTGAAATGTCACTATGGCATCCCTTTCAATGACTGGAGACACTAAATTGGCACAGACTGTGACAGAACCATCCTCTTCACTAACAGTGTACTCAGATTGCTCAAATCCAGATACCACCAAATCTAAAATGACCATAATATAATTTGGACTATACTATGAATTAGAATCACATACCATCATTGTCTTCTATGGTGGCTTGAGCTAGCACGCTGCTTGGAGAAACATCAGGATCAGCAGATGAAAGTGTCAAAGTGAACTGCTCAGTTTCCTCTGGAATAGCATCATCTATGACGGTGACCGGTACACACTCGCTTCCAGTTTGGCCAGGCTGAAATGTTCGTGTGGCAGATAGAGCACTGAAGTCCTCTCCAGCTAATGGAAAGGTATAATATTAAGTGAAATTTGTTACTGGGGTTTGATTGTCTGAAAGGCTTGACTAGGAAAAAGGCTACACACTTTTGATCAGTAGCTACCTAGGAGAAAGGTTACACACAAACCTTCAGCTAAGCCACTGGCTGATTCAAAGGTGACAACAATCTCTCTGTCAGCTTCTCCTTCTAGTAGAGCACACACCATGCTTGTACCAGCACTTTCAAGATAAGAGTAAGTTGCTTGTTCAAATTGAATTCCTATAACTATGATCAAAACAATTTATCAAAACAGTACTACTAAAGTAATCGCAAAGGTGTCTGCTGATGCTTACTGTCATCATTGGAGATGCTAACTACAGCTGTATCAAAAGAGTTGAAATCAACATGATCCGCATCATTTGCTGAAGTGCTCAGAGAGACAATGAAGCTTTCAGTGCTCTCAACGACACTATCATCCACAATAGTGATGTCACTACAACGCTGCTGAGATCCAGAGCCAGCCGCAGGAGTGAAGGTCAAAGGTCGAGAGATGGATGCGTAGTCTTCACCAGCTGTAGGTAAAACTGACGCATAAAATACCAGCAATAAATTAGATTTGACACCTCACCTTGTGCAGTATCATCACTGGTGGAAAGTGCCACCACAAGATTTCGTTCAATGTTAGCATCGATGAGTGTGGCACATACGGTCACTGGACTCAGATCCTCCGCAGTGGAGTACTCTGGCTGATCAATTCTTACCTGTACCACTGAAAAGAAAATAGAAGAGGGAGAATGTAGCCTTTGAATGTTTCACAATTACTATTAGCATCCCTTCTAATACAGGGATAGCCTCAAGCCCAGCCACATTCCCAGGTTTTTAATAATTATTTTATAATAATATACCAGTGCTGTCTTCAATGTTGACTGTTGATTGCACGGGCAATGAGTTGACTGCTCGATCGGTGCTGCTCAGTTCAACAAGGAATGACTCATCTACCTCCAGAATATCATCCAAATTTATGGTCACATTCCGGCACTGAGGCTCAACAGCAGATGATGGGGTGAAGGAGAGAGTAGTAGACAATTGCACATAATCTGAACCACCTGTAATACAATAATTATACAGATTATTATTATTATCAGTGTTGCATTGCTCCATATAGGTAAACTAAGGAAATGTATAGGTATAGTATACCAGTAGCTGTGGAGTCTAGGGTCGTTAAGGTCACCAAGATACTTCGTTGCAGGGTTCCACCACTCAGCTCAGCACAGACTTGCACAGATCCATCAATCTCCCGCACAGAGTAGAGATTAGCTGCAAATTCAATATCAACTGTAGATTCATCTTGTATAGCAACTGTGGCTGGTTGGCTTTGGACCACAACATCCGCATCAGTTGTGGAGATTTCAACGGTGAACACTTCTAATGGTTCGACAACAGTATCAAGAAAAAGGCTGATAGTCTCACACAAGGTTGAATTAGTTGGAGAAGGTTCAAAGTTGATGTCAATAGAGACAGAGCCGTAGTCCAAATCTGAAAAGGGTCACACAACATGAGTCAAATAAACACTCTCCATTAATACATTGATGCTCATTGACAACTAACCAGCAGAGGCTGTATCCTGTATCGTGGATAGGGTGACTGCAAATGCTCTGTCTGCAGGATTGGCTATGACACAGACATTTACACTGCTTCCCTCAGCACCAGAGTATGTCACATCTTGAAATGAAACCATCACAACTGCAATAGAGATAAAGGCCAATGAGAGAGGAGAGAGAGAGGGAGAGAGAGAGAGAGTCCTTACCATCATCATTCAAAATGCTGATGGTGGTTGAGGACATTGATTCAGTAATCAGGACATCAGAATCAGTACTAGACAAAATTAGCTCAAATATCTCCAGATTTTCAAGAAGGTTGTCGGCGATAATTGCCACAGGAAAACACTGGGAACTAACTCTCTGTAGGAGAGAGAGCTCTGTGAGATTGAAAAGGTAGTCTATACCATCTAAAAGAAATACCAAAGATAAAAACAGTCAATTAACTATAGCATATAATTAATTTTTAATACATACTGATAGCTGTATCATCTTGAGCTGATAGAGCAAGAGTTGCAGGCCTCTCGAGATTACCAATGATATTAAGACATACTTCAAACGAGGCAGCTGACTCTAACACAGAATAGCTAGCTTCTTGGAATTCAACAGTGATATCTATGGATAGGTAAGGAGATATTATGTGAGTAAAAAACTAAACGATAATATCAAGTTTAATATTGTGACATACTATCGTTATCAAGAATCATAATGGTTGTAAATGAGAGAGGACCAATTTCAACACTTGAATCTCCAGCACTTGCAACAGAAATGGTGAACAACTCAGTACTTTCCAGACTTTGGTCATTGACAATGATGATGTCCAAACAGGACTGGGTTACTCCAGGAGTAAAGGCAATCACGGTGTCTACTTCATCAAAATCCAAACCTCCTAGGTGATAAGAACACGTGAATGAATGATTCACCAGACGTGATACATGGCATTAAATGCTTAGTACCAGTAGCTGTTCCAGAAGCTGTGGTGATCATGGCGTTAACATTTCTCTCAGCAGGTTGGCTCAGAACTGCACACACATTAACAGACACGACCTCTTCATTGATAATATATCCAGGAAGTTGCCACTCCACCATCACAACTGAATTGAAGATAGATTGAAACTCACACATGTACAATAGTATGTGGTAAGATGATGATTTACTGTCATTGTCGGTGATGTTCACAATTGTCTGTGGCAGTAGACTGGAGCTGAACTCAACCACAGGATCGGAGCTCAGGAATGATATGGCAAATGTTTCATCATTCTCAACTGTGTCATCGTCAATTATTTCTATCAAGCCACATCGTTCTCCTCTAATAATTGTGTCTCCAGTGGTGAAAGTGAGGTTCTGATCGATAAAATTGAAGTCAGCAGCTATGATATGGAGCAAAAGATAACATATCAGGGATCGGTGTACACCGCTAATAAAATCATGGCAGCACTACGTACACAAGGTGGCTTCATTCTGAAATTCCACGGCAGTGAGTGAAATGATCACGTCTGCTTCTCTCTCAATGAATCCTTCAAGAATGAATGCACACACTTGCACAGCACCAGAACTCTCACCGACAAATGTGACTTGATCAACACCAAATACAATAACTATAAGAAGATTTAGAGACACAACAACTCAATGCTGAATACAAGATACTGAAGTGCAAAAGCTCTCATTATTCTCAAGGATATTAATATAGGTAGCCAAGGACATGAAAATACATACCATCGTCATCTCTTATGGTGACAGTAGATATATGGAGTCCAATATCCACTCTATCGTTAGTACTAATTTCAACTGAAAATTGCTCATCATCTTCCAGCCTTGTATCATCATTGATATCTATATTGACACATGTCCTATTAGTGCCCGGTAGAAACGTGAGACTGGAGGCCTGTGGGCTGTAATCTTCGTCTGAGTTGGCAAAAATTAACAATGATATCACCCATATTAAGGATAGTATCTCGATTTGGTTTTACCTTCTGTAGTTATGTGTTGGTAGGAGAGGTTCAAGAACACTTGTCTAGCAAGCTGCCCCTGAATTAGATCCACACAGACACGCAGAGTATTATTGCTCTCAGAAATGGTGTATGCAGGTTGCTCCAGAGTAAAGATAATGGCTACAAATTAAAGTAAATTGTGTGTTTTAATTTGCTAAGAGATTTGGTAGTATGCTTACAGCTGGTATCGATGATGGAAACTGTAGCATCAGGCTCAGCAAAAATGAGAGAGCCATCTTGGAGAGGATTACTCAGTGTGACATTGAAGAATTCCATCTCCTCAAGAATATCGTCACTCCAAATCATGATAGCTGAGCATACTCGTGGGAGCTCGGTCGGCATGAACATCAAAACCTCACTAATGTCTGTAAAATCTTCACCTCCTGTGTGCAACAAAGCGATAGAAATTTCAACATCCTTCACAGCACAAACTTATCGTAGTTAGGTACCTGTGGCTGTTCCTGAGACAGTGGCGATACGAACCATAAAGTTACGCTCAAATGGAACATCAACCACAGCACACACTCCAGGATCCATCATAAGAACATTTTCAGAAGCGGTGTAAGAGTTTTGCTCAAAACGGACATTTATTGCTGCAAGAACAACAATATGTAACAACTTAACATATATGTTCACAGCAGATAATAGAAGTTGGTAAACTAACTATCATTGTCCAGAATTGATACAAGAGTCGGTGAGCCAAAATTGACTCTTGGAGTATTGAGAGTGGTGTTGAGCAAGACATTGAACATCTCTGTGTCCTCCAATATGGAATCATCAATGATGGATACACTGGTGCACTGTGGCTGTGTCTGAGACTCAGGCAAAAACACCAGCACACTTCTACTCTGCAATGGCTCAAAGTCCACATCTATTGGGAAGTAATAATTATTTATGTTAAGATCTCAGCATTTAGCCTCGTCCCTAGGTTCTCTCAGCTTTTCAATGTCATGCTTTTCTGTATGTAACAGTGATAAGTTGGGGGGGGGGGGGGGATTTGGACAATACTAAATTTGTTACCTTGTATAGCGGTTCCTGAATTTGTGGCTAGCTGGATCATCACTGGTATTTCAGTTAGTCCAGTGAGTGAAGCACACACTGTCACAGTTCCATTCTCTTCTGGGACCTCATAGCTGTCCAACGAAAAGTCAATGCTGACACCTGCATGGGGGTATTAAACATTAACGAATTGTTTGTAGGGCTGCTACTTGTACCATAATATTCGATCTACTTACTGTCTAAATCTATGATGAGAACGTTTACAATGGGGTTGGGAATTAATACTGCACTGTCCGATGACTCCAGAGACAGCTGAATAAGTTGATCACTTTCCAAGGCATTATCATTCACTACTGTTATGTTTCGACACTGAGTGGTGGTGGTGGAGGGGCCAAATATCAATATCTCAAAAAATGGAAGAAGATCTGCAACAAGAAAATGGTCACATGTTCTTGAGTCTTTACTAGCTATATAATATAAATAAGCACCTTGAATATTTGTTTGATCAGTAACTGAAAAAAGCATCACTGTTACTTCTCTCTCAAGTACAGTATTTTCAGCGATAAATACACAAGCAGGGATCACACTTCCTTCCTCCTCTAAAACTTCCAGAGGCGCACTCAACATAAAAGTAACATCTGAAAAATAAAAGGAAAAGATGAACAAAGATAATGTATAGATAGATTGTTTCTTCACTGCTACTAATGCTCACTATCATTGTCTAGTATGGAGACTACAGCACTGTCAGTTGTCAGGCGAGCTTGTGGATCATCAGTGATCAGTTGAAGAGTAAATTCCTCAGTAGCTTCAACAACAGTGTCATCAACGATAGCAACACTGATGCAGGCTCGCTGCATGGTATTACTGAGTATGGTGGCAGGAAATGTGACAACACTCGAACCAGATAGGGCAAAATCTGCAACACAATGAACAAAATTGAAATTAATATCTGGTTACTAGTTATATCTTGAATTTGGGGTCGATCAATGTCATTGGTTGCTTTCAATACCTGAAGAAACAACAGTTGATGATGTGGCAGCAACATTTAGTAATATATCTCTCTCAATGCGACCGGTAAGGATCACACAAAAATCAGCAGTTCCAATATCCTCATTCACAGTGTACATACTGTTTTCAAATCCAATATCCACAACTGTATTCAAAATTAGGAGCAATATAACTCATGCACATGTCCCTGGTCCCAGAATAATAATTTTACAGTCAATCTATGCTTATTATGGTTACAATTGAGTTTACTTACAATCATTATCTTCAATGACGATCATTCCATTGCCTGTTGGCTGTACTCGAGGAGCTGGAGGATCCAGCCTACCAAAGAGAAGGGAGATAATTTCAAGTGGCTCAACTATATCATCATCCACAATGGCAACACTGAAGCACTCCAGTCTACGATTGAGACTAGTATTGGATCCACTGGTAAATGTAAGGAGAATGGACCCAGAAAGCTCGAAATCTGTAAGTATAATGAACCTCAGTAACTGTAGAGTATGGATTTATGGATGATTTGGATTTACCTGGTGAATTAGTGGGATTATGGATAATTTCAACCGAGACATTTCTCTCGATCTGACCACTCAGAAATACACAAACTTGATAGCTTCCAACGCTCTCATTGACAAAGTTTAGTTGCTGGTCAAATCCAACCTCAACAGCTAATGCAGGGGCAGAAGAGTTAACATGTGAAACGTTAAATGACATAATATAGCTCATAGGTGTCATGGCAAGTATCTACAAATTAGTACATACTGCACTGTTATTGAATGGGTAAGAATACAGAGAAGAGGGTGGATACTGTAATGAATATGGTACTTACAATCATCATCCAAGATCATCACTGTAGCAGCACCATTGTTGATAGTGATGGAGGGCTCAGGGCTGCTGAACACCACAAGGAATGATTCTGTATTCTCTAACGCACTATCTTGAGTTATGTTGACATCCACACAGAATCGAGTCAGGACTAGTCCACTAGGTTCCAATATTATTATGGTTGAAAGTGATTGATAATCGAAGAGGCCTATGTTTAATAATATTATAGGTGATAAAATACTAGCATAGGGGGAGCAGATGTGGGTAGATTATATGAACAACTTACTTGCTGTTGGAGAAATTTGGGAAGGTTGAGTAGTCACATTTATTACGATTGTTTGCTCAAAGTTTCCCGCCAGTTGAGCACAGACAGTCACACTTGGATCAAATTCATTTACACTATACACAAACTGCTCTGGTTGCAAAGAAATGGCTGTAGTATGGATGGAATGGATATGCTCACAATCAGATAAAACATAATATCTCACATGCAACTCTTGTAGATATTGTAATTAAGTTAGAACGTTTGAAATTTACTGTCATTGTCCAAGATATTGATGGTTGCTCTTGGAAGAGAGAACATGAATGCTCGAGGATCAGTGGTGCTCAATTCTAGGAAGAAAAATTCTGTTTCTTCAAGAATACCATCATTATCCACTAAAACATCAATGCATTCTTCTCCTTCAGCTATGAATAGAAGTTCTTCAGAGACTGGAATGAAGTCACTACGTTCTATGCAAAAGGAGGACAGTATTTCTATGTTATCTGCAAACAATTATCAAGCATAGGTGGTTAGAATTTTACCTTGTGCAGTAGCACCATCGGAGGATGATGTCACTCTCAAGATCACGTTAGATCCATCCAATTCACCAGATAATGACACACAGACTCTCTGAACGCCAACCACTTCATTTACATCATATACACCAACTTGAAATCCAGCAGTGAATGCTGTAAAGAATAATATTAATAAGAAGATCTGGCAGGTCTCTCCCTCTCCTTCCCTCCTGCTCCCCCCCCCCCCCTCTCTGTCTCTCTCTCTCTCCTTTCCAACTACACATCTTTACTTACAGTCATCATCTGTTATGGATACTTCAATCCTATCAAATGGTTGGAAGTCTACTTCACTGAGTGGTGATTGTAGAAGGATCAAGAAATTCTCCTCAACTTCGGGAACACTATTGTCAATGATAGTAAACCTCACACACTGCCGGGTCACTGGAACTTCAGTTGAGAAAGTTATAACTTGTTCTCCACCAACGAAATCTTCCCCACCTATAGTTTGGCAACAAGCTAATCATGCTTAAGATCATAAAAATTAATGTGTGGTACCTGTTGCAGTGAGATTAGATGTTATGAGTACCACAGGGACATCTATCTCAGACTGGCCAGTCAAGTTCATGCAAATCTCCACGAATCCTTCCATTTCGTTCACAAATACTTCTTCCGAATCCACAACAACTGAGACACCTGTTTTTGTTTCATGACATTATTTTCATAGTTTACCAGCAATAATAATAAAATAACATGACTCCAAATAACTTACGATCATCATTTGTAATAGTTATTGTTGCTGTGCTGTTCTCAAGCAACACATCTGGGTCAGAAGCGTTAAGATTGATGAGGAATGTCTCATCATTTTCCAAAATTACATCACTGATGACTGGAATGATCTGGCATTGTGTAGCCACACTGCTGTTGAAACTAATTTCAACCATCACAGGACTGTAATCTACTCCACCTGTAGCAATTGAGTAAAATTAAAGCAGCGATTAAACTCTAAGTCTGATGTGAGTTAGCATGTGTACCTAGTGCACTTCCATCAGAGGTGAAGATATTGGCAACAATTGTTTTCTCAAGAGCTCCAAACAGGTTAACACACACCTCAACACTGGCACTAACCTCAGAGATGGAGTAAGATGACTGATCAAATGAGAGTATAACAACTGCAATTCATACAAGTTCAAAGGATAATAGCATCATTCATAGAATAGGTGTGTTTGCTAGCTAGCTACTTGGTATCCATTGGAATATTATTGTAGACTAAATTATAACTGGAGTTTGGCTTACCATCATTACTAATGATTGTGACCAGGGATGAACTGCCATTAGCAAGTATGTTGACACTGCCTCCAGCTTGAAGTTGGACTGTGAACACTTCATCATTCTCTGCCACATCATCATCAATGATGTCAGCAGCAACTGCACAGAGACGGCCCAAGGACAGGGTGTCAAAGGTCAAAGTAGAAGTCCGAGACAGAAAGTCCATTCCAGGCGTTGCTATATCTGATTAGAGGAGAGAAAAATGCAAGCATAATGAAAATTCAGTAGGTTTATTTTCAATGACCAATCCTGATTCTAAGGGGGAACCACCCCATTGCCTCCTCAGGCAAATCTTATCCAGAGCCGCTTCAGGTGCCTGGGCTTGAGAATTTGGGATGGTAGGTTAAAAAGCTCTTTTGTCCCATTGGAACCCTCCATACCCATGTTATGTATCACATACCTTTATCTGAACCATTGAAATTTGTAGCAAACACTGTTACATTCATTTCCATCTGAGGAAGTATGTCTGGTCCATTGACGATGATAACACATATTTCGAGAGAGCTAGCATTCTCCAGTACCACATACGCAGCCTGCTCCAAGCTGACCATGAGGTCTACGGAGGGTTGGAGAAAAAGAATCATGTCATAATAAACAAATTTATGACATAACTCTGAAATTTATACCTCCATCACTGTCAATGATTGTCACAGTTGCCACACTGCTTCCTAGTTCAGCAAAGGTCTGGTTGGCTTGGAGCTGTAGACTGACACTGAATACTTCATCACCCTCCACCAGGTTATCACTGAGGATTCCAATTGAAACACACGAAGTGGAAGCATTTGGAGAAAATGACAAAACTCTATCACCACTTTCAAAATCATCAGCTGTGGCAGAACATGATAAGATATGAGTAATCAAGGAATTAGAATTAGTGGAAAGATTATACTTACTTTGAGCAGTATCTTCTGATATGATGAGAAGTACCATCAGATTTCGCTCAATGTCTGGACCAGATAATGTGGCACAAACTTCAACACTTCCTGCATCCTCTACCACCTCATAGGCAGTCTGATCGAAATCAATCCTCACAACTAAATCCAATACACAATCGTCATAGAATATGCACAATGTTTGTCACAATCAACTTTAATACCATCATTATCCTCAATGAAAACCACAGATTGGTTGAGGCCAGTTGAGATTCTCTCAGCATTTGGACCCAAAGGCAAGCCCAGTCTAATGGAGAATGCTTCCATGCCTTCAGCAAGAAAGTCATCCAGGATTTCAATAGCTACAGGCAGTGAGGAATTTTCTCCATCAAACGTCACTTCTACTGCCGTGGCATTAAAGTCAGCATCACCTGCAAAAACGGATAGTGCATGAAAAATATGAATAGCAGCTCTAGCCATAAAAACTGTTCATACTTGTTGCTCTCAGACTATCTATAGCCTGGCCTAATGCCTCAGGTATCTCCATAGGAATAACAGTAACTGTCACAGGAATGGCTGTTTCACCACTCAGCGTAATAATAGGAGAGAAGCTTCCATCAGCCTCCCTTGCAGAGTAGACAACTTCACTGAAGCTCACACTGACCTCTGATAATATAAAGTGTATATTATTATAGAAATTGAATTTCAAGCATTAAGCTTAATGAATACTGGTATACCATCATCATCAATAATGACTATGGATGCCATGCTGTTCTCAATTACTACATCAGGATCAGAACTGCTCAGGATAATGTTAAAGAACTCAGATGACTCATGAATAACATCGTCCACGATCTCTATATCCACACATTGAGTATTGTTGGTGAATCCGGACTGGAACATAATCTCAGTTGAATCGTTAACAAGAAGGAAATCAGCAGCTGTCAAAAGTTTGTATAATGAAAATAATTTAACATTGGATAAATTTGCTTCCTCATGTTTAGTGATGTGTATTGCTCAGTATAGTAATAGGCATTTCACTTTTCTCTAACCGAGATTGTAATCAATTTTAATTCCAACGTTTCGACACCTATTCAGGTGTCTTCGTCAGGGAATGAAAGGAACAATGACGAAGACACCTGAATAGGTGTCGAAACGTTGGAATTAAAATTGATTACAATTTCGGTTAGAGAAAAGTGAAATGCCTATTACTAGTCAATCAATACCTAGCCACACAGGAATCTACAAAATCATTGCTCAGTATAGGTTACCTTTTGCAGTCCCAAGTTGCTCATTTAAGTTGATCAGAATCTCCCGCTCAGGTAGTTCACTGCAAATAACACACACCTGAGCAGTTCCTACACTCTCATTGACAGCAATCATCGACTGTTCAAAGAATACCAAGGCAGCTGTAGAAATAGTAAGACACAGTGAAGACTCAATATAATGTAGAAGCTAAATATCAAGGTAATCGAGAAGGGAAAAAAGTTCATTTCTTAACCGTCGGCTTTAATATTATTATAGCTGTACTCCAATCACTTACAGTCATCATTTGCAATGGTGACTTCAACAGTAGATTGTGTGAGTGTGACAAGACTTGTATTGATTGCTTCAATAAGGAATACATCGTCACTTTCAAGGGTGGTATCATCAATCACACTGACATTGATGCACTGTCTATTACCCGTGACAACCATAAAGCTCAACTCTTCCATAATCGGAAAGTAATCTTCATTTTCTGTGGTTGAACAGATCGAGTGAGATACATAGATTACGTACAACTACTTAAACAATAAGCAAAGGAAAGTGGGAGTGTTACCATCGGCAGTGATATCAATGGAGAGAACTGCGAGTTGAACTGCACTAGGAATATCAGTTTGAGGGTTGATAACAGAGGCACATAGGGGTGTGGTCAATGAGCTCTCCAAAACAGTCACATTTTCAGATTCCCACTCAATAATAACAGCTAGTACAAAAAGAGATAATTAGCTATACGAGAAATTGATTTAAATTTACTCACTTGTGAAGCATTCATCCAGAGAGACTGGGTCCCAATCAGCTGCATCAGGATCACAGGTCCTCCTGGCCATTCCATTGGGAACCATAGGACCCAGCTCACAAGGTAGAGACTGACTTGATCCAACTTCAGTTTCAGACCAAGAGTAGTTACGAAATACCCCACTAGTCAGTTCAGCATCACAGAATCCTACCCCTAAAATTACAGATGCACTTTTAAACTCATACATTTTCCTACAATGTCATGTATTGCATGCATTATGGTCGTGTAGTTGCCTATACCTGATACAACAGCAGACTGATTAACAATGAATGGCTGAACCATGTTGGATTGAAGAACACCATCAAGTGCCACTTGTGCCAAAACAACTGTATCATTGTCAGCAGGATTGTTTCGAAGTTCGCATTCAATTCTGATCCAGCTAAATTGAAGGTCTTCCTCACGACTGCAAGGTAATAAAATCGTAATTAGAGTTTCCTGCTTTCAGTTTGAGTGAACGATAGCTCAAACTGGTACAGAAGGAGATCAAGTAGCTAACGTAATTTACCCAGGAACTTGGCGGCATTCTGTTGTTTGAATTCCAGGCTGTTCCTCATCAATTGCAGAGAGAGCCTGTCACAGTACAATCAAGCAGCAAGTAAACACCAAAATAGTAACTTTATGTGATGTTTTTTTCCTCTTACTATGGTTCCTAATGCTTGGATACAGTCACTCAGGATAAGTGGTTCACCAAGGGCTTGAGCCAAGATATCTCGAGAAACGACAGAGAGCCGGAAAAATGCTTCAGACTGAGTAGACGATTGAGGTACTACAGCAAGAATAGCTTCTTTTTTCATATCTATTGGCCAATCGACAGATCAATAGAACATACCTAGTACAATTATCTCCACAGTAGCTCTGGGTATTCCATCAGCAAGGCAAGTATAGTTGCCAGCATCTTCAGGCTGGATGCCAAAGGCATCAGTCCTTAGATATGCCACTGAGGAGTTGGTGTTTTGTATGAAAGGCTGTGGAGAGGGACAGCCAGGCTGTGGACTACCGAAGACTGGAGAGATAATCTCTTCAGTAAAATTTTGATCCAAAGGCTGCCCTGAATGTGCAACAAGGAATTAATATTACTTTTCAAACAATGCACACCTGGCTAGACACAGCAGGTATAAATTTATTTAACTTACTTATCCATTGTACAATTTTGGGAGTAGCTGGTGATAAACAGCTGATTAGTAATTCTCGTTGGACCTCAACAGTATAGATATCATCAGGGGAGGTTGGAGAAATTAAAACTATAAAAATAAAAGCATGGATTTAATATACAAGATAAACATTCTAAGATATGTATACCATCGTTGTCCCTGATCTTAATATCAGTGCAGCCATTGTTCAGGATCACTACCGCATTCTGTGAAGAGCGTCCACAAACTGTAAATCTCTCTGTTGGCTCTATGAGCTGGTCATCAATGATAGAGAAATTGAGACACATTTGAGAGCCAGCTCCAAAGGGCTCTGTCCCAGAAATGAAGACCAAGTTATTCATAGTCAATTCCTCAATATCAGCATCACCAGAGCCAGCTATATATGCAAAACATCCATGAATATTCACAATAAACCATGCACTTGAACATGGACACTGGATCACTTACAGCCCGACATGCCATTATTGTTGCTATCGACAACCATAACTTGAATGATAATATCTTCAGTTAGAGTCCCATTAATCAGCTCAAGGCAGATGCTCACTACTCCAGAGTCTTCACTCACACTATAGTAGGCCATGGAAAACTCAAATACAGCATCTGCATAGAAAGTTGAAGTTCACAAAATATGAAATTTGTGTACAGCGCATAATTGAAAAGAAAATCTCACCATCATTGTCTGTGATCTCTATTAGAGCAGTGCTGGGATCAGTTGGTATCACATTAGGAGTCAGTGTGGTCAGTAGTAGTTGGATCACCTCAGGTCTCTCAACAAGATCATCATCTACAATGGAGATCGCTACTGATTGGGTTGATGCTTCCACAAAAGTCAAATTAAACGGTGCACCAATGTAGTCTAGTTCAGCTGTAGTGAAAACATCACTTAAACAAATTCTTCAATACGTAAATTTCTTTTGTTCTGGCTTACGAATGGCTGATGCAAAAGTGACTTCTACCGCGATATCAACTGGAAATGAGAGACTACCAATCAGTACAACACCAACTTCCACTGTCCCTGGCTCAATGACATCATAGCTTGCATTAGTGAAACTAACAAAAGCAGCTGTAGTAGAAAAGTGAAATAAATCGTTTGCCTCAACTACTTGAAAGTTTCATCATAATAATACTATAACTTACAGTCATCATTCACGATCGTGATTATCACGGCTGGAGGAATGGCTGTTACCAGACTAGTGTTTACTGATTCTAAAATGAATGTTTCATCATTCTCAAGAACAGCATCATCAATAAGAGAGATGTCAACACATGAACTGGAATTGGACACCAAAGCAAAGGTTAGGCTTCTTGATACTGGAATGTAGTCCTCAAATTCTATATAGAGTCATTTAGACCTGTAAATCACATAAAGCAATATTTTAGACATTATACCATACCTTGAGCTGTGGAGTTTTGAGTAAATATTTGAAGTTGCACTGTTTGTCTGAAATTCATGAGATCAGGATTGACGACAGAGGCACAAAGACGGACACCTGATGCATTTTCCATAACAGATAACGTAGCAGCTTCCCATTCAATCACAACAGCTGGACATTGATGGTGTAGATTAGCATAAATTTAGTGTAACTCATAACTGAAGGATAAACTCACTTGTGAAGCACTCATCCAAGGAGACTGGGTCCCAGTCAGCTGTGTCAGGATTACAGGTCCTCCTGGCCATTCCATTGGGAACCATAGGACCCAGCTCACAAGGCAGAGACTGACTTGATCCAACTTCAGTTTCAGGCCAAGAGTAGTTACGAAATATCCCACTGGTCAGTTCAGCATCACAGAATCCCAGCTCTAAAGTGTTGAGTGCAGAGGATAAAATCATTAATTTTACTGGTGAAGTTTGATTCTGTGCATGTTTCCACATGTCCGTATGTACATACCTGACACAACTGTGGACTGATTGATGAAGAATGCTTGAACCAAGCTGGATTGAAGAAGACCATCGAGGGCCACTTGTGCCAAAGAGACTGTGTCATTATCAGCGGGGCTGTTACGAAGCTCACATTCAATTCTGATCCAGCTAAATAGAAGGTCTTCCTCACGACTGCAGATAAAGAAATATTATTATGAATTAGATATGAACCAGGTAACAGTACCTACCTGGGGACTTGGTTGCAGTTGATAGTCTGAACTCCAGGCTCAGATTCATTAATTGCAGCAAGGGCCTACCGTAACCAAAAAATAAATGTTGATAGTCATAATAATTACCAGGCTTTTAACTTACAATGGTTCCCAATGTTTGGATACAGTCACTCAGGATAAGTGGTTCACCAAGGGCTTGAGCCAACATATCTCGAGAAATGACAGAGAGCCGGAAAAATGCTTCAGACTGAGTAGGTGACTGAGGTACTGAAATAGAAATCAGTAATAATTACTTGAAAATCAGGGGAGAAATGGACATACGTAGTACAAATAATTCAACAGTGGCTCTGGGTAGCCCATCGGAGAAGCAAGTGTAGATGCCAGCATCTTCAGGCTGGGTACCATTGAAGATATCTCCCCTAAGATATGCCACGGAGGAGTTAGTGTTTTGTATAAATGGCTGTGGAGAGGGACACCCAGGCTGCTGAACTTGAGAGACGATGCTTAGGGAAGAATTCATGTCCATAGAGCTCCCTGCAGTAGACAGCAGAGGTATGAAGCCATTGATTGTGTATTTAACCAGTGCAGTAGGACTAATGTATACTTACTTGCCCACTGAACAATCCTTGGTATTTCTGCAGCACAGCTAATTTGTAATTCTCGCTGAACCTCTACAGTGTAGATGCCATCAAGGGACAATGGAGAAATTAAAACTACGTAAAGAGAATGGTAGCTCAATGTAGAATACGACAATTATTGAAAACATTGTCACTATACCATCATTATCTCGGATCTTGATTTCGGTACAACCATTATTCAGGATCACTACTGCACTCTGTGAAGAGCGTCCACAAACTGTGAATCTCTCTGTTGGCTCTACAAATAGATCATCGACAATAGAGAAATTGAGACACATCTGAGACCCAGCTCCAAAAGGCTGTGTCCCAGAATTGAAGACCAAGTCATTCATGGTCAAATCTAAGATATCAGTGTCATCAAAGCCAGCTATAATATTATGTCAGAGAAATGTGCAGTAAATCCAATGTCAAAAAAACTTAAAAATTTTCTTACAGCCAGACATCCCGTTGTTATCAGAGACCATCACTTGAATGAAAACTTTCTCAGTTAGAGTCCCATTGATCAGCTCAAGGCAGATGCTCACTACTCCAGAGTCTTCACTTACACTATAGTAGGCCATCGAAAATTCAAATACAGCAACTGTAGGAAGAAGACCATACTACTGAATTTTTTGTTTATAGTTAGAGAAACACTTTACCATCATTATCCATGATCTCAATAAGAGCCGTGTTGGGATCAATCAGTATCATTCCAGGAGTCAGTGTGGTCAGTAGTAGTTGGATCACTTCAGGTCTCTCAACGAGATCATCATCAACAATGGAGATAGTGATAGATTCTACTGATGCTTCAGTGAAAGTCAAATTTACTGGTATACCAAAATAGTCCAGTTCAGCTATGGTGATGGATACATAGTATCATAATATTATTATGTCAAGATATGTGTAAATTTCTCTCTTACATGTAGCAGTTGCAAAGTTCACATTTACTGTGACACCAATTGGAAATGAGAGATTGCCCCTTAGTTCAATACCAACTTCCACTGCCTCAGCCTCCATGACACTATAGCTTGTATTGGTGAAGCCAACAAAAGCAGCTGTACAAGAAAGAAAATAGATATTATACTGCATTTTTGCCACTGATATCAATTTTATTTACTCACAGTCGTCATTTAGTATGGTGATTGTTACAGCTGGAGGAATGGCTGTCACTAGACTAGTTCTCACTGAGTCCAGGAAGAGTGTTTCATCATTCTCAAGAACAGCATCATCGACAATAGAGATGTCAATGCAAGAAGAGAAATTTGATACCAAAGCAAATGTCAGGTTTTGCGTGAAAGGAATATAGTCATCAAATTCTGCATGGAGTTGTTTGAAATCAACAACAGTATCACTCATAATTATTAGCATTTTGATACTAGGTACCTTGAGCTGTGGAGTTTTGGGTAAATACTTGAAGTTGCACTGTCTGTCGGAAATTGAAGAGATCAGGATTGACAACAGAGGCACAGAGAAACACAGGTGATGATTGTGCCCCTTCGACAACAGCCAAGGTATCCACTTCCCATTCAATCACAACAGCTGGACATAAATATGTAGATTACATGTGAGGTAATATTTAAATGCATCTAACTCACTTGTGAAGCACTCATCCTGTGAGATTGGATCCCAGTCAGCTGTGTCAGGATTACAGGTCCTCCTGGCCATTCCATTGGGAACCATAGGACCCAGCCCACAAGGTAGACTGGTTGTCATTCCAACCTCTACCTCCGGCCAGAAGTACGAGAACAGTGGAAACTTGGTAATTTCAGCATCACAGAATCCCACGCCTACGAATATAAATGCATTCGTTTCATCTTCTAGCTTTAGCCACTAGTTCTAACCTGAAGTGACGGATGAGTTGTCTATCACAAAGAATGATAGGCTTAAAGTTACTCCTGCAAGAGCCATCTCAACCAGTTCTAGAGTATTGTTAATAGAAGGGTTATTTCGAATGATGCATTCGGCTCTGACAGAGTCTATAGGATCTCCAGGTCGGCTAGAAGTATTATAGGATCAGCTCATTAATATGGTGCATGCAATTATCACAAATATTAATACTTACTAGTGCCTTTGGGAGCACTCAGCAACTTGGAGTCCTGGTAGGCTTTCATTAATGAATCCAAGGGCCTAAATAAGAGAAAGCATAAATTTTGCAGAGCCAACAATGTATATAATATTCTTCCACTTACAAGTGTTTCCAGAGCCTCGATACAGTTGCTAATAATCACTTGATTTCCAAAGATTTGTGCCAGCGATAAAGTTGAAAAGCGAAAGAAAGCCTCAGAAACAGATGATGTCTCTGAAGGAACTGTAATAAACAAAGCATATTATAGATTCATATCATTGCAACAGCTATCGTGAAATTTTAACTCACCAAGCACAATAATTTCCACTGTATCTCTTGGTAGTCCATTAGAATAGCAGGTATAGACTCCAGCATGTTCTGGTTGAGTGCCATTAAACTCATCTCCCCTCAACACAGCTGTGCTAGAGTTCGTATTCAGCAGAAATGGCATAGGAGATGGACAAAATGGGTCAGTGCTGTTGATCTCAGGAGTAATACCCACTGTAGTTGGATCTACACCTTCAGCTGCAGAGTAAGAGATCCATTCAAAGTTTTACAGTTGATTATTGTCCACTAGTCTAGCACTTACGTATCCAAGCAACAATGTCTTCAGAATTTGATCCGGAACAAGTAACAAAAAAGGTTCGTTGAACTTCAACAGTATAGACACCATTAGGAGAAGGTGGAAAAATAGTTACTGCAAGTAGAAAGTTTCAGTTTTTATATTGTCGTTGCAGTATTTGCATAGTAATTACTACCTTCATTGTCTCTGATAAAGATGTTTGTACAGCCACCATTCACAATTACCACTGCATTTTGTTGGGAGCTCCCACATATTGAAAAGATCTCCACTGGTTCCAAGAAAGGATCATCAGTGATTGAAATATTGAGGCACATTTGATATCCAGGCTGTGTTCCAGAGTTGAAGAAGAAATCTCTCACACCCATTATGTCAGATGTACTACCTAATGCACTTCCACTTCCACTTCCACTTCCAGCTGTGTATCAATCAATTCCATATTAAACGATTTCGGAATAATAGAATAGTTAATTTAACTTACAGCCAGACATTCCTCCATCACCTAAAACCATCACTTCTATGATCACATCTTCAGTTAGTATTCCACTGATCAGCTCAAGGCAGATGCTAACCACTCCACTGTCCTCGCTGACATCAAATGATGGCTGAGAAAACTGAAACTCAGCAACTGAAAGGAAATAAAGACAGACATCAAAACTAACCACATTGGATTCAACTTAATCTTACTGTCATTGTCAAAAATGGTGACATTAACACATCCATTAGCCTCTGGAATGACAGCCAGGGGAGTAGGGCATCCACAGACAATGAAAGTCTCTGTTTGCTCGACAAGCTGATCGTCATTGATGGAGATATCAACACACATCTGAGAGCCAGGGCCAAACGACTGTGTTCCACTTACAAAGGTTAAGTTGGCCAGTCCATTAAAGCTCGCATCACCTTTACAAATTTGAGTATTCACATTTGTACTCTCATGCATGTGAAAGTCTTACTTATCATGAATGCTTCTTTGCCTGATTTTGAACCTCCAATCATTTGAAAGAATTCTACAATTATTGAATGATTGGTATGTATGCTAAGGAGGACAATATTATATATTTGAACCGAGCTTACGTGTAGACATCATATCAGCCGTTCCTTGCATGAGTTCAATGGTGACATTAGTTGCCAATAATCCATCAACCAACTGAAGGCAGATGCTAATGGATGAGAGATCTTCACTGGTAATGTACGATGACTCAAGAAATTGGAATATGGCAGCTGAAAGCATGACAAGTGGCAATCAAATCACTTAATGTAAGATGACAGCTACCATACCATCGTTGTCAAGGATGTCAATCTGAAGAGGAATGGTGGAAACATCAACCAAATCAGAACTCGTTGTTGTGAGGAAGAGCTGAATAGTCTCAGATTGCTCTGTTAAGCTGTCATCCAGGATATTAAAAGTGATTGATCCAATGTTGAACGCACTGGACAATGTCAGGGAACTTGGCACACCAACAAAGTCCACATCAGCTATATAAAAGCAAACATTAGTAAAGTTAACCATCAAGTTTTTATAGTGTATATACTTAGATGTTATCATATAGTACCTGTTGCAGTGGAACTCTCAGAACTGAATTCAACTGTGACAGTAACCTCAAATGTCACATTACCAATCAGTATAATTACAACCTCCACAATCCCAGGTTCACTAGCCACCAAGTTGGTTTCAGCAAAAGAAACAAATGCAACTGAAAAGTATTGCAATTACTTCAACAAGTGCATGGTTATCAATGCAATGAAATGCCTTACTGTCATTATCTTCAATACAGACAGGAACAAAAATTCCAGTATTGAAACCAATACTAAAACTAAAACTGAAGCACTCCAGTCCTTCAGCTAGCTCATCGTTGGCGATTGCAATGTCCAAACATAGTGTACTCCCCTCACCAGCTCCTACTGCAAATACCACCTCTGTCATATTCTCAAATGCAAGGGCACTCTCACCAACTATATTAGGAAATGGAGGGGACAATATCTTACTTATGCTTTTTACATGTAAATGTAATGCGTACATGATGCAGGAGCACTTGGTTGCAACTGAAATGGCAGTGGAGGTCCATTATTAAGAACTGGACAGAAAGCAATAAATTCTCAAGTAAATTTCTCCATCAGTATTATTATGCATTAATTTTCATCACACTTACATGGACACACCATCCCAGCATCGTAGCAACAGTCACCCAATTCAAAGCAAATGGAATCACAGAAGCAGCTTCCTCCAAATGCTCCAAATGAAGGACCACCGCAAAACTCTGGGCTCATACAAGAACCAACTGAGGGCATCACATAATTACTATAGATTATAACTCTATTTATGATTGTGAATGAGCACTAAACGTACAGATAATTGCAGGAAACAGAGACACTTCCATGCCTAGGATGACAGGGTTCACGATAGTGACGCAAATGCTACCAATACTTCCTTCAGAAAATGTGTAGTTGAACTGCTCAAAGTCAATAATGGCAACTAAAATGGTAAGAAAGATACACATGAGGTATAATATACTTGCAATATTGTACTGTCAACTAATTATTTATCATACCATCATTATCACTGATGTCTATTGTTGCAACATTTTGTTGAACAACAACAATATCGGGATTTTCAGCGCTCAATCTCAGATTGATAAATTCAAAGTCTTCCACAATGTTATCATCAAAGATGGTGACATTTACAGACTGTGTAGTTCCATCAATAGGCCGGGTAGCCATTCCACCAGCAACCGTGAGATTCACAGGGACTCCAGAAAAATCCTCATCAACTATGAATGAAGTACAATTTTAGCAAGAATACATAATAATGAGAAGAAGAGAGAATCTAGCTGCTTAATACAGGTCATCATACATCTGTACAGCAACACCTTGTTGAGCTAGAGTAATAATATTAGGGAGGTGTACTCCTTAGAGAATTTACTGACAGATATAATCGAGTTAGATACTCTTGTCTCCCTTTTATCCCCACTTGATAATAGCTAGTGTTGTTAATAACTGTTTACCTGTGGCTGATGCAAAATCTATCTCCACTGTAATATTAACATCAAAAGGTGAAATGGCACCGAAGAATGTGATCTGAATCTCCAGTACTGCTGGTTCAGTGACTTGAAAATTTGTTTCAAGAAAGCTTGCAAAGATAACTAAAATTAAAAATATCATAATATGTAACCACGATCATGCTTGTCATAATTATCTTTACCATCATCATCGACAATCATTATCATCACAGTCTGAGGAGTCGTCTCGGTTAGGTTGGTAATATCAACTGATTGCAAGAAGAACTCTTCCTCATCCTCGATTACAATGTCATTCAGAATAGAGATAGTCACACACTGCGTGTCGTTAGTTACCAATGCAAAAGTTAAGATTTCTGAGACTGGGATATAGTCCTCATTCGCTGCAATAAATTTAATAACAATTTGTATCTACGCATACATAATAAAGGTACTAATATACCTTGAGCAGTGAAATTTTCCGACTCTACCTGAATTTGCACAAACTGCTGGGTATTGTTAATACCAACATTGATAACTGAGGCACATAGACGTAGAAAGCTACCCTCTGGATTCTCAGAGAGAGATATATTACTTGCTTCCCATTCAATCATGATAGCTGATAATTAAGATTGGTATGTACACTCGGATAATAAACATTATACTACTTGAATCTTATTAGGCTCACTTGTGAAGCACTCATCCTGTGAGATTGGATCCCAGTCAGCTGTGTCAGAATTACAGGTCCTCCTGGCCATTCCATTGGGAACCATAGGACCCAGCCCACAAGGCAGACTGGCTGTTGTTCCAACCTCCACCTCCGGCCAGAAGTACGAGAACAATGGAAAATCGGTAATTTCAGCATCACAGAAGCCCACGTCTAAAAAATGATGGACATCATAATAATATGCATTACCCACCAGAAATACTGTCTCTAACCTGAAGTGACAGATGTACCATCGATTATAATGAATAATAGCCTGGAGGCTATTCCTACGACTGCCATCTCAGCCAGTTGCAGAGTATTGTTGTCAGCAGGGTAGTTTCGGATTATGCATTCAGCTCTGATAGAGTCCACAGGATCCTTAGGTCGGCTAAAATTATATAGAGTTAACATAATTCATTATCAAACATGCGGTTCTGAGAAGTTTACTATTACTTACTAATGACTTTGGGAGCACTCAACGACCTGGATTCCTGGAAGGCTCTCATTAATGAACTCAAGGGTCTAAATAAGAAGGAAACAAGATGATAGGTATATATTTTGTGCATTTTGTCTTACAATAACTTCCAGGGACTGAATACAGTTGCTAACAATCACTTGATCTCCAAAGATTTGTGTCAGCGATACAGTTGAAAAGCGAAAGAAAGCCTCAGAAACAGATGATGTCTCCGAAGGAACTGTAATAAACGAAGTGGATCAAACGAGCAATACTTGAACAAAATCATTATTTAACATACCAAGCACAATAATTTCCACTGTATCTCTTGGTAGTCCATTAGAATAGCAGGTATAGACTCCAGCATGTTCTGGTTGAGTGCCATTAAACTCATCTCCCCTCAACACAGCTGTGCTAGAGTTCGTGTTCATTAGAAATGGCATAGGAGAGGGACAAAAAGGATCAGTTGTATTGGTCTCTGGATCAATGATTGGTACTGCAGATGGATCTACACCCTCAGCTGCACAATGAAGCAAGAAGTGCTATAAGCACAAAATTCAACAGTATAGGTAAAGGACTTACGTATCCATGCAACAATGTCACTGGGGTTTGCTCCTGCACAAACAATAGTCAAACTTCTCTGAACTTCAACAGTGTAGACCCCATCAGGAGAGGGTGGGAAAATGGAAACTATATTAGTGTGAATTATCAAAATTTAATCTAAGTTCTTTGAACCATCTTGCACAGTGTACCTTCATTGTCTCTTATAAAGAGAGTAGTACAGCCACCGTTCACGATTACCACTGCATTTTGTTGGGAGCTCCCACATATCGAAAAGATCTCCACTGGTTCCAAGAAAGGATCATCAGTGATTGAAATGTTGAGGCACATTTGAGATCCAGGCTGTGTTCCAGCATCAAACGAGAAATCTCTTACACCCATTATGTCAGATGTACTACCTAATGCACTTCCACTTCCACTTCCACTTCCAGCTGTGTATGATCAGATTCATAATTATTCATCACAGTAGTACAGCAAGTTTACTTACAGCCAGACATTCCTCCATCACCTAAAACCATCACTTCTATGATCACATCTTCAGTCAGTATTCCACTGATCAGCTCAAGGCAGATGCTAACCACTCCACTATCCTCACTAACATCAAACAATGGCTGAGAGAACTGAAACTCAGCAACTAATAAATAACAGAATAGAATATCATAGTTGCTTCCGAGCATAGATAGCCCCACATCCAGGCCTACCAATGTTTTTTCAACATGAAAAACATAGGGAGGCCTGGATACGAGCCTTCATGGATACTGAATCTTACCGTCATTGTCAATAATGGTGACGTTAACACATCCATTAGCCTCTGGAATGACAGCCAGGGGAGTAGGGCATCCACAGACAACAAAATTCTCTGTTTGCTCGACAAGCTGATCGTCATTGATGGAGATATTGACACACATCTGAGAGCCAGGGCCAAATGGCTGTGTTCCCGATACATAAGTTAAGTTGGCCAGTCCATTGAAGCCTGAATCACCTGTGTACCAATTAAGATTGCTATTTCTTTTCCTTCGGTGGCTATATAATACACTAAGATTCCCATAGTGACTTTTATTAGTCACGGATACTTGCAAAGGAGGCAGTAGTCATGGCCGAGTGGTTAAGGCGATGGACTAGAAATCCATTGGGCTCTGCCCGCGCAGGTTCGAATCCTGCTGACTACGATTGCACCCCCCTTTTTTACTCTCTTTTTTCCCACCATGGAATAAAGTAACACAAAAGTCTGCAGAATGTTCCGTACACTGATCCTTGGTTACTTGTGTAAACTACTATTATGTACTACACATAATAACATAGGTAGGGAGCAATCTAGTGCCCTCATGGCAGGAGCATATATTATGAATGGCTCGTATACTGATATAAGAATAACTATTAATACTGAAAATGTAATCTTACTTGTAGCCATCACATCATTAGTTCTTTGTTTGAGTTCAATTGTAACATTTGTTGCCAATAACCCTTCGACCAACTGAAGACAGATACTGATGGACGAGAAATCTTCACTGGTAATGATTGATGATTCAAAAAACTGGAATACAGCAACTGAAAGGATAAAGAGCAATAAATAAAATTACTTAACACCGGCCATAATCAATGATTTATTACTGTCATCATTTGTAATTGTGATGGTCACAGACTGTGGTGTTATCTCGGTTAGGTTGGTATTGATTGATTGCAAGAAGAATACTTCATCATTCTCAACAAAAGGATCATTTAGAACAGGGATGACCACACACTGAGTCTCATTGGTTACCAAAGCAAATGTTAGGATTTCTGAGATTGGGATATAGTCCTCATTCGCTGCAATAAAATCAACAAAAATATTATTATGGTAATATGTAGTTGAAACTACAAAATACTGGGACTACCTGTGGCAGTGAAATCTTCAGACACCACCTGAATTTGCACAAATTGACTGGTATTGTTGATACCAGGATTGACAACTGAGGCACAGAGTAAGCCACCTAACAGATTGCGGTCCAAGGTCTCTGACAGAGATATACTACTTGCTTCCCACTCAATCATAACAGCTACAATCATGTATAATATGTAGTGTGACAATATTGTTTTGGTTTAGTGGCTCACTTGTGAAGCACTCATCCTGTGAGATTGGGTCCCAGTCAGCTGTGTCAGGATTACAGGTCCTCCTGGCCATTCCATTGGGAACCATAGGACCCAGCCCACACGGCAGACTGGCTGTTGTTCCAACCTCCACCTCCGGCCAGAAGTATGAGAATAGTGGAAATTCAGTAATTTCAGCATCACAGAATCCCACATCTATAGCATAACGAAAAGAATAATGAGAAGCATATTATGGCATATTATGGCAATTTGGTTTTCACCTGAAATGACAGATGAGTTATTTATTATAGCAATTCCTAAAGCTATTCCTTCAAGAGCCATCTCAGCCAGTTCTAGAGTATTGTTGTCAGCAGGGTGATTTCGAATGATGCATTCACCTCTTACAGAGTTTATCGGATCTTCAGGCCGGCTAAAATAATTGTAGAAATACCAATAAAATTAATATGTAGTCACCAAGGATCATAATACTTACATTTGCCTTTCAGAGCACTCAATAACTTGGATTCCTGGAAGGCTCTCATTGATGAAATTAAGTGTCTATGTAAGAAGGATATCAATATGAAGATAGAAAATGATTGCAAAAATGAACAGCTTTCTTACAATAACTTCCAAAGACTCTATACAGTTGCTAAAAATCACTTGATCTCCAAAGATTTGTGTCAGTGATAAACCTGAAAAGCGAAAGAAAGCCTCAGAAACAGATGATGCCTCCGAAGGAACTGTAATCAATAAAGTGGATCATAATACATGTACGAATATTTAAAAGTATCGAATAATTTATACCAAGCACAACAATTTCCACTGATTCTTGTGGCTGTCCATTGGAATAGCAGGTATAGACTCCAGCATGTTCTGGTTGAGTACCATTTATTTCATCACCCCTCAAGACAGCTGTGCTGGAGTTTGTATTCCTCAGAAATGGCATAGGAGAGGGACAAACTGGATCAGTACTAATGATCTCAGGAGTTATACCTACTGTAGCTGGGTCTACACCTTCAGCTGCAAAGTGAGACAAACATAAAAATTAATTCAGCAGTAGATAAAGATATTAATGATACTTGTTCTATGTATGAGCACCAGCTGAAATTCTAAAGCATAGGAAAATCATTTCATATTGTGTAAACTTACGTATCCATGCCACTATGTTGTTAGGATTGGACGTGGTACAAGTCACACTTAGTATTCGCTGAACTTCAATAGTATATACTCCATCAGCAGACGGGGGGAATATGGAAACTAGGAGAATAATAATGTGCAATCATATGCAAGGAAACACTTCACCTTTAGAGCTTTTCATACCTCTATCATCATCCTCAATGAAGACATCACTACAGCCTCCATCCAGCAATACAACTCCGGATTGACTTGAGCACCCACAGACGACAAATCTCTCTTCACCCTCAATCAGATCATCGTCAATAATTGCGATGTTGAGACACATTAAAGATCCGCCTCCAAACGGCTCCGTTCCACTCGTGAAGATAAAATCAGTCACTCCCATAAGATCACTTATCATTGCTATAAGTAAAACAAAATGCAGAAAAGTGATCACCATCATGCAATTTGAGAGGTATCCTTTAATTACATCCAGAGTCAGCTGTGGCTTCTTGTCTACCACCAACAGACACGCTGATCAGGATATCGCTAGCTAGAGTCCCATTAATCAACTCGAGGCAGACGCTGACCACTCCACTGCTCTCGCTCACATTGTAGGATGACTGAGTGAACTGAAATTCAGCAACTGTGGTAACAAACAAAAAAAAATTTATACAGTCAACAAAATATTTAATTTTGTACCATCATTGTCCTCAATGTATACGTTGGTGCAGCCATCATTTAGCAAAAGAACAGCAGTTTGAGTTGAGCAGCCACACACCAAAAGTCGTTCTGTCCCTTCCACCAGTTGATCATCGGCAATGGAGATATTTAGACACATGAAAGAACCAGGCTCAGCTCCAGCATCGAATGTGAAGTTACTCAGGTTTATAAGGTCACTAATATTGCTAGCTGCTACAACAAAAAGATCAGATATACTATTAGAATTAAATTGTAGCTAAAACTGGGTTAAGCTTACACTCTGAACCCATAACTCCCAGACCAGCCGCAAGCACCACCTCTATTAGTACATCTTCAGTCAGTATACCACTGACCAGCTCAAAGCAGATATTTACGATTTCACTGTCCTCAGTCACATTGTATGATGGTTGAGAGAATTGAAACTCAGCGACTATTACGAGCAAAACAAGATTGTTTGACTATTAAATATTCCATGCTTCGTACCGTCATTTTCCACTATGTTCACTGAGGCACAGGTGGGTATGAATAGAATATCTGGAGCTCGTAGTTGATTAGTAGAAGCACAAACAAGGAAGTCCTCTGTTGCTTCGACCAGCAGATCATCGATAATACTAATATTGAGACAGAATCCCCTGGCACTGAGGTCATTAAAGATAAAAGAATCAGACTCTGGAACATAGTCCTCTCCTTCTGCAAGGTATATGTAGCAACAAAAGTCAGTCTGAGACATGTGTAATAAATGTGGCTATGTATTTGTCATGCTAGTAATGCACCACCACAGATACACAGTTCATAATTGCTACAGCAGAGCACCCAGAGTGAAAATCATTGCTTAACGGTACACAACTGCAGCCATACTACATAGCTAGGTGCTATGCTAAATAAGGCAACGTGTGCTGTCTGAGAGACATACTTCAGTGAAAACAAAACAACACAACACTGAATAATTATTAATTCACCTATTGCACTTCCGTCTTGAGTTTGAAGGGTAACATTGACATCTTGCTGAAAGTCAGAGCTCAGGTATTGAATGCACACAACAGCTACGGCACTGGTGCCTTCCAATACAGATACAATCTCTGGGACAAATTGAAATTGAAGTGCTGCATAGGAGAGAATTTAGGTAAGGTTTCTAATTTTTCAAAACCAAGATGAGTGTAGGTTTTGTAGTATTCAGCTCCTCGGGTACAGTAGTCTGATATGCAGAAATTATGAAATGTATGACATTGTGCATAGCTCAAAGTCTACGATTACATGTGTCACACTCACGAAAAACAAACAGTATTGCAGGTTCTGATATAATGGAAAGCTGCTGCGTGGGAGATGTGACGAAGGCCACACACTGTATGACTGTTCCATTGTCAGTTACGCTAGGACTCTGAAAAAGGTAACGTTGCCTGATGAAAGGGTGTTGTGTAATTGGTGATCCACTGGGGACAATCAGAGACAATTCCGGTTGCCCATTAACAAGGAGTTCAGTTGGTAGAGGTGGAATCTTGACAGTAGTAAGGCAGCTGAATAGAAAGAAAACACCAGCAGGAATAGAAGTATCCCCGGATGGTGTGAGGAAGATCTCAGGAGCTGGATAGAGGGGGGGGAGGGGGGGGGGGGGGGGAGAATATCACCATGAAGCAAACACAAATTAGGTAAAACATACAAATTGGTATTTTAATGAGCAATAAAAAGTACCACAGTGAAGCATAGCGCATGCCTGGGAATGAAATTAGAACTCAAAAGGACCTCCTAAGGGCCATGGTGCTTTCCTATATCTATCATGTTACAGTAATAGCAAATAGAAGACATAAAAATATCTAAAGCAGCATAAACGGCGAGCATGCCTAAGCTACCAGTATACATCCAGCCATATAAAGATTTGTAAGGTGGTTACAGAATCCGTCACAACAAAATTATTCCACCTCACACACCCACATGTAAGCACATGTACATTAGATGCTGACTTGAATTATCCGGCACTCCCACCCAGCCTGGTAATCAGTCTATACCATAATATATAGCATTACTTTGAAATCTAAACCATGTATGCCATAACTGCCCATGTGATTATGTAATGTTTGGCTTAATCGTTATTTCTGCCAATTGAAGTTAAAATCATGAGTTATGTTCAAGAACCCACAGGTACTTAGCCAGACCACTACTGTAATAGAATTAATAATTGGTGTATATACTCCATAAAATTATAATTATTGCTTTCATATACCCACTTGGAAATACCCCAACACTATTTGTCAAATCAGGATGGCTTACGTTCGTCATCTTCTATGATGATTTGAACTGGAGAGGAGAGGACTCTTGGATTTGAGCTGGTCACCAGCAGAGAGAATGTTCGATCACCGTCAGTTATGTTATTATCAATGGCAAAGACAGGGAAACAATCTACACGAACGCCAGCTGGGAATATCAACTGTTGGTTCACTTCAATGTAATCAACTCCAGCTGATAATAATATGATACATATATGACAGTGTCAAAATAATATTTCACACAAGTCTAGTGCTGGAATGAGCTTACGATTTGCAGTTTCAGGTATAGTGGTTACTGTTGTTATTATGTCGATTACTGGTACATGAGAGAGACTGAAGCATGCGATCAGTGGTGAAGTCTGTCCATCAGGCTCCAGTATTCGGTTGACCTCAAGTACAGGATCTACACTGATAGCTATAGAGAAAAAGAACAACTAGGTAAAATTCAATAATATTATCTTATTGCAGATTGCAGAAGGCTTAGTTGATTGTCGGCTATAGGTAAAAGTATTATCTAGAGCTGCGTGGTGCAAAATGGAAGTACATGTAATGCGATCGAGGGCATATCACTCACTGTCGACGGTATCAAGGATGGTAATATTGGCACTATATTGAAGGCCTCCAGCACTGACAAGCAACTGTAATTGCTCATTATGTTCAAGAAGACTGTCATCAGCCACCACTAGCGTGGCACAGATAGTCACCACTGGCTCTTCTAGTACTGGCACACTAGTCGTACCGCCAACAAAGTCCACCCCAGCTAATAATAGGAAAAGAAGCAATAAAAAATTGCCATAGTATTTCAGAATATAATATACCTTGTGCAGAAATACCAACAAATGAGTAATTTAATCCTCCTTCATAGCCGTTTCGTGTCACATTGAAGCACACTTCTAGGGTGATAGTCTCTTCGAGCACTTGATATGGCTCATCCAAGAAAGTAACCTCCGGACCTGGAGGAGTAGTTCGAAGGAAAATGATCAGCCATTCATATACATTGGTAAGGGTGTAGGGTAATAGTCCTACCATCATTATCTATGATGAAGACTTCAGTTTCCGATAGAGGCCCATCAACGACAGTCACATTAGCATCCAAGGGAAGCAAACGAACAAGAAAGCTTTCGTTGGGATCAAAAATAGCATCATCCACGATAATAATGTCCACACACATCACTGGCAGAATTTCAGAGAAAATGAGGTTCGTATTGATGGGAATGAAGTCTATCAATTCAACTATACAAAGAATGAATAAAGGACATCATTCTTAAACCAATCTTTCAACACAGGGTCATAATTATTGAGCATTTGCTACCTGCACTTGAGGTGACGGAGAATATCTGCACAGTTGCACTCCTTTGAAGTGGTAGTGTTATATTATTAATTTCAGCACACACACTCACACTACCAGCATCTTCAGCAACACTCTGAGTTGCTTGGCTCATTTGTACCAATAAAACTATAAGAGAATAGACCAAGTATCATAGCATATCGCTTCCCATGAAGTGGCATTGGAATATAGTACTCTAAGCTAGGCATGCATTAGTGTAATCACCAATAGACACCTACAGAATGGAATGCATTTGACTAAACTTGCAAGGTAGTAGGTCAATTTAGTTATAGAGAGTAGAGATGGCTATTGATCTAAAAGCCATTGCATGAGCTTGATAGTCAAAAATCTTTACCAAAGCTATACGTTAAGTTGCTGCCATACTGACACAGCTTCATTTTTATATACCGGTATAGCAGCCACACATTACAGCTGCCTCACATTAGGTGTATACACTGTAACAGTTTCACTTACAATCGTTATCTTGAATAGTGACTGTCACGTTACTAGAAAGCTGTGTGCTAGCGCCCGTTTCGTTGACTACAACGGTCAATGTAAATTGTTCATCATCCTCAAATATTGTGTCTCCCAGAAGAGTAATTGTCACACACATCTCCACAGGGAATAGCAACTCTTGCGTGATATTACTAGAAATAGGTACAAAGTCCTCTCCACCTGCATAATTAAAGTGGACATCAAGTATTAAAACAGAGTGTAATCCTCCGGCACAATAGTAGCTATTCACCTGTGGCTGTTCCATCTGTGGTGAAAGTGAGAATATTCACTGTGACACCACCGACTTCGGACAAAAATGAATATGAATAGCATACATCAACCAGATTGGGTAAAGTTTCATCACTGTCAATTTCATTGACATCCTCTGCAAATGTATATTCTGCCTGAGTAAAAATCACTTGCTTTATTGCAGCAACAATACAATTCACTCCTAGAAAACATAGAAAAATGATGGCCACGGACACAGTCCATCGTCGACAGCCTGCTGCGACTTGTGCCATACTTTAAAAAATTTGTGGCACACACACACACACACGGATGGACACTTTTAGACCTTCAGTCTTGTCACAGATATATAGGTATAAATTGTATATAGATAAAAAAGCATGCAGCTAAAAAAAGGGTATAAATCTGAACTACTGGTAAGCTACTCCGCGTTTATGCTAGCTACATGCAACTTCACAGGAAATGAGCCATTCGTGTAATGTGGGAGAGTTTTACACCTAAGAGTGAATGGAGATGGAGGCCTGGATACCCTAACTACAGTGTGGCATTTAATTCACGTGACCTAATTACATATTTGATACCTTAACTACCATGCACACAGCACAGTATTGTGCAGCTGGTATTCCCCAAGTTCATCCTGGAGACAAACCATGATAATCATCGCATCCTGATTTCCAACTTCCAAGTCATTGTGCTGTAGCTAATATTATGAAACTGATCACACCAAGTACCACTTGGGTAGCGTACTAAGGGAAATTCCATAGATTTTTACATCATACATGAGGAGTTTCATGGTTACTAGCCAATTATTACTAATAGGAGGGATCAAATTTAATACATATTATGGCTTGATCGTTACAGTATTCAGCAGTATATAAATATTATTATATATAGCAGCTATTAGTAAATAGATCCTATCATGGGATTCAACTCACTTACATATAAAATATTAGTATCTCTGGCCTGTATTAATATTGACAAAGGTACACCTCAAACGCCAGAATCCCTTCCCCCAGCCACCAGTAACTAAAGCGTAGCCTATGGTGTAGATCTAGCACATGGAGAGCATTATTAAGAGGGCATACCACGTGGATTCGATTGGGTGGAGCTGCCCCCATGCGTGGGAGTAGAACGCGAGTATAGTACCAGAAGAGGGCGGGGCTCATATCCTTCAGCTACGTAGCGAGTTAGGGTTTTCAAAAAAAATTAATGTTTATTAACAACAATACAATTACATTTGGTAAAAATTCACTTGTGGAAGTGGAGGACCAGCTCTATTATTACCACTAAGTGGAGGATTCATATCTACAAAGTACATTGGTGCTGATTGTGAAACAGGAGCAGCAGAGAAAGTCTGTGGTGAGTGGTAGTAGGGAAAGGGAGCAGCAAATGATTGCCCCGATTTCGCTGCGAAAGAGAGAGGATTGGTGGAGACTGCAGGGAGATGTAAGGCTGATCCAGTTGGTGGTGAGGTTCTTGATGGTAGCATAATGCTACATCCTGGAGAAGGATAACCAGCAGCTGCAGCACCACCATTCTGGGGAGGATTGGTGGAGAGTGCAGGGAGGTGTAGAGATGATCCAGCTGGTGCTGAGGCTCTTGCTGGTAGCACAATGCTACAGCCTGTAGGAGGAGGAGGAGGAGGATAACCAGCAGCTGTAGCACCACCATTCTGTGGAGGGGAGATGAAGTTGAACATGGAAGGAGATCCACTCGGTGTGAGTGGGGAGACTGAAGGAGTGCTGGACAGCGATCGTCTGTCTTGTACTCTGAGCTGAGCAGCAAATGGTTGCCCTGATCCTGTTGCAAAAGAGAGAGGATTGGTGGAGACTGCAGGGAGATGTAGGGCTGATCCGGCTGTAGCATCACCATTCTGGGGAGGGGAGATGAAGTTGAACATAGAAGGAGATCCACTCGGTGTACTCAGTGGGGAGACTGAAGGAGTGCTGGACAGCGATTGCCTATCTTGTACTCTGAGATGTATCGGGCTTGGTGAAGGAGATATGGAAAATCTCTGAGTCTGCCTCTGAGTCCGCCTCAGAGTCTGCACTCCTATAGACTGATGCATGAGTGGTTGGGGTGGCTGGGTCTGGGATGGTGGTTGGGGATTGAGGTAGACGGCAGGAGTGGCAGTGCTCTGCTGTGATAGCGTCAGGGGAGGTCGATGGAGAGATTGACACACAGCAGAAGGAGGTGGAAATACGGCTGTTGGCTGACCCCTGAGCCTCTTTAGCTTAGCTCGCCTGTTCTGAAACCAAACCTGATAGCAAAGTAAGAGAATTAATGTAATGTACAATTAATGTAATGTACACACTAAAATGAAAGAGCTAGATGTATATAGCTAAATCTAAAACCGTTGCAATTGTGTTTTACTTACGTGAATCTTCTGATCTGGCAGTCCAAGCTCCTCAGCGATATTCTGCCTCATCATCATGTCTGGGTACTGATTCTGAGCAAAATTAAACTCTAGCTTTTGCAGCTGATCTTGTGTGAAAGCGGTTCTCACTCGCTTCTTCTTCACAGGCTCAGTAGAATCTCTCTTCTTATTCTCCTTCTCATCATCACTCTCCTCTCTCTTTCTCTTGGCCCTCTTAGCACCACTGACTGGAGCATGTTCAGCTGCAGCTGGAGCACTGGATAGGGTTTTCTGAGCGTCTAGCTGGCCGAGACAGGTAGTAGATTCGTTGCTACTAGTGTTAGGAGAAGTCACTGAAGTGCTGCTGGTGCTGTCACTGAGCAGGGCATGAAGAGAAAAGTCGGTGCTCATGATGAATTCAGGCTAGCTGACTTCCAAGTGATCGTGAAGAGATGCAGTCTTGAATATATATTGCAGTAGAGCTTGAAAAGTAGCTTGCTGATGAAGAGAAGATAGCAGACTTGTGAAAAGAATTGGAAATAATAATTATAGAGGCGCACGGTTAGATTGCTCTTTATATAGGCGTTGTGAGAGTACTCAATAGGTGTCAATGTGTCAAAGGTTATGACATTTATTGGAGGGGTGCGCCGCCCTTTAGCAATAACGAAGGAAACGTGATGTAATAGCGCTAATTATCAAAGAGAAACATGATGAACTTTGACATCGTCGCCGCGCGCGTCAGCTGTGCGCATGCGTACCGCATCATGAGTCACGACGCACTCACAAATCACACAGTAGCTGCATACACACTGTTAAACGGTGCACTCAAATTTGAAACTTTCAGGATCTATTATTTTTAGCAGTTACTATAAAGGGTCAGAGTCAAGCCGTTGAGACTCATTGATCACTGCCTTCCTCCCATAGCCTCTTTTTCACCCCCCCCTTTCTCTCCAGTACTTCCCCCCCCCCCCCCCCCGAAAAGAGTGATAGGAGTTGCTAAGGGCCTTCCTCATACAATTGTGCCTCTAATGATGCTTTCATTTCATCAATGCACATCCCCCCCCCCCAAGTAAATCTGTTATTGGTGCTGCAGATAACTGTACACTGATAGCTATATGCTCAATGAATGGTTACCATGGTTTGTGATACTAGTATACAGTCATAGTTCTGTGTGGGCATGACTATAGCTATAGACGTCAACTGCAATATTAAAATTAATAGTAATTTGCATCATAGGATGGTGAATTTATTGTGATAGTTGTAATAACAGTATCGTATGCATAATATTATCTTCAATGTAGCATACTTTTGTCCTATATTATGATAGAGTCTAGATCTAGCCACACTGCCCAGGGTCTTTTTGAGGAGGAGGAGTAAGGGGGCTTGTCCAAAGTCCGTGTGGAAAAATTAACGTCATTGTGACATTAACTTTTTACCCCCCCCTCCCCCCTCCTCTTAGCGTCACAGCAGTTCGGTTAGCCACGCCCCTTTTTGCGAGTCCCGCCCACTTTTCTAGCAATGCAATTGCATAACGTCATGGACTAAGACCCCCTCCCCCCTAACGTCATAATGACGCTAATTTTTCCACAAGAACTTTGGACAAGCCCCCTAAGCTTGGGTTCGATGGAAGCTTGACAGCTAGAGTCCTCTAGTATCTATAACATTGGTAATGTATGTATAATATTAAACTGGTGCACGTGGGTGGTTGTAGCTTATAGGAATTAGGTGCGTGCGTGTATATAAACCACTCATTGTGGGCACATGTATAGCTATTGGAACTGTCACCACTGTCAATGATGTAATGAGATTACATCGGCTGCTATTTATTCAATGCACGTGAATAAACTGTCCCATAATAACAGCACAATTTTTTGCACATTAATAATATTAATCATCATTCTATAATATTATTCATCAGTGTTATACCCACATAACAAGAGCATGATATTGTATATTATTATGGTTGTGAATGTTGCCTGGACAAATCATGCATATATAGAGCTAACATTATTCACCTAATCTCTTTCACATATCCCATAGTATAAACATAGGTATGGTGAATGCATGCAAATAATAATATTATTATGTTATAGAGATAGTAGTATTATAATAGTATGATATTGTGGCAATTATTATTGCTACCACATTGAATACGTACTATATCATGTAGCTATAGCTGCAATGTTAATATACAAATCATACAGCATATGCACTACATTATAATCATACTTCTTAGCTACTCAGACCTCAAGAGGTCAGATTTTGAGTTAGACTCTATGCATAATCCAATGCAAATCTATAATATATTATGTCAGATACACAATATTAGGTATAGTTTAAATCTTGCTCCCCAGCGCTATATAGCAGAGCTGTAATAATCAAAGGAAGGAACATCATCACACCAAAACTCTTGAGAGGCAGGCTCCCACCAGTGACGGAAGGGCAAGTCAGTGGAGGGGGTTCAACTCCACACACATCCAAAAGTATGCTATTCTGAAGTGGCGATACAAGACTATCTAATCCAAGTACGGTAGTAAAAGTAGAGTTGTAAAGGGTGTTCACACAGCATCCGCGGCTGTCTATAAAGTTTTGCAAAGATGATTCACAGGCACTGGAACAGGTTTGTGTAGCTACCGTAGCAGCACAGTTAGTTATGATTTGGGGGATGGCCCCTGCAAGGTCAGTTGCAAGTCCGTCAAAACATAGTCCATCATTGCTTGCATCGAAGTGACTACACCGGGCCACGTTGTACTGGATGATGTCTTCACACCCATCTGGTGCGGCATTTTGAATTACTGCCTGGTCACCTATTCGACATCCAGTAATCTCATCACGAGTACATTCTCGCATAGGATTAGTTGGTAGAGTGTAGGGAAGTGCACCCTCACAGGTGCTGTTTGGTTGCTCCACACCACAGTTTGTCCAGAGAGAATAGCTTAAAACCGGAGCAAATGTTGCATACAACGTGTTATTAAAGAAGGCATTTGTGCAGCAACCAAGCTCGCTGCGAATAGTCATCAAGGCGTTGCTACAGTCGCTTGAGCACTGGCCCCCAGCGATGGCCGCGCCACAAGTACCTAAAGTCGCTCCAAGCAAGGCAGGATAAGAATCTGCTGTTCCACAAAAAATGCCACCCTGAGCTTGTTCATCTCTTGCACAATAGTTTGATATCAATCTAGCATTTACTTCTATACCGCAGTCCGACACTATCTCCAACAAATCTTCATAGAAACCAATGTTGTTGGTGCAGATATCGTCGAAGAGGCGTCGAACGCACCCTCTGTATGCAGTGAAATTGAAGTCCTGACTGTATGCAGTTGTTACTATCGCCAACACCAAAAGAACGCTCTTCAGAGACATCTTGAATGACTATGCAGCGGCTTAATTTTGATTAGAATGGTGAAAATCGCGATGACCGCGATTTTATCAAAATCCTAGCTCAATCGCATGATTTCGAGCTTTTCCGAAGGGTCACCTGCCCTTTGCGCATGCGCTGGCGAACATCGGCACGTCAGCTATGAGCATGCGCACCGCCATTAATTCTTCAGGAAGGGAATCAAAGGTAGCTGCATAACATACAAAAATTAATAGTAATCATGAGAGTACACAATGTATGCATAGAATTAATCTGCAAGTTCTACTACTAAATTGGAGTCAAGCAGAATCATTAGATTTTCCCTTTTCCTCCATAGCCTCTTTCTCCAGTTCTGGCTCGGGTTGCTGGTCTAATTCACTCTTTTCCTCTTCCTCTCCAGTATTTTTATCATTATCTGTTTCTACCTTTGATTCAGGCTGGGGGGTTGGCTTGTTTGGTTCACCCTCAGCACTCTGAGCTCTTCATCCACTGCCTTTTCCTCCATAGTTTCTTTTTCTGGTTCAGGCTGGGGGCTTTGCTTTTTCGGTTCGTCACTCTCCTTCTTTTCATCGTTCTCAAATACATCATCACAGACATCATCAAATGGCATATTTATACACACAGAGGCCCGCTCTTTCCCCACTCCAAGCTTTTCCTGAGTGAATGCAGAATCACACGAGCTTGTATTATTATAGCTATTGTACTTGAGTAGAAATTAATTGTCTTACCTTCCATGGGATAGATTCAGAAGTACTAGGATGAGTACTAGTTGGAGACTTACACGACGTTTCGACTGTTCCAGTCGTAGCTGTGTTGTTGGGATTTGGTTTTTTGTCAAACTTTTATTTCTGTGGAGTAGTCATCTGAGGCTTGATGGTGAAGAAGGCCTTCCACTCCTCTCTGACGTCAGAGCTCATCACACAGAGAAATAAAAAGATGAACAAACCCTGGAAGGAGTTAAAGATTGTGAATAAGACCTGAAAAGCTTCACGAAGTCCCGTGACGGAAAAGGTGAGAACTGCAAAGAGCCATATAAGTCCAAAGAGGGACATCACTCCCCCAATGCTGAAGATCACGCGAATGGCGTCATTCTTGCCGACGGGTTGATTCTTCAGACTGGCTGTTTTCTTGACATGCTTGATCAGCACCACGATGACACACATGAATATGACAACATTGAAGAGAACGCACAGAAAGCACGTTAAATTAATACAATCATTATAATATATGGAGATCGTCAATTAAATCAGATAATAATTATGACAGTTTTGCTTAATAATAATGTCATTGTAATATTATTATTGTATGGCTAATTAGTCTGGTGAGTAGGAGAAAAGAGAGAATGGTCAAGTTAATGTACCTATGCATGCATGTATGTCCGTATAGAGGGGAATTCTCGGGGAGGGGGGTTCCAATTTTCGTGGTTTTCATGGGTACCCTGGTATTATCCACGAAAAATTTGTACAGTGTAAAAGGGGCATGATTACCTGCGTCCATGAACATTATACTGTGAAAAATTATTGAAGATAGGCTTTCTTGACCCCGCTAAAATTTTCACCATAATGTACATACAGTGCTTATTATTCAACAGTCCCAAGGTTTGTATGCAACTAATATAGGTGTAAATATTAGTAATCTTAGTGTTTTATGCTTGCATGTCGGTATAAAATTTATGACTTTGGGTTTGCACACTAACTACAATGCATACATAATTCTACATCACAACCAAGATACACTGATGAAGTCCCAGTGTTCCAATTATTATAGTAGGTCACTGGTGGAAGCAATACTTGATCTTGAAAGCTGCATGTCATGTCATGTAATCAGTATGCGTACATACATACGTGCAAAGCTACAATGATGTTTCTACTGTGGTCCCTGGCAAATTCATTAAAATGGGACACAGGAACATTTCACTGTACATAGCTGTTGGAGTGGTATCATCGGTCCTGCTGGTGTGCCCATAAGCAACATTTTGTTTAGCTGCTATTTCAGGAGCATTGGTGATATCTGTGCCATAGGCTGAGTTACCTTGCATCACCATTCTTGTTTCATGATTAGGATGAGCTATAGTCACTTCTCTATCATAGATTTCAGTGGGCACATCATAGATATGGGAGGCTGGATCTCCTTTAAAGATTTGCCTCTGTCGCTGACCTAAGCGAGTCTTTTTCCTGTAGTGGTAACAGCAGATACTACAGATACACACACTCACGATGGTGATGGCTATGATGAGTAGGACCAAAATTAGGATTATGATCGCCACTGGACTAGAGATTGGTTCTGTGTGTGTCACTGGAGAGAGAGAGAGAGAGAGCAGTGATATTATAGCTATAAGATAATTTTAATATGCGTACAGCGAGTAGCTATAGATACAGGTGAGGGAGAGAGAGACAAATTTGATCAGGGATCAGCTCTTACTTTCGGACACTGTGAGAGTAAAATTCTTGTATATACTTGTTATAATAGTATATTGAACTGATATTGTTCAATTACCTTGGCAAAATGGGTAATTAATGGAGTTATGGGATACATATCTGTGTTGCTACGAACAATCAACATACCAGTGTTCTCCCACACCCATTCGATAACGCGCTGTACGTGCACACCCACCATTATGTAACTATCTAGATAACGCAAAAATAGCGTGCCATGGACCTGCGCGCTACAAAAGGAACTGGATTTATACTCAAACTAAGATGAGAGGTCAAGGCAGTTTTGAGTTAGCCCTGGTAATGAAAAAGAAAGAAAGAAAGAAAGAAAGATTGACAAATGGCCTATTTTTTTAACTTCTGGTTCTGACGTGTACAATTGTTTTGATGAATGATCCTGGTCTTGTTAGATGCATAATTTGCTGGAGATTCTGATTTTCACACTTAGAAATTTCACAAAATTACCTATTTTGAGATATTTGGGTATTTGTAATGTATTACATATATGGCATATCCGGGCCATCCCTACTTATAGAGTCTACCGACTCTATGATTATAATATTATTGAACTGATATTGTTCAATTACCTTGACATAATGAGTAATTAATGGAGTTATGGGATACATATCTGTGTTGCTACAATCATCCTATAGATGATATCTATGGTTATACTATATACAACAAGAAATATTTTCAGACGAATATAGTCCATGTCATTACATGAGGGCATGGATACGCGTTTTGGATGCACCCGGTTGCTATGAATGCGTGGTGCGGGCGGAGGGAAAGTCCGCACTACAACGCTTAGGATTGGTCAAAACTGTAGGGTTGTATGCACAAACAAGAGTGCCTCAGGCCATATAGCTAGAGATAGAGATGCATTGTCAAACGATCAGTGCAAAAGCGCCACACTTTTCAATCGAGAGACCTGCTGAGCAGGCTCTGGCGCTAGTCACCGAGCCTCGAGCGAAGTGAGAGGCAAGATCTATTCTTTATCATAACTATCAATGGTCCAGCAGCAATGTTCGAGCAGAGCGAGAGCGTCACCATTGCACACTTAGTTGGAGCCAGAGCAGCTGCTTGCAGTGAGGGGTGTGGCCCTTGCAATAATAGGTACAGGTTCAAGGTTCATTCCGGGCATGCACACAGTTCTAATGGGCAATCTTGTACAGGTTAATAGATGATCATGTGTACTATATAGCCACACTATCCCATGATTGTGATATTAAATATAATATACTTGTTATAATAATATTATAAGAAACTAATTTGCATGCACACTCTTCGATTCTCTGAGTCAGTGCAAGGAACCTGCTGTGAAGAAGAGATCACTGTAGGTAGCAAAACATACACCTGGCAAGAAGTCAGCAGGTATACCAGAATTTACCACCTGTGTCCTAATAACATCAAATACTCTGTAAGCAGATTATGTAATTCTCAAGGAAAATGGGAGGAATTTGACCGAAATGGATGTGGAGTGCTGGATGATCAGCTGTATGACCTTGTCAACTCTAATGTAAAAGTAATGATAGCACACACGCATACTTAGTACGAATGAAAGCACAGTAATATCCTGGTTATTTTGTCTGCATCAGCTAGTGCTTGCTTACCTTGGATATGAATTGCATTCACTTGCTGCTACATTGACATAATATTATAGTGCATGTGTTGCTTACCTAGAAGTGAGAACCTGCCTGTAATACCATAATAATTATTATTATTCAGAGTCCATAATGTAATACACTTTAGCCTGGATTATACACGAACTGGATTATGATCAATAAAAATTGTTATTCATGGTATAGTTTACTAATGAGACGGTAGATGAGCACTTGGCAACACTTTCTAATTTTATTGAACAATCACTCGAAGTGGATCAATATGAAGACAATCTAAATACAATTGCCAGCATATTATCAAATATCACTGAGCAGATCAATCAATCAGATCAGAGTAGTGATTCAGATGTAAGTTTTCTATTCCCAACTACATAATATTATATTATAGGATGATTAAAGGTGATATCATGGCATTTAACAGTTTGTATCCGATGTTGTGAAGATAGTGGACTCTCTACTTCAGTGGACGGCAACAGCAGTTGAGGCAAATAGTGGATCAAGGTAAGGAAGGCTACTGCATGAAGGATAACTGTTGCAAGAATTGACATTAATTGAACTAGTGAACACAATTTTAGAACTATAGTTAAGCTATCTAGGAAATAGTCCAGGAGCATAAATTTTTTGTCATTGTATTTCACTCAGGATTATGAAGACATTTGAGGACTTTGTTTCTCAGTATGCTCAGGACATTCCTGAAAACACCCCTGAAATCCACAATTCCACCTCCTTGAATATAGTGGCTGAAAGAGTGAGGTTCTGCATGAGAGTTTATTGCCATGGTTAATTCATGCATGTCTCTCTCCTTCGAAAGGTGAACTTAGATGATTTAAAAACAAACGGGAGAAAATTGTCTGCCAGTTAGTTGATATAATTATCGCCCATTTTTCCAACATAGCTGTTAGTTTGGTCACTTCTCTACTGCAGTCGATGGAAAGTTGGTGACTGAAAGAAACACTGAAACAAATTCTCTTCGGGAGGGTACAGGGATTGAGCTACCTGCATCTCTCTTTCAGCGGCTTGGTGATCAACTCAGTGGTGTTGGAATCTTCTTTGGTCTCTATGAAACAGCCACACTATTTCCCACTGGAGGAGCAAATTCTGATTCTGAATCAAGGACAACTGAGATTTACTCCCAAGTTCTAGCAGCTACTGTCGGCCAAAATTTAACCATTCAGAACCTTGAGTCACCAATTACAATTTCATTTAAGCCTCAGAACCTTGAGGGAAAAGTAAGCTCTACATTATTGTTTTAACGAACGAGAGTGAGTCATAATTCATTAGTACATAGATCCTTCTTCGAAAAGATGTGTCTCATGGAATTTTAGTACCCAAAGCTGGACTCCTCATAGATGTATTATTACTGCCGACACCGATGAAATTATCCAATGCAAATGCAATCATCTCACCAACTTTGCTATTCTCGTGGTAAATATATAGTGTATCAAGATCATTATAGATAATAATAATAATATTATGTAATCTTTCCAGGAAGCATGCTCAAGAGAGGCGGATTGTGTCACAGTTACTGTTATGTCCTCCACCATAACACACGGATCTTTCCCAGAAGGTTATTGGATTGCAATGCTGCATTGCACTGAACTGCATATTATACACACACACAACACGAGCTTAAAGGCTATAAGAAGACTGCAGGCAAGAATATTATTATTATTATATTCTGCCAGTATAATTGGTGTAACAAGAACAATTAAGCGTATTTGCTATGCGGAATAGTATCTTACCCAACCAAGAACCTCGATATCTAATTTTGAAGAGTAAAGTAGAGATGGCAGTGCCAATAAATACACAAACAAGATTTGTAGGGATAATGTATATGTACTGTATAGCTACATCCCTACACTTGGTTTTCTCAATAATTAATATCATACACTTCTGATTCAGTATATTTTGATGATTGATCCATGGGTAGTCAGTATGCAGTGTTCTCCCCAGCATACCTAAGGCATGTCGGCCCAACGAGCCTTCAGTACAGAGTTTCCTTTGATGTGGGAATAGGGATAATCCATGTGCTTTGATGTGGCCACAGGCTCCACCCAAACCGTGCCCTTCCGTCAAGCCTTGAATTCAGCTTGGTCTGATACGCCATTTTTATGATATAATGCGCATGCTCGGAATATGTTGCCATGGTGAAGTCATGTGACAGCGCCTGGCCGGCCCTAGGCGCCTAGCTCAGATGCGCTAGCGCTATGCACGCGCACGATCGATGACTATTAATATTACCTTTACCAGCTCGTACATCGATAGTGCGTGCAACAGCGCGCTGGACCGATCATGGATATGAAGGTTCAATGTTTGAGGAGCAGTAAGGCGCTAGGCATAGCCGAGCTACTCACTAGCGCTTGCAGCGCTAGTGCTACGCTGGATCGATCATAGATGTCATACCATCATACTAAGGCGCAAGGCTCGAGCAGACGTATAGATCACAAAAAAATATGCCGGGTAGCTAGCTGCTGCCAACAGTAAAACATAGAACTTGGTTTCTCCCTAAGCGGAAAAGTATCATCACTACTTGGGCCGCCTAAAGCAGCCTTCTTTGTCATCCTGTTCAGTCATCGGATCAGAACGCAAGTTAATGAGGGGCGTGGCAAAGACTTTTGCGCACCTCCCATCTTCCACTTAAGGTTACGGGATAGTGTTCCGCCCACGCATGGTCAAAGTTCACATGAATAATAAATGAGACAGTTATATTCCAGTTTTTGTCCACGTTCTTTGCACAGTCAAGGCACAGGTAAGTAGCTCTCCTGATGCCTGCCCCATGGTCCACAAAAACGAAAAGCAAACCAGCCATTGTCTGTCTGCAAGCGCGGGTAAGTTTTGCAATTTTCTGCGTCAATTTTTGCCAAGGTAAACAGCTTCTATGTAATGACATACAAATGAAACGATAGCTTACAAGTCTCTACAGGGCCAAGTATAGCATTTGAGCTCTGTCGAGTTACAAGAACAGAAAGCGAACATAAAAACTTACTGCTCAGCTGCCATGTGACTCGCTTAATGGCGGCCCTCCCGGACAAAACCTTGTCTGACGACTCACCATCTAAGAATTTTCGAAAAAGCGCTATACTTGGCACTGCTCCGATCGATGGACTAGCGTGAACCACAGCGAAGTCAGTTCGTTCGAGTCTCTAGTCTTCAAAACTTGATGCAGAAATTCGGACTTTTGTTTACTTCTGGAAATGGTCGACACTCGTTCGCGTTTCTGACAAAACCACATTAAAACATACGTGAATTGTGTCCATGCGCAATCATTTATAAATAGCGCGTTGAATACTATCCCGTAACCTTAATCAGAAGTTGTGAGCAAACCATGTAAGATGGCATTGATAAATTACACTAAGTGCAATAAAAAAGAACAGAAACAAGTATGAATAAAATTGAAGAATGAAGTAGGGATGGTAGGATCAAAAAGTACACAAACAAGAGATAATCGCTTCTACTATACATCCCTACGCTTGCTTTTTGAGGGGTGCAAAAATAACCAGTAATAATGTGATTGAATCAAACTGATAAACCCGAACCATTGTGATAACTAGGGAACAACCTGCATGAATGTCTCCCACATACCAAACTCAACAAACACGTCAACCATGATTAATAGGTGCACGATAGTCGAGAAAAGCAAGCGTAGGGATGTATAGTAGAAGCGATTATCTCTTGTTTGTGTACTTTTTGATCCTACCATCCCTACTTCATTCTTCAATTTTATTCAATTGTTTTTATACTTGTAGTATTAAATGAAATTGAGGGGTGAAGTAGGGATGGCAGTGCCAAAAAATATGCAAATAAGATTAAATATTTTGTAGGGATAGCATATCATATCGATCACTATACACCCCTACGCTTGCATTTCTCAATGAACACCATTGGTGCTAAACCCTCGGCGCTGTGAGATTTATTGCAGTAGTGACTAGTCTACATGTTGCCAATTTGCAAGCTGAAGCCTGCAGCACTGTGGCTGTTAGCAGTGTTGTAGAGCTAGAGAGTAACTACAACTACAAGAATGCATTACTGATTGCACGGCATTACGTAATGGGCCCATTACGTAATATCTATAGTACCACGTGGCCACGTGCATGCCAGATCAGCAGATCTAGCTAGTGCAAAGTAAAACCAAGAAGCGTAGTTGATAGCCTACTGTGACTAGTGATGAGTCAGTCAAGTTACAAGAACTATCGCTTGAGCAACACACTAATCTTCTTGAAATGAAGCGGCTACTGTCGCTTTCATCGAGCGAGAGCTCGACAAGAAGCAAACAAGGCCATGGTGGTCAGAAAATGTCGCCAGAACTTTTGAACAAAGCATTTTCAATGAAATCCACACAATGCATATAGATCTATTGTATCTATGACGAAAAGCCTAATGGCACCTTGTTTTCAACGTATAAAACAGGTACATGTATGTAGCAGCTAGCGCGGTATACACACTCACACACAGAACGACTATCGTAACCTTCGCGCATGCGCCGAGGGTTAATGAAAAACAGCTGGCTAGAGTTTGATTTTATAGAGTGCATATACGGTACGGTAGCATGATTTACGTGTAAATAGAAATGAGTGCATTGGCAGGAAAGTCAAGAAGCTTAGCAGTTACTTCGCAGACTATTGGCAGGTAGGCAGTACCTTCACAGGAGTTGTAGCTGGAACTACTTATTTTGTATCTTGAAAAAAGTCTACTGTTGTTCATTCTGTCCATCGAATAGCTGCCAGGGTGCGTGGAAGGATGGATCTATGGTGGAAGGTAGCGGTCCTGAGCAAATGTCGCCATCAAAGGGCCTGGGTACGAGGCTAATGTCGCCAGAACTGGAGAACAATGCGTTTTCAGCGAAATCCACACAATACATGCATTTGAAACGCCATAAAGATTCTCATAACACCGTGCTTGAGACTCGCAAACAAGGTATGTAGCAGTTAGTGAGTTAACAGACAGACAGACACACACACAGAATGACTACAGTAACCCTCGCGCATGCGCCGAGGGTTAATAATTAATATCATACACTTCTGATTCAGTATGTTGCTATACATTTTGATATTGATCCATGGGTAGTCAGTATATTGATTGTCCATTCTTGCATGCATGTGTCCCATGATATAATATTATGTATGCACAGCTAGCCTACTCAAACAGCAAGCATAGGGATGTATAATGGATATGATGTGTTATTCATACAAATCTTGTTTGTATATTTTTTGGCACTGCCATCTCTACTTCACCAGTCCTACAATAGTTTCATGCTCAGTAGCAATTTACTTTTCTGCAGTTATTAGATAATGATGGAGTAATCTATGAGGTATTATTGCCAGAAAATTCAGGGCCTCCGTACCGTGGAGCCTTTCTGAGACTTGAAATATTATTATATGTAGAGTATCTGATGCATGTACCGGTATCCAGCGAATACATTACAAGCTGAGTACTACTTTCTCTGCAAAGTACCGCCGGCCGAACTTCATGCGTTCTCTTGGCTGACGTAATCCCGTGGATAAATAAAGCTAGCCTTGTGCTATATATAGCACGCACGCTGTGTGCCATGCTGCGACCAACCTGATGTTCAGAAGCTGTCGAGTTCGTCTCCTGTGATTGAAAATTGTCAGTGTTGAGGTTGAGAGTCAGTCTCAGGCTCCATCTCAGCGATTGAGGTGCCGGTATTGATGTGGCTTGGATTATGTTCGCACTATATTGACGACCTTTTACCATATGAACCATTATACAGCTACAGATGCAGCTACAGGGCATGTGGTCAACACTAGCTATATACAATGAAAACTATTTTTCAGACGGACATTTTTCTTACAGTCTGTATCCTAACCTGGAGGGGATAAAAGATGCACTCTCCTATAAGTTCAGAGGCTCATGATTCGGATCAGAATTGTTGAGCCGTGTGCACAAATGAGGGTGCCATGGCCATAGAGACGCATTTCAAGAGCAGCTGCTTGAACTCACCATGTAAATGGTGACGTTCTCTCTCGTCGAATCTATCACCAGACTATGACAAAGAACAAACCTCACCTCTTGCTTCGCTCGAGGCTCGGTGGCCTCAGTGCTGAGCAGGCCTCTCGAAACGCACAGCACCTCGCACCGTTCGCTTAAGCCTGCAATGAGGGGTGTGGTCTACACCATAATGGCATAGCTTTCATCTATGCATGCGCACTGAACTAACTGCCAATTGTATACTGGTATAGAGCATGCAGTTAGTATAAATATTATTATAGCTCATGCATAATAGCCACATTATCCCATGATTGTGACATCAAACATACTTGTAAGAGATAATAAATTATTATTATTTATAACTATAGTTCTAGTAGTACAAGGAGGGACTGGCCGCAATTTTTTTCCCTATTTATAATGTCGACACCTCATGTGATGGATGATCGATCCGCTTGTGCTGCTTCCTGAATGGAGTATTTTATCCCGTGCACGTGCGCAAAGGGGTAAAATAATCAGTCGTGTTGTTGTCATGATCGTCGTTGTGAGCACAAAAATCGCCATATCTCGAGACCTAGGCACCTGAGCGACTCGTTAGTACAACGAATCAGGCGAATTCGGCGAAAAACTGGCTTCAGTACATGATGCTTCAAACAGAGGGACACGATCCACAAGTATCACAAATAGTGCCTTTTTGTTAGCCATCGTAGCCACGCCTATGGACAGTGCCTGCTCTCAATGCATAATGCATAGCTTTCTGCTCATGCGCACAACTAACTGGCCTAGAATATGAACTGGTAAGGATCGTCTGCTCGTGACTATACTCTACAGTTTGGCTGCTACCCCCTATGGAACCAAATCTGACCTGTAAGATAGCTATATTAATACAATGAAATGTATAATGATATATAACAGCAGTCCATATCTTCCTAGTCTAGATCTGGTGCAGAGAGAGAATCATTGGCTGACATCACAACTAAGCCATTTCTACTAGCTCATTCTAACCATGCACACAAAAGTAGATCTACAGTTTGCGCAATGTGCGCACAGGGTATATGCTCTACAGAACTCTAGTTGGACATAGAGTGATCTGTGTCAACTAATCATGTGTGTGGGGATGTGCTTAGCTATTAAATTTTGTTCAAATATGGTTGGAGATCGGCTAACTGCATTGTTATTCTACTAATAATAACTCAGCTTACGAGGAATGATCAAGATATTTTGAGTGGAGGCAGTGGTGTTCCCAAGCTTAGCTGTAAACTGCAGCACTCCATTGTGTTTTTGACTGTAGAAGGTGAAGATAAATATATGTAATCATAGAATGCAAGCTAATAAAATTTAATTAATAGGACTAACAAGTATGTTTGATATCACAATCATGGGATAATGTGACTGAACACTACTAACAGCACGCTATTGTACAATCGAGTTCCAGTTAGTACAGCGCGCATGCGCAGATGAAGACCGCACCACTCATTGCAGGCCAAGAGTAGCTGCCGTGTAATGGCGACGTTCTCACTCCGCTGGAACGTCGAATCTACCACCAGACCATGACAAAGAGCAGACATCACCTCTCGCTTCACTCGAGGCTCGGTGGCCTGCCGAGCAGGCCTGTCGAAACGCGCGGCGCTTGCGCTGCTCGCTTGAGCTCGAGAATGCATCTCTATGGCCCCTAGGCCCTGGCAACCTCGTTTGTGCCATGTTTGTGCACACGGCACAACAATTCTGACCAATCGTGAGTCTTCTGAACTTGTAGGAGAGCGCATCTTTTATGCCTTCCAGGTTAGGACACGGACTATATAAGAAAATTGTCCCTCTGAAAAATATTTTTCGTTGTATATAGTATAACTACATAGATGTACTATATTATTATAATTTGCTGGAGACATGTTATAGATTTAGTATGCACAATCACATACCAGGCATTGATGAGGGTTAGAATGAATGTTGAAGTATTTCCAGATATAAGCGGAGGTTCGATTACAAAGTGTGATGAATTTGCAATAGTGATTTCATCATCATTCAGCTGCCACGAGTGCCTACTTGGAGAAGGATGGGAGTATACCTCCACCGTAAACGAGTAGCTACTACCCTGGCGGATGACCGTGACATTCTCCAGACTCCTTGCAATCTCTGGTGGATCTGTAGTGTAGTATACATATTATTATAGAAGTGGAAAGATATACTACTACAGTCACAGATTAATAACTGTGTAGCGCTTCAGAACAGTGAAAACAAAAAAATGGCTCAGTTTGTCAAGGAAAGTATGCAACTGATGAGGATCCAACATACATGATATAACTCTTAATAAACTTACGGAATCTGAAGATCACAGCTGTTGTGGTTTCAGCGGTTGTCGCTGTGCCCTGAATGGCCACATAGAAGCCACATGCGAAATTGATTCCGCGCACGTCCTGTGGGGAGGGGACACTGAAATTTTCCACATATAGAGTTAGATTGCTGGAGTAGAATCGGTATGATGTTGGGTCCGTAGCAGTGCTGCTCACTGATAAGATTTTGGGATCAATGTTGTTTTGATAGTTCATTATCAGTGATCGAAATGGATCGCTTCTATCATCATAGAATATATGCCTGTTGACAGCCACTCTGTAGTTGGTTTGTGCTGTGTTCACACCGAGTTCGATACTGCAGGGAATGGAGAAGTTGTTTCCAATGGTGCCACTCAGGGTGGCTATCTCTGTACTGGAGTTTACTTTGTGAGCTATGAGTTGGAGGAAAAATTAATGAAATCATGGCATAAGTAGCAGTGTGTATACATAGCCAGCTGATCACTAGAGTAAGAGATTGATCCTCGGATGACAGCAATGCTCGGATGCTCTAGCGGGCATTAAAGAGGGGGTGTGGTCTGGACTAAGCCTTCACCAGATAGGGCCTAGACCTAGCATCAACATACATCAGAACAGGATGTGTACCTTGGCTACCTTCAGAGCTAGAGCCACTCAAAGGCAACGTCCGATTTCATCAAACCTCGGATAAAAAGTGTCTGTTTTCCAATCACTCAAAGGAGCATCTGGGGTTGGATTCGCAGACCTTGGCTGGACCTTCACATTCTATCCACGTGGAGTTCCAGCTGTCAATGTGGGTGCACGCACTATATTGACGATCTTTACCATGTTATTATGCTAGTGTGTAATTAAGTCGTTGCGGTTAATAGCTAACAAAGACTGCTTTGATCTTGCTTTGATATGGGCAATTAATACCGGTCCTATATTCTTCCGATCGCTAATTGCATGCACATAATGATCCCTGGCTCTTCCTGGACATGCCCACCACTTACCAAAACATTCGTATGGCTTCCTCAGCCACGCCCCTCAAGATTCGCTCTGGCCTACGTATTCCGTTTAGCCGAAGGGACCACACCCCCTCCTTAACGCCCGTTAGAGCGGTGTCGTCCGAAGATTAATCTCTTACTAGGCAGATTACATCAAAATTTTAGATTATCCCTTACACTTTCTTTGCTACATGTAATACTAAAGGAGGCTTCAAGATACAATTTAGTCTTTGTTCCGTAAAATTTCATTGAGTGGTTGCGGAGATATGGCTGTTTTAATATTTCTAAACATCACAATTTTTCTGCCAGGCTTGTGTGTACTATTCCAATAGGGGAATGGCACGTAACATGTTGATTGCTTTAGAGGCCTATAACTCAAAAACTACACTACTGATTGACTCCAAACTTGAAATATAGCATGTAAGTACCTCTCTGCTTATTCTACTGATGAATTTAACATGCATTAATGAATAAAAAAAATTTGGTGTGCATACTGGTTTGACTGTTATTGTAGCTAATACTTCACTGCCTCAGAATTCCAGAAGCTGACTTCATGCATGATTTTTTGAAATTTCTAGTTTAAATGTCCACTCAAACACATACATAAACTCTCACAGTGGTACACACACGTGTTCACACATGTATATGCACATTATACACATATTAATATTATTTTCTGAAGTGGAATCTATTCTTAAAGTGTAAGACAAGCCCCGAGTTCCTTAGAAGCAACAAAGAGTTTAAAGTGCGTGCACTTTCTATGTAGCATGTTTTTTGGCAGAAATAGTCTAGCTAGGGGTAGTTTGAGCCAAAAATATTATTTCATTTTTCATATTTTCAACGCATTTTCTCATATGTACACATGCTATTTTACACAAAGTAAAATGCTGATTGAGCTCTTTTCGACCAAACACTTCAAAAATGGTTGAAACTACTGAAAAATTTGAAATCAGCACCCTGAAGTACCCCTAGAAGCATAAAATGCCCTGGAAATGTGAGCAGCATGGAGCAAGTTGAAGTTATCCATTAGCAATATTTGTGTGCCACAGCAGTTGAGTATGTGGTATTTTACGGAGTTTTCCTGAAGCCCTGCAATGCCGGAAGTGTTTACAACCCAACACTTTAGATACTGCAGTGTAGTGCTATCTTTTCTGAAGCCTGTGGTGCAAGTTTGGTGTTCGTAGCACATTGTAGTGAGTAGTTATGATCCCTGAAACTTCATAATATTTAAATGTGTGCAGGTTTTTTAGGCCACTGTTTGTTGTAAACGTGTTTCTGGTCACATCAGAGCTCACTTAGCCATGCGGGCGGGCGGTTATCATTATTCATTATTCCATTATTTTACCTCAGCATATCCTGTACAATTTGAACATTTCCTGGACAAACCACAGACAGGATGGTGACATTGATTTTGGTAATTGAACTGAGCATGCGCAGTGCCAAATAATGGCAATAATGGCCAAAACAGGCGGCCTCCAAAATAGCATGCGGGCGGGTGACCAGAAACACGTTTACAACTAACACTGGCCTTATAGGCAATTTTTTATGATTCTGACATGCCTACTCTTAGGCCATACCTATTTTATTTTATGTTGCGCGGGCCCGACCGACCCTGATTTTCTGCTCCAAAGAAAATAATGATAATTTTGTTATATCATACTTAGGGACTTTAGCAAGCTCTCTGCTCCGATCCTAGCTTCCAAAATGGACCCCAGTTGAATCTGGCTGAGTCCAGTGGTGAAAAGAGTGATCAAGATAGATCAGAACTCTCGATGCAGCTAGGAAGATTTCTTGGCGAATCCGGAGCTGAAGAGCTCCTACTGTGTAGATTGGTCACGTGATTACTGTTCCTGCTAATCATGTGACTATCATTTTTATTTTTAAATCGACCTACCGACCTTACTTGCAAGCCATTTCCGCCCGCGCAACATAAGTTCAAATTGCTACAAGCATACATATTAAGGTACCATTAAATTGCGTGGGCGTGAGGTGGGGGATATGACACCTAAACCACATCAAAGTCATTAGTGAGGTGCATGTTGTGTAACCACGCCCTTTTAATTGCACAGGTCTCAGGGGTGTGGCTGCTAGAGCCGGAAGTGTTCATTTAATATCCTCCATGGACCGGAAGCCGAGCCGGAAGGGAGGGGCCAGGCCACGCCCAAAACAGCCCCACCCTGTTCCCCAAGGACCACCATTCTCAATCAAGTGCCTACTAACCACCGGATGTCCACCGGAAGCCCACAATCAATCCCAATTAAAACACACAGCTTCCTCGAGGCCAAAACACACACAAACACTTGGAGGCCGTTCTGCCACACCGCCCACGCAAGAGCTCACCTCATTTCCTGTGTGGGCGGAGTAACAACACGTCATCGCAACCACATCCGCTTCAAACCATCGTCAGCTTCCGTCCAGCCGTACAGGCCCCTCGATCGCACCGCCGTACAGTGCCTCATTAACAGACATGGCCTCACCTTTGACCTCCTGCCACGCCCCCAAAGCCTCCTCGCGGGGTTCAAAGGTCACCACCGCTTCCGGGACACGCCCACCTATCGCCGAGGCCAAGTCCCAGGCGCCGATGTCCAAGCACTGGCCCGTGAAGCCACGCCCAATCGGAAGCAATAAAACCTGCATTAACGCACACGCACACACTCCACACAGTGCCAGGAACACGCCCACATGCTTAATTAGGCCTAATAAGCTTTTTTTTTTTTTTTTTTTTTTTTTTTGTCGTTGCGGTTAATAGTTAAGAAAGAATGCTTTGATCTTGCTTTGATGTGGGCAATTACCGGCCTTTTCTACAGGGGCCACTTCCGGTCGCTAATTACACGCGCATAATCATCCCTGGCCGATTCTGGACACGCCCACCTTCGACCAAAAGCACTCGTATGGCCTCTTCGGCCAAGCCCCTTCACGATTCGCTAATTGAATTAGCCATTCCTGACGCTCACGCCCACGCAATTAAATGGTACCTTAAACCGCACTCACCATAGAGCTTGAAGGGGGGACTAAGGCTCCCATTGGAGCATGTCCAACTGCCTTCATCAGAAATAAGAACATTTTCGAAGATCAATCTCGCATCCTGCTTGCGAATGCGTCCCGTCGAATCCATATGTAGTGCTCCGTTCTTGAGCCACTGCACTTCACCTGTTAGATGTATTTCTCTTCTGCTATCAACGCATAGCAAATTGAGCTTGCCGTTCTGATCCCGCTCGCTATCGACACAGATTTGCACGTCTGGAGCGTCACAGCGAGAATCGTGATGCGCAATCGAAGAGATTGCCATCATACAAACGAGGAACGAAAGTTGAATCATGCAGCCAGGCTTTAGGACAACACTTTGCTGCTCAGTTCAATATCGCTCGAAAATAGACTTTTTCCAACTCACTTTTCTAGTTTCATATGCGTAGTGAGATTACTAATTTTGTTGTTGCTCGAGAGAAGATAGAGGGACATTTCCAGGGGCTTTCCCGCCGGCGGTACTCCAAGTACGCACCTACGCACGCACGCAGCTCTACCACAATGAAGCACTATAGTGCAAAACCCTCGGCGCAATAGCAATAGCTTGTCTGCATGTTGTAAATTTGTGAACACTGTTTACTGTACAGTTTACAGTTCTGGTTACTGTAGTTGTAGAGAGTAACCACAAGAATGCACTAATACGGTGTCATAATAGTCCCCCAAACCATCCCCCCCCCCCCCCCCACCATTATTGGTAGGGGGCCAATTAAATCAATTCCAACCTGAGTAATAATAATATTTTAAAGTAATCTTAGATCCATACTTTTGACTTAATTGCAATTGGGTGGAGAGAAGCTGGGGCTTTCTGCATGCATCATTGGTCATTTGACAGGTAGGGCAGCAATCTTGCTGGAATTTTTATCTCTTCCAAACTGGCCACCTAAATTTGATTGCAAACAACACAGAATTGTATGTAAAGATACCATCTTTAATATCTGCTCAATAGCTCACCTTGGGCACTGTTATCATGGCAGGATTTCAAGGTTCTCTCTTTGTCTATGAGAGATCGTGGCACATACTTCCACGTACTCTCTGACTGCTTGGGAGCCTGCAGGTTCCTTGGAATAATACAGAATATTAATTTCATTTCTCCTTTGGTTCTTCGTGTATCCAGGTGGATATTGGTGGGATTCCAAACACTCGTATACAGCATCATAGTCCTCCGTGACTTCAAATCCTCAATCTCATAATTTCGAGCTTTTCCAATTGCGAATGGTTAATTACCTACCCTTTGTGCATGTGCTGGCGAAAATCGGACATCAGCTATGAGCATGCGCACTGCTATGAAATTTTCGTTACCAGAAAGGGAACCAAGGGTAGTTGCATAACATGCTTCACCACCATGTGATATCTCATTATTGGTCATAATTAATTAATAATTGTGAATGCATCAAGTAAAAAGGAAACTTTAGGCATAATAATTTATACCTGGCATGATTATAATAATATTATTATTTGACCAGCTGTGAGAAAAGGGACTGTTTGGGATTGTTTTATTTGTACATGTAGTATGTATGTAGCATGCAAATTGCCAATGTACTGTTACAGTTGCCTATGCCTCAAGCTCTGTGTTTATGGCTAAAGCTACACCAGTCTACACTCACAACTACATTATATAGTAGTAGTTTGTAGTGTGTAGCTTCAAATATTATTATGTACCATCAAGGGCTTATAGACCCCATGCAATGTATACTCTAAGAAGTGTAGTGGATTTACTCTGTGTTTGTGGTAGTAGCTACTCTGGTACAGGTATATAAACTCACAATAATTTGTAGAAAGCATGTAAGTTGGATATTGAGGTAATAAACAGAAATGGTCCTTTCTGTTGATTTTCTCAAAATTGAAACTGTGCTTTAAGTTTCCTTTTTATTTGATACATTCACAATTATTAATTATTTTTATCATCTGCTTTAATTGTTAGTGTTTGTCAGGCTGCTATAGTTCTAGTAGTCTTTCAGCTGTTAGTGCTGTAAAGCAATAATAATAATATTATAGTAAAGTACACACAGTATTAGCTAATCTGCAAGTTCTACTAAAAAATTAGACTTTAATACCATCAAAAGTTTTAAATTGGAGTCATGCAGAATCATTAGATTTTTCCTTTTCCTCCATAGCTTCTTTTTCCAGTTCTGGCTCGGGTTGCTGGTCTAATTCACTTTTTTCCTCTTCCTCTCCAGTATTTTTATCATCATCTGCTTCTTCCTTTGATTCAGGCTGGGGGGTTGGCTTGTTTGGTTCACCCTCAGCACTCTCTTCATCCACTGCCTTTTCCTCCATAGTTTCCTTCTCTGGTTCAGGCTGGGGGCTTTGCTTTTTCGGTTCGTCACTCTCCTTCTTTTCATCGTCCTCAAATACATCATCACAGACATCATCAAATGGCATACTTACACACACAGAGGCCCGCTCTTTCCCCACTCCAAGCTTTTCCTGAGTGAATGCAGAATCACACGAGCTTGTATATTATAGCTATTGTACTTGAGTAGAAATTAATGGTCTTACCTTCCATGGGATAGATTCAGAAGTACTAGGATGAGTACTAGTTGGAGACTTACACGACGTTTCGACTGTTCCAGTCGTAGCTGTGTAGTTGGGATTTGGTTTTTTGTCAAACTTTTGTTTCTGTGGAGTAGTCATCTGAGGCTTGATGGTGAAGAAGGCCTTCCACTCCTCTCTGACGTCAGAGCTCATCACACAGAGAAATAAAAAGATGAACAAACCCTGGAAGGAGTTAAAGATTGTGAATAAGACCTGAAAAGCTTCACGAAGTCCCGTGACGGAAAAGGTGAGAGCAGCAAAGAGCCATGTAAGTCCAAAGAGGGACATCACTCCACCGATGCTGAAGATCACACGAATGGCATCATTCCTGCTGACGGACTGATTCTTCAGACTGGCTGTTTTCTTGACATGCTTGATCAGCACCACAATGACACACACGAATATGACAACATTGAAGAGAAAGATGGCTAGGAGCGGGGCAAGAAAAGCTCCCCAGAAGGCTCCAGGATGGGACAGGAAACAGCTGTGCATAATTATTACGTAATATTTTTATATTATTATATCTATAATCAGGAGCATATGAGCCGCCCGAAGGGCGGGGAAGGAGCGTCCGACTACCGTAGGGTTGGCTGTACTATGTGTTAGGCGAAGTCCTTAAGGCTACACTTCCTTATTTGGAACGTGCAGCTGGTGCGGTGCATAGCAGATTACTTTTGTACAACCCACACTGTACTAGCTAATTGACTTAGTCTGTAGTGTGGTTGTAGACTGTGTACTACGGGCGGTACTATCACTATGGAGCTTAACCAATGGAAATACCCTGCAGCTGGCCACTCCATATAAGGTCAAGCACTGCTAATGAACTTCGCCTAACACATAGGAAACGCAGTCGGACGCTCCTTCGCCGCCCTTCGGGCGGCTCATATGCTCCTGCTATAATGTAAGTTTTTTTGTTAACGTACAAAATAAGCTTTCCAGATTTATCTCTTTTTGTCATGATGTCATCCTCAACCTCATTTCCATTTGCCAGTTCAGAAATTAGTGTAATTATGACAGGAACGGCTGGTGCAGCTATTAAATGAATAAAATGCAATATTAAATTGCATGTTTAGCATGCTGCATGATGCAGTATGCTAGAGGCTTACACCAACAAATAATGGAGAGGATTATGATGTATTTGGTAGTCGTTCGAACAAAAACTATGACCAGTTTCTGGAACATGAGCAGTGCCTCAGCTCCCATCCACAGCACTGACGTCAGAGCGAAGTAGTGCACAAGGAGAGATACAAACACACAGCCGCCGTACAGAGCTGGTACACTTTCAGCACTTAGTACCACAAAGGCGAGAGAGATAATCAACATGAGAAGCAGAGCTAGGCAAAGCTGGATGTGTAATTTGGTGATATCCTTCTGGCGAACATTTCTAGCAAAAAAATTAGTGGTACACATTATCATTAGGCTCATCCCTAAATAGTCCTAGGCCAATTTCAATATTGCACACTGAATAGATCTGGGGATGGTGCTAATTTTTAATTTATGATTATTGTGGATGGAGATAGCTTAAACTAACTTGAAAATGATGAGGCTGATGAGAGTGAGAACAAGTGATGCAATGGAGATAGGCATTCCAATGTAAGAGATGTACGTCAGTGCCCTTTCGACCTTGGACTCCTCACAGTTATCCTCTCTCAGGCAGATATCCTACAGGTAGATGCACACAAGTCATATAGGCTTATAATAATATACACACTCATTCGCACAAGCATACAACATGCACACACACTCACATATTATACTTAAACACACACACACATACAGTAGTACTTAACTCCAATTAAACGAATACGACTATAAAGAGCAGATGATAAAATTAATTATTAATTATCATACCACTAGTGTGCAGAAGTTGGTGAGATGGCTACAGGTACATGTGGCAAATTCCCGATTGTGGCTAATCTTGGTTGTACAGCCTCGAGGAGTCCAATCTTGAAGCTCAAAGTCCCACGCTACACATCTCTCACTTCCTGGGATTACAAAGTCCTGAATACAGTACACACAATACTTGTATTGAATGTCATCAGTACAGTGTTACATAAGCATATTATTATGCATGATTGAATAACACGATATGAAATTGTACTCACGGAATCATTAATATTCAGTCTCAGAGTCACAGTCACAGGTTCACTAAGGTCATCAAGGTGTATGGAGGTGTTGCCAACAGTGGCTGATAGAATGTGGGTGCCAACCTCTGTCACTATCGTGTCATTGTAGTCTGTTCCGGCAACAGGGAATAAGTTGGTGCTTTCGTAGACACCAAAGACAGCTCCAACAGTTGGTTGGTTAATATGTTCAAATAGTGAGCCAGGGAGAATGATGGCTGCGTTTTGCTGAGAGGAAGGTTCACCTGGCCTCACCTGATTTCCGGAACCAAGCATTGTCTCATTGATATCAGCTCCTAGGATGTATCGTTGTTGAGTATGATAACGAATATTGTGCTTTGATAATATACATATAAACAATCTTGCATTTTATGCCTCCTATACTGTCTTAATAACAATAATACCTATGGAGAAGCTCCTTCCTTCTTTTGTCAGGTTCGTCACATCCCTCTGTCAACAGCAATATCACATCAATGTTATTCCAAAAATACAGTATAGCTACCGTTCATACTCACCCTTTCAGTAAGAATGGTCAGCGAAGGCACAGTGAACTTTTGCACCTCATTCAGAGGAGCTCGTTGAGCTGATGTGGATAATATGACTTCAAAGGACTGAACCACTCTGTAAAATGAATAATTATTATACATGTTATTATATCTAGGAAGGCTAACTTTGAACTGCTTTCAACGACAACATTTTCAGGATTCCATTGAAGAAGAGAACTGACTACATTGGCCACGTTATTAACAACCTATGGTAGAACATGTACATTTATAAAGCTGAGAGTGAGAGAGAGAGAGAGAGGGAGTAGACGTAGCTTTCATACATACTGTAGTTGTAATGGCAGTATTAGGTTCGGTGAGAAAAATTTTCAGCTTGTTGAAATAGTCAGCAACAGTGCTCAAAAGTTCATCATTTTGTTCAGCTTCGTTGTTCTCTAATTCCATCATAGCATCAGACAATGACTGCACAGCACCTTCAACATTCTCTGCCGTTAGCTGTATGTCAGTAAGGTACAATACTCACTTCAAATCAGTGATTATTCGTTAAAATCTCACATTCGAAAAAGTATTGTTGAGCTCCTCTATCACTGTGATGTATGTGGACATAATAATATGCAGATTAATCATTATTCTATATAGTTAAATCATAGTCATAATATTATTTTTCATTGTTACTAATAATTATTGCTGTTGCTGAAACGTATACTTTTGTCGAGAAGATTCTCGACCCTTATTGTTGTTATCTTATTGTAAGTTTGCGGTTTGCGTTGTGTGTGCATTGCAACCAAATAACCTTCGGTGGGGGGCATTGTGGTGGGGGACACTGTGGTGGGGGACCCTGTGGTGGGGGACACTGTGGTGGGGGACACTGTGGTGGGGGACATTGTGGTTGAGAATGCTTCCTGGAAAGATTATATATTATTATTATCTCATTTATTATATTGATACACTGTATTTACCACGAGAATAGCAAAATTGGTGAGATGATCGCATTCGCATTGGATAATTTTATCGGTGTCGGCAGTAATATTACATCCATGAGGAGTCCAACTTTGGGTACTAAAATTCCATGAGACACATCTTTTTGAAGAAGGATCTATGTACTGACGAATTATGACTCACTATAATTATTATCATCTATTAAAATAAATAACGTAGAGCTTACTTTTCCCTCAAGCTTCTGAGGCTTAAATGAAATTGTAACTGGTGACTCAAGGTTCTGAATGGTTAAATTGTGGCCGACAGTAGCTGCTAGAACTTGGGAGTAAATCTCAGTTGTCCTTGAATCGGAACTTGTCCCTCCAGTGGGAAATAGTGTGGCTGTTTCATAGAGACCAAAGAAGATTCCAACACTACTGCCAGTGAGTTGATCACCAAGCTGCTGAAAGAGAGACGCAGGTAGCTCAATCCCTGTACCCTCTCGAAGGGTATTTATTCTTTCAGTCACCAACTTTCCATCAACTGCATTAAAGAAGTAACCCATGCAATTAACAGCTATATTGGAAAAATGGGTGATAATTGTATCAACTAACTGGCAGAAAATTTTCTCCCATTTGTTTTTAAATCATCTAAGTTCACCTTCCAAAGGAGAGAGACATGCATGAATTAACCATGGGTAAACTTTCATGCAGAACCTCACTCTTTCAGCCACAATATTCAAGGACTGAGACTCCAAGGTGGAATTGTGGATTCGAGTGGTGTTTTCAGGAATATCCTGAGCATACTGAGAAACAAAGTCCTCAAATGACTTCATAATCCTGAGTGAAATACAATGTTGTTAATGAGCTCTTGGACTGTCTCCAAGATAGCTAGCTATAGTTCTAAAATTGTGTTTGCTAGTTCAATAATAGCTCTCGAATCTCGATAGTACTTTTTTTTTCTTGCAACAGTAGTTATCACTCATGTGGCCTTCCTTACCTTGATCCAATATCTGCCTCAACTGCTGTTGCCGTCCACTGAAGTAAAGAGTCCACTATCTTCACAACATCAGATACAAACTGTGAAATGCCATGATATCATCTTTAATCATCCTATGATTTAGTTGGGAATGGAAAACTTACATTCGAATCACTACTCTGATCTGATTGACTGATCTCCTCAGTGATAATCGATAAAATGCTGGCAATTTTGTTCAGATTGTCCTCATTTTGATCCACTTCACTCTCAAGTGATTGTTCAATAATCTTAGATAGGTTTGCCAAGTACTCACCTACCGTCTCATTAGTAAGCTACACATGAACAATAATCATAACCCCAATCCAGATCAGAATCTGGATTAGTCTAATCCAGTTCCTGTGTAAACACCTTTATAATTAATCCAGGCTAAAATCCATACCTTGAAGTGGATTACATTGTGGTCTCTGAATAGTATTATAAATAAATAATAGCTACTGTGGTATCCTGGGCAAGCGCCCACTCCTGGGTGGGCACCCATGCACCCCATGCCAATGTAACAGCAAGTGTATGCAATTTATATCCTAGGCAAGTGTTCATGTGGACCAAAAATTAATTTAATCGTGAGTTATATTTAAGTGGGAAACTGCTGTGCTTTCGTAATCTGGATTGGTGTGAATAAATGGGACTGCATGACTATCGTTATACTATAATGTATGCATCTGTGCTGTCATTTTACTTTTGTAGAATTAAGGATATCCAGCTGATCACACAGCACTCCACATCCATTTCGATCGAAATCCTCCCATTTTCCTTGAGAATTACACAATCTGCTCACAGAGTATTTTATGTTGTTGGGGCACTGGTGGTAAATTCTGGTATTTCTACTGACTTCTTGCCAAGTGTACGTTTTGCAACCTACAGTGATCTCTTCTCCACAGCAGGTGCCTATGTATATGAAAGTATTATTGTTATGGGATCAAGAGGATTCTGAGAAAAGCTAGATCGTAACATTCTTTCAGCTGTCTTGTTCATATGCACATGAGCAGAATTTTCATTATAGCTACTGATTTGAATTTAATTTATGACTATGGATTTTTTAGATTCCAAAAAATTACTCACTAGCTAATATCAATTTTCCACAGCATTACTTCTTAATTCAATAATATGCAGAGGAGGGCAATTCTTGGAAGAATATATGTATTTAACATAATAAGTCATAGCAACCATAAAGCTCAGTCACGCATTAAATTTCTATCCGATAATTATTATTACATAATCATGGCTAGATTACTAGAAGATTCAAGGATTCTGAAGCCTCAGTAATTGTTACACAAAATTGGCAAAATGAGGATATTATTGCTACATTTTAGACATCTCTGCTAACCAATTACCCAATGACTTGCTAGCATTAAATTTTACCTTCTTTTGCGAGAGAGACAGCAACGTTTACGATGTCACCACGCTGATGGTTAATACCAGCAATACACTCATACTGACCGACATCACTGCACTGTATACCCTTGCCATCTTTAACATTGACTTGCAACAGAGCTGATGCAGTATACATATACTCCGGCTTGACAGTGCCACCACTTCCAGCACCAGATGCATTACCACTGCTATCTCCGCTGAATGCATCAATGGTACCACTTTCATGATCACCAGATGTATCTTGTTCACTGCTAGAGCCATTGCTAGCAGCACTACCACTGCCAGAACCACTCATGCCACGGGATGCTTGAGCATCAACAGATCCAGATGCCCTGGCTTTGTCGAATAATATCGTGCCATTGCCAGCAATCAGTGAAGACATTCTCCCTATGTAAATTTTGTGCAGTCGTATTATATAATATTGATTGTTTTGTAAAAGAGCAAAGATGTCTTTAACTTACCATCGGTACGCCGCCAAAGCACAAAGACATTAGGATCATGACTCATAGCAGTACATGTCACAGTGAAATTTTCATCACGGGGTACGGAATACTCAATTAGATCTCTGTCTTCACTTAGTTGCATAGGACTCAGGGACAAAAACACAGTAGAGTCTGATGAAGGGAAATTTATCATGAAAATTATGCTTTTATTGCAGCTGCTATTAAAATTAATGCCAAATATACACTGAAATGATGGCAGAGTACTTCAAAACTATGCACCTCATCAATAATATTATTATATTATTATAATTATGGACTGGACTACTAGCTGAACAGATGATGACACCCCCTATAATATTATTTCCTGGCCAAAAAAACAAACAAAACACTCGCCATTCTACTGTATTAAAAGCTTACCTTCTCCTTGCTCGCTGCAGGATATCTGGACCAGTAAACTCATCAACAGTAAAACTAATCCACTGAAAATGTGAAGAGCCATTTTCTGTAAAAACACGTATGATACTTGCTCAGACTAATTGTGGTTGCACTGACTCGGAGAGTGTGTAAGACTTGGTTAGTTTCTTATATAACCACAAATATCTATAGGATGACTATAGCAACACAGATATGCATCCCATAACTCCATTAATTATCCATTTTGTCAAAGTATTTGAACAATATCAATTCGATATTAGCAATGAGTATATACAATACATTATAATAATGCAATTCCAAAATCATTAAATTTAAATTTTTACGACATTACTATAATAGTATTTCTTAGAATGAGTAAATCAGGAATGAAATACTATCATTGATTGAGGTCACGTATAATTATTATTATACATGTACCTTATTATGTAAAATATTATACCGGTAAAACACGTGCACTGGCCTACAGTACGTAGAATGTCATGATGTACAATAATATTATTATTATTAATGCACTCAATCTGAAATCACACACATGCATGAACTTCCATGCATACTACAGTCATTCTGAGATTGGATATACATGACATTTATTATTATTTGTAGTAATTATTGTACTTGTGATAAATCAATGCTCAATAATTCCATTAAATTTTTCCTTACAATAATTACATTATTATTGATAAAAAAGTGGTGTATAACTGTGACATAATAAAGCCCAGTTCAGAATAAAGTAGTACAATAAACTTTGACTCCTAACTGCACCATGCAATAATAATTATGACATGCAGTGTAGTTTGTTAGTGTGATGTACTCTGATAAAATACTTTGTAATAGACCACTTTGGACTCGGCTGGAAAGTGAGAATTATCAAATTTTAGCGTGTACAGTCCCTGATGCTCGTAGCGATGATTGCCGAGAATCAAATCAACCGAACAGTTTCTCTTAGTCACGGGCAGCAGCTCTTGCATGGGCCACGAGTGACCAGCAACCTCACTCTTTCGTTGAAACGTCAGGCCAAACCCGATATCCCCTCTTTCCGTCACAAACTCAAAAAAGACGGCAGATGCTTGGGTGCTTGTCGGTACTTGTACGTCGACGGATTCTCCAGGATTCAAGACGAGTTGGTTCTCAGAATGGCCAGTGGGGGAAGCTGCTCGAACTTGACTGATAAACTGTTTCGCCGCCTTTGGGTTACACCAGAGCGCCGCTGGGGCAACCACATTGCTGTCCAGTTCGTTGTAGTGTTCATGATGTACGGTCATGGTGTGGTGGAGGGCTAGGGGTGGGGATCTAGAGGCGGGGTTATTATTGTGGCTTGGCATAGAGTGATGGGTGGAGTTGTGGCCTTCTTTTGCACTCTCGCTGATGATGGGGGATCTTGTTGAACTCTATACAAAACATCAATAGGTTCAGTGAACTTCTATAGGTGAGGAGTCTACTATTAGCCAATAGTAGTTAACTTTAATTCATACAATTTGCATAATATGGTGAAAAGTTCTAGTACAACGGCAGAAAAAGGTTGAGTCTCAGAACCTAAGGGAACAATCCTAGTGTGCATCCATAATAAAAAGAAGCTCGGAGTGTATACACTGGAATTCCTTTACTACGTATATAGAACACCAGATAAAATTCAGAAAATTTTCTTCTATGAATCCTCGGGAAAACTGTACGTACGACATCAATCAGCGCAGCATAGGTAGTTACTAGAGCCACCCAAGAAAGGAACTATATAACTTTATAAGGGGACTTAAGCCAGGATACCTCCAAATTATCGATAATTAATTTATAAATAATTGTCATTGATTAGTGAGTATGGGATGACTTAATATTACCTCTGTAGTTTCTCTCTTGTCTTCTAGGCCATTCCTGACATTACACTCGTCTGCGCCTCTCTCCTGCACTTTGACCTCTCTGTATTATAGTAGTAAAAAAAATGGAAACAGGAGGAATTGGCTATTATATTCTAATTACGTACAGCGTCGTGAGGTCGGGCAATCTTAAGAATCCCAAAACAATTATATGTACTTTCGACATAAATTAACTGTGTTGTACCTTCCCTCACAGCGCAGTACAAATCATTTACTGCATATACATTATATTGCCAAAAATTACATGCATCGAGGGTGCACTAACTCGCTCACAAGGAGTGATCTTGCCTTGTAGATGCTCGTATAGTAACTTATTACTAAAAGTTTAGAAGGGGGAGTTCATTAACTATATACAGTGAATCGCTTGCATAAGCATGTACATGTACATAATATTCTAGCTCTATAGCTATGTGACCCTCCACGAGGAAACCAAGCATAATGCGCTGGATATCAATCTAGGATACAGGCCAAAATAGTTGCCCAAGGTGATAATTATCGTTTTTCACATTTTGGTATAGATCGATAGAGGAATCATTCCTCTATACAAAAATCTGCTTCGTAGCTTCTAGAACGCTATATTTACCGAGTTATGGCTCGAAGAAGTCAGCCATGTAGCTAACATTGATACGGAGCCGTTGCCATAGTTGCAGCTAGGCAAGCACAGCAGCTGCACAGAAAAAACTCTCCAGTCACTTCTTTCTCCGATTTTGCATACTAACGATCTATAGACACGCTTGTCTTTTCGTTCTTTTCCATCGAAACGCCGGCTGCTGCTCTCTTTCCAACGTTTTAGCAGCCATCTGGCTCTTTGACTTAGTGGGCGGGGCCACATATTTACCATAAACGGCAAATATACGGACTTCCGTGTGCAACGTACGTAGCAATGTTCAATGCAATTTTTGCAATACTTGAGTACGGGTGATCCGGGTATATTTTTGCTCATATCTCCATGACTACACAGGCTAGAGACTTCAAATTTGCTGGAGCAATAGTTCAAAGGTTGTAGTTGGTAATGGTGGCCTTAACTAAAAAAAGGTTTTCCGCGCATTATGCTTGGTTTACTCGTGGAGGGTCACATATGTCTTTTCAGTATAGTATTACCCCTTTCCCACCTCTAAACCCATGCCTGAAATATTTCATTATTACTAAGGTGATGTTGGGGGGGGGGGGGAGGGGGGGGAGGGCAAACCATCATGCCTTCCCAATATGCCCTTTCTTTGTGTTTACCACCATTGTGGCTAACGATGGCCTAGAAGTAGCCTGAAGCTAATTTGAACCAGGTCCCCCCGGGACTGATGGCTTTACACCCCCTCCGAAGGATGTGCGGTAAAACACCTCCATATTTTCTGGGAGTAGACTACAGGGCAATTTCTACAAGCAGCAGCCATAACCCACAACCTGGCCAAGATGTCTTTTCGGTTTGTGGACCTTAAAGGAAGTGAGACTCGAACCTATGACTCTAGGTCAAGAGCCCAAGTCTTTAACACTTGGCCACCAGTAAGAGAATTCTTTTAAGAGCTTACATATTATTTGTACATGGAGGAGCTCAAGGACACATCTTGATATAAACAAACCAAGATTCTCTGGGGAAAACTGAACTGTTCGGTGAACTTATCGACATTTCGATTAGATGCTCTAGTCATCCTCAGGGTAAAAGTCAAAATGTTGGCAGGTTTGCTGAATAGTTAAGTCATCCGCAGAGAATCATATCTATTTCTATGCAGATAGTAACAGTTACTGAGAACGATGTCACTCCAACACACCTTGATTTCTCCTTTTCTTCCTTACTCTGCTTGGCCCTCCATCGCTCCAAAACGGTCTCCTTCATTTGTGAATCTACCGTCTCTAGAAGCTTGATGATCTCCAGCTGGGAGTCCAGTTTAGTCATATCTCCGAGTGCTATCCATGCTTTTCTGTAATAATAACATTATTATATGTGTATACATTCCATTGTAGTCAGTACTTATACTATTCATACATTATAAAGAACTAGAAAGGCTAGGAAATGACCTATAGAATTTGAGCTAAGCACTCACATGTAATTTGAGTTTTAACATAAGGTAAGACTATACTGTTTCATATTACGTGTACATGTACATAGTGAAGGCATAGATATAAAAGCCTCCCCCTGTTAATTATATTATAATGACTAGCAGAATACAGCCAATATGTATATTCATATTTCATCCCTATGGTTATTAACATACATAGGATATCTAAATCAAATCATACTATGTGGCCATAATTTTACCTTCTGTCAGAACCAACAACATCGAAGTAGCCAGTCTCGACATCTTTGTCTGGAGTGAAGGCTCCCAGCTTCTCCTGCTTAAAGTAGGCCAGTAGCTGAATCCTCTTGTCATATTCAAGCTTCAGGTTAAGCTTGTCCTTCTCTGTATGTACATTTTGAACAGGTCCAAGAGTGTCAAAATTCTATTAGACTGGGCTATAATAATATTATGCGGACTACACACAGATAAGCAGGTATTTTGTTAAATTATAACGAAGTTCGACGCTCACCTTGTCTGTAGTAGGTCAGCACTAGAGGGAAAATGGCGTTCACAGGAACGCTCCAAACAGCCTTATCTTCTGTCATTTCTTTTCTGTCTCTGCCCCACGTTGAAAATTTCTATCCAATTATACGCTTCTGCGCCCCGCCCCACGAACGCGCAACTTTTCGCGCGCTTTCATGTACGCATGCGCAGTTTACGTGCTCGGATACAGTCTGTAACTACAATCTGTACGTTTAGGATGGAATGTATCGTGGAATCTTCACCGGTTCCGCTCTTCAGTATGCTGCGTGCTGCATTGCATATTATGTCACTTTATAGTCTGGGGAGTGCCCCTTCGCACGAGCGCGCGCGACACTGAGCCACGCCCACGCAGACTATTCAGTTTCCGCGTCATAGCAGGGGTTATTAATCAAATTTAGCGTGAAAGAGGCAGGCTAGCCCATTTATAACTGGGAAAATTGATGGCTGAGCTGTCGTGACCGCTATGTTGAATGGAATTCGCTACAAATCCTTGAATTTGCTAATAAGCATACTTAATAGGGTCACTGCACCCTTGCACTGGGGTTGGGTTCCATTGAAGCCACCATAATTGTGGGACTTTTACCTCATGCATGACATGTAGGCATAAACAATTTCTAAGCAGTGACAAACATGGCATCCATAGCCTGTATATACTGACTCGACTCGACTGTGGTGTGACCATGTGACGTACATTCGTCGAATGTGAATCATCACAATATCTAGCGATAATAATTATTAAAAATCCAATTTCTGTGTGCAGCTGGCATGTATTTGCCAGGCCTTCACATGCATGTTTTCGGGGTCAACTAAATTTTATAATAAAACCCCTAAGTAGCATTTTTGGGAATTTGGAACCACCACATTAATTGCATACTTAAAAGTAGCTACAGCTTGGAGCAAGAAATCTTGTCGCTTAATAATAGATTTTTTGTGTTGTGGGAGTAACCTTTATCGGAGGTCACTTTAAAGACTAACTGTTATTGTAGCACTAACTATATTATAGTCACAGTGGATGATGTCAGCCGGTATTCGTATACCTGCCAGAATTTACTATCAGAATTCAATTCTTCTTAACAATCATTTTGATGTCCATCCTCCCTCTCTCCGGCAGCCACACACAGAAGGGATGACCTTTCCCCTCCGTTCTGGCATGCACATAATTATTATATTAAATAGACCATATTATTATTATGCATAATCCAGTTAATCAGTACAGAATAAAAATTTGTGTACTACGATTTAATGTACGTGAGCTAGCATGATTTCAGAATCTACATACTAACTGTAGAATAGTATCATTGCATGTAGATAGTGTGGGGGGTATGTCATTGTAAAGTATTAAACATTTCATTTACATTACTATGTCAATAGTCATGCATTCTGTCTATTGTAGTTAACGAAGCATGCTATAAAGAAATAGCACTACAGGCTATAGAGTCAGACGGAATTTTCCAGTAATGTGCACGCAGGCAGTCTGCACGCATGTATAGCACAAAGCAGTGAGTCTTTACAATGTAGATGTCCAAGCCGCGCGCGCATCGCCCCTGGATAAACCACGTGATGTTCTAGCAACATTCCATGGGATGCGGAAGTCACGGTAGCTCAGCATCCACCCATCCTTCCGTATAAGGCAAGTACTATACTGCGATACGTAAACATTAGTTACGCGTCAGAGCACCACCTTGCGGTGCTAATGAACTTAATTAATCTGCGGAAAACGAACGAAACGAGCAAAGCCGGGGGCGGTTCTAACTTGCTATGGTAGCATATTGCATGTATGTGCTATGCATACACACTAGATAGCATTGAAGCTGGGACTTCTACAGCTATAGTACAGTACATAGCTAGAGCATGGTGCACAAGTTTATCACTGGCGTAGAAGCATGGGTGCACCGGGTGCTGGTGCACCCATGAAATTTCAGAGTGGAACACAATGTCATACTTCACTCTGAAGTGTTTAATCAATTATTAGTGTAAACATAGGCTCCAGAGTGCACGTTTATCAAATCGTCTTCCTACGCCTCTGTTATAATAATATTCCCTATTCTATAGTTGGCATGACTGTGTACAGTGCTCTCTGCAATGCCAGTAGATACAGCAATGTGTTAAAATTCAATAACAGTACAGCATGTCGATCAGACTACACCTTAAAGAGTGTAATCTATAGACAAATCAACTCCAGGCAAGCTCTCGGCAATGGTCAGGAATGTAAGCTGTTGCCAACAGTGCTTACTGATAATTACATTTACCATTGTACAAATTGTCGACATCTTCACTGAATGCATTCATAATATGCCACACAGCATGCATGGTGTACACTTTAATAGTAATATTATTATGTGCATTAAGAGCATTATTCCACTACACACGCTATAATAATTATACGAGCACTTAAATGAAGTCACGCTATGATTACATAGCTAACATTGTATATACATTATTTTTTATTATGAATGGAGTCACTTAGAGAAGATCATGTCTAGCTAATTAATGAACACATTATCATGTATATCAAAAATTTCCCATTTAAGATATGTTCTAATATTTAAATTTGTAGCTAGCTATGCTGCTATGATAATAATAATTATTATTATAGTTCATACGTATGTAGCTGAGCGAGCTTGTAGTGCATGTTATTGTTGTGCAAGAAACCGTTCATGGATGGCGGGAAGCAGTAGCCTCATATTCACACGCATTCCCATGTTCATAAAACCAAGTAATCCATGGCAAATGAAAGGCCTGCAGGCATAATAATTATTATGACCTTTGCCAAGCGGATAATAATTGAATTGCTAACTAAAATTTGTAGCTGCTGTCTTTTATAATAGTCTAGGTGTAGTTTAATGATAGTCAGGTTGCCATAATTAAAATTCATGCAGGTACGTAACTACAGCAATTCAAATTAAGCCGAAGTCATTACTTTTTTTCCTAAGTGATCTTAATAGCAATGAATATCTTAACTCTCATTACTCTCATTAGACTAATTACCGACTATAGTAATGATTTTATGTTATGTCTTTGGCGTCACGATCATGAAATCTATTATTGCCTTGGAATGTTTGAAAAACAAACTAGCTGTATGTCAACAAACAAAACTTATCTATGGTATACTTACTCTAATTCATTAGTCTGACTACATTCTTTCTGGCAATTGGTATTGTAATCATTGTGTCCTGCACACACTATTACCCAAGAGTATTATGTAAACTTACGCCAAGTGTACAAGTACTGCATGTATGTCAGCGGTAGACTCTTTGACGCATGCTTAATGTTTAATTACTGACCACACTGATATTTGATAAGGCAAGCAGCAGGTAGTGGACATGGGAAGGCAGTGAGCCCTATTATGTAAACCTTTTGGAAGATTAAAGGATGAATTTAGAACTTGCAAAACTTTTTATTGCTCCATCAGTAGTTAGGTAGCATATGTGCACTTACACCATGCAAATTTTGTAGTTTTGCTCAATCAAAGCGCTAATGATGTTAAATCATTCAAAGCGTTGCATACACTGTGAAAATTCAAGCATTAAATTTTAATTTTTGCATTTCACACATAATAAAAAAGATATTTGTGGTATCTTATTTGTGGACATTAAAAAATATTATCATAATGGTCATGTAGCATGATACTGTACACAGGTATGCTTCAGTAAAGTTTAGCATAACATAGCTTGGCTGCAGCTAAAAATGAATAAAAGATGCATGGGGGACATGAGTATACAGCTTGGTAATCATACATAAAGTACAGAACAAGAACGTTAGTCCAACTTGAGGACAATTTTTCCTCGAGCGCCGCTTCCACTTGCAAGAAGATCGTGTGCTTCGGAAGCCTTTTCCAGTGGCAATTCTTGCCAAATCTTAGGACAGATCCACCCAGCTTCGATTCCTGTTTGAATAGCATTCCGTGTCTCCAACAACTGCTCGCTGGACATTCTAAAGAAGATAACTCCAATGATCACAATTTCTCTCATGAGCAAGTCCAAAGGATCGATAGCAACCTCTCCAAGCCCTCCGATTAACGCAATGCGCCCTCCTGCTCCAACCACTTCTAGATCCTTTCTTAAGTTCTTGTTAGCCACATTCTCCAGCACAATATTTGCTCCTGTCTCTCCAAGAGCCTCCTTGATCTTATTAAGGTACCCTTCTTCGCGATGATTGAAGACATGCTCAGCGCCGGCATCTTTCACGAGTTTTGCTCCAGCCGTGGTTCCTGCTGTGCCAATCACTCGTAGTCCCATACCGTGAGCCAGTTGAACGGCTGCTAGACCCACTCCTCCGCTTGCACCATGCACCAGCAAGGTTTCACCCGCTTGAGCTTTGGCGAGATGAAATAGAGCACGATAGGCTGTGAAGTAGGGTACGGGAATGGCAGCACCTTGAGAATAGCTCAACGTTTCAGGTAGTGGATGCACGAAGCTCTCCTTCACTGCAATGTACTCGGCATATGCATTGTTCATTCCTTCAGTGGCAGAGCCGTACACTCTATCCCCTGGTTTCACTGCAGTCACCTTGCTCCCGACTGCCTTCACTGTGCCTGCAAAGTCCATGCCTGGGATGTAGGGGAACGGCTGTGGTCCAAAGCCACCAGTCCTGACATAGGGGTCAATTGGATTAACCCCCACAGCTTTCACTTCCACCAAAACTTCATTGTCATGAGGTGTTGGTCGAGGTACGTTTGTCTCGTATTTCAGCTCCTTGGAGTCTCCAAAATTATGTACGCGAATTGCTTTCATGGTTGCCATTATTTTTGTTGCGAAATCAGCTGCAAGGAAGGAGTAACAAGTTTCTGCATCTGAGGAAGCGGTTTGGAAATTTCCTTTTTATGCTGAGTGACGGCTGCGATGCCGTGACTTTTGTAATACGCGGAATGTTCATTAACCTGGTTATGAATACCCCCTCAAAACATTCGCGGTTTACGTAGTTGGACATGGCGCGTCTAAGCCTCGCGCGTGCCATCTCTTCACCCGCTCAGGTTTTTGCACGCAAGAAAGGTTAATTAACAAGTAGCGGAACTTTAGCCACGCACAGTAAATCATTTACACGTGCACACCTTTTTTGCACCTTGCAAACTTGCATACAAGAAGTATCTAGCAGCTAAAAAAATTATAATATATTATTATAGTTCTGCAAAATAGTGTGGGTGTGGCTGATTAGCCAGCTATAATTGTGGCTAATTCAGTTATTGGCTAACTTTACTGTATAATAATAGACTATTAGAGACAAGTTATGATTAATTGCATGACTGGTAGATTGCATGCATGATCACTGAATACATGCCGAGCATCTAATAGGTATAATATACATGCTATATTAAATACATCGTTGGCCATTGCCCAATTTCCTCTTGCCATCGCCTATAGCTTCCATTATAGGCAAATTGCCGACTACTTACCAAAAGTGTGTACATGTAGTAGACTAATGATGAGGGCCAACATTAAAGTTGCAGCCATGGCAGATCTTGATCAAGCATCGAGCTCATGCACCCCAAATCGTAGTCTCCCCCACCACCACCCCCCCCCCCCCCCCCCCGGCTCTCCGATTCATTTAAAGATATGAGAGCCTGGGGACAGGCTACCCAATTGATATCATGTGACTATTACTTATTTAATTTATGACATTGAATCTTTGCTGCATGAATACTGACATGAGAAGCATGCATGTACACAAAGAGATATACATCAAAGCAGCTGTATTACTATACTATGGTGCTTGTGGGTACTGCTACGCTCCCAAAATACTTGGCATCTCTCATTGGTTTGAAATAGGCTGCATGTTCCATAGGAGCAAATGCCCTGCATGCGTGCATGTGTAAAGTACCACATCTGAAGTGAAAAATTAATTAGCCTCTCATCAGTGACATAACTATCATTGCCATGACAACTTTTGATGTTTCTGTGATTGTTACAACTACAAAAATGTCTATACTATTTGAGCAGTCATTGTGTCCCGATTCCAGGCTGTGCACATGTATGCAGATGGAATTGCCTTATTCAAGTTATTATAACCATAATATTATTGACACAAATGAGTGAAATTCAGTTCTATAACTCTACAATGTAGCTAAGCATCAGTCTGCATGGTGATCACCGTGGCACAAAAATTAACATCTTCATACACCACTAGTAATTACTTTAGTCTGAGTTAAAATTGATCACCTCACCAGCTACTAGTGGGATGGCTATGGCTAGCCTCATATCCTGGCTCCCGATTCGTTTGTCAACGCACATGGTATACACATGACATGGCCTAATTGGCCTTGCTTGAATAGAAACGGGTATGCCTGGTATGTGATTTAGATGGCTCCACCTATTACAAATGTCATAGTTTGGGCACTACTGACCACGTATAGGAATTCCCCTAATTTTTAGATTGTTAGTCTGGATGACCTTTGATTTGAAATACTTACTAAGGAATTCCCCTACTTTTTGGATCGATAACCCTTGAACAGAATAGTGAAATACTAGATACCAATACCATAAGGCAGCTACACAGTATAAGTATCACGTACAAGCATATTTTGGGTTGTACACGTGACACATATGTGGTTGTATGTGCACAAGTGCAAAAGTGCAACCTGTTTGTATTGGCAGTATAGAGTGTCATAGCTTTAGATAAAAATCACTACAAAAAACTATGTATACATGATTAGGGACACTGATACTATTGCTCGAGTTCTTTTGCTGTGGCCAGATGAGCATTATGGGAAAAATTATAATATTATATGAGTCATCAGTGGTGATGTGTAGACTGACATGACCTAGCCTCGTCCCCTTCACTATTGTTTTATGCAAAGTAGTAGATCTAGTATTAGAGACCATTTACTGTAAAACCAGCTACTCTCAATGAGTAGCCACTATTCCTTGCAAATTTCTGGATTGCTGCACATGATTGCTGCACATGCACGTGCACGCGCATAGCTACAGCAGCAGCAGTATGCATGTGCCTATTAACGACCTTTACCTAGATAATTATGAGCATATTCATTTTTGACGATCATTACCATTAATGACTGCGAACTAGAACTACGTAGCTACACCTAGCAACGTCGAAGTGCCCACCAATTTAATTTCCGGCGACAGGTACAGGTAGGGCTACCCGCGCGCCGGTAGATAGGCGTTGATTAACTGACCGCCAACCCGGATGTGCCAACACATTGGTAGGGCAGGCATTCCTTTGATCTTCGTTACGACACAATACATGCACGTCCTCCATTTATGACCCCAGCTTTGTGAGTGATCGGGCCATTTCTAGTAGCCGTAGCTTTTGTATCGTTTTGTAACGGAGTACGTGATGACAGTGCGGCGTCTTGTTGGGACGCTTCTCTTCGTACTGCTACTGGGTACTGCGCCGCAGCACACATTGGCACAGACGGGTAAGCAGCAAACGTCAGCTGATCTATCAGTGTTTGAGGTATAGAATTGCATGTACCTGCATGCACGGGGCCCCGGACCAGTTATGATCAGAACATTGCTGTTTCAAGTGTCTACCACAGGCCTGCATGTCTCAGATTGGGGAACACGGAAATAATAGTTATATAAATATAATGTTAGTGAAACACCAGCAAGTTGGGTATCAGAAAATTTGGACCAGGTTTTGTGTACCTGTACATGTGCATGTCTTGTAAACCTTTCAAAATTTGCGTGTAGCCTGCAGTGGCGTAGCCAATTGCAAGGTATGGCAAGCTAAGGTGAGTCTCTCACCACACCACTCTAAGCAACATAATTTTATTTTAGATATTAAACTCTTTTGAACTTGTGCTAAATCTTGGCTCCCTACAAAAAAAAAAAGAATTTTCTCAGTCATGTTGCCCCCTTTTTGAAATACTCCAGCTACTGTAACAACTGATGTTCATAAGCTACGCACGCCCCTGTCACATACATTTAATAGCTACAGTGTGTAATATGTACGTAAAAAAATTAACAATGCAGGTACTACTACTTCTACAGTAATTGAACCAACACCTCCACCAGTAACTCTACCGCCACCTCCACTGGAGGCCCTTCAAGTTGGTAAGTCAGTACAGTCAATATCCAGTGAGGCATCTAGTACCGACCCAACAAGCCGGCCTTCAATACAGAATTTCCTTTGATGTGGGGGAATGGAGGAATCCAAAAGCTTTGATGTGGCCTGCACAGACTTCACCCAATTAATTAAACCACTCGCTCCTATTATGCCTTGAATTTTCCTTGCATGGTGTGTGCACAGAGGAGGTTGGACATGCATAGTTTAATACATAAAGACAAAAATCTTTGAATTGAGGGGTAATAACTTTGCCAGTGACTCCATACTGATGAAATATTACATCTTAGCCTGTTAAGATCATCAAAACAGTGTTGCCTGTATAGTGGAGTACATATTTGCACTATACTTTTGTCGCTTAATTGCATTCCATTGTACATAAAACAGCTCATAAGTACTCCATGGTTGATTTTTTCACGGGGCTTCAGTTGGGCTCTGACATTATTTGACAACATAGACTTACTGGCGAAGTTTCATTCCCTAATTCCAAAAATTCCTTCATTATGTATAGGATAATGTCCAACCTCCTCTGGTGTGTGCACGTGTGAGTGTTACGTGTGCATTCTGCATGTACATTGGACTATGGACATCAGACCTACATCGTCACTAAAATAGGAATTCCACACCCTTAAATTAGAATAGTCCTAGTGTGTATAAATGCTGTCTCAGTTGTGATGCATAAACACCTCTGTTTACACCAGGACCTACAATCATACGACAAACATGCATGATTAGTTAATACAGATTGGACTTTTGGACCTCCACACCTATAGAAATGTGAATGCATCAAGTAAAAAGGAAACTTTAGGCATAATAATTTATACCTGGCATGAGTATAATAATATTATTATTTGACCAGCTGTGAGAAAAGGGACTGTTTGGGATTGTTTTATTTGTACATGTAGCATGTATGTAGCATGCAAATTGCCAATGTACTGTTACAGTTGCCTGTGCCTCAAGCTCTGTGTTGCTACACCAGTCTACACTCACAACTACATTATAGTAGTAGTTTGTAGTGTGTAGCTTCAAATATTATTATGTACCATCAAGGGCTTATAGACCCCATGCAATGTATACTCTAAGTGTAGTGGATTTACTCTGTGTTTGTGGTAGTAGCTACTCTGGTACAGGTATATAAACTCACAATAATTTGTAGAAAGCATGCAAGTTGGATATTGAGGTAATAAACAGAAATGGTCCTTTCTGTTGATTTTCTCAAAATTGAAACTGTGCTTTAAGTTTCCTTTTTATTTGATACATTCACAAATGTATAATAGGTAGCCATAGCACAAGATTAATTGCTGTATTCAATATCTCTGGTTACATAATGTCATACAGAACTAATTCCTGCAAATAACACCAATGTTTTTGAGTTGCCCGCCACCTTTTACTGCCGAGTGACGGACACTACCGGGTCATTCCTAGAGATTTTCCCGCAGTGGTTCATTAATGGTGTACCAGCTGAATTGACCGAAGGACCCTTCGAGGTGGTACTACCGCCAGCAGCTCCGAATAACCTTACTGTCATCTCATCCTTCGAACCACTTTCAGTATCGTGCAGAACTTCTTTCTATCCAAATATTGATCTTGGAGTGTTTCAAATTTGTGAGTGCTTTGTGAGAAATGTAGTTCCATGTGATTTAATCAGTGTCTAATTAAGGGGAATCTGTTTGCATATTTTGTGTTCACTCTTTACGTCAAGAGTGGATGAGGAAGAAAGTATTAACTTTCACATAATTTAAATGTTTTAGCTGCATGTATATAGAGATGTTGTAAACCTGTGTTATACCTACATGTATAGCTAGCATCATCTAGGGGCCCTTTAAATTAAGCCATGATATCATTGTTGCATGCTGATCATATGAAATCAAGGGTTTATAGCCCTTGGGATGGGTCTTCTCAGTGCCTTGAAGCTGCTCTCCTATCTTTCAGTATAAATATTCACAATTTTTCAGTATTTTGCATGCATTTTCAGTATATTTCAGTATATACGTAGTACAAAGAGCTCCATATAATATTATGGTGTATGTACTAAATTCCCCTAATTTTTCATGCATGCAGTATTTTTCAATACATAGCACTAATGCAATCCAGACAGCAGCTGTTACTATATTATAGTTTCAAACCACTGTCTGATTTAAATTTTGCTAGGTACACTATCTTGTATATATATATATATATATATGGCAGTTACATGCCCTCTCTCCCTTTGGGGTCTATTAGCCCTTGATAATACTTAATGAGATATTGTGTACATGTATGCATATTATGATTGTATGGCATTGTGCTGCAGCGATTCCTGATGTGATCATCGAATTTGACCAGCTGGCTGTGAACGCCAGTGAGGGCAATTCTGCAGTGGTTTGTGCCTCGGCCCAGTTCAACAATGAGTTCCCCTTTGATGCTGTCTTCTCTACCAACTTGTCTGCTATGGCTGGAACTGCAGGTACGAAAAATTAATACACAATTTGTAAGGATATTCCTCCACTCCCACTTCCAAATCAAATTAGCTGAATAGTCATCTAAGAAAGTTTCATAGATTGATACCAAACTCCAACCTCTACAAGTCTAGCCCAAGGTTCCACTCATTAAGAGCAACCTAGCTACCTGTCCGATTGAATACCAGACTCCAACCTTTGCTTCTTATAATATACTACAAGTCTAGCCTAAGGTTCCACTCATTAATAGGGACCTACCCACCTGTCTGTGTGCAAACTTTGCAGCCAGACCTGACCTTTTTATATTAACCCATACAGATCCAAGTGACTATGGTTCCTTACCTCAACTAAACTTCATCTTCCCATTCGTGTCTCGCCAATGTGTACGTATCCCAATTATCAATGATACTATAACGGAGGGAGAAGAATATTTCACTCTTCAACTGTCGGTCGCTCCTGGAGATTTCGCTGGATTTACCTTTGTGCCGGAACGTGGCAGTATGACTCGTGTTAATATCCGTGAGATGTGTTTTGATGGGGAAATTCGTCTGAGAGATGGCTTTGACGAGAACCAGGGGAGAGTGGAGGTCTGCTTTGGTGGAGTGTGGGGAACGGTGTGCGGTGATGGATGGCAATCAAATGCAGGATTAAATAATGCACCGGTGGTCTGCCGGCAACTTGGTCTATTTACTTCAGGTATAAGACACAATAACCATAATTATACATGTAGCAGATATATAGGGGAATTAATATTACATTTTGGCAAAATCTAATATTTTATTGTTACTACATGTGTACATGATTTATCGTATATTATTACACATATATTTTTCAGATACTAGGATCCTCACTATGGCATTGGGATTTGGAAACGCTATCTTTGGGCCTGCCAGTTATTCCCAGCCCATAATTCTGGATGACGTACTTTGTGTTGGAAATGAGACCCAGCTGTTGGATTGTCCTCGATCAGATATTGGGGTACATAATTGCCAACACCTTCAGGATGCTAGCGTGGACTGTCTTGGACGCTCACCAGGTGGGTGTGGCTACATATGCAGAGAAAGCGAGAAGGGAATAGTGAAAGAGAGAGGCGAGAGAGAGAGAGAGGGGAGAGTGAGAGGGGGGGTGGGGAGGGGAGGGAGAGGAACAGGGAGAAATTATTGAACTATCAATGCAGTTGGAAAGCCATGCTCAAGGGTCGGTGATAGTCGATTGGTTGGAGGGCTGGACATTTTCCAGGGTCATGTGGAGGTCTGCACTGAAGCTCTCATCTACAGCACTGTGTGCAGTTTAGGCTGGGACAATCTGGACGCTCAAGTTGTCTGTCGTCAACAAGGAGTTGATAGTGAGTGGCTAAATGTAACGACATATAGGCCTACATGTACATGCATGTACATGTATTTTGTACTTACTAAGTAGTGTTTGTACGTATATAATATGCCTTCTTACAACATTAAATTTTCCTACGTGTACCTATACATAATACATGTACAATTTTTTAGGATAATAAAAATTGCTTTTACAATTACCGGGTGTAGGATAATAGGGTCATACATGTATGTGCACAAACAGAGTATACATATATAATTAAAGGTAATGGCAAAACAGTTGGGAGAATAAGAAAAATTAAGAGCGTCAAAGGATCAATCCAGAACATCTGTGCATTGATATCACCTCATTAAATCTACAGATGCTGCTGTCACTCTTGCTTTTAATGGTGAATTTGGACGAGGGGTTGGGACGGTTCAGCTCGCCAATGTTGCCTGCATTGGTAATGAAACCAGCTTGCTAAACTGCACCAACCAAGGTGCTGCAGTGTGCTCCAGCCACACCAGCGATGTTGGCGTGGACTGCTTGGGAAGACCTCTACGTAAGTTTCATTCAATCATTGTGTATGCAGGCGTAGTACTGTGTAGTTGGGGAGAGGGCTACAGTGTTGCAGCAATGTTGATGAATAGTGAATGTGTAAGGGAGAAAGGAGGGAGGGAGAGAGGGGGGAGAGAGATGGAGAGAGAGAGAGAGGGGGTGGGGGGGGGGGGAGGGTCAACCTTTATAATGTCATTCTTTCACATACAGCTCCTCCGCCTACTATTGGTTATGATACATCAACTGGTAGAGACTTCTTCCTGAGGGAAGGAGAGAGTATTCAGCTATGTGTAGTGCTTCTGTCTGGAAGTATACCATTCAGGTTCACTTTTGAAGTAGATATTAGTCGATCTTTCGAACAGCCAAGAGGTAGGAAAATTAATGGTTGCTACTGTAATGTGTGTTAATTTCATTCACAAAATTTTTTTGTGTTAGAAATATTATTCGTGTAACAATATTTTCGTCAACTTCAAGCGTGCACCATAATAGTAATATTATTATATTATTTGCTGTATAAGTTAGTACAGGTAAACTATTTTCACATACAAAATTTGTCACTTTGCGCAAAACGAAAATTTTTTAACAATGAAGTTTTCGCGAATTACAGTATTCCAGTTACATACAGTATACATGTACTAACGGTATGTTTTGGCCAGAGCAATTCATTGTTAATGGCAAACTTTCTAGCCAGAATGTTGTACGTAATATTGTATGTATATTTCTTTCAGATTCTCCCGAGGATTTCAATATTAGCTCTCCAATAGCGGCAGGCTCGTTCTTTGTCGAGCTGTTTCTTGGCCCTAGTGTCTCTCGCTCTTGTTTCACGATTAACACCATTGACGATGCAGTTCCTGAGGTCCCGAGTAAAACTTATCAGTTCTTTCTTCCAACATTTTTTGAAGGACCATCCACCTTTCAAGTTTCATCCACCTCAAATATCAGGACAGTCACAATTCTTGATGATGACTGTGAGTTTATATTGATTGAATAATTTCTGATTATTATGCTCTGCCATGGAGAGTCATTTTAGCAAGCCTTAATACTCAAATGTTTTTAGACTCTACGAATTGTGTGGTTATGACTATCTATTGCACTTAAAACGCCTACAACTTAGAACGCTTACATTTTTTGAAACCCACGACAATTGTATCAAGTTACTTGGCAACCTCATGGTAGAGTCTAAACAATTGAAGTTAGACACTCCTTTAGACGCTTTTAAAACCCTCAGGTCCTGCCCTCCTGATTTTTTCTCACTGTTTCAAATCCTGTAACTTAAGGCAGCTTTTTTTAAAGTAATTAAATAAATTTTTTGCTTCCAGTCAATTGTGCTGTTGGTGAAAGTCGGTGTTTTGAAGCCCAGAGTGCCAGGTGTATCGAGAGTTCTAGCGTTTGCAACGGATTTGCAGACTGCAGTGATGGATCCGATGAATCAAACTGCACAGGTATCTGTAGACGGACAGTAAAATGTTAGGATTCTGAGATTTACACTAGTACATGTACATGAATATACTCATTGAGGGGGCTAGCTTACCTTACATTGTGTTGCCTTCTCGTTGACACTCATTGCAGCTAGTGCAAAGCAGTACAAGGATGTAGACTTGGATTTATCCTTGCATTTCTCTGTATTTCATTCTTGCATCTGGTGCGGAAAATTTGTGAAATTTTTGAGTATATACCTTTGCGTTTTGCAACCTCAACACAATGCAACACAAGGGCCCTTGCATCATAATTATTGTGAACCAGCCCTATAGGAACAACTTTCCTCAGTCAATCAGTCAATACATTGTATGTATACCTGTATAGTCAAGTGGTACCACTGCATGTGCGAAGGGGTTATATGACATTGTCCGTCCATAGTATCAGCCAAGAACAACAATAATTATTAGATAATACTCTTTCCATGTGTGGTGTGCACTATGACAACACTCCCTACAAAAATATTATCCACCCCACAGTTGACATAGCACTCTTTCCGAAGTGGTATATATGATATTATATAATACACTATGTAGCCATTATCTTAATGCTTTTATGCTGTGTATATGTATACTGTAGTGAGGATGTTACGTTAGTATGAACCGTCGGCTAGTGTACATAGCATTAATGGTTGTGGTTTACTGTGATGACAACATTTGTAATGGTGATTAATTGAAATTTTAGTAGCCAGGCCTTAATCGCTCGTTCCGTTCATATGCTACATGTACGTACATGTACATGTATATACATGCAGCTTTTCAATGTCAGTGTGTAAGATAATATTAATGATTGCAGTCATAGGCAATTCATAGTCAGTACCCATCCTATAGTATCCTGTGTACCGAATTCGAAGTATAATAATTATTACGCTTTATTTTCAGATTATTGCAGTGGCATGACTGGATTCAACTGCCTCTCTGAGAGGCGCTGTGTCCCGCAGGACTATGTCTGTGATGGTGTGCCAGATTGTGTTCTCTTCGATACCAGTCTGGAGGAACTCAATTGTGGTAGGCCTGATTTCTGATCTATAATACATAAGCAGTATCGTTCCCTCATGGGGTGTTCCATAAGAGACAATAGTTTTTCTCTATAGTATAATTCTTCCAATAGTTTCCTCTAGGATAGGATAGAGGATAAGGTCATGAATCTCATCGAAGCTTGAAAAGTTTTGGAGAGTAGTACTACATATACATCTCCCAAGTAGATCTTGTTGCTCAGAATCAAATTTATTCATATCTTTTATCCATTCTCTCTCTCTCTCCTCCTCCTCTCTATCTCTCTCTCATTCTCTCCCCCCCCCCCCTCTCTCACTCACTCTCTCTCACTCTCTCTCTCTCTCCTCTCTCTCTCGATCACTCTCTCTCTCCCCTCTCTATCTCTCTCAGATGATTGTATCAATGATATGGTACGTCAGTCCCTCATCGGTGGACTGTCGACGAATGAAGGGCTGGTTGAGGTGTGTGTGGATGGTACCTATCTTCCTGTTTCTTTGGACAATGGAAGATTTTCTATTGCAGAAGCCACGGTCATCTGCAGAGAACTCGGCATTGGAAATGGTCAGTTGAATCAACAGTATTCTCTTTTGCCTCAGATTTTGAATAGAGCTGTGTTTGCATTAATAACATTTCCTACTTCCTTTTTGTGGGCGTATACGATTTCCTTTGACAATGTACATTGTATGAGGGCTTTGCTGTTGGTGGTAGATGTAGATCACCATAGTTTCTGATGTCCCAGCCATTGCCTACAGTATTAATCACTGGGTTGTTCCTTTCAATATACTGCATGAGATTTTCGAGTGCTCATTAAACTTAAATGAGTCTACATGTAAGGGTAAGATAGCATAGCCTTGTCCCAAGACCCTCCCAGCTTGTATCATGGAACATTTCTGTTATCAGATCAACTATACGTATATAGATTCACAGATAATTTCGTTGATGCATAGAAACTCTAAAAATCACTATAGCACAAATTCTCTTGTGGTTAAGTGCGCCTATCATTTGTTCTCTATTTTATCAAATTAATATTTCTAAGTCTTCACTTATTCTGGATTGCGCATGCGGTTTCCTGATATGATTTCACACCTCACTGTGAACCCACTAGCTTGTAAGGTGGCTGCTATTGCCCTGGATACCTTGAGTTGGGACAGTTTTATGTTTTCTGTGTTTGTTCCAAGTGGGCCTTGTGAGGCTTTGCTTGCATACATACATGTACATGTCAGTGAATTAATGAAATTCCATAGTAGTGCAGTGTGAGCATGCTGCCCTGCTTATGTATGCATGCTGATGAATGATTAGTGCCTTATAAGTTAAGTCCATCCATGTTTCATAAACTCGAGTCCTTATCCAAATCCGAGTGTGTCACTGATGTGTGTATAGGGTAGTGAGAAATTCCCCACTCCTACATTAATATGTGTAGTCTTCAGATACATGATATTCTCTCTCTCTTTCTCAATCTCTCTCGCTCTCTCCCTCTCTCTCTCTCTCCCTCCCTCCCTCTCCCTCCCTCTCCCCCTCTCTCCCTTTCTCTCTCCTTTCTCCAGCCGGTATTCCCCTGACATCAACCGATACAGTGTCTATTCGTCAGTTTGAGCTGGCCCAAATTGTGTGTGATGGATCTGAGGCTAGTGTCTCGGGATGTGCTATCAGCAAGATTCCAACTGTTTCCTCGGCTCAGGCACAAGTGAGATGCTTTCAGCAAATAGGTACGTATATTATATATGCAGACGTACCGTATACTTTCTAATATAGGTGCCGCTAAAAATAATTGCAGATCACGCAGGCACCCCCAATTAGAACCGAAAAATTCATGAGCAGGTCAAAGGGTGCCTATAATTATTAGAACATATGCGGTAATCAGGTACACACGGTTACTTTCTCCTTATATACATGTATAAATGAGGGATCGATCGAGGCCGGGCTAGATGATCAAAGTTTGACAAAATTTATTTCCTCTGGCCGTCTTTCATATTGATTCCTATGATTATGCATGTCACCCAAGTACATGAATATTATGCTGGAGTATGTCAAAGGGATGCGTTACGTACTCATGATATGAGTGTTCAGGTTAGCTCTGACTACCATGCAGCTGCAGAGTTTCTTGTGGCTTACATGTAGCTTGCACCTCATTTTCATCTGCATGTGTTAATGATCCCCAGTGTGCCAGACAATTCACACATCTAAACAGCTATTGGATATTATGTGAGAATTAATATCAGGACAGATCTTGCCAGTATTGCAAATGGAATAATTATTACACTTGAGTGTGCGGAGTAGGACAGCTGTAAAGAGGCTAACTACAGACCTGTACACACATTTGTAATGATCAGTGCATGGATGGTCTATTACTTCCAGCTTCCCTGACTTGATAATGAGCTATAGAATTACATTTGTACTCCTCACACAAATAAACAATATCCTTATTGAAATTATTCTAGTCACGTCTTTCCACTTTAGAGAGCAAATTAAGCTATACAAAAACTTCAAGGAAATTGCCAAGAATCGATTTTTATCGCCATACATGTATATATAGAAGCCTTATATCTTGTACTCCTATAGGGATACCACTGGAATTTCATACAGACTTAATTAATTATCGCACTTTTTACATTTATTTATTATTCCAGAGCCCCCTTGTCAAGATGGAGCTATTCGCCTTTCTCCCGATGGTCCCAGCCCTAACGAAGGTCGCGTGGAGATATGCTATGATAACGTATGGGGTGCTGTCCATGATCAGCAGTGGAATGAGTATGATGCTGCCGTTGCCTGTGCTCAACTTGGATTCGACAGAAATGGTCAGTACTGTAACGGTGCATGATGCTAATTATAGGCATTACCATATTTGGTATATATGTGGTACCTAAAAATAGTTGCATGATACGAGTAGCTGCTTACATCACGTCGAACTTATGTGAGATATATATTATTTTCACAGGAGCTATACCAATCGTTGGAGTGACCTATGGCTCTACTGACACTCTCTCCATAGCGTACAGCAATCCATTCTGCGTTGGCACCGAGGCCTCACTGACAGACTGTCCAGTGATTTCCAGCATTGTAGAGGGACCTGGAGGACCCGTTTCGGGATCAATTGTCACGACTGCCGTAGGAGAAACTGGTATTTATCAGAACAGTGCAAGTGTGCCGGGAAGCCTGGTTGGTGTCAGATGCGAAAGTAAGTAGCTTCTTCAATACCTGATGAGAGAGATCTAGACTTACATTGTATCCTTTACATAATATTATTATGTATATTATTTGTAGGGGATATTCCCTATGTAACAAAGATCAGTATTAAATGTACATCACAGCGTCATTTAGGCTTACATGTCCCCAGGTCTCAGCTTTGCATGGGAGGGAAAGTCCAATTGCAAGGACAAGGCTAAGTATACATGTACATGAGCATCTACATGTATGCTTGTTGTTACATGTACATGCATGTTATGATTATCATTTATGCACACAGACCGTCCCAGATCTTGTACTTATCTCGACACAAGACTGACCTTCAGAAGTACTGATTCGACGGGAATCCTGGAAGTGTGCGATGAACTAGGCCAGTGGAGCAGAGTTTGTGCCGATGGCAGCATATTAATCAGTGATGCATTTGTCGCTTGCAACCAGCTTGGATTTGACCCCAGTTTCCCTCCTAATATTGACATTGTCCCTCTAACTACTAACCCAGCTCTGAGCGACGGTGGTCAACCGGTGTCGTTCCGATTTGTTGAAAATAGTCTGGGGTGTCTAGGCACTGAGCAGAATCTGACGTCATGTCCCGGTGTTAGCATGCCCACTGAGCCTCCACCAATTCCACTTAGACGAAGGAGACAAGCTGGTGAACCACTACCACTGACGTGTGGCTCTCTTGTTAGGATTGGCTGCTCTGGTAAAAAATACTACCTAAAGTATATGCATGCATGCATGCATGCATAGATTTGTTTCAAGGAGGGTGACTAGATATACAGTGATGTACTGTATCATGGAATTAGAAGGACAGTGGACATTACAGGGAGGATAGAGTGGGTGGGGGAGGGGGGGGGATTGTTTCAGGGGAGACACTAAATTCTCTTTTAGATTTTTGTCCTACCCCCTACCCCCAGTGTGTTTTGGTATAATATACATGTACGGTACACTTACAGCATATCAGTGTGATCTTCTACTACAGTGGTATCTCGATCATAATTATTATTATTATTATTATTATACCGTATGATACTCTGCAGCTCCTCCTATGGTGACATTCGATCCTCCGAGTATTGGTGGAAGCTATGAAGTTGAGCTGGGAAGGCAGTTTAGCCTCAGCTGTATGTTCAATCGAAACATCTATCCCACTCCTATTCTGTTCGAAGGTTCCAGGGCGTCTGCTGGTATGTGCAATTCCATTTCTTATCCTGTTTGTGGAGAGGCTAACAAAAAATTTTCAGCAGATGAAAATATTACATTCAGTTACCATCAACACAGACATGAATGATTATTAAGGCTGACCATGGCCCCATCCATATTAGCCTAATCCTCAACTGTTGTATGCATGTGGTTACATTATATCTTCTTTCATTCTCAGAGAGAGTCAGACGCGGTGCAGCTCCGGTAGGGAGTAATTTTCTCAATATCATTTCCAGCGGTCCTATAGGTCTCAGTGATGCTGATGTCTACTATTGTCAAGGCTTGTATGGTGCTCAGTCCAATTTCAGAGAGGGTGCTCAGGTCACTGTAAGAGGTATAAACCCCCTCTTTTTTCAGCTACCTTGGTTTCATGACCAATAATATTAATATACTGCTACAAATTATACAAAAACTGAGTATAATATTATAATTTGTAGGACCTGGTGGTATGAATGAGACTGCCTACATTCGTTTCTCCATTGCAACTGCCATTCGTCTCGATGTCTCGTCATCTGTTGAACTTGCAAATTTCCTAGGAGCTCTGGTATAATAATAACATGTACACTAATAACCAGGAATAGATTATAGCATGATAAATTGTTTATTGTTATAAGGAAGTGAACCAATTATGAAACATGTACCAGTTATGAAACAAAGAGCTAATTAGATCTAGTTTCACCTAAAAGTCAGTTTACAACTCACGGTTTCATAACTGGAACTGTTTCATAACTGGTTCATTTACCTTAACTATTCTACAATTCATTTATAGGTGTTAGTGTTTATTCCTGAAGAGCTCCCAGGACTGCAAGTCATTGATTACTGTGTGCCAGTCAACAGGTTAGTGCTCGTTTATTTTGTGTGTGTGCATGTACTAGTTAAAAACTCGCCAATTTAATTTAATGCATGTGTGCCTATGGCAGTAATTATAGCATTCAAATCGCAAAAAAATTAAACTTTGACAATACCGATGGAGAGCTATTTTACCAATTTTAATGCTCGCCAAATTTACCCGCTATAATAATAATATAATGGTATGTGTTCTTGCTGGCATGTTATTGTATAGCTATAAAGTTAATTATAGTCTATTTCCAGCCCACTAGGTGGTGTACATATGAATTAAAGACGTTCCACTATACCACAATAATAATATGCTCAGTCATGTAGATTGCTACATTAAGGAGAAGTTTATGATTATATCATCTACTTATCTATAGTACTGAGATGGACATTGGGAGGGGTCTAGAGCGTATTGAGTGCAGAGTGACCCAGTATTCTAACAGCGGTGAGTCAGTGATGCCAGTGGAGCAGGTCCTGGAGCGTGTCAGTGTGGATCTGCCTCGTGCCTTCAAAGTCTTCAAAAATCCAGCTGACGTTTCAGGTAATACAGCACTCAATACCTATACATTTTGTTGACCATCCACCTAGCTTTATAATAATACATGTACATGTATGGGTAAATTGCCGGCTACCAGAGTGGTGTAAATTAGTCCAACGATGAGAGGAGTCATGGGCCAAACTGTTGCATGTATTCGTCATTGTCTCAAGGAGTCTGGGATAAGCATCAAATTCACTGTCCCTGCCAAACTTCTTATCGGAAGTGTTCTACTACTCCGGTCAATGTTGTTATAATGTTAACTTGTCCCCGCAGTGACTGGATTCTGTGATGCTGAGGAGACCGTGTCTGACAGTGGTACCACATTTGTTTGGCCTGAAACGCTTGGTGGGGACACTGCCTTCTTCATCTGTCCACTGAGCCCTTCATTCAACGCGACACGACCGTGCAATTTCGGAGGGGAATGGCAGCTGTTTGACGAGATGGCTTGCGGTGTTGTTCTTGGAATTCTCAACACCCTTAACAACTCCTTCTCTAATGTAAGACTATTATCAAGAGTACTATGACATTGTATAATATTTATGAGCCTTTGGGATAGTTATTCAGGGAATTAGTATCAACCATTTAAACTAGTGTAACTACATGTAATATACATGTATAGTGTAGTTGATCCAGTGAAGCTGTAGTGAGCTATATATAATAATATTATACAGGATCAGGCAGATCATTGAAGAGATGTTTAACCACAGCATCACTCTTAGATTAATTTCATTCTAGAGACTTTCTGATCGAGGGTAAATCTGTGGGCAATTAGCATCTTCACGTACATGTACATGTATATATCTACTGTAGCATTTACTGGGAGTGTCTTGAATTTTCCTAACGATAATTTTTACCACTCCATGCAGCTGACTGTTGAGACATATGTTGCATCAGTGGCTATGCTGTCCCAAGTCATTGAAGATACAGAGAACGCCGAGGTGGAGCAGAATAGTGGGGTGCTGGGATCTGTCGCTAACTATTTCGGAGAGTTGGCTGTATTTGTCAATACCTCCAATATCACAATCAATGTTACCGTGAGTCTCTATAGCAATAATAGGACTATATTAAATTAAAAAAAAAGCACCTATGAATCTGAATTTTATTTGCGATGTACTGCATGTAGGTCATTGATGATGTTGTTGGTGTGGTGAGCTCTCTACTCCAGTGGCAAGCATCAAATGTCCAAGTGGCAAGCAGTTCAAGGTACAAGCATGTCCATTATTACGTATGGAGCCATGCATGAGAGTGTGCAGGCCAGATTCAATTTGGCAAGTTGATTTTGTTGGTTTGGCTTCCAATGCCATACATGCACTTATTCATGAAGCTATGCTGCCAAGCAAATTAAAACCTGTATAATATAAACCTATACTAATTCAGCATTGACCATCTGTGTTTGTTTGTGTAGTGTTGTTGAATCTTTTGAAGTGGTTGTTTCCATCTATGCTCAACAACTTTCCCTGAACGAGAACCAAACCTTTGTCATGCCTTCTATTACACTTGTTGCAGAATTGGTAAGTATACACTGTAAGTATTCACACATGTTTTGAATTATTGGCAGTACATGTCTGCCTTAGCAACCATCAAATTCAAATCTGCATAATAATGGTAATCCCATACCAAACTGCAAATTAAGAATAAATCTGTGAATAATCCGGGTGATTTTGGCTCCAAATGCCACATTTTAATTCCAACCAATGTTTCCAGAAAAATGATGTGTGTATTGTGTAGATTACTTTCATTACTTTTACTGTTTTGCAGAGGAGCGTGGAGACTCTCAGCCAAACTGGAAGAAGCTTTGCCATAGGTAAAAAAATATGTAGCACAATAATAATTTTTGCGTGATAGGTTAGGTTAATCTATCGAACCTAATGCTGTCTTGATACCATACGTACCTCAATACGTGCAATTTTTATAATTAAAGGGGCTGACTCCACACACACTCACTTGTATGTACATGTAGGTGGCAATGAACTTGAGCTTGCCGATGGCGGCCAAGTGATGGCAGGTCAGCTTACCCCTCAGCAGACTGCAGCGATCAACCTTCCAGCCTCCCTCTTTGCAATCATCAACGATCGACCAAACGTTGGTGTATTCTTTGCCCTCTACGACACTTCAGTTCTGTTCCCCGTTAATAGCGGGAGAGATAGAGAGGCGATTCGACGCGCTGAAGTGGTCACGGACATCCTAGCGGCTACTGTTGGTCCAGGAATAGTCTTTGAAAATCTGGAGGAAGATGTTACTATTGTGCTGCGAGTGCAACCACCTGTAAACATGGTGAGAAAAAAAATAATAATCTGATTGGCATGTCTTTCATTATCATAAGCAGGGTTTCATCCAGTGGGAGGGACAGGGGGGAAGCTTCCCCTCCAAATTCCCTAGCTTTCCCCCCCCCCCTAAAAATTTGATTTTAATTACATAATATCACAGTAAATCACCAAATAAAATCACTAGCATTTGTTTTTGATCAAAAATTATCTGAAATAATAATATAGAAGAATTAAAGAAATTCTCCTAAAATACGTCCCAAGGAACTTGGCGTGCTGAATACGCCCACTCATTTATCGCGCTTCCACCCCAAATTTTTGTCGCTGGATGAAACCCTGATAAGAGTATGTGTATTAATAATTATTATCCCCTACGCAAAAGTTCAATGCTGTAGCTACTGCAATCTAAAACTTGTCACTATTAAAATTTAATTTTTGTAGTAATGGACTGATGTATAAGCAATAATAATAATAATAATATTATGCAGAGCATGGCACCTGGCACAGAGCGGTGCGTATCTTGGGACTTCATCACTCAAGATTGGACGCCAAACGGATGCACTACCATCGTCGGGGAAGATGGCATAGTCACTTGCAGCTGTAACCATCTCACCAACTTTGCTGTCCTTGTGGTAAGCCATCCTACATGTATAACATATTATTGCCAAATTCCTTAATGCAAGGCAATTAACAGTTACTAATCTGCTTCACATCTCGTATTACATCTGTATGGTGCTACAAAGTACACATACCGTATAGCCGGAAATATTGGCGGGAATTAAATTTGGCGGTTGAGCCCCAAATCGCTATAATTACAAGAATATTGGCGGATTTAAATTTTGGCGGTACGGTACAGAATCGCCATACATATTATATGCGAGTAGGAAATTTTGGCGGATTTTAGTTTGGCGGTTGTAATAATATAGACTGCCAATTAAATCGCCAAATTTAATTCCCCGCCAAATTTTCCGGCTATACGGTATCCAAAGTAATACCACACCTAGCATGATAATATTATTATAATGCTATTATTATTTGTGTGAATCTTAATTTAAGGCAAGGTATGTACCTATGGGTACCTACCCTGCTACCTTTAAGGTGTATAGGTGCACACTGTCATTTCAATGGTCTCTTGTAAATTTGGTTTGACTGAAAGATGATCTTTATGAATTTTCATGTAAACATGGCCATAGTTGTCATTAATAATAAGTCTTATATGCACCTTCCACTAAATTTTCACATTTTTTCTTAATTTGTTTTGCAGGATGTGTGCTTGAGGCAGGAAAACTGTGAACCTTCCAATACTGGATTTGAAACTGCTCTAACCTTCATCTCATACATTGGCATGTCCATCTCTCTTGTCTCTCTGGTGATCACCATCATCACACTGCTGCTATTCAAGTGAGTATTGTAATTTGAGAATTGATTATCGCTAGGATGTCCATAAGCAATCACATGGTTTATTCACATGCACTATGCCAAACATCCATAGCTGATACTCAAATACCGTAAGTTGTTAATAAGCGCACATGCTATTAAGCTGATATTCAAATACCGTGAAATCTTGTTAATAAGTGTACAATGTTAAGTGCATATTTCCTTCCTGTTTTTAAGTAATGTCTAATAAGCTTCCGATTATGCCTCCATGAACTACCTGAGGTTTTCTCAACAATCGTTGGTTTCGTAACTTGCTGGCCTTGTGCTTGAGCACTCGAATGGGCAAAGTCCAAAGTTCACTCCCACATAAGCTGCACCCAATTTCAGGGGTTAAAATTCGATTCTTACGAATTGCAAATTTACAATAATATTACTGCATTATAGGAAACTTCGCCAGAAGGATACATCAAAATACCACCTTCAGCTCTCCCTAGCCATCCTATTCATGCTGATAGTCTCATTTGTGCTTGTTGCACTGAGTGCCGAGAGTGTGGCCTCTCTCTATGGAGGTTGTGTGACAGTGTCTATCCTCGTGCACTATTTCACACTGGTGGCTGTGATGTGGATGGCAGCTGAGGCACTGCTCATGTTCCAGAAACTTGTCATTGTTTTCGTTCGAATCACAACAAAGTTCATAGTTGGCATTTCTATTCTTTGCTGGAGTAAGTGTAATGTTCACATGCACCAATTCATTAGTATGAGTGCGTTTTTTTTCTTCTAAATTGCAGCTGCACCAATTATTCTGGTACTCATTCCCCTTATCGTGGACCTGGCAACTGGTCATGCTGTCGCTGATGACATCGTTGTTCGGAGAGGAGTTGAAATTTCCTTGTAAGTACAATCCCTTCACCCTTTTATCTATTACATGCATGTATAATAATATTGTGTAATCCTTGATATACGACATTGTGTATAATATTATGTCTAGGATGCATTAGATTATGATTGAGTATCGACCTGTAGCCTGTAGGTCTCTCTGAGGTTTATAAATCAAATAAGATGATCGTTCTCTTTATTTTTGCAGCTGTTTCCTGTCTCATCCTGGGGCCTTCTGGGGAGCCTTCCTAGCCCCCATTATTGCAGTACTTATATTTAACACTGTCATCTTCATCTGGGTGATTGTGGTGCTGGTTCGTCACACTAGGGGCACAGCTGCTCGAATGAAGGAGTCAGTCAGCACAAAAACCATCATACGTTTGATGATCAGCATCAGTGGAGTGATGTTCCTCTTTGGAATCACCTGGCTCTTTGCTATCCTCACCTTCTCTGTTACTGGATTGAGAGAGACTTTCCAAATCCTCTTTGTAATCTTCAACTCTTTCCAAGGCTTCTTTATCTTTCTGTTCTTCTGCGTCTTGAACAAGGAAGCGCTCGAGTCTTGGAGAGAGTTCCTTTCCTGTGGAAGATACAGGTCGAAGATGCTCCATCCTTCACAAGCTGGCAAGTACAGCTCTAGCACTGGGACCAAGAAACCTAAGCAGACCAAAACATACAGCACGGGCTTCGGATCATCGTCTGCTGGGGGAAAGAATGCCATCGCCTCGGAAGTATCAAAATCTGACTACGACTCAACCACTTTTTTGAAACAGAAGGATTTTGAGTCGGAAGCTGACATGCAGGAAACTACTCCCTTGAAGAAGGTGGACTTGGGCACTCCTGAGCCAGCTATTGTGTTGGTGGATATGACTAACCGGAACGAGAATCAGAATGGAAACACGGAATCCGTCGAGGCCAGTAACGAAGGAAAAGGAGAGGAGGAAGAAGAAGCAGCTGCTGCAGCCAGTCTGGGACAGAAGAAGAAGAAGAAATCAAAAGGCTTGTCGCTGAGGGCTCGAATCAAGCGCTACTCGACAAAGAAAATTTCCAAGCACCATGTGGAGGAGGTTGAGGTAGACTTCCACTCTGACGACAGCAGCAGCGGGAGCAGCGGAGAAGAGGAGACCACCGACCGAGTATAGCTATAGCAGCTAACAGTGGCAAAGACTTTGATGTTATGTCGTAGTTTTATTCAAATCATGATCACGAGCTGGTACTTGAGATAGCATAATATTAAATTTTTATGATCCCTATCATTATTTTAGTGCATTATCATAAGAATATTAATTTTATGGCTGTGAATCGTGCACCCAGTGACAATGAACAGCTTGCCCAAGTGACGACCTTTACCAAACACATGATGTAATAGTAGTGTATCGCGTACCGAGTGACAATAAACAGCGTGCCCACGTGACGATCTTTACCAAACACATAATTTAATAGTGCACTGTAGGGATTTCTTCCTCTCAAAGCGGATGCTGGCAGCCATAGCGCCCACTGCACTTTGGTACCTGTCATTATAATTGACCACTGAGCAGCTAATAAATTCATTTTTACCAGCCCAGAGTGATATAGCTAGCTAGTCATGGCATGGCTGAAAGGCACTGTGCTGCTTTGTACCATCACAGTGGGAATGCTGCTACTCTATCCCACCCAACTACAAGCTCAAAGTAAGTCCTATAACAATAGCTACTAGTAAAGTACAATATGAGATAGGTAGCTTAGTCTTCTGCATCTTTATGTATATGTATAGCCTGCATATGTCACTTATTGTACATTTTTCATATTAAGGTGATGAACCTCCTTTGAATGAGGTGCCACAACCAGAGGATTTTACAGCTGGTGAGTTAGCTAATGGCAGGCCGCATGGGTGATGAAATCCGTCGTGACATACCATAAAAGTTCTAATTACAGCGCCAAAAGAAAAATGATTCAGAATCGTGCTTGGCACTCCATTAAAAATTATTTAAGGTGCCAGTTTTCATATCTCTGACTGTACTTTGCGCTTTAATTAGAACGAAAATAATACTATCCAATGCCATGCAAGTGGCGCTTACATTAGAGCGGCGCTGTAATTAGAACATTTACGGTAATAATGCTGGTGAACACTCAACAGCGGTAACAATACGAAGAAGTTTTAATAATAATGCTAGGACAGTGAACTATAGCTCATGGTTTGGTGACTCTATACTGAATAGCTTTACTATAGCTGTAAGTAATGCCAGTATTGCATGGTGTCATTAATAGGGGTACTGGTGCATGAGAATGCATCCCAGCATTATGCAACTAGCTATCGTGTTGCCCCAGGACTTCATTTCAATTCATCGATCATTGGCCTACCCCGCCAAGATCACCCTTAAGCCCTTTATATAAACTTTGGTTGTGCCTATAATATTATTTACTTGGCTACCTTCCGTTGCGTCAATGTAGTAACAAATTTATGACAGATTTCCTTGAAATGTTATCCATTGGCTACAGATCTGATTCCAACAAATAACACCATAATTAATCAGCTTCCAGCTACGTTTTACTGTCTCATCACCGACACAATGTTTGGCATGAACATTTCTACCGATTGGTACATCAACGGTGCTCTCATAGAGCAAAATTCGTTATTCATGGAGTATACAAGGATTGGTCCGGAAGGAGCAAACACCAACCTGACCATAATTTCATTAGGATTCGCTGATAGCTTGGAACCATCTGTGGAAGTTTCCTGTCGCACTTTACTCTTTCCTAATGCTACTTTTGGTGTCTACCTAGTTGGTAAGCCCTGATCCAATAGCTATATTATAAAAGCTAGCTATGGCTAAAATTATTTTGAAAAGATTATAAATACAGAAAGGTTGATTGATTTGTGAAAGTTTAACTATCCGTTCACTCTACCCAATCAAGAGAAGCACTTATCTATAATTAGTACATGATTTATATTGTGTTTTTCCATGTAGTGAATCCAGGCTTCACTCCAGTGATGGTCTTCTTCGAGCAAGATATTGTTGATGGTCTCGAGGGGACTACTGCAGTTGTGTGTGCTACAGTCGTTTTTCCAAGAGGGCCACTAGAGAGACAAACTGAGGCACAAGTGATGGTAGATGTGTCTGTCCTTGACCAAGGCTCTGCTGGTATTAAAATTTTATGAACTAATAGTAATGATCTTATTATTATTTTCATATTTTGAATAGGTCCACGTGACTATGGGCCTATACCAGAACGTTTGAATTTCCTGTCAAGCGATCAAAGGCGCTGTTTCGGCATTGTACTTATCAATGACACACTCAGTGAAGGAGTCGAAAGCTTTACTCTTGAGCTATCACACAGCACTAGAACAAATACTCAAAATGCTATTAGCAACGACGCTATCCTCATCCCCATGGCAATGAACAGAACAACTGTTAGAATATTTGAACCATGCATTGGTGGAGACATTCGTCTGAGAGGTGGCTTTGATGAGAATCAGGGGAGAGTGGAGATCTGCCTCAATAGCGTGTGGGGAACGGTGTGTGATGATGGAGGCTGGACGGTGGGAGGAGGGAGACAAAATGCTAGAGTCGTCTGTCGGCAACTCGGGCTAGAAACTGAATGTAAGTATCCACTAATCAATCTTTACCTATATACATGTATGTCTAGCTACAGACAAAGATTGTTAGCTGCATGGTGTCAGAATCATTTTAATTCCTTTGCAGCTGCTGTGAGTTTATCAGGAGCAATCTTTGGACCTGGCAGTGTTTTTGCACCCATATACCTAGACAACGTATTTTGCATTGGAAATGAATCAAACCTGCTCGACTGTAGGAGTAATCCTATCAGTGTGCACGATTGCAGTCACAGCCAAGACGTGAGTGTGGACTGTCTTGGACGAGTTCGAGGTACAATCCATACATATACCCTCTTTTTTACTTCATTTTTGATTTATTGTGCATAGTCGGAGAGCCATGCTCAAGTGTCGGTGAGATTCGATTGGTCGGAGGGATGGACGAGTTCCAGGGTCGTGTGGAGGTCTGCACTGAAGATTTCATCTACAGCACTGTGTGCAGTTCTGGCTGGGACAATCTGGATGCTCAAGTAGTCTGCAGACAGCTAGGATTTGGTATTTAAAGCAGTCCTATTATATACACTGTGATAATCAACGGTATGCATGAAACTATGTAATAACTTTACAGATAATGGTGCCATTGCTGCTAGAGATGGTCTATTTGGACTGGGAGTTGGAACGATATTGTTTCAAAACGTGAACTGCATTGGCAGCGAGGGAAATTTCACGCAGTGCACTAGTGATGTCCAGGCTTCAACCTCCTGTACGCATTTTCAAGACGCTGGAGTGGACTGCTTAGGGAGACCTCTACGTAAGTTGCAATTGGCTATGCTTGCATGTTTGTACATGCATTTGTATGTGTGTGTTTGTTTGCAGTGCTCTTATGTAAACTTGTGTGGGTATGGATGATATGTGGGTCGTCTGTGAATGTACTAAGCTAGCCCACCGCCCAAGAGCTAATTAGGTTTCATTTTGTAGAAACTTCCTTTCAGGAGAAATGTCTATCCCTGGTACATGTGTGGCTTCCTAGATGAAAGGCCACCTCAAGCCTGCCTTGGTTATGATAGAGGCCTTAAGTAGGTACTACTTCAGGAAGCAAGTGTTACAGATCATATCCTGTCCTTCAACCAAACTACTAATGTAACTTTGATTGCACATTATTATGCAATTTTGTAGCTGGTGCACCACTTATTGGTTTTGAACGAACTGCTCAAGATAATGGGAACCTGCTGGCAATCAGAGAGGGCGGGGCACTGGAGCTATGTGTGGTACTCCTATCTGGCACTCTGACATCCGAGACTGCAGTTCAAATCTTTACAAGTGGAGCGGTAGAGGAGTTTAGGAAGCGGCAAACTCAGGCAATAGGTAGATAACTCTGCCAATACCAATAGGGGCTAACCCATGAAGGTTTACACAATCTCCTAAATATTTAAGATCGTGAGTTATAGAAATCCAATTAATAATAATTATTATACTTTTTAGTCCATTCCCCTCATTATTAATCTGGGGCTAACCCATTATGATTCTTGGTACTTCAATTAATAAATATTCACTACATTTTGGAATCTAATAGATGGAGTAGATTTCACAGTGCAAGCCCGCCGAGCCGCCAGAGAAGGACCTGGTGTGTATGAGGTGTTGTTTGGTGTTAACACAACTCGCTCCTGCTTCAACATCATAGCCATTGATGATAGTATAGCAGAGGACACACTGGAGCCGGTTGAGATCAGAATTAGTCTGACAAGGCTAGACCAGGTCTTCATTCAAATATCACCATCTGCTGAAACAGTCAGACTTGGAATACTGGACGATGACTGTGAGTTAGTTACTCCATAATAAGATATCTACAATGCCTACTAAGTACATGTATACATGGCATTAATGACCCCAGTATAACCCAGGCTCGTATCCATGCAGGCTTCTCACTCCTTTCATCTAGCTCTCTCTCTCTCCAATTCAATTGCAAGCAAACCTTAATTGACTCCCTCTTTTTTTTATTTAGCATGCAATATTGAAAAGCTGGGAGTTGGTCCCAGGAATGAAGCTAAGATACATTCTCAATTTAATTGTAGCAATTAAATTTTATATCTGGTCAATAGCATCACAGCCAACTTTCTGTTTATATTTGCTACTTCCAGTTGCCTGTTCTGAAGGTGAAAGGCGCTGTGTTGATCCACTCAGGGCTAGAGTTTCATGTCTTTCAAGTGTGCTTGTGTGCAATGGATTATCTGAGTGTAGTGACGGATCTGATGAACTCAACTGCACAGGTACATAAAATTATACTATATTTATAGCAGCTAGTGTGCAGTACTCTCCCAGGAATTTTATGAGTAGAGATTGCAACTGTCTTTTATAGCTTTTGTGGTATATATTACCTGCTTTAGGGAGAACGTACAATAATTATACCATGCTAACTATTTCTCTTTTCTGTTGCTTGCAGACTACTGTTTAGAAGCTGGAATGGAGGGATTTAACTGCCCAGCAGAGCGATTTTGTATTCCATTTAGTTATCTGTGTGACGGTGTACCTGATTGTGGTACTGTTATCACTCCAGCTGTAGATGAGAGCTCACAGCAATGCTCTGGTCAGTATATAACAATTTTAGATCCTAGTTGTAACAAATACTGTTATCTGATTGGTCAGAAGCAGGTATCTATTTCTCATATAAACCTGTAAATTTTTCATATAAACCTGTAAAAAAATTGTTGCCTATGGCTAGGATTGTTGCTAGGCAGCAGTTTATATGTCAAGCCTATGAGCATTGTTGCTAGAATCTAAAGTTGTTAGACACTGTTTAGTCGGTTTCTATGTGATTTAGAAGACCTCAGGGCTCAGTAGAACCCCCGCTTCGCTCGGGATTCTACATAGAGCCCTTCGGTCTTCTAAATCACATAGAAACCTCCTAAACAGTGTCTAACTATTATATAATATTATTATCACATTTATAATAATTATTATGACAACTACAAAGAGATCCCATATACACGTCACCTCACTCTTTGTGAATAATATTAACGTTGACCTTTTCAAAAGTATTAAATTTGCAAAGGACGTTGAGTTCAGTATTTAATTTTGCTCAATAGCCTAATTTTTTGCTATCTTGCTATTCTTACAGATAATTGTAGTCCCGGTGATGTGCGTAGCCCCCTTCTAGGTGGTGGATCCGAGAGAGAGGGAATAGTGGAGGTCTGCGTGGATGGCAACTATCTCCCAGTCTCACTGAACAATGGAAGATTCTCCGTGAGGGAGGCCACTGTCATTTGTAAACAACTTCAACTAGGCAATGGTGGGCTACAAAGACTGTGTGCATGCATGATCTAAGGTGTCATGTTGAAACCTAAACCATAAAACATTTCACAACTTCCTGATATTTTCTTGTACAAGTTAACATCAAAACCTGGCAACTGACTACCTACTATGGGTGTGCCCGTATGATGTAATGTGTGCATATGTGATTTAATTATAGTACAAGTGTCTTTGAAGCATAACTTCCCCTACAGACCACACAAGGTCAGAGACCCCTCTCTGTACACATTGGAGTTCACTTAGCTGGCTCTAGTTTGCACATAGCATGCTTAATATGACTACCCTACAAGGTGTATTGCTGCCCTATAGTATAGTCTATTGTCATGATTTATTGAATCTGAGGAGTCCCTAGACTGTAAATCTAATTCAAGCGTAAATACTGAAAATATTTTGCTATCTGCTGATCGACTTTTAACAACAGATACCATAATAATTTGCAATCCTAAGCATCACTTTGCAAGTATTTTCATAGATGATCCTTACCAGCTTACTTGAATTATCATTTGCAGCTGGCATTCCACTGTCTGGAGGTAGCATTGGTGTCAATCTACAGACTGAGCGGCTAGCTCTCGTCAACTGTGTCGGAAATGAGAACAGACTTCGTAGCTGTCGCTTAACAAGCACTGCCTTGTCATCGAGTCTTTCAGTAAATCAACAAGCACGAGTCAGATGTTTCGATCAGCAAGAAGGTGAGTACATGTTCAGCAAGGTTCAGCAATGTATATACACATACTATAATATTATAGACGGAGGAAGAATGTTAAAAATTAAATATTAAATAGGTTAATAGGTTAATAATTGATTATCATGCGTATTCTAAAGAGTTATTATGGGGCCCAGATATATATGTGTATTTGGGAGTGGGGGAGGGATTTTAGCCCCAAAATCCTATGCATGCCTATAACATGTTGTCAGGGATTGCTAAAGTCACAAAGGCGCAGAACACTGATGATATTAACTGAAGTCGGAAGGGACCAATGAACAACAAAATCACACAGCTTAAATAGAATAAAACTGGCTAAGATACGAAAAAAATAAACTCTACAATAAGACCTCAGGCCTCTTGCAGGGTCCCACGCATAGATACAAAGAAGTTAACCTAGTATAAAGCATAACGCTAGAATACATGTATCTGGTACAAGGTCACTATGTACATAAATACTGGTGAGCACAAAGAAACCAAGTAGTCACAGAAGTACATACACTATTATACAACATTACATAATCATGCACAAAGAACCACTCATACAACCAAAAGAAACCAGAAGTTACCTAACAAGTGATAATAACTCCTAAGCAGGGGCGTAGCTTAGTTGTTTCTTTGTTGCCCGGAAACCCCCCCTGGCAGTCAGATTCAGTATTATCATAGTATGATCTGGCTATCAGGAAACCCCCTTGGTTTTCGGATTCAATGTGCAGGCACTAAAACTTCCTGAAACTTAGCCTAGATCTCCTCCTTTTATGCTTTTCTCTGCCAAAATCTCGAGAATCCAGCAAACTCTTGCTGAAAATGGCGATCGTTAATTAGAGGGCGTGGCCAAAAAGTGGGCGTGGTCATTTAATTTTTCACGTGCAACAACTAAATAGCAATCCTTTACATATGTCCACGGGTGAGTATAGCATTTGTAATTGCACACAGAGCCTTCCTGTGAAGATGGGATGATTCGTTTGTCCCCTGATGGTCCTAGCCCTAATGAAGGTCGTGTGGAGATGTGCTACCAGAACGTATGGGGTGCTGTCTATGATCAGAGCTGGTCTCAGTTTGATGCTGCCGTTGCCTGTGCTCAGTTGAATTTCAGCAGAGCAGGTCAGAAGAATTAATTTCAGGCTCATTTTCAAATTGCCTGCAACTCTCAATCTTTTTCTTCTACATATTTAATTTCTAGGAGCATTACCAATCACTGATGTCCTCTATGGCCCTGTTGATAATATTCCATTCGTTTATGCGAGTCCAAATTGCATTGGTAATGAGACCTCATTGCTGGATTGTCCTTCAAGCAGGCAGCAGCAGCAGCTGGGGCAGACAGGCTTCTATCAAGACCAAAACAATGGGCTGGAGAATTCTGTGGCAGTAAGATGTGAAGGTACGTGAGGAATTTTAGAATAATACTTTCAGGGAAGAATGCGGACATACACAAGTGCATTCAAACTTGTGTCCATATACTAACACATGGAGTGATGAAAGATGTATCAAGGTCAAATTTAATTGTTTACTTTTACAGATTTTCCAGCCACTGGCTGTAACTTTTTGGATGCAAGGCTAACTTTCAGGAGAGCTAACTCGACAGGACACTTGGAAATATGCAATGAATTTGGGCAGTGGAGTGTTGTTTGTGGTAGTAGTCAAATCTCAGTGAATAATGTCAGGGTCATCTGCAATCAGCTTGGCTTCGATCCTAATTTTGTTCGATCAAACAACCTCCCTCAGTCTACTTCAGTGCTGAATGTTGGTAGACCTATCACCTTCATCCTTTCAGCCCAGATATTTTGTAGTGGAAATGAATCAGATCTCACAGACTGTGATATACTAGATAGCCTTCCAGGAAGTCCAGGAAAGAGACAAGCAATTGAGCCAATTTCACCCGTAGCTCAATGTAGTTCATTGGAGCTTCAATGTGGTGGTGAGTATCGTCAAGCCATATACGTATAGAACATCATTATATTTCTCTCTCTCTCCATCATTCTTGGCATAATACTGCAGCTCCTCCAAGGGTTACCTTCAACCCACCAAGTGTAGGTGGGGTCTACATCGCAGAACTTGGACGTCGTTTTTCTTTGTCCTGTTCTCTTGATCGAAGCATTCACCCATTTCCCAACACTTTTGGAGTCTCAAGATTGAATGGTAATTACATAAGCCTCATGTCATTGAGAGTTTTAAAATTCCAGAATAATATAATAGCATCAAATCCAGAAAGATATTAATTTCGCACTCCTACTATGTGTAGCTCACTCTCTCTAATAGCTAACACTCTATTTTGAATTCAGGTGATATGGCTATATCCAGTCAGTCTGGAAGTTTACGAGTATTGGAAAGTCAAGGTATCACCCTCGCGGATGCCGATACCTACTCTTGCAATGGTACTTATGGCAATGACCAAGTCTTTGAAGAGAGTATCGATATCATTGTTAGAGGTAATTTTTCATGCATATACTGCATCATCTAGTGCTTTCTATACATATTAGCAATTGGCAGTGGGTGGCTAAGAGGGAGCTGGAGATTTATTATAATATATTATATATAGCTTATAATATTTCTTTCTGTAGGATTTACAGGAATTGTTAGCACAGCGTATCTACGCACCTCTTTCAAATCGATCGATCGAATAAATGCCAGTGGACTTATCACTTCATCCAATGAGGAGATAGTGAATAACTTGGAGGACTTGGTATGCATATAACATTTTACTACTAGTAATATTCATGCTAAATTTTTACATAATATTATTATTATTATTATGCGCGACACATTGTAGATAATATTTGAGTTAATACCAGAAGGAGTGCCTGGAGTGCATGCTGTCAACTGCACAGAAGCTAGCAGGTAATATTATTATATTATTGGAGCATAATATTATAGTGGGTAAAATTGGTGACCAATTTTGATACTGGAAGAATGTAAATTGGGTGGACGGTCCTAAATTGCCATATTAATAATCCTGCCTAATTTCTAATTATGATATATCTCTCAAAGTGTATAATATTATTATGAAGCAATTCTGCTTTGTGTAACTCTGAGTAAAATAACCCTGTTTAATTTTGTCATAGACGTGCATTTGATATTGAGAGGAGACTTGACCGTGTAGAGTGCAATGTGACTCAGTACTCTGACCCCGGAGAGAGTGGGGTCGTTCCCGTCATTGATGTGGTAGTACATGTTGCTCAGCTCCTTCCTCGTTCAAATAGAATCTTTCAGGATCCAGTAGACGTTTCAGGTAATTATTATAATATTATTATTAGCCTGCATGACTCTGAATCAGCAGTGGCCAAACTAAATTAGCCTTGCTCCCAGGGGCCCTATTCCCAGAGTTCAGTGAGGCTTAGGATAAGGCTAAAATTAATTAAGCTAATGCCCCTAATTGGAGGATACCATGCATGCTTGCATGCCTATTGTATAGTATAATCATTACTCTACGTCACTACTATAGCTACTGGTTTCTGTGATGAGGAGACTGTTGTATCTGAACTGAGTGGCACCACTTTCCTCTGGCCAGAAACTCGGGCTGGACAAACTGCCATGTTCGTGTGTCCACTTGATCGAATCATGACTCCTAGAAGTTGTGGTGCTGGAGGAGTGTGGGGTCAGTTTGATGAAACCACCTGTGGTTCCAGTGTTAGTGGACAGCTCAACGGTCTCGTCGACTTGTTCAGTAATGTAAGATAAAATAAATCACTACAATAAAGACTATAAAATTATGATATACATATACATAGTTGACCACTGAGACTTATGAAACTGCTGTATCAAGTCTATCTACAATTATTGAGCAATCTGAATCAAGCACAACTGAGCAGAATAGTGAAGTATTGGACACTGTCGCCAACTACACTGCAGAACTTGCATCATTTGTGGACGACTCCAATGTGATCATTAATAACACTGTGAGTATTAGGCTGAGGCTCGAGAAGACAAACTTAACATTATAGAGATAATAACTTTGCTTGTGACTCTAGGTTGTTCAAGATGTGGTAGAAGTTGTGAGTTCTCTCCTTCAGTGGAACCCAGCAAACATTGCGGTAGCCAGTAGTTCAAGGTTAGATTTTTTTTATTGAAGCTAGTGAACTGATACAATTAATTATACTCCTATTGTATCACACGTTACTGTTCTGTTTTGAACAGTGTGCTTCAGTCGTTTGAAGAGGTTGTGTCTCGCTATGCTCAGCAGCTTTCACTGAATCAAAATCAGACCATCACTGTACCATCGTTGGTCATAGTTGCTGAACTGGTACGACTTTGAGCTTAAGTATTATTTGCACCGTAATAATATTATTTTGTACACTACAGAGAAGCACTGAAACTTTTGCTAATGGCGGGAGAACCTTTACCATAAGTAATGTTACACAAATTTAGCCCTGCACAAAAAATTGTTATTGAAGTATTAATTTTTTGGCAGGTGGTAGCACACCATCACTGGATCAGACCATGCCTGGTCAACTTTCTGCTGATGCTGCGATTAGGTTACCTCCCTCCCTTTTTGAACAACTCAACAATCGTCCAAACGTTGGAGCTTTCTTCGGTCGATATGAAACGGCCACACTCTTTCCGGTTGGCGGGAGCAACAATAATGGTGCACGGAGAACTCAGGTTGGCTCACAAGTCGTAGCGGCCACAGTGGGACAAAATCTGCCCCTTCGAAATCTACCAGAGCCCGTCACAATCATACTTAAGCTCCAATCTGGAGGAGGATTAGTAAGTTAAAATCAACAAAGTTAATAACAAAGAATCCTGCTATATATGTGAACTTATGCCATTGTTTCATGCAGTTTATGGCAAATGGTTCTGAGATGTGTGTCTCATGGGATTTTGGTATGCAACAGTGGACTTCTGATGGCTGTAATACCAGTGTCGGTCAAGGTGGGATCATTACCTGTCGCTGCAACCATCTCACCAACTTTGCTGTCCTTGTGGTAAGTATTTTTAGTGCATATTATTAGGTTACTACCATTGCTTGATGTAGAAATTCCTAAAAGTTGATTTTATTATCCCTTGGACTTGATTATAGGATATGTGCGCAAGGGAGCAAGATTGCCAACCACCAGCCGCTAGGGACTGTGAGGCAGAAATCATCAGATCAGAGACTGGAACAACCTACATGTGGCCTTCAACAGCCGAAGGGGATGTTGCAACCTTCCACTGTCCCCTTGTCGAAAATCGTGTGGTAGTCGTGAGTAGAGGCTGTGGCACTGGAGGAGTGTGGGAAGCATTCAGTGAGGAGGCTTGTGGTGTGGTCAACGAGCAGCTTAACAGACTCAGTAACACTTTCAATAATGTGAGTCAGAAATGAAATAGTATTTATTAATCCCTTATTAACAGAATCTGATAATAATAACTACATGTGCTTATCATGTGCTTATCGACTCTACTGCATACATGTATATAGCTAACGACTGACACTGTTGAGGCTGCTGTAGCGTCGCTTGCTCAGGTTGTGGAGCAGACAGAAGGAAATGAAGTCGAACAAAACGGTGCAGTGTTGCGCACAGTCGCTGATTATCTCACTGATGTGGCCACATTTGTGAACAACCCCAATGTTACAATCAATGCTACGGTCAGTTGTACGCTTACTTTATTACTTAAAATAATATTAGTTCAGGATAATTATTCACCGTATAGGTTGTTGAAAGTGTAGTCCAGGTAGTGAGCTCCCTCCTTCAATGGGATCCTGAGAATATTGCTGTTACAAGCAGTTCAAGGTTCATATTATAAAAAAGCATGAAGGTCACAGAGGGGAATGGATATATTTATAAATGCATTATTTCACATTTAGGGTGGTTCAATCCTTTGAAGTTGTTGTATACCTCTTTGCTCAGCAACTGAATTTGAATGAGACACAAAATATTACCTTAAATTCACTAACTGTCATCGCTGAGCTGGTAAGCTACTGATAAAATTTAATATTATTTTCCTGAGTCTAGAGTGATATGTTATCTTCAACTTCTGCAGAGGAGTAGAGTGAGTCTTATTGCGGCTGGAAGAAGCTTTGCCATAGGTAACATTAGCTACTAGTATTCAAGCACTAGCTGAGGGCCTCCAATTATTAAATTTTTCTCATTGTGCTGTTATAGGCAATAATGAGTTTGATATTGGTGATGAGGGTGAGGTGATGCCCGGTCAACTTGCACCAGAGCAAGATGCAGCCATCAGCCTCCCTGCCTCACTCTTTCAAACCATTACTGATCGTGAAGACGTTGGGATATTCTTTGCGCTCTACAATGTATCCACCCTGTTCCCTGTTGATGGAGGAAGGAACCGTAATGAATCAAGAAGGAGAGAAGTGGGATCACGTGTTCTAGCGGCTACTGTGGGTCCAGGACTAAACTTTCCAAACCTTGTAGATAACGTTACCATTGTGCTTCGACTTGTAACAACAGAGGTAGCTATGCTGAATTGAGAGATTTACTATGCAATGATTGATTTGTGCATATTATTTTTTTTTTTTTGCAGTTTATGGCATCAGGTTCAGAGATGTGTGTCTCTTGGAGTTTTACTCTTCAAGATTGGACAACTGAAGGTTGTACTATCAATGTCACTCAACTGGAGGAAGGAATTGTCACCTGTAGCTGCAACCATCTCACTAACTTTGCTGTCCTTGTGGTAAGACAACAAATTATTTGTTAATTATCTTACTAATCTATGGATAAACCCTTAATTTCAGGATGTCTGCTCAAGACAAGAGAACTGTCAGCCACTGAATCCAGTTGTCGGTGATCTATTGACATACGTTTCTTACATTGGAATGTCTATCTCGATAGTGTCTTTAGTGATTACTATCATAACTCTCCTCATTTTCAAGTGAGTGATATAAAATAATATTCACACACTAAACGATTACGTATTATGCTCTTATTATAGAAAGCTTCGTAAGAAGGATGCGTCCAAGTACCATATCCAGCTGTCTCTTGCCATGCTCTTTATGTTGTCAGTGTCTCTTGCGCTGGTGGCTCTGAGTGTTCAGGGTAAAACTGATCCCTACGGAGGCTGTGTGATGGTGTCTATCCTCGTGCACTACTTCACACTGGTGGCTGTGATGTGGATGGGAGCTGAGGCACTGCTCATGTTCCAGAAACTGGTCATCATCTTCACTCGAGTAACAACCAGGTTTATGGTCTATGTCTCCATAATCTGTTGGAGTAAGTATAACATAATTTTAAGTATGGAGGTCTCCATAAGAATAATGAATACCGATTTGTATTATATTTATTTCTTTCAGCTGTACCAATCTTGTTTGTCATTATCCCTCTCATTGTGGATCTGGCTACTGGAAACAGTGCTTCAAATGACATCATTGTTCACAGACCAAATAGTACAGAAGATGTCTCCTTGTGAGTTTACTATGAAATAGCCTATAGTGTCCTGGTAGCTAAATTTTATTAATAATTATTTTGCTCTTGTATGTAGCTGCTTCTTGTCTCATCCTGGGGCCTTCTGGGGAGCCTTTCTGGTTCCAATCATTGTTGTCATGATCTTCAACACCGTAATCTTTGTCTGGGTGATTGTGGTGCTGGTTCGTCACACTAGGGGCACAGCTGCTCGAAAGAAGGAATCAGTTAGCAACAAAACCATCATACGTTTGATGATCAGCATCGGTGGAGTAATGTTCCTCTTTGGACTCACCTGGCTCTTTGCTATCCTCACCTTCTCTTCCCCCGAAGGACTCAGAGAGACCTTTCAGATTATCTTCACGATCTTCAACTCTTTTCAAGGATTCTTTATCTTTCTGTTCTTCTGTGTCTTCAACAAGGAAGCACTTGAGTCGTGGAAAGAGCTTCTGTCGTGTGGAAAATATAAATCAAAGCTACTTCATCCTTCTCAAGCCAAGTTCAGCTCCTCTGCAGTTACCAAGAAAGCCAAGCAGTCCAAAACTGGAAGTACTGGGCTCACTTTGTCCTCTGGAGGAAAGTATACCTCTGAGTCATCAAGATCTGACTATGAATCTGCCACACTGGGGAAGGGAAATGTTTATGAGAAAGCTCCATTTGAAAGTACTAAAGTTGACCTGGGAACAGACTCAATGGCTGATAACTCTGTTGTCCAAGATGAAAGTGTGACTGAGACTGCTCATGAGCAGCCTGAAGCCACAGCAGTTCCCGTTGTTGTAGTCGAGCAGACAGATTCAGCTAATGGTGAGCTGCAAAATGGAGAAGCTGGGTCCAGTGGGGAGCAAGGGAAGAAGAAGAAAAAGGGCTTATCTCTGAAGGCTCGTATCAAGCGCTATTCAACAAAGAAGATTTCAAAACACCACGTGGAAGAGGTCGAAGTTGATTTTGACTCCGAAAACAGCAGCCAAGAGAGTGGTGGAGAAGAAGATACAACCACTCAACTGTAGCTAATCATGAGTCACTCCTAATAATTTGCCAGCCAATTGCAAAAATTAATTTACTATTAGCAGTGCATCAATTCCATAGGTTATTTCTTCAATAAGCCTCTACTCAACTTAGTGTGTGAATTGATACTTTCTGCATAGTTGTTTCTGTAAATTATTCAGTTTTTCTCAATACATCGGAAGTTTCAAAAGTCACTGTTAACTGGTCATGTATATACAGCAAATTTGTGATGCTCTGGCATGTGTGTTGGTGTCTGGCACAACAGTACATCCACTACTGTGGAAATGGGCGGGGTTTACATATCCGGCAAAACAGTTGTCAGTCTTCCATTAAATTTTAAGATTGCTGACGGTGACCCCATATCAAAACAATGTATATACACAGTCTGCATTCAATTATGCCATTAATTATAGTAATTAAAATATTGTACCTCTTAAAGCGGATGTACTCACCAGCACCATGCTAATTAACGTGTGCAGGTCAGTACTAGTGCTAGTCGCCATGGAGTACATTTCGCTGCTGCCAATCATTATTTTTCCGTATCATAGACAAACCCTAGACACTAACCCTGCTAACCATTGGCAACCCATCCCCAAACCCCCAGCCCCTCCCATCCATATCGCGTATACGTATAGAGTAGGGTTGGCATATTTCGGACAGCTAAGAAAGGACAGCGTTATATCACAGACAAACGAGCAGCACTATATAGAAAAACTCGCAATTCGCAATTAATAGATACTCGCAATTAAAACCCGACCTACGGTATGGATTTCTTCCTCTCAAAGCGGATGCTGGCAGCCACAGTGATCATCTTGGTCCCTGCCATTCTCATTATAATTGACTACCGAGCAGCTAATAAATTCATTTTTACCAGCCCAGAGTAGTAGAGCTGTAGCTAGTCATGGCATGGCTGAAAGGCACTGTGCTGCTTTGTACCATCACAGTGGGAATGCTGCTACTCTATCCCACCCAACTACAAGCTCAAAGTAAGACCTATAAACAATCGCTACTAGTAAAATAAAATCTGTGACAGGCAGCTTAGTCTTCTGCATCTTAATGTATTAATTATGTATAGCCTGCGTATGTCACTTATTATACATTTTTCATGATTATATAAAGGTGCTGAACCACCTTTGAATGAGGTGCCACGACCAGAGGATTTTACAGCTGGTGAGTTAGCTAATGACATGGGTGATGGGTCCGGTGTGACATACCATAAAAGTTCTAATTACAGCACCAAAAAAATAATAATTCAGAATCACGCTTGGCACTCCATTAAAAATTATTTAAGGTGCCAGTTTTCATATCTCTGACTGTACTTTGCACCTTAATTACCGTATATGTTCTAATATAGGCGCCACCCTAATTTAGGCGCCCTTTGGGACCTGCGCAATTTTTTCGGTTCTAATTTAAGGCGCCTTTCCGGACATCAATTATTTTTAGGCGGCGCCTATTTAATTGGAACGTATTGCCACGTGCCGCGAATACCGGTATGCCATGCCAATACCTCGGTACCGTACCGTACCGTCGATTAATCTATCGAGCTAGCAGTTTAGATGTCAAACTAAGCTGTCTCCTACATTTATATAGGCACTTACCGACTGCTTTGATGTCTTTCTGGAGTTAGAGACAATCGTTCTGATGGCTACGGTACCGACAACTCGAGAATGATTCAGCGATCAGAGTGAAATTTCCAAAAAGAACTGAAACTAGAACCATATTTTTGTTGTTCTCACCCCTATGATATTCACTGCCACTAAATAGGACCGATTAGTGATAGCGCTTGTGCTCTGGCAAAACTTCCAGAACCGTTCTAATTGCAGCTCTTAGGCGCCTCCCTAATTTAGGCGCCCTTTGACCTGCTCGTGAATTTTTCGGTTCTAATTGGAGGCGCCTGCATGATCAGTAATTATTTTTGGGGGGCGCCTATACTAGAAAGTATACGGTATAATATTATCCAATGCCAAGTGGCACTTACATTAGAGCAGTGCTGTAATTAGAACATTTATGGTAATAATGCTGGTGAACACTCAACAACGGTAACAATATGAAGAAGTTTTAATAATAATGCTAGGACAGTGAGCTATAGCTCATGGTTTGGTGACTCTATACTGAATAGGTTTATTATAGCTGTAAGTAATACTGCAATGGTATTGCATGGTATCATTAATAGGGGTACCGGTGCATGAGAATGCATCCCAACATTATGCAATTAGCTATCGTGTTGCCCCAGGACTTCATTTCGATCATTGGCCTATCGCAAGATCACCCGTGCCCTCTATATAAAGTATTGTTGTGCCTATAATATAATTAATTTAGCTACCTTCCATTGTGTCAATGTATTAAACAAATTTATGACAGATTTCCTTGAAATATTATCCATTGGCTACAGATCTGATTCCAACAAATAACACCATAATTAATCAGCTTCCAGCTACGTTTTACTGTCTCATCACCGACACAATGTTCGGCATGAACATTTCTACCGATTGGTACATCAATGGTGCTCCCATAGATCTGGAGCGAAATACATTTTTCATGAGGATTGAACCGGAAGGAGCAAACACCAACCTGACCATACTTTCACTGGGATTTGCTGATAGCTTGGAACCATCTGTGGAAGTTTCCTGTCGCACTTTAATCTTTCCTAATGCTACTTTTGGTGTCTACCAAGTTGGTAAGCCCTGATCCAATAGCTATACTATATACTTATAATGTTTATAAAAGCTAGCTATGGCTAAAATTATTTTGAAAAGATTATAAATACAGAAAGGTTGATTGAGTTGAACTACCCATTCACTCTACCCAATTAAGAGTCTGAGAAGCACTTTTCTGCAATTAGTACTATTGTGTTTTTCCATGTAGTGAATCCAGGCTTCACTCCAGTAATGGTTTTCTTCGAGCAAGATATCATTGATGGTCTCGAGGGGACTACTGCAGTTGTATGTGCTACAGTCGTTTTTCCAAGAGGACCACTAGAGAGACAAACTGAGGCACAAGTGATAGTAGATGTATCTGTCCTTGATCAAGGCTCCGCTGGTATTAAAATTTTTATGGACTAATAATAATAATCTTATTATGTTGACAATATTTCATATTTTGAATAGGTGCACGTGACTATGGGCCTATACCAGTAAGTTTGAATTTCCTGTCAAGCGATCAAAGGCGCTGTTTCGGCCTTGTACTCATTAATGACACACTCAGTGAAGGAGTCGAAAGCTTTACTCTTGAACTATCACACAGCACTAGAACAAATACTCAAAATGCTGTTAGCAACGATGCTATCCTCATCCCCATGGCAATGAACAGAACAACTATCAGAATTTTTGAACCATGCATTGGTGGAGACATTCGTCTGAGAGGTGGCTTTGATGAGAATCAGGGGAGAGTGGAGATCTGCCTCAATAGGGTGTGGGGAACGGTGTGTGATGATGGAGGCTGGACGGTGGGAGGAGGGAGACCAAATGCTAGAGTCGTCTGTCGGCAACTCGGGCTAGAAACTGAATGTAAGTATCCACTAATTATACAGGCAAAAATTTTTAGCTGCGTGGTGTCAGAATCATTAAATTTTGTTTGTTTCTCTGCAGCTGCTGTGGGTTTACCAGGAGCAATCTTTGGACCTGGCAGTGTTTTTGCACCCATACACCTGGACAACGTATTTTGCATTGGAAATGAATCAAACCTGCTCAGCTGTAGGAGTAATCCTATTGGTGTGCACGATTGTAGTCACAGCCAAGATGTGAGTGTGGACTGTCTTGGACGTGTTCGAGGTACAATCCATACATATACCCTCCTGTAATCTATTTTTTACTTCATTTTTGACTTATTGTGCATAGTCGGAGAGCCGTGCTCAAGTATCGGTGAGATTCGATTGGTCGGAGGGATGGACGAGTTCCAGGGTCGTGTGGAGGTCTGCACTGAAGATCTCATCTACAGCACTGTATGCAGTTCTGGCTGGGACAATCTGGACGCTCAAGTAGTCTGCAGACAGCTTCTAGGACTTGGTATTTAAAGCAGTCCAGACGCTGATCCAGAAAATTTGCATGGAAGGTGGCTGGCGGGGTGGCTACCCATAGTAAACCATACTGGTGCAAAGGGGGTGGCTGATTAATAATGGTGGATATCTCCTATACTACATTGCATAAAAGAACTGGTGAAGGGGGTGGCTAGCCACCCTATCCACCCCCCCCCCCCCCCCCCCCCCCGGATCAGCCCCTGCAGTCACTATAATATGCACTGTGATAATCAATGGTATGCATGAAACTATGTAATAAAATTTACAGATGATGGTGCGATTGCTGCTAGAGATGGTCTATTTGGATTGGGAGTTGGAACGATATTGTTTCAAAATGTGAACTGCAATGGCAGCGAGGGAAATTTTATGCAGTGTACTATAGCTAATGATGTCCAGGCTTCAACCTCCTGCACGCATTTCCAAGATGCTGGAGTGGACTGCTTAGGGAGACTTCTACGTGAGTTGGCTATGCTAGCACGTTTGTACATGCATTTGTATGTGAGTGTTTGTGTGCAGCGCTCTTATGTAAACTTGTGTGGGCATGGATGATAGTATTGTGTACATGGGTCTGTGCATGTACGAAGCTCACCCACCGCCCAAGAGCTAATTAGGTTTCGTTTGTAGAAACTTCTTTCAGGAGAAATGTCTAACCCTGGTACGTGTGTGGCTTCCTAGATGAAAGGCCATCTCAAGCCTGCCTTGGTTATGATAGAGGCCTTAGGGACTACTTCAGGAAGCAAGTGAATGTGTTTGTTACAGATCATAATATCCTGTTCTTCAATCAAACTACTAATGTAACTTTGATTGCACATTATTATGCAATTTTGTAGCTGGTGCACCACTTATTGGTTTTGAACGAACTGCTCAAGATAACGGGAACCGGCTGGCAATCAGAGAGGGCGGGTCACTGGAGCTATGTGTGGTACTCCTATCTGGTACTCTGACATCCGAGACTGCAGTTCAAATCTTTACAAGTGGAGCGGTAGAAACTCAGGCAATAGGTATATAGATAACTCTGCCAATACCAATAGGGGCTAACCCATGAAGGTTGACACAATCTCCTAAATATTTAGGATCGTGAGTTATAGAAATCCAAATTTTGATAATAATTATTTGGTAGAGTATACTTTTTAGTTCATTCTCCTTATTATTGTTACTACAATGTGGGGCTAACCCATTATGATTCTTGGTACTTCATTTAATAATATTCACCACATTTTGGAATCTGTACTATCTAATAGATGGAGTTGATTTCACAGTGCAAGCCCGCCGAGCCGCCAGAGAAGGACCTGGAGTGTATGAAGTGTTGTTTGGTGTTAACACAACTCGCTCCTGCTTCAACATCACAGCCATTGATGACTGCATAGCAGAGGACAGATCGGAGCCGGTTGAGATCAGAATTAGTCTGACAAGGCTAGACCAGGTCTTCATTCAAATATCACCATCTGCTCAAACAGTCAGACTTAGAATACTGGACGATGACTGTGAGTTAGTTACTCCATAATAAGATATCTACAATGCCTACTAAGTACATGTATGTATACATGGCATTAATGACCCCAGTATAACCCAGGCTGGTATCCATGCAGGCTTCTCACTCCTTTCATCTAGCTCTCTCTCTCTCCAATTCAATTGCAAGCAAACCTTAATTGACTCCCTCTTTTTTTTATTTAGCATGCAATATTGAAAAGCTGGGAGTTGGTCCCAGGAATGAAGCTAAGATACATTCTCAATTTAATTGTAGCAATTAAATTTTATATCTGGGTCAATAGCATCACAGCCAACTTTCTGTTTATATTTGCTACTTCCAGTTGCCTGTTCTGAAGGTGAAAGGCGCTGCGTTGATCCACTCAGGGCTAGAGCTTCATGTCTTTCAAGTGTGCTTGTATGCAATGGATTATCTGAATGCAGTGATGGATCTGATGAACTCAACTGCACAGGTACATAAAAGTATACTATAATCATTAAAGCAGCTAGTGTGCGTACTCTCCCAGGAATTTTATGAGTACAGATTAATTTGCAACTGTCTTTATAGCTTTTGTATTACCTGCTTCAGGGACAATGTATAATACCGTACTAACTGTTTCTCTTTTCTGTTGCTTGCAGACTACTGTTTGGAAGCTGGAATGGAGGGATTTAACTGCCCAGCAGAGCGACTTTGTGTTCCATTTAGGTATCTGTGTGACGGTGTACCTGATTGTGTTACTATTATCATTGCTGTAGAAGAGAGCTTACCGCAATGTTATGGTCAGTATAATAATAGTTATTATCATAATTACTATAATAATAGTGTTATCATGATAACTACAAAGAGATCCCATAAACATGTCACCTCACTCTCAGTGAATAATATTGACCTTTTAAATTTATAGCTCACATGCAAAGGACCTTGAGTTCAGTACTCATTAGTATTTAATTTTGCTCAATAGCCTAATATTTTGCTATCTTGCTATTCCTACAGATAATTGTAATCCCGGTGAGGTGCGTAGCTCCCTTCTAGGTGGTGCATCCGAGAGAGAGGGAACAGTGGAGGTCTGCGTGGATGGCATCTATCTCCCAGTCTCACTGGACAATGGAAGATTCTCCGTGAGGGAGGCTACTGTCATTTGTAAACAACTTGAACTAGGCAATGGTGAGCTATGAAGACTGTGTGCATGCATGATCTAAGGTGTCATGTTGAAACCTACATTTTACAATTTCCTGACTACCTACCATGGGTGTGCCTGTATTGAATCTGAGGAGTCCCTAGACTGTAAATCTAATTCTAGCGTAAATACTGAAAACATTTTGCTATCCACTGACTTTTAACAACAGATCCCGTAATAATTTGCAACCCTAAGGCTTTTCTGCATCACTTTGCAAGTATTTTCACAGGTAATCCTTACCAGCTTACTTGAACGATAAATTTTATCATTTGCAGCTGGCATTCCACTGTCTGGAGGTTTCATTGGTGTCAATCTAGAGACTGAGCGGCTAGCTCTGGTCAACTGTACTGGAAATGAGAACAGTCTTCTTAGCTGTCGCTTAACAAGCACTGCCTTGTCATTGGGTCTTTCAATAATTCAACAAGCACGAGTTAGATGTTTCGATCAGCGAGAAGGTGAGTACATATTCAGCAAGATTTCAGCAATACATGTATACACACATACTATAATATTACAAGTATAAAAACAATTGAATAAAATTGAAGGATGAAGTAGGGATGGCAGTGCCAAAAAGTACACAAACAAGATTCGTAGGGATAACGTATCACATCCACTATACATCCCTACGCTTGCTTTTCTCATACACATCTGATTCAGCATGTAATTTAAAGTGTCACTACTATTGATATTGATCCCTGGGTATACAGTATTGATTTTCCATTCCTGCATGCATGTGCCCCATATATAATATTATGCCAGTGTGTGCACGGCTACTCAAAAAGCAAGCGTAGGGATGCATAGTGGATGTGATACGTTATCCCTACGAATCTTGTTTGTGTACTTTTTGGCACTGCCATCCCTACTTCATCCTTCAATTTTATTCAATTGTTTTTATACTTGTTACTGTTCTTTTTTTAGTGCCCTCAGGGCCTGGTAGTTATTAATTTTCATCAATGCCACCTAGCTGACTAATCTCGTGGGGACAGAGGCTGGGCATATACCATGGCGACCGGCTTACCTATTCATTGTTTAAAAATTTAATGCATGGAACTAGCTACTTCAAAGTTTTTTTCTGGACCTATATAGCTACATCCAACTGTGCTCCAGCAATAAATACAATATTATTATAGGGAAGCAAGTACACCATGTTTGTGTGATCTTAGCCCGGCTTTGAGTCAGGTACTACTGCGGCTATATGTATGGTAGCTACCCCAACACACCGTGAGTTCAAACTTGAATACTCCTGCTGTAAGTGCAAATCCCAGGCAGTCTTTGATAGTTTGTGAGGGCGTCTTCTTTTGCATCACACACTATTGAACGTGCATCAGTGGGGTTCTCGAGACTGCTCAGGTAACTAGTTGACCTGCGAATGAAGCCACGCCCCTCGTTATCTCGATCCTGAAGCTGGCTGACTCAACCCGGCGGCAAACTTGAAAGAAGGCTGTTTAGAACCAAGTAGCGACGAAACCATTCCGTTTCAGAAGCATATTTTATAGGTCAGTAAGCTTACTGTTGGTAAGTAGCCACTATGATCGACAGTTCACTGAGATGATCAGCTGAGCGCTCGTGCTCGATCGGCCGCGCGAGCAGGTCCTAGATCGATCCTGGCTGCCCCGGCGCACGCGCGCCACTTACATCGGTCACATGACTTCACCATGGCAACACCAAATGAGCATGCGCATTATATGACAAAATGGCTAATTGGACACACCCACTCGCAAAACGCGCGCTGTACACACCCACAATTAAATCGCTATCCTGATAACACAAAACGAGCTTGCCACAGACATGCGCGCTCCATAATGGAATGGATTTATACTTGAACTAAGGTGAGCGGTCATGGTAGTCTTGAGTTAGCCCAGGAAAACAGAAAGAAAGAAAGAAAGAAAGAAAGAATGAGAAATGGCTATTTTTTTGAACATCTGGTTCTGGCATATACAATTGAGTTGATGGATGATCTTGGTCTTGTTAGATAGATAAGGCCCCTCCAAATCAATTAGTAGTTTCTCATCCCCCCTTAATTTCCGCCCGCATGCATTTTGTGATTAGGAGCACAATGCAAAAGTATACCGCATCCTTTTTTGCAAGCGATTTTGACGACCATTTCCATCAAAAATTACACATATTGACGACCATTACCACCGCCCGCCCGCATCAATTTTGAGCTCAGAGGGGATGAGAAACTACTAATTGATTTGGAGGGGCCTAATTTGCTGTAGATTCTGATTTTGACACTTAGAAAGTTCACAAAGTTACCCATTTTGAGATATTTGGATTTTTGTAATGTATTATATATATGGAGTATCCGTGCCATCCCTACTTATAGAGTCTACCGACTCTATGATAGACGGAGGAAGAATGTTAAAAATTAAATATTAAATAGATTAATAGGTTAAATAGGTTAGTAATTGATTTTTAAGCATATTCTAAAGAATGTCAAAGAGTTGTTATGGAGCCCAGATACACATGATTGTGTATTTGAGAGTGGGGGAGGGATTTTAGCCCTAAAGTCCTATGCATGCCTATAATATTATGTACATGGGTGAGTATAGCATTTGTGATTGCACGCAGAGCCTTCCTGTGAAGATGGGATGATTCGTTTGTCCCCTGATGGTCCCAGCCCTAATGAAGGTCGTGTGGAGATGTGCTACCAGAACGTATGGGGTGCCGTCTATGATCAGAGATGGTCTCAGTTTGATGCTGCCGTTGCCTGTGCTCAGTTGAATTTCAGCAGAGCAGGTCAGAAGAATTAATTTCAGGCTCATTTTCAAATTGCGTGCAACTCTCAATTTTTTTTTTCTTATACATAATATTATTATAGGAGCATTACCAATCACTGATGTCCTCTATGGCCCTGTTGATAATATTCCTTTCGTTTATGCGAGTCCAAATTGCATTGGTAATGAGACCTCATTGCTGGACTGTCCTTCAAGCAGGCAGCAGCAGCAGCAGCAGCTGGGGCAGACAGGCTTCTATCAAGACCAAAACAACGGGCTGGGAAATGACTTTGTCGCAGTGAGATGTGAAGGTATGTGAGGAGTTTTTAGTATAATATATACTTTCAGGGAAGAATATGTACTGGGGAGAAGGAAGGTATAAGCGCATTAATTATGAGCTTGTGTCAGTATGCTAACTCATGGAGTGATGAAAGATGCATCGAGGTCAAAATTTGATTGTTTATTTTTACAGATTTTCCAGCCACTGGCTGTAACTTTCTGGATGCAAGGCTGACATTCAGGAGAGCTACCTCAACAGGACACTTGGAAATATGCAATGAAGTTGGGCAGTGGAGTGTTGTTTGTGGTAGTAGTCAAATCTCAGTGGATAATGTCAGGGTCATCTGTAATCAGCTTGGCTTCGATCCTGATTTTGTTCGATTGAACAACTTCCCACAGTCTACTTCAGTGCTGAATATTGGTAGACCTATCACCTTCATCCTTTCAGCCCAGATATTTTGTAGCGGAAATGAATTAAATCTCACAGATTGTGATATACTAGATAGCCTTCCAGGAAATCCAGGAAAGAGACAAGCAATTTTACCTATAACTTGCAGTTCATTGGAGCTTCGATGTGGTGGTGAGTATCGTCAAGCCGTATACGTATAGAACATCATTATATATATTTCTCTCTCTTTCCATCATTCTTGGCATAATATTGCAGCTCCTCCAAGGGTTACCTTCAACCCACCAAGTGTAGGTGGGGTCTACATCGCAGAACTTGGACGTCGTTTTTCTTTGTCCTGTTCTCTTGATCGAAGCATTCACCCATTTCCCAACACTTTTGGAGTCTCAAGATTGAATGGTATTTACATAAGCCTCATGAGAGTTTTAAAATTCCAGAACAATGTAATAGCATCAAATCCAGAAAGATATTAATTTTGCACTCCTACTGTGTGTAGCTCACTCTCTCTAATAGCTAACACTCTATTTTGAATTCAGGTGATACGGCAATATCCTCCAGTCTGTTTAGAAGTTCGTGCACTGTATTGGCAAGTCAAGCTATCACCCTTGCGGATGCTGATACCTACTCTTGTAATGGTACTTATGGCAATGGCCAAGTCTTTGAAGAGAGTATCGATATCATTGTTAGAGGTAAGCATGTACTGCATCAGCCTGAGGGCTTTCTATACATATTATTCATTAGCAATTGGCAGTGGGTGGCTGAGAGGGAGCTGGAGATATAATATATAGCTTGTAATATATATATATTCTCTCTGTAGGATTTACAGGAATTGTTAGCACAGCGTATCTACGCACCTCTTTCAAATCGATCGATCGACTAAATGTCAGTGGACTTATCACTTCATCCAATGAGGAGATAGTGAATACCTTGGAGGACTCGGTATGCATATAACATTTTACTACTAGTAATATTCAGACTAAATTTTTACATATTATTATTATGCATGACACATTGTAGATATTTGAGTTAATACCAGAAGGAGTGCCTGGAGTGCATGCTGTCAACTGCACAAAAGCTAGCAGGTAATATTACTATATTATTGGAGCACAATATAGTTGGTAAAGTTGGTGACCAATTTTGATACTGGAAGAATTTAAATTGGGTGGACGTCCTAAATTGACAAATTAATAATCTTGCCTAATTTATAATTATGGTATATCTCTCAAAGTGTAATATTATTATTAATTATTATGAAGCAAGTCTGCTTTGTATGACTCTGAGTAATTTAATTTTCTCATAGACGTGCATTTGATATTGAGAGGAGACTTGATCGTATAGAGTGCAATGTGACTCAGTACTCTGACCCCGGAGAGAGGGGGGTCGTTCCCGTCATTGACATGGTAGTACATGTTGCTCAGCTCCTTTCTCGTTCAATTCGAATCTTTCAGGATCCAGTAGACGTTTCAGGTAATTATTATATTAGCCTGCATGACTGAATCAGCAGTTGGCCAAGCCAATTTAAAAGTAGCCTCGCTCCCAGGCCCTATTCTCAGAGTTCAGTGAGGCTTAATATAGGACAAGGCTAGATTAAGCAAATGCCCCCTGGAGGATACCATACATACTTGCCTATTGTATAGTATAATCATTACTCTATGTCACTATTATAGCTACTGGTTTCTGTGATGAGGAGACTGTTGTATCTGAACTGAGTGGCACCACTTTCCTCTGGCCAGAAACTCAGGCTGGACAAACTGCCATGTTCGTGTGTCCGCTTGATCGAATCATGACTCCTAGAAGTTGTGGTGCTGGAGGAGTGTGGGGTCAGTTTGATGAAACCACCTGTGGTTCCAGTGTGAGTGGACAGCTCAACGGTCTCGTCGACTTGTTCAGTAATGTAAGATAAAATAAATCACTACAATAAAGACTATAAAATTATGATATACATAGTTGACCACTGAGACTTATGAAACTGCTGTATCAAGTCTGTCTACAATTATTGAGCAATCTGAATCAAGCACAACTGAGCAGAACAGTGAAGTATTGGACACAGTCGCCAACTACACTGCAGAACTGGCATCATTTGTGGACGACTCCAATGTGATCATTAATAACACCGTGAGTATATATTGGGCTGAGGCTCGAGAAGACAAACTTAACATTATAGAGATAATAACTTTGCTTGTGACTCTAGGTTGTTCAAGATGTGGTAGAAGTTGTGAGTTCTCTCCTTCAGTGGAACCCAGCAAACATTGCAGTAGCTGGTAGTTCAAGGTTGGTGTTTTTTTTATTGAAGCTAGTGAACTGATACAATTAAATATACTCCTATTGTATACACGATGCTGCTCTACATGTTTTGAACAGTGTGCTTCAGTCGTTTGAAGAAGTTGTGTCACGCTATGCTCAACAGCTTTCACTGAATCAAAATCAGACCATCACTGTACCATCGTTGGTCATAGTTGCTGAACTGGTACAACTTTGAGCTTCAGTATTATTAATTTTGCACCGTAATAATATTATTTTATACGCTACAGAGAAGCACTGAAGCTTTTGCTAATGGCGGGAGAACCTTTACCATAAGTAATGTTAGCCCTGCACAATAACTGTTATTGAAGTGTTAATTTTTTGGCAGGTGGTAGCACACCATCACTGGATCAGACCATGCCTGGTCAACTTTCTGCTGATGCTGCGATTAGGTTACCTCCCTCCCTTTTTGAACAACTCAACAATCGTCCAAACGTTGGAGCTTTCTTCGGTCGATATGAAACGGCCACACTCTTTCCAGTTGGCGGGAGCAACAATAATGGTGCACGGAGAACTCAGGTTGGCTCACAAGTCGTAGCGGCCACAGTGGGACAAAATCTGCCCCTTCGAAATCTACCAGAGCCCGTCACAATCATACTTAAGCTCCAATCTGGAGGAGGATTAGTAAGTTAAAATCAACAAAGTTAATAACAAAGAATCCTGCTAGCTATATATGTGAACTTATGCCATTGTTTCATGCAGTTTATGGCAAATGGTTCTGAGATGTGTGTCTCATGGGATTTTGGTATGCAACAGTGGACTTCTGATGGCTGTAATACCAGTGTCGGTCAAGGTGGGATCATTACTTGTCGCTGCAACCATCTCACCAACTTTGCTGTCCTTGTGGTAAGTATTTTTAGTACATATTATTAGGTTACTACCATTGCTTGATGTAGAAATTCCAAAAAGTTGATTTTATTATCCCTTGGACTTGATTATAGGATATGTGCGCAAGGGAGCAAGATTGCCAACCACCAGCCGCTAGGGACTGTGAGGCAGAAATCATCAGATCAGAGACTGGAACAACCTACATGTGGCCTTCAACAGCCGAAGGGGATGTTGCAACCTTCCACTGTCCCCTTGTCGAAAATCGTGTGGTAGTTGTGAGTAGAGGCTGTGGCACTGGAGGAGTGTGGGAAGCATTCAGTGAGGAGGCTTGTGGTGTGGTCAACGAGCAGCTTAACAGACTCAGTAACACTTTCAATAATGTGAGTCAGAAATGAAATAGTGTGATCCCTTATTAACAGAATCTGACTGCATGCACGACTCTACTGCATAGCTAACGACTGACACTGTTGAGGCTGCTGTAGCATCGCTTGCTCAGGTTGTGGAGCAGACAGAAGGAAATCAAGTCGAACAAAACGGTGCAGTGTTGCGCACAGTCGCTGATTATCTCACTGATGTGGCCACATTTGTGAATAATTCCAATGTAACCATCAATGCTACGGTCAGTTATATACACTCACTTTATTGCTTGAAATATTAATAGTTCAGGATAATTATTCACTGTGTAGGTTGTTGAAAGTGTAGTCCAGGTAGTGAGCTCCCTCCTTCAATGGGATCCTGAGAATATTGCTGTTGCAAGCAGTTCAAGGTTCATATATATATAATATATAAAAGCATGAAGGTCACAGAGGGGGATGGATATATTTATAAATGCATTATTTCACATTTAGGGTGGTTCAATCCTTTGAAGTTGTTGTATACCTCTTTGCTCAGCAACTGAATTTGAATGAGACACAAAACATTACCTTAAATTCACTAACTGTCATCGCTGAGCTGGTAAGCTACTGATAAAATTTAATATTATTTTCCTGAGTCTAGAGTGATATATTATCTTCAACTTCTGCAGAGGAGTAGAGTGAGTCTTATTGCGGCTGGAAGAAGCTTTGCCATAGGTAACATTAGCTACTAGTATTCAAGCACTAGCTGAGGGCCTCCAATTATTAAATTTTTCTCATTGTGCTGTTATAGGCAATAATGAATTTGATATTGGTGATGAGGGTGAGGTGATGCCCGGTCAACTTGCACCAGAGCAAGATGCAGCCATCAGCCTCCCTGCCTCACTCTTTCAAACCATTACTGACCGTGAAGACGTTGGGATATTCTTCGCCCTCTACAATGTATCCACCCTGTTCCCTGTTGATGGAGGAAGGAACCGTAATGAACCAAGAAAGAGAGAAGTGGGATCACGTGTTCTAGCGGCTACTGTGGGTCCAGGACTAAACTTTCCGAACCTTGTAGATAACGTTACCATTGTGCTTCGACTTGTAACAACAGAGGTAGCTATGCTGAATTGAGAGATTTACTACGCAATAATTGATTTGTGCATATTTTTTTTTGCAGTTTATGGCATCAGGTTCAGAGATGTGTGTCTCTTGGAGTTTTACTCTTCAAGATTGGACAACTGAAGGCTGTACTATCAATGTAACTCAACTGGAGGAAGGAATTGTCACCTGTAGCTGCAATCATCTCACTAACTTTGCTGTCCTTGTGGTAAGACAACAATTTTAATTATTTGTTAATTATCGTACTATTCTATGGATAAACCCTTAATTTCAGGATGTCTGCTCAAGACAAGAGAACTGTCAGCCACTGAATCCAGTTGTCGGTGATCTATTGACATATGTTTCTTACATTGGAATGTCTATCTCGATAGTGTCTTTAGTGATTACTATTGTCACTCTCCTCATTTTCAAGTGAGTGATCTAAAATAATATTCACACACTAAAAGAATACGTATTATGCTCTTATTATAGAAAGCTTCGTAAGAAGGATGCGTCCAAGTACCATATCCAGCTGTCTCTTGCCATGCTCTTTATGTTGTCAGTGTCCCTTGCGCTGGTGGCTCTGAGTGTTCAGGGTAAAACTGATCCCTACGGAGGTTGTATGATGGTGTCTATCCTCGTGCACTACTTCACACTGGTGGCTGTGATGTGGATGGGAGCTGAGGCACTGCTCATGTTCCAGAAACTGGTCATCATCTTCACTCGAGTAACAACCAGGTTTATGGTCTATGTCTCCATAATCTGTTGGAGTAAGTATAACATAATTTTAAGTATGGAGGTCTCCATGAATACCGATTGGTATTATAATATTTATTTCTTTCAGCTGTACCAATCTTGTTTGTCCTCATCCCTCTCATTGTGGATCTGGCTACTGGAAACAGTGCTTCAAATGACATCATTGTTCACAGACCAAATAGTACAGAAGATGTCTCCTTGTGAGTTTACTATGAAATAGCCTATAGTGTCCTGGCAGCTAAATTTTATTAATAATTATTTTGCTCTTGTATGTAGCTGCTTCTTGTCTCATCCTGGGGCCTTCTGGGGAGCCTTTCTGGTTCCAATCATTGTTGTCATGATCTTCAACATCGTAATCTTTGTCTGGGTGATTGTGGTGCTGGTTCGTCACACTAGGGGCACAGCTGCTCGAAAGAAGGAATCAGTCAGCAATAAAACCATCATACGTTTGATGATCAGCATCAGTGGAGTAATGTTCCTCTTTGGACTCACCTGGCTCTTTGCTATCCTCACCTTCTCTTCCCCCGAAGGACTCAGAGAGACCTTTCAGATTATCTTCACGATCTTCAACTCTTTTCAAGGATTCTTTATCTTTCTGTTCTTCTGTGTCTTCAACAAGGAAGCACTTGAGTCGTGGAAAGAGCTTCTGTCGTGTGGAAAATATAAATCAAAGCTACTTCATCCCTCTAAAGCCAAGTTCAGCTCCTCTGCAGTTACCAAGAAAGCCAAGCAGTCCAAAACTGGAAGTACTGGGCTCACTTTATCCTCTGGAGGAAAGTATATCTCTGAGTCATCAAGGTCTGACTATGAATCTGCCACACTGGGGAAGGGAAATGTTTATGAGAAAGCTCCATTTGAAAGTGCTAAAGTTGACCTGGGAACAGACTCAACGGCTGATAACTCTGTTATCCAAGATGAAAGTGTGACTGAGACTGTTCGTGAGCAGCCTGAAGCCACAGCAGTTCCCATTGTTGTAGTCGAGCAGACAGATTCAGCTAATGGCGAGCTGCAAAATGGAGAAGCTGGGTCCAGTGGAGAGAAAGGGAAGAAGAAGAAAAAGGGCTTGTCTCTGAAGGCTCGTATCAAGCGCTATTCAACAAAGAAGATTTCAAAACACCACGTGGAAGAGGTTGAAGTTGATTTTGACTCCGAAAACAGCAGCCAAGAGAGTGGTGGAGAAGAGGATACAACCACTCAACTGTAGCTAATCATGAGTCACTCCTAATAATTTGCCAGCCAAAAATTAATTTACTATTATAATATAGCAGTGCATCAATTCCATAGGTTATTTCTTCAATAAGCCTCTACTCAACTTAGTGTGTGAATTGATACTTTTCTGCATAGTTTTTTTTTCCGTAAATTATTAAGTTTTTCTCAATGCATTGCAAGTTCAAAAGTCACTGTTAACTGATTATGTAGAGCAAATTTGTGATGCTCTGGCATGTGTGTTGGTGTCTGGCACAACAGCACATCCACTACTGTGGAAATGGGCGGGGTTTATATATCCGGCAAAACAGTTGTCAGTCTTCCATTAAATTTTAAGATTGCTGACGGTGACCCCATATCAAAACAATGTACACAGTCTACATTTAATTATGCCATTAATTATAGTAATTAAAATATTGTACCTCTTAAAGCGGATGTACACCAGCACCATGCTAATTAACGTGTGCAGGTCAGTACTAGTGCTAGTCGCCATGGAGTACATTTCGCTGCTGCCAATCATTATTTTTCCGTATCATAGACAAACCCTAGACACTAACCCTGCTAACCATTGACAACATCCCCAAACCCCCAGCCCCTCCCATCCATATCGCGTATAGACAAACCCTAGAGACTAACCCTGCTAACCATTGGCAACCCATCCCCAACTCCCCCAGCCCCTCCCATCCATACTGCGTATACGTATAGAGTAGGGTTGGCATATTTCGGACAGCTAAGAAAGGACAGCGTTATATCACAGACAAACGAGCAGCACTAGAAAAACTCGCAATTCGCAATTAATAGATACTCGCAATTAAAACCCGACCTACGGTATGGATTTCTTCCTCTCAAAGCGGATGCTGGCAGCCACAGTGATCATCTTGGTCCCTGCCATTCTCATTATAATTGACTGCTGAGCAGCTAATAAATTCATTTTTACCAGCCCAGAGTAGTAGAGCTGTAGCTAGTCATGGCATGGCTGAAAGGCACTGTGCTGCTTTGTACCATCACAGTGGAAATGCTGCTACTCTATCCCACCCAACTACAAGCTCAAAGTAAGACCTATAAACAATCGCTACCAGTAAAATAAAATCTGTGATAGGCAGCTTAGTCTTCTGCATCTTAATGTATTAATTATGTATAGCCTGCGTATGTCACTTATTATACATTTTTCATGATTATAAAGGTGCTGAACTACCTTTGAATGAGGTGCCACGACCAGAGGATTTTACAGCTGGTGAGTTAGCTAATGACATGGGTGATGGGTCCGGTGTGACATACCATAAAAGTTCTAATTACAGCACCAAAAAATAATAATTCAGAATCACGCTTGGCACTCCATTAAAAATTATTTAAGGTGCCAGTTTTCATATCTCTGACTGTACTTTGCACCTTAATTATAATATTGTCCAATGCCAAGTGGCGCTTACATTAGAGCAGCGCTGTAATTAGAACATTTATGGTAATAATGCTGGTGAGCACTCAACAACGGTAACAATATGAAGAAGTTTTAATAATAGTGCTAGGACAGTGAGCTATAGCTCATGGTTTGGTGACTCTATACTGAATAGGTTTATTATAGCTGTAAGTAATACTGGTATATTGCATGGTGTCATTAATAGGGGTACCGGTGCATGAGAATGCATCCCAACATTATGCAATTAGCTATCGTGTTGCCCCATGCAGGACTTCATTTCGATCATTGGCCTATCCCAAGATCACCCGTGCCCTCTATATAAAGTATTGTTGTGCCTATAGTATAATTAAGCTACCTTCCATGTATTAAACAAATTTATGACAGTTTTCCTTGAAATATTATCCATTGGCTACAGATCTGATTCCAACAAATAACACCATAATTAATCAGCTTCCAGCTACGTTTTACTGTCTCATCACCGACACAATGTTCGGCATGAACATTTCTACCGATTGGTACATCAATGGTGCTCCCATAGATCTGGAGCGAAATACATTTTTCATGGAGTATACAAGGATTGAACCGGAAGGAGCAAACACCAACCTGACCATACTTTCACTGGGATTCGCTGATAGCTTGGAACCATCTGTGGAAGTTTCCTGTCGCACTTTAATCTTTCCTAATGCTACTTTTGGTGTCTACCAAGTTGGTAAGCCCTGATCTAATAGCTATACTATATACTTATAATGTTTATAAAAGCTAGCTAAGGCTAAAATTATTTTGAAAAGATTATAAATACAAAAAGGTTGATTGAGTTGAACTACCCATTCACTCTACCCAATTAAGAGAAGCACTTTTCTGTAATAATATATTAGTACTATTGTGTTTTTCCATGTAGTGAATCCAGGCTTCACTCCAGTAATGGTTTTCTTCGAGCAAGATATCATTGATGGTCTCGAGGGGACTACTGCAGTTGTATGTGCTACAGTCGTTTTTCCAAGAGGACCACTAGAGAGACAAACTGAGGCACAAGTGATAGTAGATGTATCTGTCCTTGACCAAGGCTCCGCTGGTATTAAATTTTATATGGACTAATAATAATAATCTTATTATGTTGACAATATTTCATATTTTGAATAGGTGCACGTGACTATGGGCCTATACCAGTAAGTTTGAATTTCCTGTCAAGCGATCAAAGGCGCTGTTTCGGCCTTGTACTCATTAATGACACACTCAGTGAAGGAGTCGAAAGCTTTACTCTTGAGCTATCACACAGCACTAGAACAAATACTCAAAATGCTGTTAGCAACGATGCTATCCTCATCCCCATGTCAATGAACAGAACAACTATCAGAATTTTTGAAGTATGCATTGATGGAGATGTTCGTCTGAGAGGTGGCTTTAACGAGAACCAGGGGAGAGTGGAGATCTGCCTCAATAGGGTGTGGGGAACGGTGTGTGATGATGGAGGCTGGACGGTGGGAGGAGGGAGACCAAATGCTAGAGTCGTCTGTCAGCAACTCGGGCTAGAAACTGAATGTAAGTATCCACTAATTATACAGGCAAAAATTTTTAGCTGCGTGGTGTCAGAATCATTAAATTTTGTTTGTTTCTCTGCAGCTGCTGTGGGTTTACCAGGAGCAATCTTTGGACCTGGCAGTGTTTTTGCACCCATACACCTGGACAACATATTTTGCATTGGAAATGAATCAAACCTGCTCAGCTGTAGGAGTAATCCTATTGGTGTGCACGATTGTAGTCACAGCCAAGATGTGAGTGTGGACTGTCTTGGACATGTTCGAGGTACAATCCATACATATACCCTCCTGTAATCTATTTTTACTTCATTTTTGACTTATTGTGCATAGTCGGAGAGCCGTGCTCAAGTGTCGGTGAGATTCGATTGGTCAGAGGGATGGACGAGTTCCAGGGTCGTGTGGAGGTCTGCACTGAAGATCTCATCTACAGCACTGTATGCAGTTCTGGCTGGGACAATCTGGACGCTCAAGTAGTCTGCAGACAGCTTCTAGGACTTGGTATTTAAAGCAGTCCAGACGCTGATCCAGAAAATTTGCATGGAAGGTGGCTGGCGGGGTGGCTACCCATAGTAAACCATACTGGTGCAAAGGGGGTGGCTGATTAATAATGGTGGATACTACGTTGCATAAAAGAACTGGTGAAGGGGGTGGCTAGCCACCCTATCCACCCCCCCCCCCCCCCCCCGATCAGCCCCTGCAGTCACTATAATATGCACTGTGATAATCAATGGTATGCATGAAACTATGTAATAAAATTTATAGATGATGGTGCGATTGCTGCTAGAGATGGTCTATTTGGATTGGGAGTTGGAACGATATTGTTTCAAAATGTGAACTGCAATGGCAGCGAGGGAAATTTTACGCAGTGTACTAACGATGTCCAGGCTTCAACCTCCTGCACGCATTTCCAAGATGCTGGAGTGGACTGCTTAGGGAGACCTCTACGTGAGTTGGCTATGCTTGCACGTTTGTACATGCATTTGTATGTGAGTGTTTGTGTGCAGTGCTCTTATGTAAACTTGTGTGGGCATGGATGATAGTATTGTGTACATGGGTCTGTGCATGTACGAAGCTCACCCACCGCCCAAGAGCTAATTAGGTTTCGTTTGTAGAAACTTCTTTCAGGAGAAATGTCTAACCCTGGTACGTGTGTGGCTTCCTAGATGAAAGGCCATCTCAAGCCTGCCTTGGTTATGATAGAGGCCTTAGGGACTACTTCAGGAAGCAAGTGAATGTGTTTGTTACAGATCATAATATCCTGTTCTTCAACCAAACTACTAATGTAACTTTGATTGCACATTATTATGCAATTTTGTAGCTGGTGCACCACTTATTGGTTTTGAACGAACTGCTCAAGATAATGGGAACCGGCTGGCAATCAGAGAGGGCGGGTCACTGGAGCTATGTGTGGTACTCCTATCTGGCACTCTGACATCCGAGACTGCAGTTCAAATCTTTACAAGTGGAGCGGTAGAAACTCAGGCAATAGGTATATAGATAACTCTGCCAATACCAATAGGGGCTAACCCATGAAGGTTGACACAATCTCCTAAATATTTAGGATCGTGAGTTATAGAAATCCAAATTTTGATAATAATTATTTGATAGAGTATACTTTTTAGTTCATTCTCCTTATTATTATTACTACAATGTGGGGCTAACCCATTATGATTCTTGGTACTTCATTTAATAATATTCACCACATTTTGGAATCTGTACTATCTAATAGATGGAGTTGATTTCACAGTGCAAGCCCGCCGAGCCGCCAGAGAAGGACCTGGAGTGTATGAAGTGTTGTTTGGTGTTAACACAACTCGCTCCTGCTTCAACATCACAGCCATTGATGACTGTATAGCAGAGGACAGATCGGAGCTGGTTGAGATCAGAATTAGTCTGACAAGGCTAGACCAGGTCTTCATTCAAATATCACCATCTGCTCAAACAGTCAGACTTAGAATACTGGACGATGACTGTGAGTTAGTTACTCCATAATAAGATATCTACAATGCCTACTAAGTACATGTATACATGGCATTAATGACCCCAGTATAACCCAGGCTCGTATCCATGCAGGCTTCTTACTCTTTTCATCTAGCTCTCTCTTTCTCCAATTCAATTGCAAGCAAACCTTAATTGACTCCCTCTTTTTATTTAGCATGCAATATTGAAAAGCTGGGAGTTGGTCCCAGGAATGAAGCTAAGATACATTCTCAATTTAATTGTAGCAATTAAATTTTATATCTGGTCAATAGCATCACAGCCAACTTTCTGTTTATATTTGCTACTTCCAGTTGCCTGTTCTGAAGGTGAAAGGCGCTGCGTTGATCCACTCAGGGCTAGAGCTTCATGTCTTTCAAGTGTGCTTGTGTGCAATGGATTATCTGAATGCAGTGATGGATCTGATGAACTCAACTGCACAGGTACACTATAATCATAGCAGCTAGTGTGCGTACTCTCCCAGGAATTTTATGAGTACAGATTTGCAACTGTCTTTATAGCTTTTGTAGTATATTATATTACCTGCTTTAGGGAGAATGTATAATACCGTACTAACTGTTTCTCTTTTCTGTTGCTTGCAGACTACTGTTTGGAAGCTGGAATGGAGGGATTTAACTGCCCAGCAGAGCGACTTTGTGTTCCATTTAGGTATCTGTGTGACGGTGTACCTGATTGTGTTACTATTATCATTGCTGTAGAAGAGAGCTTACCGCAATGCTATGGTCAGTATAATAATAGTTATTATCATAATTACTATAATAATAGTGTTATCATGATAACTACAAAGAGATCCCATAAACATGTCACCTCACTCTCAGTGAATAATATTGACCTTTTAAATTTATAGCTCACATGCAAAGGACCTTGAGTTCAGTACTCATTAGTATTTAATTTTGCTCAATAGCCTAATATTTTGCTATCTTGCTATTCTTACAGATAATTGTAATCCCGGTGAGGTGCGTAGCTCCCTTCTAGGTGGTGCATCCGAGAGAGAGGGAACAGTGGAGGTCTGCGTGGATGGCATCTATCTCCCAGTCTCACTGGACAATGGAAGATTCTCCGTGAGGGAGGCTACTGTCATTTGTAAACAACTTGAACTAGGCAATGGTGAGCTATGAAGACTGTGTGCATGCATGATCTAAGGTGTCATGTTGAAACCTACATTTTACAATTTCCTGACTACCTACCATGGGTGTGCCTGTATTGAATCTGAGGAGTCCCTAGACTGTAAATCTAATTCTAGCGTAAATACTGAAAACATTTTGCTATCCACTGACTTTTAACAACAGATCCCGTAATAATTTGCAACCCTAAGGCTTTTCTGCATCACTTTGCAAGTATTTTCACAGGTAATCCTTACCAGCTTACTTGAACGATAAATTTTATCATTTGCAGCTGGCATTCCACTGTCTGGAGGTTTCATTGGTGTCAATCTAGAGACTGAGCGGCTAGCTCTGGTCAACTGTACTGGAAATGAGAACAGTCTTCTTAGCTGTCGCTTAACAAGCACTGCCTTGTCATTGGGTCTTTCAATAATTCAACAAGCACGAGTCAGATGTTTCGATCAGCGAGAAGGTGAGTACATATTCAGCAAGATTTCAGCAATGTATATACACATACTATAATATTATAGATGGAGGAAGAATGTTAAAAATTAAATATTAAATAGATTAATAGGTTAAATAGGTTAGTAATTGATTTTTAAGCATATTCTAAAGAATGTCAAAGAGTTGTTATGGAGCCCAGATACACATGATTGTGTATTTGAGAGTGGGGGAGGGATTTTAGCCCTAAAGTCCTATGCATGCCTATAATATTATGTACATGGGTGAGTATAGCATTTGTGATTGCACGCAGAGCCTTCCTGTGAAGATGGGATGATTCGTTTGTCCCCTGATGGTCCCAGCCCTAATGAAGGTCGTGTGGAGATGTGCTACCAGAACGTATGGGGTGCCGTCTATGATCAGAGATGGTCTCAGTTTGATGCTGCCGTTGCCTGTGCTCAGTTGAATTTCAGCAGAGCAGGTCAGAAGAATTAATTTCAGGCTCATTTTCAAATTGCGTGCAACTCTCAATTTTTTTTCTTATACATAATATTATTATAGGAGCATTACCAATCACTGATGTCCTCTATGGCCCTGTTGATAATATTCCTTTCGTTTATGCGAGTCCAAATTGCATTGGTAATGAGACCTCATTGCTGGACTGTCCTTCAAGCAGGCAGCAGCAGCAGCAGCTGGGGCAGACAGGCTTCTATCAAGACCAAAACAACGGGCTGGGAAATGACTTTGTCGCAGTGAGATGTGAAGGTATGTGAGGAGTTTTTAGTATAATATATACTTTCAGGGAAGAATATGTACTGGGGAGAAGGAAGGTATAAGTGCATTAATTATGAGCTTGTGTCAGTATGCTAACTCATGGAGTGATGAAAGATGCATCGAGGTCAAAATTTGATTGTTTATTTTTACAGATTTTCCAGCCACTGGCTGTAACTTTCTGGATGCAAGGCTGACATTCAGGAGAGCTACCTCAACAGGACACTTGGAAATATGCAATGAAGTTGGGCAGTGGAGTGTTGTTTGTGGTAGTAGTCAAATCTCAGTGGATAATGTCAGGGTCATCTGCAATCAGCTTGGCTTCGATCCTGATTTTGTTCGATTGAACAACTTCCCACAGTCTACTTCAGTGCTGAATATTGGTAGACCTATCACCTTCATCCTTTCAGCCCAGATATTTTGTAGCGGAAATGAATTAAATCTCACAGACTGTGATATACTAGATAGCCTTCCAGGAAATCCAGGAAAGAGACAAGCAATTTTACCTATAACTTGCAGTTCATTGGAGCTTCGATGTGGTGGTGAGTATCGTCAAGCCGTATACGTATAGAACATCATTATATATATTTCTCTCTCTTTCCATCATTCTTGGCATAATATTGCAGCTCCTCCAAGGGTTACCTTCAACCCACCAAGTGTAGGTGGGGTCTACATTGCAGAACTTGGACGTCGTTTTTCTTTGTCCTGTTCTCTTGATCGAAGTATTCACCCATTTCCCAACACTTTTGGAGTCTCAAGATTGAATGGTATTTACATAAGCCTCATGAGAGTTTTAAAATTCCAGAACAATGTAATAGCATCAAATCCAGAAAGATATTAATTTTGCACTCCTACTGTGTGTAGCTCACTCTCTCTAATAGCTAACACTCTATTTTGAATTCAGGTGATACGGCAATATCCTCCAGTCTGTTTAGAAGTTCGCGCACTGTATTGGCAAGTCAAGCTATCACCCTTGCGGATGCTGATACCTACTCTTGTAATGGTACTTATGGCAATGGCCAAGTCTTTGAAGAGAGTATCGATATCATTGTTAGAGGTAAGCATGTACTGCATCAGCCTGAGGGCTTTCTATACATATTATTCATTAGCAATTGGCAGTGGGTGGCTGAGAGGGAGCTGGAGATATAATATAGCTTGTAATATATATATATTCTCTCTGTAGGATTTACAGGAATTGTTAGCACAGCGTATCTACGCACCTCTTTCAAATCGATCGATCGACTAAATGTCAGTGGACTTATCACTTCATCCAATGAGGAGATAGTGAATACCTTGGAGGACTCGGTATGCATATAACATTTTACTACTAGTAATATTCAGACTAAATTTTTACATATTATTATTATGCATGACACATTGTAGATATTTGAGTTAATACCAGAAGGAGTGCCTGGAGTGCATGCTGTCAACTGCACAAAAGCTAGCAGGTAATATTATTATATTATTGGAGCACAATATAGTTGGTAAAGTTGGTGACCAATTTTGATACTGGAAGAATTTAAATTGGGTGGACGTCCAAAATTGACAAATTAATAATCTTGCCTAATTTATAATTATGGTATATCTCTCAAAGTGTAATATTATTAATTATTATGAAGCAAGTCTGCTTTGTATGACTCTGAGTAATTTAATTTTGTCATAGACGTGCATTTGATATTGAGAGGAGACTTGATCGTATAGAGTGCAATGTGACTCAGTACTCTGACCCCGGAGAGAGGGGGGTCGTTCCTGTCATTGACGTGGTAGTACATGTTGCTCAGCTCCTTTCTCGTTCAATTCGAATCTTTCAGGATCCAGTAGACGTTTCAGGTAATTATTATATTAGCCTGCATGACTGAATCAGCAGTTGGCCAAGCCAATTTAAAAGTAGCCTCGATCCCAGGCCCTATTCTCAGAGTTCAGTGAGGCTTAATATAGGACAAGGCTAAATTAAGCAAATGGCCCCTGGAGGATACCATGCATGCACGCCTATTGTGTAGTATAATCATTACTCTATGTCACTATTATACATGTAGCTACTGGTTTCTGTGATGAGGAGACTGTTGTATCTGAACTGAGTGGCACCACTTTCCTCTGGCCAGAAACTCAGGCTGAACAAACTGCTATGTTCGTGTGTCCACTTGATCAGCTGATCACGGTCACTAGAAGTTGTGGTGTTGGAGGAGTGTGGGGTCAGTTTGATGAAACTACCTGTGGTTCCAGTGTTAGTGGACAGCTCAACGGTCTCGTCGACTTGTTCAGCAATGTAAGATAAATAAATCACTCCTATAAAGACTATAAAAAGAATTAATATTAATTTTGGTATACATAGTTGACCACTGAGACTTATGAAACTGCTGTATCAAGTCTGTCTACAATTATTGGGCAATCTGAATCAAGCACAACTGAGCAGAACAGTGAAGTATTGGACACTGTCGCCAACTACACTGCAGAACTGGCGTCATTTGTGGACAACTCCAATGTGATCATTAATAATACCGTGAGTATTGGGCTGAGGCTCAAGAAGACAAAGTTAATATAACTTTGCTTGTGACTCTAGGTTGTTCAAGATGTGGTAGAAGTTGTGAGTTCTCTCCTTCAGTGGAACCCAGCAAACATTGCGGTAGCCGGTAGTTCAAGGTTAGAGTTTTTTTTTATTGAAGCTAGTGAACTGATACAATTAATTATGCTCCTATTGTATCATACATGATGCTGCTCTGTTTTGAACAGTGTGCTTCAGTCGTTTGAAGAGGTTGTGTCTCGCTATGCTCAGCAGCTGTCACTGAATCAAAATCAGACCATCACTGTACCATCATTGGTCATAGTTGCTGAACTGGTACGACTTTGAGCTTAAGTATTATTTGCACCGTAATAATATTATTTTATACACTACAGAGAAGCACTGAAACTTTTGCTAATGGCGGGAGAACCTTTACCATAAGTAATATTACATAAATTTAGCCCTGCACGATAACTGTTATTGAAGTATTAATTTTTTGGCAGGTGGTAGCACACCATCACTGGATCAGACCATGCCTGGTCAACTTTCTGCTGATGCTGCGATTAGGTTACCTCCCTCCCTTTTTGAACAACTCAACAATCTTCCAAATGTTGGCGCTTTCTTCGGTCGATATGAGAGGCCCACACTCTTTCCAGTTGGCGGGAGCAACAACAATGGTGCACGGAGAACTCAGGTTGGCTCACAAGTCGTAGCGGCCACAGTGGGACAAAATCTGCCCCTTCGAAATCTACCAGAGCCTGTCACAATCATACTTAAGCTTCAATCTGGAGGAGGATTAGTAAGTTAAAATAACAAAGAATCCTGCTATATATTGTGTGAACTTGTGCCATTGTTTTATGCAGTTTATGGCAGCTGGTTCTGAGATGTGTGTCTCATGGGATTTTGGTATGCAACAGTGGACTTCTGATGGCTGTAATACCAGTGTCGGTCAAGGTGGAATCATTACTTGTCGCTGCAACCATCTCACCAACTTTGCTGTCCTTGTGGTAAGTATTTTTAGTGCATATTATTAGGTTACTACCATTGCTTGATGTAGAAATTCCAAAAAGTTGATTTTATTATCCCATGGACTTGATTATAGGATATGTGTGCAAGGGAGCAAGATTGCCAGCCACCAGCCGCTAGGGACTGTGAGGCAGAAATCATCAGATCAGAGACTGGAACAACTTACGTGTGGCCTCTAACAGCCGAAGGGGATGTTGCAACCTTCCGCTGTCCCCTTGTCGAAAATCGTGTGGTAGTCGTGAGTAGAGGCTGTGGCACTGGAGGAGTGTGGGAAGCATTCAATGAGGAGGCTTGTGGTGTGGTCAACGAGCAGCTTAACAGACTCAATAACACTTTCAATAATGTGAGTCAGAAATGAAATAGTGTGATCCCTTATTAACAGAATCTGATAATAATAACTGCATGTGCTTATCATGTGCTTATCGACTCTACTGCATATAATATAGCTAACGACTGACACTGTTGAGGCTGCTGTAGCATCGCTTGCTCAGGTTGTGGAGCAGACAGAAGGAAACATAGTCGAACAAAATGGTGCAGTGTTGCGCACAGTAGCTGATTACCTCATTGATGTGGCCACATTTGTGAATAATTCCAATGTAACCATCAATGCTACGGTCAGTTATACACTCACTTTATTGCTTAAAATAATAATAGTAATTATTCACTGTATAGGTTGTTGAAAGTGTAGTCCAGGTAGTGAGCTCCCTCCTTCAGTGGGATCCTGAGAATATTGCTGTTGCAAGCAGTTCAAGGTTAAAAGCATGAAGGGGGATGTATATATGTAAAATTTTACAAATGCATATTATTTCACATTTAGGGTGGTTCAATCCTTTGAAGTTGTTGTATACCTCTTTGCTCAGCAACTGAATTTGAATGAGACACAAAACATTACCTTAAATTCACTAACTGTCATTGCTGAGCTGGTAAGCTACTGATTAATTTTAATATTATGACATTGTGCTGAGTCTAGAGTGATATTATGTTATCTTTAACTTCTGCAGAGGAGTAGAGTGAGTCTTATTGCGGCTGGAAGAAGCTTCGCCATAGGTAACATTAGCTACTAGTATTCAAGCACTAGCTGAGGGCCTCCAATTATTAAATTTTTCTCATTGTGCTGTTATAGGCAATAATGAGTTTGATATTGGTGATGAGGGTGAGGTGATACCCGGTCAACTCGCACCAGAGCAAGATGCAGCCATCAGCCTTCCTGCCTCACTCTTTCAAACCATTACTGACCGTGAAGACGTTGGGATATTCTTCGCCCTCTACAATGTATCCACCCTGTTCCCTGTTGATGGAGGAAGGAACCGTAATGAACCAAGAAAGAGAGAAGTGGGATCACGTGTTCTAGCGGCTACTGTGGGTCCAGGACTAAACTTTCCAAACCTTGTAGATAACGTTACCATTGTGCTTCGACTTGTAACAACAGAGGTAGCTATGCTGAATTGAGAGATTTACTACGCAATAATTGATTTGTGCATATTTTTTTTGCAGTTTATGGCATCAGGTTCAGAGATGTGTGTCTCTTGGAGTTTTACTCTTCAAGATTGGACAACTGAAGGCTGTACTATCAATGTAACTCAACTGGAGGAAGGAATTGTCACCTGTAGCTGCAATCATCTCACTAACTTTGCTGTCCTTGTGGTAAGACAACAATTTTAATTATTTGTTAATTATCGTACTATTCTATGGATAAACCCTTAATTTCAGGATGTCTGCTCAAGACAAGAGAACTGTCAGCCACTGAATCCAGTTGTCGGTGATCTATTGACATATGTTTCTTACATTGGAATGTCTATCTCGATAGTGTCTTTAGTGATTACTATTGTCACTCTCCTCATTTTCAAGTGAGTGATCTAAAATAATATTCACACACTAAAAGAATACGTATTATGCTCTTATTATAGAAAGCTTCGTAAGAAGGATGCGTCCAAGTACCATATCCAGCTGTCTCTTGCCATGCTCTTTATGTTGTCAGTGTCCCTTGCGCTTGTGGCTCTGAGTGTTCAGGGTAAAACTGATCCCTACGGAGGTTGTGTGATGGTGTCTATCCTCGTGCACTACTTCACACTGGTGGCTGTGATGTGGATGGGAGCTGAGGCACTGCTCATGTTCCAGAAACTGGTCATCATCTTCACTCGAGTAACAACCAGGTTTATGGTCTATGTCTCCATAATCTGTTGGAGTAAGTATAACATAATTTTAAATATGGAGGTCTCCATGAATACCGATTGGTATTATAATATTTATTTCTTTCAGCTGTACCAATCTTGTTTGTCCTCATCCCTCTCATTGTGGATCTGGCTACTGGAAACAGTGCTTCAAATGACATCATTGTTCACAGACCAAATAGTACAGAAGATGTCTCCTTGTGAGTTTACTATGAAATAGCCTATAGTGTCCTGGCAGCTAAATTTTATTAATAATTATTTTGCTCTTGTATGTAGCTGCTTCTTGTCTCATCCTGGGGCCTTCTGGGGAGCCTTTCTGGTTCCAATCATTGTTGTCATGATCTTCAACATCGTAATCTTTGTCTGGGTGATTGTGGTGCTGGTTCGTCACACTAGGGGCACAGCTGCTCGAAAGAAGGAATCAGTCAGCAATAAAACCATCATACGTTTGATGATCAGCATCAGTGGAGTAATGTTCCTCTTTGGACTCACCTGGCTCTTTGCTATCCTCACCTTCTCTTCCCCCGAAGGACTCAGAGAGACCTTTCAGATTATCTTCACGATCTTCAACTCTTTTCAAGGATTCTTTATCTTTCTGTTCTTCTGTGTCTTCAACAAGGAAGCACTTGAGTCGTGGAAAGAGCTTCTGTCGTGTGGAAAATATAAATCAAAGCTACTTCATCCCTCTAAAGCCAAGTTCAGCACCTCTGCAGTTACCAAGAAAGCCAAGCAGTCCAAAACTGGAAGCACTGGGCTCACTTTATCCTCTGGAGGAAAGTATATCTCTGAGTCATCAAGGTCTGACTATGAATCTGCCACACTGGGGAAGGGAAATGTTTATGAGAAAGCTCCATTTGAAAGTGCTAAAGTTGACCTGGGAACAGACTCAACGGCTGATAACTCTGTTATCCAAGATGAAAGTGTGACTGAGACTGTTCGTGAGCAGCCTGAAGCCACAGCAGTTCCCATTGTTGTAGTCGAGCAGACAGATTCAGCTAATGGCGAGCTGCAAAATGGAGAAGCTGGGTCCAGTGGAGAGAAAGGGAAGAAGAAGAAAAAGGGCTTGTCTCTGAAGGCTCGTATCAAGCGCTATTCAACAAAGAAGATTTCAAAACACCACGTGGAAGAGGTTGAAGTTGATTTTGACTCCGAAAACAGCAGCCAAGAGAGTGGTGGAGAAGAAGATACAACCACTCAACTGTAGCTAATCATGAGTCACTCCTAATAATTTACCAGCCAAAAATTAATTTACTATTAGCAGTGCATCAATTCCATAGGTTATTTCTTGAATAAGCCTCTACTCAACTTAGTGTGTGAATTGAGACTTTTCTGCATAGTTGTTTCTATAAATTATCAGTCAGTTCAAGTTTTCTCAATACATTGCAAGTTTCAAAAGTCACTGTTAACTGGTCGTATAGAACGAATTTATGATGCTCTGGCATGTTTGGTGTCTGGTACAACGGTACATCGTGGAAATGGGTGGGGTTTATCAGGCAAAACATTTATCAGTCTTCCATTAAATTTTAAGATTGCTGATGGTGACCCCATATCAAAACAATGTACATAGTGATCCATCCTCTGCATTCGATTATGCTATTAATTGATTTTCTATGAGTGGAGGAGGTACACTATGTCATATTGCACTAAAATATGCGTCGATCTTTACCAACGTTTAATAACGTTTGGCCATTATTGTACTTCCTCTTAAAGCGGATGTACCCACCAGCACCATGCTAATTAACGTGTGTAGGTCAGTGCTATTCGCCATGGAGTGGTTGAAAGACAGTATGCTGTTAAAAATCACCACAACAGTAGGTATACTACTGCTCTGCTACCCCACTGCCCAGTCACAGGCTGAAATTGGTGAGCACTCTATTAATTTTATATCACTATTAAGTTTAGTCATTGAAACTGATGTTATACCATCATGATGGTGATTGTCATAATGATAAAGTTGAACCTCTCTATTAAGGATACTATGTGCAATCTTAAGCAGCAATGGTATCTAGAGTAAGTCAGTCTGGGAGGTGGTATGACACTGTAGGTAGCTAGTTTCAAACTGGTTCAAGTAGGATACTATGCTCAGCTTGCTAATGCCCAGCTACGTTTAAACACAATGTTATAAATACCTAAGTCACCTTGTGGGAGTAATAATATAAATGGACCTTAATGGAGAGGTTTCACTGATAGCTATAATTTTAGACTAATGAAGGTCTGCATGTATGCTCATTCATGCATGTCATACCACATTTCCATAATTAAATATTGCACGGTTAGTTAATTTTTTTGCCCACAGATTATTGTGGGGAAGCTGTAATGAATGGAATCAACTGTCCAGTGGAGCAAACCTGTATTTCCAATATGTATAGGTGTGATGGGATTCCTGATTGTGGAGTTCGCTCAGTTGCATTGGATGAGACAAACTGCTCTTGTCAGTATAATTATATCACAGATTCTGATAATAATTACCTCTCAGATCTAGATCATGAATCATGTTATCAGATTCTAATGATGCATATAATTACAGTAGTATGTTTCTAGTTTTGATGGTTATTGGCATCTATCTCTGATATAGGGCCTGATGTTAACTTTATCTTACTATCCTAACAGTTTGTTCACAGACTGCTGTGCGTAACTCCCTTCTTGGTGGTGCATCTGCGAACGAAGGACTAGTGGAGGTGTGTGTGGGTGACATTTACCTCCCTGTCTCACTGGACGATGGAAGATTCTCCGTGAGGGAGGCCACTGTCATATGTACTGAGCTCAACAAAGGAATACCCTATGGTACTTAGTCTATGATATTACGTGATTCCTGTCTGCATATATACATGTCTGTGATAGATTAATAATTAATTCCTGAGGGCATATACAAGGTTGTGCAGAGGTCTTTATGTGGTGGAATACATTGTTGCAGTGCTGAAATTCATGGTGCATGTGATAGTGAGTGTTTACACAACACTTTCATGTAAAGGTGTCATTAAAATTTGTATCACAATGGTAATTACTAATCAGGGCTCACATAGTAATAATGCTATTCATAGCTTGCAATTGTGACACGACTCACATGCAGCACTGCTACTGTTAGTTCAATAGAATCAACACTACCTCCCTTTTGGCTCCTCTTGACATTTAGTCCAGCTGTAATGTATACTAGCCATTAAGAATTGTATACCACTATAAAATTTAATATTACCACTGTATTACCAGACACTGTAACTTGAAAAATCTAAAATCATATTCACAGCTGGCATTCCACTGTCAGGAGGTAGCATTGGTGTTAGTCTACAGGCTGAGCAGATAGCTGGGATTGAATGTAAAGGAAATGAAAGCTCTATATCAAGCTGCATCATAACAAGCACTGCCTTGGATTATGCAACACATCAGCAAGCACGAGTCAGATGCTTCAAACAAGAAGGTGATTAACATTTTACATTAATGAAGAGATACATGTACTTTTCAAATTGATGATTTGTGATTGCTTTGATACTTGTGCCAGAGCCTTCCTGTGAAGATGGGATGATTCGTTTGTCCCCTGATGGTCCCAGCCCTAATGAAGGTCGTGTGGAGATGTGCTACCAGAACGTATGGGGTGCCGTCTATGATCAGAGCTGGTCTCAGTTTGATGCTGCCATTGCCTGTGCTCAGTTGAATTTCAGCAGAGCAGGTCAGAAAAAAAAGACTCCTTTTTCAAGCAATCATAATTATCTTTTTTTGCATAGGAGCATTGCCAATCACTGGCGTTACCTATGGTCCAGTTGACACTGTTCCTATTGCTTATGCGAGTCCAAATTGCAGTGGTAATGAGACATCATTGTTAGATTGTGCTTCAAATGGAGGGCAACTGGGGCAGACTGGCTTCTATCAAGATCAAAACAATGGGCTGGAGAATTCTGTGGCAGTGAGATGTGAAGGTGAGGAGCTAGCTAGGGCATAGCTACAGCTGTAAAGGTTGCATATCATGGGTGGGTGAAGGATTAAGGTATGATGCTGTATAAATAAGCGAGTATGGAATTAATTTTATAGATTTTCCAGCCAGTGGTTGTAACTATCTGGATGCAAGGCTGACTTTCAGGAGAGCTAACTCGACAGGACACTTGGAAATATGCAATGAAGTTGGGCAGTGGAGTGTTGTTTGTGGCAATAGTCAAATCTCAGTGGATAATGTCAGGGTCATCTGCAATCAGCTTGGCTTCGATCCTAATTTTGTTCAATCGAACAACCTCCCTCAGTCTACTTCAGTGTTGAACATTGGTAGACCTATCACCTCGGTCATTTCGGCCCTGGAGTGTACAGGAAGTGAATCCAATCTCACAGTTTGTCCACAGAACGACGTAACAGGTGAACCACTAGCCGAGTTTTGCAGTTCTTTGGAGATCCAATGTGGTGGTAAGTTTCAAAATGTCAATCTAGGCATATATTATTATATTGATATTCCTAATTTTAAACTTTCTCCTCCCCCCCTCTCTTTTTTTATTTCATGGCTCAATGATCACAGTTCCTCCAAGAATCACTTTCAATCCACCAATTGAAACCAGGGTCTACATAACAGAAGTTGGACGATCATTTTCACTATCTTGTTCTTTTGATCAGAACACTCACCCAATACCCAGCAGTTTCGAATTGATTGATCGTGAGTGAAAGTATTTGTAGAGGAAGCATAATTTAAACAGGCTGTGTTTGTGTGCATAGAACTAGTGCAACAATATCAACAGCTGTGCTATTTGTGACGTATTCAGTGCGTACATTTGTGTATTCATGTGTGTGTGTGTGTGAGAGAGAGAGAGAAATAGATGGACTCAGTGTGCATGTGTGCAGGATCTTGTCAATATATAACTAGTTACACATTGTGTAGTAATATTTTTCAGATACTGCACTTGATTTCACAACTTCTGCATTTGAATTTAGGTAATATATCTATGCCCAGCCAATCTGAAAACACATACTCTGTGTTGAGAACTCCAGCCATAAGCCTCTCAGATGCAAATACATACTACTGTGGTGGCAGTTATGGCAATGAGCAAGTGTTTAGAGAAAGTGTTAATGTCACTGTTAGAGGTAATTTTGTGTGCACTCTGACAGTAAATTTTTTCTGCGCAAGCTGTGTGACTCTCTCTTATTGCTTATGACAATTTTAATGTCCTACGCATATAGGATTCATGGGTACGGGCATTGTTTATTCAGCATATCTTCGTATCTCTTCCCCTTCTCTTGAACGACTAAACGCTGCTGGGTATAACTTTTCTTCCAATGAAGAGCTATTAAACAATGCAAAGATGTTGGTGAGTCACATATTTGGCTAATAGATACCTTCTATAGGCTCCTTAAATAATAATATAACTTCTAGGTATTTGAGTCCATACCAGAAGCAGTGCCTGGGGTGCAAAATGTGGACTGCAGGACAGTTAGCAGGTAAAATTCATGAGCAATGATTATGCCCTTGTGAAGCAAATTTATCTATAGCTCAGCTCTTTTATCTTTTACTCTATGATAGTTAGCTAGATGTTGGTTTCACATATTCTATGAAACAGCAAAGCCACGAGTAGAATTGTGAAACCAACATCTAACTATTTTGGTAGCAGTCACTACTGACCCGTTAACATACTAATATGACCCTCCATCACCGCTAATTATCCCACAATCTGGGGTTGAAGATTATGTTGCTATGGTAACTGTTATCAAATGTCCATAATAGTTTTTTTGTATGGCATAGTAACATACTGTACTTTCATATAGACGTGTACTAGATGTTGAGAGGGGACTTGATCGCATAGAGTGCAGTGTGACTCAGTACTCTGACCTTGAAGAGAGTGGGGTCGTCGTTCCTGTCATTGATTTTGTTGCATATTTTGCTGCACGTTTTCATCGCTTCCGTTCAGTCTCGCTCTTTGCAGATCCTGTACGCGTTTCAGGTCAGCCCGAGATTAAATTGTGTGGTCAAATTGATACTGACTATAGCTATTGATATGCAGGTACTGGTTTCTGTGATGCAGAGGAAATTTTAACAGAGAGTGGTACTACTTTTTACTGGCCAGAGACTATTGCCACAAAAACTGCCACATTCATGTGTCCATTGGGTGAGGGGGTCACAGTTGAAAGAAGTTGTGGTGCTGGAGGAGTGTGGGGTCAGTTTGATGAAATCGGTTGCGGTGAGAGTATCAGTGGACAGCTCAACAATCTTGTTGACTTGTTTTTAAATGTAAAACTAACACACACATACTATACAGTGACTTCAAAAGATTATAGCTGCCTTCATATTGCTATAGCTTACCACTGAGTCTTATGGAATAGCTGTGTCAAATCTATCCACGATTATTGAGCTATCTGAAACAAATGCAAACGAGCAGAATGGTCAAGTATTGGACACTGTCGCCAACTTTACTTCAAAACTGGCATCATTTGTGGATGACTCCAATGTGATCATAAATGGCACTGTGAGTATTTGGCTGAGGCTCAAGAAGCGAAAATTTAACAAGTCCTTGTTAATTATGATGGTAGGTTGTTCAAGACGTGGTGGAAGTTGTAAGCTCCATCCTCCAGTGGGATCCAGAAAACATCGAAGTGGAAAGCAGCTCAAGGTTAGAACTTTAAATAATATATGTAAGGGCTATGGGATCACTTGACATGTACGTTACTGCTATAACAGTGTACTTCAATCCTTCGAAGACGTTTTATCTCGCTATGCTCAACAACTCTCACTGAATCAGAATCAAACAATCACTGCACCATCATTGGTCATAGTTGCTGAACTGGTACGCCATTAGCTACCCTGCACTTGCATACTATAATTATTGTTGGTACACTATAGAGAAATACTGCAACTTTCGTTAATGAAGGACGAACCTTTACCACAAGTAATAAATTAACAAACATGGTTATGTACATAATTATTAATAATCCTACACACGTCAGGTGGTAATACATCATCGCTTAATCCAGCAACGTCTAGTCAACCATCCTCCCAGCAGGATGCTGCCATTACACTTCCTCCCTCCTTGTTTGAAACACTCACTGATCACCCAAGTGTTGGAGTTTTCTATGGTAGATATGAAATGCCCTCGCTCTTTCCAGTTGGTAGGAATGCCAGCAACGGCAGGCTGCCTCAGATTGGCTCACAAGTCGTAGCAGCTACGGTAGGGCAAAATCTTCCCATTCAGAATCTACCAGAGCCTGTTGCAGTCACGCTTAAGCCTCAAATTCAAGGAGGACTGGTAAGTTTAAATCTTGATTCAGAACACAAATCCCTTTAATTTTGTGAGTTTTTCACGCAGTTTATGGCAGCTGGTTCTGAGATGTGTGTCTCATGGGATTTTAGTATGCAACAGTGGACTTCTGATGGCTGTACTACCAGTGTCGGCCAAGGCGGAATTGTTACTTGTCGCTGTAATCATCTCACCAACTTTGCTGTCCTTGTGGTATATTACTATCATTACTTGTACATACATACGTAGCGTTAATTTATTGAATACATAATCATAGGATGTGTGCTCTGTGCAAGCATTTTGCCGGACGGCTTGTGAAGCAGAGGTTATCAGGTCACAAACTGGAACGACCTATGAGTGGCCCCGAACAATCATTGGAGATGTTGCAACCTTCCGCTGTCCCCTGGTTGAAAATCGTATGGAGATTGTGAGTAGACGCTGTGGCACTTTTGGAGTGTGGGAAGCATTCAATGAGGAGGCTTGTGGTGTGGTCAACGAGCAGCTTAACCAACTCAACAACTCCTTCAATAATGTGAGCTATGCCTCTACCTGTCACTCTCAGATTACGATTATGCTAAACGTTAATTTTAGCTAACTACCGAGACCATTAACACTGCTGTAGCATCGCTTGCTCAAGCTGTAGAACTGACGCAAGGAAATGAAGTCGAACAAAACAGTGCAGTTTTGCAAACGGTTGCTGGTTACCTTACTGATGTAGCCAATTTTGTGAACAACACCAACGTTACAATCAATGCTACGGTCAGTTATAATGATGGAGTTTTTAGAAGAGGGTGATGTTCATTGATTCTGTAGATTGTTGAAGGTGTAGCACAAGTAGTGAACTCTCTCCTTCAGTGGAATCCTGAAAATATTATTGTTGAAAGCAGTTCCAGGTAATAGCATGCATAAATAGCCAGCTGGGTACAGTCATAATATTGATAATACATGTACTAGCTACTCGGTTTTCAAACATTCGCATAATAATAATAATATTATTATTATAGGGTGGTTCAATCTTTTGAAGTTGTTGCGTATCTCTTTGCTCAACAACTGGATTTAAATGAGACACAAGATGTTAATTTAAATTCACTAAATGTCATCACTGAATTGGTAAGACTGTTATTCTGCTCTATCTAGAGTGATACATTAATATAAAATTCTGTAGAGGAGTATTGCGAGTCTCGCTATGACTGGAAGAAGCATTGCCATAGGTAACGATATAGATATTACTTTATTGAGAGCCTCAAATTACACTTCTATTGCTGTACTAAGGAAATAATGAGTTTGTAATTGATACTGAAGATCAAGTAATGTCCGGTGAACTTCCAATGGAGCAAACTGCAGCCATCAGCCTCCCTGCCTCACTCTTTCAAACCATTACCAATGAAGAAGACATTGGGATATTCTTTGCTCTCTACAATGCATCCACCCTGCTTCCTGTTAATGGAGGATATAGTCGCAATGCACCGAGACGGACTGAAGTGGGATCACATATTCTAGCAGCTATTGTGGGTCCTGGATTAAACTTTTCAAATCTTTTGGAAAATGTTACAATTGTGTTTGAACTAATCACAACAGACTCTGAGGTATATAGCCATGCCAGATTAATTATGCAATTTTCTTTTTTTTTTGCTAGTTCACAGCTCCACAATCAGAGGTGTGTGCTTCTTGGAATTTTACTCTTCAAGATTGGACGACTGAAGGTTGTACTATCGATGTCACGCTATTGGAAGATGGAATCGTCACTTGTAAATGCAATCACCTCACTAATTTTGCCATCCTTGTGGTAAAATCATGCATGTACTTAGTAATATACCTATCTACCATTGACGTCAACTTTGTTCACAGGACATTTGCTCAAGGCAAGAGGATTGCCTATCTCAGGGTAGTCCACCAACTGTGATAAGTAACTTACTGACATACGTCTCTTACATTGGAATGTCTATCTCAATCGTAACTTTGACGGTTACTATCATCACTCTCCTCATGTTCAAGTGAGTTGGCAATAGAATACTGAGCTAGTCTTAACACAGATCCTTCATAGTATTGATACGTATTCTTATTCAGGGAGCTTCGTCAGAGAGATGTATCCAAGTACCATATTCAGCTGTCCCTTGCCATGCTCTTTATGTTGTCAGTGTCCCTTGCGCTGGTGGCTCTGAGTGTTCAGGGTAAAACTGATCCCTACGGAGGTTGTGTGATGGTGTCTATCCTCGTGCACTATTTCACACTGGTGGCTGTGATGTGGATGGGAGCTGAGGCACTGCTCATGTTCCAAAAACTGGTCATTGTCTTCACCCGAGTAACAACCAAGTTTATAATTTGGGTCTCCATAATCTGTTGGAGTAAGTACTTTTAAACTTAATTAAACATTGTGGTCTCCAAAAGGACAGTTTTAAATGCATCATTTTTATTTCTCTTAGCTGTACCTATTCTGTTTTTCCTTATCCCTCTCATTGTGGATATGGCTACTGGAAGTAACGCTGATAAAGACATCATTGCTCGCAGACCGTATAGTAAAGAAGATATCTCTTTGTGAGTCTTACAGCTGCTTACTTGTACATTATTAGTAGCAGTGTAAAGCCGAACCTCATGCTCCCTACAATAAAAGATTATTATAATTAAGGACAAAGTATATTCCAAGGTATTAGGGGTACTAGGATTTATCAAATAGGTGCTCTAATAATCTGACCTCATTCGCATCTCAAGAATTATTTTTGCTCTTGTATGCAGCTGCTTCTTGTCTCATCCTGGGGCCTTCTGGGGAGCCTTTCTGGTTCCAATCATTGTTGTCATGATCTTCAACATTGTCATCTTTGTTTGTGTGATTGTCGTACTGATTCGTCACACAAGAGACACGGCAGCTCGAATGAAGAAACCAGTGAGCCACAAAACCATCATACGTTTGATGATCAGTGTCGGTGGAGTGATGTTCCTCTTTGGACTCACCTGGCTCTTTGGTATCCTCACCTTCTCCGTCGATGGACTCAGGGAGGCTTTTCAGATTCTCTTCACGATCTTCAACTCTTTCCAAGGATTCTTTATCTTTCTATTCTTCTGTGTATTGAATAAAGAAGCACTTGAGTCGTGGAAAGAGCTTCTGTCATGTGGAAAGTATAAATCAAAACTACTCCATCCTTCGAAAGCCAAGTATAACTCTAATGTTATGGCCAATAAAGTGAATCAGTCTAAGACTGGAACTACTGCACTTCTTGCTCTCTCTTCTCGAGAAAAGTATGCCTCTGGTTCATCAATATTCGATCGTGACTCTAGGTCTGCCACACCAGAGAGGGAAAATGCTTATGAGCAAGCCCCACCTGAAAGTACTAAAGTGAATCTGGGAACAATTGAAAACCCAGTTATAGAAGAAAACAGATTAACACAGGATACTCCTGAACTCACTAGACACTCAACCGTTCCAGCAATCATAGTGGAACAGGTGGATTCAGTCAACGATGATTTACAAAGTGAAGGTGCTGGGTCCAGTGGAGAGAAAGGGAAAAAGAAGAAAAAGGCCTTGTCGCTGAAGGCTCGCATCAAGCGCTATACGACTAAGAAGATATCGAAACACGAGGAGGAGGTTGAAGTTCATTTCAACAGCAGCCAAGTGAGCGGTGGAGAGGAAGATACCACCACTCAATTGTAATCACAAGGAGCTCTGGTTAATTAACCAGCTATTAATTTTAATACATGAAACAATAGTGTAAATTTGAATTTTTGGATCCTCTATGCATAGCTGCTGTCTGTACCTAAGAGTGTATTTTTGTTACATGATTCATTTTGAGTGTGGCAAATTTAGCAGAAAAAAGCCCTTAATTATTGTAAATTGAACATGGCCGTGTGCATGTTGTGTGCATAAGTAGCTACATGAGTAGTAAGGTAGCCATAGTAATTACATTCTTAGAGGACGAGCTGGATAGTCAAGGACTGGTTGGAACACTAGCCAGTCTAGACTGGATAACTTGTAGGCATTAATTTTATGAAAATAGTAGCAGGGCCGGGAATATTAATGGTCACCCTCACACTGCTGTTGCCATAGCCAATTCATATTGAAGATTCATTGCATGGGCTGCATGTCACTAGTACATCAACTAATGCATGCATCACTGATCTAGTATGCTTAAAAGTCACGCTACTACATTTCGGTAATTAATAACCACACTGGTTGATGATGCAAGGTTTCTGTTGTTGAATAAAGTAGTTAGTATGGACCTTATAAATAAGGCAGCATTCAAAATTTGTATAGTAGTGTCTAGTAGTGTGTGTAGTACACATGTACATAGTTTTATGGGTGAGTACTGAATACAGTAGTTCACCCTGATCCGCGAAAACAGCGAAAATTAATACCCTCGAAAATTTCCCGCTATACGGTAGTTTTATGGGTGAGTACTGAATACAAAAGTTACTACAAATAAAATGAATGCACAGGAGTGCAGAACCCTCACCGCTACCAAGTATAGAAAGCAGTATTGTGCTTATCAATCAATACTACAGAAATAATCACTATATCATGTAACTATAATATATGGTAGGTGTACAAATTAAAGAATAACAATAATATATGGTGATTTCTTATCAAGTTTTTGTTGATTCGTATGTGACTAGAAGTGACTGCAACTGAGATAACCCATGTTAGACTCAATAGTTTTTGCAGAGCATTAACTGATTGTCTTATGAGTGGAGGAGGTACACTATATCATCAATGCATAAGGCACTAAATACCATAGTAATTTGACTAAAATGAAAAACTTGACCACATCCCCAGTAGCTACATAGTTCTAATGGTGCATGTGGTAAAAGGTCGTCAATATACACATCGATACCGGGACCTCAATCGCAGAGATGGAGTCTAAGACCGACTCTCGACTTCGAGTTTCGATGTTTCAATCAAAGGAGATGAACTCGACAGCACGGTACAGCTTCCGAACTTCAGATCGGTCGTGGCATGACGCGTGCTATAAATAGCGCAAGGCTAGCTTTATTTATCCACAGGATTACGTCAGCCAAGAGAACGCGTGAAGTTCGGCCAGCATTACTTGTCGGAGAAAGTAGCACTCAGCTTTTAATGTATTCGCTGGGTATGTATGTAAGTTAATATATGATTCTATCGATTTTCAGGTCTCAGAAGTGTTCTGTAAAGGCTCTGAGTTTTAGCGCTATGACGACATAGGTTACATCATAATTACAACATAATTACCTTATAACCGCAAAAAAGTAAATTTATACTGGGGATGTAAAATATGCGTCGATCTTTACCTACTGATAGACGAATTAAAATTTGGCTATTACTGTACTTCCTCTTAAAGCGGACGTAGCCACCAGCACCATGCGTGTGCAGGTCAGTGCTAGTCGCTATAGAGTGGTTGAAAGACAATATGCTGTTAAAAATCACCACAATAGTAGGTATACTACTGCTCTACTACCCCACTGCCCAGTCACAGGCTGAAATTGGTGAGCACTCTATTAATTGTATAAGTTTAGTCATTGAAACTGATGTTATACCGTGGTAATTGTCATAATAATGAAGTTGAACCTTTCTATTAAGGATACTATGTGCAGTCTTAAGCAGTAATGGTATCTAGAGTAAGTCAGTCTGGGAGGTGGTATGAAACTGTAGCTAGCTGGTTTCAAACTGGTTCATGTAGGATATTATGCTTAGCTACGTGTAAGCATAATGCTTATAAATAGAAGTTCAGCCTAAGCCAGCTTGTGGGAGTAATATAAATGGGCCTTATAATGGAGAGGTTTCACTGATTTTATAGACTAATGAAGGTATGCATGTATGCTGATAAACATTTAATTTTTTTTGCCTACAGATTATTGTGGGGAAGCTGTAATGAAAGGAATCAACTGTCCAGTGGAGCAAACTTGTATTTCCTATATGTATAGGTGTGATGGGAGTCCTGATTGTGGAGTTCGCTCAGTTGCATTGGATGAGACAAACTGCTTTAAAATTTGTCAGTATCACAGAATCTGATCATAATTACCTCTCTGAGCAGATCTAGACTATAAATTATGTTATCAGATGCTAATGATGCATATAATTACAGTATTATGTTTCTAGCTTTGATGGTCATTGGCATCTATGGCCTAATGTTAGCTTTATCTTACTATCCTAACAGTTTGTTCACAGACTGCTGTGCGTAACTCCCTTCTTGGTGGTGCATCTGCGAACGAAGGACTAGTGGAGGTGTGTGTGGGTGACATCTACCTTCCTGTCTCACTGGACAATGGAAGGTTCTCCGTAAGGGAGGCCACTGTCATATGTACTGAGCTCAACAAAGGATTAGACTATGGTATATACTATACTATGATATTATTACGTGATTCCTGCATGTCTGCATAATCAGGGCTCACAAATAATGTTATTCATAGCTTGCAATTGTGATATCACTCACATTCAGCACTGCTATTCTTTATCTCCCCAGTAGCAATTTACTTTTCTGTGGTTATGAGGTAATTGTGGTGTAATCTATGATGAAATTATGATGCAACCTATGAGGTAATTATGAAAAAATCCAGGGCCTCGCTGGAGCCTTTCTGAGACTTGAAAATCAGTAAATATGTAGAGTATCTTAAGTTTGTATCCAGTGAATACATTACAAGCTGAGCGCTACTTTCTCTGAGAAGCACTGTTGGTTGAACTTCACGTATTTTCTTGGCTTACGTAATGCCGTGGATAGCCTTGCACTATCATAGAGTCGGTAGACTCTATAAGTAGGGATGGCCCGGATATGCCATATATGTAATACATTACAAATACCCAAATATCTCAAAACAGGTAATTTTGTGACATTTCTAAGTGTGAAAATCAGAATCTCCAGCAAATTGTGCATCTAACAAGACCAAGAGGCTAACAGCGCTAGTGCTACGCTAGTCTATCGAGCTAGACCCTTCCTTGCGCTTATATTGTACGCACCCATTCGATAACTCTGATTCGATAATGCGCCGTACACACCCACTATTACGTAACTGTCGAGATAATGCCAAACTAGCGTGCCACTGCACTGCGCGCTACAAAATAGAGTGCATTTATATGAGTCGAGAAAAGCAAGCGTAGGGATGTATAATAGATGCAATTATCCCTTGTTTGTGTACTTTTTGATCCTGCCATCCCTACTTCATTCTTCAATTTTATTCATACTTGTAATATATAGCTAGCACGCATACACTGTGCAGCTACTGGGAAGATGGTCAAGGGTTCATAGTTTAATAGAATCGGCACTATCTTCCTTTTGGCTCCTCTTGATATTTAGTCCAGCTATAATGTATACTGGCCATTAAGAATTGTATACCACTATAAAATTTAATATTACCACTGTATTACTCATAGACACTGTAACTTGAAAAAATCTAAAATCATATGCAGCTGGCATTCCACTGTCAGGAGGTAGCATTGGTGTTAATCTACAGGCTGAGCAGATAGCTGAGATTGAATGTATAGGAAATGAAAGCAATATATCAAGCTGTATCACAACAAGCACTGCCTTGGATTATACAACACATCAGCAAGCACGAGTCAGATGCTTCAAACAAGAAGGTGAGTACATATTCAGTATAATGTTACGATATATATATACTTTTGATGATTTGAATTGTGATTGCTTTGATACTTGTGCCAGAGCCTTCCTGTGAAGATGGGATGATTCGTTTGTCCCCTGATGGTCCCAGCCCTAATGAAGGTCGTGTGGAGATATGCTACCAGAACGTATGGGGTGCTGTCTATGATCAGAGCTGGTCTCAGTTTGATGCTGCCGTTGCCTGTGCTCAATTGAATTTCAGCAGAGCAGGTCAGAAAAAAGACTCCTTTTTTCAAGCAATCATAATAATCTTTTTTTGGATAGGAGCATTGCCAATCACTGGCGCTACCTATGGTCCAGTAGATACAGTTCCTATTGCTTATGCGAGTCCAAATTGCAGTGGTAATGAGATATCATTGCTAGATTGTGCTTCAAATGGAGGACAACTGGGGCAAACTGGCTTCTATCAAGATCAAAACAATGGGCTGGAGAATTCTGTGGCAGTGAGATGTGAAGGTGAGGAGATAGCTAAGGAATACCTACAACTACAACAATTATTGTAAAGGTTGCATGCATACATGGGTGGGTGAAGGACTAAGGCAATAAGCGAGTATGAAATTGACATTAATTTTTACAGATTTTCCAGCCAGTGGTTGTAACTATCTGGATGCAAGGCTGACCTTCAGGAGAGCTACCTCAACAGGACATTTAGAAATATGTGATGAAGTTGGACAGTGGAGTGTTGTTTGTGGCAATAGTCAAATCTCAGTGGATAATGTCAGGGTCATCTGCAATCAGCTTGGCTTCAATTCTAATTTTGTTCAATCAAACAACCTCCCTGAGTCTACTTCAGTGCTGAACATTGGTAGACCTATCACCCCAGTCATTTCGGCCCTGGAGTGTACAGGAAGTGAATCCAATCTCACAATCTGTCCACAGAATGACATAACAGGTGAACCGCTAGCCGAGCTTTGCAGTTCATTGGAGATCCAATGTGGTGGTAAGTTTCAAAATGTCAATCTAGGCATAAATATTGATATTCCTAATATTTAAACTTTTTCCTCTCCTCCCCCCCCCCCTCTCTTTCTTTGTTTCATGGCTCAATGTTCACAGCTCCTCCAAGAATCACTTTCAATCCACCAATTGAAACCAGGGTCTACACAACAGAAGTTGGACGATCATTTTCACTGTCTTGTTCTTTTGATCAGAACACTCACCCAATACCCAACAGTTTTGAATTGATTGATCGTGAGTGAAAGTGTTTGTAGAGGAAGCATAATTTAAACAGGCTGTGTCTGTGTGCATAGAACTAATGCAACAATATCAACAGCTGGTGTGCTATTTGTGACGTACTCGGTGTGTACATTTGTGTGCATGTTCGTGTGTGTGTGAGAGAGAGAGAAAGAGATGGACTCGGTGTGCATGTATGCAGGATCTTGTCAATATAAATCTTGTTACATATTTGTGTAGCGATATTTTTCAGATACTGCACTTGATTTTGCAACTTTTATATTATTTGAATTTAGGTAATATATCTATGCCCAGCCAATCTGAAAACACATACTCTGTGTTGAGAACTCCAGCCATAAGCCTCTCAGATGCAAATACATACTACTGTGATGGCAGTTATGGCAATGAGCAAGTGTTTAGAGAAAGTGTTAATGTCACTGTTAGAGGTAATTTTGTGTGCACTCTGACAGTAAATTTTTTCTGCGCAAGCTGTGTGACTCTCTCTTATTGCTTATGACAATTTTAATGTCCTACGCATATAGGATTCATGGGTACGGGCATTGTTTATTCAGCATATCTTCGTATCTCTTCCCCTTCTCTTGAACGACTAAACGCTGCTGGGTTTAACATTTCTTCCAATGAAGAGCTATTAAACAATGCAAAGATGTTGGTGAGTCACATATTTGGCTAATAGATACCTTCTAGGATCCTTAAATAATAATATAACTTTTAGGTATTTGAGTCCATACCAGAAGCAGTGCCTGGGGTGCAAAATGTGGACTGCAGAACAATTAGCAGGTAAAGTTCATGAGCAATGATTATGCATGCCCTTGTGTCATGAAACAAATTTATCTATAGCCCAGCTCTTTTATCTTTTACTCTATGTCCATAATAGTTATTCTATAATCATTGTATGGCATAGTACCCATACTTTACTTTCATATAGACGTGTATTAGATGTTGAGAGGGGACTTGATCGCATAGAGTGCAGTGTGACTCAGTACTCTGACCCCGGAGAGAGTGGGGTCATCGTTCCTGTCATTGATTTTGTTGCACGTTTTGCCGCACGTTTTCATCGTTTCCGTTCAGTCTGGCTCTTTGCAGATCCTGTACGCGTTTCAGGTCAGCCCGAGATTAAATTAATTGTGTGGTCAAAATGATACTGACTATAGCTACATTGATATGCAGCTGCTGGTTTCTGTGATGCGGAGGAAATTTTAACAGAGAGTGGTACTACTTTTTACTGGCCAGAAACTATTGTCACAGAAACTGCCACATTCATGTGTCCGTTGGGTGAGGGGGTCACAGTTGAAAGAAGTTGTGGTGCTGGAGGAGTGTGGGGTCAGTTTGATGAAATCGGTTGCGGTGAGAGTATCAGTAGACAGCTCAACAATCTTGTCGACTTATTTTTAAATGTAAAACTACCACACATAATATTATACAGTGACTTCAAAAGATTATAGCTAGCTACCTTCATTTTGCTATTATAGCTTACCACTGAGTCTTATGGAATAGCTGTATCAAATCTATCCACGATTATTGAGCTATCTGAAACAAATGCAAACGAGCAATTGCAAAATGGTCAAGTATTGGACACTGTCGCCAACTATACTACAAAACTGGCATCGTTTGTGGATGACTCCAATGTGATCATTAATGGCACTGTGAGTATTTGGCTGCTCAGGAAGGGAAAGTTTAACAAGTCCTTGTTAATTATGATGGTAGGTTGTTCAAGACGTGGTGGAAGTTGTAAGCTCCATCCTTCAGTGGGATCCAGAAAACATTGAAGTGGACAGCAGCTCAAGGTTAGAACTTCAAATAACTAGCTATTGTAAGGGCTATGGGATCACTTGACATGTACGTCACTGCTATAACAGTGTACTTCAATCCTTTGAAGACATTCTTTCTCGCTATGCTCAACAACTCTCACTGAATCAGAATCAAATTATCACCGCACCATCATTGGTCATAGTTGCTGAACTGGTATGCCCATTAGCTACTCTGCACTTGCACATGAACTATATATTTATAGAGAAATACTGCAACTTTTGTTAACGAAGGACGAACTTTTATTACAAGTAATAAATTAAAAATAACATTACAAACACAGCTAAGTAATTAATAATCCTACACATGTCAGGTGGTAATACATCATCGCTTAATCCAGCAACATCTAGTCAACAATTCTCCCAGCAGGATGCCGCCATTACACTTCCTCCCTCCTTGTTTGAAACACTGACTGATCGCCAAAGTGTTGGGGTTTTCTTTGGTAGATATGAAACGTCCTCGCTCTTTCCAGTTGGCAGGAATGCCAGCAATGGCAGGCTGCCTCAGATTGGCTCACAAGTTGTAGCAGCTACAGTGGGTCAAAATCTTCCCCTTCAGAATCTGCCGGAGCCTATTGCAGTCACACTTAAGCCTCAAATTCAAAACGGACTGGTAAGCTAAAACCTTGAATACAAATCCTGTTAACTTGGTGAATTTTTCATGCAGGTTATGGCAGCTGGTTCTGAGACGTGTGTCTCATGGAACTTTGGTGTGCAACAGTGGACTTCTGATGGATGTACTACAAGTGTCGGTCAAGGCGGAATTGTTACTTGTCGCTGCAACCATCTCACCAACTTTGCTGTCCTTGTGGTATATTACTACCATTACTTGTACATACATAGCACTAGTTTATTGAATACATAATCGTAGGATGTGTGCTCTGTACAAGCATTTTGCCAGACAGTTTGTGAAGCAGAGGTTATCAGATCACAAACTGGAACGACCTATGAGTGGCCCCAAACAATCATTGGAGATGTTGCAACTTTCCGCTGTCCCCTGGTTGAAAATCGTATGGAGATTGTGAGTAGACGCTGTGGCACTTTTGGTGTGTGGGAAGCATTCAGTGAGGAGGCTTGTGGTGTAGTCAACGAGCAGCTAAACCAACTCAATGACTCCTTCAATAATGTGAGCTATGCCTCTATCTATTACTCTAAGATTATGATTATGCTAAATGTTAATTTTAGCTAACTACCGAGACCGTTAACACTGCTGTAGCACCACTTGCTCAGGCTGTAGAATTGACACAGAGAAATGAAGTCGAACAAAAACAGTGCAGTATTGCAAACGGTTGCTGGTTACCTCACTGATGTAGCCAATTTTGTGAACAACACCAACGTTACAATCAATGCTACGGTCAGTTATAAGTTTTTTGAGGGGATGGAGTTAAACGATGGTGATGCTCATTGATTTTGTAGATTGTTGAAGGTGTAGTACAAGTAGTGAACTCTCTCCTTCAGTGGAATCCTGAAAATATTATTGTTGAAAGCAGTTCCAGGTAATAGCATGCATAAATAGCCAGCTGGGTACAGTCATAATAATAATATTATGATAATACATGTACTAGCTACTCGGTTTTCAAAATAATGACATTATAATTATAATATTATTATTATAGGGTGGTTCAATCTTTTGAAGTTGTTACGTATCTCTTTGCTCAACAACTGGATTTAAATGAGACACAAGATGTTAATTTAAATTCACTAAATGTCATCACTGAATTGGTAAGACTGTTAGCAATAATAATTTTGCTCTGGAGTGATACATTAATATAAAATTCTGCAGAGGAGTATAGCGAGTCTTGCTATGACTGGAAGAAGCATTGCCGTAGGTAACGATAGATATTACTTTATTGAGGGTTTTAAATTAAATTACACTTCCATTGCTGTACTAAGGAAATAATGAGTTTGTAATCGATACTGAAGATCAAGTGATGCCCGGTGAACTTCTAATGGATCAAACTGCAGCCATCAGCCTTCCTGCCTCACTCTTTCAAACCATTACCAATGAAGAAGACATTGGGATATTCTTTGCTCTCTACAATGCATCCATCCTGCTCCCAGTTAATGGAGGATATAGTCGCAATGCACCGAGACGGACTGAAGTGGGGTCACATATTCTAGCAGCTATTGTGGGTCCTGGATTAAACTTTTCAAACCTTTTGGAAAATGTTATGATTGTGTTTGAACTAATCACAACAGACTCTGAGGTGTATAGCCATGCCAGATTAATCATGCAAATAATTATTTTTTACTTTTCTTTTTTTTTCCTAGTTCACAGCTCCACAATCAGAGGTGTGTGTTTCTTGGAATTTTACTCTTCAGGATTGGACAACTGAAGGTTGTACTATCGATGTCACGCTACTGGAAGATGGAATCGTCACTTGTAAATGCAATCATCTCACTAACTTTGCCATTCTTGTGGTAAGTCATGCATGCACTTAGTAATATACTTATCTACCATTGACATCAACTTTGTTCACAGGACATTTGCTCAAGGCAAGAGGATTGCCTGTCCCAGAGTGGTCCACCAACTGTGATAAGTAACTTACTGACATACGTCTCTTACATTGGAATGTCTATCTCCATTGTAACTTTGATGGCTACTATCATCACTCTCCTCACATTCAAGTGAGTTCGCAATAGAATATTGAGCTAGTCTTAACACAGATCCTTCATAATATAATATCAATACTCAGGGAACTTCGTCAGAGAGATGTATCCAAGTACCATATTCAGCTGTCTCTTGCCACGCTCTTTATGTTGTCAGTGTCTCTTGCGCTTGTGGCTCTGAGTGTTCAGGGTAAAACTGATCCCTACGGAGGTTGTGTGATGGTGTCTGTCCTCGTTCACTACTTCACACTGGTGGCTGTGATGTGGATGGGAGCTGAGGCGCTGCTCATGTTCCAGAAACTGGTCATCGTATTCACCCGAGTAACAACCAAGTATATAGTTTGTGTCTCCATAATCTGTTGGAGTAAGTACTTTAATTAAACATTGTGGTCTCCAAAAGGACAGTTTTAAATGCATCATTTTTATTTCTCTTAGCTGTACCTATTCTGTTTTTCCTTATCCCCCTCATCATGGATATGGCTACTGGAAGTAACGCTGACAAAGACGTCATTGCTCGCAGACCGTATAGTAAAGAAGATATCTCTTTGTGAGTCTTATAGCTCCTTACTCGTACATTATTAGTAGCAGTGTAAAGCCGAACCTCATACTCCCTACAATAAAAGATAAGGACAAAGTATATTCCAAGGTATTAGGGGTACTAGGATTTATCAAATAGGTGCTCTAATAATCTGACCTCATTCGCATCTCAAGAATTATTTTTGCTCTTGTATGCAGCTGCTTCTTGTCTCATCCTGGGGCCTTCTGGGGAGCCTTTCTGGTTCCAATCATTGTTGTCATGATCTTCAACATTGTCATCTTTGTTTGTGTGATTGTCGTACTGATTCGTCACACAAGAGATACGGCAGCTCGAATGAAGAAACCAGTCAGCCACAAAACCATCATACGTTTGATGATCAGCATCGGTGGAGTGATGTTCCTCTTTGGACTCACCTGGCTCTTTGCTATCTTAACCTTCTCCGTCAATGGACTCAGAGAGGCTTTTCAGATTCTCTTCACGATCTTCAACTCTTTCCAAGGATTCTTTATCTTTCTGTTCTTCTGTGTGTTCAATAAAAAAGCACTAGAGTCGTGGAAAGAACTTCTGTCATGCGGAAAGTACAAATCAAAATTACTCCATCCTTCGAAAGCCAAGTATAACTCTAATGTTATGGCCAATAAAGTGAATCAGTCCAAAACTGGAACTACTGCACTTCTTGCTCTCTCTTCTCGAGAAAAGTATGCCTCTGGATCATCAACGTTTGATCGTGACTCTAGGTCTGCCACATCAGAGAGGGAAAATGCTTATGAGCAAGCCCCACCTGAAAGTACTAAAGTGAATCTGGGAACAATTGAAAACCCAGTTATAGAAGAAAATAGAATAACACAGGCTACCCCTGAACTCACTAGACACTCAACCGTTCCAGCAATCATAGTGGAACAGGTGGATTCAGTCAACGATGATTTACAAAGTGAAGGTGCTGGACCCAGTGGAGAGAAAGGGAAAAAGAAGAAAAAGGCCTTGTCGCTGAAGGCTCGCATCAAGCGCTATACGACTAAAAAGATATCGAAACACAACGAGGAGGAGGTTGAAGTTCATTTCAACAGCAGCCAAGTAAACGGTGGAGAGGAAGATACCACCACTCAACTGTAATCACGAAGAGCTCTGGTTAATTAACCATACATGAAGCAACAGTGTAAATTTGATTTTTTGGATCCTCTATGCTTAGCTGCTGTCTGTACCTAAGAGCCTGTATTTTTGTTACATGATTCATTTTGAGTGTAGCAAATTTCAAATTTAACAGAAAAAAGCCCCTTATTATTGTAAATTGAACATGGCCGTGTGCATGTTGTGCTCATAAGTAGCTACATGAGTAGTAAGGTAGCCATGGTAATTACATTCTTAGAGGACAAACTGGATAGTCAAAGACTGATTGGACTGCTAGCCAGTCTAGACTGGATAACTTGTATGAAAGTAGCAGGGCCATGAATGGTTACCCTCACACTGCTGTTGCCATATCCAATTCATATTGAAGATTCATTGCATGGGCTTATGCATGCATGTCACTAGTACATACATCAACCAATGCATGCATCACTGATCTAGTATGCTTAAAAGTCACGCACGCTACTACATTTCAGTAATTAATAACCACACTGGTTGATGATGCAAGGTTTCTGTTGTTGAGTATAATAGTTAGTATGGACCTTGTAAATCAGACAGCATTCAAAATTTGTATAATTGGGCTAGTAGTGTGTGTAGTACACATGTACATAGTTTTATGGGTGAGTACTGAATACAGTAGTTACTACAAATAAAATTATTAATGACAAATTGCTGTTACAGTATTTTCATATGCACACTATGATTCACATACCATACTACACAACCAAGCTCTATATTATTTACATTTCTGAAACCAGAAACATCTGCAGTAGTACACTGCCCACCACCAGTAACTGTATACTTCCTGTATGCATGAGGCTATAAAATATACCTACACCGAGATTAGCTTGCAGGGTCTGCATGCCAGCACTTCTTTATGTGCATGCTAGCTAGAACAAAGATGCAGTTTAGTATTCACTTGCTTCCCTTGATCCAGCTGCTGTTTTCCACAGCAACTGTAACAGCGGCTACTAGTAGCATAGAATCTTCTGGTCAAGGAAGTATAGAGATGGTATTGTATCCTTATACTACTGATGGTGTAGAAATCCAAATGGACAATCCAACGACACCAACAGATGAACCCAAGTCACCTGCACCTCCCAGTGATTTTACAACTCGGGATGACGTTCAGTTGCAGACTACTACAGAGCGGCATGAAGCTACCACTGATCATGTTCCATCAGTTACTGAGGCTGTGCCTTCCACTAATGCTACATCGAGCTCCACTGAAGAATCCTCAAGCCTTCCAACGAATACTGAATATGAAACTACCACTCAGCCTGATCATGAAGTGTCTGACACAACCACTAAGGGTTCTCCAACTCTTGGTGAATATCAGACTGCTACACCTGATACCACACTTTCCACAGTCACTGAACCAGAGCATGCCTCTACTGCTGATTCTCCAGAAACTTTCATTTCCCAGTCGACTTCTGAGCTCACACCAATGTCGCCCACCACTTTTGAATCTACTGAAGAATCTCCAACTATGGATCAAAAATCTATTGAAGATTCTACTATTACTGTGTCCCCTGCAGTCAATGATGTCACTGAATCCTCGAATATCATCACATCTCCAGCTACTGAGCCGCCAGTTTTTCCAACTACTGGTGATAGTACTCCTGAATTTGATGCTGCCAGTCAATCGTCAGCTGTGATCACTGAATTTAAATCTAGCACTTTAGTCACCCCAACTCTCAAAAAACCGCAATTTGGGAACACAATGATTATATTACCAACTCCATCTCAGTCTGCAGAAAGTTCTCCAACTGCTGATATATTTAGCAAAGATTCAACAGCCACTGATGTTTCAGCATTTATGCAGTCACTTGGTGCACTTTTCATAGAAAACCCTTCAACTGCTAATAAATACCTAGCGACAACTGAACACACGACCATCATGGAACACTCAACTGCCACTATGGCTTCAAATAATGATCAATCCACGTCTCCCATTACCAACGCCGTTTACTCAATTTCCAATACTGTAACTAGAGCAAATTTGAGCCCAGCTATTGATGTCTATAGTACTGCTATGCTTCAGTCAAGCAAAGGGTCTGCAACATTGGCGGTATCATCACAATCCATAAGAACTACGAAATCTCCATCTATACCAGACCACCAGACTATTGCCATGGACTTGAAATTTTCAACTACCTCCAATTCTCATATTATGTCACCAACCACAGCAAAATACATGCATACATCCACATCAGCCGGCCTTGTGTCTTTAAGTGCGGTTGACTCAAAGTCGACATCTGTCTTGAAGCCCCAAAGTGTAACCCAATTAAGAATAATGACAACCACGGAATTTCCAAGCTCCATAGATTTTCCCACAACCTCACCACATAAGAGCAGCTTGAGTAATACTGATTTTACGTCTGACACTGTTGCTATCTACTCTCTATCATCCCTCATGATACAGCCAACTTCCGTAGCATTTGCAAAAACTATCGTTAGTTCCATCTCACTCTCAACAATGAACTCAGCAAGAGTTATGTCATCCGTTAATTTTGAATCGAAACCTTCAATGAGCATGAGCCTACATGCACATTTTGTGGTGGAATCTTCTTCTGTTACTCTAGTTCAGTCCCCAGTGATGCATAATCTTTCCACCACATCACAGCCTCTTTCGTTTATGTTAACGTCAGAGGTTTTGACATCCTCAGTGCCTCAAGCAACTGTTGATCTTTCATTGGCTACCACTACTCTGGAATCAGCTCTATCAGATTCTATGACTTTTTCGACCATGACAACCTCGAGCTCCAATTTGACATCCCCAGTGCCTCAAGTAACAACTACTCCAGAATCACCAATACCTACTGTATCTATCGATTCTATGCCACCTCAGGCAACCACTATTCCAGAATCACAATTTCCTACTACATATGTGTCTTCATCGACTGTATTAGCCTCTAAAGTTTTGACCTCCCCGGTGCCTCAGGCAACTGCCAATCCTTCATTGGTAGTAACCACTACTCTGAAATCACAAATTCCCACCATATTGACTCCACATGGTTTGACACCCCCAAAGCCTCAGACAACTGCCTCTCCTTCATTAGCAACCACTACTCTGGAACCATCAACCTCAAGGAACTCCCCACTTGCCACTGAATTTCTGGAAACGAGTAGGTATGAAACTATCGCGAATTCTGCATCTACTATGGAATTGATAGTTCCAGTGGAGTCCACCACAATACCTCGAATATCCTTCAAATCCTTACAACACCACAGTGTCACAGAATCGCCAATTGCGACTCCCAGTAAAATATCAAATACTGAATTCCTGGTAGTTGCCATGCCATCTAAGACTATGCTCACAAATTATCATTCAACCACCACCAATTACTACTCACGTTTAGAAGGATCTTCTGAGTCTCGTATTACCAGGGAGTTCCCATATGAAACTCAACAAGTTTCATCAACTGCAACAAAGTTTCATAGCCTGAATTTACAACTCTCAACTACAGTTGATCCCTTACGTGTCTCACTTCTATCCACAGCCACAAAGTATTTGCCTACTTCCCCTCCCAATTCTTCACCCTCATCGCTTCCAGGAAGACAGAATACATCATCTCAATTTCCAAGTACAAGTACTAACCCACCATTTCAATATACACAGTCTCCTGTACCAAGCTCTCCTACTATTACTGAAAGTGAATCTGCCATAATACATTTGGCAAGCACTGAAAATCTTACTACCGGTGTTAAATCAGCTCTATTCACTTCTCCACATGCCACTGTCTCAGTATTTCCAGCTAGCACTGAGACTGAACCACGATCTCAATCTGAGCTTCTTAAGATGACAGTAAATCTGTCTCAGTCACATTCCCAAACTAACGTTCAGTTTTTGACTCCCATAATTTCTCCAACTCCAGCTTCAATAATGATGTCTTCTGATCCCACAACCCAGAGTAATGTGAGGCCAACACTGACCACAGCATCTTCAGTCGACACAAATATTTCAGCGACAAATGCCAGAGAACTCAGCAGTAGATCTATAATGACTGTTGGATCGATTTTCACTAATGAATCCCTCAGATCTACTCCAGTTACAGAGCCATCAAATACTATTTTTCTGACCACTTCAGATCAAATTCCTATCACCACACCTTCAACTGATGTATTTATGGCCACTGAAATTACGGCCATTAATTCTCCTACATCCTATTCATTCCCATTTAGTTTGACATCCATACCTGTAGCTGAGTCTGTCTCACCCTCTGAGTTTCCACCATCACCGGGCATGGAATTGTTGGTATCGACAGAATCTCATCCAATTCTGTCTCGGACAATCAAGATATCCTCTACTGCTGTCTCTATGGTTGATGCCATCAACTCAACAATGACAGATATTTCCTCAATGAGAAGTATGTCTGAATCTGAAATTTTTACACAACCAATGCCGAGCACAAACGATCCTCTAAGAAGTTTTGCTACCTCTCAGCTGTTAGAGACAACTACAGTGACTGAATCTCAGTTTGTAAAATCTTCAGTAGTATTGAAGAATTCGACTATCACAGATGCACCTTCCGCCATAGCAACAGCCAATGGAGCCACACTTACAATGACCGTTGAGTCTCCTATTGTCACTCCATCACAAACTGGCACCACTAAATCAATTGCAACAACAAGCATTGATTTAGTGACGAACAATGTACCTCAGCCTACCCAGGGACACTCAATTTCCATAGAGCCCATTACCATTAATCACTCACCCTCCAGAGAGTCTCCATCCATCACGGATACCCATACAGCTACAACTGAGGTGGTCAAATTGTCTTCAATTATTAGGAGCAATCAATCTTCTGAACGGGATACTGTGACCTTATCTGTCCCAATTATGCCAACAAAACCTGAGCAACCAATGCTGAGTATCACACCTACTGCTGTGACTCCATCTGATTCTATCACTGAGCCATCAACAACTCCAACTCCGTTAAAGTCGATGACTGTTCCTGAATTTGACACTATAACCAACTCCCTGGCAATCACTGAGTCTTTAAAAATCAGAGCCACAGAATCTCATCCAATTCCATCTCAGACCATCAAGATACCCTCTGCTGCTGATTCTATGATTGATGCCATCAACTCAACAATGACAGATATTTCCTCAATGAGAAGTATGTCTGAATCTGAAATTTTTATACAACCAATGCCGAGCACAAATGATCCACTAAGAAGTTTTGCTACCTTTCAGCTGTTAGAAACAACTACAGTGACTGAATCTCCGTTCGTAAAATCTTCGATAGCATTGAAGAACTCGACTATCACAGATGCACCTTCTGCCATAGCAACAACCAATGGATCCACACTTACAATGACCGTTGAGTCTCCTATTGTCACTCCATCACAAACTGGCACCACTAAATCAACAACAAGCATTGATTTAGTAATGAACAATGTATCTCAGTCTACCCAGGGACATTCGATGTCCATAGAGTCCATTACCACTAATTACTCACCCTTGAGAGAGTCTTCATCCGTCACGGATACCCATATAGCTACAACTGAGGTGATCAAATTGTCTTCAATTATTAGGAACAATCAATCTTCTGAACGGGATACTGTGACCTTATCTGTCCCAATTATGCCCTCAATAACAGCAAAACCTGAGCAACCAATGCTGAGTATCACACCTACTGCTGTGACTCCATCTGATTCTATCACTGAGCCATCAACAACTCCAACTCCATTAAAGTCGAAGACTGTCCCTGAATTTGATACTACGACCAACTCCTTGGCAATCACCGAATCTTTAAAAATTAGAGCCACAGAATCTCATCCAATTCCATCTCGGACTATCACGACGTCCTCTATTGCTGCTCACTCTATGGTTGATGCCATCAACTCAACAATGGCGGGTATTTCCTCAATGGGAAGTTCTGTAATTTTTATACAATCAATGCCGAGCACAAATGATCCTCTAAGAAGTTTTGCTACCTCTCAGCTGTTAGAGACAACTACAGTGACTGAATCTCAGTTCGTAAGATCTTCGATAGCATTGAAGAACTCGACTATCACAGATGCACCTTCCGCCATAGCAACAGCCAATGGAGCCACACTTATAATGACCGTTGAGTCTCCTATCATCACTCCATCACAAACTGGTATTGCTAAATCAGCAACAAGCATTCATTCAGTGATGAACAATGTACGTCAGTCTACCCAGGGACATTCAATTTCCATAGAGCCTATCACCACTAATTACTCACCCTCCAGAGAGTCTCCACCCATCACGGATACCCATACAGCTGCAACTGAGGTGATCAAATTGTCTTCAATTATTAGGAGCAATCAATCTTCTGAACGGGATACTGTGACCTTATCTGTCCCAGTTATGCCCTCAATGACAGCAAAGCCTGAGCAACCAATGCTGAGTATCACACCTACTGCCGTGATTCCATCTGATTCTATCACTGAGCCATCAACAACTCCAACTCCGTTAAAGTTGATGACTGTCCCTGAATTTGATACTACGACCAACTCCCTGGCAATCACTGAGTCTTTAAAAAACAGAGCCACAGAATCTCATCCAATTCCATCTCAGACTATCAAGATACCCTCTACTGCTGACTCTATGATTGATGCCATCAACTCAACAATGACAGATATTTCCTCAATGGAAAGTATGTCTGAATCTGAAATTTTTATACAACCAATGCCGAGCACAAATGATCCTTTAAGAAGTTTAGCTACCACTCAGCTGTTAGAGATAACTACAGTGACTGAATCTCCGTTCGTAAAATCTTCAATAACATTGAAGAACTCGACTATCACAGATGCCCCTTCCGCCATAGCAACAGCCAATGGATCCACACTTACAATGACCATTGAGTCCCCTATTGTCACTCCATCACAAACTGGTGCTGCAACAAGCATTGATTTAGTGACGAATGATATATCTCAGCCTACCCAGGGACATTCAATTTCCATGGAGCCCATTATCACTTATTACTCACCCTCCAGAGAGTCTCCACCCATCACGGATACCCATACAGCTACAACTGAGGTGATCAAATTGTCTTCAATTATTAGGAGCGATCAATCTTCTGAACGGGATACTGTGACCTTATTTGTCCCAGTTATGCCCTCAATGACAGCAAAGCCTGAGCAACCAATGCTGAGTATCACACCTACTGCCGTGACTCCATCTGATTCTATCACTGAGCCATCAACAACTCCAACTCCGTTAAAGTCGATGACTGTCCCTGAATTTGATACTACGACCAACTCCCTGGCAATCACTGAATCTTCAAAAATCAGAGCCACAGAATCTCATCCAGCCACACCTCAAATCACAAAAGTATCAACCACTTCAGGGGGTTATCAATCTTTACCAGCAATTAGTGCATTCACTATTTCTCCTCCATCTGCCTCAGCTGTTGCAAAATCTCCTGTGCCAAGCAAAATAGCAACAAGTCCTTCTGCTAATGTTTCATTAAGTGAAAATCTAGTAGCTACCACAAAATCGATGAATCCAGTGGAAATTTTCACAACCAGCTCTCACTTTGCAACTGCTGCTAATTTTACTGAAACACAAATAATTATTGTCCAATCTTCAGGATTGGAGGCAATCATCATGACAAAAGCTATTTCAGCAACAGAATTAGCACCTTCAGCGACTTTGGACTTCCTTTCTAGTGCATCTCAAACCTTTAGCAAAGAGTTTTCCAGCATCTTAGACAGTGTGCCACCAGCTACCACACGAACAATTTCGGGAGTTCAAACTACCACTAATGAAAATTCTAGATTGAGCTATACAGCAAATTCAATGATTTATTCACTAGCAACGAGCACAGCAAATCCTAGCATGGCTACTTATTCTCCCAGGTTATCAAGCTCTCCTTCTGAATCAGTAACTTTGGAATCTAGTGATACTCAAGGATCATCAGCTCCCCTTGTATTATCGACCATAGAGTATTCCAGTATGTCTCTCACTACAAAGACAACAGGGATTTCCCTGAATCCCTCAATTACAGAGAATCCCATCAACTCTCTGCCTCAGACTATTTCTTCAATGATCACGGTTTCTGCAACCACCAATGAAACGAATAGTGTAACAGAAATATTGAAATCCACACCTGTAGCTGAATTCAGTGCTACCACTAGATATGGGACTGTTGCTGAGTCTTTGACAGTGAGTGATTCTTCTGTATTGGATACGAAATCTCTCGAAATATTACCCACCTCAATGGTTCATTCATCTTCAAGAAATATGTTTACGGCTGTATCTCCATCCATGACAGCACCTCCCTCCGTGACCAGAAAAATAATAATTTCCATGGAACCAACACCAAGTGCAATTAATATACAACCAAGTTTGGTCTCAAGTATAAATCTAGCTACTACCAAATCTATGACTGAGGAGACATTTTCATCAATGACTACAGCAAATGAAACTCAATTCCCCCAATCTTCAGCAGTAGAGGCAAGTATCATAACAAAATCCATTTCAACAGCTGAAACTCTTGCTGTAACACCTTCAGTGACTTTGGACTTGCCTCCTACTCGTGTGATCACCTCATCTTTGATGAGCATAGCAAATCCTAGTGCTTCTGATGGTATATTTTTATCGATTGCCTCACCCACAGCTTCAGTAATTCAAGCGACTGCCAGTGAAAATTCAATCATCTTGGCGACTCCGACTGTCACTGAAACAGAGAGGACTGTAGAAGCTTCACATGTCACAGTAAGTACCCAACTTTTACTTCCTAGTGTCACAGAACCACCAGCCTCCTCAGAGCCAGTGCTAACAAAATCAACCACGTTTACGGAAATCTTTACATCTTCAGCTATGGAGAGTGAAATTTCAGCTAGTCCCAGAACTATTACTACTACAGAGTCGTTCACTATCTCCAAGCCAATGAGTATTGGCACATCTTCACTCTCCTCACCACTAATAATCACAGTATCTCCTAATCCTGACACTGCAACTGAGTCACAAGAAACTATGGTATTTACAACTACAAGGGGAATTCAAGTACCAACATCTAGATTTTACACATCTTCAAGTGTAGTAGAAACTGCAACTACTACTGAATCCCAAGTCATTGAGATGGAGGCTACAATGATCACTAATACAGCCGTAATTATAAATTCTCCCTCACTGTCTAGTATCTTACCATCAGTAACCTTGCAGGCATCTATTAATGTAGAACCATCAATGGTTCCACCCCTGTCGACCTCTGAGTATTCCAGCACCTCTCCTAGTACACTGATCACCAGAGCTGCTACAGTTCCTTTGTCACTACCAACCACAGAACAATCTATATCCGTTACCTCTTCATTTTCTGCTTCAGTTATTGTGCCTTCTGCAACAATCAGTAAACCTTTAAGTGAAATGGGGCTGCTCATGAACACTTCATTGGTTATCACGAGATCTCCAACAGTACAATCGACAACAATTGATTCGTCCTTTGAAAGTTTGGAATTAACAATGAAACGGTCAACCACTGAATCATTAAATGCTACAGAGTCTGTTGTGATAATGAACGGATCTCTTGATGTCACAATGCTTCCAGTGACTACTGAAACACTCCTACCAATTTCTACTGAGCAATTGACTCCAGTGATATCAATGACAACGACAAGACTTGAAGGAGAATCACTAACCAAGTCTGGAATATTAGTAACATCCACTACAGTAGTGTCTTCACTTCTGCCATCTCTATTGATTACTGAGTATCCCAGCACCTATGCTATTACGATTTCTTCAGCTGCAGCAATTTCTTCATCTCCAGCCAAAACAGAATATTCCATCACTACCTCTACTACTTTGTCTTCAGAGATTGTGCCAGCTGTGACAGTCAGTGAATCTCTAAGTGAAACGGGTATGACAACAGAACCTTCATCCCATATTTTGGCTTCTCCAACCATTGCTACAATGACAGTTCATGCATCCACTAAATCTGCAGCTAAGCAAACCACTATTGAACCATCAAATACTACTGAATCTACCCTAACTGCTCCCACAATGCTTCCAGAATCTACCGAAACGCTCTTACCAACTACATCTGAGCAGTTGATGTCATTAACCATTGTGACTACTACTGATTCAATAAGATTTGAAGTGGATTCTTCAACAATCTCTGGACTGCTAGTAACATACACTGCATCCTTGAACGATACTCCAACAGCAACTGTGGGACCCAATGTCAGATTATCAGAATCTTCATCCCTATTATTCTCTAGATATTCAGAATCTCGTGCTGTAGCTAGCCCTCTGACAGAATCTCAGACAGCCACCTTTAAGTTACTAACAGCACACCCAAGTATGGCTGTTTTATCGCAATCTAGAGAGTCAGTACTAATCACACAATCTGCCATACAAACTGTAAGCCCTTCGGTGACTTTGAAATCTCCAACAGATTCATCATCTTCCAGTACACTTTCGGAAGATACAGAATATCCCATTTCATTAACTAGCATGTTCCCGATAAAAGCTACGAAACTTTCAAGTATGAGTGAGTCTGCAATATCTGAGTTATCAGTCACAGCAATTAGATCCGTCATTGACTCAGAATCAACTACAATTCTCACACAAACGATTGCCAAAACATCTCATCCCTCAAGACTTACCACTGTAGCTAGTTTTTCAATTCGTAAACCACTTCCAACTGTGACTAAGAGTGTTTCAAATTCACCCCAGCATTCAACAGCTGCTACTTTGGTGACCATTGCAGAAAGTCTAAGAACAGCATCATCTACTACCCTATTCCCAGATACCTTGGGACTTCTGACTGCAACTGAATCGGTCATCCAGCAGACCAGGACTATTGCTAAGTCTCATATAATAATATTATCGTCAGAATCTCCTGTTTCTCTGGAGAGCATGAGCAACTCAGTTGCTGTAACGAAGACTATTTTGACTGTGCAATCAAAGAGTGAGGGAGAAGCAACAACCTCTTCACTTTTGATTGGTAGCAAAACACTTGATGTTACAGTAACAAAATCACTACTCACTATTGGACATTCAAGCATAAAGGAATATTCCTCAGAACCTCTAGTTTCGATGGAGGTTACTTCTTACCCCATCACAGCCACCAATCCTCTTACCTTCACTCCATCGGGAAGTATGGAACCTCGAGTTTCTACTGAGGCTCCCATCTCTACACTTAAACCAACGAGTATTTCAGAGTCTACGAGGTCTTCAACAGTTATCAGGATCACTAATTCTATCAAACCTACACCTCAGCATACCAGTATACCTATTTTAACTACTCTTTCTACCAGTAAATCATCTCTCTCTGTCAGTTTATCTCCTAGTAGGTGCTCCTCATCTTCTGATGCGATTAATTTTTTTATAATCTGTATTCTTTTGCGTTCCTTTCAGCTCCAGGTATGGAAAAATCATGTAAACCTGTAAAAGAGACTTCAGAGGAATTAGGCATCACTTTTGTATGGACAGAAACTCTGGTCAATACAAGTGTTAACTTCACGTGTCCTAAAAATTCTGCAATTAAACTGCCAAGAAAGTGCACTACTGGAGGACACTGGGGAGGGTTTGATAAAAAAGGATGTGGAGTGCTGGCAAATAACTTTACTAATCTTGTGATAGGATCAAAAAATGTATCTAGCTATATTATAATAATTCTTGCACGTTGCTGTTTTTCACCTTAGTATTGATTTTACTTCTTGTATCTAGCTGACAAATAGTACATTGGAAATGACGGCAGACACACTCTCCAAGCTGGTTACAGAATCTCTGAATAATCGAACGGAACAGAGTATGGATAATATGAACGAGATTTCAAACACACTCGTCAACATTGCCAACTATGTGAATACATCCAATGCTACAATCAATGAAACGGTACATCAAGTTAGACTATCTTCAAACTTTCATTAATTGTTTTTATTATATTTTTAGGTCATTGGAAATATTGTGAAGACACTTGATTCCCTTCTCCAGTGGGACCCTTCAACCATTCTGACTAACAGCAGTTCTAGGTATATTATTATCCAGTATTATGGCCACAGCCATGTTTATGCTTCTTGGATATAGAATTGTTGATTCCTTTGAAAGAGTGACATCGCAATATGCTCAAAACATCGAAATAAATTCTATGATTAATTTTACCAATCCTACAGTATCAGTAATGGCAGAAAATGTAAGAATATTCAAATTTGCAACCTTGTCTTAAAGATTATATGGCTGATACAATACCAATACCATAGATGCCTGCTGAGATTCTTCAACAAAAAGGGAGAAATCTAGCCTTTCGTGAGTTAATTACAACTAGCTACATTGTGCAATTTTTTGTTGCTCTTTCTTAATAGGTAACCATGGACAAATAATTGAAACCAGCATCACTCCTGGCCAGCTGTCCTCACAGCAACAAGCAGCCATTAGTCTTCCAGCTTCACTCTTCAATCGCATCTCCATGCCCAGTGTTGGAATGTTCTTTGGTCTCTATGAGAATGCTACACTATTCCCGGTGGGAGGAGAAAACTCAGATATCAGTGCACCAAGACAGCCCCAAGTTTGCTCAAACATACTCTCTGCTACAGTTGGTCAAAATATTGATCTTCGCAATCTAAATGAGGATCCGGTGAAACTTACGTTCAGATTGGAAGACAAGCTACCTGGAGTGGTAAGCCTATAGCTACCAGTAACAAATATTAAGTGTGTGAATAACATTGTCAACCCTCTATGTCCTGTTATTAGTATGTAGCACCTAATTCAGAGAGATGTGTTTCATGGGATTTTGTTACTCAAGATTGGACTGAACAAGGATGCAGCGTCATCAATACCAATGAAGATGGAGTTTTTGTTTGTCATTGTAATCACCTTACAAACTTTGCTATCCTTGTGGTAATCAAATCAGCATTATAGAAAGCTCTCCTGAAAAGTAATCAATGTATTATACAGGATATGTGTGAAACTGAAGAGGATTGTCTAACGTCAACTACCATGGCTCCTACTACTCAACCTACAAAAATGCAGCTAGAGCGACTCAATAATACATTCACCAATGTGAGTAATTTTTACTTACATTGCTTGGACTAGTTAGTTACGTAGATGCATGAGCCCTATACCCTATCATACAGCTGACAAATGATACCTATGGAGAAGCGGTGATGATGCTTGCCAATATCATTGGAGGAACTGAGAACAGCACAGCCAATCAGAATGCCCAAGTGTTGACGCAAGTTGCACAATATTTCGATTCACTGGCTACATTCGTGAATGACTCCAATGTGACCATTAATGAAACTGTGAGTTGTAAGCATACAATCACAATAATAATATTATGAGGGTTCTTTCAGGTGGTGAATGATGTTATTCAAGTTGTGAGCTCCCTCAGTCAATGGGAACCAGAAAGTGTTATGGCAAAGACTAGTTCAAGGTTAATTTCATCTGATTGTGTGTGTTTAAAACTTACAATTCTTTTTTTTTTTACTTAGCGTGGTTGAATCCTTTGAAAAGGTGATAGCTCTCTATGCTCAGCAACTACCTCTGAATGGAAGTATTAATTTTACCTTGCCATCTCTCACTCTGTTAGCTGAATCTGTGAGTTTATAAAACTACATACAGAGTAAAAAGTAATTGATATGTATTTGAATTTGTATAGAGGAGTATTGAGAGCCTCATTCAAGAAGGGAGAAGTTTCACCATTGGTAAAAAAATTGGTTTCTTAAAACTTATCTAGGCTCAAAGCTATATATGTTAGAGCAATCAATAGCATTGTTGAGTATTTCATCAAAGGACTATTATTACTTAGCTACTTATTCCAATATTCACAGGTAATAATAAAGCAATAGCGGGCCAAGAAGGGGACGTGATGCAGGGTGAACTCCATCCAACGCAAGACGCTGCTGTAAACCTTCCTGCTTCTCTCTTTCAACGAATTGAAAATCGTACCATGATCGGAATATTCTTTGCTCTCTACAATGCACCAACCCTTTTCCCCATCAATAGCGAGAGGAGTGTCCACAGCGATGAGGCAGATGTTGGCTCTCCTGTTCTTTCAATTACTGTAGGGCCTGGATTAAACTTTGTGAAACTTGAGCACAACATTACCATCATACTTCGAATAATTCCCAACAATGTAAGGCTACACACATTTGCCTATAAAAAGTAATGTCAACAGCTAGATAACACTATACAATAATATGATAGCTTACAGTTCCCGATTCAGAGAGGTGTGTTTCCTGGGATTTCAGCCGGCAAGATTGGACCACTGATGGGTGTACCACACACATTGGTGAAGATGGAATCGTCTCTTGCAGCTGCAACCATCTAACAAATTTTGCTATCATTGTGGTATGCTTTAATTTATGGTCCAAGAGATATATATCAAACTTCTATTTTTCCACAGGATATCTGCCCAAGATTAGGAGATTGCAAACCTTCTAAAGTGGACAAGGCATTGACCTATATCTCATACATTGGAATGTCAATCTCCATTATATTTCTAATGATTACAATCATTACTCTGTTCCTCTTCAAGTAAGCAGTAATTCACTGAATCAGATACATGTACTGTGTACCATGCTCTCTCTATTAACTATAGCTAGTAAGAGAGAGAGAGCTCGCTGTTAATTTGCATCCATGTAGGGAGGTTCGTCAGAAGGACATATCCAAGTACCACATTCAGCTATGTCTTGCCATCCTTCTCATGTTGGTGGTAGCTTTTGTGCTTATTGCCTCCAGTGTTGGGGACATGACTACTCTCTATGAAGGCTGCATGACAGTGTCCGTCCTCGTGCACTACTTCACATTGGTGGCTGTGATGTGGATGGGAGCTGAGGCACTGCTCATGTTCCAGAAACTGGTCTATGTGTTCTATAAGATCACCACTAAGTTTATCATCGCCGTCTCTATTATTTGTTGGAGTAAGCTTGAATTTATATATAGCTATACCATGGACAACCTCTTTTATCTAATAATTGTTTTGCAGCTGTGCCAAGTATTCTTGTGGCTATTCCCCTTGCTATTGACTTAGCTACTGGCTACAATATTGAGAGTGATATTATTATCAAGAGAGCCAACTACACTGAGGATATATCATAGTAAGTTACATTCGTGAAAGAATAATTATTAAATTTTATACTACCTACTTTATTTCCTGCAATGTAATAGTTGTTTTCTGTCCCATATTGGAGCTTTCTGGGGAGCTTTTCTTGGACCAATCTTCATAATCATGTTGTTCAACATATTCATATTCATTCGAGTCATTATAGTGATGGTTTGTCACACAAGAGATACGGCAGCTCGACTGAACAAACCCGTCAGCAAGAAAACAATTGGACGTTTGATGATCAGCATCGGTGGAGTGATGTTCTTGTTTGGACTCACCTGGCTCTTTGCTATCCTCACCTTCTCCGTCGATGGACTCAGAGAGATCGCTCAGATTCTCTTCACTGTCTTTAACTCTTTCCAAGGATTCTTCATCTTTATCTTTGTCTGTGTCTTAAACAAGGAGGTAGTAGAGTCTTGGAGAGAGGTTCTTTCTTGTGGAAGATATCAATCCAAACTCCTTCATCCCACTCCTGCCAAGGTTGTGGCCGTGAGGAAGTACCAGACGAACACAAATAGCACAGGCTTTAGTTCATCGGCGTCTGGAGGAGGAAAGTACAATTCTGAAAGTCTGAAGTCTGGCTATGAGTCTACCACTCTGTCAGTTCAAAATGTACAGCAACAGCAACCACAACCAGCCAGAGTGTCTAAACAAAATAAACTTCCGACTGATTTGAAGACAGCTACATCTGACAGAGCTACAGCACCATCAACCATAAATGCTACCACAATCAATTGGGATATTAACGGAGGAGAGACAACAGTACATGCCCGTAAGAAAAGTGTGGTGAAAATTGAAGTAGTTGAAGAAACTGATACTGAAGTAAATCGTGAGGAAAAGAGCAGAGAGAATACCACAGACAAACATACAGTTAGAATTGAAGTGGTCGAAGAAGCATAATCAACAGTCTAGTATAGTGTGGGGTTAACAGTTAACTTGTGGGAACAGGGTAGCTAATCTATACAGCTTTCAGTTACATAAGCAAATGTATTATAGAAATTTGGGAATATCTATGCCACGATTGTTTATCCAAAACAAACTAGCAGATACCTAATAGATGGAGGATGTTGCAGATGTTTGTTAGCAATTTACTTTCCCTTACATACTATACTACGATAAAGTTATCGATACAGATACATGGTCCATGACGTTATGGTACACATCTGATCTATATGCATGGGATACTACCAGATTTATGGCTACAGACAATTTGTACACAGAACATGATCATTAAATTTTGGTTCCGTTGTAGTTTGTAATGTGCATGAGTAAATCTACACATGAAACATGTCATGGGCTAGCTAGTTGTATCTGCTTTGTTCTTTTATTTGAGTATATATAAGGTGGCACTAACATATTTCTTCATGCTTTGCTTCATAGAAGTGCATGCTGCATGCTCAAATAAAACAATTAATCATAGGCGTAGGAAGATAATTTGGTAAACGGGTGCTTTGATGCCCATGTGTACACAAAATCGATAACATAAAAAACACTTCTGAGCAAAGTGTGACTTTATGTGTGTTCCACTCAGAAATTTCATGGGTGCACCAGCATCCGGTGCACCCATGCTTCCTACGCCAGTGCAATTAATAATATTATGATCTCTACTATTAAAAGTAGCTAAAACTTCACTAAATTAAATCTCATAGTTACTGTAACTACTGGTTTCTTCTTTTAAAGTTAAAACTGCTGTTGGGAATTGGTGGGGTGAAGGGATTCATGTTCTGTATACTGCACAAGGCTAGACTTCTGGTCCCCAGTACTCAAGACTGCATATAAGATTATTGCTTGCTGGGGGGATTGCGGTAGTTGGGGGGGGGGGGATCTATATTATGTCATCGGCTTCTTCAAAATGTATCCTTAATATTATGATGATTGTGCTCATCAGGTTAGAGTCACATTTCAAAGCAGGACGTATTCTGCCTGCTCACTCTATAGTTGGTAGTTTCTTCTAGAAATTTAATCTGCCGGATGATTCTCAAACCTCAACTTCCAAAGGGGAATGCCACTCTATGCAAATCTTAAGAACCACAGGAATGATTGTTTGGTCTCTGTTGGGGAGCTACTGTAATTATTGTTATTGCTCTTGCATGTGGCTTCACAATCAGCATCCAAAGGCTTTCCTGGAAACTCCAAGCCATCAGCATTATTACTATAATCAGTATCAGCCACAAGTATTGATGTAACTCACTTTGCTATCTATATAAGCTTTAAAAATAATGTGGTTTGTTTGGAGAGCCAATGTGCTATAGCTATCTTTCCGCCTCTTCAAATGAAAAGTAGCTAGAAGATTCAGTCAATCTGTTCCAAGACCTTAGACTTACTTTGAAAGGACAGCGCAGTACTAGTACTTTGAGCTGTCAGGGACAATAATTAATTTAGACTCCAGGACCTATGTATGTTGAAAATGCAGTCACATTACTTCTTTCTTCTGTTTCTGTTGCATGCATTCAATCTGGCAAGCAGTGCAGTGCCAGACAGTATGGCAAATACTAGTGCAGAGAATTGCTCAGCAGAAGAGGGACAGATTCAAGGATGCAATGGCGAGTTACTATCACAAATATATTATGTTTGAGTACTTGCATGAGTAGTACCATATCTATCTTGAAGCTTTATTCTGTTGGAAGATGTAATGCTGTCAGCCACAGCTGCCAAAGCTTAAGTATATTTGATTTGGCAACTAGCAACTGGGTTGCTAAATTAATTTTGAAAACAGAGTCTACCTCTGTAAATTATTGCTATTGTTGGAATTCAATATAGACCACATGTATAGCATAGGTACAAATACATTACTGCATGCATGCTACCTCATTTATATCTAGCCTCACTCTCAGGCCAATTATTCCCAGCTTTTCAGCATGCAACTTTGAAAAGCTTTGAATGGTCTGGCCCTGAGGATGACGCTAATGACTGCAAGAAAAAACTAATGATGAATTGGACCTCACACATGCAGTTGCCAAGTTTCGATTCTCCCAGCAATCATATAGCATAACTGAGGATGAAACGTTTGTCCCTGTCTGTCTGGATTTTGTCAATTATGCCACTGAGAGAGTGACAAAAAATATCACTTTTACTCTTGAATACTACAATATTGGAAATGGTAAGTAGCTAGCTAATCTGAGGGTGTGCATACATTGCTACCCATGCGTGCATACTTCACTATATTTCAAACAGAATCTGACATCATTAACACTAGCTTTGGACTACCAAAATTGATGTATACAGTAAATGAAGCTAACGTCTCTCAAGCATGTGCCAACATCCCTATAGCCAATGATACTCTTGTGGAGGGGACAGAGAACTTCACCATACATGTTTTCACTAACGAAAGTAACATCATAATAGATGAGGATTGTGCTACTGCTGATATCTTTATCATGGACAGTAACTGTAAGCCAGAATATATATCTATAATAAACAATAAGTTTATTATAATCATGCTTTATTATAGTTGCTGAGTTTAGATTCTTGAAGGACAGCTACAATGTCAAAGAGGATAGTGGAAATGTGACTATCTGCCTTGAATTAGTTGATGGGACTATCGACGGTGCTAATATTGGATTATCAGTTGACACAAGTCGAAGTAAGTTGTTTCACAATAATATAATGGCTGAGTCAGATACTAATGGACTAACGACTGTGTTTAATTTCAGGTAATACAACCATTAATGAAGAAGACCTAGTAATCTTAGACAACCAGGGGGTGCGGCAGGGACTACAAATCTGCTTTGTTGTTGGTATTTGTGACGATGACCGGGTGGAATCAGCAGAAACAACTGTCATCTGTGGCTGCTCACCACACAATGTGACATTCATTGACAATGGATGTGCTACTTTAATTAACCATCCAAGACAATGACTGTAAGGTTTTGTATTTTGCATTAAATAATAAATCTTCGTCCAATGCATACATACAGGGACTAAGCCAGAACCTATCTATAATAACGTGACAATAAGATTATTATAATCATGCTTTATTATAGTTGCTGAGTTTAGATTCTTGAACGATAGCTACAATGTCAAAGAGGATGGTGGAAATGTGACTATCTGCCTTGAATTAGTTGATGGGACTATCGAGGGTGCTAATATTGGATTATCAGTTGACACAAATCTAAGTAAGTTGTGTCACAATTTATAATAATTATCATAATTGCTGCGTCAGATACTGTTTAACTAACAACTGTGTTTTTGGCTATTAATTTCAGGTAATACAACTAATGAAGAAGACCTAGTGATCTTAGATAACCAGGGAGTGCGGCAGGGACAGCAAATCTGCTTTGTTATTGGTATTGTTGATGATAATCTGATGGAATCAGCAGAAACAGCTGTCATCTGTGGCTGCTCACCACACAATGTGACATTTAATGGATGTGTTACTTTAACCATCCAAGACAATGACAGTAAGGTTTTATATTTTGGCATTAAATAATAAATCCTGGTCCAATGCATACATACAGGGGCTCTGGGCGAAGAGCTGGAAAATATTGCAGCACACGTATGCCTATATAATATATAGCTACCTGATCCATGAATTATCACTATTTGATTTTGCTTACAGTTAACACGAGATACAGTTGAAACTACTTTGTCTGAAATTTCTCAATCAGTTAAACGGTCGGAAGTAAATGTGGCAGATCAAACAGAGCCGAATTTGAATGGACTCTTTGAAGCATTATCAAATGTATCCAAGTTCATAAACAAAGAGGAACTAACAATTACTGAAACCGTAAGCAAAAAATCTGTAGTACTATAGTATATACTACATTGTGACCAGCTATGAGAAACAGGAAAAAGGACATTAATTTTTTTTGCTTGTGGTATGTAGTGTATGGAGTAATGTACTGTACATGTAGCTAATCTGCACTGTTTGTGCCTATACAAACATGCTATAGCTACTCACTACCAGCTACATAATTTTGTTGAAAGCGAGCTGATTGGGCATGCAAATTGACAAATTGAATACTATCATTGTCTGCAAATGGTCCCATTTCTCATAGCAGGTCACATATTATCATAACAAGAGTGCATAACAGAAGAGCTAGTCTAAGAAAGGAGAGTACCTGTTATAAACCAATGGTTTGTGGTCGATTATAATAATATTATTAAAATTTCAAGTGATACTTTCCTCTTTCTTTCCATTATGTACTCTCCTTGAAACCTTAATAACTTATACAGGAAATTGCGAATATAACACAAACTCTAAATTCACTTCTTCAATGGACACCATCAGCATATGAATCGTCTAAAACAAGCTCAGGGTGAATGCAGCTAGCTGTGTATGCGTCTACATCTTGGTTCATGCATAATATTATTGATCATTCCCACAACTGTTACACAGAATTGTAAAAATATTTGAAGATTTAGTGATGTATTATGCTCGGCAAATCGGTGAAAATGAATCACCACAAATCTTTGACTCAACTTCACTGATCTTAGTTATTGAAAGAGTGAGTTACTATAGTCAAGTTTGTACCTAAAGGAATAATAAATTTTGCACATGGAATCTGCCTGCAAAAAATACAGTCAAGTAAATCAATTCTAACAAGCTCAGGAAGAAGGTTCAGTCACAACAGTAAGTCAAATGCCACTGCACCAGAATAATATCATGTTTGTTTCATAGGTAGTGGAGTGGAACTGAGATATGAAGGCAATGCAGCCGTACATCCCAATCAAAGTGCTGCTATTACTCTTCCTCCCCTATTCTTCAAACAAATCGATGATTCTAACATTGGCATCATCTTTGGATTATATAAAACGGCAGCACTCTTCTCCGACAAAAACAGCAGCCATGCATCCACCCACTAGCAGCAGAACAACCAGACAGACACAAGTTATTTCGCCAGTTATTGCAGCTACTGTCATTGAGAGCAGTCCTAGAAACACTGAAAATATCATGATAATATTTAGAGTTACGAATAATACTGGCATGGTATGTAATATTAATATTAGCGTTAAGGTTAGTACACTGCTATCTTTCTTTCATATACGTACAGTTTATGGCTTCAGGATCAGTGAAATGTGTCTCTTGGGATTTTGAGAATACAGAGTGGACACCCAAAGGATGCACAGCAACGTTTAATACCACCAATATCAAATCCCAACTTATCTCCTGCCAATGTAATCACCTCACCAACTTTGCAATTATCGCGGTAAAATTATATATAGCTATATACCTGTACTGTAACACTCTGTGTTTGTCGAGTTGGTTCAGTGTAGACGGTCCTTGCAGGATGTATGCACAGTGAAACAAGACTGCCTCAATACCAATGAAAAACTTATACGACTCAACAGTACTTTCAACAATGTGAGAATAATACAGGATTTAAAAAGCATCAAATAAACTTTCTTCCTATTATGTACTTACGTAGCTTACAGTTGATAACTATGAAATAGCAGTTTTCAATCTGAGTCAAATAGTCCAGGAGTCTGAAAGTGTGTTGGAGGATCAAAATGATGAAGTCCTGGGCAATATTGCAGATTATTTTGAACTGCTACGAGACTTTCTGAAGAGACAAAATATAATCGTCAGCATTGATGTAAGTAAGCCCACAACTGGTAGATCAATATTGTGTATACAATGTAGAAGTATCCTGGTATCATATTACATATGCAGGTTGCTAACTATACCACCCAAGTGATAAGCTCTCTCCTTCAGTGGAATCAGTCGAATATCAATAGTTCCACCACTATAGCCATGACTTCAAGGTCAGCCCACTAACATTATACTATTGTATAAATCATTGAAGATCGGATATTGCAGAATTCTACAATCATTTGAATCGGTGCTCTCTCGCTTTGCTCAGCAGTTGACACTTAATGCAAATGAGACAACAATCATACTCCCTTCACTAACCGTTGCACTTGAATCTGTAAGTTAATTATTATTGAAGTAACTTTGAAATAGCGAGAACAACATTAAATTTTGCATTAGGCTGGCCATTGTAATTGAGGTATGTCCATGGCATTCTGATTAGTTGTGCACTGATCATTTTGATATTTTTTTTCCTACACTATTGCAGTTATTACAGTAACTGCTGACCACAATGTGGCTTTGCCTATACTTGAATCCTTTTAAAAAGCCTTAGACAGCATCAATTCATTGGTAGTGAAATAGAAATTGGAATAAACTGAGTCCAGGAAGGATTCGAATCATTGCGCGCATTTGACATTGCTAGGAAGTTACACTAGACAATGACAGTTATGGCTTCTGTGTTTTGGCAAGGATGTAAATGCATGCACCACGCAAATAGCTATTATGTATGTTAATTGTGTGGCACAGATGAAGATAAAATATTTGAATTTAACTGGGAGGAGCTTTGTTATAGGTAAGTCCAATTTCCTGAGAAGCACCAAACATCTTAATTTACACTTTGCTATATATAAAGGTGATATTGGTGAGCCAATGCTTAGTTATCATATTATGCAACCAGAAGAAATTTCATCGGATCAAGATGCTATCAATCTCCCTCCACCATTGTTCAACAATGACATGATTTCTGGCCTCAACACCACTGGATTGCTCTTCTGCCTCTACGACAGTTCAACCCTGTTTCCTGTCAACGCGGGAAACAATCTCAATAGTGATGGATCAATCAAGACTATAGTTGGCTCACGCATTATTGCAGCTACTGTAACAGTAACAGTGGATACTGATTTGCAACTGCGCAACCTGGAGGAGGGAAATGTTACCGTAATTTTACAACTGCTAAATCCGGAGCAAAATGTAAGCTTAGAAGATTGGTTACATGTAGCTCTGATATTGTAATTTTCATTATATTATGCAGTACGGAATGTGTTTCTTGGGCCTTTGATCTCAATGATTGGACCTCTGAAGGTTGTACTGTTATCAGCGAAAGTCAAAATGGAACTGTGATATGTAGCTGCAATCACCTCACTAATTTTGCTATCCTTGTGGTTCGATATATTCACATTTTGATTAGCAACTATTATTATAACTATATTGCAGGATATTTGTCTGAGACAAGAAGGTTGTGAGAATGAGATACAAACTGACAGTGAATTGTCATTAACTATCATCTCTTATGTGGGAATATCAGTCTCAATTATCTGTCTACTAGTAACCATCATCAGTCTACTGATGTTCAAGTAAGTAGTCATTGATAATTGTTATGCTACATGCATAATTAATATTGAAGGGTAGTTACACACAGTTTAATTATTTCTAGGATTGTCCGTCAGAAAGATGTTTCCAAGTATCACATTCAACTCTCTCTGGCTCTACTCTTCATGCTGACTGTTGCTCTCGTACTAGTGGTTTTTAGTTCCACAAGAAAGGTCCCTATCTATGGAGGCTGTGTGACAGTATCAGTCCTCGTGCACTACTTCACACTGGTGGCTGTGATGTGGATGGGAGCTGAGGCACTGCTCATGTTCCAGAAACTGGTCATTATCTTTTACCAAATCACAACCAAGTATATTGTTGCAGTTTCCATTACATGTTGGAGTAAGTAATATCTAAGTATGATCTGTCAAATAAGCAATCTTTGCGGTGCTTCCTTACTTCTGCAGCCATACCACTGATTCCTGTAGTGATTCCTCTCATTGTCGACACTACTATGAATGAAGATGACATCATCGTGAATAGGAATTATTACGTTACGTCCAGAGTCCCAATTAGAAAAAAACTATTCGGCCGACCGATGAGGTAATTGTGATGTAAAATATGATGTAAAATATGACGAAAATGCGGTTAAGACTGTTTCAAAATGTTTAGCACGCATGAAAGTTTGTTGGGGCCCAGAATTCGAGCCTAGCGTAGAAGACATCGTGGACTATCCGATGATATCCTTATGGCGTTTCTCTCGGTTCGCTTTCTCTAGCGAGCTCGCTTTCAGGGCAGGGGGATTTCCCTATTCAGTCGAGCACGTGGCAGGTGAAGGTCAACCGGCTCAAGCCGCGCGCCCCAATATTGTACTCGCATACGGAGCATGCGCGGTTTGTCAATGTGTCCTAGTTCGAATTTATGGCGGCTTATTCATGAGGGACTCTGGACGTAGTCTCCAAGTTGTTCATTATATCCCCCCAGCGAATAGATTACAAGCTGAGCGCTACTTTCTCTGATAAGTACTGTTGGTTGAACTTCACGTGTTTTCTTGGCTTACGTAATGCCGTGGATAAATATAGCTAGCCTTGCGCTATAAATAGCACGATCGTGCCCGCGCGAGACCGCAGCAGCGCGACCAACCTGAAGTTCTGAAGAAATACTGTGCTGTCGAGTTCATCTCTGTGATTGAAGCATCGAAAATTGTCGCTATCAAGGTTGAGAGTCGATCTTAGACGCCATCTCCATGATTTCTGCCAGCATCGATCGATGTGTATGCATTCTGTTGACGACCTTTTACCACATGCACCATTAAACTATGCAGCTACTGGGGATATGGTCAAGTGTTCATACAAAAGAGCAAATACCTTAGTGAGTATACAAAATCTTATTATAATCTGGTCACTGACAGCTAGATTCTTGTTGCCCTCTCCAGATTATAGAAGAGGGGAAATCATAGCTGACCAGACTAGCAGTAATATTGTTGTCAGTGTATGATAATTGCACCATTTCATGTATGTATGCATGTGAAATATTATATTTATATAGCTGTTTCCTGTCTCACCGTGGTGTTTTCTTTGGAGCATTTCTGGCTCCCATTCTTGCTGTCATGGTCTTCAACATGTTCATCTTCGCCTGGGTCATCGTGGTGGTGATTCGACACAGCAGAAACACAGCTGCTTTGCAAAAGAAAGACATCAGCTTAAAATCCATCCTCCGTAAGATAGTCAGCATCAGTGGAATCATGAGCCTCTTTGGACTTACTTGGATCTTCGCTATCCTTACTTTCCTCCCCATTAATGAACTTAAAACAATTTTTAATACTTTCTTTGTGATATTTAACTCATTCCAGGGCCTTTTCATCTTCTTCTTTTACATTGTCCTGAACAAGGAAATAAGAGAGTCTTGGAAAGAACTCTTATCGTGTGGGAAATACCAATCCAAGCATCTCCCCCACTTTCAACCAAGAACAGCACCAAAATTGTATACGAATTCTGACAAAAATACTATTCCCACTGGAGCAAAGGGTACAACTGTTACAGAGCCATCTAACGAAACAGCCAAACTGGAGAATAATGACACAAAAACGGTCCCACAACTTGAGTCAGGTTTGAATCCTGATCGTGAAACGATTGAATTGGATAAACTCTCAATCAAGACGGCAATATCTATCAAAGCTACGGTGATCATGAAAGTAATTAATGAAACAAAGGAATCACGTGAAGAAATAGCAGTCGGTGGCGAATCTAAAGCTGAAGATAAAGACATGGTTTCAAGGATGCGCATCAGACGGTACTCTACACTAAAGGAATTCCAACATCATGTTGAACAAATTGAGCTTGATTTCTATGGCGATGACTGTGACAAGGAAGAAAGCACAAAATAAATTTAATATAACAATTTTATTGCTGTTATACATCAGTCCATTAGCAATATTGTAGATTGATATGGCTAACAATGAAGTAAAAATAGCTACTTTAAGGTAATGTCGCATTGTTAATAATATCGACATAGCTATGATAATCAAGATTATAATGTTGAAAAGGGATTGGATTTTAGCTATGGAAAGTACTCCATCGTAAACAAAAATTAAGCAACGGAACTAATATGCTTTCAGCACCAAACACTATTATAATAATACATTCTGCTCTACCGTTAAGTTACTCAAGGCCTTATATTATTATGGGGCCAGTATAGCCAGTATCAGTGTAGCCCCACTGTCTCCACCTGCTTTTCCTTCTTTTAATTATACCCACAAATTTGAAGGAAATGCTCTAGTAGGTTTTGATTCTAGAAATTGTTTGTCCTGGATCCACAAAATTTATCTTGAGAATCTAGGCAGTCTGACTTATTTGGCTACAATGAGGGTATTTCTGTAACAGGATCACTTCTAGAAGTTCAACCCATATCCTGGGAAATTAATTATGGTCAGACCTGTTGCCTTGCAATTTGAATGATCAGCACTATGAAATCATAACAACCAATATATATTGTCCTTACTGAAGCAGGAGTAGAGTACAGGCCCCAGGCCTATTACATGAAATAAACTATGTCTATATATAGTAGCAGTGATTAACACCTATTAGTACTAGTGAATGTTGATACTACACTTAGATCCATTAAGATGGACTTACTTAGTGAATCTAGTTATTAGTACATTGGCTAGGAACTTCCCTGTAGCAGCATGTGTTGATCTTTGTATCACCTGTGTGCTAATGTGCTAGTTACTTGTGGGCATGCCATACGTTGCCATGTTTGCTGTGTTTGCAGATCATGGAAGTATTGTATAGCTATAATATGCAACATTAGCATAATAATAATATTATTATTATAGTGGCTGATGGTGGCACTTTATACAAGACAGATGGTCTATAGCAAAGCTTCCTGTTGCATGTAATTCATATAATAGTTTGGCTCTACAGCTGACTGGGCAACTAGCTATTCCCAATAGATGATATCACTGGCCTAATTGTCTCCATCTGAATTGCCTCAATAGCACCCTAAATTTCCCCACATCCAACTATAGGAATTTTAATTTGGAAGTTTTAATTCCTGGTACGCGAACACACAACGAGTTCTTGTACAGAAGAATAACAGCAAAATTAATTTCCTGGACCTAAGGATTGAGAGGGAGGTGGGGACTTTTTGAGGTTGCTGTGGTATGCATACCATACGGATGTAGGATGAGCACGCACAATCAGTAACATGCAGTAATGATATTCACGACTCTCGTTGGCTGGTATATCTTGAATCTGAGTCAACTAAGATTTCAAAGTAGCTACAAAGAAACAACTGACTGCTACTATTAAACCTGCTATTAAATCCAGCTTCAATGATGGTGAAATCGGTGATACTGTGCTTAGAAGTTTCTCTTTTGCTGCTACACTACTCTGCTGCAATACCAGTTGAAAAGTTTTATCCGTTTGGAGAAAGTACTGCAGACCAATGTCTTCCGCGCGGTGATGATGATACAAACATGACTGTTCTTTCAACCACCTTCCCCTTCTTTGATATCAATTACACTACACTTTATGTAGGTGGACAAAATTAATTTAATAATAATTCTAAAGCTGATATTATGCTATGTAGGTGTCCATCAATGGCTTAATTTTCTTCAGTTCACCTCTTTCAAGTCCACTTCATCATAATCCCACATCATTACCCTTAAATGGACCGTTTCCATTTGTTGCTCCTTTCTGGGCCGATGTTGACACAAGTGGGCCTCAGGACGGTATCATCTGGAGGAGAGAGACAAGAAACTCCACCATTTTAAACAGAGCTAGAGAAGATATTCAAACTGCATTTAACACTCCAGTTGGTTTTCAGCCTCAGTTTGCATTTGTTGCCACTTGGGATAGAGTTAACTTCTTTAATAGTAACACTAATCAGGTAAGTATAGTATACGCTTTATAGCTGCGTGCATGATTGTGTAGACGCCAGTGTTGCCAGGTAGCTACAGAAGTTTTGCTTGTCAAGATTTGGCTAGAGATGTGCACTGCTGATCAAGGATAGCTTTGAATAGTGGTGGCTCACCCAGAGCATTAAGTTTATACATGTGTATGGTAAAGTATTTAGGAGCCAGCTTACTGAATGTGATTAGTCTAGTGTGTTCTGAGAACCACTTAGCAAGCAGTATCTAATTAGGAAATCTATGGGGGAATCCCTAGCCTAGCACTTGCGGTGATAATACTATTACAATGATTTCGATGATTTCAGGTGAACACATTTCAGTGTGTGTTGGTGACAGATGGATCACTGTCGTTTGTCATATTCCTCTACGGGGAGATTCAGTGGGCAGTGGTTGGTCAAGACGAGCCAGCTGTAGTTGGGGTGAATGTTGGGGACGGTGTTCGGCAGCAGAACGTCTCAGAATCACTAACAGAGGAAATAATCAATATCAATACAACAAGCAACACTTGTAGTGGGGTATCAGGAGTGTGGATCTTTCAATTAAATGGAGATGATATTAGCTTGGATGCACCCGCCAATCATTGTGGTAATCGTCTGTTGTCACAGTGTATAGCTACTAGTGCTTGTGTATAGCATAGTATTATTACCAAGCCATAGACTAAGTGTCACCAGCTAAACAATGGTATAAGACTTAGTGCTCTAATTAGTTCAGCTTACAGTGTGGTAGGTAGATCTAGCATAACTGGACTATGTCAGGTGGGATGCAGTCCCGCCAAGGGCTTATAGACCCCAAAGGGGGAGAGGGCATGTAACTGCCATACAAGATAGTGTACCTAGCAAAATTCAAATCAGACAGTGATTTGTAACTAATTATAGTAGCTAGCTAACAGCTGCAGTCTGGATTGCATTAGTGCTATGGACTGATAATGTGGATTTCATTCCAATAATTTTCAATGAGATTATCACCGCTGCAGAGAGGCAAGAGAAGAATATTATATCGTTAAAGGCTCGGTTTAGGTTTAAGGAAATCCAAGCACCACATGGAGGAGGTGGAAGTGGACTTCAACTCCGACAATGTGACAGTGAAATGGAAGGAAGTTAAATGCTGCCACTGAGCTATGAAATAATCAATGATTAGCTATTAATTGAGTTATAATAAATTGATATGTACCTTTGCTGATGAATAATAATTATAGCTATAATTGCTACAGTTACAACCAAAAGTCTCTGGCAAGCTTGTATACAATGTCATGTCATTGATTATGTCCATCCTTGCATTGCCCATGGCCCTATATATAGCCTTGTCCCCAGGACACTTCTATGTATATTATGTTTCCAATGTTCAACATCTAAGGAATACTTTACTACATGTTCCAACCACACAATGAGCAATAATTGATAGTTTCAATTTGCAACATACTTTAACGATTGTACAGAGATAAGATGCTTAACACAACAGATTACAACTGACAATAGCCCATGATGGATGGCCATGCAAATTCTGTGAAAGTATGTGTACGTGTGTGTGGGTACTCAAAGTATTTGTGTCTTGTGTATTTTGAATGAACCCTTGACCACATCCCCAGTGGCTGCATAGTTCTAATGGTGAATGTGGTAAAGGTCGTCAATACACACATCCATGCCGGGGCCTCAATCGCAGAGATGGAGTCTAAGATCAACTTTCGACTTCGAGTTTCGATGCTTCAATCAAAGGAGATGAACTCGACAGCACAGTACAGCTTCCGAACTTCAGATCAGTCGTGGCATGACGTGTGCTATAAATAGCGCAAGGCTAGCTTTATTTATCCACAGGATTACGTCAGCCAAGAGAACGCGTGAAGTTGTTTCTTGGTAGTGAGCTCATGTAAGGTGTATCTAGAAACTGAAAGTTAATCCAATTATTAAAGTTAGGAATGTTATTTCTGGTGCTCTTGGTGCCCTTTGTGTAAATGGTGTCCTTGGTGCCTCTGGTGTCGTAGGTGCCACTGGTGCCCTTGGTGTCCCTGGTGCCTCTGGTGTCGTTGGTGCCCCTGGTGTCGCTGGTGCCTCTGGTGCCCTTGGTGCCCCTGGTGCCTCTGGTGTCACTGGTGCCTCTGGTGCCCTAGGTGCCCCTGGTGCCTCTGGTGTCGTTGGTGCCACTGGTGCCTCTGGTGTCACTGGTGCCTCTGGTGACCTTGGTGCCCCTGGTGCCTCTGGTGTCGTTGGTGCCTCTAGTTCCGTTGGTGCCCCTGGTGCCTTTGGTGTCGTTGGTGCCCCTGGTGCCTCTGGTGTCGCTGGTGCCTCTGGTGCCCTTGGTGCCCCTGGTGCTTCTGGTGTCGTTAGTGCCCCTGGTGCCTCTTGTGTCGTTGGTGCCCCTTGTGCCTCTGGTGTCGCTGGTGCCTCTGGTGCCCTTGGTGTCCCTGGTGCCTCTGGTGCCGTTGGTGCCTCTGGTGTTGTTGGTGCCACTGGTGCCTCTGGTGTCTTGGTGCCCCTGGTGCCTCTGGTGTCGTTGGTGCCCCTGGTGCCTCTGGTTCCCTTGGTGCCCCTGGTGCCTCTGGTGTCGTTAGTGCCCCTGGTGCCTCTTGTATCGTTGGTGCCTCTGATGCCTCTGGTGCCCCTGGTGCCTCTGGTGCCCTTGGTGCCCCCGGTGCCTCTGGTGTCGTTGGTGCCCCTGGTGTTGTAGGTGCCTCTGGTGCCCTTGGTGCCCCTGGTGCCTCTTGTGTCGTTGGTGCCTCTGGTGCCTCTGGTGCCCCTGGTGCCTCTGGTGCCCTTGGTACCCCCGGTGCCTCTGGTGTCATTGGTGCCCCTGGTGTCGTAGGTGCCTCTGGTGCCCTTGGTGCCCCTGGTGCCTTTGGTGTCATTGGTGCCTCAGATGTCGTTGGTGCCCCCGATGCCTCTGGTGTCTTTGGTGCCCTTGGTGCCTCTGGTGACGTAGGTACCTTTGGTTCCCTTGGTGCCCCTGGTGCCTCTGGTGTCGTTGGTGTCTCTGGTGCCCTTGGTGCCCCTGGTGTCTTTGGTGTCGTTGGTGCCCCTGGTGCCTCTGGTGTCTTTGGTTCCCTTGGTGCCCCTGGTGCCTCTGGTGTCGTTGGTGTCTCTGGTGCCCTGGGTGCCCCTGGTGTCATTAGTGCCCTTGGTGTTGTTGGTACCCCTAGTGCTCTTGGTTTTTTTGTTGGTGCCTCTCGTGTCATTTCAGCCTTTGCATATATTATGACATACATATACACACATGAAGTACGGAGTACAACTCCGGATCCGCATTGTATGGTTTTGGTGCTATTTTGCTATTATTGCTCTTTTGCTATTGATAGTAGCAAAATAGCCCAAATAGCAAAATAGCACAGCTTCCAAAACTCTCTAACTAAAATAGCAAAATAGCACTGCATAGATCATCATCAACCATCAATCATAATTTTATTATCTCATTATCATAATTACAGTAATAGTATTATTATAGTACACTTATTAAAAGTTTAACTATCATGATTACCGATTGATTGAATATTACATAATAATTATATGAATGATATATATAAATGAGCATTACAATTATTCATCTATGGGTGAGACAAAGATTGGATCTAAAGTAAAATAGAAACTGCTGGAATAGTGGCATGTGTAATACAAATTATGTGGATCCGGAGTTGTACTCTGTACTTCATGTGTGTATATATGCATGTCGTAATATGTGCAAGGCTCCAACGACACCAGATAACAAACCAAGGGCACTAGAGGCACCAAAGGCATCAAAGGCACCAACAACACCAGAAGCACCAAGGACACCATGCAGAGGCACCAACGACACCAGGGGCACCAGACGTACCACCGACACCATGGGCACCAACGATACAAGGGGCACCAGAGGCACCAAGGATACCTAACACCAGGGGCATCAAGAGCACCAGAGGAACCAAGGGTACCAGGGGCACCAATGACACCAGAGGCACCAGAAGCACCAGAGGCACCACCGACACAAGAGGCAACACGGGCATCAATGACACAAAAAGCACCAGAGGCACCAAGGGCACTAGAGGCACCAGAGGCACCAGAGGCACCAGGAGTACCAGAGACACCACTGACACAAGAGGCACCAAGGGCACCAACAACACCAAAGGCACCAACGACACCTGAGGCACCAGGTGCACCAAGGGCACCAACAACTTCAGGGGCACCAAGGGCACCAGAGGCACCAACGACACCAGGGGCACCAAGGGCACCAACGACACCAGAGGAACCAGGGCACCAAGGGAACCAGAGGCACCTACGACACCAGGGGCACCAAGGGCACCAGAGGCACCAGCGACACCAGGGGCACCAGTGGCACCAACGACACCAGAGGCACCAGAGGCACCAGCAACACCAGGGGCACCAGTTTCACCAACGACACCAGAGGCAAAGGGGGCACCAAGGGCACCAGTGGCACCTACGACACCAGAGGCACCAGGGAAACCAAAGGTACCAGAAGCACTAGCAATACCAGAGGAACTAGTGGCACCAGAGGCACCAGGGGCACCAAGGGTACCAGAGGCACCAATGACACCAGGGGTACCAGGGGCACCAAGGGCACCAGAGGTACCAGCGACACCAGCGACACCAGGGGCACCAATGACACCAATGGCACCAACGACACCAGGGGCACCAAGGGCACCAGAGGCACCAGTGGCACCAACGACACCAGAGGCACCAGGGGCACCAAGGGCACCAGAAGCACCAGCGACACCAGAGGTACTAGGGGCACCAAGGGCACCAGAGGCACCTATGACACCAGGGGCACCAAGGGCACCAGAGGCACCAACGACACTAGAGGCACCAGTGGCACCAATGACACCAGAGGCACAAGGGGCACCAAGGGCACCAGTGGCACCTATGACACCAGAGACACCAGGGACAACAAGGGCACCAGAGGCACCTACGACACCAGGGGCACCAGTGGCACCAACGACACCAGAGGCACCAAGGGCACCAAGGGCACCAGAGGGACCAACGACACCTGGGGCACCAAGGGCACCAAGGGCAACAGAGGCACCAACGACACCAGGGCCACCAAGGGCACCAAAGGCACCAGCGACACCAGAGGCACCAGTGGCACCAACGACACCAGAGGCACCAACGACACCAGAGGCACCAGCGACACCAGAGGCACCAGTGGCACCAACGACACCAGAGGCACGAGTGGCACCAACGACACCAGAGATACCAACGACACCAGAGGCACCAGGGGCACCAAGGGCACCAGAGGCACCAGCGACACCAGGGGCACCAATGACACCAGAGGCACCAGAGGCACCTACGACACAAGAGGCACCAAGGGCACCATCGACACAAGGGGCACCAAGAGCACCAGAAATAACCCTAATTATAATAATTGGATTAACTTTCAATTTCTAGATACACCTTATATGAGCTCACTACCGTGAAGTTCGGCTGGCATTACTTGTCGGAGAAAGTAGCACTCAGCTTTTAATGTATTCGCTGGATATGTATGTAAGTTAATATATGATTCTGTGGATTTTCAGGTCTCAGAAGTGTTCTGTAAAGGCTCTGAATTTTAGCGCTATGACGACATAGGTTACATCATAATTACAACATAATTACCTAATAACCGCAAAAAAGCTGGGGATGTAACATGGTAAGATTATTAAGCATAAGTGCACTGCTGAGTCAAAGGAATGCTGCATGCTCAGTGCACATGCACTATCACTTAAGGACACAACTACATGCGGTCACAATTCCTATACTAAACAATATATAGTCATGCACAACCATAATATTAAATTTTTATACTGGACCAGGTATACACTATTACAGTTATTACAGTAGCTGCTGCCCACAATGTGGCTTTGCCTATACTTGAATCCTTTTAAAAAGCCTTAGATAACATTTCACAGCATCACTGGCAGTGAAAAAAAGTTGGAAAAATGGATCCATGCAAGCAGGCCGGTACACGCATTCGACATTGCTTGGAAATCACAGAGCTTATTACCACTAGATCATCTGGACAATGGCATAGTTATGGCTTCTGTATTTTGACAAGGATATTTTGCTTATAATATTATATAACTCAACAATTAAAGTGAAATTCTGGAGTGTGGTTTTTATGCTCTATCTGCTGGTTTTGAATTATGTCCGTAGCATGTTCTGGGGCTGAATAGAATTACATTACATTGCATTAATTGTTTATTTTCCTACTTAGGATGTAAATAGCTATTAAAAATGTATGCACCATGCAAATATAATTGTGTGGTATAACAAACACGGATGAGCATAAAGTATTTGAATTTAACTAGGAGGAGCTTTGTCATAGGTAAGTCCAATTTCCTGAGAAGCGCCAAGCATCTAAATATACACTTTGCTATAGGTGACATTGGTGAGCCAGTATTTAGTTCTTATAATTATTATGCAACCAGAAGAAATTTCATCGGATCAAGATGCTATCAATCTCCCTCCATCATTGTTCAATAACGACATGATTTCCTGGCCTCAACAGCACTGGATTACTCCTCTGCCTCTATATAACCATTACAGTCCCACCCTGTTTCCTATCAACACAGGAAACAATCTCAAGAGTGATGGATCAATCAAGAATATAGTTGGCTCACGCATTATTGCAGCTACTGTAACAGTAACAGTGGATACTGATTTGCAACTGCGCAACCTAGAGGAGAAATCCGGAAATATTACCGTAATTTTACAACTGCTAAATCCTGAACAAAATGTAAGCTTAAGAATTAAGATTGATTACATATATGTAGCTCTGATATTGTAATTTTGATATTATTTGCAGTACACTAAATTGGAATACGTTTCTTGGGCCTTTGATCTCAATAATTGGACCTCTGAAGGTTGTACTGCTATCAGTGATTCGACACAGCAGAAACACAGCTGCTTTGCAAAAGAAAGACATCAACTTAAAATCTATACTCCGTAAGATAGTCAATATCAGTGGAATCGTGAGCCTCTTTGGACTTACTTGGATCTTCGCTATCCTTGAACTTAAAACGATTTTTGATAGTTTCTTTGTGATATTTAACTCATTCCAGGGCCTTTTCATCTTCTTCTTTTACATTGTCCTTAACAAGGAAATAAAAGAGTCTTGCAAAGAGCTCTTATCATGTGGGAAATACCAATCCAATTAAGCATCTCCCTCACAGGCTTTCAACCAAGAACAGCACCAAAATTATATAATTCTGACAAAAATAATTCAACTATTCCAACTGGAGCAAAGGGTACAACTGTTACGGAGCCATCTAACGAAACAGCCAAACTCAAGAATAATGACACAAAAACAGTCCCACAACTTGAGTCAGGTTTGAATCCTGATCGTGAAACAATTGAATTGGACAAACTCTCATTCAAGACAGCAATATCTATCAAATTAAGCTACAGTGATCATGAAAGTAATTAATGAAACAAAGGAACCACGTGAAGAAATAGCAGTCGGTGGCGAATCTAAAGCTGAAGATAAAGACATGATTTCAAGGATGCGCATCAGACGGTACTCTACACTGAAGGAATTCCAACATCATGTTGAACAAATTGAGCTTGATTTCTATGACGATGACTGTGACAAGGAAGAAAGCACAAAATAAATTTAATATAACAATTTTATTGCTGTTATACATCAGTCCATTAGCAATATTGTAGATTGATATGGCTAACAATGAAGTAAAAATAGCTACTTTAAGGTAATGTCGCATTGTTAATAATATCGACATAGCTATGATAATAATGTTGAAAAGGGCTTGGATTCTAGCTATGGAAAGTACTCCATCGTAAACAAAAATTAAGCAACGGAACTCTACCGTTAAGTTACTCAAGGCCTTATATTATTATGGGGCCAGTATAGCCAGTATCAGTGTAGCCCCACTGTCTCCACCTGCTTTTCCTTCTTTTAATTATACCCACAAATTTGAAGGAAATGCTCTAGTAGGTTTTGATTCTAGAAATTGTTTGTCCTGGATCCACAAAATTTATCTTGAGAATCTAGGCAGTCTGACTTATTTGGATAGCTACAATGAGGGTATTTCTGTAACAGGATCACTTCCTAGAAGTTCAACCCATATCCTGGGAAACTAGAGCTCTATAGAGCACATACCCCGCGCGCTGCAGCGTCGATGTGAACTCCATGTATGCCACATGCAGTCTGTTGACGATCTTTACCTACAAATTGTGCCAGGTTGTGCGCATGAGCACAAAGCACATGGTGGGTGGTGTTGATAGGCGTGGTCAATAATATGCAGTATTTGCGACGCTCATGGACCTTATCAAATGATTCGAAGCATAATGAAGCTAGTTTTTCGACGATATCGACGGATATGCTGTACTTACGAGTCACTTAGACGCCTAGATCTCCAGATCTGGCGATTTTTGTGCTAACGACAGACGACAGACAGACGACAGACAAAACCGATTACTTTACCCCTTGCGCATGCGCGCGGGGTAATTAATTATGGTCAGACCTATCGCCTTGTAATTTGAATGATCACAACAACCAATATTGTCCTTACTGAACCAGGAGTAGTACAGGCCCCAGGCCTATTACATGAAATAAACTATGTCTATATATAGTAGCAATGATTAACACTAGGTACTAATGAATGTTGATACTATTCCATCACCCCAATCCACAAATCTGGTGACAAGGCTCAAGTAACTAACTACAGACCAATCTCGCTACTATGTATAATCTCTAAAGTTCTCGAACGGTTGGCAGGGCCGCCGGAACCGGTCAGGCTGGTCAGGCCAAAACCTGACCACTTTTTTCAACGCTTAATGGGTAATGGTCGTTTATTTCATGGTAAAGATCGTCAGATAATAAATCGCGCATGCTTGTAGTGCAAATTAGCACACCAACTCATCTTCAAATGAGCTTCCTAAGGTATTTGTATATTTTGGTCCTAATTCAACAGTCTTTAAAGCTTAATATAAGTGGAGAGATTGTTTAGATAATGAGGCTGCCTTCTGCTATCAAAAATTCTCTGTTTCACTGAATCTTAGGGATTTGGGCCATACAACGAAGTCTAAATATTGACCAGTGAAAGTGGTCTCAAAAGCCATCAGAAGCAATTTCTGAGGTTGTAAATTACAAAATTTTCCTGGGGGAGCATGCCCCCAGATCCCCCTAGTTTTGCTTGCTTACGCATGCATTTGCTCCACGTTCTGACTTAAAGCTGGCCGGACCACATGTAAATTGCTTCCTCCGGGCCTGGTTGGTTTATGATCACCTGAACAAATTCATCACCAAAAATTGCATTATCTCTTGTTCTCAATTCGGCTTTTGAAAGAGTCACTCGGCTAACCAGCAGCTACTCCTATTTCTGCATAAGGTGCACCAGAGCTTCAACTGCAATTCAAACTGTGATGTCATCTACCTTGATTTTCGTAAGGCATTTGATAGTGTGCCTCACAATGAGCTCTTAATCAAGCTTTGGTCAATCGGCATCACAGGAAACTGCTGGTACTGGATCAAAGAATACCTATCTCACAGAACCCAACAAGTCTGCATAAATGGGTGTTACTCATCCTCCCTTCCAGTCATCTCTGGCATCCCCCAGGGGAGTATCTTAGGTCCTCTTTTATTCCTATTATATGTCAATGACTTGCCAATTGAGGTGTCTCACTCCACTCCTTACCTCTTTGCTGATGACACTAAATGTTTAAAAGCAATTTCATCTGACCTGGACTCTCTGCAACTTCAACAGGACTTGAACTCCCTTTCTGCTTGGAGTACAGACTGGAAGCTCTCCTTCAATGAACTAAAGTGTATTTTACTATCATTCCAATCCAGTAACACTTCTGCTCTTACGCCTACTACCACTACCACGTCATATCAAGTAAATGGTCACGTAGTAGCCCCCAAGTCTCAGCATAGGGATCTTGGAGTTGTGATGTCCCATGATCTTTCATGGACTGGTCATCTTTCACTAATTGTAAAACAAGCTTACAAAAAGCTTGGTCTACTACGTCGGTCCTTCTCTGCAACTACCAGTATAAGTGCAAAAAAATCTCTATACTTATCATTAGTCCGGTCTCAACTTGTCTACTGCTCTCAAGTTTGGCGTCCACATCTTGTCAAGGACATTAAGCTCCTCGACGATGTCCAACGTCGGGCATCCAAATTCATTTTAAATGACTACGCATCTGACTACAAGACACGTTTATTGCAACTCAGCCTTTTGCCTCTCTCCATGATATATGAACTTAACGATTTATGTTTCTTTGTTAAATCCATCAAACAGCCATCCAGCTCCTTCAATATCCTGAATTATGTGTCCTTTAGCTGCAACAACACCAGATCCGGCTCCTTCTTGAAACTAGTACAACCCTTGGTACTAAATAATCGTCACAAGCACTTCTTTTTCATCAGAATTGTTCGTCTATGGAACTCCTTACCCCCAATTGACATTCATACCAGTAGCTATACCAGTATTGTGGCTAGCATCAAGTCCCTACTCTGGGACCATTTTGTTGCAGTTTTTGACCCAGCAAACTCATGTACCTACCACTTTTGCTGCCCCTGTCCCAAATGTCAACCCCTAATCAAAGCATCCTTTCAAGTCAGTTGAGAGAGGGAGTCTGTCATTGTAATTGATAAATCCTGAACATACATAGCCATTCTTCTGTTTTCAATTACTCAGTGAAATTTTATCTTCTCAATTATTGTCATAACATAGCTACTTCATGTTAGTTAATTAGTTTGTATCCAGGCTGCCAGTTTGATCTGGTTGTCCTTCAGTCTGCACTTAATTTTTGCTTCATCACTACTTATCACCACCAGCCCCACTAATTTTCTATTTTCTTTCCTCTTTGTGCATTCTGTAAAGCAATAATAATAATAATAATAATAATAATAATAATACTACACTTCTAGATCCTTTGAAATGGACTTATTTAATGAAACTACTAATTAGTACATTGGCTAGGAACTTCCCTGTAGCAGCATGTGTTGATCTTTGTATGTGTGTTGATCTTTGTATCACCTGTGTGCTAATGTGCTAGTTACAATAATATTTGTGGGCATGCCATACGTTGCCATGTTTGCTCTGTTGCTGATCACAGAAGTATTGTATAGCTATATAATACGCAATATTAGCATAATATTATTATAGTGGCTGATGGTAGCACTTATAAGACACATGGTCTATAGCAAAGCTTCCTGTTGCATGTAATTCATATAATAGTTTGGCTCTACAGCTGACTGGGCAACTAGCTATTCCCAATAGATGATATCACTGGCCTAATTGTCTCCATCTGAATTGCCTCAATAGCACCCTAAATTTCCCCACATCCAACTATAGAAATTTTAATTTTGAAGTTTTAATTCCTGGCACGCGAACACACAACGAGTTCTTGAATTGTAAAATTAATTTCCTGGACCTAAGGATTGAGAGGGAGGTGGGGAGTTTTTGAGGTTGCTGTGGTATGCATACCATACGGATGTAGGATGAGCACGCACGATCAGTAGCATGCATGCAGTAATGATATTCACGACTCTCGTCGGCTGGTATATCTTGAATCTGAGTCAACTAAGATTTCAAAGTAGCTACAAAGAAACAACTGACTGCTACTATTAAACCTGCTATTAAATCCAGCTTCAATGATGGTGAAATCGGTGATACTGTGCCTAGAAGTTTCTCTTTTGCTGCTACACTACTCTGCTGCAATACCAGTTGAAAAGTTTTATCCGTTTGGAGAAAGTACTGCAGACCAATGTCTTCCGCGCGGTGATGATGATACAAACATGACTGTTCTTTCAACCACCTTCCCCTTCTTTGATACCAACTACACTACACTTGATGTAGGTGGATGAATTAATAATTCTGATAGTGATTATTAATAAAGTTGATATTATAATATTATAGGTGTCCATCAATGGCTTAATTTTCTTCAATTCATCTCTTCGAGGTTCAGATCATTTTACTCCCTCATCATTACCCTTAAACGGATCGTTTCCATTTGTTGCTCCTTTCTGGGCCGATGTTGACACAAGTGGGCCTCAGGATGGTACCATCTGGAGGAGAGAGACAAAAAACTCCACTATTTTAAACAGAGCTAGAGAAGACATTCAAACTGCATTTAAAACTCCAGTTGGTTTTCAGCCTCAGTTTGCATTTGTTGCCACTTGGGATAGAGTTAGCTTCTTTGGTAGTAACAATGATCAGGTAAGTTAGTATAGTACACAAACTATTCTTTCCTATAGCTGCATGATTGTGTAGATGCCAGTGTTGCCAGGTGGCTACAGAAGTTTTGCTTGTAAAGATTTGGCTAGAGATGTTCACTGCTGTTCAAGAATAGCTTTGAATAGTGGTGGAACACCCAGAGCATTAAATTTATACATGTACATAGTAAAGTATTTAAGAGCCAGCTTACTGAATATGATTAGTCTAGTGTGTTCTGAGAACCACTTAGCAAGCAGTATCTAATTAGGAATCTATGGGGGAATCCCTAGCAATATAGCACTTATGATAATAATACTATTACGATGATTTCAGGTGAACACATTTCAGTGTGTACTGGTGACGGATGGATCACTGTCATTTGTCATATTCCTCTACGGGGAGATTCAGTGGGCAATGGTTAGTGGCGATCCAGCAGTAGTTGGGGTGAATGTTGGGGACGGTATTCGGCAGCAGAACGTCTCAGAATCACTAACAGAGGAAATAATCAATATCAATACAACAAGCAACACTGGGGTGCCAGGAGTATGGATCTTTCGATTGTTTGAAGATGACAATATTACAAGCTTGGATCCGCCAATCATTGGTAATTATTCTCTATTGTCACAGTGTATAGCTACTAGTGCTCGTGTATAGCATACTGGCAATATTATTATCGCCAAGCCATAGTATCACCAGCTAAACAACGGTATGAGTGCTCTAATTAGCTGGCTTGAGGTGGGATGCAGTCATGTTTAATAGACCATGGCAAATTTTTGTGTAGCACATTTCACCAAAATAACAAACACTGGCTACTTGCAAGTACACAAATTAAATTTGCTCAAGCTACTGGTGTATGAATATTAAAATTTTTCAGGTAACTGCAGTGAGATTACCTCTGAATCAGGATTTGCTTGGCCAGAATCTCCAGGAAATACCACTGCCTACTACGTATGCCCCAACAACCCTAGCTTTTCAGTGAGCAGAGAATGTACTGTTGAAGGATTGTGGCTGGATTTTGACGAGCGGGGTTGCGGAGTACTAGAACAAGAACTGGAGATGATCAGTATGATGGTGCAAGATGTAAGCATGCATGGATATGTATTACAAGGAGTGCATGAGGAGCGCCTGACTGTATTTATAGATGAAATTCATTAGCCAAACTAGAGCCAGTGGTGCACAGTTGCTTGCATGTGGTTGGGTAGGGAGATGCATGGGAGTTGATCAGCTAGCCTCCAATCCATATGCCAGTCCACCCATGCACTCTTTTGTGTAGCTTTGTTGTTGATCTATCAATTAAGGTGCTAACCCGAATGTTTTGTTACACTGACACTGACAATTGTGCCAGTACATATACATAGACATCTACATGGAGTACATTTCCATTAAGCATTCACTTATGTGGTGGTTGCATCCAGTTACCTAGGTCCCCACACTCCAGCTGTCATGACTCTAATACACCCACAATATACAAGCTGTCACAGACCATAATACAGCAGCACTACAAAGGTGTCACACACATGTACAAAGCTAATCAGCCATAAAAGTTAATTGCTATGCACTTCACCCACCAGCTGTACCTTCCAAATAAGGTACTCATGCTATAGCCAAACCTATGAAAGTTAGACTATCCTTTTGGGTGGCTCATATCCTCCTGGAACTAAAAATGGTACCACTCATATAACATTATGATCACACTATACTCACAGCTACTCAATGTAAGGATTGAAGACCTGGTGGCAATGCTTTCTGAAGTAGTGAATGAAGGAAGTGAAATTGATCAGACGGAGATAAATTTCAACACCATTTCTAACACGCTTGCAAATGTTACTAGTTTTGTTACCGACTCCAATACAATAATCAATGAAACTGTAAGTGGCTGGCTATTTAAGCCGACTATAGATTTTGAAGCATTTTGATTCTTTTCGTGGTACAGATAATTGCAAATGTGACACAAACAGTAAACTCACTTTTGCAATGGGATCCATCTGCAATTGAAGTGACAAGCAGTTCAAGGTAACAAACACACAAGGAAAAACATTTTGGTGAAGCATATCTAAATTTATTTTTGCTTCAGGATTGTGGAATCGTTCGAAACATTGGTCTCGCTTTATGCTCAACAGGTCCCAGTGGATTCCACCCAAAATTTCAATTATACATCACTGAATTTAATCATTGAGAGAGTAAGTCTTCAACAAACCAATATTGTCACTTGTAATAATTATATAACCTTGTTACTTTATTAGTCAAGCATAGAAAATTTTCAAACGACAGGAAGAAGTTTTGCTGTTGGTAAGTTTCAATTATTATCGTAACAGATTAGGTGTATGATTATTATAATTTAATTAACCCTTGTTTACAGTTGGAGAAGTAGTGATACGAGTTGAAGGGACAACATTCAATGAACTATCTTCTCTACAAAATGCAGCAATTTATCTACCCGCATCATTATTTGCACAAATCACAGACCAAGCTGATGTTGGGATAGCTGTTGGCTACTATGAAATGGCTACACTCTTTCCAACCACTGTCTATAGCTCCAACGATGCAAGCACAAGACAGACTCGAGTTTATTCCAATGTTATTACAGCTACAGTGGGGCACACTGACAGTATGAACATCCAGGATCTTGAAGAAACTGTCACAATTGCATTTAGGCTACAGGATGAGGTTGATGTGGTAAGCTACTGATAAAATTAATTTTACAGCTAATTGAATTTGGCTATCAGTTCACAGCAAATGGTTCCGAGAGGTGTGTTTCTTGGGATTTTTATCTTCAAAGTTGGACCCCTCAGGGATGTACAACAAGTGCTGGCAATGCTGATGGAGTTGTTCTTTGCCACTGCAACCATCTCACTAACTTTGCAGTACTTGTGGTAAGCCAAACTACTTTACCGTCTAGCTAGGACTAACTGCCAGTATTCAGATTACAATAGTTACTATAGTATTGCTCAGTATTTGAATGGCCCATACTGACAGGATGGAGTATTGCATACTCAGATCAAGCCGCAGCATGCATGTATAAACATTAGGACTTCAAAACAATACCCCTGGGAGAAAGAGTGCTTCCTTTTTGTATGACCTCCTGAATACCTATTTATACAATTATTACAATAATTACGGTAAACTATTCTAATGGTCCATATAGCTGGTCACCCCCACGCATGCACGGGAACACACAAGGGCTGTTAATATGTATCTAAAGCACGACATTTTAGACAAAAACAGCAATCGTTTTTTTCAGCTCAATAATCGCTATCTTGCACTCAAACTGCAATATAGACACCTCAAGGTACTCACATAATTACTACTGTAACATACAATTATAGCTAGCTGTCCATTCTGATTAGGGTATGTTTGGACCTGGCATCCTGTTTTTACTGTGGTTAGTATAGGAAATACCTTACTCCAGTGTGGCTTCGAGGTCGCTTGTTGAACTTCAGAAAGGAATCAGGTTACTTAAGTTTAGTGCTAGCTATGCTGGATAAGATGGCCTAGTGGCCTTTGGCCTTGTGGCTTTATGGCCAAATAGCTAAGCGAGCATTGTCTCCATTTGAGGTGGGATAGCATGTCCCCAGATCTCTTGCTGGGAATGATCTGACACTGAATGAATGTTAACTAAAAGAATAGGTACACATGCACTCATTTGATCATGCTGGTGCAATTAGATTCTTCTGAGATAAATAGTCCCCATAACAACGGTATCCTGTCCTGGTGTAGTCTGGGGTACCAGCCCCTGGCACCCCAGACTAGTTCTTGCACAACAGTCAAGTCCAACTTAACATCTGTAACAAGCTTGTGTCATTTTGAATGCATGAGAGTATCACCCTTGCGCAGCTGTGATTAAACATCGATATCGGTAGCTACATGCCTGAACTCCTGAATCTTGCCATGATTAAATTTTAATATTGTAGTAGCAACATCCAATGTTGTACTGTCATGCCACGGTAGTCCCCCAGCTGGTTCGTTCGTTGGAGTCGAAATCGGAGGCTAGGTGATGGCGATGGCTACAACCACGTACGAAATGGAGGCTATGATCCGTGGCTATCATGTATACGCAACTGTGTGGGATGCCCAGATTGGAGAGGAGCTCTACTGTGCCAGAGAAACAGGAAATATTCGTGATCCATACGCTATCGCTGTAAAGAAAGCTGACCTCACTGTTGGATCAACTCGTGAAAAGTACTTCAGTAGAGACATGGCTTTATAGACAGCTGCTGCTCAATACGTTCTTTTTAGCATCCGTTCATACTTTGGACGTACGTATGTATATGTACGTAGCAACTTTGTCACGTGATAATTTAACTTGGCGCTCGCGCTGGGCTAGGCTGGCCAGCCTGGTATGGGTGTGCGCTCGTGGGCATTGGAAATTTTCGTTAAATAATTTTCGCGGAAGCCGTTGTATCAGCGAAAACAGCGAAAATTAAGTCCCACGAAATTTAAGTGCTATACGGTATGATACTATTCAAAGTGACACAAAATTAATAGTAAGATGTCATGATCACTTACTCATAACAATAGCTAATATTAATCGATTTTTAATCGTAGCTGTGTAGCTAAATTAATAAATCTACCCTGTCATGTAGACATAAACATGTTACTGACGTTAAGTTGGACTCAACTGTCATGCACCTAGACAGGATACTGTTGTTATGGAGACTATTTATCTCGGAAGAATCGTAATTGCACTTGTATGATCAAACGAGTGCATGTGTGTCTATGCAATAATTTCTTTTCATTGATCAGATAGTATAACATTCATTCAGTGTCAGATCATTCCCAGCAAGAGATCCGGATGTAGTCCATCCCACCTCAAACAGAGACAAATTACTTGTTTAGCTTAAGGCCATTTGGCCATAAAGCCACAAGGCCAAAGGCTGTTAGGTCGTCTTAATTATTCTATAACCCAGCTATGCTGCACTACAGTGGCTGCTACAGTGCAAACAGGGTACTATGTTTTCTAGATGGGGCAACACAATAATTAATGAATGCACAGGAGTGCAGAACCCTCACCGCTACATGCCTACATAGAGTATGGCTCACTGTGTATACTACTGTGCATATTCAAGATCGATCAGGAGTATCATGTACTACATACCCTGCACCTGAACAGGGTACTGGTCTATTTAAATACTACATACCCTGTACCTAAACAGGGTTCTGGTACTGTTCTCTTCAGAGTCAGAGTTGAGTGAAGGCACCTGGCTATGCCACTATATCAACTGAATGCCTCTGATATACTTCAACTGAATTATGCACTTGAGAGCCACTGCCTGTTTACACTGTCACTGCATTGACAACTGACCAACAAAGCACAGAATGGCAATCAGTTGTGTAGTTGAGGTAGGTGTCATGTAAACACAGACTGCCAAGTTGCAACAGCTGCACACTACTACTCCACTGGGCAGGACTTAACATGACCACTCTTCCTTTATGCCATGTATACATAGAATGCGTATTTTCTCTATGACGACCCTTACCATTTAGCAAAAGAGGACGGACAGACAGACGGACGGACAAAAATCGCCAAACGATTGCAGTAACCCTCCGCCTACGCTTTGCGGCGAGGTTAAATACAACAATATTTAATGCAATTCATAATAATATATAATTAATTTTAACACTTTAGGATACGTGCTTTATCCAAGAAGATTGTCTGGCTCAGCCTACTGAGCTCCCAGTTACCTTTCCCAGTGTGCCAGTCCTAGATCTACTTGAAGGCCTCAACGATTCTTTTTTTAGTAATGTAAGCCCCTGCTTTGAGCATAATTCCTAATATTCAATGACAAGTTTATTATAATGTTATTATTGTTATTATTGACGTAGTTAACTAGTGAGACCGTGGAAGAGGCTGCAATGTTGCTTGCTGAAATAATTGACGGGACAGTGGGGGATGAAAATGAGCAGGACAGTACAGTGTTGGACACCACAGCTAACTACCTCACCGATTTAGCAACATTTTTGAACAACTCTAATGAGACCATTAGCTCTACAGTGAGTATACAAAGTTCCAGTACAGACTTTGTTTAGCAATAATAATTGCTCTATAGGTTGTTGAAAGTGTAGTCCAAGTGGTAAGCTCTCTTCTTCAGTGGAATCCACAAAATGTTGTGGCAGCAAGTAGTTCAAGGTACAATTTTCTTTCTGTTTCAATAGCTGTTAATCTAGATGTAATAAAATAATTATTCACACAGCGCCATTCAATCATTCGAAGTTGTAGTGTATCTTTTTGCCGAACAGCTCGATGTCAATGATACACAGACTTTCATAATGGATTTACTAACTGTTGTTTCTGAGCTGGTAAGGTCCTTAATTTAAAATTTTTATGTCTAAAACTTACATCATTAATTATTTTTCCCTTTTCATTTGACAGAGAACTGTAGAAAGCCTTTCTACAACTGGAAGAAGCTTTACCATTGGTAATAACTCATCATCAAATAATTAAAATTGTATCATTAAATTTTACATTCTATAATAGAAAATAATGAGCCCATAGTTCGTAATGAATTATTTTTTCATTGTGCTGTTATAGGCAATAATGAATTTGATATTGGTGATGAGGATCAGGTGATGCCCGGTCAACTTCCAAGTGAGCAAGATGCAGCCATCAGCCTCCCTGCCTCACTCTTTCAAACCATTACTGACCGTGAAGACGTTGGGATATTCTTTGCCCTCTACAACTCATCCACCCTGTTCCCAGTTAATGGAGGAAGGAACCGTAATGAACCGAGAAGGAGAGAAGTGGGATCACGTGTTCTAGCAGCTACTGTGGGTCCAGGACTAAACTTTCAAAATCTCATGGAAAATGTTACAATCGTCTTACGACAAATTACAAATTCCGTAAGCATTTATCATCACATGTATACATAGTTTGATTTTGATACCCCCCCTGTACTAGTTCACAGCTCCAGATTCAGAGGCAGAGTGTGTCTCTTGGAACTTCACTCTTCAAGACTGGACCACTGAAGGTTGTACTACAAATATTGGTAAAGATGGAATAGTCACTTGTAGCTGCAATCATCTTACGAACTTCGCAATTCTTGTGGTAGGTTGTGGATAATTCCTCAGATTTAACCATTGTGAAAAAGTATTAATTTTTTCAGAATAGTTGCATTAGGGAAGAGGACTGCCAGCTACCATCAGCCGATTCCCTCGCTCTCACCATAATCTCCTATGTTGGAATGTCAATTTCCATTGTCTCACTGTTAGCTACTATTATCACATTACTCATCTTCAAGTAAGTTCAACGGCCATAATATTATTATTATGCATTAGCTATAGGCCACCCCATTGGCCTGCAAAACATTCATAATAATGTTTTACTCACCCAGAAAGCTTCGTGAGAAGGATATATCAAAGTATCACATTCAGCTATCTCTTTCAATGATCTTCATGCTGATAGTATCCTTTGCACTCATAGCTCTGAGTGTGCAAAATACCACTGACCCCTATGGAGGCTGTGTGACAGTATCAGTCCTCGTGCACTACTTCACACTGGTGTCTGTGATGTGGATGGCAGCTATAGCACTGTTCATTTTCCAGAAGGTGATGTTTGTCTTTCACAAGATAACAACCAAATTTACAGTCGGCGTATCCATTGTCTGCTGGAGTAAGTCCTGGACCATTTTTATATTTTGCTAATGATGGCAATCATATTAAATCTACTTATTTCAGCTGCACCTTTGGTTCTGGCACTAATTCCTCTCATTGTTGACCTAGCTAACGGTACAGATCCCGAAAGTGACATTGTAGTTCGCAGACCCAACTCTAGGGAACTTCCATCTTAGTAAGTTTGACATAGTTCATTACCGGTGATGTGGTATTGATATTACCAGTACCATAATTTCTATGTACAGCTGCTTCCTGTCCCATATTGGTGCATTCTGGGGGGCGTTTCTTGCTCCTATCTTGGCAATCATGATTTTCAACACCGTGATCTTCGTTTGTGTTATTGTGGTGCTGATTCGTCACACTAGGGGCAAAGCTGCTCGAAAGAACGAAAGAATAAGTACAAAGACTATGGTACGTTTGATGATCAGCATCAGTGGAGTGACGTTCCTCTTTGGAATCACCTGGCTCCTTGCTATTCTCGCATTCTCTCGGACTGGACAGATTCTATTCATCATCTTCAATACTCTCCAAGGATTCTTCATCTTTGTGTTCTTCATTTTGTTCAATAAAGAAGCAGTAGAATCATGGAAAGAATTCCTCTCGTGCGGAAGATACAAATCGAAACTGCTCCATCCATCGACCGTCTCTAGTGCAGCAGTAAAGAAATCAAAGCAGACTAACAGTAGTGGAAGCAAGGGTCAAAATCAAATCACTGAATCATCAATATCTTATTACGGATCTGATACTCTAACGAAGAGCAATACTTACGAGAAAGAGTCCAAGGTTGATCTTAACAAAGCACCTGAGCAAGATCTAACCACAGCCGATCCTACAGAGAGAAGCACTCGAGATAGTATTCATGACAACTCTGCTAATAACACCTCCTCTCAAAATGGAAATGCTGGTACTGCTGCAGAGAAGAAAGAGAAAAGGATTATGTCATTAAAGGCTCGGATCAAGCGCTATACAACTGTAAAGAAGTCCAAGCACCACGTGGAGGAGGTGGAGGTGGACTTCAACTCCGACAATGACAGTGACGTGGAAGGAAATGCCGCCACTGAGCTATGAAAACCTACATGGCTAGCTATTAATAATTGAATTATGTAACTTCAAATCACTGTACTGATGTATAATATAATACCGTAAATCGCAAATATTTCATGTCTAAAATGATAAAATTTTACGTTAAACAATTTTCGGACAAACGACCCTGTACCGCATTATCGTTAATATTGCGCATGTATTTTCGTGCATTTAATTTTCGCACAAGCCAGGCTGTCCGAAAATATTTTAACAACGAAATATTCGCGATTTACGGTATGTAGCTATTGGTACAGTTACGGTATATACATTCAATATAAGATTAAAGTCTCTGGCAAGCTTAAGCTTGAATACATGTACCGGTATTATGTGGTTGATTATGCCCATCCTTACATTGTAAGGCTCGACGTGTCTCTTTAGCCTCGTCCCCGGCCACTCCCATGTTTCCAATGTTCAACGTCTGAGGAATACGTCACTGCATGTTCCGGATCTGACCACACAATAAGCAATTGATAGCTTCAATTTGTAACAAAATGTAACGATTATATAGGGACCAGATGCTTGACACAGCGCATACAGATTATAACTGACAATAGTCCATGGTGCATAATCAGACTCTGTGAAAGTACGTGTGTGTGTGGGTACTCCAAGTATTTTGTATCTTGTACTTAGAGCACAGTACAATTATTACTAAGCATACGTGCACCTCTGAGTCAAAGGAATGCTGCATGCTCAGTGCACATTATCACTTATTAAGGACACAACTACGTGCAGTTATAGCCAACAATTCCTATATAGATAGTGTAATAATATAGCCACAACCATATTATTAGATCACTTCCTTGTGCATGACCAGAACTATGTACTCATGCATGGACACCGAAACAGCATGACCTTACTTCATATCCAGTTGGCTTACTTCGTCAACTTTCTATTCTCTTTCTGAGATCCTCTCACTAAATTTAATTACTCTGACTACACTATGTATACACCATGTGGATAGGACAACTCCTTATCTACAGCTGCAGCACACTCTGTTTCATATCACTCAGTTACCAAAGATTCAGTTTGAAGTTTCTTTTTGGCTTCCTTGTCGTACTACATATGCCTTTTGCCAACAATACCTAAAAGCTATATAATATTATAGTGACAATACAATGCATCAGATATTTCCATGCTAGAAAGATAGATACATATAATATGCTCATACAGCATCTAAGCCATCAGGCTGCTGATTTCTAGCCACATCTAAAACAGCTTTAAAAGCACTTACGACAATCGAATCAAATGTACAAATTGCTACATACCTCCTTCAATTACGGTGGCAAATATGCATCCTGTTTACAAAAAGTCATCTGTGTGGTCTTATATGGTCATGGACGGTCCGATTGCCAACATGTACAATGGTCAGCCAGACATGATATAATAATGACTGGGTGACCCATCCTGGCGACTATTGCACGCTTATAGTATCAAGTGAAGCGATGATACCAGATGCTTAGCTAGTCGTTGATTGAATGCTTGGTTTGGCTACAGTTCACAGTGGAAGATGCATGCGATAAGTGGAATAATATTATTATCACTGCTTCAGCTTTCCAATGCAGTGCCATTGAGTGACTTTTATCCCTTTGGAAATGAAACTACAGATGGCAGGCTTTCGCCAAATGACGATGACTCCACTCGGATTCAACTTTCGACCACAATTCCTTTCTTTGGCACTGGTCACAACAGCATCTTTGTAAGTATCATTGATCATAGATTAGAGCTACAATTCACTACATAAAATTATGCATTTCGTCAAGGTTAATAACAATGGATTACTCTCGTTTGGTAAAGCTGTTTCAACATATACTCCAAGATCATTTCCTCTGGGTGATGGCTGTCAGTTAATAGCTCCCTACTGGGCTGATGTGGACACAAGAGAGGCTGGCACTGTCTGGTTTAGAGAGGTCAATGACAGTGCTCTGCTGAACAGGATTGGTGGAGATATTCGTCGAAATGTTGCCAGCTTAAGCTTCCAGCCTACGTCTGCTCTTATTGTCACCTGGGACAGTGTAGGATACTACAGCGCTCACTCTGATCTGGTTAGTACATACATTGGAATAATAAGCTTCCTTTTCTCCAGCCTTAATTTCCACTTATCAATGTTACACACAGAGAAATATGCAATAGTACAGTAGCAGTAGTTTGGGAGGACAATGGGATAGGGTTATATACTCTATTAACGTAGTTGAAATAATATTATTGCATGCATCCAATGAACAAATTTAACTAGACATTAAATTTGACTGATTCCACTGTCTCCTTACTTTGACAAGTAAAAGCATTAGTATGTTACCTGCAATTTTAGCTTCAATTTACTCACCCTACTTGCATCTTTGTGTATCAAATATAATTTCTTCTTCTTCCAGATAAATACATTCCAGTGTGTACTGTTGTCAGATGGGTCTCTGTCCTTTATCATCTTCCTCTACGCTGACGGAGGAATCCAGTGGACGACAGGAGATAATTCAAGAGGAGCTGGGGGACAAGGAGGGATACCAGCTGTAGCGGGAGTTAACGCGGGGGATGGAATCCAGTCGGCAACAGTTCCCGGGTCAAAAACTCAAGATATAATCAACATTGCTACGATCAGCAATGTAGAAATTCCTGGAATGTGGGTATTCAGAGTGAATGAAGACACCGATGAAAATACTAGTATGTAGATAGGTGCATGAGTGGGTCAAATCTTGCATTAACTGATTGATCTTTTGTACCTTAGGTGAGTGCCGCAGTGAAGAAGTTTATTCTAAGGGGATCACATACAACTGGCCAGTAACTCTCAGTGGTGATAGCGTGCTCATCACATGCCCAAATAATCCAGCCTACTCTTTGACCAGAGAATGTGGTGTGGGAGGGAGATGGCAGGATTTCAATCAAAGCGCTTGTGGAGTATTGACAGAAGAACTTAATAATCTCCTCTCGACACAGGTTAGCTACTATAGACTATATTATTAAGTATCTGCACTCCCCTGGGGTTACGGTATATAGGATGTGTACTGTAGCTACTATGCTGCATAATAGTGACTACTAATGGCACCATATCCCATAGTGTTAAATGGAGATAGGTGGCTAGCCACCCATTTCATCTGCCCTTACTCCAAATAATTATCCGTGAAAATTATTTAATAATTATGTACGTGGGTAGATTTTGTTCGGTGTTAATTACAGCTATTATATAATTTGCAGCTAAGCAGAGAGAATCTCGGAGACTTCGTGGCCAAATTCTTAATGATAGTTGCGCTATCCACTGAAAGTATAGTTGACCAAAACAAGGAAAATTTGAAGCTGATTGCAGGGATTTTTGAAAAAGTGGCTGATTTCATCATCGACTTTGATGTGATGATCAGTGAGAGTGAGATCGTAGCAAATATAGTCGAGACAGTAGACTCACTGTTTCAGTGGACTCCATCAGCCATTGAGGCAGCTAGCAGCTCAAGGTATATTATCTAGAATGCTGATTACCTATCAAAATTCAGTGGCATCACTAAGTCTTGTAACTTTTCCACTAGGATAATGAGAGCTTTCGAACGAGTGATATCATTCTACAGCCAGCAAATTCCTGTGAACACCTCCCAGATTTTAAACTTTACTTCCACAATTTTGGTCACAGAGAGAGTAAGCAATGCATGGTGCCAATACCCATCATAATAACTTTATTAATGCACAACATCGCTTGCACTCTTATCCCAATAGTTAAATTTGGAAGAGCTCCAAAGAGACGGGAGAATCTTCACAAGTGGTCAGAATTTACACAAATTGTCAGTTTATATTCGATCATCAGTCATTTTCTCTTCTCCTTATCCAGGTGGTGATAAACTGACTCAATCCAGTGAAGATGAAGTAAACGACACTTCTCTACTCTCCCCTCAGCAAGATGCGGCCATTCTTCTTCCTGCCTCACTGTTTGAAGGCATTCAATATTATCGTGATAATATCGGAATCTTCTTTGCTCTTTATGACCAGCCAACCCTCTTCCCAGTGGCCACCAATGACGATGATAGTAGAGCTTCAAGCCAGGTCCAAGTCGGCTCTCCAGTCATTGCATCAACTGTTGGTGGAGAAAATATTTCCATTGAAAATCTCGGTGAACCAGTAATAGTAACACTGAAAATAGTTAAGGTGAGCTAGTGCACAATGTTACTACTATAATATTATTATAATAGCCTTGATAATGAGTGTACCATTAGCTACCTGTACATGTCTTACCATTAGCTAACAAATTTGTACCTAGGATTCTGTAATCTCTGGCACGGAGGAGTGTGTTAGTTGGGACTTTGACCTTCAAGCCTGGACCCCTCAAGGCTGTAACACCAGTATTGGCCAAGATGGAATAGTCGTCTGCACTTGCAACCATCTCACAAACTTTGCAGTACTAGTGGTAAATACCTACAAACCGATGCTAAACTTTCTGTGATCTGCATTTAAATTTTCCTTAGGACATCTGCTTGAGGCAAGAAGAGTGTGGGGTCTCCCAAGTTGAAAAGGCACTAACGTTCATTTCCTACATTGGAATGTCTGCTTCCATCATCAGTCTCATATTTGCACTAATTATCCTGCTCTCACACAAGTCAGTGCATAATGCCGTAATTACGTATCCCATGTACAACCAATTTCTACATCATTAGTTAATTTGTACCACTCCCAGGAGGATTCGTCAGAAAACGATCACCAAATACCATGTCCAACTGTCACTCGCCCTACTGTTGATGTTGATAGTATCCCTTGCACTTGTAGTGCTGAGTGCTGAGAATATAGCTGCCCTCTATGGAGGTTGCGTGACAGTATCTGTTCTTGTTCACTACTTCACACTGGTGGCTGTGATGTGGATGGGAGCTGAAGCACTGCTCATGTTCCAAAAACTGGTACTTGTCTTTGTCCAGATCACAACAAAGTACATCATTATTGTCTCAATTATTTGCTGGGGTAAGTTGAATAGACTCACCACTATTCCAAATCATAATTTATCGTCGATATTACTTTGTGTAGGTCTCCCAATCTTCTTTGTGCTGGTTCCACTCATCGCTGATCTTGCAAATGGTAGTGCTCCTTGGAAAGATATTGTAATAAAACGGGAAGGCATCCCTTCATAGTAAGCTAATAGTTATTACATTACTAATAAGGACTAACTTCATATATTTTTACAGCTGCTTTCTATCCAATGCTGGAGCGTTTTGGGGCACTTTTCTTACTCCAATACTGATCATCCTCCTGTTCAATGTAGTCATCTTCATTTGGATATCAGTGGTCCTGATTCATCATGCCAGAGGTAAAGCTTCACGAAAGAAAGAAGCCACGAAGAACAAAGACCTTATGCAATTGATGATCAGCATCGGTGGAGTGATGTCCCTCTTTGGACTCACCTGGCTCTTTGCTATCCTAACCTTCTCCGCCGAAGGACTCAGAGAGGCTTTTCAGATTCTCTTCACGATCTTCAACTCTTTCCAAGGATTCTTTATCTTTCTTTTCTTCTGTGCAATCAACAAGGAAGCCCGTGAATCTTGGAAGGAGATGTTTGGCAGTGGGAGACAGTCTGACCTATTACACAGTCCGTATGGGAATTCCAATGGGCGCTCACCTGAAGGAAACCATTCAAATGCGGTCAGAGTTCAGAGATCTGCAACCGACACTTCAACTGTCAGACACCATGATCACCTCATGATGGTTTCCAAGCTTGGAGATAGCAGGAAAGAATCGTGGGATTCAGTTAATTCAGGATATAAACCTGATGCCCTTCAGGACGTCAAAATTGTGGCCACAGAAGATATTGACGCTACTTTAAAGGGGGTCATGGCGGTGAATGACAAATTCAAGCCAACTGATCATGATATAACAGTTGACCCCGTTGCGATAAAAGGAGAGCAAAAACATGACTTTGTTGATGACTTTTCGCTAACATCAGCTACAATAGAATCAGGAATAGACCAAAGCGATAGTACCAGCGTTGGTGAGTGTGATCCTGTGTCTAAAGATGGCTCCCCTCCTCCTCCTCCACCTGACTTTTCACTAACATCAGCTACGATAGAATCAGGAATAGACCAAAGTGATAGTACCAGCGTTGGTGAGTGTGCTCCTGTACCTAAAGATGGCTCCCCCCCTCCTCCTACTCCTCCTACATCTGATGCGACAGAATTGGATATTGCCGTGGATCAGATCAATCCTATCAGTGCAAATGTGGAGAGAAAGGATAGCGCCACGCTGAAAGTGAGCATCAAGCGTTACCCGAGTAGAATTGGGAGAGAATACGATGTGGAGGAGATAAAGGTCGAGTTCCACTCCGAGAGCAGTAGCAGCGAGAGCAGTGATGAGGACATTTAATCCTCAACACACCAACTAAGTAATGCACACTAAAGAAAAGTAACAGAGTCCATATTAATTTTCATAATAAAATTTAATATTATTATCATACAACAATGGAGCATATGAACATCAATTTCTCGGTATTCATAATAATATGCTCCTGCTTTTAATTTTGTGCATCATAGATAATATCATTATTATCAGTACCCAAATGTCAAGCCTTACCATATCATCACACCTTACATTATAAGCTCAGCATCTGATGGCATGCATAACCATTTGATTCATGCATGATCAAACTTCCATTCAAACAGATTCATAAACATCATTATGTAAGTTACTGTACTCTGATTGGCCGAAGACTGGTGTCTAAAAAAAAAATGATACGACTGATATAAAGTTCCAATGTAGCTAGTATCTACAATTCTTACTTTGATCCAATTCAGGGCTTTATAGAACCCCCACCTTGTGCTGGATTCTACATTACGAAGCCTTCAGTCTTCAAAATCACATAGAAACCTCCCAGTCAGTGTCTAGCTATCACTGAAACATAGCAGAACCTAACCAATTTACTAAACTAATGCAGGGATGCACCTTGTCATGCACACACTTCATTAACATTACAAGGATAGTCATAACAGACTTCAGTGTTTTCAAGTCAGCAGTAAATCAAAGATAAGACAGAAACCCTCCAATCAGATGCCAAACCAAAGCTCATGTAGCAAATCACAATTAAGTGTATTCATACAGACATGACCTCAGGGCGTACACTATAATAGGCTAAGGCAAGTTGTAAAACACTTGACCGTACATAGCACTTCATGACCTGTTATGACTTCTTGTCTTCATTAAACAAGGTGTCATGGATTCAAAGCACGATACACCCACTTGTTGGTAGCGGTACACAGGAACAGGGATACCACTACCTTAGTTATAAATACCCTTTCAGAATGAGTATACTCACTTTGTAGCTAGCTAAGTTTCAAAGAATAAAAACAACTAGCTTCTTTGTGATCTTAGTCTGTATAGCTAATAGCACCCAACTTCCTGTCAGTGTACTAGCTAATTGTGCTGGAAAGATGAGGTGCACAAAGGAAGTGCACCTCATGGTTCTACTCCTCAAATTTGCCCTTTTGCTGTCCATCACGGCTACCTCAGTCCGTGCTCAGCCAACTGCAGCAACAGTAATGATTGGATTTAATGAGGAGAGTGTGAATGCTAGTGAGGGCAATGTTGCTGTCGTGTGCGCCACAGCTGTATTTCTCAACAACACTCCATCAGCGGTGACAGTGAATGTATCGCTAGTGAATGCAACAGATTTGCTTGGCCAAATGTTGAGTGCAGGTATATTCAGCTGAATAAGTGTTATTTTTTACTTAGCTAGCTACATGTTTTTCTAAAGCAGATATGAGTGATTTCAATGCCAGTGTGATACGTCCTCTCACTTTCACACCTCAAAATATAAAACGATGCTTACGAATTTCAATTAATGAGGATTCTATGTCTGAAGGGAGAGAAACATTCAGCTTGGAACTTGAGTCAATAGATCCATTTGTAGTCATTATCCAACCAATAATTGCTGTAAATATCTTAGAAGTATGCATTGATGGAGAAATTCGTCTGAGAGGTGGTTTTGACGAGAACCAGGGGAGAGTGGAGATCTGCTTTGGTGGAGTTTGGGGAACGGTGTGTGATGATGGATGGGATGAAAGTGACGCAAATGTAGTGTGCACTCAGCTAGGATTACAGTCAGGAGGTAATGAGATAATTATTAAATGCTGCATGTAAATGGAACATACTACCATAATATTCTAGATGCAGAGCCATTTCCAAATGCATTATTTGGGCCAGCAAGCTATGCTCTACCGGTCCATTTGGACAGGGTTGACTGCGAGGGGGATGAAATGCAACTCTCCAACTGCAATCATTGTAGAACAACGACTTGCCTTCACTCAAGAGACGCAAGCGTTGACTGTCTAGGAAGAACAACTGGTAAGAAAAATGACCAAATTATACAATATGCATATAAATTAGGATCTCTATCATAAAGTTGGTGAACCTTGCACCGTTGAAGGCAGTGTTCGGTTAGTTGGAGGAAGGGATCAGTTTCAGGGCCGTGTGGAAATCTGCTCAGCAGCTGGTATCTATAGTTCAGTGTGCCACAATGATTGGGATGCCCAAGAAGCACAGGTCATCTGCAGGCAGCTTTCTTCATCAAGTAAGCCACCATAATAATAATATTATTATAATGGTGTGGTCTCATGCCATGCATACTATCATCGTTTGCCAGATACACTCATTGCAGAATCCAGTGATGTTGCTAGATCTACAACAAACTCAGTGTTTCAAATGGGTGTTGGAACAATCATTTATTCTAGGGTCAGCTGCATAGGAAATGAATCTGATATCCTCAGCTGCTCTAACTCTGTTGGAGGAAACGAGTGCAATCATTTCCAAGAAGCAGGAGTGGATTGCCAAACATGTATGTGTAATATCAGGGGATAGAGAAAGAGTAATGATAAAAATTTGTGCCCTCCTAGCTGTTGCCATTGTGGATTTTGAGGGGCTAGTTCAAGACGAGCGGCTATCCGTCAGAGAGGGACAATCTCTCCAGCTCTGCGTGGCACTGGTATCTGGAAGTCTACCATATGAACAATTATTCACCATATCTACCCTAACTACTGGCTTTGCAGGAAGGAAAAAGCGTGGTACTAGTCCTTTAGCAAGTATGATAATATTATGCTGTTGTAATTTACGATTAATATAGTATTTGTAATTAAATTTTTCTAGCTTATCTGACTGACTATGTGATTGAGTATCCACCTCATGATCAGCTAGGACAGCAGATTTATTTGGGTCCAAATCTAAACCGTTCCTGTGTCAACTTCACTGCCATAGATGATAATATACCAGAACCTATCAGTGAAGAGGTGGTATACATCCGCCTCATAGCTATAGCAGGAGACGAGTCAAATGCACGAGTGATCAACAGACAACTTGAAATTTACATACTAGATGATGATCGTGAGTATAGTCCACAATTATCAAAATCTAATCAATGACATAGCTAATACCCGTTATAAAACCAAGGAACAGTTTCTATCCTTGTACCGTTACCCAATGCAGGGAACTGTACAGATGGAGACAGACTTTGTATAGAGCTATCTAATACTAGATGTATAAAAAGAAATCATGTATGTGATGGAGTAGTTGATTGTCATGATGGTTCAGATGAAGTGTGTCCAGGTAATGCATCTTCTTATCTTTTCTTCCACTTCATTCATGACCCTATGCATGATCAACCTTCCGGTAAACACATTTTGAGCAGATTACTGCAGGATGTCTGGGATTGAGGGCTTCAACTGCATGTCTGAGAAGCTTTGTGTGCCTCAGGCCCATGTTTGTGATGGTTATCCTGACTGTGTCATCGGCACAACTGTCTTTGATGAGATGAACTGCATCCCTGAATCAGGTGCGTAGAGCTGCAAAAACATGCATCCACGCGGTGCAACATTAAAGGATTTGTACCTGGTTTCTGAGAAGCACCATCATGCATGCAAGTGTAGTTACTTCATTAATTATTAATGCCGCCTTTTTTGTAATAGTTGGCTGCACTCATGGTGATGTCCGCACTCCCCTCCTTGGAGGCGTGGCAGATACTGAAGGATTGGTTGAGGTATGTGTCAATGGAACCTACTACATTGTTTCCCTCGATAATGGAAGGTTTTCTGTGAGAGAAGCTTCTGTTATCTGTAACCAACTGGGACTTGGAAATGGTAAGTAGCTAACTTTGCACAAGATGAAGAAGTGAAATATAATAAGGAAGATCTTAGAAAATGAATACAATCATATTTTTACATATATTTATAAAGCTGGCATACCACTGAGTGTTCTGAGGTCATTTAACTTTGAAGTACAAGCTTCCTTATACGAGGCAAAAATCGACTGTAGCACAGAAGCTGCTAACCTCACAGCATGCTCAATCTCTCTCTCACCCACAAGCAAGCTTAAGGCTCAACAAGCTGGAATTAGATGTTTTCAAACAGGTATATTCAACACAAAATACTCACAAACCACCAATATTATTTTTAAAAATTTAGAAACATGTGAAGATGGAGATGTGAGAATTATCAATGATAATGCTATTATTATCAATGGTGTTGAACTAGAGCCGTTCATAGGATGTTTTGATGATTCAGATGGAGTCCAAGATCTGTCTCGGCGTTCAGTACCAAGCTTTGAAACTGCCATTGAGGGTCGTATTGAAATCTGCTTTCAAAATGTTTGGGGTGCTATATATGATACCAAGTTCACCAATTTGGATGCTGCTGTAGCCTGCCATCAACTTGGCTATAGTCGATATGGTAATGAAATGTTTATACTTCTGAAGCCTAGACATAATTTTTTGTAGCTAGCTGCTGTTTATCAGGGTTCAAAGCATGGAAGATAGGCTCCTTTTAAACTTTCAAAGATATGTATGCATTCAGCAGCTTAACTTAATATCATTAAATTTCAGGAGCAATTCCAATGCCATTTTCATACTATGGTGAAGCAAGAAATGTTCCTTTTGTTCTGGATGGCATAGAATGCATTGGAAATGAAAGTTCACTGCATGAATGTGCAATCAATCAGACACTTGGAGAAGTTAACAAGTATCGTGGTGAACCCAATGATGAGATCAATATGGCTGGAGTGAGATGTGAACGTAAGTTGCAATATCCACTTTTGAATCATGCTTAAGATACTTTTGATATTGGTGGCTGTATATGCAAACAGAATACAGTGAGACTAACTGCTCATACTTGGATGTAAGGCTAACATTCAGAACTGCTGCTTCATCAGGACTGGTCGAGGTCTGTAACGAGAATCATACATGGAGCATTGCCTGCTCAAATGTGATCAGTGAAGATGAAGTTGGCGTCATTTGTAGGCAACTGGGCTTTAATGGCCTGTTTGTAAATCAATTCACCAAAAGAATAATCACTGATGATAAACCAAGATTCAGTGAATTTGCCAGAGAGTGTATAGGAAATGAGACAACTCTGTTAGATTGCATAGAACGGCAGGAGCTAGGTGATGAAGGCAGGGACATTTTAGATCCTCCTTATGATGTTCAAAGTGGTGTATTATGTGGAGGTAGTTTCCTTTTGTCTAGCTAGCTACATCCTTAAAATCTCTACTTTTTGCTATAGCCAATCCAAAGATATTCTTTCAACCTCCAAATCTCTTTGGAATTTATGTCGTAGAACAGCACAAAAGCCTCAATCTTTCATGTTTCTGGGATCAAAATATCTACCCTCCTGTCACCGATTTCTTCAGCAACGAGGGTAATTTATTAATAGTTCCATGTAGTACAAAGATGTCAACTCATGATTGAGCCGATTCTATTATTCTTTAGATCGAAATCGTTTCCGCCGTGGAAGTGACTCGTCTACTGAACGTATTGTATCGATTAATTTCCTTCAAATTAGTGATGCAAGTCCCACAGACATTGGTGATGGTCAGTTCTATTGCTCAGCAAATTCTGAATTTGGGGAGTCTGAAAACTGTGTGAAAGTAATAGTACTAGGCAAGTTTTAACAATACTCATGATAGCATTGTATTCATTTTTATATAATAACTTCAGTTCCCAAAGGGCCATCTGAATCAGCTTACGTTCGGATTTCTCACCTATCAGTTGAAAGAGTAGCAAATACAAATTTCTTGTCACTTAATGTAACTACGGAGCAGGCTCGATCATTTTTCCGAACACAAGTAAGCTCATGCATGCACTTTATTAGCTACATCACAGCATATAAAGTCACAACAACCATCTAACTTTTCTCCTGATTATCAGTTATTATCGTCGATAAATGAAGATTTTCCTGGTGTGTATACAGTTGAAAATTGCACTTTTGTTACTAGGTGAGTGAAATAATATTGGCTAGCTCAGAGGAGGGCATGTACGTAGGCACCTGGCAAAATTCAAATCTAGGCTAAAAATCAGTAAAAGCCTCAGTATGGTCCACATAGCTGATGTTACTATTGTCTGGTTTAATTTTGCTCGGTAAATTGTACAACACAGCATTGAAATTACATGTCCTCTTCCTCTTTTCGAGTCTATATTAAAGCTTCTTTTTTGTGCAATATGTATTATTTCAGACGTCCAGTGGAAATTGAGAGGGGGCTCGATCGATTAGAGTGTCGAGTCACACAGTACAGTGGACAAGAGGAACCTGTCGTCCAAGTGTTAGAGAAAGCTGTTAGAATTTTTGAACGCAAGCCAGATGTAGCTCCTATAGTTGCCCAAGTAACTATATCAGGTAATAATATAATGCGGTGAGAATCATGAACTTCAAATTCAGCTACTGTTCTATTGTAGGAACTGGATTTTGTAGTAGAGAGATTATCGATGCAATTGGAACTACATTTGACTGGCCAGAAACAATGGGTGGTGCTAACGCAAGCTACACATGCCCAAACAATGCCACAGTGACTAGACAGTGTGAAGTGGGAGGTCTGTGGCAAGATTTCGACCGTGCAGGATGCGCAACAAGTCAGTAGCTAGCTATAGCTACCTTATCAGATCATATATACGGATTTATAATATTCATACTACGTACATATGATATGTGCTTTACAGACTACTGTAGACTATCAGGGATGGAAGGCTTTAACTGTATCTCAGAAGAGCTATGCATTCCTCAAGGCTATGTCTGTGATGGGATTCCTGACTGTGTTCAATCTTCCACTGTGTTTGATGAGATGAATTGCCTTCCACCACCTCCGGATCTGGGTAATTCAGTCCATACATAATGCTCTGTATAGTTGTATTATGGTCTTTATTTAGGAGAGGAAAATGTGGGGCCTCCAATAACTTTGGGAAGGGTGGACAGAAATATTATCACAATTTAGAGCCTAGGAAGTGAAACATGGGATGGGGTGGAATTTCCTGGGCTACCATTCTCCCTATTAAAAGTAGTCATGTACCCGTTATGTTATGAAACATTCAACATGACTATTGATAACACGCAGGTTGCACTCATGGTGATGTACTTAGCCCCCTTCTTGGTGGAGCATCAGCTGATGAGGGTGTAGTTGAGGTTTGTGTTAATGGCATCTACCTTCCCGTCTCCTTGGACAATGGAAATTTCTCCACCCGGGAAGCTTCAATAATCTGCAAGCAGCTCAAGCCACAATTTAACAGAGGTACTAGCTACCTGGCTTAAGTAGAGAGAGTTAAATTTGTGATTATCCGCACTCTAACTTTATATTATACAGTTGGTATTCCTTTGAATGCGATTGATGCCTTTGGTTTCCATGTGGGTGCCAACTCAAGAGTAGCTGCAATAATCAGATGTGGTGATACGACTGATGACGATTTCGATGAAGCTGAAGAACTTTCACAATGTTCAATCTCTATCTCTACCACTTCTAGTGAAGCCATAGCTGGAGTGAGATGCTTTTTTGAGTCAGGTAAATTAGCTACCCATTCAATTCACTATGACATCATGCCACTGGATGTTTGACTGATTTCAATAGAAGGTTGCCACGAAGGGGATCTGCGACTCAGCGATGGAAGATCGAGCGCTGCAGACTTCAGTGCTCGAAAAAGACGAGGAGATGGTCCAGCTGTAGATAGAATTATTGAAGGGAGAGTGGAGATCTGTCATGAAAATATTTGGAGTGCTATCTATGATGAGAATTGGTCCAACAGGGATGCTGCAGTTGCATGTCACCAGTTGGAGTTCAGCCAATATGGCTTAAGTGCCAGGGAGCGAGGCTATCGATTTGGTATGGTTTATCTTATTACTGCTGCACCTTGATTTTTTTTGCTGTTTGTAGACTATGTGTACATGTACTTGTATAAGCCTCCTAGGGTACACCATCTGTCTACATTATTCATACAGGAGCAGTACCATCATCCTATCATTACTATGGGAACATGGAAAATGTCCCATTTGTACTGAGAAATCCAACTTGTCAAGGAAGAGAAGATTCATTGTTTCAATGTGTGGATGATCAGTTTAGTGCAGGAAAGACTGGCAAATATCGAAGCGATAGTGATGCTGAGAGAAATACAGTTGGACTCAGATGCCAGTGTAAGCTTATTTTTTAGTAATAATATAGTAAAGGAAGGAGCTACAGGAATATCAATATTATTATAGTTCCTAGATCCTCTCTTAACTTTTAGTGTTGCATGGATATGTTGAAAACCCTGCATTTATGGGGAGCCAGTCACCTGGGGGCAAAATTAATAATAATATCATCATTGAATAGGTTGAGCATGTACAATATTATTGTTATTATTCTGCAGCATATCCTCGTGAGTCTTGCTTTCCTCTCGATGTCCGGCTAACTTTTAGGAGTGCAAATTCAGCTGGACTGGTGGAAGTGTGTAATGGAAATACTTGGAGCATTGCTTGTGCCAATGATTTCGGGATAAATGAAGCGAGAGTTATTTGCAGGCAGCTAGGTTTCGATTCTAATTATGTGAACTATACTCAACATCCACGAATAATAGAGAGTACGGAAATACAGGGAGAAATAATCTCTCTACCAACATTTTTCAGTGATGGATTCAAAGGATGTTCAGGGTGTGAAGCTAGTTTAGATGAATGTCAAGTTCAGGATCAAATCTTAGTTGGTCGTAAAAGAAGGGGACAAAGCTTAAGACCCACTTGCCGATATCAAGCTGCTGTTCAATGTGGAGGTATGTAATTCTAATTGAGAGGAACTATTCAATGAAATTTTGATGTAATCTTTTAGCTCATCCTGAAGTGTTTTTCCATCCTCCAAGTTCGACAAATTCATACTCTGTGAAACAACAAAGAGAGATAAGTCTCACATGTTCCTGGAATCAGAACATCTATCCCCCAGTCACCAGATTCACAAATTCAACAACGATGTCAATAGTTTCAGGTAAACACTTAATAATTTACCTATCACATTATATTAGCTATGTGTATCTTATAAATTAATCTCCAGATGAGCAATCTCTCTCTGGTTCAATTACAAAGTGTGGTGTAGCTGCAACCACTGACAGTTACTGTAGTGAAGTGGAAGCAACAAATACAACTCTCATAAATTTCTTCAAAACATCAAGCGCTCTGCCGACAGATGAAAGGGACTATGCCTGCAGAGCTGAGTCAGCATTAGGAAGTGTTCACGAAGCTATCGATTTGACAGTGCAAGGTTCAATTTACCATAGCTAACTACTAGCAACTGTTGTAATCACTATTGTCATTAACAGTTCCAGAAGGATTGAATGAATCTGTTTATATTCGAATTTCTCACATTTCCTTGGAAAGATTTGTGAATACTAGCACTCCATCAGCAACTGACAAAGACTCATTCCGAAATTTGATAGAGGTAAGCAACAGTACATTTATGCAGCACTTTATTTATGAATTCCCCTGAAAATAGCGGACTATCCTAAACTCCATAAGTGCAAGCATTCCAGGACTATACCTTGTTGACTGCGCTAATGTTAGCAGGTGAGTTTTAATACATGACTTGCATGTGCACAGGTTATGCTACATGATTTTCTATCCATGCAGGCGCGGTATTGATAGCTTGAGAGGGCTTGATAGATTTCAGTGTAGAGTGACACATCACAGGGAAGAGGATTTTGGTGATTTTTTGATACCAGTTTTGAAAGTGGTGGAAGAGGCTGCTGTAATTCTCAATCGTTTCTTTTCACCCGTAATCATAGGTGTCAATGTATCAGGTACTAACAACAACTATTTAGTATTGCTTTTTAGCTAGTATTAAATTTTACCACTGCCTTCATTCACAGACACAAATTTTTGTGACCGAGAAGTAGTCAGAACGAATGCTACAACATTAACGTTTGATTGGCCAGAGACTGTCGGAGGTGCCAATGCAAGCTTTGAATGCCCAAACAATGGTGCTGTGGTGACTAGATATTGTGAAACTGGAGGTCAATGGGAGGATTTCGATCCAAGCGGATCGCTATGCACCTCTTTCTGTAGGAGAGAGATTATTCAGACTGCGGGAATTATCTGGCCAGAAACTCCCAGCGGCACAACCATCACTCTTACCTGTTCCAATAACCCTAGAGTTTCGGTGTCCAGGGTGTGTAATTCAAAGGGAGTGTGGCAGCCATTAAATTTTGATGAGGAAGCTTGTGGCATCGTCGGTCAGCTACTCAGTGGACTCAACAACTCTTTCACGAATGTAAGTTATAATTAAATTCTGCTGAAGTAGATCTACTAACAGTGTCTTGATTTCCTGAATAGCTGACAGATACCATTTATGAAGAAGCTGTATCAACACTTGCACAAATCATTGGGCAATCAGAAAACAACACGGTTGAACAAAGCAGTACAGTATTAGATGCTGTTGCTGACTACTCAACTGATTTGGCAACATTTGTGGCCAGTTCTGATATTGTGATAAATGACACAGTAAGAGTCAATTATTCTCTGGAAAATTTAAAGTGAATGCACATTTTTTGTATCTGTGTAGGTTGTTAATGATATGGTCCAGGTAGTGAGCTCCCTGCTTCAGTGGGACACTGAAAATATTGCAGTGGCTAGTAGTTCAAGGTAAAGAGTACAAAAATCATCCACTTCGAATTCCTTTTAAATTTTCACTTCGTTAGTGTATTGCAATCATTTGAAGAACTTGTGGCACTTTATGCTCAACAGTTGATTTTGAATGAGACACGAACATTTACAGCACCCTCACTGGTTGTAGTTGCTGAATCTGTAAGTCAGGAAATATCACATATTTGATCTATACACTCAGAAAATTAATTAAATTTTTTATCCGAACAGATAAGAAGTATGGATGAAAGAGGAAGGTTTTTTGTTACACGTAAGCATGTCTAATGTACCTTCGTACAGTTTAATGTTAACATCGTAAAATTCTTGGTTATACCTATTATACTATAGGTGGCAATAATCGAACACTTGTTGCTAGTGATCAAACGACAATCCTCCAACTTGCACCAGATCAAGATGCAGCCATTAATCTTCCTCAAACAGTCTTTCAACAGATCAATGATAGTTCGGAAAATATTGGCATCTTCTTTGGCCGTTATGAAGCAGCTACGCTGTTCCCTGTTGATGAAGGAAATGTAATCAGCACTGCACGAAGACAGGCTCAGGTTTGCTCACGTGTCCTAGCAGCCTCTGTTGGTCAGAATGCGAGCATTCAGGATCTTGAGGAGCCTGTTACTGTCTTGCTTAGGCTTGAAAACAAGCAAGGGATGGTAAGATAGAATAAATTGCCAAAATTAATATGACATTGTGATAATTATAAAACCTTGCTGTAGTTCACTGCACCTAATTCTGAGGTGTGTGTCTCATGGGACTTTGACCTTCAAGATTGGACTCCACAGGGCTGCAATACAAGTGTCGGTGAAGATGGAATCATAACCTGTCTATGCAACCATCTCACCAACTTTGCCGTCCTTGTGGTATGTAATAAAACTATTCTTGCCCTCGGCACATGTACATTGGCATGATATTATTACTATTATATGCTCTATCATACAGGAGGTGTGTTTAATGCAAGAGGATTGCCTGGCCAGAAGAAGATGTGAAGCAGAAAGAATCCCGTCTACAACTGGAACTACTTACACATGGCCAGACACATTTGAAGGGGATGCTGCCACATTTGTATGCCCGCTAAGTCCCACAGTCTCAGTTACTAGAACGTGTGGCGCTGGAGGAGTGTGGGAGCCATTCAGTGAGGAGGCTTGTGGTGTGGTCAATGAGCAGCTTAACCAACTCAACGACTCATTCAATAATGTAAGATTAATGTTAAGTTATCAATAATTGGTTTTATGATGATAATGTCACATGTATATATAGCTGACGGTTGAGACCTATGAAGTAGCAGTGGCAATGCTTTCTCAAATTATTGAGCAGTCGGAGAACAGCATAGTGGAGCAAAACAGTCAAGTCTTGAATACTGTTGCCAGCTATATTACTGAGTTGGCAATGTTTGTAAACAGTTCCATGGTCGAAATTAACATAACGGTAAGTTGAATTTTGGCAATAATAATAATTTGCTAGTATATGAAATAAATTAAATAATCAGGTTGTCAACGATGTAATCCAAGTGGTAAGTTCTCTACTTCAATGGGAACCTCAAAATATCGAAGTAGCAAGCAGTTCAAGGTTAGTAATCTTTAATACAATCTGGTATCCTGAATATCAGTAACTATTAATAATACTTCTCTATTTCTTCCTATAGCATAATCCAGTCTTTTGAAGTTGTAGTGTACCTCTATGCTCAACAGCTGTCTCTTGATGAGCCACCACAAAACTTTACCTTACCTTTGCTAACTCTTGTGGCTGAACTGGTGAATAATTATGCTAATAAATATTGAAATGCATTAATTTTCATAATTATTTCCACACAGAGGAGTGTTGAGACCCTTCAAGATGAAGGAAGAAGCTTTGCCATAGGTAAGTTACGTTTCTATCACCCATGGGCAATTAAAATTATGCTTAAATACCAGGTGACACTGAGGTGAGAGTTGATTCTGAAGAAGGAGTAACGGCTGGACAACTTCCTCCTCAGCTAAATGCCGCCATTAGTCTTCCAGCCTCACTTTTTGGGATGATCAGTGATGATCGTGACAATGTCAGTGTCTTTTTTGCCCTCTATGACACACCCATACTGTTCCCCGTCAACGGAGGGAACAGCAGAAGCAGTGACGGATCAGTGCAGACTGAAGTTGGCTCTAGTGTTCTTGCAGCAACTGTTGGGCCTGATATAAACTTTCAGAATCTTATTGATCCGGTTATAGTTGTGCTTCGGCTGCAAACTACTGCTTCAGAAGGAAGAGTAAGATGTTATTTTATTTGGATTAAGTGCAAAGAGGCAGTTTAGAGTAGTACATAGAATGCACAGAACTATCAGTGCACATGTTACTATTGTGGTGACATAGCTAATAGTCAAATATAAATTTTTATGAATCAAGACTGGGTATTTTGACTTACAGTTTCCAATACCTGGTTCAGAAGTGTGTGTTAGTTGGGATTTTCTTCTTCAAAACTGGACTCCACAAGGCTGTGATACTACCGTTGGTGAAGGTGGAATAGTCACCTGTAGTTGTAATCATCTCACTAACTTCGCTGTCTTGGTGGTAAGAGGCTACAGTCATACAAATCATAAATCATTATTCATAGCTACAACCAACCATGCTTCTCTGATGCAGGATATTTGCTTAAGGCAAGATAATTGTCAGCCAGCAAATCCCATCTTTGCTGATACTCTAACCTTTGTCTCCTATATTGGAATGACAATCTCAATCATAGGCTTGGTGATCACTATAATAACCATGCTGGTATTCAGGTAAGCTTAAGTTTAGCTGACCATGCTAATAATACGTGTAAGCCCAACAAAACTAACTTGGTAGCAATGAGCCTTTACAAGTTTATTTATACTTTGACCTACAAAGGAAGCTGCGTGAGAAGGATGCCTCCAAGTACCATATCCAACTGTCTCTTGCCATCCTTCTCATGCTGGTGGTGTCTCTTGCACTTATTTCTTTGAGTGCTGAGAGTGTAGCTGCCCTCTATGGAGGTTGTGTGATGGTGTCTATTCTCGTTCACTACTTCACACTGGTGGCTGTGATGTGGATGGGAGCTGAGGCACTGCTCATGTTCCAGAAACTGGTCATCATCTTCACCCGAGTAACAACCAAATTTATGGTCTATGTCTCCATAATCTGTTGGAGTAAGTGAATTTCAAGCCTCACTATGTAGCTACCATAATATGCCATTAATACTATGACTGTATCCATTAATAGGTGTTCCTATTGTTTTTGTCATCATTCCTCTGATTGCTGATCTAGCCACTGGCACTGATCGTGCAAGTGATATTATAATACACAGGGCTAATGAAACAACTGAGGATATCTCATTGTAAGAATTGATATTAAAATTAATACAGTTTAGCTACGTGTATGCTATTATGTTCTCTTCCTTTATCATTAATAGTTGCTTCCTGTCTCATCCTGGGGCCTTCTGGGGAGCCTTTCTCGCTCCCATACTCGCAGTCATGGTTTTCAACATCGTAATCTTCGTCTGGGTGATTGTGGTACTGGTTCGTCACACTAGGGGCACAGCTGCTCGAAAGAAGGAGTCAGTCAGCAACAAAACCATCATACGTTTGATGATCAGCATCAGTGGAGTGATGTTCCTCTTTGGACTGACCTGGCTCTTTGCTATCCTAACCTTCTCTGCACCAGGACTTCGGGAGACCTTTCAAGCCCTTTTCACGGTCTTTAATTCCTTTCAAGGCTTCTTCATCTTCCTGTTCTTTTGCGTCTTCAGCAAGGAAGCCAGAGAGTACTGGAAAGAGGTGCTCTCTTGCGGCCGATACACATCCCAATTCCTCCATCCTTCTCAGACAAGAAACGTCTCATCCAGTGGAGCTGGTGTCAAGAAATTCAGGAAAATCACGGCTAGTACTGGAATTAACTCCTCATCTGCTTTGGAAAAGTCAGGATATGCTTCAGAAACGATCTCAAAAGTTGGCAACCACTATGAATCCAACACAGTCATCAAGCAAGACTTAGCAGCTGCTGCTGCTAGTCAGGTTGAAAAGATTCCGCTGGATTATGAATGTCCTAAAGAGAGCATTGCAACAGTGGAGCTCGCCACCCAGAATCTGAAGGGAGACTGCAATGAGTCAGCTTCAAAAGTAAATGAATCTGAAGTTAGCAAAGATGCACCAACTGCAAAGGATATCAATGAATCTGAATCTAAGGACAGTGTCTGTGAAGAAGTGGTAACATGTACAGTTACTGTTGTGATAGCAGAGACAGCCTTCAGTGGTGATGACAATGCCAATGATCCACAGCAAAAGGAAGCAGAGGTAGTCGAGAGAGAGGGGAAGCAAGAATGATAATAATATCAATTTTATTGACAATAATTAATGCAGTATATAACAGTCTTGTTAGAAGAATCTGATAGTTTTCATACATTCATACTTTACTTGAAGTAATAATATTATGCATAATTCAGTCTGTCATAAATTAATAATAATTATCAATGCATTAGTTGTCTCTTGTAATCTTCACGGTGATCACAGTTCTCTCGGGTAGAGATAAATCATGACTTACAGTGACATAGTTTGTTGCTGGTGAGCTCCACTCAACTCCTGCATCACTAGGAGTGAGGGAGACTGAGTAGCCACTGCTGTAGTGAAGCTTCTCGTTCAGAAAAATCTGTGGCAGTTCATGTGTGTGTGTGTGTGTTTATTGTGTGTAACACTAGATGATAATAATTATGGATTTCATGCATATAGGAAATGTGTAGGATAGGGAAAAATTTTCTACACATTTCATTTATTTTACAAAAATTCTGCCCTATCCTCTGACAAACAGGTATAGGAAAGTTCATGTTTTGGTAAGCACGACAAGGAAATCTTAGTTTTTTGGTCCAGTATAAGCTTATGAAGCTTATGACATTGTATAGCTGCATATAACATGTGTATGCATGGCTGTAGATGCTTTTATTGGTTGTAATAATGTAATCATGTGTGTGTACGTGTGTGTGTGTGTGTGCAACTACAGCCAATTATAATAGCAATGCTAATATTATTATGAGGAAAATTAATTCGAATTTCACTACTGTGGCCTCAATTAAACTAGCTAGTACATGAAGCCCATGACAATATGAGAAACATCATTCTACCTCTATGTACCATGATAACTAGTATGTTATTTAGTCCTATATACCTCTGTGGAATTTGAAGTACAGACTTTAGTGGTGTGGTACTGAAGAGTGAAGTCTTTGCTCACAGCATCATACTTCATTTCCATGGCAACTCCTGCCACTGCTTGGGCATACGTTCTGCTAATATTCTGAGTATCACAATGCAATGTCATATGGAATAATAATATTATAACATGCTACCAATAATTTATGTAATGGTACATGACAGTAGACAGTTTCACAAGGCTAGATTGTAAACAACAACAAAAATTTCAATAAGGACACGATTCTTACTTTAACAAGGTCCATATTCAGAATGCCCTTATCGTTCCATAGGGGATTGAATGATCCCTAAAAGTAGAAAAGCAGTGAAATAACAACAATATTTTTCCTGCTCATAATATGATTGCCAGCTCTAAGCTACTGTGGGTATTATTGCACATTCTATAAGTAATTTTTTACGTGCATCTATTTTGGTAGCAATCTTTGGCACTGACCTGTTAACACACTAATGACCCTGTATCCCCTCTAACCACCACATAATTAGGGGGTGAAAATTATGTTTAGTGGCCATGGTAACTACAATTCAACTTACAGTGACAACTGCATATCCTTTGTAGTCCCACGCAAGCCACGACTATAGAAAAGGATAATAGATTGTGATAAATGACGGAAGAGCCATCCAGAAATTGCTGTTGTCTACTCAATAAAGCAGTCTTACTAAAAGATATTTATCTGCAGCATCCATGACTGGTTGGTCTCCGAGTCCCATCTCAGTAATGAAACCTAGAAACGATCCATTCTAGTATTATACTGTATTAAAAGCAACTGATATTATCACTTACTACCACATTTGAGTCTCTCCACATCCTTTTCTCTCATTGGAAATGTGATTTCAGTGTTAAACTGAAGAAGAAAATGTGCACGAAATACATAAAAACTGTTCTACTCTAATTTGTGTTCTCATTTGTATACACCATTACCCTGATATCGTTACAAACAAGACCCTGAGAGATAATATAGGAAAGCTGGATAGTTTTTTTACGTGCAGGAAGTAATCAACACATCAAGCAAACACCATGGCATAGACATTGTATTATGTGTATATAACATACCATAGGTGGTATATAGAAGTGCCAGGCAAGGACGCTCCTGTTGGTGTAGTCATCTCCACCAGGCACTCTCTCAAAACCAACCTCACCTTCGTCCCAAGTTATGCTCTCGAAAAATAGGCTAGATTACACAGAAAAGAGTGGTAATTAGTTTGCACAGATAGCTCTATTATAGCTATGCTTTTACTAGTGAAGCTGATCAATCATGGACTTACTTGTGGCACTGATCGTATTTTCTGACCTCTGCATTTATCTGGAGAAAGATTATTATACAGTACATATTGTGCATCAGCTAGACAGAGCTCAAATGATAATGGCTTACTGGTTCATAAAAGGGAGCTAGGTTTTTCCTGTCAGCAATCTTTGGCAGCAATAGCAAGGGATCCTCATAAATATTGCCTTGATGGAAAATGAAGAAGTTGTCATTAATTTTGACAAATTTATGGTGATAATTTGTACCATACCTGCCCATGGTTCATTTAGAAGTTCATAGCCAATGATATAGGGGTTCCCCACAAACTCTTGAGCCACCTTCGCCCAGAATGCAGCAAAGCTATCCCTTAGACCTAAAATTTGAACATAGTCATTATGATACCGATCTTACGTGAAAAAGAAGAGTTAGTAGGTCACCGTTTTTGTTCCTGTAGAGATTTTGATAAGCTGCACCAGTTGCATCGGCAAACTGATAATTAGGCCAGCCATGCTTGGCACAGTCCTGTAACATTTAAAATTAAAGTTGCTCTGAGTTATCAATCAGTAATACATTGGCATATCAGGGCCGTCCCCACTTACAGAGTCTATCGACTCTTATGATAATTGCAACTAAGCTATATAGGCATGATAGTAACTATCGCTCACGGATGCCGAAGGGTGTGATGTGTTGGGATCATTCTTGAAAGGAGTGTCAAGTGGTTCGGGGAATTTCAGTGCAGCTGAATTGAAAGTAAAATTATTCATCTCATATTATAGTATGCAAATAAATACTTTAGTCTTACAGCCTGTGTCCACAGCCCAGTCTGGTATACCTTCACCACAGAACTTTTGGGATAAAACATCTTGGTGTGCATCCAGTAGTGTATAGATGCCATACTTTGAAGCACTGTACACGAGTACATGTAGGCAATGCATGAGATGTATGTGACACGTGACGTGGAAGTGTTGGTGTGTGTGTGCACATGTTTATTATCATTAAGGTACACCTGTATCTACATTGTAAGTGTGTTACAGTATTGAAGTGTGTGGGTATGGATGGGTGTACACATGTATGTGCAGCAACTATTGATAAATTCACTGGAATCACCCCATGTCCACAAGCACATGCACAATAATTATTATGCCATGCCATGCATTTGCATTACATGTGCTACGTAATTACACTGCATACCTGTTGACCAAGTCAATGGAGGCATCTAAGTATGTCTGGTTATAGTTTCCTCTCTCTGGTTCCACGCCTGGCCACATCATACCATACCTGCAAATCAAATGCCAGAGCTTTTCTGAGACTTACATGTACTAACAATTATTAGTCAAAGAGGGAATCTGGCATGATGACCAATTGCTAATGCTTCTCAATCATGTATACATGTTGTATGCATACAATAAGGGAGGGAAGTTAACATACAAAGTAATTCAAATAACAGTAGAGTGTCTGGTAAGACTGAAAACTGGCATACGAACGCCAATCTTAGCTAGATTCAATGGCATGCCAACCTTTCGTACTCTCCCTTAGTATTCTTTCAGAATCGAGCAAGTGTTGCCTACTGTAATAATACACCATTATTAATCTGACCTGATTGCATTCAGTCCCCACTCTTTTATTAATTGCATATCTTCTTCCACGAAGCTCCAGTAAGGATCGAATTTGTCCTGCCTAGGGATCCATGGAGGCCCCTTCACCACCACATTAACGCCATGAAAGTATCTCTCCCTGTGGTAGCCATCCACAAGACGATGAGTGGATGTGTTGACATGAATGCACCCAGGTCCTGGATCTCCTAGCTGATTGCCTGGGAAAGCATTATGGTCGAATTTTCCACCATGCCAAAACTGATCATCTGGTTGGTTGCTAGGGTGTTTGAAAAATGTCTGAACTCCCTGCATAAGAGGATAAAATAAAATTCAATAGCATGGTACAGCCAAGTCAGTTCAAACATTGTCACTGAGACAAGCATAGATTTGGCAAGTTACACAGTGAACCAGAAGATAGGCAGATTAGTAAATTATACACTAGAGGAAATTACAACTTTTAATAGTAGGCCTACTCACTGACTAGTATATATATAAATCTATGGTTGGCAGTTCTAAAGTTACTGTAGCAAAATTATTTGATGTAAAAGAGATTGACTTGATGTAGGAGGTTATTAGGTAGTCACTTACCTCTGCGGTAATGATAGGGAGCAGATATAGGGCAACCACTAGTACTGTACTCTCCTTTCGCCACGGCATACCGCGATTAATCGATCGAGTCGCGATAAAGCTGACGGCACATATGTACATAGGCTGACAGCCAGCATGCCCCACCTGTGCCCCACCCATTGCCTATGCCCAAAATTCCACGTCAACATAAGTCGATTCCGATTCCTGCTGACGTCAGCAAATAAATGGCCAAATTCCTGACAAGGTGTTCTTCACTACGTCTTTTGGCTTGGTCCAGAAGACCTTTGCACGAGAGAAATATCAACAGACTGTGTTCAGAGAGCCTGGTAAACTCTCCTTCTCTCTCTTGGGTCCAGCTTGTAAGCTTGAGAAAAAGATACTCCACAGAAAGTGTAGCAGGTTCTTCCCTGGAAGGTGTGGAGGAGGAGAGCATAAAAAAATCAAGTGATAAAGGACTGAGGCTGTCTGACAGCTGCGTGAAGGTATTACTCTCTTCTTATGGTTTAGTGATGATGATATCCACCGTGAAGTCCCTATTTTAAGTCGAGAAAATTTATTGGATTTCAGCACGAGTTGTACATGTAATGTTTGAAAATCTTGACAGTCTTTTTTTCATTGATCACTTTCTATTTGTGTTATGCTTTCAGCGGTTGTTGTCGGTGACTGAGGGTGATCCTGATACAGTGTTGAGAGTCATCGTGGAGGGAGGGGGCTGCTCTGGATTCCAGTACAGGTTCAATCTGGACACCAAGATTAACGATGATGACAGGTCAGCAGTTATGCAAGAAAGTATAGCTATTAGCGTATGTATAATTTTATGCACACTCAAACATGTACTTACATATAGCGAAACACATTCACACTCTCTCTCTCCCTCCCTCCTCCTCTCTCTCTTTCTCTCTCTCCCTCCCTCCCTCCTCCCCCCCCCCCCCTCTCTTTCTCTCTCTCTCCCTCCCCCCTTCCCGCCCCCTCTCTCTTTCTCCCTCCCTCTCTCCCTCCCTCCCTCCTCCCCCCCTCCCTTCCTCATCTTCCAGAGTGTTTGAGAGAGAAGGGGCCAAAGTTGTGATTGATGATCTGTCCCTGAGTCTTCTTGAAGGCTCCACCATAGACTATCACCAGGAGCTCATCCGGTCCTCCTTCCGAGTCACTGATAATCCAAACGCTGAGATGGGCTGTTCTTGTGGTGTTTCTTTTGCTCTCAAATAGCACCACCACAGTAAACTAAACTGTCATAGTGATTGTTATTACAGTGATCATGAGTTGTCGGTGTGTTTATGTATACATGTTCCTTTCGATGTCATGCCATTCAAAAAAATGCTCCAGATTCTGTATTCTTTTATTATAATTATTCATCAAAAAACTTACACAGCAGTGAATGACAGTGAACTAGAATCATCAGCAGCTGCTAAACTGAAGTGCAGCTATAATGCACACAGAATTACTGAGAGTAAAATTACGATAAGCTGTACAATAAGAGTTTGCATACAATTAAAAAGAAATGGTGCCACATAAATGTACATTCATGGAGTTTCCTGCTATAGTACACGTAGTGCAGCTCTAATCTTCCTTAGCATGATCTGTTGTTGTGCTTGTCTGTTCGTTGATGGCGCCATTTTCCATCGTCTTAACATGTCCATTTGCCACTCCCTCACTTGTCACGTTACTGCTTCCCTGTACATGTCCATTCGCGACTCTCTCCTTGTCTGCCGATGACGATGACCGGTTTCTTTTCCTTTTCCTCTCCTTAGCGAACGGCACCTTCTTAACAGGGTCTCCGGCAAGAACGGGCACCATCGTATTGTCCGCCTCGTAGTAAGGATTCTTCTTTCTCCCTTCACCGAACACGTCTTTGTAATCTCGCTTGACTCGTGCGTAGGGTCCCATGTGAGGCTTGAAGAGGAATATCCATATGACAGAAAGCCAGGACCTGTGTTGGGGAAGGTTGTCGTAAAATTCTGCGGCGATTCTCTTCACTTCCGGTAACCGAGAGCCGGGAATGTAGGGAAAATCGTGGTGCTCCATGTGATACCCGACGTTGAATGTGAGATAGTTCCAAGGGCCGTAGTAGGAATAAGTCTCGTAGCCACGATCGAACATGTAGTGCTCGGCGATGAAGTGGGCGGACATTGGGTGGAGCCCCATGCACAGGAGGGTACCAATGATGAGATAATAGAGAGACTTAAACCCAAAGAAGTACCAGATCAGTATATCAAAGGTGATCTGTACGACTGCGTTGAGTATCTCGAGACGAGTGGGAGGCTTCGGACGAACCACAAACGGGCGGAGGGCGTAGAACAGCGGCTGCAGAAACAGCCAGACAATCTTGAGAGGAATGTTGTGAAAGAACCTTCCCTCCCAGTCGGTCGGAAGGTCTACGTCATAGCCGTCAGTACCCTGATATCTGTGGTGCTCCACGTGGTATTTTTTGAACGAGATCGACATTGGCACGCCAATGGGTAGGTTCGCCCAGATGCCAAACAGCCGATTGGCCGTAGGGTAGTAGTTCCCGAACACCACGTTGTGAGAGATGTCATGGATGGCCAGAGTGAGGGAGTGGTTTATGACGCCACCAAGGAAATACGAGATGACAGTCACCCAGAAGTAGGAGAGCTGCCCAATGAAGTAGCTGGAGATGATGTTGAATATCACCATAGCTGAGACGATGTATTTGAACTCAGGATCTGGCCCCATCAGCTGCTTGATTTCAGGATACTTTTCTGCATGGGGTGGGGACACAATGAACTACCACTAGTACTTGGATTATCACTGAAGCTGCACTATTCTAGGGGACACTTGATTACAATTGACCAGCTCAGAGTCAGGGTACCAACTGACCACTACTGGTCAAATAGGGTAAGGTGAGCATGATTTCACAGGGCAATCAGATCATCTGAGGCTATGAATCAATGATTATGATTCTCTTTGATCAACACCTTGGCCTGTACAAAGGGAACTGTCATCAACACCTCTCTTTCATGCCACACCCAAACTTGTAATGGGAATTCACTGACTTGCAGGAACTAAGCATGAAGATGACTCACATTCACTTGCATGTTTAAAAGAAACTGAAATTATGATAGTTGATTGAATTTATACTGATAGCTTTTAACAACCTTCCAGAAATCAATACAGGGAGAGGTCAAGTGGAACACAGACACGATTCTTTCACACTTTGGCAGACATCAGTTTTATGGTAATTAATAGCATCAATAGCCCCCTCCCCTCCCTCCCTTTTAATAGAGCTCTGTGTACTAGTACAGCACCAGCGTCACACTACAACTGAAACTCACCCAAAATGACTTTCCTCCTGTGCACATGCGGGTGCTGGGTGTAGACCCACTCGAACTCGTCTCTAGAAACCTGTCCACCCATTTTTAACGAAAAATGGAGCTCGCTATGGTAGCCGAGAAGGTAGATCTACAGCCAAACGGGGTACTGTACGGGCAACGCTCGGGGTAGATCTTGCTCACTGAGGTTGCGTGTTTCAAATTATTGCTCTTGTGGTTTTAATACTGACCCAAGAGTGCACATATGCACCACACCTGACAATCTCGCCTGATCTGAATGTATTCACATGAAAGGTCATGCACGGGCGCGGAGTTGGTGGCGTGACCTTTGGTTGCATAAGATACGAGCCCCGCCCACAAAAACTGCACCCATGGCAACCACAAACACCTACGCACTTACAGCTACGTAGCTTGTATATACTCACAAGAGATGTCAACCACATCATCCGCAAGGATAAAAGAATCGACAACCACTCTACCGCGAACATCGAGGAAATTAGAGTCCATCAAGGCTCACACTGGCACAAGAAACCAGCTGCCTACTCTACGGGAATCCTCCACTCAGCAATCCCTAAACGAGACTGGCCCAGGGCTAGTAGGGAAATCCACTGGAAGCAATGCTCAGAGTAGAGACCATGATTTTATCACCAAGTACAACATCAAGAGGATCACATGCTGGTTCAAGGCTTGGCGCACATGGCAGAGGAGGGTATTCACGTGCAGGGTGATAGAGCACTGTTCCAAGCAGCACCTGGAGCTACTTGCAACCTCCCTGGAGCCAGTGCTCCACTTTGATTTCTCCAGTAGTTTTTCAGCACCTCTTCAGTCCCTTCACTTGGACAGTGTGGCCACATTTCAGGTCCAGAGGACCATACTACAGAGTGTTGTGAATCCTGAGGTTCTGGAAGCAAGTGATAGCTTATCGTATCTCCCAACCTCTCTCTCAAGTTCAGAGTCAGCTGGTTCATCGTTGAAGAAAGCTTATTCCCATAATCAGCCTCACTCTTACCGTGAAGTTGGTGAATCAATGTCAAGCAAGGACGCGAGAAAGGGTGGTTCAAAATCTTTCAATAAAGTGAGAGAGACTATTCTTCCTACCCTACCTCTGGTTCATGTTCAGCATGCCCCATCGTTGAACTCGGAACGACAGCACAGTGCTAGCATTGAAGACCTAGTGACACTTCAGCGAAATCATTTCAGCTCTATACCTGATTTTAAATCAACAACGGACCTTCTTAGGACGATTAGACAGCAAGGCGTCACTAAGCCAAAGCATCACCATCGACGAGCCAAGACGATTGGAGCTTACCCTGTGTTTGTGAAGTCACAAGGGGAGGAGAGAAGGCAAGCCGAGCTGTTCAAGGAGCAACTGGCAGCTGCCTCAAATGTGAGCTACATACTATAGATAGTTTGTCTATAATATAGTCAAAAAACATTATGTTTTAATTTCTAATGGATGCTAAATTAATCTGCTATGGTTGTTTCAGTGGATGGGAAAGTGGAAGAAATCACAAATTTGTGTTCTTTTGCTGGAGGTGATCAAGCTGTGTGACAAAGAGCTTCTAGGCTATTTTGTTCAGTGTCTATATCAGAGGTAAGCTACCAAAAATTAAGATAATCAATAGTAATTTCTAGTAACTACTTTTTACATGTACGTGTAGGTTGCGGGATAAAGTGTCCATTGATTCCCTACAAGATTCAATCCTGCTCAAAATCTTCTCCCATCTGGAGCCACCAACCTTGTGCAAGTGTGCTCAGGTGAATTCATTATTACTCTTTACTTCTTCTTAACTACCTCACCTCTTAAAATACATCACAACATCCTATTGCATGCCTAGAGTCTTCCAATAATACGTAGCTATGGTTGTAATAATATGATTTTAGCCTCTTGGATTCACTCAGGCTATCACTATGACAGTATTACACTCATGAATCAATTCTATAGGTTTCTCGTAGATGGAAGCGACTGTCAGAGACACCATACCTATGGAGGGAGATGTCAAGACTTCTCGGGAGGCGGGAGGGAGTGGGTGACCTAGCCTCGGCCATCGAGACGGCCGCTAGCTCTTTCATCATCCATGGAGTCCCCAGTGATGCGAGTGTCGGTAGCCAGGGTAGTAGGGAGAGCGGCCAGGGTGGAGATGCAGAGGTGGACTGGAAGAGAGCTTACCATGGATTGAGTAGGGTGATGCATCAGATCAAGGACATGGTGGTGAAAGCGGCAAAGGCTGCAGAGCAGAAGGAACTGGAGGATGCAAGAGCCATGTTTAACCCAACTAGCGCAGTCATCAGGAGCAAGTACTCTCTAAGAGAAATGCTACAAATTCGTAAGTTTCTTCTTATCTGGTGCTGTATTTCACTACTATTAAATGACGTAAGTAGCTATGTGAGTACATAGCTGGGGCGATGCTATAATATCTTGTCCTGATTAAGGGAGATATCCTTATTTCAGAGATATCCTTATAGAAGGGTTCTACTGTAGCTAGCTAGTCACCGAAGTAACACTAGGTGGACTTTGCAAACAGATCGACTTTTCTGTTGTACTTTAATAATATGCAGTGCAGTCCAGGATGCAGCCTCCAGGCAGTGTTACTACACAGGAGCTCCTCCAGCTGGCTCCAGAGAGTGCAGCTGCTGTCAGGAAACGACTGAGGGCCGAGAAGAAAGCCGCTGCTGAGTCAGCAAAGAGGGAGGAAGAGGAGAGACGGCTGTCGTCAAAGTTCCAACATCGACGGCCTCAACAACGAGGATCCGCTAGCTCAAGGTGAATTATTCTACCAGCATTCAAGTTCTCTCCAAGACAAATAATTTACAGTGACATAATTATTATGGAGAATTGGAGCATTGATTCACTGAGTTAAAAATTCCAATCTATCAGGCCAAACCATGATGCTATGCTATTCATAATAATTATAGGATGACTCCGTTGTTTGGTTCCTCCGCTGGCTGGTCAAGCCGCAGGCCCTCCATGATGCACCAACTCATGAATCAAATTGCTGAGAAGGGAGAGCGACCAATATCATTCGAAGAGGAGTGGCAGCAGAGAATGTCTGTGCTGGAGCTGGTTGACGTAGCTATTGACATGAGACCAGCTGTTCCCTACCTGGTCAGTCGAATGCATGCAATAATTACCAATCATTTCATTATCATTTGGGATAGTGTTCTTAAAATACGTTTATGAGTAGCAAGTCTCCATTATCTTTCCTTTCTATATCATTATAGCAGTCTTTATGACAAATGTAAATCTGGTCCTATTGTAGATTAGCAACCAGGCTAGGATATTGAGCTAAATATTCCATTCTCATGACATGATGCATTTATTTTCTCCTTGTGCAGCCAAATGCCGATGGAATCCAGTGCTTGATTCTCGCTGGTCTGCTTATGAGTGGTGAGATTCCCAAACCAGGCAAGGTGCAGCCCATCCCAAAGCTAAGAAGGCTAAAGGTATGCTACTCTCTCTCTCCATCCCCCCCTCTCTCTCTCTGTCTCTCTCTCTCCCTCTCCTCATGCACACACCTAAATCTGGCCAACTACAAATAAGCCTATATTGATCTTTACATGCAGCAATTTAACTCCATTGTTCTGTGCTTGCAAAGTGACAGCCAGAAGATTGTCATGGGAACAGATGAGAGGGAGATAATGTAAGTATCATCCGTGCTCCACTGCATACTCTCGATCTCCACAAACATACACCATGCATGAGTACATGTTAACATTATTATCTTACAGTATACATGACATTCGAAGTGGAAGATATGTGGAGACATTGCTGGGACACAAGGTACTGAGTGCATTGCATGGCATGGCTCCCATACCTATAAGCAATGCTAGACAGTAATATTAAATTTGTGTTTGATATTGTACAGGGCAGCGTGCAATGCCTCCAGTTTGACAAATACAAGATTGTGTCAGGATCTTGGGATACATCCATCATCGTAAGTTCACTACTGTAATAACATTTTCCACTTACATGTAGATAGTACTGTATATCGAGGGGTTCAATTTTCATGCATAGGCACTCTCAGGCTTCAATATTTGCAGATTTATTTTCATTGATCATGCCAGTATCTGCACGTACAAACGTGCTCTTTTGCTGGTTTAAAAACCACAAAAATTGGACCCCTCAAAGTTTCCTGCTATAGTACGGCATGAATTATTTTTTCATCCATTGCATAAGGTATGGGATGTTGTCCACTTCACTGCTCTGAATGTACTGAATGGCCATGTGGACTGTGTCTCCTGCCTCCAGTTTGATGAAGATAAACTGTAAAATTGTTGCTTACTTAATACAATAGAAATTGCTATGAGATAATTATTGCTATGTATTATAGTATCACTGGTTCCTTTGACCAAAGCTTGAGAGTGTGGAGTACCTCCACTTGGGAGTGCATTACTGTTATTGGCAGTGCTCACAAAGGTATGCATGGTACAGACATTTCCACATTATGAACAGAGCTTGCTAATTGACGTTTTGTATATAGGTCCAATCACATGTTTGCAATTTAACGAGTCCCTTCTTGCAAGTGGAGGAATGGACAAGTAAGCAAATAATCTATTTTAGCCCTCCTATACATGTATACATGTACTGGTCATGTACTGGTCAAACTAATAAAATTTCTCGTGGATAATATCTACATTCAAGTCGGAAACAAAATTTTTAGGCAAACAATAGGCATACCGATGGGCACTGACTGTGCCCCACTTCTAGCAAACCTTTTTCTTTTTTATTACGAGTACAATTTCATGAAAGAAAAACTTAAACATAATAGTCAAATAGCAAAAATTTTTAGTAACACTTTTCGATACATTGACGACCTACTTACACTTAACAATCCAACTTTTGAGCAGGAAATTAGGAATATATACCCGCGACAATTAGAACTAAAAAGGACCACGGAAACAGATAGTAGGCTTTCTTATTTAGACTTAGAAATAAACATTAGCGATAGGAGATTTACCACGGCAGTTTTTGACAAGCGCGATAATTTTAGTTTTCACATAGTCAATTTCCCTCACATGGATAGCAACATACCTAGCAAACCAGCCTATGGGGTTTATATCTCTCAGTTAATTAGAATAGGGCGCATATGCGATAGTTACGAGAGTTTTTACACCAGACACCACAAATTAACCTGTAGATTAGTCAAACAGGGTTTTTTATTCGATAAACTAGTTACTACTTTTAAAACATTTTGTAGCAGGTATCCTGAGATTTTTTCCAAATTTAAAATTTCCATTAGAAAGCACGTACAGGATGGTATTTGCCTTCCCACTGTAGCTATCAGTAGTCTGCCGAATAAAGTAAACATTAGATCTAGGTCTTCAAAAAAAATCTTAGTTTAAGGGGCGCCAATAGTCTGACATCAAATTAGTTACATCATAACACTAATTACCATACTGATAGCAACCTAAACGTATATAACTAGGGCCATTGGTTACAACAACTAATACAAAAAGTTCCAGAGCCTAAAGAAGTAGACTACTCCAGCTCCTGCATGAACACCCGGGATTCGTGAGTTAACCCCTACAAAATTATGTAGTAGCTAGTAACAATACTGACTGGAGATTCTGTTTATTTCCCTGAATGTGTAATTATGGTCATATATGCATGCTGCCCGTGTCCATGAGCCACTTAGGTGGGTAGGGAGAGTTTCCATGGAACAAAAGAGCTTTTCAACCTACCACCCCTAGTTCTCAAGGCTAGGCACCTATGTGGCTCTGCCTTTTGCTTAAATTAGGTTTGCCTGAGCAGGCAGTGAGATGGTTTTCCCCTTAGGTTTGGATTGGTAGTAGAAGATAAACCTACTGAATTTTCATGTACAATATTATCATAGGTGTGTGAGATTATGGACTGTGAATGGTTATCACTGCTTGGCAACACTGAATCATCCTACTCCCATCTCTGCTCTCAAGCTCTCCAATCTTCTACTGATTTCTGCAACATCCATTTTTCCCACTTCTCCTAGTTCAGCTACTGAGAGCTACACCGACTCTATCCACCTGTGGAACCTTCACTCAAGTGCCAAGATCATGACGTGGCCAGTATCTGGTTTTGGTGCCTTCATCACTTCACTGGCGTCCAACGGGAGCAGAGTATATGGAGGGGGAAGGTGAGTATGCTTCAAAAGTTTTCTAAAATAATTACGTCCCGCTAACATGTTGCATGCTGAAAAGCAGGAGGGCTTTGGGAGTGACGAGTGAATATATACTGATTTAGCTGTCTTTGCTTTGTATGTAGTGATGGAGCTCTCTACGAATGGGACATCTCCACTGGTACACGTGTGAGAACACTCATATCACATTCAAAAGGAATCAATTTTGTTTATGTAAGTGCATAATAATATTGATAATAGGTACTAATGGTAGGCAGCTCATGCACTGGTGGTATCATACTTTACAATTCTATAGGCAAGAGACCACAAAATCATCACAGCTGCTGAAGATTACACTGTATGTGTGTGGAACACCAAGAAGCTAGCCCAAACTGTGAGTTAACTCAAAGTACCACCTACTAAAAACATTAGTATCATAATCATCGTGATGTTGTGTTTACCATGCAGGACTACCACGGGTGTGATGATGAAATTGTGGAAGACTCGGACAGTGATTATGTTGATATTCCCATTAAAGTAGTGACTCAATCAGACGTAACAGTTTCATGACCTTAACTATAGCTAACTCACTGGAGTATCATAATTATTATTCTGTCTATCATAATATTATTCTATCTGTACTTGAGAGCCACTGCCAGTTTATGCATGCATGGGGCTACGAAGTATTACAATGTCATACGAGTAGCAAAGCAGGGGTATAAACCATGGACAGTCCAATCACAAATTTAACGTTAATGCAAATGTAGCTATAATACTGATGTAGATACTTCAATAATAATTATAATCCTTATCAAAGCACAAGTACAAGTGACTACTACGCGAGGTAATGGTCGCTATAGTGTAACGACCATTACCAAACTGAATGGAGACGCGTAACGACCATTACCAAGCTGACCTAGAGAAGATCCCTATACAGTGCAGCAGATGTTGGACCTCCACAACCTCGCTGAGAAGACACCTAGTGATGGTTTGCCAGTGATCGAGAAGATCAGCTCCACTTGTAGCTACTATCATTATCTCTGTGATGGGGTGGATGATAGGGTAAGTAGAATTGTGTTGATGCTGCTGTATACATGCATTTCTCAAGGAGAGATCGTCTGGCTTTGAAAGAGTGCAAGATACAGAAGAAACCATAAAATTTATGTTTATATATTAATGTTGAAAGTATTGGTAGTTTGGTGCAAGGTACAAGTATTAAAAGAAATTTATACGAGGCAGAATCTCACTGAACATTTAATAATAATTTTTCTCTTCTCAGGGTTGGGGTTGTGGATATAGAACTCTCCAATCTCTCTGTTCTTGGGCAGAAAACAAACTAAAACAACAGTCAGTATCGATTTCGCCACACACAGCAGCGCCTACTCAGAAACCAGGAGGAGTGGCTGCTGGTGTTCCTAGTCTGAGAAAGATCCAAGAGATTCTGGTTGAAGTAGGAGATAAACCACAATATTTCATCGGCTCCAAGGAATGGATTGGATCATTTGAAGCTTGTATCGTTCTCGATCATCTTTTTGGGGTCAGAGATTATGTTATTCTCTTGTAATAGTAACTCATCCTGCTCATTGTTGTAGGTGGCTAGTAAGATTGTTCATGTGAGCAAGGGACATGAAGTTGTGAATCATGTCCAGATTTTGAGTGATCACTTTAAACTTGTTGGATCACCAATAATGATTGGTAAGCATACCAGTATACATTCTTTGCATTAGTACAACACTTGTATAAATAATTGTACACTGTAGGCGGTGATGTTGATGGAGCATCCAAGACCCTCATTGGCATAGCCACTGAACCAGAACAGTTACAGAGAACCTCTTTCTTGATAGCAGTAAGCCCAGCCATACATTACTGCTACTAGTACTACTTTTCGAAGGGGTGATATTTACAGTAGTAACCAATCAATAGCCTGCATAACATCTACGTGCATGTACACATTATTTCTTTAAAAGTCAACTGTTGATTCACAGGATCCTCACTATCATGGCCCACCGGATTCTGACAGGATCTTTAGTGAGAACTATGTAGCTTGGCATGGACTAGACTTATTCCAGGATTCTTCATTCTATAACTTCTGTATTCCACAACTTCCTTCTGTGTGAAATGAATGGTATGTATCTCTTTATCATTCTTTTCAAGTACACAAAGTTTTTGTGGCAAGTATATTATACATGGACCACATTTCAACATTAAGTACACATGCACAGTTAAAGCAGTTTCAGATTGTGGGGAATTCCTATTTCATATTGCATTGCTGTGGGCACGCTTTACCTGTAATGTATATATCTGCAAGATTGTTAGTTTTTCAAGGTTTAGTGATCCAAAGGAAACGACGGTTTATTTCCTTGCACACTTGTGATCTTTAATGTGATAGAATCACCTCCTGAGACAATCTTAGTCAGCTATTTACCTAGTACCTACTAAGTCTTGTCAATTGTCTGAAGCCTCATACCTTTCCCTGTGTAACTATAATATCCTATGTAATACATAATCAATTCTCAATGTCTATAGGATTATTAAAATAATTGACTAGAAATACTATAATATTATAGTACTGCTTTGAGTTAATAAACTACTTCAGATGACCTGATGGTGTGAGTTGACTACTGAATGACATTGCCAGGGCACAGGTGACCGCCAGCGTGGTAAAACTCCATCCGAGAGAAGAGTAGACCGTCATATCCCCCAGTAGGGTGTCCATGAGTGTACCCCTCTCGTGAATATCGGCACAAATCCCCCACAAATGAGCCAGCGTTCCAAACGCAGTGAGTATGTGCATAAGTTGGTGGTTGTGGCCAATTATGTCAAACCTAGTGGGGAACATCCTCTCTGGAAACCGTGACGCATTGAAAAAAGCTGCACCAAAGAAGCTGATCCACAAGATTACCAAGTAGTTGAGACCAAGTGTGCATTCCTGTCCAGTTAAAACGCACTCGGCAGTGCGATAGATGCTTGGAGCGTGAGTGTACAGAAATAGTGCCAAAAACGCAAGCGTTCTCACTACATATTTCTGTTTCTCCCACTTATGGCGAGATTTGCACAGAACGTAAGCAACACCAAGACACAGGAGAGAGTTCAGACCTATGAAAAGGTTGGCTGATTTGTACAGAAAGAAATCGACATTGAGAGGACGAAGATAGTAAAATGTTGCACTGGCTGTACCACTTCCAAACATACAGATAGCCATGTAGTCAATGTAGAAGCAAGTGTGCCGTGTTTTAGGCGACATACAGTTGAAGGTGTGTGCTATACTGCTGCACAGTAGGTAAGCCAATGTAGATACTTGTTCAGAGAGGAGAGGGTAATAGCGAGGCTCGATTGCCGATAGGGGCCATAGCTGTGAAGGGAAGGTGCTCCAAAAATAGAAGCTGAAGGCCAAAAAGGGAATAAAATGAGTCCAGATGTTGAGCGTCTCGTTGTTTAGTCGAAAGGCACTCACAATGCAATCCAGAAGAGAGGAATAGGGCTGTCTATATCCTGTGAGTATGAAGGGCTCCTTGTACTGGTTTGGAACTTTGTCCACTGTCACATACTCTTTACTGAACAGCTTCTTTAGGAGACCGAGGTCTTCTTTATGGGGCGATTTGATTTCTTTCTTTTCTCTAAATCTCGTATTTCCATCTCGATCTTCATCGTTCTCCATTGCGTTCCTAGTGTAATGAGGTTTTGCGGTCGTTGTGAGATTGGGTGAGGTTGCACTCTACCAGCTCCGCCTCCTGATTTTGGTTTGGCGGTCATACATTTGCGCATGCGCTATTCGTGCGCGTGGAATGCGCGCGCATCCCGGGGCCATGGCACCTGCATTTGCATCATGGGAAGATGGCTGTATTTATTGCTACTAGAAGCTCTGATTATCACCTTAACAATTAGTTCTGGATCAGTTATCAATGCAACAGAAGAAAGATGCATTCAACTGAAGTTCTCTGATGCTAATTCCCTCTCATTCAGAGGTCTCCTACTACAGAAACATGAACAGGTGAATGAAGAGTTTCTGAGACAGATTCAAGGGAATAATATAGAATATTATAACTTTCCAACAGACAGATGTGTGGGTCTATGCCCATCTGAGTGGGGATGAGGGGGACACACTCGCAGCAAATCGACTCTCATTCGAGTTATCATACCGTGGCACCATACCTGTTGTCACGGTTATCACTAATACAGCTACCTACCAGCTTCCTGTTGAGTGGAGATCAGTAAGCAATCTTAAAAATTTAATGTCGAAATTAATATCATGATATAGCTAGCTATCTGTGCTCCCCCCCCCCCCCCATGCAGAATGTATACAAGTGGATGTTCTCTGTCCTGACATACAAACACAATGGTATTCAGTAGACTTGTGCTATGTTGACTCGTGGCTATTATCTTTCATCTGTACATTAGATTTAAGTTTCACTGTGCAAGTTCAGCTGTCGCCACAACAGGCAATCCATCAGTGTGCTAATGTCAGCGTTGTGAGTTTCTCTGTCCTCATTGCTTCAAGAGGTCAGCCAACTGGGCTTTTACCATGCACATAATATTATTATTATACCCCTCCCTCCTCTTCAATAATTTATCTCTTTATGTTTGAGGTATCCCGTACAGTGGATGAAACTTCCATTAAATTTTCGTCAAATATAAATTACCCAGTGCATTGTATGCTATGTACTATGTTGCTTATTTCTTCACAGCTCCTGGAGTGCAGTGGTTGCTTGATCATGGCACGGCTTATGAAGGGGATTTCAGTACTGAAGACTATTTCAGTCTAACTCAGCTTCAATGCTATCCAGAAATAGCGCTTGCTGTTCAAGGTACAGGTGCTCACACATGTATAGGTGTACATTTGTGTACGGCAAGGGCACATAATAAAGATTGCGTGTACGCCCACATAATATACACACATACATAACATGGATGCAGGTCACAAACTCTTTTTCTCTGAGAATGGGTTTGCAACTGAGCCAAGCTATTCTTATGACATTTGCACATTGGTAGGTGATACACACATTATCATACCTAAATGCTCACAATTTTATTGTTCCAGGCTCAGCTATCCAGCATGGATTGTTCTACATTGGTTGTTGAAGATATATTGTTGACTCATTCCAGTCTTCTTGTGCTAACTCAAACTGAACTTTTCGTGTCATCTGCAACAGTAGGAGTAAGTTTGGCACCACGATAATAATAATAAACTTATCAACCTTTTTCTACAGAATACAGTAGCCCTTCAATCAATAGGGAATCTTCCATTTGAAACACAGGCAAGTTATTCAGCAGTCATATATAGAAACTCACTGTCAAAGAAGATTCTATTCTCTTAGGGGGCGCGTTTTCAAATGAACTCGTTGATCTGTAATCACGCAAATATGGCAGACTATAGTATGCAATTAATATAAAACATTATTCTACCAGCATAAAAAATTATAAATGTTCAATATCTAGATCAAATCATCATTGCTGGACATCCAAGAGGGCAGCCAACTACCTTTGATGTGTGGAAGTCACCCCCACCCTACACCAGCTGGGAAACCTGGAGTACTACTCTCTGGTCCATGACCCATGACCCCTATGGGAGCATGCGGGTGCTCTATGACACACAGAGGAGGACTTACACTGCACTACTGGCAACCACACCAGCCACAGTCAGTAATCATTTAATATAGGTTAACTTTGGTGAGCACTAAATTAACGAAATGGCTCTCGTGTGATCTGAATGCTCAGCTACATTATTAATTTTTAGAATTGGTGATCCTTTACCCAACTCCCTAAATTTCCCAAGTTTCCAGCTATATGATGTATCCTGAATGTGTCTGGTATGGGAATGGCCTTAGTATGGGAAGTGTGCACCTGGCATGGGAATAGGCATAGAGATAAGAATACCTGTATAATCAATTATTTTTATTTGCTATTATAATTAAGGCATATGTGATTGAGGAGGGCGGAGGATTCAAGTTGTTTCAGCTGCCATGTGGCTTTACTCCGACCGGTTTAGTTCACCATTCCATTACCTCTACAGTCTACATAGTTGGAAATGAAGTATGTATCGAAATTACAATACACCAATTAAGCTCTTGTGGATTTCACAGTACCTGCACTTCAATAATTTATTCCAGGTATGGATGTCAGTGGATGGGGGACTGACATTCAGTCAAATCCACTCTTTCTCAAGTGGTGAATTTGTAGTTGATTTCGACCACAGTGAGCAGAGGATAGCATTTCTTACCAGCACTGGACGGCTCTACCACTCCAGACCTCGATCATATCAGATAATTGAGCTGGAGCTGGACCTAGCTCTACAGAATGGCTCTAGCCTACTTGGCTCGAGCCTACTGTTTGATTCCACAGGGGAGCTAAATGCTGTTGGCCTTCATGAAGAAAATGGGACCATTGCATCAGTGACTATTCCACTTATTCTTAACGAAAAAGTATATCTACCTACCATAACATTATAACTGTAGCAGGATATTTTTACAAACTGGTAAATGTATTAATTTTGAATATTGTTTACTTCAGGAAAATGTCCGTGTCTGTCAGTTCAGTGCAGAGATAGTGAATTCCAATCTGCTACTGGTATACTCCAATGACAGCAGCAATAGCACCTGTTCGCTCAGCAAAGGCGACATTGGTCTGACAACTAATACAAGGTAAAGAATGATCTTCACACTGAATTGGTGATAATTTTAGTATGAGAATCATAAAATCTATCAGCTTTGGAAATGGAGTTATACTTGGTGTTGAGAAGAGCCAGGTGTTAGTGGGGGTGGTGGAGCATCCCGAAGCACCGGACTTGGAGACTGAAGAGTGGATGGTTTATGATGAGCACTGCTGGTTCGAACTTCTGGCAGCACACGGATTTGGTCAAGTTCATGTGAGTCTACTGCATACATGTGTTTGGATAACTCGAGAAAATATTTGCAGGAAATGGACATTGGTGATCACATACTTCTGCGTGTGGAATTACGTAGGTTTGATTAGTGTAAATTGCTCATAATTATGTTGAGCATATTTCTACAGAGCTTGTTACTAGTGTCCCTATTCCCAGAAATCTCATTCCAGATGCTCTATGGGAGGTGTCTATTATATTTGTAAGATGCACTAAGTCATTTAGTAGCGTCATAAATACAAGCTATAGTACTTCCTTTCTCTCGCTCGCTTGGTGTACAATAGGGAAATCCCCAGCTGTTTGAGTTCTTCATCACTCATCATCACCATCCTTCCAACCACTACATGACGGTGGATGTTTTGCAAAAGAACACATCAATAAATCCAGTGAGTCTCTAATTAAATGACACAGTCCATAATTTTGTGCTTTGGGAGTGTTTGAGTTAAATTATGCTGACTAATGTGGCCTTACTGAACAATGTATATAATGAGAAATTCGTTGTTTGTAACTTCCGGTAATGCATGGTTTAATGATAAAGAACATAACATGCAGATCAGTATGGGGGCATCCAAGCTTAAATTAGGTGCCACAATTATCTCATGACACATTTGAATTCTCATATTCACCAAAGGTTCAGACTGCAGTAATATTCCAGCTGGTCCACTGCTCAACTCACTGTAGGAAGTGTAGTCTCACCACTATCATCTCAAGCAGTAAGCAAAGGAATTGATGTCAATAATTATACAACTAATGGAGTTATGATGAGTTGTTGAAATTGACAGCTTGCCCAACGGGAAAGAGACTCACGTTTGTTTATCCAACAGTGCAGACTACATCACAACTCTATCAGCTACCGGTATTGAAATTAATATACAATGTCATAATATTATCATTGTCATGTGGTTATAAACAAAGATGCACACACATGTATGCATACCATGATCATGCACACACATGTACATGTACATGTACATGCATAAACACACAATAATTATCATGCAACATGAATAATATACACGCATATGCATACAACACTTGTACACAAACTCACTCACAATTACAAATGTACACACATGCATGCAAATGTACCCACAAATAATGGGTACCATACCACACTTGTACGCAAACTCATTCAAAACATACACGCACATGCATGCAAATGTACCCACAAATAATGGCATGCACACACACACACACAGACAAACTACCGTCCACCTTCATGGCTAGGTACAAATATACCACTCTCTCCCAACGTCTACAACTCAGACCCCAGCCAGCCCCTCATGAATTCTAACTATGATATTTCAAAGGTTCGCCTCACAGAACCTAGCCTACACCACATCCATGGCTCTTATTTTACTCTCTGTACGTATTGTACACCTGCAGAGGGCAGTAAGGTTCAATCAGTGTGCAGGAAATATCAGCAGGTTAGCTGAAGTCTAAACATCCTCTTTCCTCTCTCTCTCCTTCCCTCCCTCCCCCCCTCCTCCCTCCCTCCCTCTCTCTCTCTCTCTCTCTCTCTCTCTCTCTCTCTCTCTCTCTCTCTCTCTCTCTCTCTCTCTCTCTCTCTCTCTCTCTCTCTCTCTCTCTCTCTCTCTCTCTCTCTCTTCACACACACACAATCATAACTTTTGCATCATGGATACATACAGGGCACAGTGCAATTGTTCCTTAACGATGGCAGCATCTACAGACATTGGCTTCAGTGACTGTATTCAGAGGGTAAAGATTCAGCCATGCATGTTGCAATGTGTGTTTGCAATGGCACAGCGGTGTACAATGCACACATACACGTACAATACAGGTGTATCAGCATGCGTCTGGGAACAGCTTCCCTCTCCGCTTTCAGCTGGAACTTGGCGCTAGTGGACATGTGGAGGCAGTTCATCGCATCATTCATCTACTCGAGCTGAACAATCGCACAGACTTTGCTGTAGAAGGTACATGTACATACATGTACACTGAATCCATGATCAATTAGAGAGCCCCTTAGATTAGTAGAGGAGCCCCCCCTGGCCCTGGAGACTTTCAGTGTACAGCATTGAAACACCTGGGGATGAGACTACAACATACTGGCCTTAATTATTTTATCATGTTTGTTTGCTGTTTGCTACAGGGCAATCTGATGCCACGATCATAAACACTATCAGTTCCAAGAAACTCATCTTTAATGTAAGCGAGTGCATGTCACAACAAACTTCATGTGTAATGTGTAAATTGGTCGTCTACTCCAATTAAAGCTGTATATATAGCATGTTTGTTATAGATTGCAATATGTATACACCTCCCCCCCCCCCCCCCCCCCATCAATCCCGCTGAGCTAGCAAAATTATGAAAACCACTTTCTGTGAAAACCATGAACAACCTCCTTTGATGTATGTAAGAGTTATGGCTATAGCCATGCATGTCCCCAGGCCCTATTCTCAGCTTTTCAACGTTGAAAAGATGAGGGGTACAGGGGACATGATCAAGACTAACTACCTTCAAACCATAATATGATTTGTGATCAATGCACAGCTTTTCATCTCTATACGTCTGCATGTACAATAATATTAAATTTTACATCTGCAGGGTCCAGGGCTGTACCACTTCAGGGCTACGATTACAGATCATTTATCGTTTTGTAATCTTCAGGCACAGTTTACGGTAAGCACATCAAACGTCTATACAACTATGTTGTATCTATGTAAGCTTTCACAAAATTAATGTATAGACATCTGATCTTATGATAACATGCTTTGATAAATACTGATCCATAAGAGATCAGTTGGTGTCTATATTATAAAGCCTATGGGCAGAACTAAGCTAGCCCTGCAGAATTAGTCCTATGGTATGGGTACTAACGATATTCTGTGCTATAGTATTCCATAATTAGACTGATGTAGTTTCGGGTGTCTACTCCCTTCCTTAACTTGAACATAGGAAGCCCCTCTCGATATTATTCAGGACAGTCGATATGGTACAGTACCCCTATACAGTAGTAATCAGTGTGTGCACGATGCAAATAGAGATAATTGGCCATGTACAGCAATCCAGACATAGCTGTGTAATGGAACAATCAACTGCTTAACTATGGAAATGTAACTCCACTCCACCTGGCACAACGACAGTGATTCACACGGCATGGTTTCAGTCATGTGTGTAATAGCACTACCTTACAAGGAGTGTGTTACAATAACCACTAACCTAGGAAATTGGGAGTCACCTTGTGACCAATAACATAGGGGGATTTCAACATGGATGCATGATGAATACATCAATATCAGCACTTTTCCTAAAAAATTAATAGAATCGCTACATGTAGGGAATATGCCACTTGCTTATAGGGCCTCTGCTTTTGTCTATAATCACAGTACATGCCACTTCCCCCCATGAGCGATAGTCCATACAACTGAGTATAATATAGCATTGTGTATTGTGAAATCCCATTGTGGTATGCCACTACTTGTTCTCTGCATACCTGTAATGGGCACAATGTATTTCTCTCATAGGGAAGTAGCACCAGGTGTTGGCAGTGGAATAGAACAGTGTATCCACATGTGTCGAGTACTATTTCTTTTTTTTTTTTTTTTGCTTCCTGATTGTATGTGTGCAGGTGTTTGTAGTGAGGACCCCCTTGACTACAGCTGGAGAGTACTGTACCACTGTTCTCACCACTGTCTTGATCGGGTTGTCCATCCTGGTCTCCTTTGCGCTATACAACCATTACCCAAGACTTCACAGACACTAGCCACATCACTTAAGCCACATTATGTGTACAATATCTGTATTTAGTGTGTTTCAGTATGATACATTGACAACAGGTGGCTGGTTACTTTTACTTTGGTCCACCGATCCTACAGCATCTGTACACTCTACTTTACACTAAGAAAATTGACATGGCATTATGATGAATTATTGAGAGAATAATGCCAGATTGGTGTAACACGATCTAGCTCGCAGCTATTCTCATGACAAACACCCAATCAAGAAGTTCACTGAAACTAAGAAAATTACCAGTAGTGCCACAAAGTTGTGATAAGTTAATAACAATAGCAAAATACAGAAATGAGCAATAACAATAATAATTATACACATGTCACTGTGTTTCGAAACAAGCAAGAACTAGTACAAGTATATACAGCAAATGGCAGCATCATGTCATGCATGATTGTAGACAATTCAGTAGTGCATGGTCAAAATTCTCGGAGCAGTGCACAATGGTCCAATTATTATTATTACGACACGATTGATCCCTAGCAGCCGTAGATACAACAAATTATCATCCAGATGAATACGTACCAGGGGCAGAAGAAACAGATGACAAAGTGGAGTATGTGGTTAGGACGGTCTCTAGAATGGGGAAGAGAGAGAAAGACATGCATTGATAGGTTATGATTTTGTACTGTCGTATGTTTTGTACATGTAAATTTAATTTATTTCGTAGTACATAGGGCATGCGTACATGAATGCAAAACACTGCTCAACAATAGGATACCACTATTATGTTTTCCATTTGGGGATCTATGTGTTCAATACAGCATACACTTTTCTCTTTTGAGTATCCTTCTTCCTCTCCCTCTCCCTCCCTCCCCCCCCCCCCATCCCTTCCTCACAAATACACACACATAAAACAGTTTATACCTGCCAACGACAGTTGTTGACTGAGTCGATTGCTGTTGGACAACGACCGTCGTTTGGTTGTTATTTGAGACCGGTGCTGGTGCTGGTGCTGGTGCTGGTGCCATCATGACAGGGTAGGTGGGTGCAGGGTAGCCCTGGTACGGTGATGGTGCTGGATAGGGCTGCTGTGGCTGAGGTGGAGGGGCCATGGCATAACCTATGGGTATGAATGAACAAGGTTTAATACTGGTCATTAATTTTCATATGGGAGCATTAAAAAGGCACATAATTTGGGATTTTCTTCCCCAAAATGTCATATTTTAATAGGGCAGGACTAGCACCAAAAATATACACGTTATACATGTAACTACCTAGCTAGACGCCTATTTAACATGCAGCAGCATTGGAACGTGACACATCATAGCCAGCTACTTGTAGCTAACCTGCTGGAGGTGGTTGTGGTTGTCCCACAGGCTGTCCTGGAGGGGCGAAGTTGGGGTTGTATGGAGGGGGAGCTTCCGAGGCCATTTTCAACGCCGCACAGCAGACAGGGATGAATATCAGCAACAATACGCAAGCACAGCTATGGCTGAAGTTTATATTTGTGGCAGAATTTCCGGGCCGGAAGATGGTAAACACGCCTCTTCCTGGTTGGGACGCGCGGATGAACAGAAAATGCACATGCGCAGAAAGTTCCCCGCTGGCGCTGTAAACAGTAGGTAGAGGTCGTCAAGAGAACCGTTGCCGCTCAGAACATTTTCAGGGTCTATAATTATCACTGTCTAAGATTAATGCTGATTTTATCAGTCTAAAAACTACAAAAGTGATACAAAAAAAATTTGGTCCAAAATCATCATTGTTGTAATCACTCTGTAAAACTATCTGTAAAATCAAACGCCTCAGAGTCTATAAAATCACTGAAATCACATAGAAGAATTGATTCTTGTAAAGATTTTACTATTCAATCTTTGATGGATTTTAATTTTCAATGTAGTGCATTAATTTTGGTAGTGTTTTTGTTGTGTTTTAATGACAGGGTAGAAGATTTTATGTAATATTCGATACTGCACCGCCCCGCCCCCCTCCTCTCCCCACATCACAATTGTGTTTACGCCAATGTTCTCTGTAGCTACCTATATAATGCAACCAGACTTACAATGCATATGATTGAAAACCTTAACATGTTGAGAATATATGATTGGGACTATTGATAAGCAGCTTACCAGCAAAGTCCCAACAACTGCACATGCACAGACATGTCCTGATGGCTTTCAGATGTGATAAGGTCATACAATAGCAACAGCACAATAGAAATGATATATATAGCCACTAAATTACATTAGCACGTATCATAGTCGACCCTATAATTCAGTATTGTCACTTGTCGGACAAAACATTATTTTATCCTGCTCAAGCAATCAATCAATGTTAGTTTCAGTTAGTTGCATAACAATAAAAAAAGTGTACTGAGCATATCCATAATGAAAGGTACACAACGATATTATGTTATTGTACTTCTATAGACACAAATGATGAGTGTCAGCCAATGACATGAGTTATTGTTCAAATTCTCTTAAATATTATGGTAATATTTATTACTATACTTTCGGTTGTAATATTAGCAACCATGGACAAGGCATATGATAAGCCAAACAAAGATCCACCACGGACAGAACAGGCAAATGATGAAGTGCAAAACGTGGTTAGGACGATCCCTATAGTACACATCAATAATTATGTAGACTTATGGTTAACACTCAATGCATGATCAAGAACAATAATAATTAATTTTATTACTGATCATCATGTGCATGCAGTTAATAATGCAACAGTTATATTAATTTTACTAGCTATAGATAGCTATTCGTATTGTATCAGCTACTGCATGAAGTATATTATACTGCTGCATGGCACTGCACACTGTGTGAAGCTATCAGGATACATGTACGCATACACAGCGGCATGCGTGCACACACACTCATACATACGCCAGTTTAATTCTAGTCTAATAATAGGTGAAGAATTAATGCACAGCATAACAATTATTATGGTGCAATAACTGCGATATTGCAGTATACTAGCTATCAGGCCACTGGTACGTAGGTTACACTTGATCTCTAAATATGTACAATTATTAATGAGCTTACTTGATGACCACATTTGTTGCTTGCTGTTGCTGCTGTTGAACGACGACGGTGGTTTGGTTATTGTTGGACAGCTGGTTATTTGTCATTGGCATCGCTGGGGCAACTGGCTGAGCAGCCGGAGGGGGGTAACCATATCCTAGCAATTGCAAGAATAAAAAAAATTTAACAATGTCATGATCATTATTATTGCAATTGCAACTTCGTGATTGTATTATGAACAGTTCAGCTTGCAATAACATGTACGCACGGTTTTTGCAGCTCCCTGGATCCAAGCATAGTAGTAGCTAATAAGTTACCGTTCTGATCACAGCAAAAATAATATTATTGATGCACTAGCCAGCATCGCATCAAAAAGTTTTGCTGTCAATTTGTCACAAAGTACTGCCATGGTGCAGTTGATACCTTCAAACAATTCCATTGCCATAATTTAATTAATAGAGCTGCTATACACAGCTACAATTTTTCTATGGGAAGCTACATACTATATACCTGCAGGTGGAGGCCCTGGCGGTGGCTGGTAGCCCGCCGCCACCGCTGCCTGCTGTTGCTGCGCAGCTGGATCGTAAGGTGGAGGAGCAGTAGCCATCATTCAATCAGTCACTCTCGATCGGCCGAGCTGGATCTTGGCACAGGTTGCAATCAATATTCTGCTCGCGATCAGTCCAGCTGCAAATGATTTGAAATGGAAACTGCACCGATTTTTATGCTTGACAGGCGCGATGTGATACTATGCACACGTGTACACACTTTATGTTGAATAGTGCGTGGTCTATGATGTGACAGTCACCGGCCCGCGGATGTTATTAATGTAGTTTAGAATAATTAGTACACTAACATTAACTGGTACAGTCACATAGATCGCTAGTTTGTATTGTGCCACCGCACGAAAGCGCTACATAGCTAACATCACGAGCATGCGCGCTGTAATTTGCAGACGTGCCGGCCGGCGCGACATAATATTATTGTACGTCTCTAGACTCCACCCACTTTTAATATCCAACTTCAATGTATAATGATGAAAATATCCACAATTATTATTAAACAAGATTATTGCCATGAATATCAACACAGAAGAGTTAGAGAAGTTGATAGCATAGAAGCTATCAGTCGTCACAATAGTTGCAGCACTAGTAGCGAGGTTTCTTTGGCTTGCTCAAACCAGCCTCCCTGAGAAGCAAATTGATTTCATTGCAATGTTACATGTAAATCTCTCTCCCCCTCTGCCCTCCTCTCTCCTTAGCTCCCTCCCCCCCCCTTTCCCGTTCACACACCTGGTGCTGGTATCTTCCGAAGGCCTCTTGGCTCTCTTAGCTTCTGTCAAGAATTTGTTCAGCCCAAATGGATCTTCTTCCACGTCTTTCTCAAACTGAACAGGACCATCTCTGGTCTGACCAGAATCAGCACCAGAGAATCCTTTGTCAGGCTGAAACCTATAATTTTAATATAATATCAGGAAAGAAAAAAATCAACATTCAAAGAGAACTAAAATAGACTCAAGCAAAATTTAATGGCAAGAGCAGCACAGACTTATAATACAGATGGCACAGAAGAATGGCTACAAGCTTTCTATTACTGCTTATAGCATAATATTGATAACCTTTACCGAATGATTACAGTAGAACCTCCAAACAAAGGACACTTTGGGAACAATATAAATTCAGCTGTTTTGTCCCTTATAGAGAGGTTGTCCTCTTCTCTGAGGTTCTCAGAAACTATAGGGAATGGTAGTATTTGGGACTCCAAACAGTGTCCCCTATAGAGAGGTTTAACATATAGTGTCCCTTTCTCAGAGGGTCCTTTATTAGAGGTTCGACTGTAGTAACTATTTTCCATAAATCAGTAAGGTGTTGAATAACTAGGTGCTAAAATTTAACTTTTAGGCTTCAGAAATATTATGGTACGATCATGAATTTCCTCTAAAATAAGTAGTAAGATTTCACATTAATTTTGTCACTCACTTGCTAGTCTGTATCAGCTTCTCCACATCATCGCCATAGATGTCCTTATCCATTCCCTTGCTCGGTCGGTAGATCTTGTCTGCCAGTCCACCTCCAGCCCTCCACGGCTTGTCGTAGACATTGTACATGTCATCACTGCCACCAGCAAATCCAGAATCAAGACCCTACAAGCAAAATGAACGAGATACATCCACAAAACTACTGTGCATGTAGAGTGCTTTAGTTGGAGTCTACTCTACTGTGCCCCCAGTGAGGAATACTTGAGTGAATTATTTTAGAATTTGCAGCAGTGCTTAATTGCGGTCATCACGTGTCAAGACCTTACAGATACATGTAAGGATCAACATTCACATTGATCACTTTATGCTCGTGTTCCTCAGTGGGTACACACTAGAGTGAATTCAATTCACATTAGGGAAGCCCATACGTGTACACACACACACACACGCACACACACTGACATTCATCCACCAACCTTGGTCTGGTTGAATAGCCTCTGGTCGAATAGCGACTCCTGAGTCTTGTTTCCTGACGGCAGTCCAAGGGCAATCTTCTCTGTGACGTCACGGTCTCTGTCTCTCTCCAACTTTGACCTCTTCTCGGGGTGAGCCCTGGCCAGTCGCCTCTGTCTCTCCCTCTCCTTGTGCCTCTCATACCGCAGCTGGTCTCTCTCCTGCACAGCACTGTCTTCCTCTGTGGAATAAAGCACCCCAAAGATTTGTAATTTTCAATATTTAATATCAAAGAAAAAGAAACTATAATTTTGTCCGTAAACACAATTTTCATAGGCGTCTGTATAGAATTCAGCAAAGATTGGGGATTTTCCTTCCATATTTCTCTATATCAAAGAAAAGCTAGTACTTAACTTGAGGCTTATAAGGCACATAATATATGCACCACGTTACGTGGTGTATGTACATGTACGCTTGGGAGAACACCCAAATTGATATCTATTTTCAACATCATAGTGACATTAATTTTGATTCCCCATTTTGGGACTGACTGTGGAAAACATCTAATCCTGTAATCAACAAGCATGGTTACATGTACATGCATTGCGTATCCTGGTGGCCTACCTTCAGTGGGGGCCGTCTCTTTGAGTCCTATCCTTGTGTTCCTGGCCTTCTGGGCCAGCTGCCTCAGGTTCTCCTCCTTCTTCTGCCTCTCAATGTTGGCAAGCTTCTTCTCCATCTGAGATCGAACTGCGATGGCCTTTCGAGCCTATAATAGATCAACAAGAGGGATAGCGAATAAACTTACATGTACACCCACAATACCATAGCCACTTGCAAATAATTACATTTATCCTTATATCAGAGATCCCATAATATCTCAGTATGCAAGACCCACTAAAGAGCTTACATGATACAATTAGCAGAGCTAGAGGGATATTTCATAAGCATCTTGGGTCAACTGAGAAAACCCCGAAACTTCATACAAGATCATACAATATCTTTTTAAACACGTATAGGGGGTCGTATCTACATGTAGCATTACATAATACATGTACACGTAGTAGAGACCACCATAAAAATAAAATATGAGGGGCTACCAAATAACGTAGGACTAACCTCTCTGTCGGCAGTGTAGAGAGCCTGGGCTAGCTTGGCAAAGTTATCGTTGATGGTGTGATCCTGAAGACCACGCCCATCAGCTGCTAGACGCTTATCAAGGGGAATGGTATAACCCTGCAGGTATGAAAAAGAGAGAATGCTGTTATGCATATAAACTATTTTAGGTATAGATGTACATAATTTTGTACATGCAAACGACACAAACCTTTGGATTTTTCCAGTTCGATATACAGGGAGGTATCTTCCATTCCTGCTGTTCTTTCACTGATACCTACAAAGAAGTGCACAGGTATTAGAGAGAGAGAGAGAGCGAGAGTTGTATTCTATTTAATGCACACCTTCCTTGTCGGCGAGTGCAGCACAGGAGCAGGTGGTGATGGGGGTCCTCGTGGTATTTTGGTGTTTGTCTTAAACTTTGGTGGCTCCAGTGGGTCCTTCTGTGCCTCCACCATTCTAATGATTCTCTGCTTGGCCCCCGAGTTGTAGCTGATGCCCTGCTGTGCGGGGGTGTAGCGAATGTACTGGGCAGGGGCCGCCTTCTCTAGGGCTCTGACAGGGAGGGCAGCTGCCACCTTCTTCTGAATCAGCTTCTCTAGAGCTTGCCTTGTCTCCTCAGTTGTCTATATGAAATAACATTATACTGTAAGTGATATGGTAAAGGGTGGCCACTGGAGCTTACATGTACATGTACATGTATACATGTACTAAGAAACTTTTTGGGGGCAATAGCCATGCATTGTGGAGCAAGGAGGGGCAATGGAAATTTTAATTTATTTTAGCCACTGATATCATGGGGAAGGGGGGTAGTGTCTCCCCCTTCTCCCAAAATGAAACTCTGGAGCCTATACTACATGTAAGAGTGCTTTCTCTCTCCTTCCTCTCTCTCTCCACTTCCTGCTCACCTTCTCTATCTCCTCCTCATCCGGCTTCATCAGCTCTGGGTCAGTAGGCCTCTCCTTGGGTACCATGGCTTGCAGTGAGGTGTGAACCACCTTGTCTTTTCGTTGGCCCATCTTGGCAATAATGTCGTACTTCACTTTGCCAGAAGCGTCCAACTGAAGTGGCACTACTGCAGAAGATGTCTGAGAAAAAGGAAAGCATAATATACACACTAATTATTGCTACTCTTGTACAGTAAGGTTTTTAACCAGAGGAGGTTGGTAACGATCTTCACAGAATATTGTTTTTATTGTGGCAGCTTTGCTTTTGTTGACTCAGCACGTTGTAGGGACATGCTAGATTTTATGACCACTATTGTTTTTTTTTTTTTTTTCGTACTCACCGTTGCTTTCTTCTTGCCCATGTTGAGAGGGTACTGGGCAATGTGGATCTCCGGGAAAGCACCTCCATCGCCGTAGTCCTCCAGTGAGCGGGGGATCCAGCCCTTACGGCGACCATAGGGGGGAGGCTCCTTACGAACCACCGGCTGAATCAACTATATAATATTACAGGGATGTGTGCATAATGTGTGTGTGTGTGTGTGTGTGCAGGAAAAATTTATTAAACAACAATTTGCTGGTTATTCTGGAGGTACATGTACAAGGGGGAAATCAAACAATTTCCAGACTTAGTACTATTTCTGTGTACACTTCAGATATCTTAAAAAAATATACTAGTCTATAAATTGACTCACGGTATTGTGGGTGGCTTCTTCATTTGCCTGGTCTTGAGCCAGCTGGGTAGGCTTTGGTAACAATCTATACGCCAAAGAAACGCGAGAAAACAATGATATAAAGGACAACAGATATCAACCATACTTACCTTGTGAGAGACATCTCTGAAACTCAGCTTTGAACCTTGTACCTACAACGTGTTGACGACTAAGATCACATGACTATCATGTGACTACACCCTTGCATTTCCTATGACGTCATCGAAAGTAAAACGGGCCGGCCGCAGTCGTGTTTTGGATGAAGAACGTCTTCCAAAAAGTAGTGTAACTGCTCACTTATTTTTGTCGTTTCCTCTTGGTTGGTAGTATATAAAGCCTCTTTAGAGAGTAGTCCCTTTGCTCGCCTCAGTTTCCCACATCCTGCAAGAAGCTAACAGCTCCTGCGGGGATGGACTAAACCGATAGGTAATTTTTTTTTCTTTTTATATCCGTGTGTTCTCAGTGTGATATTCTGGCTAAATTGTGTGTCTGGGTCATGCACGAGGTGTTTGGTGTAAGTGATGAGTTGTTTAAACTGTAGGCTTCTTGGCTTTTTTTTTGCAGGCTGGACTATGGGCCAAGTTACTTCTTCTACAAAAGCACCAAGACAGAGATCTTCTACTTCTCCAGAGGTACATATTTAATACGTGTATAAACAGTCAAGCTAGCACATGTACAATTGTGCAGCTGCATGTACAGTACGTGTATAGCTAGGCCAACATGCAGCAGTCTATTGCATACATGTCTGTGTCAGCATGTGAAACTTGTCATACACCGACACTCTCTTGTACTTCGTGTTGTACATGTACACGTTTAACGGTTGAGCTGCTCTTTGCATTGCACAACCTTCAGTTCAGGGAGCCGTCCAGAGTCTATGTATACACTCAGCTATCTGTCGGTTGTCGCGGATGTATGCACACAATCGCACACAAACCACCTAAGGAGCCCCAGCTGCTTTGTCATTGTGTGTGTGCTGAGTGTATACATGAATGTATAGGTAGAAAATATTATTTCATGGCTGGAGTGTGAATGATGGTTATAATAAACTTTAGAAGAGCTAATTTGTGTCAGTTGCACCTATTGGATCATGGAGGGGAAGTACGTAGCGTTTTCGTGTTTGGTGGCTACTTGTTGGTTGGGTACCTGATGCCGTTTGGGGTGGGAAAATGACAGTATTGTTAGTTAGCAGGGGCGAGGCACTCCAGCCAAAGGGGAATGGAGATGGACTACATTGTTGTAAATGTCTCACCTGATTTACAACTGCTTATTTGAACTGGTATTGTTAACTTGCTTGACTTTGTTGCTCACAGTGGGCATATCTAACATCACTGTGAATCTAATTAAAAATTTGTGACATGCACTACAAATTCCTAAGCACCCATAATATAATTATGCTTCATTCTCAAATTTTTTCCTTCGATGATGATGCTCCTCATAGGTTGCGAGTGGAGATCATTCCCTTGGATCGCATACCAGTCGCCATTTGTCTTCCCACCCCTCTCCTCCCTCATCCATACAGCCACACCCACTAACCACACCCACCTCTACCAGCGGCACCACCACTACTACTGCCGCTACCATGGACGGCCATCCTCAACGTCCAGGTGCCAGTTTGACCTTTGCATCTGGTGGTGTTCTGGTCGACGCCCTCACTAACGACCCGGATTTCACTCGTATCCAACAATTTGTGACAGAGAGAGTCAACACTGGTGAAGGCACAGTTGATGTGGATACCACTGTCCCTGAAGCTGAGCTAAACAGGTATACAAAGTTTCTGTGTACATGTACATGTACATGTACATGTATTGTAGTTGAATTTTGTAAGAGTAAGCTCTAACTGCCCTGCCCTCTGCATGATTCAGATGAGTGACAGAGTGAGCAGCAGGTGTTTTAGGATGGGTTCCCCCAGGTTTGGGATTAATCGTAATTTTTGTAAGCTGAACGTTGTACACTTACTCCTGCATGTCAGGCAGTATCACTGTGTGGTTGGTGTGATGTATAGGATAACCCTATACCATCTTAATGAATATCAATATATAGCTTCCATGCATTACAGAAATCGGTGTACTATAATGCACAAGGCTGTAGGGATTAATCAATAATTTTTGTATGCTGAGCGTTGTATATTTACAACATGTACTCCTGCATGCTAGGCAGTATCTCTGTGGTTGCTGGTAAGATACTTAATTTTGTATGATGAAAGGGGTCATCCAGTTGAGTAAATTTTGGTATGCATGATCATTAATTTATATGTATTATACCTCGTACTTACTCAGAATGAAAGTTCAGATGAATTATACCCTTATAAATACGTATATAGGTCAGGGAAAATGGAAATGTAAAGTTCTGTGGGATTGTTGTAGTAGAGAGCAATACAAGAGCTGTTGGTTTATGTACTATAGCTATGCATATACATGTAGTGTTCATGCTTTTGTAACCGTGAAATGTTTGTTCCTTTTCACTAAGAAATTTGGAAGTTTGCTTCCATTTATGGGAAAATCCTGAGCATACTACTCGGTAATTTACGAAGGCAAATTCAGATGAGATAAACTTTTTAGCTTTTAAAATCATATCTTCAATGATATGTGTAGCAGATATTAGCGTCTCATACTTGCATGTAAGAAGTAGTGTTGGTGTGAAGGAGCTATGATAGGTCTAAGTTTATTAATGGTTCGTAGATAGACAAGCTTCCACCGTGTGGCTTATATATGCATATTGTGTTTATATGTGTGTATGTGTGTGTGTTTTGGGGGCATTGCCATAGTGTCCCGTGTAGATATGATCGACCATACTGGCTCAGGAAAGAACAATAGAGCGCAAGACGGTCAGGTGTTAAATGAAGCTGAATTAAACCAATTGAAGATGAATGCTCTGTGTGGTGTGTACAACTCCTTCACGCCAAACATTACTTCCTAATAAGATATGCACATGAGATTACCATGCTTTTTGCATTTAGTTTGGCCTGTAGAGGTTATATTTTCACTTTGTGGTGTTAGTAGGTTGAGTAGGAGAGAGAAAGAGCATGTGCCATCTTGATTATCATAATATTTATAACTACATTATTATTACTAGACTTCAGATAGAATGATAGAAATAATCATTATCTTAGTTGAAGATGAATGCTTTTTATGGCATATGGGACAAGCTTCTCTTCTCGTCTCTCAGGTCGTCTCAGTGGAGGAAACGTTGCATACATTTCGCATCAGTTATTTGGTGTATGGGATGTGGTAATCTTCTGTTTCTCACTTACCTAGCTGACATAGTGGCTTAAGTGGCTGACTATAGAAGGAATAGCTGGTTGTACATTGTGGTCTATCACTGTCCGTTATCAACTTAATTTGTGAAGATGAATGCTCTAGTGGTATGCGCCATGCAGAATATTTACTTTCTTTCTCTTAGTGCTAGTGGGTCTCTCCTGCCAGCTGAGTTACTGCAGGCAGTTAGTGGTTGGGGTTATGGCTATTCCGTGGTTTTCAAGTTGTGTATACTTTAAGTTTAAGTTACATCTTTTCATTCCGTTCACAATGCCATATATGTAATGTTTGCTTGCTTACTTGAACTGTCGGACGGATGGGCATTAATGCCACAGGATGGTGGTTTTTCTTGGAAATCGGTAGGAATTACTCTGAAGTCTTGCTTCTGTCGTTTGCTTTCAGTTTGGAGTTTCAGTGACATTATGATACTGTAACACTGAGTTGTTTGTGAGTCGCTCTCTAGACTTATGCATAATCACTGCCCTTTGCGTACACCACATTCATGAACATTGCCATGACATTAGAACTACATGTAGATCTACATGTACATGTAGGTGTATACATGTACATGCATGTATGTCATCAGAGTGATTATTTGTTGGTCACATGATGCGTAGGACATAGTAGTTACTCGACCATGCATCTCGTGCATCCCTTTCATCATTAGGACCATCTACATTCATCCCATAGTTGATCGATACATATTATAATGATTAATTAATGTGTAATAAATATATACAAGTACATGTACATGTTACTCAAAGAGCGTTGTTGGGGAAACACTGTGTATGTGTAGCCCGGCCTTATGCTTGTGTTTGCACCAGCCTGGCCTGTGGAAGGATTCCCCTGCCTCAGTTTTGGGATTAGTTATTAAAAGTCCAGTCTTCTAAACTTTCGGAGATGATAACTAGTACATGATGGTTGGTGTGTATAATTATGCAAAATATGATAGGATACAGGTATATTATGAAATTTATCAGCTACCAGTTTTTAACTCGTAGAAACATGCGTGTACAAACGTGTAAACATGTAGCAGTGCATATTTGAGTGTCTGTATTAAACATCAATCGTAGCAGCCCTACCCACCTCTGTTTGTTTTGATACGCAAGAGAGCTTCTTAATTAGCCACAGATAGCCTGTTTGGGGGGTTATGGACGCTGTGTACAGACATGATGCTTCTCTTTCAGTTTTTATTTGGGTAAAGTACATATTTGTAGCAGCAATGCTTGTGTAGCGGGACAAGCACCACATATATAGTATTATTGTAAACATTGGTATATATAGACATTGCTATCATTGTATATGCTTTCCTGCGCTAAGGTATGGTATCATATGGTAGTTACCCCCAATGTGGTGTGTTGGATTACTGGAGGAAGTGGTGTTTGCTTACATAGGGACTTTTTCTTGCAAAGCGGTGCCTACACATTTCTAGGAGTTTTGTTATTGTTGGCTGTCGTGTGACTTGTCATGCTGTCACCGGTGTATTGTAGATGTACGTAGATGTACGTAAAGGTATATGAAAGTGATTGAACATCTCTCTATCTTTCTCTTTCTCTCTTTCTCTCTTCTCTCTCCTCTCTCTCTCTGTCATATAGATTGCTCTCAGCCACGGCTCGAGTGTTTGCCAAATTCCCCACCGATGAGCGAGCATTAGTGGCAGCCATGAAAACCATCTGCCTCTGTCACAAGTCTCTACCCTCAGTTGCTCCCGTGAGCGTGACCGAGCTACAGATGCACGCCTTCGAGGCTTTTTCCCAAATCAACCTCCTAACGAAACCCGATCTCATCCAACTAGCCTGGCAGTTCACTGTCATCTTATGGAGCACGTACCCCACCACCCTCCCCGCTGCTTGTAACATCAAGCACTTGGCTTGTGTTGTCAATGCTGCCCTCGAGCAAGAGATCGAAGGTCAGTCACGGAAAAAGGAAGCTTTCGAGGCAGGGAGTGAATTTGTGACACACCTGATGCGTGTCTTGAGCGATAGTCAGCTCAACGCTCTCGAATCGGAGGGAGTTTACGTCAAGCTTAGTCTGCTGATAGCGCTCTACGATGAGATGCCTGTCGACACGCTCAAACAGGTCGTGATCGGAATTGGTATGTTTTCCGAAATTGACAGAGCGTCCATGTCGTTCATCGACGACAACCTCTCGTCGAGTCTGCTCTTTGCCGCTCAGAAGTATCACTCCCACCAAGTCCTACAGCAGCTCATCTGGCGCCTCTTCATTCTTTTCTGCCAGCGAGACCAGAGCTTCTGCAAATCTCTCCTATCTATGGACCTCCTTGGAGCAATTGTGGTCCTGTTCGAGCAAGAAGGCTCATATTTCGTTCCCGTTTTGGAGTTCCTCCATGACTGCTGTCGTGGAATCGGCGGATCATTCATATCCGCCTGCTTGGACAAGAGCGAGTTGATGAAGCAGCTCTGTCTGAAGCTCAAGGTGGATGGTGATGATGGTGACAGGGATGCTGTGAAAACCACCAAGCTTGATACGATAGCCTTGGTGTGTGATTTTCTAGCCTTTCTTTGTTCCAAGTGCGACCCCAGCATGGTGACCCAGATCATGGAGCATGACTGCGTGTTCATGTTGGAGAAGTGTGCTCGAAAATGGCCCGAATCTTGCATGTTGCCAGCATGCATTGCGATTGAGGGCGTGGTGAATAGGTTCCCTCCCGATATGGGAAACCTGCTCAGTTCCAAGGTACGCAACAGCGAGCTCTTCCAGAAGCTCCTAGCGAAGAAGAAGGAGTTTGCTCTACAGGATCACCACCTCTTTATTCAGGATGTGCTCTCGAATTCGTCGGTCTACACAAACCCCACACTCACTGAGCTTGTGTATGTCACCTTCCAGAAGCTTCTCAAGATCTCCACCCAGGAGAGCCTGGCCCGAATGTGTACCGACGAGTTTCTCGAGCTTTACGTCATCTCGTTCATCCGTGACACAAGCTGCTTTCCCAGTCAGGCCAATCGAATCTCTTTCACCACCCACTACTTTGTGTTTCAGATGAAATCAAAGGAGATGATCGAACTGCTCAAGAAGAACGACTTCCACACTGCTGTCTCGGAGCTTGTGAGCTCGGCCGAGAACTTTGACCTTCTCGTTGCTGCCATGGGCCTCCTTGCCTGCCTCATTAGCAAGTACTACGAGTACCTGAAGGACGTCCGGCCTTTTGTAGACTCCAAGGTACCCAGTATTCTCATCAACAAAGCCAAAACCATGGGCAGCATGGATAACACGCATTTTGGCGAGGATTTCAGTCGCATTCTCCTCAACATGACGGCGGATAAGGAGCTCTCCCTGGAGCTCTACAATCAGGGCTTTCTTTACCAACTCATCGAGCAGTTGGACAAGAATTATCTTCCTGTCGTGACGCGCTCCGTGATCCATGCTATCGGCAACATTGCACTAGGTGGGCAGCACATCAAACAGGTATTGCTTGACCGAAAAGTCTATGAGAATCTATTGCAGATTCTCAGCTCCAAGGTGGAAAGAGGGGATGCTTTTCTCCTTTCTGCCTGTTGTCGAGTGCTCCATATTCTGGCATCTGGTGACTGGGCCAAGAGGAAGTTTGTGGAGCAGGGAAGTGTGGCGATTCTTCTCAAGATGCTCAACCTTCGCAAGGAGAATCCAGAAGTGTGCTGGCGTCCCTTGGGTCTCCTTAGCTCTCTCGGCTTCATGTCTGTCATGAACCGTCGATTCATTCTCACGCCAGAAGTGGTGGAAACAGTGGCCAAGATCTTGAAGGAGAGCACTAACGGTAAGGTGATCAGCTACACCACCCTAGTCTTTCTCGGGAGCGGGGAGCTCGACGATGGCTCAGTAAAGCTTCGAAAGATGGAGGTCGGAAAGTACCTCCAAGAGGCCATGGATAAGCCTCAGTATCGAAAGCAAGCTCCAGATCTCGAGCGATGGGGCGTTCACGTCCTTGAGAAGCTTAACCTTCACACGGTGTCGATACCACGTGGGCTCTTTCAGCAACTCCCTTCCCCTCTAAAACACTCTATTAGTGACTGGCCGCCTCTCATGGATGCCACATCCCCTCAGTCAGACGGTATCACCAACAGCATTGGTACTACTGTCAATTCACCTGTGTTGATGCTCCCTCTGAAAGAGCCCTACTTTGCTCCAAATCACCCAACGGCAGAAAAGTTGAGCGAAGCCGCGTTGGGGCAGCTGGCGAGACTAGGCCTGAATCCCAACGAGCCGCTGTTTCGAATCGGAAGGATCTATGGTAGCACACACGGCCTGTGCACCAACTGTGAGAAAGATGGGATTTCAGAGGAGCTGGTGATCCGTCCACAGAGCATGACCCCGCAGCAGTATCAGCACTTGATCGATAACGGATGGTACAGGCGAGGTGGCGTGAAGATGTTCCGACTTCGACACAATCACAACGTGGTCTGCTGTGACTGGGAGACTAGAGTCAAGGTGAATGAATTTGACCATCGCTCGCACAAGAGCTACAAGAAGGTATTGAGAAAGATGCCCGGAGAGGGGAGGCTCACCGTTGAAACAAAACCAACGCACTTCTCTCGAGAGGCTTTCGATCTCTACAACGACTACCACGTCCAAAGACATGACAAACCACACAAGTCCGAGTATTCTTACTGTGAGCACATAGTCAACTCGCCAATAGCCAATCAGACTATAGACGGTGTTAGCTACGGCACCTTTCATCAGCTCTATCGACTGGATGGAAAGTTGGTCGCAATAGGAGTCATTGACGTCGTACCGAAGGGTATAGTTAGTATCTACATGTGGTATGATGTGTCGAAAGACGTCGCCAAGCTGTCGTTTGGTGTGTACTCTGCTCTCAAGGAGATCGAGATGGTGCAGAAGATGAGCAAAACGAACCCGACTGTGCAGTACTACTACCTTCAAGGATGGAACGGAAACAACAAGAAGCTCTCATACAAGGCAAACTACACCCCTGAGGATTTCTACTGCCCGTGCATTGTGCCGGGCTGGGTACCCACCTTGGATGGTGTGAGAGATGCAAAAGAAAGGCTAAAAGCTTTGAAGAATCCACCAAAGAGTGGCAGTCCCTCTCAAGCTGTGAATGCCGAAGACACAACAATGGATAAAAAGAAAGAAGAGACGAGGAGTGATGACAAACCATCGAATGAAGAAGCTAAGAAGCCTACAGAATCCACAGATGGTGGAGAGGAAGCTATTGAGAAGAAAGCCACGACCCAAGGAGGAGTAAATCATGTTGAAGACTCCAAGCAAAAAGACGAAAAAGTAAAAGAATCTTGCGATCCACCGATAGCTTGTGAAGCTTTTCCAAATGACCTTGAGAGGTATCGCAAAGCGACAGGTCAAGACTCGATAGACCTGAGCAAAATAGTTGTCTGTTTGAACCATTCTGAATACATGCATCTCTCAGAGCTGTTCAAGTGTGCTTCCATAGACGACGGCCAGCGTGACATTATGGAGAAGAGACTGAGTGAACTGCTCGCAGCACTAGGACCTGAACTTAGTTCCCAGCTTATTATCGACCTCAAGGCCTGCGAGTGTGAGGGAACTGCCCCCTCACCGAGCAAACAAGAAGCCAATGATAGCGAGAGTTTGCCGATAGATAATATTATGATAGCATGATTATAATACTATTATTATTGAACTTTTTTATTATCTTTTTTTAGTGGATTTTGGCTCTATTGAGCTTGGTGTAAAATTATTGGTTGTCAATTTTTATGATGATCACTTTCCATGAGTATGATGCACTGAGCATGCGCAGAATGTTATGTCGGAATTGATGACGAATAATAAGGGAAGTGACGATCTTTACCAACACACTTAGCTCTGCTAGTCTAGCTCTGGAGAACTAAGAGATGTTGATCTGTTTGTGTGCGGTATTATTGCTAGCTCTTTCGGGAGGCCACGCAGATATCGAGTCCCAGCGCCGTCTACACGATCCCAAAAACGTCCACAATGTCGAGTGAGTTGACAGAGCAAGAAAAACACTGTACTGTAGTGGGCAATATTTGGGATGTGAAAAGCAGAATCGGATACCTTAGTACTTCTACAAATTTTAATAATAATATTATGACCATGATAATTCCACTCGGTGCAGGCACATAAAGGAGCATATGGGTGAGTACTACCAGAACGAGAACATGACAGATGAGCTGAAACTCGATTCCGAAGAGGAGATGGAGTTCCACTACTTCAAGCTGCACGACTACGACGGCAACAACAAGCTAGACGGCCTTGAGCTGGGAGCGGCCATGACTCACTTTCACGAGGGAGAGGGTGCCGCCAGGGCCCATAATATTGCCCTGGAAGATGAGGAAATGGCCAATCTTATTGATCAGATCCTGGCTGAAGACGACCTCAACCACGATGGCTATATCGACTACTACGAGTTTACGCACGCTCAGAGGAAGGGAACAGATAAAGATGCAGTTTAATTGAAGCATGGATTATTAAACATACATGTAAACCAAGCATGGTTTATGCTTTGTGGCTAATAATAGTAATTATTATTATAGGAGCATTTTTGTGTATTGTTCACAATCTGAATCATGGCAGCATTAAAAAAAATTAATTCTTCATCACAATGTTATTGTCATACACTTTAAACTCACAGGCACATGGAATTGCACTAGTACAATTCCTACATACATAATAATAATATATACTCCTACGAACAGCTATACAGCAACACAGACTACATTACATAGCTTTCCTTGGTGGTTCAAATGGCCCGTACTTGTGATCAAATAGGCCGAACTGTTCGTGTCCCTCTGAGAAGCACCGAGTACAGTAGAGATCCCCATCACAGTCGAAGCACTGAATGGTGGCATCCTCATTGCAGATACAACACCACGGGAAGTCTTCATTATCACCAAATCCGTAACTTCTCCCTCCGACAGCGCCTGACCAATAGTTGGCTGCAGTAGCACCCACACTGGCACCACCTTGACTGTCTGGTTTCACAGCAGATACAGCAGATACAGCAGATTTTGCTGCCCCGGAATTATCATCGTCCTTTTTCGTAGTAGTATCCAGATAGTGTCCGAGACCAGTTCTCTCCAGCTTGCTGTCCAGTTCAGCTTCTGCCATCACTTCTTTCATGAGTGCCTGTACCTCATCGCTGAGGTCTTCCTCCCTCTCTTCTTCGTAGTTTCCGCTGAGCTCAAGTCCCAGCTGTCGGGCGGCTGAGGGACCACTCACGGCAGTGGACGGTGGCTTGTCAGGGTGACTCCACTCGGAACCCCCAAAGTGAGACCACGTGAAATCGAGACTCTTTCTAGAGCCTTTCATAGTGGGTAGTTTGCTACGAACCTCTTCATCTTCTGCGATATCATCAAAGTTTGGTATCTGATGAGACTCTCCCCCTGTTGAGTCCTCCTTAGCTTGGCTTCTTAGCTTTGATAGACGCTCTGCTGCACCAGCAGTGAATTCCAGGTCTTCTTTTCGTCTCACTTCATCCTGTTTCACTTCCTCTGCCATATCTCTCATTAGATTGGTCACTTCTGGTGGTTGCATATCATCGGAATGACCTTTGGACTTGTCAGTAGCGGACGCAGAGCCCGGTCCCAAGTCTGAGATTGGTGGATAGTATATGTTCGCACTAGCACCACTGGTAAGGTTTTGGCCACCCTCTTCAGGGAGGGGTTGCCCCTCTTCCCTCGCTAGCTCTCTGGCTTTGTCGACCAGAGCCAGTATATCATCTGACTGAGCTTCAGAGAGAGCGTGCTTCTCCTCTCTCGATTGGAACGCTTTCAAATCTTGAAGCAGATTTTCGGGGTCCTCGTCTGTAACAACCTGCACTTCCATACCCTCCAAAAAGTTCTGAATTCCTGCCATATCGGGAGGCTTTGATTTCCTTAATTGACTGGGTGATGACTCAGCAGTTTTCCCTTTCAGTGCCAGGAATCTCTGGTGAAGGTCTTTGTCTCTCTCTTGGTTGAATTCCTCCAGTTTTCCCTCGATTCTCATTTCGTCCTTCATCTGTTCAATGAGATCACTAGCTTGCTCCACTTGAGTTCCCTTTCCCTGCTCCCCTCCACCATTTCCGGTGTTGACTCCGCCCCCTCCAGCGTTGGCTCCACCCCCACCACTTCCCGTACCTGCATCGTCAGCACCAGCCTGACCATCGCTTGTCTTCTGCTCTGATTCCCCTCGAAGCTTAGCCAGCCTGTCTTTGACATTATCCTCATCGAAAGAGCCCTCCCCCGCTCTATGGGATTCCTTCAACTTCTTGTGTCTCTCTATTAAAGCTTTGTCCTCCTCCGTCAAACTCACAGCTGTCTTCTCAAACGGTTTAGGCTGTTTCGAGAAGTCAAGCTGTACCCTGGTCTGAATCGGAGGCTCCGTGTGCGCGTGCTTGTAGAATCTCTCCTGGAAAGTTTCAAGAATTTCTTTCTCTTCACTCTCCTTCACTTGCTGGTGCTTTCTCGAGCAGTAGACGCAGGTGTCCTGGGCTATTTGAGCTCCTGACTTTCTCCCTTTCTTTGGAGGAGGGAGGCACAAGTTACAGAAGCTCCTCTGACATTGAGGACATAGTGTCGGCTTCTCGAAGAACTTGTACTTGTTTGTACACCCAGCACATCTGTCAGACATCGTTCCTTTTGCAGCTTTGAAATATTGAAACTGGGCGTGGTGCATGTACCAGTGCTTTCGGATATTTGGAATGAGTTCCAGCCCCGCCCCCATTCCCACATAGAATTGCTGTGGGCCAGCTATCGAACGATTCTTGATAAGTTAGCTAATCATGAATTCTACCAAGAGTAGATCTACTATTATTGCTTTAGTAGCTACTCAGCAGTCACATTTATGCAATTTTTTTTATCACACCACAATACATATCTAATAGTAGTCTCGCGCGCCAGCCCCTCCTACCGCGTGCGTGAAAGGGGGCTGGGGACGAGACTAATCTAATAGCATGATCAATAAACAATTGCATTCCTATTAAACTTCCAATCTATTAATGTAATTCTACCACTACCAGATCTAGCACATATCTAAAATTGAGTAACAAACTCTTGTAATGTTTATTTGAAGTTGTTTTCAGTACCAATCCGCTTTTCATTTTCCCGTTCTCCTTCTCTTTGATCCTGTTATTTTCTTCTTCTTTAGTGCATTAGAACATATCTGATGGTAATCTTTTAGCCCAGCCATCTCATCGTATATGAATTCCACAATGTTCTTGGTTTTATTGTACCTCCCATCATATTTTTTAGTTGCACCAGTCATTTCATCAATGGCATCCTTGCATTCATCATTAGTGATATACTTTTTAAAATTACCCCAGTTCCATGGAACTATGGTAAATCCAGCATCCACAAGCATGGTAAGACATTGCAAGTTTAGGATCTTATTTCCCCTTCCTGTTTTACCCTTTCCCCTGTACGGAAGGGCAATGTGTATGGACGGCTTTGGGTTATTATCGTACATATTGTACAGCTTCATTGCACAGTCTGGACAAGGAGCACTGGTCAAATAAAACTTAGTTGGAAGGCCGCATTGTGCTACCATGTTGTCTTCTGCATGATTTCCATCCCCAGAAACATAGACGTTTCCTTTTTCACTCAACTTAGGGCACTCAGGAGCAAAGAGGTATGTCCTGGATGGAATATATTTATCTTCAGGTTTAAACCAGGCCTTTCCCTTGAATATGGTCATCATGGAATCCAATTTTGAAAGAGTTAAATCTTGACTCCACCCAGCTTTCTCTATACATTTTGTACTCTCTGAACACACATTAAAGCAATAATTGATAATATATATCAATAATTTAATAGAAGGTTACAGACCCATTGCATTAGCCGTGAATTCTTGTCCAGCTGCAGCAGCCATTATGAGTGCCAGCTCTTCCATGGCATCAGTACCATCCAAATCAACATTGTGTCTCGCCACAGATGTACTCAGACTCACTGAGCCTATGGCAACCAACATGACCAGAGAAAGCAGTCCCTTGCTCTGCATTTTGCTAATCTATAAGTTAAACCATTGATTTGCTGATAATGTGCTGTAGTTTTGTGTTTAAATAAAGTTAAGCTAGGGTGCTGAAACTTTAAAGTAGGAAAATAGGCTCTATTCATCTCTATTCATTAGTTAGACATGTCCGTGATTATAAGGATTTCTCTGAATAATAACTAAAGTTAAGCTAGGGTGCTGAAACTTTAAAGTAGGAAAATAGGCTCCCATTCATTAGTTAGACATGTCCACGATTATAAGGATTTCTCTGAATAATAACTGTAGTAAATAAATATGCAATGGCCGGAATCAAATCCAATTGATCTTTGCAATACCGGTTAGTTATAAGTCTGCCAAGTTTTAGTATACGTGGATCGATAGATTTGACTTGCAGCATAACAGATCATAATATTATTTTCAGTTCCTGTCAGTTTGCAAAATAATCAATTTTTCTGATTGCAAAACTGCACTACTCCAAACTTGATGCATATACATGTAAGTACACGTACCTCTCTGTTTATTCTACTTTCCAGCCACTCCGATTCTAGTATCGTGGCTCATGTTTAGGATAGTCCTTCATCTCCTCAACAAGCCTATAGTTAGCCTTGCTCAGTGTGAAGAGATAGCCAAGCAGCTTTCCATGACCTCTTCAGTAGGCTTTGACCCATTATGCTGGCATAAGTTTAGAATAATAGGGACAAATTTTGGTGGTATTAGCATTGAGCATAATGCTAGCATAATAGGCTCAGATTTACCAAATTGTGGGTGTGGTTAGGGTGCGGTTAGCGAAATTGGGTTCACATGTGATTTGATCTTGACAAATACATATAGGTTGCAAAAAATTTCAAGGATAGCAAATTGGCTGTAAATTTCTACATTACAATGGTTGTAAACACACTTTTTTTTCCTGTGGTGATTTGATCTTGACCACATGGCACATGGTCTAAAAAAGCTTAAGACCTCCCCGAATGGTCGAATGCATGCAGGAAAGCACTTCTATTTCAACCATCATCAGCTGCATCAGAGAGAGTATTCTCTATTTTGTCAAATTCATTCAAAAATCACTAAGAACAGTCCCTAAGACAGTGGCGGATTTAGGGGGGTTTCGGAGGTTTCGACCGAATCCCCCTTTGGGCTGCACCTAGTTGTGATGATACGCTAACTGGAACCCCCCTCTCTGGTTACAGAACTAAGAAAACTGCTGTTGTGGCTCACCTTAGCATGCTTCAGCAGAAAATTCGTTCAAAAATCGATCGGTTGGGCTGGTACCAGTGGTAGTTGCTCTCGAACGATCAAAATGGGCGTGGTTTTTAGCCGAAAGTGGGCGTGGCTTCTAAAACAGAACCCCCTTCAGGAAATTCTAGATCCGCCACTGTAAGAGACTCTGATATAGCTACAAACCTCAATACAATTCACGATGCTGTATAATTTTATACTGATTAATTATGGATTTTGATCATTTTTACAAGCATAATACATGCATAATGCGAGCATAATAGGGGCTGTTTTGTGACAGGCATGGTAGAATAATAGGCAGAACTCTGAGCATAAAAGAATAGAATAATAGGCAATTTTTTGAGCATAATAATTGGTCAAAGCCTACTCTTCAGTTCAAGAAGCCATTTCAATATGTTAATGAATATTATAAATAATTTGGGTGCACATCGGACATCTAGCTGCTTGGCTGCTATAAAATTAAATATATATTATATACACTGGCGTAAGAAGCAGGGGGGCTGGGGGGGGGGGCTGTAGCCCCCCCCCCCCCCCCCCCCCCCCCCCCCCCCCCCCCCCCATCTTGTCAACCAAGTGGGCCTAAACCTAGGAAGATATTTAGCTATTCTACTAGGCCTTGACATCTTCAGATTTGTGATGTAAAGTCTACTTTACAGCCAAATTAGCATAATAATGGGAACGGTTTGAAGGAGTATCGTGTGATCCAAAAAAATTTTTGCGCGCTTTGCGCGCAATTTTATTTACAGCCCCCTGTTCAAAAACATCTTCCTACGCCACTGATATAGAAGAGTTTAAACAAAAAAATAGCCTAGCTAGGAGTAGTTTGAGCCAAAAATTCCATTTCAACTCATCTTCTCCGACGTACATAGCTACATTATTTTATCCAATTGAGCTGTTTTTAACCAAACACTTCAGAAATGGTTGAAACTAATTTGAAATTGGTACCTAGCAAATTGAGTTCCCAAAATTCCCTGGAGCTCGAGGGGTGAACACCATGAAGTTATCCAAAATGCCACTACTATGGCACACAAAATTAATATTGACTTTTGAATCCCTGAAGCCCTGCAATACCGGAAGTGTTTATAGCCCAACACTTTGGATACTGGAGTGATTCAGAAGTGCAAATTTGGTGTTCATAGCACATTATAGTGAGTATAGTTATAATCCCTTGTTAGATACCGTAGACTCTGGTTAATAAGCGCATGCGCTTATAGCGGTAAACGGAATGACAGTATGCGCTTAATAAAGGATATGCGCTTATATGGCACATAACCACGCCCACTAATGTTTGGGCGCGGCACGTGATGGATGCGAGGCCCGCTAGCACTAGCGCTCGATCGATCGATCGATCGATCGAGCACTTTAACGTTTACAGTTGCCGCTCAAGATGACGAGTGCTGGCGATTTGTCGATCTTCTTGCACGATAACGTTATTCGTGGCCATCATTTCTCCAAAGATAGCTGGACTCCAAATACTTTCCAGCCGGTCAAGGTCAGGTTCATAGAACGCCACGCCTATTAAGCGCATGCGCTTAATAAACAATAGCTTATGACAAGAAGAGGGCATGCGCTTAATAAATAATATGCGCTTAATAGCGAGGTGCGCTTAATAACCAGAGTTTACGGTATGTGTATATTTTTTATAGGCAATTTTTTGAATTCTGACATGCCTACTAGACTACTATTGCAAGTATCTAGTAATAGTAGTATAACAAAAAATATACGGTACCCTCGCCCAGATAGTGTGCCAATTGATAATTTAGCTGTTTGGGCCTGTAATGAGTTAATTAGTCCCCCACGACCACTTGTGTCATCATAGTAATAATTACAAGTGGTCCCCCCAACATCCTGTGTGCACCATAAAATTAATGGTCCCCCTGCTGTATAAGCAGTCCCCCATAGCATACACGTATATGCATATTTGACTCTAATATCAACCATGGCAAAGACTTTTAATCGATAGGTTTAATAATTAAATGCAGTTAATAGTTCTACCACTATATACCACTTATGAGCTTGTGTCCACAACTGAATGACAGAATTAAAAAAAGAGCAATTATTTCTTGTCTTGTTTTACTATTAATTTTTCCTTCAGTGTCTCCATTTCTTTTTTTTTTTTTGCAATAATTGGTATTACACTTTTTTCCTTTTTTTAGTGCATTAGAACATATCTCATAGTAAATTGGCCTGTGCATACTATTTACAATATCCACAACTTTCTTGGTTCCTTTGTGCCTCTTGTCATATAAATCGTCTTTGTGACCAGTCATTTCATTAAGGACCGCCTTGCATTTATCATTGGTGATATATCTTCTAGCAAACATTTGCCAGTCCCATGGAATTATGACAAATCCAGCATTCACAAGCATGGCAAGACATTCCCTGTTTAACTTCATATTGCCAGCTCCTGTTTTCCCCCCTCCCCTGTATGGACGGGCAATGTGTATGGTCGGCTTTGGTTTATTATTGTATGCATTGTATAGCATCATTGCACAGTCTGGACAAGGAGCACTGCATGGTCAACTAAAACTCGGTTGGAAGGCCACATTTTTCTGCCATGTTGTCTTCTGCATGCTTTCCACGGCCGGAAATATAGACGTGCCCTTTTGTAATCAACTCAGGGCACTGAGGAGCAAAGAGGAACGTCTTGGATGGAACATATTTCGACCATGGCTTTCCCTTGAATATACTCATCATGGACTTCAACTTTGAAAGAGTTAAATCTTCCCTCCTGGACCATCCAACTTTCTCTATACACTTTATACTACCTATAAAGCGCACAATGTCATAAAAATTAATAATTATAACCTTGTTAACCGTACAGTAACTATGATAAACAAACTTACGGGCCATTGTATTAGCCGTGAATTCTTGTCCAGCTGCAGCAGCCATTATGAGTGCCATCTCTTCCATGACATCAGTACCATCCAAATCAACATTGTGTCCCGCCACAGATGTACTCGGACTCACTGAGCCTACGGCAACCAACATGACCAAAGAAAGCAGTCCCTTGCTCTGCATTTTGCTTGAATTGCTATAATAAGTGTAGATCAATCTAACCATTGAGCATGATTTGTTGATAATGAGTTGTAGCTTTGTGCTTAAATAATGGAAGCTGAAAATGTAAATGTGTAGGATATAGGGCAAAATTTTCTACACATTAATTTTCATTTATTTTCTGCCCTCAGATCCTCTGACAAAATGAATGTAGGAAAAGGTCATGTTTTGGTCAGGAAATCACTAGCTAAGCATGTACAAGGAGTTCTCTGAATGTAAATAAACATGGATTCTGAATGGCCGGAATCAAATTCGACTGATCTAAGTAATAGCTACCAGTTAGTTTTAAGTCAGCAAAATTTAAACTATACGTAGATAGATTTGACTGGATCATAATAATATAATATCATTACTTTCAGTTCCTGTCAGTTAGCCATTTTCTGGTTCAGCGGCAAGTGATTTACAAGCTATAATAATATTATAATCACTCATGGGATTTTCTTCCATTTTACGTATTTTTCACCACGACCAGTACCATCCAAACCACTGTAACAGTTGTGTCTTGCACTCACACTCATTGTGCGTATGGCGACCATCATGATCAAAGATAGCAGTCCCTTACTCTGCATTTTGCTTCAAAAAATTAGGAAACTATTGATTCATCTAAGATGCATACTTTTGCTTTTGTAATTAGGATTAAAATTAACATGATATGAAAGTAGGAAGCTAATTAAGTTCCTACAGCCGAAGTCATGCATGACAGGTGCATTTAAAACATTAATTCTCTGAATTGTACCACATTCAGTGACTGGAATAACGCAGTGCAAGTGTGGGTAGCTCCATGGTATAATAAGTCCATGGAGCACAACAGTTGGTATGATCATGAGTTGAAGCATACAAAAGTAAACCTGCCACCATGCTAGTATGCATGATATTTTATCATGTATGTACAGTGCAGTTCAGTGACGGCCATGCACCCAGTACACATAGCTATGCATCTAGACTATATCAGCAGTCATCCCAGCTGGGAAGTGGACCGAAATTATAATTATTATCATCACAAAAGTTCATTGACACGAAGATAACAATAATTGGTATATTATGACTCTACATTTTCAATACAAAGAAGTCCGAGGAACTAGCTAATTAAAAATTACAATTGGCATATGACTCTATGTCTTCAATACAAAGACAATCATTCAAACCTGGGGCACTAATTAAAGTTAGCTAGCTATATAGCAGTACTACAAAATTTAAAGTATTAGTATAGTGGGCCAAAATTCTCTGTCACTACAGTTATGGAGGTTACAAGTGTTTGGTATTATTTCCCATTTTTTGCAGCATTTGAACATATTTGAAAATGATCCCCACTCATCACATTTGCCTTCTTTATAGCTGTGTCTATCTTTTCGTACCGATCTTGGTACTTCATATCATCAATCATATCCTTTAGGGAATTCTTGCAATCATTATTGTTGATGTAGTTATCTTTAAAAGTACTCCAATTCCACGGAGTTAATGTGAATCCAGCATTCATAAGCATGGCAAGACAGTGCAAATTTACATTTAGGTTGCCCTCAGATCCTTCTTTTCCTTTTCCCTGGTAACGACAGGCAATGTGTATGGTCGGCTTTGGTTTATTATTGTATGCATTGTATAGCATCATTGCACAGTCTGGACAAGGAGCACTGGTCAAATAAAACTCGGTTGGAAGGCCGCAATGTGCTGCCATGTTGTCTTCTGCATGATTTCCACCCCCAGAAACATAGACGTGTCCTTTTGTACTCAATTTAGGGCACTCGGGAGCAAAGATGTATGTTACGGGTGGAATAAATACGTTTGACCAGGCCTTTCCCTTGAATATAGTCATCATATTATCCAATACTGTATCAGTTAAATCTTGACTCCAGCCAACTTTCTCAATACAATTTATCTCTATAAAATACAATGTCATAGAAATAATAATTATGATCATGTTAACAGTATTTTAATAAATAGAAACTTACGGACCCATTGCATTAGCTGTGAATTCTTGCCTAGCTGCAGCAACCATTATGAGTGCCAGCTCTTCCATGGCATCAATACCATCCAAATCAACATTGTGTCTCGCCACAGATGTACTCAGACTCACTGAGCCTATGGCGACCAACATGATCACAGTCAAAGAAAGAAGCCCCTTGCTCTGCATCTTGTTTGAATCTTAGACTAGCTAATTCTGCAAACTTTTGACTTGTTTACAATTTTTGTGGACTGAGAATGATTTCCCAATCATTTCCTACTAGGGAAGAACCCACCCCCCCCCCCCCCAAGAGAATTTGGTCTCTGTGTAAGCTATGCGTTGATCTTTGTGTTTTGGTACAGTGAATCACTAGCTAAGCACGTACAAGGAGTTCTCTGTATGTAAATAACATGGAATGGCCGGAATCAAATTCGATTGATCTATGTAATAGCTCCCAGTTAGTTTTACATCAGCAAAATTTAAAGTACACGTAGATACATTTGACTGGATCATAATATTTATTATTATTACTTTCAGTTCCTGTCAGTTAGCCATTTTCTGGTTCAGCGGTAAGTGATTTACAAGAATAATAATATTATTATGAAGAAGGATACAATTTTGGGCAAATTTAATCTGAGGCTAATGTCTAGAGCAGCTCTAATAGTTCTGACTAGATACCACTTAATTTGCATAATCTATGACAAAAATTATTGCTCACTGAAAAGGTATCTCTCATTATTGACATCATTTGCAGTGTACCTTGCATAATCAACGTAATTACTTGCTGCAATATACCTCTCGTCATTCGCAGGGGATTTCTCATTATTTGTGGTGTATCTTTCACTATTTGCAGTGTACCTCTCATTATTGACATTATTTGTAATATATCTCTCGTTTTTTGCAGCATACCTCTCGTTATTTGCAATATTATTATACCTCTCATTATCGACAATATTTATAGGATTCTTCTCAGTGTACCTCTCGTTATCAACAGTGCTGGCAGCATCTCGACATATTCTATAATTATGATCATGACCCCAAGTCATCACATCCATTGCTCGCTGAATAGTGGTCATTGCCTTACTGTACCTCATGTTGTACGATGAATCCGAATCACTAGTCATTTCATTTATGGCTTCCGTGCAGTCCGCATTGGTGATGTAATCATGCTCAAAGTCAACCCAACTCCATGGAACTATTGTGAATCCAGCATCCATAAGCATGGCAAGACAGTGCAAATTTGCTTTCTTACTGCCTGGTTTTTCTTTCCCCTGATATGATCGGGCAATATGAATGACTGGCTTATAATCCTTCGCTTTGTATTTATTGTACAGCATCATCGCACAGTCTGGACAAGGTGCACTGGTCAAATAAAACTCAGTTGGAAGGCCGCACTGTGCTGCCATGTTGTCTTCTACATGCTTTCCACCCCCAGAAACAAAGACATGTCCTTGAGTACGGAGGTTGGGGCACTGAGGAGCAAAGAGGTATGTTGTGCCCCACCTTACACCGAGAAAGGTTTTCATCATCTCATCCAATATTTGAAGAGTTAAATCGCCACTCCAGCCTTCTTTCCTTATACAGGGTGAAGCTGCAGATAACCACAATGATTTGTGACACTTTTCCTTATAAAATTACTTGACTCATGCATATACTGACTGTAAAATAATTATTAATATTTGACAATGTAGGGAAGCCGGTTGAAATCAACACAAACTTGACCGGGGACAGTACTTCAAATACAAAATAAGTGCATGTGTTATCAAAGATTCTGTCTCCAGAAATTGAAGCCATCTTCGGTACTACAACTAGTGTCATAGGAAGCATTTCAAGGACTGGTGATGCATGCAATCTAGGTTATCTACAACATGCATACAATGTTCCCTGACAGGTGCATCCTTACCGCTTCCCATTGCTTTAGCTGTGAACTCTTGTACAGCATCCATCACAAGTGCCGGCTCTTCTATAGCATTAGTACCATCCAAATCGATGTTGTGTCTTGCACTCAGACTCACTTGGCCAATGGCGATCATCATGATCAAAGAGAGCAGTCCCTTGCTCTGCATTTTGCTTCAGTGAATAGATGTAGACTAAAATGTTTGATTTGGAAACTATTGATTTATCAAAGGTGCTTTTGTTTTAAAGGACTAAAACTATCATGATATTGAAAGTAGGAAGCTAATTAAGTTCCTACAACCGAAGTCATGGCAGGTGCATTCGAGACATTCTCTGAATTGTAGTACATTCAGTGACCGGAATAATTATCTCTTAGCTTCAACTTGCATGAAGTTAAGAGGATCACTGACAGTTGAATGATACAAGATTGTAGCTATATTTGTGTTGCTATCACAGTGTGAGCTCTTGTGTTTCGATCAGTTCTCATGTATCTAAATTATAATAAATGTCTCCCACTATGCAGCATTGATAGCATTTCATGTCACATGCCTCTCATAATCAATATTATTATAATGATACCTCTGATAATAATGAACCACATGTACAATATATAGATCATGATCTAAGTGATTAACTTTTGCTATCTAGTAAAATTTTACACCTTGCTTGATCAGTTCTGTAACTAGCTACTTAACAAGGCGCATGCATGCAGTATATGCACTATAATATTAATTGTATGACCTTTATATTATGCACTGAAATACTATCTGTTATAATAGCTAGATGTTGATATTATTTCCCTCTTTTTTTCCCTCCTTTTCCTTTGATTACCTTTCTCCAATTTTTATTTTTATTCCAAGTTTTCTTTTTATTATATTTTGGTGCCTTCACTGTTTTCTTTTTTAATGCATTAGAGCATATCTGATGATAATCCTTTGTGGCACCGGCCATCTCCTTATTTATGAACTTCACAACTTCATTGGTTTCACCATACCGCTCGTCATATATATCCGCACCAGTCATTTCGTTAATGGCAGCCTTACATATATCATTAGTGATATATCTTTTAGCAAAATTACTCCAATTCCATGGAACTATGGTAAATCCAGCTTTCACAAGCATGGTAAGACATTCCAAGTTTAGGATCTTATTTCCCCTTCCTGTTTTACCCTTTCCCCTGTACGGACGGGCAATGTATATGGTTGGCTTTCGTCTATAATAGTACCTATTGTACAGCATCATCGCACAGTCTGGACAAGGAGCACTGGTCAAATAAAATTCAGTAGGAAGCCCACACTGTGCTGCCATGTTGTCTTCTGCATGGTTTCTATGGCCACCCCCAGAAACATAGACGTGCCCTTTTGATCTTGTACGCATGTTTAACTTAGGGCACCGAGGAGCAAAGAGGTATGTTCTTGGTGGAATATATTTGTTTTTAGGTTTGAACCAGGCCTTCCCCTTGAATATAGTCATCATAGAATTCAAATTTGAAAGAGTTAGATCTTGACTCCAGCCATGTTTCTTGATACATTTTGTACTATCTAAGCACATGCATTATAATGGAATAAACTTGATAATAATTTAACAGATTCTGAAGGCTTACATACCCATTGCATTAGCTGTGAGTTCTTGTCCAGCTGCAGCAGCCATTATGAGTGCCAGCTCTTCCATGGCATCAATACCATCCAAATCAACATTGTGTCCCGCCACAGATGTACTCAGACTCACTGAGCCTATGGCAACCAACATGATCACAGTCAAAGAAAGAAGCCCCTTGCTCTGCATCTTGTTTGAATCTTAGACTAGCTAATTCTGCAAACTTTTGACTTGTTTACAATTTTTGTGGACTAAGAATGATTTCCCAATCATTTCCTACTAGGGAAGAATCATCACCCCCCCCCCCCCCCCAAGAGAACTTAATTGGTCTCTGTGGTAGCTATGCGTTGATCTTTGTGTTTAGTAGCTACCCTGTTAATGTTTTGTTGTTATTAGGTTGCGCTCTCACTTGTGTTACTATAGTATATGTCTGCAGGCATCTATACTAGGTGGTTGTGTAGCTAGTTAGCGGGCAGATTATATGATTGGATGACTGCATGCATGGACAATATACAAAGCTAACGAGCCAGTGAATTGCCTAACAGGAAAGCCATACACACATCATGATGCAGACTTGATATAGCTACCGTACTAAGCCAACCCAGTGAAGGCAAGATAAACAATCTCAGGACTAAGCCATGATTCGAATCCAGGCCACGCTTTATCCCACTTGTAGCTATTAAATCCTTCAATCTTAGTATGCCTTCATTGAATACCGGTATAAGTATGTATAAAATATAGAAAAAAGTTAGTAAATACCCACGTATACTAGACTAAGTCTGTCTGACTGCCAGAAAGGGCTGGCACCCAGACTGCATGTATACGCTGTGCAGAAAATATCAAGTTAAGGGTGCACTGTACAGTATTGCCGCAAGCCAACCCAGTGAAGGGAAGAGAAAAAAATCTCAGGACTAAGCCATGCAGGATTCGAATCCAGGACTTTCTGGGTTTTTTCTCATAACTTGAATTCATGCCAAGTGCTCCTGACCCATGCATGGCCACCTTTAATCTTATAGCCTATACATGTATATAAAATTACAATCCTTCAATTTTAGTTTGCCTCTTGAGCCTCTATAATAATAATATTATAGAAATCCCAATTAGTGGACTAGTAGGTTTGGGTGCTTTGTGATGTTACCTTACTGAATCAGGGGAGGGAAACTCTTAAATTATTCAGCTATATAGAAGTTACCGATAGTAGCTAGAAGCTGAGTAGCTATATACCCCTACAATCTAATAGATGCATGCACACAGCAAGAAATGTATGGTAAGTATGTCTTGGACTCTTGGGGCAGGGCCCCGATCAAAGATGGTAGTGTTTGTAGATTCATCTGCACAGGACAGTGCACCCTCAACTTCAATGTTTATGCAACCTCAAAAGGATTAGTCTCACAAGCCATAATATAATTATACCCTCCCCTCTAATGGCTAGCAACACAACCCCCTAGCTATAATACTAGATGCCTGCTGTGCAGCAAGCCATAGCTACACAACCACCTACCTATAGATGTCTGCACAGTAAGCCATCTATAGCTACACAACCATGCACCTATAGCTATAGTTGCCTGCGCAGAAAGCCGTAGCTACACAACCATCTAGCTATAGTTGCCTGCGCAGAAAGCCATAGCTACACAACCACCTAGCTATAGTTGCTTGCGCAGAAAGCCATAGCTACACAACCACCTAGCTATTAGTTACCTGCGCAGAAAGCCGTAGATACACAACCACAGCCAGCCATAATAGCTACATGCATGGTACGTATTGCGTCCCTTGTACAAAATAGCTATTAATTTTAATATTGTGTGATTTGTATATATAAATATGAAGAATGTCTCAGGTCAATTGAAATATCTTATTTTCTAATTTATGCGAGGATGGATAAATATTATGTACAAAAGTTATTATGGGGCTGCAAATCAGGCTGCTGGACAGCATATATGGGGAGCCACTCCCACTTCACTGTCTCCCAGTGTGCGGGGCTACTGAAACTTTCAGCTTGAAATTCTATAAATAGCTTTCAATCTCACTCAAAAGTTGAATACTGTTTGCCAAGTGCATGATCCATTTCCTCACTAATTATCATGGAATCGACTGTTCCAAGCTTGATGTTTGCCACCGTGATCATAACCTTATTTTCTTCTTCCGCTCATGGTCAGCAGCAGGGAAACACTTGCAATGCCTGCAATTGTCAATTCAATAATGTCGAAGTTCTCACTCACTTAATTAAGTCAGTCACAGCTGAATCTCTAGGTATATAAGCCATCATTGTAATTATTATTGTTACTTATTGCAACTATTAGCGCTGACTACTTGATTAAAATTAATGTATACTATAATATATTATTATGGGACATTTATACAAAAGTTCCACTGCCTAACTGTACAATTATTTTCCAGTTTCTGGAGTGACTTACACCAGGTGGGGAAAGACTGCTTGTCCAACTTCTACTGGAGCTCAGCTGGTCTACTCTGGAAGAGCTGGGGGATCTCGTCACAATGTTCACGGAGGATCAGCTGAAAAGCTTTGTCTACCTGACGATCCTGATTACACTCCTGAAACTGCGGGTGTCGACCCTGCTACTGCTAAAAGTGTCATCTATGGCGCTGAGTATGAAGTTTTTGTTGGTCCACTTGCAAATGCCTCTGAGTATAATGCACCATGTGCTATCTGCTTTGTTCCTACTAGAGCTTCAGTTATCATGATTCCTGCTAAGACAGTTTGCCCTTCTTCCTGGACAAGAGAGTACTATGGCTACTTGACAACCAATATTCACCGTCGATCATCTTTCACCTGTCTTGATAATAGCCCAGAAGGAATACCAGGGACTGGAACTAGTACTACTGCTACTGCATTCTTCTACTACACTATTACTACTTGCAATGGCCTCTCATGTCCTCCTTACGAAAACAACCGAATACTCTCATGTGTGGTCTGTACTAAGTGACAAGACTTAGTAACTGAAATACGGACAGCTACAAGGCATGGACTAAATTGAAAACACTGAATTCTTAGCTAGAGCTACATGCAGTAAGGCTTATACTGTTAGTTTTATACATACACCAGGCAGTTACATTATGCATGCATAATAATTTTCTGTAGTCAAATTACGATATTAATAGTATAATAATATTGATAGAGAACAAAATTTAATGAAGGCCCTGGAGTACAGAACTGCCACCATGCACTACATGATCATGTATTATAATATTGAAGCTTAATTGGGAACGGCCTGATGACGAGGATGCATGTATGTTTGGACCAATCAAAATGTGAAGAATTGAATGTATCCAAAATATTATTATTATAGCATGGCTGTGACTAGTCTAGCGAGCTAAACCCTCTCTCGCTCGCCGCTTAGTGGGTGTGGTTTCAACTGTGACTGAATGCAACCTATAATGTCATGGATGTAAAATTATGATCCCTCAATCTTAGTTCATCTTCATTGATACCAATAGTTATTCTTCGGGTCTCTACAGAAATCCTGGACCACTTTAATGAGCTAGAAGAAGCAGGCTCACTGGCTATAGAGGAGTTTCATTGCTCCCTCTCTGAGCTTGAAAAGTTCTTTCTCACTTTCTTGATCTTCTCCACACCCACCTTCCTCAAATTGCGGGAGACTTTTAATATTCGAGACCCTCTATATTAGACCAAAAATAATTAATAAGTGTAGGTAATTAATTTTGGTCATGGGATCCAAAAAAGCGCAAATAATATTAGAGTAGCTATTAAATTAAATGAAGCGCTCAGAAGCAAAGTGGGCTAACTCACAGATGTCAAGAGTAGATTAGGATACTGACTGAGAGTGTTCGAACAATGTTCCGGTAGAATGACATCACAGATGATCGAACTCTACAGTGTTGAATATAATAACAATGTTATAGTACATGACAGTTTGCACCTGTCAGGTGACCACCAGGTCATGTCCTAGGTACTTGTACAGTGCATATAGAGCAGCATTGCAGCTGTGTTTACAGCACTAATTAAACCACTAGTGAGACTGATTACTACTTTTGCTGGCATCATTCTACGTACCAGAACGTTGTGTAGACTTTTCTAAAAATTAATAGTTCAACACTCTTATCCTAATCTACTCGAAGCTACTTGAATGCTTTCTTTCCCTAAACTATTACGACAGGAATACGTTACTTTTAGCTATTATTATACATGTATCGTGATAAGAGGCCATTGTACAAGCACTATTATGTTAAGTCAAGAGTAAATATTAGGTGTGTACATAAACAATAAGTGCCAGCTGGACCGGAAGAGGGCATGTAACTGCCATACAATCCTGTGTACCTAGCAAAATTCAGATCAGACAGTGGCTTGTAACTAGTTACAGTAGCAGCTGCTGTCTGGACTTCACTACGCATAATATTTAGGATTTCTATACTACCGGTATTATTAGCTTACATATTTTGCCAGGTGCCTACTTGCATGCAAGCCCTTGGCCATGGTGACAGAAGACTGTATTGGAGTTTGGACTCAGCTGCAGGTTGAAGCATCTTATTTTTCTATCTTTCTAATTTTATGCGTGGATATACAAAATTTAATGCTATGGTGCTGCAAATATGCCGGACAACATATGGGGAGCCATTCCCACTTTACTCCTCCCAATACAGGAAATGGGCAGGGCTAGGGAATAATATCAATTCTACAAAAGATTCCTCAAAAGTTAGACCACTTGTATTATTTACCAAGTATATGAAATATTTCCTCTCAGTATTTAAGAATTCTGCCATGGAATTGGTGGTTCCAAGTTTGATGTTTGTCACCATGATCATCATAATCTTATCCTCTTCTACACCGGTTCTTGCTCAGCAGCAGGGAAGCACTTGCAATGCCTGCAATTGTAAAATAAACAATGTCGACGTTCTTACTCAATTAATTGAGTCAATCAAAGCTGAACCTGTAGGTAAGCTATAATATTACCTATGACATAGTTACTTATTGCAATTATATAGCTACTTTGATGGTTTGATTTTATCTAATGCCAGGGTTATTAAATTTTATCAGTGATATTAAATTAATGTATATGTATAATAGTATTATGCTGATCAAGTGGTGCAATCATGGTTAATTTGAACACTTACTAGAGCTAACCTTTCTTCCTGAATTCTCGCTAACCTTTGCCCCACAATTTATCCCAATTGAGAGATGTGTCCTATAATATGGCAATCATGCCATATTATAGGACACATCTCTCAATTGGGATAAATTGTGGGGCAAAGAATAGCGAGAATTCAGGATATATAAAGGTTAGCTCTTATATCATGGTTGCATGCACTCCTTTAATGAGAGTAGCTACATGCGTGATAACCTTAATGATTAATCCAGTTTCTGGAGTGACCTACACCAGGTGGGGAAAGACTACTTGCCCAACTTCTACTGGAGCTGAGCTGGTCTACTCTGGAAGAATTGGGGCAACTCGTCACAACATTGAAGGAGGATCGGCTGAAAAGCTTTGTTTACCAGACGATCCTGATTACATTCCTGAAACAGCAGATGTTACTGTTACTCTCCCAAGCAGAATCTATGGTGTTGAGTATGAATTTTTTGTTGGTCCACTTGCGAATGCTACTGAACATAATGCACCATGCGCTATCTGCTTTGTTCCTACTAGAGCTTCAGTTATCATGATTCCTGCTAAGACAGTTTGCCCTTCCTCCTGGACAAGAGAGTACTATGGCTACTTGACAACTGAACTTGACTCTGATACTCACCATCGATCATCTTTCACCTGTCTTGATAATAGCGCGGAAGAAATACCAGGAACTCGTCCTAATACCGGTAGTGCCGCATTACTTTACTACACTATTAGTACTTGTCATGGCCTCTCATGTCCTCCTTACGAAAACGATCGAATAGTCTCGTGTGTGGTCTGTACAAAGTGATAGCTATAGTGACTTGAAATACAGACTATAGATACTGGTAATTTTACATTCATTACCTCAGTTCACTGAATATTTTGACAATTATGGCAGTTATGTTTAATAAATATGTAGTATCTCATTCAGCAAATTATGATTATTGCATTATTCATGACAATATGAACATCACTGGTGCTAAACCCTCAGCGCTGTGAGATTTTAAAATTGCACTAATAAGAACTAGACTTACACTGGGTGTATAGCAGTCCTCGCTCAGCATACTCAGCGAGTCACTATGCCAACACCCATTTCCTTTGACATAGTCAATATTTTAGGGTTTTCTCTCCAACCATACGATATTATTATACATGCTTTGTACTATGTACTATTTATGTGTGCACATGCGCAAAAGTTAAATCATAATCACATGTAGATCACATGTGTTGCCTTTAGCTCGTTCTATGCTAGTATCGTTCCCAGACCCTGGGGACGAGACTAGTTCTATGCTGCATGTTGCAGTATTGTGTCCATTGCAGTTATTGTGTCTATGATGTCATCAGTCTTGGAACAATAATAATAGGTCAGTTAACAGGCCACATCTAGCAACATCTTTACCTCCTTTGGGTTTGGGCAAACCTAGACCTCCGAATATCACGTGGGCGAGCGATCTCTGTACTTGAGCTAAAGGTGCATTGCAGCAGGGGAGGCTTATGCGCGAGATTGCGGGACTCTACGGTACTACCACGTGCATGCCAGTACTGAGAAGAAAGTTAGCCGCACATTCTGGAGCACCACATTCCAGCGGTACTCGATCGGAACTCAGCTGCACATTCAGTGGCAGGACAAACATTCCCATTCCCATGCCATGTTTGCAATAATAAAAGCACGTGTCACAGCTCTTGGTTCCTTGCAGCATGCATAGCTAGCAGTACTGTGACATCTATTCATACTTCACTAACAAATGTGAGGCTGGCTCAAATTGATGTGTACACTCGTCGATAGAACCTCTAGCCAGATGATAACAATTGGCATACAACTCCATAATAATATTATATTATGTCTTCAATAATATTATGATAATCATTCATGTCTGGGGTACTAGGACGCCATAAATTTTAATGCACACGCTCAACAGAATGTTCCAGAACAGGGGTAAAGGTCGGTTTCAGCCACTTTGCTCACCTGCAGTTGCAATTAAACTAGAACCCTGGCCTCTTGCCATGCACCCTTAGAAAGAGCATTGCAGTGTACAACTATTCATGTGGCTAATTGCTATCTTCTAAGTACTGTTGTAAAGTATCCCCTGCTTTATGGGTTCCTAATGCCAAACATACAACAATCAGGCGTGCAGCAGCTGCAGGGGGTGAGCGAAGCAAGCTCGATCCCCTTCTTGTATTTTATATTTATTATGGTGGTATTTACCCACTAAGTACATGCAGCTGCATGGTTGACCAGATACTTCTGATAGTCAGGTTGTCATGAAACCTTCAAGTGCCACTTATTAGCTATATAGCTTTTTATGATATCGCTGATAACTCTAGATCTCTGAGGGGAAGATGCAGCTGCATAAACCTTATGAGCCTGGAATCCACGAAGCTTATCGAGTCTATTTCCAGAGAATAGGGTTGGTTTTGTGTGAATGTTCCTCCTGTGGTTATGTCCACGCCTACGTGTGTAGCCCTAATAAATTAATCATGAGTCTAGCTGCTATGTAAATATCACATACAGTAATAATTAAGCCTTGCATGTGGGTAGTATTGTAATTAGGGTCCAGCACCTTCTGCAAGTCTTATTTTACAGTACATTATTCAAGACCCTCTATCTTATCGTCATTAGACCAAATCTTGTAATCAGGAGTCCATTACAAGGAGTATGCAATGCACATACTATTAGTACAAACATCTCTTTCCAGATTTGACGTCATACTTAACACACAACCACTAAAACCATGAAGCCATGAAGGTAGTGTCTGCATGCACTGTCCTATCATAGTAGTGTATTAGCCTTTTAATGATATTCAGGCCCATGTAGCTACAAGGGTGGCTAGCGCTGTGACGTCAAATCTGGAAAGAGATGTTTATACCACTACTATGTGCATTGCATACTCCTAGTAATGTACTCCTGGTGTAATTTGGGATCCAAAAAGGTGCAAAATATGAAGAGTAGCTATTAAAATTAAATTAAAATTAATGAAGGGCTCAGACGCAAAGTGGGCTAACCCACAAATGTTGAAACTACTTGGATACTTTTTTCCATGAACTATATATTATGACAGGAATATTATGTTACTTTCAGCTATTGTATCATGTGATAATTTTTATACTTTTAAGGTAATTAATTTTATACAAGCACTATTATGTTAGATCAAGAGTAAATTAGGTGTGTATGTACGTACATAATAAGCATAATAAACAATATGTGCTGCCAAGGGCTTATAGACGGGCCCCAAAGGGGAAGAGGGCATGTAACTGCCATTGGTATATCAGTTACCATAGCAACATAATTTCAATCCCAAATTGTGCGATGGTTAGAGGCGATAGAGGATCATTAGTAAGTTAATTGGTCAGTATTCCTGCCGAAATAGTTAATCGCAATGCTACTCGCAGCTTCACAGCTTTATAGAATATGCAAACCAACATCTAACAGTTACTATCACTACTGCTATATCCTAGCTGTGTAACTAGCAAAACTCAGATCAGACAGTGGCTTGTAACTAATTATAGTAACAGCTGCTGTCTAGACTTCACTGAGGATTTCTACTACCGGTATTATTAGCTATTATTATGCATGTGAATTTTGCCAGGTGCCTACTTGCATGCTTTAGGAGTCTACAAGCCCTTGGCCATGGTGACGGAAGTCTGTATTGGAGTTTGAACTCAGCTGCAGGTTGAAGCATCTTATTTTTTTATCTTTCTAATTTTATGTGTGGATGAACAATGCTATATGGGGCTGCAAATATGCCGGACAACAATCATGTCATTCACTCCTCCCAATACAGGAAATGGTTATCAATTAATCGGAATTCTATAAAAGGTTCAAATCTTACTCAAAAGTTAGACCACTTAAAAATGTATTATTTTGCCAAGTATACCAAATACTTCCTCTCAGTATTTAAGAATCTTGTCATGGAATTGGTGGTTCCAAGTTTGATGTTTGTCACCATGATCATCATAATAATATTCTCTTCTACACCGGTCCTTGCTCAGCAGCAGGGAAGCACTTGCAATGCCTGCAATTGTGAATTCAATGTCAACAGTCTTACTCAATTAATTGAGTCAATCACAGCTGAATCTGTAGGTAAGCTATAATATTATTACCGCAAAATTACTTTAATACTGCAATTAGTTAATTCGATGGTTTGATTCTTTGCCCCAAATTTTATTCTAATTGAGAAATGTGTCCTATAGCTATTAATAATTATTATGGCATGATAAGATTATTTATACCGTGGTTGCATGCACTACTTTAATGGAAGTAGCTATACATGTGTGATAATTTTAATGATTAATCCAGTTTCTGGAGTGACCTACACCAGGTGGGGAAAGATGGCTTGTCCAACTTCTACTGGAGCTCAGCTGGTCTACTCTGGAAAGGCTGGGGGAACTCGTCATAGCGTTCGAGGAGGATCGGCTGAAATGCTTTGTCTACCTGATGATCCTGATTATATTCCTGAAACAGCAGGTGTTGCTGCTCCTTTTCAAAGCATAATCTATGGTGCTGAGTATGAATTTTTTGTTGGTCCACTTAAAAATGCTACTGAGCATAATGCACCATGTGCTGTCTGCTTTGTTCCTAGTAGAGCTTCAGTTATCATGATTCCTGCTAAGACAGTTTGCCCTTCCTCCTGGACAAGAGAGTACTATGGCTACTTGACAACCAATTGTGATCTTCACCATCGATCATCTTACACCTGTCTTGATAATAGCCCAGAAAATTTAATAGTACCAGGGACTGAAACTACTACTACTGATGCTGCATTCTTTTACTACACCGTTACCACTTGTCATGGCCTCTCATGTCCTCCTTACGAAAATAACCGAACACTCTCATGTGTTGTCTGTACAAAGTGATATATAGCTATAGTGACTTGAAATATGGACTATAGATAGATACCATACCAGTGTTAGTTTTTCATTCCAACACCTCAGTTACGTTAGAATTCATGTATTATTTCACAATTTTTGGATGAATCTTCAAATCTAAAGGCAGGATATAAGAAGGATGTTGTTCATGGTGCATTTGATGCCATTTATGTGTCATAATAATTATATTGATAACCGCAGCCGCGATTTTTTTATGTATTTTTTTCAACTTTGTCTGGTAATGGTCGATACCGTCCGCTCTCTACCTCCGGAACCAGCGGTACTTTGTGCACATGATATCAAACATACTTGTATTATAATAATATTATTATGATGGTATTCACCCACTAAGTCCAGCTGCATGGTTGACCAGATAGGTTTTCCGAGCATGAAACCTTCAAGTGCCACTTAGCTAGCTATAGCTATTACAGCTATTTATGGTATTGCCCACAACTCTCTTGAGGGTAGGGTGCAGCTGCACGAACCTTATATGTGGGAAGCTTATTCCATTTCCATTGAGAATAGGGTTGGTTTTGTGTGAATGTTCCTCTATCTATGCCCACATGTGTAGCCCTAATAAATCTAGCTGCTATGTAATTAGCCTTGCATGTGGGTAGTACAGGGCCCAACACCTTGACTGCTTTCTTTCCATACTATTACAATAGGAATACATTACTCAGTTTCAGCTATTGTATCATAATATGCATGTAATAACTTTCCAATTGCACTATTATGTTACGTCACTTAGGTGTGTACATAATAAGCACATAAACAATATGTGCTGCCAAGGGTTTATAAATCCCAAAGGGGAAGAGGACATGTAACTGCCATTGGTAGCAGTTACCATAGCAACATTAGTTACCCTGAACAAAATTATCGTGCGATAGTTAGAGGTGATACAGGGTCATTAGTAAGTTAGCTGGTCAGTATTGCTGCCGAAATAGTTAGATATTGGTTTCACAATTCTATTAGCGGCTTCGCCGCTTCGTAGAATATGCAAACCAACATCTAACTATCATTACTGTATATTACTATTATTATTATCCTGTGTGTAACTTGCAAAATTCAGATCAGAGAGTGGCTTGTAACTAATTATAGTAAGAGCTGCTGTCTGGACTTCACTACGCATATTGATGAACCCTTTGCTATACTACCGGTATTATTAGCTTACATATTATGAATTTTGCAAGGTGCCTACTTTATACATGCTTTAGGAGTCTGTAAGCCCTTGCATGGTCATGGTGGTGAAAGTCTGATACAGTGTATTCAATAACTTGGAGTTTGTACTCAGATTGAAGCATTATCTTTCTAATTTTATGCATGGATGTACATGTACAAAATTAATGTTATGGGCTACAAATGTGCCAGACAACATAATATAATATCATATCATATTATGGGGAGCCATTCCCATGTCACTGCCTCCCAATACAGGAAATGGGCGGGGCTAGGGAATAATGTCAATTTGGACTTCTACAAAAGGTTCAAAATCTTACTCAGAAGTTAGACCACTTGTATTATTAGTTTTTGCCAAGTATTATGAAATATTTCAGTATTTAAGAATTCTGCAATGGAATTGGTGGTTCCATTTGTCACGATGATCATCATAATCTTATTCTCTTCTACACCGGTTCTTGCTCAGCAGCAGGGAAGCACTTGCAGTGCCGGCGCCTGCAACTGTCAATTCAATGTTGACGGTCTTACTCAATTAATTGAGTCAATCACAGCTGAATCTGTAGGTAAGCTATAACATTACCACATAATAATTGCAATAAATTAAATGAATGCACAGGAGTGCAGAACCCTCACCGCTACATGCATGCTGCCAGGAGTATTGAACTACATACGTATACCCTACACGCACCTGAACAGGGTTGTGGTACTACTGAACTACATACTTAGAGTCAGTGATCTAAGAGTTTGGGAAGGCACCTGGCTATGCCACTATATAAGCTGAAAGCCTCTGTGACATACTTCAACTGAATTATGCACTTGAGAGCCACTGCCTGTTTACACTGTTACTGCATTGACAACTGACCAGCAAAGCATATGCAGAATGGCAATCAGTCATGTAGTTGAGGTAGGTGCCATGTAAACACAGACTGGCAAGTTGCAACAGCTGCACACTACGTGACCACTCTTCCTTTATGCTACGTATATACCTAGAATGCGTACTTTATCTAGGATGACCCTTACCATTTAGCAAAGGAGGGTTGCGACGGACGGACAGACGGACGGACAAACGGACAAAAATCGCCAAACGATTGCAGTAACCCTCCGCCTACGCTTTGCGGCGAGGGTTAATTAGTTAGTGTGCATGATGGTTTGATTTTTGGGATTACCTTAGGGCTACGATTATTTGCGGATTTCGCTAATAGCACATTAATTTTAGCGGATACCGTACTTAATCTAATATTACGCATGCCAAAAAAAATTTCAATTTTGAAAAACGCACGTTTTTCTGGTAAAGGTCGTCAATCGCTCCATATATATGTTATGAGAATGCTAATTTATTGCGTTAAATTGGATCATGCAATGTAATCGATTAATTATGGTACTCATTTTAGCGATTTTTTCAAAATTAACATCCTATTTATTCGAAAATGTTTAAAAAATTAATATTCGCGGGTATAATTTTTTAGGAAAATTGCTAATTTCGCTAAATTTAGTACCCACAAACAAAAGTGTCCTTATGGTATTTAATATTATGCTGATCAATTCAAGTGGTGCAATCATGGTTAATTTGAACACTTACTAGAGCTAACCTTTATCCTGAATTCTCGCTATTGTTTGCCCCACAATAGTTAATTTTATCCTAATTGAGAGATGTGTCCTATAATAATTATTATGGCATGATAATATATAATATTATTGTGGTTGCATGCACTCCTTTAATGAGAGCAATTTCCCGCAAAATGGGGGTCAAATTCTCAGATACATTACCAGTACTTCTTCGATGATATGAAATGGATCATACACACACACGCTTTCCTATAATATTCTTCACATCGTTTTTATACCTACTTTCCACTAGTGAAACATTAAATTTAAAAGTTACCACACATAGCGGCTACTCCCACACTATTTGGAATTTCCTATCTAAAGTTGTAGACATTGGAAAACTATATCGGGCATTTATTTTGATGTTTTACAAATACTTTATATGAAAAAGATTAACAACACACCATAAACATTACTATACTTTTTATAGATTACTTAGTTTACTACGTAAATTTCCAATAATATATTAATTTTATTACACATACCCGGTACTCCAAGCGATTAATATTATTATTCCAACACTATGACATAATTTCCTAGTTATAATACCAAAAAAATTGGGCTCTGGCCCCAATTTCTAAGACTATGTAATATTATTATTAAACCTCTATTACAAGAGGTCAGCACATAATCTAATGGTTTCTCATTTCATTACACTTTTCATAGAATTAATATTGGCTTCCAGTGGTGTTTCTGGAGTGACCTACACCAGGTGGGGAAAGACTTCTTGTCCAACTTCCACTGGAGCTCAGCTGCTCTACTCTGGAAGAGTTGGGGGAAGTAAGTATGTTACTCGAGGAGGAGCAGCTGAAAACCTTTGTCTACCTGATGATCCTGATTACATTCCTGAAACAGCAGATGTTACTGCTCCTTTTACAAGCATAATCTATGGTGCTGAGTACGAATTTTTTGTTGGTCCACTTGAGAATGCTCATGAGTATAATGCACCATGCGCTATCTGCTTTGTTCCTACTAGAGCTTCAGTCGTCATGATTCCTGCTAAGACAGTTTGCCCTTCTTCCTGGACAAGAGAGTACTATGGCTACTTGACAACCAATCTTGATACTCACCGTCGATCATCTTTCACCTGTCTTGATAATAGCCCAGAGGGAGTACCAGGGACTGAAGCTAGTACTGGCAATACTGCATTCTTGTACTACACCATTACTACTTGTCATGGCCTCTCATGTCCTCCTTATGAAAACAACCGAATACTCTCATGTGTGGTCTGTACTAAGTGATGGCTATAGTGACTTGAAATATTGACAGCTGCAAGGTATCTATACTTTTCCCTAACTAGCTATAGCTATAGATCAGATACTATTAGTTTTCATTCAAATACCTCAGTTTGTTGAATAATCATGGTAATTAATATGTATGCATATTATGTACCTGGTCCAGAAATGATTATTACTTAGCTTGTAGTCAATTCATGATAATATAATACTTTGTAATAGCTATCTCTGTCATTACAATTATTATAGATTACAGCTAGACCTATATGGATGCTCGAGTATTCAAGTACCATGGCATCTAGTAGCTTACTGACTAGGTGACTACGTGTTAGAATTTTGTAAACAGGTGATTGAGAAGTAAAGGAAAGAGAAAAAATCAGGATCAAGCCAGGCCCAGGATTTGAACCCAGGACTTTCTGTTTTTCACTTATAAGATGAACTCATGCCAAGTACCATGGCCCATGGCCACCCATAATACCTCAAGCTTAGTTTGCATACAATGTCATACCTACTTGAGTCATGATATAATAATAATATTATAGAAATCACTTTAATCAGCTAGAGGAAGCAGGCTCACTGCCTAGAGGAGTTTTGTTGCCCCCACTCAGGTCTAAGTTCTTCTTTCTCACTTTCTTGATCCTCCCCTGGAGAATCTAATTCAGCTTGTCTTGTTCGATCAAGAACGAGTACCTTCTGTTGGCTATTTGGAGTTGCAGAGGCTGAAGTGAACCTTCCTCTGGTCTCCAAGTCATCATCATCTTGCTGCACATGTTGCAAAGTGGGACTGTGTCTACACCTGTCCCCTTCTGGCACCTGATGGTGCAACTGGTCTGTGATCCCTGGAGAAGTACTTGACTGCAGGCTGCGTGACTCCAGAGAAGTTTCTAGTGGATCGCTGGTCGTATAAACCGTGGCCATCTGATGTTGTAATAGGGGTGATTGCGGCAATACTGCTGACTCATCATATTTATTACGTCGTTCCGTCAATACCCCATCAGTTTCACTCTCCAGCTCTGTTCCCGTTATCTCGCTCTCCTCATCGCTAGAGTACGGTTGCCCTCTCCTCTTTCCTACCTCAGGGAATGGGGAATGTGCCGTTGTGGTTACACCAGCTGGCCTTTCAGCCATCATAGCATCATCTAAGGTAGCAGAAACTAACCGACTATGCTCACCATTCATATGGTGTGATTGGTTGGCAAAATTAGCATCCTGATCGGCTGTGAAGTGAGCCGGTTGAGGGTGACTGAGGGGTGGATTTGGTACACGAAGCTGGTAGTATTGTGCTGTGTTTGCATTGCCGCTGTTCTGAATGGAGTAAGGGAGGTTGAGCATTGTGAGAGCCATGGAGAGCTGGGTTTGAAGGTTGGATACTTCCTTTCTTAGCTCAAAGACGCTGTGACTACGCTGAAGAAATGAAGAAAAGGAAACTGGATGTAGGGTGGGGGCATACACTTAATATCATACCTCTCCTGTTTCTCTCTGTAGTGCTCCCACCACCCAGAACTGTAGGTCATTCAGTGATGAGGCCAGGCTGTTGAGTTGGGAGGATTGGCGTTCCAGCTCCTTACGAAGTGGCTTCATAGCATTGCTCATTAGCACCCCCTCGATAGGGAGTTCACCATCAGTAGCAGGCTGCCTAGTTCTATCACTGTCTTCATTTGCCTAAACAAGGGAAAAGCCACTGAATATCTGCAGCTCTGTTACCGTAGGACAGGTTTTAATTGCGTAGTTTAATAATTACATTCTAGTCAAGTCAGGCCAAATTGCGAATCCAATAATTGCAATGGACGACCCCGTACCGTACTGTAGTATACGTGCACGTTTATGTTTGCGAATCTATTAATTGCGAAATGTAGAAAAACTCACATTTCGCAATTAATAGATACTCGCAATTAAAACCCGACCTACGGTATAATTGAGCTTATACTCATGCATAATCATAAGCTAACACAAAAACCATATCACCAAGCACAGCTACAGCTGATCCGAGGGATACCGGTATTCAAACACACCTCTTTCATCTTTCTTTCTTCTTCTGTGCTAGTCACATGATTTATGGGAGAAGTCACGTGATCATCCTTTTTCACTGAATCAGCGGCCAGGTTGTGGGTGCTGCTGACTGTGCTGATGTGGTCATGCAGTGCTGTAATCCGAGCAGACATGTCAGCCTGCATCCTATGACTCATTCCCTCACACTCTTGGAGCAATTTATCCCTGAGAGATTGGGCCTGCATGATGCGTGTAATAGAGAAGGGAGGGAGAGAGGGAGAGAGAGGGGGGGGGGAGAGGGAGGGAGAGAGAGAGAGAGAGAGAGAGAGAGAGAGAGAGAGAGAGAGAGAGAGAGAGAGAGAATGATCCCAGTATCAACATCCACAATCATGTAGTCACTAAAGTGTACATGTATACCTCTTTCTTGTCAGCTGCAAATCTCTCCTCCAGAGAGAGCAGACCCTCCCTAACACTGCCAATGGAACTCCGACACAGGCCATGAAGCTTCTGGTACTGAGACTGCGCACTAGCAACCTCAGTTTGTCTGAATGATAATACAAATCTTTACATGCAAGTACACTGTATACCCCTAGTTATCACAAAAAAAGCACCTTATAAAGTAAGAGATCTATACATAACAGTTTTACATGTACACCCTCAAAATATGGATTAACCAACGCAAGCCTTATGGGTTATTCCATAATGATATTGATCATGTTCATTTACCTTGTCCTGATCTCTGCATTGAGCACTGATGAGAGCTCCTCCTTGGACAGCTTGCAGCCTCTGGCCACCTCAGAGAGGGAGCTGCTCAGACCAGACACCTGAGACACATACTTCACCTCCTGCTTCTAAATGTTATAGGGGATAGCACTACATAATTATTGTAATTATTATTACAATCATGTATGTACAAATTGAGGGATATATATAGCTGAACCTTTTTGCCAGACATCAGGTACAAGATTTGCTAATAATATGTAAACCTATGACATTAAGGTCATACCTTCTGAGGTAATAAGAAATTTTTTTTTGTCTGTGAGAACTGGCACTGAAATTGGTACAATTGTCCAGCTATATTATGGTATCTACAGTGTCATGTTAAATGTGCTATACAGTCATGTACCTCAGAGCTTTTTTTCATGGACTCTAGTTGACCTTGCATATCTCCAAGTTGTCCACATAGTTTATTGTTCAGCTGGGTGATGTACTTCATCTGAGAATCATGCTCCTTTTGAAACACCTGAGGAATGGAGCTTCAACTTTCAACAGTTACACTAATGGTGCCATCTGCACTACAATAGTACCATGCGCCACACTGCATATGTAGGCTTTGAATGATTATTAACTTCCAACCTGATTTAGATTTGAAATCTGCTCCTCCAACAGGTCTTTCATCTTGTCGCTATGCTGCCACGCCCCTTTTTTGCCTTGCTCCACGGCTGCTGTCAACTGGGCATACTCAGTAGCAGTCCTGTGCTCAAGCTGCTCCATTTTTTTGGCTAGATTATTGATCGACTCATCTGTCTTCTTCGAGAGCCAAGATAGCTGGTCCCTCACATGACCAAAGCTAAAGAAATTTGATGAAAAACTAGACTAAAGTTATGCACCTGTCAATGGTATGCCCCAGTATCCTCCTCCCGCTCCAAGTAGGGGCATACTAGGGGATTTGACAATCATCATTTCAATTGCCCCAGGGTCGGAGCAATATTTGAAGTCAAATCCCCTATTCAGTACATAGTATATCCTAGGGGATTTGATTGCCTTCATGCTGGTTCTGTTGTGACATGGCAATCATAGTCTCGTATGCCACATCCTCTAGTTTACAAATAGTTTACGTTAATGTGCACGGAAAAGTCAAATGCCCCACCCTAGGTCCAGCTTCTTCTGTAAAAACCCCTTGGTACCCCTTGTTTTTGCGCGGGAGGGGGATAGTGGGGCATGCCATTGACAGGTGCATTAATCGTATGCTCCAACTTTTCTGAACAGCTCCAGGGACATAGACCACACCCACTAGATCCGCCCATCATTACCACACCCAATATGATTGAATTTGATGACCACAATGCCCTGCAGAATATACTTTCTCGAGCATGAATTTGCAAGCCTAGTAGACCTCCTGTAGTGTTGCTACTGCAAAAACCAAAGTTTGTAAGGCACTACCACAAGCAGCTGGTTCATTTTCCACCAATAAGTGATTAGTTGTACTACTACTACAGTGTTTATGCTAGTGTCTGGACTTCTTCCAGGACCAATAATACAAAGCCTTGCGGGACGCGGGACAGTTGCTAAAAATCCGGGACTGTCCCGGAGATTCAGGGACAGTTGGAGCCTATGGAACTTAATCCACAACATAGCCGCAGTAATTAATGTGGTCCCAAATGATGCAGTGTTCTGATGGAAGGAATTTCAATCTGGTCATAATTTGTGAAGGCACCAAACCGCCAGATTTAAATTCCCTGCCAGCTTGTACTGACTATCCATTATTTTAATACTGTAACATCCACAACTCATGCTGGAAGTGACCCCAACCTTTCCTTCAGCCACACATCCTGACTTGTCCTCTCCGCCTCCAAGTGTCCCAGCACAGCCTTCATTCTGCTAAGCTCAGTACTTAGCTCAGTCACCTTGACAACAAGCTCCTTACTGCTGGCCAACTGCTCGTACCTGTCCCCTGATGATTCAGAATGCAGTATTGTTTCCATATCTCCCTGGCTGTGCTGCTCCAAGTGAAGTGGCCTGCTTCTGTGTGAGGTCAACATTGGGGTGTACCTAGACGGAGAGCCAACCGTTCTCGAGATGGGAGGCAGCACTGGAACGACAGAGCTGTGCGGTAGATATGTTTGACAAATTTATTAGCATGCTGAGGTGCCATGGATATTTAGTAGATCCTAGATCGAGCATCCTAGCTTGATTAACAAGTACATAATTGAGTTTGGAAGTGCGTGATCAGTGCTCTTTTGAAAGTAGCCTTTATTTCTAGGAATTTATTTTGTTAGGATGAGTATTAATAAACATAAGGGCACCTTGAAATTCAAATGAGTAGAATCTTTCTAAGTGAAGTTTGTTTGTTCCCCATTAAAATATGGCCATACACATAGGCCTCTGAGCCCCAGCCTGGAGAGACTAACTAAAATTTGATATCGTGGCTTATTTTCACCATGATATGTAAAAGTTAAGATTAATATATCATAGTAACCAAGGCATTACCGTGTATCTTCCATCCACATGTTGCACTGCAGATGCCAGTGAAGAAGCTCGAAGCTGGTTTGTTACTTCGTAGATCGTTGCTGTGGTGAAATTTATATACCGTTGAAAAAGAGTTAAAATTTATCATCGTGACCTTTGTACCGCACAAAGCATGTTGAACAGTATATACTGACTGGAGATTCTGTTAATTTCCATGAATGTGTAATTATGGTCATATGCATGCTGCCCGTGTCCATGAGCCACTTAGGTGGGCAGAGAGAGTTTCCATGGAACAAAAGAGCTTTTCAACCTACCACCCCTAGTTCTCAAGGCTAGGCACCTATGTGGCTCTGCCTTTTGCTTAAATTAGGTTTGCCTGAGCAGGCAGTGAGATGGTTTTCCCCTTAGGTTTGGATTGGTAGTAGAAGATAAACCTACTGAATTTTCATGTACCAGAGTTAGGATTTTCATAATAATTGCAAAACTGTCAGTCCTGATAACTGTATGAAAATTAATGTAAGAGAAGTCAAAAACAATATTCCAATGGTTATTATTGATGTCCTACAAATGCTAGTCTGTGATTAATAATTGTACGATGATTATTCTTCTCCATTGCCACTTGCACTCTTCCTGGTGACCCGCACACGCTTTGAAGGTGTTCCTCCAGGGGATGAGGTAGACTCCCTCTCCCTCTTAACACTCCCACCTCCAGTTCCTCCCCCCGTCTCTCCTCCACCACCAGCCATAGCCACGCCTCCTTCACCTGTGGCTCCACCCACAGCCCCTCCCCCTCCCCCTCCTCCTCCAGCTGCAGTGCTAGCAGTAGTGGTAGGAGGAGTGTTGCTAGCTGGAGCGTTGCCTTGCACGGCCGTGGGGAGATGGGTAGACAGAGGAAACTTGAGTGGTGAAGCTACCACAGTCGGGGGCACCATGGGCCTCACGTGACCCTGGTGAGAGATGTAGATATTGCCTGGGAATGGAGGATAGAAAAAAGAACAAAACAGTAATTTGAATATTGACTGCAGCCCCCCCCCCCTCCCCCCGATACTATCAGTTTATGGATGTGATGACCCTTACCAGCATGTATTGATCATGAGCCTGCACATGCGCAGTTGAAGCACTACATGGCATGATTAGGCTACATATAAATTTCCAATTTTGGCAATTTTGGTGTGGACGACAATGAATGACAGAATCGATTACTTCACCCCTTGTGCATGCGGATGGGATAATTACACAACCACAACAGTAGCACTGAAGTACTTTGACTAGCCCGGCCCAACAGAGGTACACGTACCTGAACACTATCATGTCACAACCTGACAATTATTGATAAAAACAGTCAATATTATGTCGTACATTGCATAATAAACAGCAGCTGTTGATTTCGTACAGTCTTTGGACCTGCTGTATAGTAACTGTGGGAATCGGTGACTACAGCATAAAATACCAGATGACTCTCAATAAGAATCCACACCAATTCACCCCCCATAGTTTGGATACAAAAATTGAAATATGTCAGACATGGTGACTTGGCCCAAGGTTTCAGTTCTAGTGGTTGCTGTTGTTTTCACACTGCAAAGCTTCCCTCCCAGGACCAGGACCCACTGCGACTGCTAACCTGCCCACGCTCTTTCAGTAAAGCGTACAGTCAGCAGTAACTTGCAAACACACACACACACACACACACACACACACACACACACACACACACACACACACACACACACACACACACACACACACACACACACACACAATGGACTTGGGCTCAGGGAATGTCATTTTTGTATAATAAAATCATTGGTTACTTTCATAACCCAGTGCTTGTCATCATAGCCCATTTACTACATCTTATTACAGTTGCACATGTCTGTTTTACCTCTCCCTCTCTCTCTCTCTCTCTCTCTCACCTTGATTTGTAGTCGACTGGGTTGCTTGACGTTGGTTCAGTGCTGTTGCCGTGACGACCCCCGCAGGTGTCTTACTGGGAGGAGTTATGTGATCACCTCCAGCTGCAGCTCCTGCCACGCCCCCTCCTCCTCCTCCTCCAGCTCCAGCAGCAGCGGCACTGCTTCCGGCCACACCCCCTCCACTTCCTGGCACCTTCGCTGTCTCTGTTGTACCACCTTCCTTTCGAAGTGTAGCACTAGAACTCTCATTCGAGGACGATGATGATGATGGTGGATGTTGCCCTGGCAACGGTTGCTGTGGGTGTGGTTGACCTCCGACCTTGCCGCTGGGAGGCTTGGTCGCTGTCGCTGCAGACTGGCCACTGGAGCTACTAATACTACCAGTGGACGAGGTAGAAGCCGACTTTCGAGTCTTGCTGCTGTGATCGGTGGTGGGAGGGGGGTGGGGGTTGGCTATTCCGGTGGGACTCTGGGCGGGGGTCACCGAGATGGGGGTCGAGCCAATATCGATGGTATTGGGGGACGAGAGGGAGGAGAGGGGGGTCAGCATCGTAGGGGGGATGTCTGAAATTGTCAGGCTGGAGGGAGTCTGCGGCTCAGTACCTAAAGGAGAATAGAAAAAGAGACTATGATGTCATACGTGCAACTACAATAATGATGGATGTATATATGAAGAGAAAGGTGGATAGAGTGGTCCAAATCCAAGTATAAATGCTGAGTCAGCAAAATCATGCAACTTTCGTCCAGGTCTATGGATTTATCCGTATTTTAAGGATATTTCAAGCCTTACCTGGACTACGGACGGATATCAACAGCACCAGCTATATTATCTACGGATTTCTCGCTATTCAATGGCCTGCGGTCATTGTACGCATGCGCATGATTATTAAAACGTCATTATTTCGATCACTATTACTATAATCCTTGCCTATAAAGCTGTCTCTTGTGTTGAATAATGATACTCGAAGTACCTGCCCGTCGATACGTGATATCTGGTGACAGATCATTGCAGTATGGCTTTCAATGACACACTTTGGAAGGCGGTGTGGCATCATGAATATAATTATCTACTTGAGACGGATTTTGGACTTTGGCAACCTGGCAACACTGATCACATACAATGTGAATGTGCACTGTGAGTGGTCTTTAATCAAAGACATACAATGCCACACTTGGTAGAGTTGGTAGAGTAATGGTATACCTTTGCTGGTGGTTTCTGGCTTGGTGGGGGAGTCTGGTTTAGCGTCACTGCCACCCTCGTCAGCACCCACACGCCTGTCAACACGCACACCAGTACAGACACACAAGAATGAAGAGACCATTGAACTTTCAACAACACAAAATAATTATTGACCAGTGCCGGCCAGTCAAGAACGATAACTACAGCAAGGTGAACAAGGCAGCCCTCTAGTCTGGATACCACCATTCAAGGTACCAGCTATAGTAGTGGGGAAACACGTTTCTTGTTTCTGACTACATATTATGTACCTCTGCAGATCAGAAATGACATAATGGGTACAGGGTCGTCACTGAAACATGTTCACAAACTAATCAAAGTTCTCAACTTCCCCAGGAAATAGAATACAGGCTCAAAGCTGATGCTACAATGTTGACACTGATAATATAGCCTTGTCAAAATTTAATATCAAACACAACTTCCCCTGGAAATAGAATACACTTAGTGTGGCCTAAGGACATGCAGGCTTTTCCACAGCCAGGCCGGGGAAGGGGGAAAGGGAGGGAAGGGGGAAGGGGGGCTACCCACACGTACATTGTTATAGATTCCCCTTGTTAAGAATAATACAGGGATACTGGGTCATACGCCTGCACCCATGCCATAGGAGATCACAGCAACACATGTACACATGTACACATGTAAGCAGCCCCCACCAGCAGAGAATGTGTTTATTGTGGTTTGTACTCTTACCTGTGAGTCTTTGCAAAGTTTTCCAGAAGGCTGTCAACTTCTCCCGTTAGAGGGATGCAAGTTTGCCTGAAAACAGAAAACAAAATTTTCAACCATAATATCATACTTCCAACAAGTGTACTAATTTGTACTGATTCTGTATTACATGACATTGTATAATAATTATTATTATTATTATCTAGAAATTCCTGTTGTGAACTAGAGCTCTGTAGAGCACATACATGTACCCCGTGCACACATTGCGCAATCTGTAGATCTAATTTTGCATGCATGGTTAAATTTAAAGAAAAATAGTAGAAATGCTCAGGCTTGGTTGTATAAGGATCCTGATGATGTCAGCCAAAAATCCACTGATTTTCTCTCTGCACTAGATCTGGACTAAGAAGATATGAACTGCTACTACATATTCATTCATGTATGAATATTATTACCATGTGCGCATGCACAAGGGGGTAAAGTAATCGGTCACATCGTCGTCGTGAGCACAAAAATTTCCATATCTCGAGGTGCTTTCTGCTCATGTGCACAACTAAGTAACCTAGAACTGGTAAAGATCGTTCAATGTTTGCTGACTAGAATGAGAAATCCTATGGAAACGAATCTGATAGTAAGATACCTACATGTATATTGATACGTAGTTATAACATCAAATTACTCAAAGAAATTGATTTTTAACCACTCACTATTAAACAATTAGTGTCAGTTAACCATCGAATAGATGCAGTGATTGAAAGAAATGAACACACTTGAAGCCACGAGTGAACCAATCTCTCTTTCTCACACACGCACACTTTGAACATTGCAGTAGTGCTCATTACACCCTGCCCACCCCGCCCACCTGGCCTTGATGAGGGTGGAAGGAGCCAAGTGAGTCGACTTGCCATAGCGACAGCGAAGCTTGTAGATGGAAGCAATCTTGGATACCTCTGCCCTCTCTTCGTTGCCCATCGGAGGAAGCACCAACCTATGTGAACGAGTACATACATACGTATACATACAGTAATTATACAACAATTTTAAGCAAAATTTTAAATGAGAATGCCACTTGATAGGCTATGAAAATGAAATTAGGGAGGGGTCAATTATTGTTAATATGATGGAAACATTAGAAAGAGAGTGATGTGGATTAGAGTGTTGACAAATGTAAAAGATTTGCTCACTCATTTTTGTCCCGATCCTTAACGAAATCGATGAGAATTTGGTTAATCCTCAGCATGAAGTCAAGATCTGGATAGCCAGCACTCTGTAAATACACAATGATTATTACACAAAAATCGATAAGCTACATAAAATTTAAAGAAGAGGGATTGGGCATGGCTGAAATATAACAATCATTATTCAAGTGGGCTCAGGGAATGTCATTTTTCGTACGATAAAATCATTGGTTACTTTCATAACCCAGTGCTTGTCATCATAGCCCATTGACATAAATAATTGATACCATCCTTCCCCTTAAAAAATTTATTCACCAACCCTTACTGTAGAGGTGAATCTCATACGAAAATTACATATAGCTGGACATACCCTGGATAGAGTGGTGAGAGACTCATAGTCTGAGCTGGAGACCTTGATGTCCCACCACTCTCCACTGGCCTTCCGCTGAATAGTCTCGTACTCTGTCAGGAAATCAATAAAACCAACGCAAAGGTGGATCCACTTTGAACACATCTATATCTACATGTACATGTACATGTACATTGTAGTGATTGGGTGCTATTCACCTGATAATCTTCTCCTCAGTCGCTTCACTTGTTTCTTGGTCACTTTATGCTCAATTTCAATTCCAGAGAGCTTCTTGTCTAAAAGTTTAACATGGAGTGCATGGGAGGAGAGGGGAGGGAGGGAGGACAGAGAGAGAAGTGTAATATTGAAGGGGGGGGGGGAGAGCAATGTTCTTTGCTAGCTCTTGCTTCTACAAAGTTGGGGAAGCCAGGTCAATTTCATATATTCCTAAATTCTCTAATAAAATTCCGTGTGACAGTTGAGTAGGTGTTAGCTATAAACATCAGGTGCAGCAGGTGAAGCCCCTTCACGAGCTCACGTATCGTGACCACTTCAGGGAGAAGCACGTTCACTGGGCCTCAATCGAGTAGGCGGTCATCCTTATACAGGTTGTACACACATGTACAAGTGCTGTGTTATGCCAATGGACATTAGTAGGAAGTATAATTATGGTACAGGAAGGCTGCTCAAGATTTCAATCAAGGTACCCAGAAGATGTGGTTTGTCTTATGTAGGGGAGCGGGGAGGGAGGGAGAGGGGAAGGGGGAATCAATGAAAAGGTGACCTAAGTGAGCCGGATAAAGGCTTTAGGAGGACTTCAGGAAGACACAGCTTTGAGACTATGATCGATGCCTGGGTCTACACAGTACAGGAAGGTTGTTCAATAACTAATCAAGGCACCCGGCAAATGTTACCACAGGAGAGAGGCAGGGGACTAAAAGATGACTTAGGTGGACGCATATAGAATTTTTAAGATTGATGATGTATTGTGAGACTATGATGGCTTCAGTGCAGGACAGTACGGTGAAGAGAAGTCTGTGCATGTAACATGTAACATGTAAGTATTCGCTAATGAGAAGTTTCTTTCCTGAATGTACGTAATCCAGGATGTAGGAAGGTTATTCCATGCTCGTGGAATGGGTCATAACCACCATAATATTCACATACAGCAGCATAAACAACAGATGACAATTTTCCAATGAATATCATTGGGTAAGGGTCGTCACATAGAAAGTGATGTGTGCCAAATGAATATTAATTATTAGAGCAAAAAGTGCTGACTCACCCATTTTCTTGAGTGTTTCACTCTGGTGCCTCGTCAGAATCTCAATACGACTGGCAAGAAGTCCATTCTCTGGGGGGGGGGGGGGGGGGGGGAGATGATGACATCAAAATAATTAGCTAATGTACGTAACATACACATACATACTGCACTAGGAGTTAATTAATGTAGTTGTTGATACATGTACATGGAAACCATACTACATGTACATGTTGTAAATACAGAACCCTTCTTCTGAACTATTGCCCAGTTATTGAGTGTTATAGTAGATAGGCAACATGCAGGTACATGTACGTGTATGTATGCCGGCCGTGGGTGCATGTACATGTATATGTACATGCACGATAGATACATGTACATGTATTATGTGCCGCTGAACTGTGTGAGCTTTCTCCATTGATCAGGAGACGCCTACTAAGTTAACTACAGCTGCTTTAGCTCTCAAATAACGCTTTATGCTGTATTTCGGGCAAGGGCTTTCGGTGGCTGGATGACGGCTCGATAAGCCCTTGACTTTGGTCTAAACGCCCTACAATATGCAGGATGTGTACTAAAACTTGATAAAAACAGCTATCAAACGATTATCTTTAAATCTTAGGGAGATAGAGAGCTCGTGTGTGAGTGAACCGGTCACCGGGCAGAGAAATCAAGGGATGGGAGATGCCAGTGTAGTGATTTCAGCCAGCCAGCCGATCACGATCGCGATCAACGGTGGCGCCACACATAAAAATAACCAATCAAACTGCAGCCATTCCAAAATATCCACCACCTGCGCAAGATTATGAATTGGTGCAACACCCGATCAGCCCAGTGATTTCAACACCCACGTCTAGAATGAGAGATGTGGGTGATATTTCCGGTTGAATGCGCCTAACACTCGCCAATTAACACAGAGAGATGAACACACAGGTGGACCACGGAAATCGCTGGTTGATTGGGTGTAGCGCAAATTAACAGAGAGATATTATATTATATTAGCACAGGTGGTGGATGGATGGAGTCGCTACACCCTCACCTACATCCGTACTATAATAAACTCCCTCTGTCGCTTCTCACGATCAGACAATGAAATCAATCACTGGTCTATGACGGCAATATTCACAATCAAAACAACAGCTGCCGGGCGGGTTTGCGAGTGATGACGTGTTATATCATGCCCAGTTGCCAGACCAGAGGGATTGCATCATACAGTACAAGGGGGCGAGCTTGAGAGGTGACTAAGGCATGTCGCAATGGGATGCAGGGCTAAATATCTAAAGAGGACTAGATCATGCACACATTATAATATTTCTAGCCTGGTCTTAAGGTTCTAGTGTGGCAGCACAAGGCTATACTATACCATTCATGAAAGGTTGTCAAGTTGATGGTAGCCTTTTTTTAATCCACTTCAGAGGGATGTTGGACCCACTATGAATAGATTCACTCATAAAGAAAGAGAGAGAGAGAACTTGAAAGAATTCACCAACTAGTCCACATGCACATGTACATGTACATGTACCTGTAGCTTCAAAACAACACAGGGCAAGCATCGTTACTTTATCTCTCACAGCCATAAAAGATTAATACTTTGAAGTTAGATTTGGTGGCACTCCGCCCCCCACTCCAGCATGCAGGCCAGAGAGACAAAGGCAGTGGAGAGATTCCTTGGCTTGTTTGTGTTGGTAACTAGTGCTAATTCCATTACTGCTTCAGATCTCATTCAGTATATTTTTATTTGATGTTTTTTTTTTATTATTCAAGTAAAGGTGGGAAGAAGGGAGGGAGGAGGGGGATCAGATTTTAAAGACATGCGGAATTTGATGGGTTTCATCTTAATATCAGCAGAGAAGGGAGTCAGCAAAAGTATGCAAAATTATCATTTTTAACTAGGTATAAAAATTTATGATTACTATAGGGCTTCATTGGAGGGGGGAGGGGTGGCAATCGCTCCCCTGAAAGTATTTCATTCCCCTGCAGTTAATTAGAAAATCCAGTCACCCCCTCCCTAATTCCATGATGAGTCACTATTACCCCTCCCCCTGATTATTATTCTAAACGAATCCCTCCCGTATAGTATTACTCAGAGGGAGTATACATGCACAAGATTTTTTTAAAAATCCAAAGTATGAGCACATTGTATGCTAGTCTCGCAAGCCAGACCCTCACACACCACAGCGTTTTAGTTCGTTCAGGAAAAACATGCGGAGGGAGAGTCTGGCCCGCTGCCTATACCCGTTTGGATCCAGCCAGACAAGATGTTGTCTGGCCAATCAGATTCGTGGAAAATATTATGTCACGTTAAAATGTTTATCGTGCGTATAACTGGTGAATGGCGAGGTTTTTGAAAGTTGACTTATCGTTTGGGCATTTTCTACTATCGAAAAATTAGCGTCACTTAGGCCACTACAAATTGCATAGTTGTTTCCCGTCCTGGCTGTCGATTCAATAGCATGCGGGCGGGCGGTTAATTTTTATTATTCATTATTCATTATTACCGGATGTGGTATAAACCACAAATGGCCGCCGGGTCGAGCTAATCCCACCATCTTCAGCAGACATGGCAAGCACAGTCTTAGGACTATGAATTAAGCTACTCACGAGTATAGCGATCATCATGCAGAGCGAGAATTGCAGTGAGCAAGTACTGAATGAGCCATCGATGTCATAAACTCAGCTTGCAACTCGAGCACACATGGAATAGACCGTAAATAATATTGAAAATTCAATTATGTCATCAATATTTTCGTTTTAATAGAAAATAAGTGCAATAATAGAAAAAGCTGGCGGTGGCTCGAAAGGCATGCGGGCGGTGGACGGGAAACTATGATCTAATTTGTAGTGGCCTTATTCAAATTGTTCCTCTATGCTTCCGTGGCTACTGTTTTTGAGCAAGATTTTAAATTACATCACGCAATTAAGTGTCATAATATTATGTCGAAATGTTACGCAATCACGAATCCAAACGGGCATGCATAGGCAGTAGGCCAGACCCTCCCCCCGCGTGTTTATCCTGAAAGAACTAAACATTGCAGAGTGTGAGGGTTTGGTTTGCGATACTAATTGCATGCTATCAGAAGGAGCAGAAAGGGGGGGGGGGGGGGGGGGGTCGAGGGAGGACAGTGACTAAAATCTGTCAACCTACCAATGAAGGCAAACTTGAGCAGCCTCTGCATCTCCTGGCAGACGGTGACCAGCCCTAGGATCTGTGACTCAACAGAGCCTTTGAGACGACAAAACTGAACAGTCGACTCAATACGCTTGTCCAGAGATTCAAATGCCTCGGGTAGAGCCAAACCAGGCAGTATGGGCTCAGCTGGGGATTTTAAGATCAGAGAAATTGGTAAAATGAGGAGGGAGGGGGGAGGGGGAGAAGAAAGAGAGAGAGAGATGGATACATCTTAAACGACGCATTTTCTATGATTTTTTTTACCTCCTCCAAGCTTAAGAGTGTGTGTCTTCGCCATCTTAGATTTTCTGCGTCCATGCGCCCATGTGCGAGTTATTAGGGGTTAAATTTAATATTCGCCCGGAATGCGCATGCGCAGAACATTTTTTTGGTATTAATTGATTCGCACAATAAATAGGGATTAAGGTAATAATATTATTCAATAATTGTGAGTAATGAATGAATGATCAATAATTGAAGAAGTACATTTGAACATACAGTTACATAAAAGGAATTGCAACACTCGGAAAACTATGATCCTGAAAATTATCTGCACACACATGACTGAACTATAGCATCATCTACCCAAACCATTTCATTCCTGTTCTTAATATTCAGGACAAACAGCTGTCTTTTGTAGCTATCGGGCACACAACATGGCTCAGGAGCAGCGGTTGGATTGTCATCCAAAATATTTTTCCGGTGGATACTCAGCAGCCTCAAGTGTTCTCCATCTATGGCCCAATTCTGTGGACACTCTCCACTACAGTAGTTAAACTCCATGGTCTCAGGCGATATTATCCACGTCCAGTTGTAGTCTCGCTTGAAGTTAACCGTCAAATTACGCCAGCAGCACTGAAACGCACACCTGGACGGATTATTAGTGGAGTAAGTTGCTGTGACAGCTGCACGTTTCGTGTCACTGTGTTCTTCATTGTAAACGGTCAGCACAAGCTGGGTACTCTGATTATCCATGGGGAATTGAACACCAGGCTCAAACTTGGACCCATATGGGGCATCAGGATGGCGTATGATCACCTCCAGTTCCATATCTCCAGAGAGGCTATTCCTTCTCTGCACCCATTTCGTGATGGCTCTCGAAACATTAAATACAGCGTAGCCATGATCCACTTTAAGATCTTGGTGCGTTATGAAGATGAGGAGATCTTGACCAAGGTAGTTCTCTGGCCTCTCGATCAGGCGAATCTCAACGCGATCTTCTGTTATTCCTTGGGCCATCCGACTGTCAATGACTTGAAACTGCGGCAGTTTGAGCAGGCGCAGTTCAGCTTGAAGGTCGTCAATCACATTCGTAATTGAGGTCACATCAACCAAGTCTATGCTGAATTTCAGACGATAGCGTTCATTAAAGACTACTCCTGGAGTGCCAGGACCTACAGATAATTAAAGAGAAGGAAAACCATATCAATGCATTGATGCAAGTTCAGTACAGCAGCATTGCAGATGGTATTAATGACCTGTCTGAGGTATAAACTGCAGACCAGCTGCAGTTTTAAAATAATAGTAATAGGACAATGATATTAGGGCAATAGCATTAGGGCATCTTTTGTAAGTGCTCAAACACTCAATATGACAGCAAGTCTTGTATCTGTGGTGTAAAAAGACCAGCTAGGAGTGATAATTAGATTACCAGCTGGAGAATCAGTAGCTGAGATTTGCTGCAATGCCTCACATATACTCAGCACAGGTGGTTATACATACAATGCGCAACATTATTAAAGATAGCGCATGTACAAAATTAATAATTATGCATGTCTGCAAGTAGTAATTAATACTAACCAGAATATTTTTCATCATCTTTGTCCTTTTGATTTTGCTCCTCAAAATCAGGATGCGTGATCGGTGGGTGGCCAATTACACTTGATGGAAAGAACGCTAGCAGGCTCTTCTCCTGCGTGTTCAGCTTGGTGCACGGTTTCTGATTGTCATTGTAAGCTTTTTGGACCTCCTGAGCTGCGCGATAGTTTTCCACAAAGACTGGATCGCTGGTCGGTAGCTCAATGCTGGGGTCAGGATTTGGAGGTGCTTCATCGAGGCCCAGTCGCAGTAGAATCTCGTGCTTGATGGCCTCTCTGCGCAGCCTGTGCGAGAGACCGAGGTCGCTGGTTCTGGAGCAATACGCGGACTGATCTCCATCAGCATCACTCGGCGCAGCTGTAGTATGAGAATCTACTGGCTGCAAAGTCTGTGATGCAACAGTCGTCCAAAGGATTGACAGGCATACTGATGCAACAACTAAGGTTGGTCGGAAATGAGGAGGTACTAGCTGCATTCTTTCTCTCTTTTTTTCTTGTCTGAGTTGTTTAATAAATGATACAAATAAGGAGCGATCAACTGTCACCGAGTCAGATTGTCTGGACAACTCCTGCTGAAATGACTTGCTCTTTTCTGAGCTAGCTAGCTGTAGGAAACGAGTGGAGCATTTTTATGCATTCTGTCACTAGGAAAAAAATGTTCACATTAATGCTCAAAGCATTTTTATGGATGTCACTGAACATATTGTACTAACTAGCGGTCACTGAGTGGGAGGATCATTGCATCCTGAAACTGCATAAAAAGCGCACTCAGAAACGCTGTCTAAACCACCATTATTTTGTGGTATCCACACCCAACCGTTGAATAACCAGCTACAAATTGCTAGCTAATTCCGCCACAAAACCATTGACGTCATTAGGTGCTAGCATGCATGCTACGTTTCTGGCTGGCTGGATGAATCTGGTGCTTCCCTGCTGATACAGCTTCATGCATGGAAAGAAGCCAACCATGTTCCAACCTACTTGATTACATCACTTCTCCCTCTTTCCGAGGCTGTGGTATTCAGATCATTGACATGACGACATAGGTATGAAGCAGCATGCATAACATTATGTAAGTATGATTGTGATTATTGGGATTCAATTTGTTGGGCGAATTGGAGATCTTTAATGCAATTACCTATCACGATTTTTGGCTAATCCAGTTGTAATAAACGAGTCAGTGTACGATTGATACGTGGGGAAGCATGACAGAACAACTAAAATGATTACAGTACCACATGACAACATTGATCACAATAATTATTTCTCATGGTTCTCTTGAGCAATTTGTTCAAGGAATCCGATTCAATTAATGCATCTATCGTTGCTGATATCTGACATTCGTGGAATGCAAGGCATTAACAACCTGCCAGCAGGACCAGTGGAGACTTGTACTGTGCTTGTATCTTCCCATCATAATTATTTATCAGAAGTTGGGTATAATAATATTATAGATCTATTATCAATTAAATCACTAGTGGGAGGTATAGCTGGTTGCAGGTAATATAATAATACATAATTACATAATAATAATTATTATAGGTCAGTGTAGCACATTGTGTACCTACTTATTGGTATTTTCCTTCATAGTCAGCGGAGAATGCAACTGTCACTAATTGGTATTGCCAGCTCTTAGGCATAACAAGTGATAACAATGATGTGTAATTGTCGTGATAGTTTGCTGCGATCAATAATTATATTAAACGCAGACACAGCATTTAATAGCAGATGCATGATGTATATTACTGTACAACTACTATACAAACCGCTGTCCATTAAAATTAAGTGCTTAAACACTGCAATTATATATCTTACTATCACAGTGAAACTGGCCAATTACTACATAGATCAGACCCATGCACTCATATGGAAATTTATTATGCTTTAGGGTTGAACTTGAAAGCTGGTCCATTAGCCTAAAATCACAAAATTAATAGTGCACTCCGTTCTTTAAATGCACATTAGCTGATCAATAAGTGGTGTTTAATAATATTATAATGAACACCATAATAACATGTTAATGACAAAATTGGGTCAATTTGTTGAACAATAATAATTATTATAGTCTTCATAAAAGTTTTGTTGGGATATAGAGGGTGATAAAACAGACTGGGAGAGTGAGGTCATGTGACATTATGATATTGTGTATCATCAATATAATTATTTAATAAAAGCTGCTATGCATATTTGGGATTGATGACAGTTGATAATAGTACAACGTTATATAAGTGCCGTTTTATTTCTCTATGAGGATAATTTGATAAACATGATGAAAATACAAGTTGAACACTAGAACAATAATGGTACAAATAATTAAACAACTGAATGGTTGCACGAGAAAAGCTCAAAAGTGACCAAAATCATAATATGGAGGGGAGAGCTAATTTTCATGCCAGAGAGAGAGAGAGAGAGAGAGAGAGAGAGAGAGAGAGAGAGAGAGAGAGAGAGAGAGAGAGAGAGAGAGAGAGAGAGAGAGAGAGAGAGAGAGAAATGACTCTTAAAACTACATTCTTGGTGGCTATCTACATATGCATGAATTGACAATCATATTAGGAACGTAGTTGAAGTTCATCTGACCATTGATGTACACAAGCATTGTCAAGGGCGATGTACTGGCAGCTGTGCAGCATGGTTCAGGAGAAGAGAGGGGGTTATTCTCACGATAGCTATTGAGGAACTTGGCACCATGAGTGACCATTGGCCAGTAGTCGGGGCAGAGACCTTCACAGTAGTTCACCTGGTAGGTGAGCGGGAAACGCACCCAGGTCATGTTGAGGTCTCGGTGAAAGTCAATGATCAATTCTCGCAGACAACAGTTGGTTTCGTCGGGATTATTAAGACAGTAGTTACTGCTAATGCCCTCCACCGACTGTCGTTTCTGTCTATTACTACCACTTTCTTGATGATTTGATTCCTCGTTTTGTGAATTTAAACCGCCATCGACTGACGGCATAGAGAGGACTAATTGTGCATTGTTCTGTCCTTTCTTGTAGCCTGGTACATCAAACTCTATACTAGGGACGAAAGACAGTCCACTGGTTACCGACTGTGGAGCTCTCACAAGCACTTCAAAACTCAGGAACTCAGATTGGTTCCGAGCACCTAGCCAATCCTTTATGGCACTTGTGACGTCGAATGCAACAAACTCGTCCCTTTCTGTGCCAATATTCTGCGACGTGATGAATCTATATTCCAGTCCATCCCTGGCAGTTGAATTCCAAACTCGAAATATCTCCACTTTCTCACTGGGATTGGTGTCTCTTTTGATTTGCGTGTTATCAATAATGTTTTTCCTCTTGAACAGCCTCAGCTCGGCAGATGATAGTTCTGACGCTGTGGTCTGTGTCCAGTCTATATCGCTGAAGCTCAGCTTGTATACTAGTGGTACAACGTAGCCCTGCAACTCTTTCACTTGTGCGTCTGAGAATCTGTCTGCAGTCGTCTCGGGAGAGGTTGTTGGGGTCTCCTCGGGGCTTGAGGAAATGGGCTCCTCGCTTGATCCGCCCGAAGGAATTCCGTCCTTGCTGCTTTCCTTTTCTGGCGGCTTCCCAATATCGTCACCCTTGCCACTGTCAGCATACCTCTTAATTCTGTCTGGCTTGTACAATGGGCCTGCCGGATAAGAATTAAAAGCAGTGAATGGTACATTCACCTTCAGACAATATTTTGGATATTTCTCCCTCTGGATACAAATTTAATTTGGCTTCGTGCGACGCACACCACACATGTGCCCATCACCCTTGCGCTCACTTAATTAATACCACGTCCAGTACACACACACTTATACTCGCATACATGCATGTGTACACACATACAAACATACACTAATAATAATATCATTATTCTCACCCCATTCGAATGCCTCTACACTCGGTACGATTGGATGAAATGATGACGGAAAATACAGTCTCAGCTCCTTAGCGTAGGTGCTGCTCTTCTCTCCTCGAATGATCTCACACTGTTCCTCCTCTCCCCCTCCACCCATCTGCTGCCCCCCTGATGCACTCAGAAACTGGTAGTAGGTGGCCATTTTCTCCTCATCCATAGGGCTCCCTGAGTTGTCTGGAGGGTCACTCAGGCCAAACCTGGCTAGTATCTGAGCTCTTATGGATGTCAGTCTGAGCTGCTTCAAGTGCTGGTCTGTGTCATTGGTGGCACTAGTCACATTGGCCTGAGGGCACTGATCAGGCAGTGGTGTGGTGAAGCTCTCAGAGCTTGTGGGATACGTCGACGTTGAATCAGGTGTGGTAGAGTTCGTCTGTTGCTCCGGCTGCGCTGTCGAATTATCCTCGAGGGATCTAGTCACGACTGCAGCCTCGTTGGTGGAGCAGACTAGGAGCACCAGCAGGCAGGAGCAGCAGAGCAGGAGAGCTTGAATAGCTGACATTCTTCTTTCAATTGTCACTACCCGCAAGATCAAGAGTTTAGATAGGGGGTTTGCGCAGCAGCGCTAGCTCAGTATGTAGAAAATGAGGTGATGCTAGCCTCCTGCAAGGAAGGCAATCCAGCGATGATGCAGGGAGCTTACTCGAGCTGGGGTTTAATTCAGGCTAGTATCCGCTGTCTCTGGAGCACACAATGCAGCTGAAGTTGGAGAGTAGATCGACCACGACTCATTAATGGAGAACCACTTCAATCAATTGCTTCACTGCTGGACCGTGCAGCTTCTGGCCGAGCTCAAACTCGAGAGATCCACTGGGCAGGTTGCTCAATTACATTAGCAGCTGCACGCATGCTAAGTGCATTTATAACCCAACAATAAATACAGAGGAAACCAGATAAGGTACAATAGAGTGTAGCTGCTGCATGCACACTTGTGCATAGTATGTGGCATATAATAATAACATGAGCTGCATTCCATCCATTGCTAAGCTGTATTACAAATACATCATACTATTGTGGAAGTGAAGCTCTACTAATGCATGTAGCTTGGAATGGTGGTAGCAATTCCCCCCCTCCATTCTATTCTATTCTCTGGTGCCCACTCTCCCTTTCTCTCTCTCTAGCAGAAAGCAGCCACAAACTGTCACTACCTAGCGATGATAGGCTGGGAGGGAAGTTTACGTAGTAGTTGGAGCATTGTGTAAAATACCTCATTGGTCCATCGATTGATCGATCTGCCCGCTGTGCATAGAAACCGTACAAGCTGTGCATGGCAACCGGAGGCAACTGTTGAGGGGAGTCAATGAGAGAAAACCTGGTGGTAAGACAAGTGATACCTGTGGTCGGGAACAGAGCCATGACACCGCACGCTTAGCAACACACAACGTCATGCCCGACCCCACTTTAAGATACACAGACGGTCACAAATTCTATGTAGCGTGATTAAAAAAAAACATTAATAACGGCACTTGTCGCTTGGATGCATACAAGCGCTCATGACACAATAGGATGGCACAGATATACGATAGAAAACAGACAGACACACACATAGGACAGACACTCAGCCCGGCCTGCGGGCACAGAACAATAAGAAATTTTCATGCTAGCAAACAACGAAGCTGGCAAAAATTAAAGGAAATTAAACGAGACTAAACGATAAAGCACTACTATAGGACAACAGGAAATTTGTTAAAGCAATAAGGAACCATACTAGGATGTGATAACAGAACAGCATGATAAAGATGCTTTGAAGGAACACTGTCATTACATGTTTTTGCTGTTCATAGGAACTGTCAATTACTTGCACCCCCCTATAGTTACATAGTCTACCCACTCTATGAGCCTACACAAATAACAGATGGTCAGCAGTCTGTGACCTTCAACTTGGGTTCGTCTGAAGAACTAAAATAATCAGAGATGAGTCCAGGGTCAAAATCCTTGAGCCAGTCCAGTGTTAATGACGGCAGCTGTCCACCACTACTTTCCGTCTCCTTGGAAACAACGGCAGTGGCAGCAGCTTGTCCAGTTGCTGACTCAACAGTTTCTTCGACGGTAGCTTCTGAACTACTCGAGCTGAGATCACTTCTTCTCTGGGTAGAAGGAGCACCCTTGGAAGTGCCCTCATGCACAGAATTACCCCCTGCAGTGCTTGAGAGGGAATCTGTGACATCGTTGAGGAGAGAGCCACGTGCTGAGTTGACACTGTGAGGTCGGAACCCCCTCATGGTACCGGGAGGGCTTCTAAAAGCCGAGATAGTTCGTGTCATCCTACTTTCGTACCCAATTGATGAGTAGTCGATCTCGTTGGAGCGGCTTCGCTGATGGACCTGCAGGCTCTCAGGGATATCGTGTTCCGACTTTGTTCTATTGTTTTGTAACTCCTCCACTTCGTTTGAAAGTTGAGCTGAATCAACTCCGTTTGATGTGCTACCAGATTCACTGTGATCCTCACCGGCAGAGCCAGGTCTCACTTTGCTCTCTCTTTCGATTGTGACACTTACTAGTGTTTCGTTTCCTTCATTTTGCTCTCTGGACTCCACAGGCTCAGCATTTGCACCCTGTGTCTGTGTCTCTCGAGCCGCATTAGCATTCACAGTGGCAGCTGCATGACTGCTACTAATCGAATTAGTGGAGGGCGACTGCGATACGACACGTATTGGCTGAAATAGATTATCATAAGCACTGAACTGTGATGCACTATTTGACACTGCAAGTCGAGAGAGCATTGAAGGTGTATGATGTGCGGCCGCTGCCGTTGAAGGTTGGGGTGGCTTTAGGCCCGGGTACATGATGCTCATCAGGGAGGGGGAGGGAGAGGGAGCACGAGACGACACCACACTTGATACTCGAGAGTTTGCCGACATATCGCAGTTCTGGAGCAGGTCAAGTAGCTCCTCCTTTGTCGGGCCATTACTGATGTTCTCTGCAAGTATGTGTGTGCATACATACATCGTTAGTACATGTGAGAATGAGTGTGTGTACGCGAGTATCTGTCTGTAAGAAACACGTGTACGGTGTGTATGTGCATATTTGCGGAGGGGGAGAGTAGCTTTACAAGCGCATGATCAGCATGGACTAGAAATCAAATTAGTCCGGACTCAGTGGCGCGTGCGTGTGTGTGTGCGATATGTCCACTGTACATGTTACACCCATAGAGTATATTAGACACAGCAATACAACCAGAGAGTTGGTGGAATTCGCTTTCCATATATGACCAGCAGAGAAACTGCACAACATCCAGCTGCTTATACGTGCATATTAAGAACAATTACTTGATCCAATTATCTCACTGGAAGTGAAACAAACACGCTACTGGTGCACACTCAGCATGCTAAACAGATGGCCAGTTATGCATATACAAAAGTGGCCTACTATTTCAGCAATGGCTTCTATTGTGGACATCTTGCAGCCTCACCCCAGCTCCCAGGCTCTCCAAAGTTTTCAACGCATTCAGCGGGCAATGTTGAAAAGCTGGCCATAAATATGGCCTGGGAACAAGGCTATAGATACAGCTAAATTGAATGGGGCATCTCCCATAATTGGGATGCTATGATTGATCCATGCGGCAAAATGGAAAAGTTGTCATGAAATATTCTAATCAGGGCACTCTGTGCAGTCATAAGGGTTTCCAGAAATCATAAAAATGTCACGATACCGGAAGCTACCTAGCGAGGGAAAAAAATACATAAGCAACCTTCCGTGGTAGCAAAAGTAGATAAAATTAATGCACTATAATTGTTGAACTCTTAATTAACCAAGCCATTGTACTCTTGACTCGCCTGGTGTGCAAGTGCGCTAGCTACGGAGCTGCATACGCCCACATACACATACATATGTACATGTACATGTACATGTAGTACATGTACGTAGGTAGGTAGGTATGGCTACACCATTAACGCTAACTGATCGCAGTTACTGTAGCCAGAGAGGCAGATTTGTTACAAAATTAATCATCATGCAAATTGGGCCAGGGGAGTATATGTATAATATTGCAAGTACACATGTAACACACTTGACGGAACGGTCAGAAACAACGGGCACACGCGGCATGTACAGGTAGGTAGCCTAGCCCATAGCCCAATATAATATACATACATGGGTTGCTGTACACGTATGTGTGTGCATGTATAGGGTTGGAATTCCAATATGAGGATAAAAGGTTGGACACCTGGCAAGGGGAGGCGACAATGCTAAGGTCATAAGTTGCCTTGACACCAACCACGCATTTAATCATCAAAACATCATAAAAACATGGACAACTTGACTCCATGGCTATTACTGTGCTAGTCCATGGGATGCGAGTGTGATCGAGTCATATTTGTACATCGTACAGGGCTCCATCCCACCACCCCCTCTCTTCAACAGCTTAAGCTTCTGAGCTTCTCTTACAGTGCTAGTGGTGGGAATACTCTCAGATTAAGCTTCTACGCTTTTCCGGTGGATCTACGGCAACACCTCATAACTTGGCAAATTTACGGTGGATCTACGCAACACCTCACAATTTGGCTAATATGTAGCTATTATCATGCTATGTCCATGGGATGCAAGCTGTGCTGTTTGGCTGCTATCAACTCAGATACGAGAGAATGCTAAGGCCTCGTTCATATTAGACTAACTATCCCGCACTATAATAATTATACATGCACATAATATTATGTATGCCCCCCATTATTCTCTACAATACTTCTTGCTAGCATAAAGCAATACACCAATATTAATAGCTACAGGGCTAATCTAGTGTGCACCTTACATAGTAAAATTCTGGCTATCACTAAGCTGTGGAAGTATTTGCCCAAGTTCTTGATGCAACTGGACTTGCCAGTTAGCAGATATTATTTCTTTTGTGTTTCAGGAGGCCAGAGATGAGACGGCGTACGAAAGTATGGTGCCGGGACTCTAGGTCCTCAAAACCGCCTCCTAAGGCTGATCAGAAGTTTAAGTTAAGCTTCTTAGCCTTTCATACCCTCATACCATTGGCCAAATGCTCATTAACTAAGTTAGCACACGTGTGCAAGTAGCGGTGCACCTGGCACAGTTTGGGGTTAACACCTAATGCATCCTGTGAAACTGAGCCCCCATTGCACACCTTGCAAAAAATGAAGTGAACAAAGTGATCAATAGAGGTAATATTACATAAGAAAAAATTCAGAACCAATGCACATCCGTATTCGTACTTGTATGTAGTGTATGGGTATAATTACATTTTGGACAAATGCATTTTCTTCCAAGCTTAGCAACTGACACTATGTGCATGAATCTAGTCAAAATTAGGAGCACATTTACACATTAGTGCGTCAATGTTCAGAAACATTGCACAGCCATTACGCAAAGATTTTGATGGATTTTTTCCCTTCTAATCGCATACCAACTCCCTAAGGAACAGCGCGGAGCGCCCGTGGACGTGCCTGAACCTTAATGCCCTTACCTTAACTTCCGATTATGGTTCTTTTACAGTACAGTAACAGTGTGCAATCAATCATCGACAACATTCCTTCACACACATTAGGGCAATTACGGTGGATTAGATATAATGTCAACGTGCACACTGTTTAGGGTAAGGGCCTACCGTATAGCAGGAAATTTTCGAGGGAGAAAACTTTCGCGGATCGGTAGAAAAGGAGCATTTCGCGGAGAAAACTTTCGCGGAATGCTTAATTGGTCGCATAATGGGTGTGGCATGCCTAGAATTTCGTGGAGAAAACTTTCGCGGATGGCGGAATAATCGCGAAATTCGTGAAAGTTTTCTCCCTCGAAAGTTTCCCGCTATACGGTATACTTTACGTAAATACGATAGATTAATCTGTTAATGCACAATATTTACGACACGGGCCTACACTCCACATCATATACAATTACGATGGATTAAACTGTTTGTCAGTGCATGCACTATTAAATTTTGGGACGCAGCCTATAGACACTTCACACAATTATGTACATGAATATTTTGGCAATTATGATGAATTAAACTGTTAGTGCATGCATTATTAAGATATGGGGCTACACTTCACATGATACGTATTTTTTGGTAATTACAGTGCTTTAAAAACGCTAATTAATCCACATACCGTTTAGGACACGGGCCTACATTTCACACAATAATAATATTATATACATTTGGCAATTTACGATGCATTAAAAATTAATGTTAAGTAATGCATGCACTATCTAGGACACAAAGGCCTGCCAATCAGCGGCAACATCACTCTCAGACTAGACACGCCACAGCTACACATGGTACATGACACGCACACAGCACACACCCTCCCTCCCTCCCTGCTGTCATAAAAATTGAGGCTTTCAATATTACTTTTCGTTCCTTGGATACCATAGACTGCTATAATATTTCTAATTAACCACTGAATTGCATCAATGTGATGTGCAAGTGCGCACGGAACCACATTATTGGTATGGAATATTTTTGAAGGGACATGGTGTAGCAATAGCAGTACAGAATAAGTTTCTCACGACAGAGCTTGTAAATTTTAAAACGATGATATTTCTCACTTCAACTGCGATAAAAAAAATCAAGCAGCCACTCTGTAAAGAGAAAATCTAATTGGGGCGAGCCTGAGTGAGCCCCACAAACATGGTACAACACTGCACAAATTAGTATTAATTTATTTGCATGGTATGTCCGTCGCATAAACTATAATAATGTCTAGCATGGCTCTACAGACATAGTGTGAAACATTCCATTCCATATTCTAATGCCTGGCCGACAAGCTACTCTAATTCAATGAACCGTACGTAAATTTACACTTGCGCAGTGATCACAGAGTGGTATATAGCACGACTGGCAGCCCGCACGATCGAACACTAGTAGAAAAAAACTGGTCAGCAACAGCATAAGTGGAAAGGAAATGTCAGGGTCACCCCCACCATAGGCCCTGAAGTGACATCGTTTTCAGTTGCTAAGATTAAAACATCGGCAACTTTTACCGAACAGTTACGGCAGAGAATCTTTGTTCAATTCACCACATATAGGCCCTGCTTGACACGAGTAATATTTAATAGTTGTTGCAACTTCCTGTACATGTACATCAGTAGGGGCAGGAACAGGATATATAAATATAGATTAGTGCTAGACTCACCTGGATTCTTGTGGGACAGCTCCAGTGCAGTGGTTAGGTCCCACACCTGCAGAGAGAGCAAGTGGTGCCATGGTACTATGGTGACAAGGTTTGGGCTAACTACACTAATTGTTGAGGTATACAATTTCCTCCCCGATTTCTCGAGTTCCCACTTCTTGCTCTGGCTTCCAAACTACATGCAGCCCATCCATACATACCCCAGTATGCCATACCCACACCTAGCAGCAGGCCACTGTTAGGCCCACAAAGCCTAAACTAAAGCAGAGCCCAGAAATGAGAATTCCAAAGCCCCAGGGTAGCACAGAGTTGGGAAGTCCCCAAAGTGCCCCAGTGCTAGGCTATGAATCAGCTCTTTTGGATAGGTGCTAATTTGAATAAACTAAAACGCTTTATTTGATCTCAGTGACTCTGATTAGCAGATGAAATTCGAGAAATGAGGACACCTCCCTTAGGGAAACCACAAGACTGCATTCCTCACTGGCCCAGTTGCTATGGCAACTGCACATCGGATGCCCTGGTATAGTTACTAGGCTATACTGTTATGATAGTAGGCAATTGCTTGCACAAGCATGTACTGAAACCTCAAATTATAATAGATAGTAACAAGAAATGAAGATAGCTTTTGTTACTCGAATTTCCCTACATTTTCAGCATTAAAGGCATTGTGCCACGATATAAGGGCTATTTTTAGTAAATTAGTGTCACACGTGATATAACCGCGCCCATTAGATTGAAATCTGGCAGCCACTTTTCAATCAATGGTTGTAGTTCGCGGTAACAGAACGCGATCGGTCCGAGAAAGGCTCAAGGGTTGGAGCTGGAAGGTCTTCAGCTAGCGGCGGAAGGTAAGAGGTCTACCAGGGGGACGGGCGAGAGTCGGCCTTGCCAGAGTAGCGATGTCTACATCTAGCTAGATCCACCACGTGCGAGGTGGTATAACACGAGTAGATTTACCTGTAGTGAGGGCTAGTAGGTCCAGAAGCAGACAGAGATACCAGTCCTAGGGCAGCACCACGAGTAGCTAAGTCCTTGCCTTGTCCTTCGATGGCGTTCTGGAGTCCACGAGGAGCGCGCGACAATATTTTTGTACGTGCGCGATTTATCACAACGCGAGGCCGTACACTAGATCTAAAAATAGTAACAATCACTGCTTATATCGTGACACAATGCCTTTAAGTGTTGCAGAAGTATGACTGCAATTACATCTGATATTTGACCAAAAAAACCTCCACAATGGCATACCCAGGAGGGTGGCTCAGGGAGCTTGGCTCCTCCCTCCCTCAGCTTTGGCTGAATAGAGTCCACTGAAAGCAGTATTTAGTTATTAACCATGGCCCCATTAAATTATTAATCATTTTACAAAAATGCCAACCATCCTTGCTTCCCACCAGTATACACATGCAGCTACAAATCAGCTAAATCCAATTTTCATTCATGGTAATACATTGTATACAGTTTGACAATTAGTTTATTAAGCAAGACAATGACTATGCACATCAATAATTGGTAAAAATGAAGTAGTATTATGTAAGCCGAGAGGTACAAGCATGCTAGGCTAGTCACAGTGGTATTAAACCAAGAGAAACACTGTGTCCATTAGAACATGGCAAATGGCTTCTCAGACCCACCCACATGCCGCAAATACGTATATTATGCCGTAGGAGTTTAAAATGTGATGCAGTGTATTTGAGGCATCCTATTGCATAATCTTTTCAATTTGTTGTCTCGTTAGGCTGTGAATAAGAAAAAAATTTTAAATGTGGCCATTCAACGGACAGTAACTGAACTAATTGCTAAATTTCGATGCAAAATTACTATGCTCCACTTTACCTCCGAATAAATAGGCAGTTTATGTTAACATATTACTGATTTAACATAACAACATACATGTACTGTATGGCAGGAAACTTTGGCAGCGTTATTTTTCTCAAGATCATCAAGCTTAAATAAATGCACACCTATAATGCTGCAAGCAAACTGTCCAATTTAATTCATATCAATAAAAAATCTCAAAAATTATCTCTACTTTTAGATAATCATGAACATAGGAAGTAGTCGGAACTTGACCACAAAAAGGTATCTGTGAAGACACTGAAGATGCAGAATTTGGTCAAAATACGAAAAAGATTCCTCAAAGAATTAAGCTCTATGATAATATTATTAATTTTTATGCAACAATAATGATTAACGCTAGACATACTTGTATGCTTCCGTTGAGGTGTCCGGTGAAGATGAACCTCCTTGACCTCAGCCCTGTCCTGTTGATCCCCTCACACTCATGGACACAGTAGGAACTAATGTTGCTACTGTCGACCGACTCTATCTTGCAAACTCTGAATGAATATGTGTGTGTGTGTGTGTGTGAAATATCAAGAATAATTTCTGTTTTCTTAACTGTATCACAGTAAGAATATTGATTTTGCTATTGTCCACAAACTTAATCTTGCAAATTTCCGACAAACAGATAATAATTTATCTGGTCTGGCCATGAAAGTAAAAAAAAAAAAACCACAACCTTAGAGTATAATATTTACAAACCTACTTGAATCCTACATTGTAATTCCATAGTGAACATGCCTATCTGCTCTATATAATAGTTAGAGACCGAGTCCAAGGTCTCTACGCCTTTTAAGAGATCCGAAGGCCCTGGGCTGTAGCATCCCGAGCGAAAGCGAGGGTGCTACTAAGGGCCTGAGGGTCTCTTAAAAGCGTAGAGACCATTGGATGAGGTCTCTAATTGATTTAGAATATAGCAACTGTAACCGTGGTAGTTGACCTGAGGACTAGGCTACTGTTGCACTGTGCATCTTTCTTTGCCCTTGGCTATACTTGTAGGTCTCTATGAAACTTGTAGGTCTCTATGAAAACTTGTAGGTCTCTATGAGAAATAGAGACCTCCAAGTGTCCAATCAGATCACAGTATTTGTTACAACTATATTCTAAATAATATTATATACCACAATGAAGGCACTGCACTGGCATTAAGAACACTCATGGTCTATATAGCTCCAGCTATATATTCTATACAAATTGTGCAAGTGTAAGTAGTGTGCACGCATGTGCACATACGTAGTAGGGTACCCGTTACGTAGGCATGTCCTAAGGATCAGGAATGCATGGTGGTTGGGATGATACTAGTCCAAGGTACCAGCACGTGCAAAAATTATCATAGAGAAAAATTAATACATGTCATGTACATGTATGGAGATAATGGGAGCATGCATCATAGTGCATCACAGCAGGGGAGCATTAGGCAGCAGCTTGTAGAAGTAGTGTGCATGAGCACAGCACAGCACAGCACAAACAGAAAATCAAACACTGACACTTGTGAGTATGACAGTCTGCAGCATCACCAGGCATCATGGCAGGAGCCAGCAGAGGCTGGTATGCAAATAAGAGCATGGAATATCAAGCCGTAAAAGCAGACCAGTCCCTTTCTGTGGCAAACATATTGGCCTCTCTGTAATTGCACAAAGGTTACATAATCAAACCACCCACCAGAGCTATGTAGAACTGTCTGTCCATACCTCTCTCTGGTTGCCCAGCTCCCTAGGTTGGTGGGCAAAGCATCTATATCTACTTAATTTTGGGTCAAATTATGAGATTAATGTGAGCATTTATGCAACCACAAGAATGGTTCCAGTCTCCAAGGCATGGTCAAGTACACTGACTCAACTACTGAATTGACCCCTGCCACCCTTAATTTAACCATATTCCAGCCAGTTTGATGTGAAAATCAGTCCTTTTGAGTCTGGAAGGCACACTAACTGAAATGGAAGCCCTACCATTAAATTACATATTTATATTCCACTTACTTTGACATGGCAATAGCTGATGTCACTAGGGACTGGTATAATACGATTCTAATCAGGATTACAGTCCAGTAAATGCTATATACCTACTTCACTCGTTCAAATTTGACACGGTAATAGCCAGCATCACCACATGCAAAAGCAAACAGGCTTACTGATTAAGATATTTAATTAATTAAGTTAATAATAATCAAGTGATGTCCAAATGGTTGGTCACGTCCCGGATATTCTCTCATGAAAGCTACTATCATTATGAGCTAGCTATGCACAAACCTGAAAATTTAATAGGTCCAATAATAATATTGCTTTATGAAATGATTCTCCAAAGAATATCTTACTGATAATTGAATAATTCTATCAGAAAGACGACACTAAATACACCAGGCATGGTCATGACTTACTCATTTTTGATGTGGCAAACGGCTGATGTCACTAATATTGCAAAAACACTCTCTATGCTAGAACAAACATGGCCTACCGTAGTCACCAATATACCACAAAAAGTTCTAAGTAGAAGTCGGAGTCTAATGCCATCAGCTTTACTAGACTAAAGAAAGATCCATCTTAGTAAAGGATTTCATCTGATTAACAAGGAGTCTCCTCTCTCTCTCTCCCTCTCCCCTCTATCCCTCTCTTCCTCCTTCCCACGCTCTCTCTTCCTTCTCCTTCATCCCACCCTCCATCCCTCCTTCTCTCTCTCTCTCCTCTCCCTCTCCCTCCCTCTCCCTCTCTCCCCCTCTCTCCCCCTCTCTCTCCCACTCTCTCTCTCTCTCTCTCCCTCTCTCTCTCTCTCTCTCTTTCTCTCTCTCTCTCTCTCTCTCTCTACACATACAGACAAGACATACGCACACATACAACGTTGATCTTCACTTAATACCATACACTCAGAGAGATCCCCACTCAGACTATGCAAGTGCAGTAGGCCCTCTCTGTTTTGCTTGGGCAACACTACACACAGATAGGAAACGTGTTGCTGAGGATGTGGTAGTAAGAGGCACAATCTGTGTAAACTGCTCAAGTGGGTGAGGTCCCAAATGGACAGGTAATTGGCTAATGGAGAGGGTAATTGAATTAAGGACACGCGTCCCGAAATGCTTGCGGGCAAGGTAATAGGGCAGTCTGTACAGATCAACAAGAGCTCCAGATAGGGGGGGGGGGGACTCTTCTAGTGGCTCCAGTATGACACAGCCATAGCTAGCCAATCCTTTGACTGACAGGATTAAGTCTTCACACTGAGAACTAGTAGTAAATTTTACCTCACCCCACCTCTGGACAAGCAGGTAGCAAAGATTGAAATTCCCACCCATAGGGTCTGGGATTACTAGACTCCTCTGCAGCAAGTTAATAAGCAGACCACAGTGGACCCTCTGCACCTCCTTTTCTAAGGTTTGACTGAAAATTAATTATAATATCATACCCTGAGGAAATACCTGACCAAGAGCTCACCACAATTCATATTCTATCCAACCATCAGTCAGACTAAGTACTAAGTACATGACACACTTCTATGGAAGACTCTCATTGCCAAAGGAAAAATGACCAATCAGTCAGTTAGGTAAGTCAGGGAGACTGGCCTGATAGCCACAGAGTCCTCCTAATTGGGTATCATACACTGTCTAGTCATAATATTACACAAAACAATACTGGTTAGAGGTGGGGAGAAAAAAAATGGAATATTAGTGCAACAACCACCTTTTTTGCTTTGCCAGTTAAGTGGGTACAGAGTGATGTTTAGGTGGCTCAGCTAGTAAACAGACTTTAGTAGAACATGCACCAAATGCATCCCATCCAGCTACAGAGTTAGCTACTCTCTCTGTGGGCCCACTGAACAGGTTAGAATTACAGCAGAGTATAGGTGAAAATTTTTGCTGGCTAAAACTTTCGCCAAGTCCTTAAAAAGTTTGTGGAAAATTTTTTCTCCAATGCGGTAAAGGTTGCCACATCCTCTAGATACTATATTTAATACAGGACAAAAAATTAGCGTGATAAAATTTTCGCCAATGAGACAAATTATAATAACGTAGTTCACAGATTATTCATTATTAAAAAAATTTGACTTGTGCAAAATGACAAACATTTCTTGTGGATAAATTGTGTGGTGAATATGTATGTATTGCCCATAAATGAAGTACCATCTGTATAATATTTATGTAGAAAATTTTGCCAGGAGAAAATTTTCGCCAATTTCACCACAAGGACACTAAATAACTTATGAAACACAATCACAGTCTCTACAGGTACTATTATGTAATATTTATAACACACTTACCTGGCACTGCATGATTTAATGTGTGCACGAGGATGATGCAATAATGCTCGGTGGTGTAATGCACGAGCCGAAGGCGAGTGCATTACTCCAACTCCACCGAGAGCGTTATTGCATCATCCGAGTGCACCACATTAAATCATGCAGTGCCAGGTAAGTGTGTTCTAAAGGTTTTATTTTTGGTCAAAGTGACTTTCAACCAAGCTGATGCGTTGAAACTTAGCTACATGATTGTTGGTTCACGCGCTTCTACACTCAAGCGCTTTGACTTGTTCTGACTCGTTTAGACTTATTTCAAAGCTAGCTACATTCAAACTGTGCAATATCTATTTAATGCACACTTTTCAATGCATCTGATTGGTTGAAAGTCATGTGACCAAAAATAAGTTTCCTAATTATATACCTGCATGCATGTGCAAGGGGTGAAGCCAGGGTTTTATACAGGATTTTATTGGGGGGGGGGATACAATCGATGGTAATACTATCATCGCATGCGTAGCACGCCCAAACTAGGGGGGTCTGGGGGCATGCTCCCCCACGAAAATTTTTAATTTTATAACCTCTGAGACTGCTTCTGGTGGCTTCTGAGACCACATCTCAGTTTGGTTTGTTACTGCACATTTTCACCTTTTTCATGACCTATCTTGTGGGTATAGCCACCCAGTGATCAAATTTTGCACTTGGTTTGTGGGATGTATCTATAGCATAATCAGCACATGTTCTGTCATCAACATACCCATTGCAAGCTTGCAAAAGTTTATCAGTAAGGCAATAGTCGATTTTAGTCAGGTAGAGAATTTTCAGTGAGTTGAGTGGAGCTAGATATATATTCAGACTCAGCTAAGGAGTCAAACAGGCGCATTTCACTTTAATTCTAGCTAGCAATAGGCAATGTGTAGTGCATTAAGCTATCAATGGCTGTTATTAACAAAATTATTATTACTATAATATAATATGGCAGTTTTCGGGGGAGGGGGGAGGGGGGAATCCCATGGTTCCCCCCCTTCTAAATAAAACACTGGAAGCAACCAATTATCTTATCACTGTCACAGTTGTCAGTGCAGCATGAACATTATCAGATCTTGATAGGTGTGGCCAATTAGAATACAGTATTTATGACGCTTGTGGGCAAAATGAAGCCAGATTTTCTTTGAATTTGACAGATTCATAAAGCTTACGAATTGCTCAGATGCCTAAATTTCAACTATGCTTATGCTTTCTGTTCATGTGCATAACTGGCCAAGTAGGTTTGGATCACATGCTCTAGAGCTCTAGTTATATTAGGGTGAAAGAAGAGAAATTGATTGTAACGATCATAATACCAAATATGGACGATGCTAAAATTAGCAAGGTATATATTATTATGTAAGATGAAGACTCCACCCAGACTGTAACCTCATAACCCTTCATTAGTTGAGATAATAACCATAATGCTATTTAGTAGCAGGGTTCCTGACTAGGCAGACCAAAACTATGTCTGTTGAAGGCAATGACAATGGCCCCCCATATATACCATAGTGGGCTTCACCTTAGGCCACAGTGCTCCAACAACACTCTTTCATGTCATATACTATGCAGTTGCCAGTGGTCACCATGGCAACCTGAGGAGATACTGGGCATGTAAGGATAATAGATGTGGGTATGTTAATTTCTATATCTTGATAAAAAACCCTCTTCACTGGTATACTCTACCTATATCTCTCTTTTACTCAAAGGGAGACAAAGATTAAACTTTCGTTCCATGGAAATGTGATCATACTGACTCTAAAGCCTCACTACAAACGAAGGACACAAATAGTTGTTATCGGAACCACAAGGACGGAACATGGGATAGCAAGAAAGAGATAAATGCGTGTAGTGTTGACCGAGTTTGATCAACCAGATGGTACTATGTTCCCAGGCAGGTTTCACCTGGCATGGGGGTTGTTACCTCCCTAATTATACAGTCTGCATTAGCGGTCTATCTGGCGAGGCTCTGCTGATAACGTACCAGTGGTAAGAATTCTTTACCTTATATGGTATAAATATAATACACACGTAGTATTATATGAAATGCTGAGACAATAATTACGATAGTGTCGGCACATTATGATTGGCCAGTACAAATAAAATCACGCACACCTTGTCTAATTAGCTAATCTCTCCCACACTGCACTTTATCATGCTGCTACAAGCTCCTAAAATCATTACATACTACGAATAGTGAGACAGGAAAGAGAGCATCCTGTATTAGCAGTTGGTAATGGAGAGACCATACATACCTACGTACATGTCTGTACAAATGTACATTGTAAATACTACACCGCACCGCAGTACTGTAACAGTGTAATAGGCTCACTCTCCCATATCAATCTAACCGAGGGGAGCTGACGTACATATGATGTGACTTGCTACAAGAAAATAGACCATTTGCAATTTTTCATAAAACCCGAGTTTTCAGCATGGTATGGTTTGATAGCTATCCCTATGTGTGCTGAATCTAGTGGTGCAAGTTTCATGAAAAAATATTGATCACAAGCCGAGTAATGACTATTTTTATGTAGTCAGATAGATACATTCATTTTTCTGAAAATGAATTAAATTTAGTATTAAGTTGTATGTGTCCGAGCAAATACTTTCGCTCATGGGTGCACACTTTAATATGCACGTATTTACTGGCCATAGAGGTGTCCAATGCTTCAACGTATGTTAGTAGCTAGAGAAAGAGAGAATATAGAATGTCCCAAGACCCACAAATGAGGATTGCTTTTAAGGATTGGTCTTAGTTCAGTTGCAGTGATTCTGTGCTCAATCCCAGAACCAGTACGTCACAGTAAGTTAAGGAATAGTTACGTAAAAATTATTATTCCTTAAAAAAATATCACCATCAAATAACCTAATTACGTTATCTAACGATGCATCATCCTTGTGACTGCAATCAGCACACACCATCCCATTAACAGGGACACCACTGATTACTAATTAAGGGAGGGACAACCACTCCTAGACTATATACTGCATGAGATAAGTCCCATCTATCCACAGAACCTTAACCAACAGACCACAGAACAATTTCTGGTAACCAGCAGATGAAGTAAAGAATAACAAGGCCACTCCACACGTGCGGCCACGCCTGGTGAAGTCAGCCCCGACCGAGCCAATGGTACGACTGATTCTCCTACACACCTGCTCCTAAGGAGTGGGGCAGCTGCTACTCATTCTTATAGTAATAGTTATGCATCAATTGGAAATGGCTTCCCCTTTCAAATTGGGTCTATTATGCTTAATGGCTTAATGGAGTAGAATCTCATGTTGAGTCAGCAAATTATAGTAGAAACTTCATATACGTACGTAATTGGAATTTTTCACCAGGAGAAAGTTTTCACAAATTTCATCACCTGCTGTCATTGTTAAATGAATTAATACACCTTGTGTTGGTAAAAGTTTATTCCAATAAATATTTCTGTGATGCAAACATAGCTGAGCTTGGCATAGGCGTCGGAAACAACTGGAAAGTGAGGGAGCAAGGGTTGTGTAATGCCCACTAATTAACGGGAAATGAATTTGTGAATTTAGTGAGCAAAAGCAGCAGGGAAGACTGTAGGGCGGATAGAAGCTGCTGGCAACTCGAGTACCAATGAAAGCAGTCTATTTTCCAGGCAAAACGTTCATATAGACAGGCAAGGTCATAATCTAAAAGTGGGTGTGACCGGCCATGAAAAGTGGGGGAGCCATAGCCCCCCTCCCCCCGACTCCCCGGGTGCGACGCCCATGCTTGGTGCAGTCTAGCGAAAATTTTTGGCTATACAATATATTTTGTATGCATTGTACAATTGTGTCGGAGGGCGGGCATACCAATTATTAGAGGAGGAGGCAGGGGAGAGGAAGGCAGTGGTCTTTAGGAGAAGACTTCACTGCTGCTTAGAGCAGTTGTCTTGGTTAGTGAATAATCCACTACAGTTATTTAGAGTGTCTAGGGCAATTGGGACATAATATTATTATTCAAATAATATGATAAGGTATTGGTAAGAATGATATATTTATATTAGATATCAGATGACAATCTATCCACACTGTGGTAGACTGAAGGACAGATATTCTCAAGAAAATCATCAACTTCAAACAGATAATGGACAACCAATCTGGGAAAGTGAAGCCTCCCAGTTGCACAATTAATATGCTATAATATTATACCCTGCTTGATCCCAGCAGAGAAATATCAAAAATTTAAGCACATGCATGATCTGCATCACTGTATACAGAATGTGAAAGCTCCCTCACAGTAACTATTATGACAACATTCTGCTGTCAACTTCCTTCTACTGAGGAGGACCACACCCTAACAGCTTAATTTGGCTTTCCTCCAGGAAAACCATGTAGAGCCTGGCACTCCTCATATCCTCCTTCAATAGAAATTCATTTCCTAGCAGAAACATAGCCACCCCTCACTGTTCAGCTCACCATGCATAGACCACACTATCCTCAGAGAATCTCAAAGACAGAGAGCCCTGGTTTCCCTTTTCTGAAAATGTAGTCTACTACTAGGAACTGTTTGCACATTCGTAACCACATCCTTCCATGATCCTTATTGTACAAATCTCCATTTTTATAAATTTGTGGATAACTTGGTAACAATTGTTTGCAGGTACATTTTCAGCGAGTTTGATTTAAAACACAATTATTGGCGAGTACTAAATTTTGTGATTTGTGCGCGTAAATGGTACAAGGTTGACAAATTCAAATGCTCTATAGTGCATATAGCTAATGATAGTGGGTACAAAATTTACAAAAATATCAAACATTAGTACCTGCAAAAAGTTGTCACCCTAAGGTAGTGATTCACCAAGTTCTATAGTGAAACCCCTCTATTCCGGATACTTAGAAACAGCTTAAAGTATCCTGATTAAAGAAGGTGCTACTTCCTATAATTCTACAAATCTTCCAGGTAATAATCATTGCTCTGACCAGACAATAAAAAATATGTATAGAGAAAATTAATCACCAACTAGTGGTTTACCCCCCCTCCTTTCAGTCCAGGACTTAGTGCACAGATCAGCAGCACTGGGCTCACTGTGTTGTGGAGAGCTTAGCTGCACCCTAAGGGTACATCATTGGTATAGCAATATTAAACATTTTGAGAGCATAATTATTATTATTAATTGGTGGAACTGGAGAGCTGCATAAAATTATGTAAGAAGACCTTTCCACTCATAGCCACCATACAAATTAAATTATATTTACAACACAACACACAAGTTTTGGTCTGGGCTGCTCCATTAGAGGCCTAGGATAGACCAAATTAGAGGCTAAGAGGCTTTTTGAAGCAAGCTCTATAGACCTCAACTATAGACAACCACTTGATAAGAGACAAACCCAGCTTGTGGGTATCCTGAGGGATCAACAGTCATTCAATCACAGCATCACATCAATATCACTTCCAATTATCACTGCACTATCATTTCACCACAGTAGAGCTTTAGCTAATAAGAAAGTACATGTATTACCCAAGAGATACAAGCTACAGTTGTGGGTAGGTTGGGTGTTTGGAAGATGGAGCAATGGCTCTGTACTTGAAATCTTGGAAGAACTTGATTAAAGGACATACAAAGGTAGCCTGACCACTTCTACATCTTCCAATAAGGCACCTACCCACACCTGGGGGTGTGTCTTTTTCTGTGGTTGATGTCTACAAGGTTACAAAGCTGTCTGTGGTGCCCTTTTTATTTCATTTTTTTTAGATTAGTATCTGTGAATTAGAGGACTGGTCTGCTGGTAGTACCATAGTGTCCAGGTAAGCACCCACGGGCACCTAACATAACTTGCAATTTTGGCTCCCATGGGTGCTACTTGGGATATAAATTGCATATGTTTATACAGAAGATGCTACATTGATCCCTTGAAATAAGTATGTTTGATGTCATAATCATGGAACAATGTGGCTAATATGCATGAGTTACTCACAGTATTAAAGCTCACATACTAAACAGTATCATCTCCCTAGCTGTCTGTACGTATGTCAATCGTTAGTACAGTGCACATGCCAGCTGCAGCAGCATGAACTTTGATCCTACTAGTATTACTTCACGTTCGTAGACCACACCCCTCGATGCAGGTCAATAGCAGCTGCTCGAACTCGCCACTGCAATGGCGATATTCTTGCTCCGTTGAATCTACCACCAGGCTATGACGATGAACAGACCTCGTCTCTCGCTTCACTCGAGGCTCAGTAGCCTGCTGAGCTGGCCTCTCGAAACGTGCAGCGCTTCATGCCGTTCGTTCGAGAATGCATCTTTATGGCCACCCTTGTTTGTGCACACGGCACTGGAAATCTGACCAATCGTGGGCCTTCTGAACTTGTAGAAGAGTGCATCTTTTATGCCCTCCAGGTTAGGACACAGACTATATAAGAAAAATGATTGTCTGAAAAATATTTTTTGTTGTATATCTATAGTAGTATGAGCTACATGGATGTTTACTGATGTAACTGTAGGCTGCCTTTGTGCTAGATCCAGCACCTAAATAGTGTTACTACTTACTGGCTAAATGGAATCCACCTCTAAATCTAAGAAAACAAGTAAAGTTTTTATCTAAACTACTAGGTAAGTATGGCTTCTAAATTTTTAACCTAATCCCAGTTGGAGATGACATGCTCACAATCATGGGATAGCTTGTTAAGGAACTACAATAAGCCTACCTCTATAATAAACCTACATGCCATCCTAATATGGATACTTGGGTGTCAGCTGCTAAAACAGCCATAACCACCAATTATAGGCTATAGCATGAACATACCTACAGCAGGTTGGTACTTATGCACATATTGCGGATTTTCAAGCACCCTACTTGTAAAAACTCAGACCATAAAATCCGATAAAATCCAACCAGGGCCCTTACACTGCATATAGGGAAAGCCACCAAGCCACCAACCTCCCTATCACTGAATCCAAGTTGTAAAACAATTGGGTAGGAGTGGTGGGAAGGAGTGTACAAGAAACAACCTCAACTAGCAGCTTTTCCCAAGACTAGCTGGCCTGGCCAGTTATGTAATAGTTAGCAGAGAGACAGCCAATGGACCTCAAATTGATAATTTACTTACTCACATCATGCAACCTTCATGGTATCATTTTTCACTCCATAGCAGCTAGATTAAATTTAGTGAAATATTTGAGACTAGGAGATCTTCACACCTGCTGAGCTGATTACCATTTTAAGTCGGGTTAATGAGCGCATGCGCTTTTCGGTGGTAAGGGAATACGGTGTTTATTCGAATACTAGCTCAGGCTACTATTAGTTTCAGCCTTGCTGGAGTATGGCTTTTATTAATTTGGAGTGACACTTCTTGGTGATATGGACATAATAGACTCGATTTTCAGGACTAATTTTCAAATATTCGAGATAGATGATCGATAAATAAGCAGCAGAACCAAGCCAAGGACGTTTTCTTTTGCCTCGAACTAACGATTGTTGTAATAGTGGCCACGCCCACTTAATTACACACGTGTGCAGCTACTATTCGAGGGCAGCTACTAATCGGGGTGTGGCTTATATTCAAATAAATACGGTATGTGCCTATTAGATGATGTGCGCTTAATAGAGAGTAAAGTTTTGGCCCCGCCCACTGCCAGCATGTTTGAGCGCTCAATCACAAAGCTAGCAAGTTATAACACAGCGGTTCTTGGAATAAGCTCTAAAATAGTTCATGGGAGTATGATCGGAAGCCATCGGTGGAAGGAAAACTAGCTGACTTCTTTAGCGAGACTCGCTTCGAAGTCGAGGTCAAGAGTCCGAACCCGTCTCAGTGGAATATCGCAGTGTTGAGTATAGCCAATCTCGTGCAGCTGGCTATCCATAAATAGGTTCGTAAACTAATTCTAGCCATGTAGAACACGGACAACTCTTGATCAAACAGTGTCGTCTGTATTGGCACATACACTTATTTGACAGTACTTAACAACAGGAAGGAAGCATGCACTTATTAAAAAATATGTGCTTAACAAGCATGTGCGCTTATTAACCAGACATTATTATAACTGCAAAAATGTAAAATTAATTTTAAATGCTGCTGGGGATGTAGTTAGATGTTAGGGGAATTCTTCAGTAATCACGTTACAAACCACTTAGTAAGTAAAATCTTCAGCAAATTACCTATCTAATAGGAAGATGCAATGTCCCTTGTATAGGCAGTGAGCATTAGGCTTTTGGGGAAAGAAAGGTGAGTAAGGCACATTATTTCTGGAGGATGGGAGGGAAGGGGAGAGGCAGGCTAGTACAATTAGCAGAATATTGTAAATGGGAAGGAATGAGGAGAGGGAGGAGAGAGAGGAAAGGAGAGAAAGGGGGAGTGGAAAGGAATGAGGAGAGGGAGGAGAGGGAGGGAGAGAGAGAGAAAGTAGGAAGGAATGAGTAGAGGGAGGAGAGGGAGGGAGGGAGAGAGAGAGAGGGAGGCTATTACAACAAGCAGATTACTGCAAGTGGGAAGTAATGAGAAGGGGAGGGGAGGGAGGAGAGAGGGTGGAGAGGGAGGGAGAGAGGGCGAGCTAATGGACCATGTGATGGCAGATCAGGAACTGGGATATATACTACCTACCAATCAACGGTAGAGGGGGGTGTGCCCCTCTGGGAAATTAGCCAGAATGCCAGGCGGATCGCTGTGCGATAACAGTGCACTAAAGCACTAGTGTCATCAAGTAATCACTGACTAGAGCCATAAAATCTAATATCATGCACAATAAACCAGGCAATCGAACAAGCATCAGGTGTTAGAATTCCATACTCATAACTTTCAATAGCCATAATTACTGGGCAATCATACATACATATTGACAACACTCGTATATTAGAGCCAGCAGCATTGCTGGCATTATCACGCTAAGTGGTGTTTCAGAAACTTTTAGGCAGGAAAAAAGTTATTGATACAACGATCAAACTACGAAAATTTGGCCTAAGCAATGTATGCCATAAATTGCAAATATTTTACAATAATTTTTCACACTTAAATAATTTCGGACAAACAACCCTGTACCGCCATTATCCTTAATATTGTGCACATATTTTCGCATAAGCCAGGCTGTCCAAAAATATTTTTTAACACGTGATTTACAGTATTGTGGTAATTAAAGGTCTTCAGACAAGCAACCCTGTACCGCATTATCCTTAATATTGTGCACATATTTTCGCACATTTAATTTTCGCATAAGCCAGGCTGTCCAAAAATATTTTTAACACGTGATTTACAGTATTGTGGTAAAGGTCTTGAGCCAAAAACTTTAATGTTTAAAATGCAACCTACAGTACAAGTAGCTCCCAGATGGAAGAACTCCTGCCCGTTACCCACTAATTACCATAATTCTACCTGTTTCCTGACGAGCTGTGTCTAATGAAGATGCTGCTGGTTTCAGGAATGACTCGCTGAATGAATACCTGCTCTTCATCACGCTCACCAAATGGACCTGGAATGGAATAGAACACAGGTGGAATGGAACTGAAATAGACAAGTATGTACATATAGGGGATTGTCACCTATCCATTAATTTTATTTATTGAGTATTATAATTAAAAAATCATTAGGCGTGTCAAGTTACAGATCAAATTGAGATTAAATTATTAATTAAATAAATATGTAGTGTTTTAACTCCTACATGAGTTTCCCAAGAAATAAAAAATGGATTCTTCTTGGTTAATTACCACAGAATAGTTTGTCTAGACAAAGAGAATTATCCCTCTTATAATATTATTATTCTGATCTTATGGCCTACAGTTGCATAATTATTATATAATTAGACCTCTTACTCAAAAAGGTCATACCATCTTAGGGCCTATACTTGTATAATAATTATTTCAGTAAGTATAATAAGACCTTCTAAGCAAACAGGTGATTTTCCATCCCCAAGATCCAAGCTCTTACCAAAAGGTCAGCGTTATATACCATCTTTCTACAGGTGCACTTAAAATATTATATCAGTTCATCTAAACCTCTCTACAAAAAAATTATCTAGATTCTGGAGAGACCAGGAGATAATTATTGCAAATATCCACTAAATCATGGGATGCTACTAAGAGATTACTAGATTACAGTGGCCAAAAGGAGTGACTAGGAAAAGATCAACTAAGCATGCAGCCTCCTAGAACAGTCTTTCAGATAGGTGCATGCAACTACCGCCTCCTCCCCCCCCCCCCCCCCCCACCATATTGTCTCTTTCTTCCTCACCTAGCTCCTCTGATTCCCAATCATCGCCTCTAACCACCCCCCCCTCCCCCCAACAGAATCAAGTAATGATAGCTGGATATTGGTTTTGCATATTCTATGCAGCAGTAAACTATTTTGGTAGCAATCACTCACTACTGACCCGTTAACATACTAATGACCCTCTATCACCTCTAACTATCCCATAATTTGGGGTTGAAAATTATGTTGCTATGGTAACTACTGCCAACTGCTAACGACTCTGGCCCTCTGCCCTATGCATTGGTAGCAGGTTTTGATTGTGTGGTATAATGATCGTCCGTATTTTTGGCTGGTCAGGCCAGATTGCAGTCTAACAATTGCGACAGTCGATCCTGTACCATGACCCTGTACCATAATTACACTATACATAACACTTTGTGATTACGATCTCTAGAAAAACTCACAATTCGCATTCATTAAAATCTCGCAATCAAAATCTGACCTAGGATATGTGATACACTTATCATCTGGTATCTAGACAGCTAATCAACTATGAAATAATTATAACAATATAATTAAGGATATTATTATGTCATCCATGGCGCCAAAGATAAACTTTCAACCTGCCCACCGCCTGCTTATCCATCCGCAGAATTTTTCTAAAATTGCTAAATCACTCCAAAAAGTCACGCAAGCACTTGTTTGCGGCCTTGCCCTGCACAGAATAGCAGCAAATTGTTGGTTAGCCTACAAGCCACAATGAGCTGTTCCTTCCCAGAGCCACATATACACATGTACAAGATACTGTGTCAAAGATACATAGTAGAAAAAAGTAGGTCATCCCTTAGAACAACAGTATCATGCAGTTTACTTGAGCAAGCAATGGGATGGTTGCCTTAAGTTTAGAGTTGCAGTGTTTCACACAGGAGAGGAGGAGGGGGGTACTCTGGGATTTCCAACTCGTAATTAAGATTCTCCCACTCAAAATGTTGCTGACTCTACCCTATACACGTATATTATAATATACTTGGCCACCCAATGGCATCAGGCCCTCCATCTCACTTGTCTTAAAAGCACTGAAATTTGGTAATGGAAAACAAACCATTTATGCAGACTGGTCTTACCAATGGAGTTGATGGGGTAGAAGAGAGAGTGAGCACCCTCCAGGGAGAGGACCTTGAAGGAGGCAATGGGAGTGGAGCCAGGCTGAGTGGAAATACGACCTCTGAAACGGGTCACTGTCCATGAACGAACGTGGTTCTCAGCACAGACTGTGGAGTGGACGGAGGGAAGATGGAGGGAGGGAGCGGGAGGAGAGAGAGAGAGAGAGAGAGAGAGAGAGAGAGTAAACGGTCACTTTCACCATAATAATAATATGCTTCCACATGTATGCAGAAGACAAGTTACATAACAAGCAATAACATAACCACAGCGCATGCTCATGACAGCATGTGGTAGACAGCATGTGGTAGGCAGCATCAATGCCGGCATCTGTAGTGGAATCCTGTCTGAGGCATTCTCCTTCCCTCTACCTAATAGAGTGTGGCAGACCTTTTGGAGCTGCACTACCTAATGGACACCACCTAATGGACACCACCTGGCAGGCCTGGGCAGGGGGGGGGGGGGGGGGGGACCCACTGAATGACTGAATGTTCTCATCCAGAAGAAGCACTTACTAAGCTTCACAATAATATATGACAATTTGCCTTCCTGTTTTTTTTTCTGATGATGATAAGGCTATACTACTACATGCAGGGTATTCAGCAAAGGATGACATCAAATTCTGAATCACCTCAGCTGTGAGATGAGAGTAGATGCTATCAGCCATTGACCTGATAGATGGCTTGCTTTAGGCATTCAGTAAGGGGCTAATAGCCATTGATCTGATAGATGGTTTGCTTTAGGCATTCAGTAAGGGGGGGATGCACACATCTAATCAGAGGATTCACTGATAGCATAAAAATTATTATACACTTTTGTGGTAATTAATTATTTAGATGCCGTGGATAATAATTCCAAAGACTTAGGATCCTTAATTACGCCTACATTCTTGAAACAGTATTCTTGCTGCAATGGAAGCTGTCACCCACCATGCACCTGAAAATCAGTGGTTGCAGTGGAGACTAGGTGGCTTTGCTTTAAAGAGGTAGGGATACAGATCGATGCAGAAGGTATGGATTTTTGCCACTTAGAGCTTGAATTATGCAAATGTCTACAGTAATGACCTGAATACCACCTGGCAGGATGGATGATATACGTATATGGAGACGACATTCTAAAGCTCTATTTCTCTTTGCCATAACAATACTTTCAACCACAGCCTGCAGTATTGTAGTTTCACTGTTGGGTCAAGCCTATTCATTCCGTGTACACACTCCTCTGTTGAGAATGAAATCATTTATTAGGGGTAGATGTGATTATCATGGGAGAGGGAGAATACTGACTCCTACCCAGACCAACATAAAGAGTCTATTTTGCGTTTCCTCCCCGCCACTTTTTTCTTCTGTGGTTATGCCTATCCGTTATGGTGGACCAGTCATGGCTTGAGCTCCTACAATCACTCTATCTTAATTAACCCCTGCATACATGCATCTGTGGTAGAACGGTCAAACAAACAGGGCAGGCATCTTACGCTGCGTTAGGTAATCAAACAGACACTGTTATGTCCCTTCCCATGAGAATAATTTTCACGCACACACAAAATATTGTGCACGTTTACACAGGTTTACTATGATTAGCTGGCCGCAAACCAGCTGCCCCATAATTAATAGGGTTCTCCTCATTTTGTGGGAAGGCCGTACACAAGTCCCTGGGATCGATTCTGAATTATAATGTATACATAGTGACACCTAGGGCATGAAAGGTGGGTTTGCTATTGCAACCAGAGAGAGACGTTTATCTGAAGCTAAGAAGCCTACATACATGAGAGCAAAAATACTTAAGGTAACTTGTATAATTATACCTCTGCCAAAAATGCTCACTAATATCAGCTGGGCATGGAACACTATAAGTTGTGAAATCGTCAACCCTGTACCATTACCACGTACTAATTGCAAACTTTAGCCCTCACAGAATATATTTTTAGCCAAAATCACTTAAAACTGCACCTGCTAATTATTACCTCAACGCACATAATTTAATCTCATCACATGAACAATGCATGGAGTGCATGATTCCTGCATGCGTCGTGCAATAGCAGGTAAGGCCTTTGTTTTTAATTCAATTAGCTCTCTTCTTAGGAATTTTGGGCTACAATACAACCGACCAACCGACCGACAGAAAGATAAAAGCTACTGAAGAGTTCAGTCACAAATTGTACAAAAGTCCATTCTATGGTTAAACTACAGTAGTGGTCTGAAATTATCGCAACGGAAGTTTCTCACTTTGCAAAAAGCATCTAGTGTTGTTACTGCCTTTGATTTTATCATGCATACTAGTACAAACACTACAATAAAATTATGCTTTGTACTTATACTTTTGTGAGGAGTACTACCATAATTATAGTGGAAACTTTCAAAGGAGAAAACCACCATGAATTTCGTGATTTTAAAGCCACCAGCGAAAGCATTCTCTTAAGCATGCCATACCCACCTATGTGATCAGCTTAACATTCCGCAAAGTTTTCTTCGTGAATTGCTCCCTTCCTACACATCCGCAAAAGTCTCTCCCTCGGAAAGTTTCCCGCTATACAGTAAATCTTTTGAACATACAATACAACCACTATTGGCTCCATATATATGTACGTACATGTACGTACCGGATATGAGGTGTTTCTCTCCGAGTACCACCCTCATTATGGGGCACGTGTGGACGCTGTAGGTCTGGAAGATCTGCGGAGCCTGCCCGATGTTTTCAGGATGACGAACGACAACACGAACTTTACCAGCTCTAGTACCGTATGCAACTTCCATCCAATTCTGTCCAGAACCTGGAACTGAAGGGGGGAGAGGGAGGGGGGAGGGGGGAGGGGGGAGGGGGGGATTAAATGGTGTGCATAATTACCACAATAATCCATTATTAATACAGCACCTACGAATGATGCGGCTTTGCAACATACAACACATGTAATAATTACTTTGGATTGATGGTGATTGCACGTCAGTAGTTCTTTATAGTAGCCACAGGTGAAAAAGGAGCAACCATCATAGTAAAAACAAAGTGAAGGCTCTTAACTAATCAAAATTAGATTTATCTTCTTACTACCAATCCCATTAACACAAGGGGTATTATTAAACCATCCCAGTGCTTGCTTGCTCAGGCAAACCTAATCCCCAGGCAAAAGGCAGAACCACTTACGTGGGTGCCTTGAGAACTAGGGATGGCAGGCACGTCCATATACGTAGGTACCTACTGGTAGGTGCTAGCTACACATGCATCACTAGTACATTAACACTTGCATACACCATTAGGCACAGTACCCAACAGCTCCCTAAAGGAAGGTAGCTACTATGCTACATGAGTACTTATTGAGACACGTAAACTACTTAATTGTCGGCGATCGCCTAGCAACCAAAGTTTTTTATAGGAAAATTGCCCGATACCAGAGGAGTATGGATGATCATAGGGTAGGCCAATGATAAGAGGGGGTGGGGGTAAGGGGCCAACAAACGACCTTAATTGGGCCGCATGAGATGAATTTATGACTATTGAGACATGCCTGTTTGAAGTTTGAAGGGAGTGGCTGTAATAAGGAGATTGATGCCTTACAGTGACCACTATACACCAAGTTCAACAGTGCAAATTGCAGTGTATTGATTAAAGTAATACACCAGGAAATGGGCCACTGTCTTAAATCTTAATACCATAAAAGAGAACTTTGAATCATGTGGTTTGGAATAAAAGGCTCTTGGCTTCTCAGATTCAGGCCAGCTAGACAAAAAATTAATTAATGAAGCACACATTATCATCATCACCATCAATATCATCATCAAGCAAGAAATTGTTTACCAGAGCTATGCATTTGTGGACAGACAAAAGAGATTAGAGAGAGTGCACTGGTCAGGTCAAGGGCTCCAGGCCACCTTCCAGGACAACAAAGGATCAGCCATCTAGTAATGGAAAGGTTACTCAGGGTCAATAGCTACTTCCTTAACTCAGCCCCAAGTCACCATCAGCTGTTCCAAAAATGAAAAAGAGAGTGAGAGAGGAACCTAAGTAAGCTCATGTGGAACAGGAAATGGGGGGCTAGTGAGTTCACCCTTGTACCTAGGTCAAACCAACTACTTCGAAGCAGAAACCATAGCTAGCTGGCAGGCGGTTAAGATCACTTTAGCGGTTTGGAACCTCACATGTTAGCGGTTTTGAACATCATATTTTAGCGGTTTGTAATGGCACACAGTCAGTTAGGTCACACAACAGCACATGCAAGCGCAGCCAGGCACAGCTGTACGCACATAGTTTGACCCACAGCTCAAAAGATTCAGGATAAACATCCAATAAAAACAACAAGAATAGATCAACTGGCATATGGGGAAACAAAGCCAGCCTACATGTATGTATGTAGAACGGCACGTCTAGACCAGTCACACCACAGAACTACATAGCTAGCTAGTAGGCAGCTGTTACATAATGCCCTGTCGCATAACAGTTTTCCACGACCAGTAAATGAAATTCTCGAGTAAACCACAATTTCGTTCTGTCAGCACTAATTCTAAATAACGTCATAGCTGGCATGATGCTCCAAGATCAATATTACCCACTATTATGAACTGTTGTAAAATAGGAGATGTTTGGATGACGGGTAATTGTTGGAAATTTCTGGAGGGGGAGCCTGAGGCGTGAGAAAGTATTGGCATCATCTAACCATAACTCAAGGTAATTATATCCAGACGACAGCATAAAATTATGATAAATTACACAGTGATTACGAATGTAAATACGTATATATCTGTAGTAAATTACACGTACATGCACAAGTTTCCGGTACAGTGTGCATGCATATGCATAACCAAATGGTGGTTGTCCAACTGCTGCAGCTGGAAACTAATTAACCCTAAGATCATACTATTAGAATTCTTTAGCTAATTAGCTTTATGGCTCCTGAAACCCAATAGAAATGCTCAAGTGCGATATGTACGTAGAGAGACCGCCCGCCCACCCGCCCGCCTGTAGTCATTCATTGGATGGCCCCCATGAGTGGCAAGTCAGTCGATCAGGGCACTGGACTTTATCACAGAAATACTCTAAAATCCTCAATTCTCTGAATCACTAAGTACTTGACAAATTGATTGAGCACTCCTCTGCATTCAAAGTTCTACCAACCAGCAAGCAAGCATCCCATGGAGGATAGACTGATCACTGGTTAATCCTCAAAACAGTAATTGTATAAACAAACCTACACAAGAACAGAATACTTCAGCAAATAGCAGGTGGCCAATCTAGACCAGATACTGTACCTGACATGCAGAGAATACAGAGAAAAAATTTGAGGAATAAAATTTTTGCAGCTGGATCATCAACTCACTTAATTCTTACCAATATCCTCCCTACTCTACAAATACAGCTACATACATAGCTATGGGTGAACTACGTATGCATGCCAACAGACTTGGTATTGTACTGTATGACATGTGCCAAATACATGTACAGTGAAATCCCTCTATTTTGGACACCATTGGGATAGTTTTACATGTAAGTGTCCTGGTTAAAGGAGGTGGGGTGTTTTACTTTGTGTGATCTCACTTGCCACATTTATTTGTACACGTAATTATGGTCTCATTAATGCAGGGGCTCCTAACTGACCCCTCCATAAGGATAATCAGGACACTATGCATGGTCCCAGCTACATAGAGAAGTGTACAAAACTACCTGAGTGCATGCATAACTGAGAGAGAAACATAAAGCATTTGACACCAAGCAATAGACACTATAACTACAGTAGCAATATGTTTCCAGAGTGATACATGTGCATACAAGAGCTCAATAGCCAGAGTTGAAAGCTAAAGGTTTTGCCCAAAGATCAGATGATTTCATGCTTTAGCAAAATTATTACAGTTATGTTCCAATTTTATCTACATGTACATGCATCCTCGGCTGACTGGTGTTCAACGGTGTTTGCTTGACATAAGAAGACAAGGACTGGATTCACCTGCAGTTCAATGGATACTGTGTTGGAAGTACCTGGTGTTCTTCAATCGGAAGCAAGAGACTTGGTTCACTGAGCTGGTTTCAATTGGAAGCATCGATTAGATAAGTGTAGTGCTGCCTCTTATTGCATCTTACATTAAAACACTAGTAGCATTGAGAGGCCCATATTTTCACGTGCATGCCATTGTCACTTTATGGCAATCTCCCCCCCCCCTCCGCTATGGCAAACTAAACAGACACATGATGCCAATAAACCAACGTTAAATTGAGCAGAAATGTGCGGTCAAAAGTGGTTGGTTAATTTCATCACCAAAACATACTGGTTGTGACGTACGTAGATGGGTCATATCAATGAGCATATAATGCAATTATGCACTCCATCATTTCAGTGGCATACCTATCATAAGCATACAGATTGAGCACAGCATCCCAAAAATTCACAAAATATGCCCCTACTCCACTAACTTGCAATATGGCTGGAATTACGATGCATGACAGACGTTGCATAGTATCACGAGCCAGTAACAGGTGGGGGAGATTCCCATAATTATTATGAACTAATCACCACTAATTTAGATCCATGGGGTGGAATATGTTGGAATGCTTTGGGATCACACCATATTCAATAAATGAAGCACAAATACCCTACAAATCAGCAGATTCTTTTTTTTTTACATAAGAAAACGTAACACAATGCACTTAATACGTACGTAGCAAAGCACTACCCCTCCACATCCAACATGCACAGGGTATCAAATACAGAAGGACCACACATTATCAGCACTATCAATGCAACCAAGCACATTTGACTTGAAAGCTACATGATGTAAGAAAGCTTAATTTCAAGTATTTGCTGTAAATGAGCGTAATTGTTATGATTATGCTGGCTTTGAAAGCTAAGAAGCTTACCTCCCTCCACGAATCCATTAGACAAACACTATCGTGCAATGCAAATGAGCACCCCAGGCGGCCAGCTTTGAAACCCAAGAAGGCTCGTAATAATTATTATCTCCACGAACCCATTTAAGAACGCAATTCATTGCAGACACGGCTTGCAAGTGATACAAGCAAAATGCCTATATAGGAGCCAGGCAGGGCCCTGGGAGTGTGCCATAGACTACCATAATAATATAATAATATCATCACAAATAGCGACAGGGCGTCTATCTACATAGTCTCAGCGGGCAGGCCTATCTCTATAGAGAACCACACACCTTACCTACAGCAAACTACGATGATGTACTTAATCATATCAATTAACAATATAATGATATAATACCATTATGAGGGGCAAAAGTCTACAACACTAATTGGTACAGGTGGGGTCGGGAAAGAAAATGCACCCCTTCTCCCGCTATCTACGGGTGACATCTGAACTTTACGCGGCGACAGGTCATTAGACCTGCATTAAATTATAATTATTGTTAGAGCTGAGAGTACAACCCAGGGTGGTCGCTCACACAACAAAACAGGTGTGTACTAATGAGATTCGGTGCTCAAACAAAAATAGGTAATTGATTCAATATGTATCTCATTCTCACCAACTATTTCGTCATCGTACCCTGGCACCATGGCAACGGCCTGATACAAATACGCACATGCACAATAACTATTGAAGCAATATTAGCGGTCAACTGCTTAGCAACGGGTGGTACTGGGCTAACCACTAACTACATTATCACTACACACGACAATAGGGGTAATCTCAGGCAATAGCTTAACACACATTTTATGGTCAGAAGCCAGCAATTTATATCATGCTTATTTTAAATTAATAGTATTATGGAATTCCTACACAATGCATTGATCGTTAAACAATTCTAATCAGTGGAGAGAGTGGAAATTTGTATTTTTTTGTAAGGACAGTGACGTTGGTGAGACTTACAGACGTTGGGCGTGAAGTAGACGGAGAGGGCAGTAATTGGTTCCTTGCAAGGATCCTCGAACAGCTGCGTGACCAGGAGATCGTTATCCTTCATACGAACAGGAAACTTCTCCATGTCTGCGGAATATTAATTATGTGGGAGAGACAGTGATAAGCATTCCATCGGTGAGTACGTGCACCCATCGGATCACGCCTTTATTTCGCTGGTGAAATGAGTGAACACAAATTAGTCTGCGTTCTTCATTAGCTCAATGGGGCTGTGAAAGATTAGGAACTGTAGTGTATTTCACCCACGGCAAAATCAATGGGAAATCGCTCATTGGATCAAATTATCCTCACACCCACAGCATGATAAACGCACCATTGCCCTGCAAGCTTGATGCAGATAGCCAATTTCTCCCCCGCTCACTCACTCTAACTCCCTCTCTCTCTTGTTCTTCTCTCACTCTCTCTCTCTCTTCTTTTCTCCCTCTCATCTCTCACTCTCTCCTTTTCTCTCTCTCACTCTCTCTCTCTTCTTTTCTCTCTCTCCTCTTGTATTCTATTCTCTTCTCTTCTCTCTCTCATTCTATCTCTCTTCTCTCTCTCTCCCTCCCTCCCCCATACTTTCTCTCCCCCCTCCTTCCTCCCCTTCTTTCACTATGGAAACTGTGGTGAGGTTTTTAATTAGGTGATTAATTTTGGTGAATTGGCATCAATTACTGCATGCACACCTATGGCACTAAGCATGCGGATTAGTACCAACCGAAAGCTGATTTACCTCAAGAACACTTTTGTTTGCGGGTACTAAATTTAGCGAAATTAGCAATTTACCCAATTTTCACTAAAAATTGTACCTGCGAATATAAGTTTTTCAACATTTTCAAGTAAATCGAATGTTAATTTTGAAAAATTGCTAAAGTGAGTACCCACTAAACGCACTATTTCCGAAATCCACTAAAATTTGTACTCGCAAATAATCGTAGCCCTAAGGTATATAATGCTCACCAAAGTTTACAGTAGATTTATCTGAAATCTGAAACTGAGCTGCACTTAAATATCATAATAATATACTCTCACACACACACACACACACATATAGAGCACTGACCGATGTAGTATATAGATCCGTTGGTGCATCCAAGGAGGAGAAAACTGGCAGCCATGTCATAGCTACAGATTGGCTCCACGTCCTGGAGCTGCCAGTGCTTCTGAACAGACTGCCACACAGCCACCTTCCCAGTGTTGCTAATGGCAACCAACTGCATACCAATGAAGAACAGACCATCCACAGGAATCTTCATGTCAAACGAGGCTGTGTAGGAGAGCGTGAAGAGAGAGAAGGGGGAGAGAAAAGGGAAGAGGGGGGATAGAATGGACGAGGGAAAGGGGGAGGAATCAGAGCATCAACCTCTGACGACCTCTACCAACTACAACATGCAGGGTCGACGACCTTTACCAACTGTACACGAGCATACGAGTTTGGTACCCTTTACCAACTATAATGCAGACCTGCACGTTCGACGACCATTACCTAATACTTGGGCGGTGGTTGAGCAACTCCATATTTTGATCTCATTTCCGAGTGCAGCGGCGAGTATGGGTCCAGTGCTACCCCCAGCCCCGGCTGCCCTCATGGAGACAGTGGTGTTGAGGGCTATCCGCTGCGGCACTCTCTCCAGAGGCGGTGTGGTGAACAGAACATCCCAACCACGTGACTCACGAACACTGGGCACACAATAAACCAATTTACTAACTCACACATACATGTATGTAATTGAGCTCAACATACTTGAAGACACATATACAGTGGTTGTAGGCAGCAGCGATGCAGTTACCATGACCAGTGATCTGTAAGACTTGACGGGAGAAATCTGCAGGGGAAAATATACAGCCAAGCCAAGGGTGCATCACACATCAAAAGAATCTCGCATTCAAAACACGATCTACAGTACTGCACAAGTCATAAACTAAGTGATAATAATAATACTGAACAGATACATGTGCGCATCAAAGTGATTGATTATTCATAATTATAATTAATATGTGCAGTATGCATGTGGTGTATGAATACATGTACATGCACATGAGGACAGTCCGGATGCACGTCACTATGCAGGATGGAAGCATATTCATACGCTGTCGACATTCCACAGTGAAACCACAACAGGTGTGCAGTAATGCATACTATATAAGTGCTCCCATGCTAACCAGCCGTCACCCAACAAAAAAAAACCTCAATCCGGCTTGCCTAGGAGCCCTTAATTCCTGGGTAATGGAGCCTACCTTCGAAGGGTTAGGGCTCCTAATAAAATAATAATATAACATAAGGCACATGTACTACAATAATTATAGGAGGCAGTGTTTTATTTAGAGGGGGGGAACGATGGGATTCCCCCCCCCCCTGAAAACTGGCATATATTATAGTAATAATATTTGTTAATAACAGCCATTGATAGCTTAATGCACAACACATTACCTATTGCTAGCTAGAATTAAATGCGCCTGTTTGACTCCTAGCTAGAATTAAAGTGAAATGCGCCTGTTTGATTCCTTAAATATGTCCAAGATTTCCTCAAAAGTGCAAAATTTGATCACTGGGTGGCTATGCCCACAAGATATGTCATGAAAAAGGTGAAAATGTGCAGTAACAAACCAATCTGAGATGTGGTCTCAGAAGCCACCAGAAGCAGTCTCAGAGGTTATAAAATTAAAAATTTTCCTGGGGGGGGGGCGTGCCCCCAGACCCCCCTAGTCTGGGCATGCTACGCACACCATGATAGTATTATCATTGATTATATTCCCCCCCCCCCCCCCCCCCCCCCCGGGAAAAAATCCTGTATAAAACCCTGGGAGGTGCATATACTGTAGAATTGAGTGATTACGCCCCCTCCTTTGTGCATGCTAGCATTGGGCAAAAGTGGGGAGGGGGCTAATACGCGGGATCCTTACATTTCCATGTGATGACCATTACCAACCATCGAATGCCACGTGGGCGCGCAATCTCTGTACTTTCTTTGGCTATTTGATGGGCAAAACTCGAGAAAATCAACAAAGTAAGGCATACTACGGCACAAATTGCTAGTTTGCTAGCTGTAGCTACTGTTTTTATTGGTTTATGGACTCTAATGTTTACATTTTACAGTCGGAGAGAGGGGGGCTTATACAAGAGACAAAACTACATGTACCTATGTACTGTAGGAACTTGAGCTAAAAGTGCAGGGGGGCTTATGCACGAGGGGCGGGGGGGGGAGCGTAATTATGGGATTCTATGGCATTATCACATCGTACACACTGCATATGAAGTATACTTGTACATGAATACCCTTTCATTGTGTGTTATCACAACAAAGATGGACATTCATTGATATGGATTACGTATTTCCTATTGACAATAACCGTGAGTACATTCCCATGCAAAACCCACAACTGCTACACACCAAGTCACACCATATAAGCTGTCCTAGCAAGACAAGCCGATACGCACAAAACTAAACCGGCATGCTCAGGAGCCAATAAGAATCCCGGGCCCTGGAGCCTACCTTAGAAGGGTTAGGACTCCTAAAAATAACATAAAACACAAACAACTCCATCACTGATATGTACATGAATACACACACGTGTAGATATGCATACATAAAAGTACTTCATTACACAGGCATGACACTAGGCAATCAGTAATATACTTGTCCACCAGCATAATTTGGCAGCAGTTACCATAGCAACATAATTTTCAACCCCAAATTGTGGGATGGTAGTTAGAGGGTCTACTCACGGCAAAGCATATCTTAGTAGCATGCTCACGCACCATCAAGACACACACTAAATACAAGTAGGCGTACATGTAGCATATTTCACATATGGTAAGATCATTTCTCACCAGTTTTGAGTCCGAGGGGTAGTTGTGGTTGAGGGGTGTGGTTGACCTCCTCTCCAGTAGGCATCAAGTCAAAGACAGGTGGGTCGATGCGGCAGTAGAAGAGCAGACTACCACAGCTACTGTGCTCCAGCTCGTCACACACAGCAAGACGCTTCACTGGAATCAACCGGAGGAGAGGGAGAATTAAACAATGGTAAGACGGTGCTAGGAGATACCGTAAATCGTGAATATTCAGTGTATAAAATATTTTGTGTGATAATTTTTCACGTTGAATAATCTTCCCTTCGTAGCCACCCCATTCCTGAAGTATATCAGCATCAACCCCCCCCTCCACACACATACACACACACACACACACACACACACACACACACACACACACACACACACACACACACACACACACACACACACACACACACACACACACACACACAACACAGAGATGGGAAAGCAACAAAAATTCAATTTGTTTGTATATGGATGGGCCTCAAAAGTATATATTGGGCCTGGGATTCAAATTTCCAGTACAAGCATCTACATAATATTATTATGAAGTGGCAATTCACTCATTCACAGTGGATATTTCACTACAGATTTTCTTTGATCTGGAAGGATTAAAGGTTTTGAAGTGGTTGCAAGCTACACCTCCCCAAAGCATTTGGACAATATTATTTACCTAGTGGAACAAGACCATAGAACTCCGCCTCATGCTTCAGAACTTTAATGTCAACATTCCTGCATATGTGTGAGCACATACATTACAAGTTGGGTGCATTTGTTAGCCCAGACACAGTAGTGCACATGATATGAAGTGGCACTATATACTGTGCCTTACCTCAGGTCCACACTCCTGGTTCTCATGAAGTTGAGGATAGGAACAAATGCATCAGGATCTCGGTCAATGAATATCTGCAACACATTGTATTATGCAAATACTTATTAATCTTAGCGTCAAGAGATCCTGATGTAATATACACTGTAATATCAGTTTATATACATGAGCATAACGTGGAGAACTTACAGCACCAGTTTCATCCTTGAGGGAGGGGATACGCCCACTCATAAGACTGAGAAGGGAAAAATAAAGACACTGTTTATATAGTACGTGTATACAGTTTCTCTCCCCCCCCCCCCCCCCCACCCCACCACCTCTCCCTCCCTCCCTCTCCCTCCCTTCCCCTCTCCTCCATACCTCGAGAAGAAGGAATCTTGAATCCAGGTGAGTGTCTGGCGGGAGGTAGAGAACCTGGAGTGAGTAAGGAAATACATTGGTACATGTTACAGTGTCCTCCTCAAACCCAAACCAAGGCTAATTCGTACTGGAAAGGTATGCTTTGGGTGGAGCCTACAACATACATAGGCCCTGCTCCACACCAAAAAAATTATCTGTACTGAAAGCATGTTATTATTATTGGATCATATCTCTTATATATATCCTGATTCACCCTTGTATCCTAGGTAACAGGGGTGTTATAACTAAAATATTGACCTCCCCCAGGCAATTATAATCCCCTGTGAACACCATAGTGCACTGCACTAAAAATATGCCAGCCAACGACTTCTACCAGATAAATGCAACCACTAAGAAACTGACCAATCAGGATATATATCAGATGTCGCATGGTAGGCACGTGTATTATGGATTATAAAGCCCCTCCCCCTCGGGCTGCACCCTCGGGGTCATGGGCTTTATAATCCATAATACACTCCCTACCATGCAATATCTATTACGTACGCTGGGCAAAAGTTCATAGCCGTTTTATATTATACAAAATAGTTAGACACTGTTTAGGAGGTTTCTATGTGATTTAGAAGACCGAAGGGCTCTATGTAGAATCCCGAGCGAAGCGAGGGTTCTACTGAGCCCTGCATGAGGTCTTCTAAATCACATAGAAACCAACTAAACAGTGTCTAACAACTTTAGATCCTAGCAACAATGCCCATAGGCTTGACATATAAACTGCTGCCTAGCAACAATCCTAACCATAGGCAACAATTTTTTACAGGTTTATATGAAAAATTTACAGGTTTATATGAGCTTTTTACAGGTTTATATGAGAAATAGATACCTGCTCCTGACCAATCAGATAACAGTATTTGTTACAACTAGGATCTAATAGAGTGAAGGATACAGTACATAGCAGATGGCTAATTTGGCTAGTATGTACAGAACCCCCAATAATAATAATTTGAACTAAAAATGCATTTTGATGGTGTGCTAATGGTTCAATACATCACTATCCCCGTGAGAAAGAATGCAGCTAGTAAGACTACAAAAGCTCCGGTATGGTGTAAGTGTACACACAGAGCAGAGAGCGACTGGGGAATCTATATACATACACAAAAAAAGCACAGGAAACAAAAACAAACTACTGACCTATAATCCAATATGGCACCATTTGGCCCGACTCCTAAATGCACTTGTAAGCATGTTTACCAGTTACAGCTACAGCTTACACTGCACTGCACTAGATGTGGAGTATATACATTCAAGTTTAGTGTGACTGAATAGGCTCTCTGGGTAAACTTCACCAACAGTTTGGAAAACATCGCCAAAGAGATAAAATACTATTGTCAATAGAGAGTGGACACCCATTTCTCAAAGGACAGAGACTCACAATGCAATATCTACACTTATTCACACGTATACATAAACACACACACACACACACACACACACACACATGTAGCCACTCTAGTGGCTATTGAAGGCCCTGTGTAGGAGAATCAATCACCTGAGCTGTGAACTTGGACAATGTCAACTGGCTGTATGTAGCCACTAGTTGTCGCCACCATTCCTTTTAATACATAATTTGCTCTATATGAGTGAAGATCAGCACTGAGAGAGCTCATGGCAGACATATCTTGAGCCAGTGTATAGGCATAGCATCAAGATATCGCAAACTATGATTGGTGGGCATTATTAGGAACTCTTCTTTGCTGTGCTATTTCTAGTTTTTGGAGCCATTAAAAGGCTCCCACAAATTTGTGGTGTTAAATATATTGAAACGAAATATGGATACTGATAGGTTACCGAAATCTACGTATAAACCGCGATACAAAAAACCCACAAAATTATACATGGCCAGCGCCACAGTTCACCATATTTTTACCTTTTTCCGCCGACATTGAGTAGCACTATTTCTCCAGGGTGGCTTCCCGCGCCAGGCCCCGTGCTAGCTGACGCCACGGCCATCTTCACAGGAATATGGTCTCTCTGTGGCTCCACTTTCTGCTCCTCCATAGCCAACAACGTGTTTTATGATGGATGTCGCCCTGTTACTATTTTTAGACTGGCCCACGTGGTTACTAAAAATAGATGTCCCATAGTACAGTATGATACAGCACAGACAGAAACAACATTATAATAATCATGATTCCGCATACATGTATTAGAACATAATGTAAATTACACGGTTACAAGCGTGCTTCTATAATATTATTAAGCAAGGGTCAGGTGCAACCTATTATTTATAGCATGCCGAACAATGCAGTTTATTCTCCGGTTTTTTTCATCTTTAGTCGACCTCCTCCATCTTGGAGGTGTCGTCATCCTCATCATCTCCTTCAAGAGGTGGCATGTCCTCAGTCGTTTCTAGAGAAAATGAAAATAATATTATTGAGAGGGTCATTATCACAAGTGTTCTCTAAAGCATGTGTACATGTAGCAAAATGTAAATATTTTGCTGGGTGTTGCAAGTATCAACGCTCACTCATGTGTATCAAAAGATATCACAGACGCTTTTAGCTTACCCCCCCCCCCAATACCATCTAGTATAATAGCCCTTTTTACCACACTAGTAATCAACAAGCTAACCTTCAGTGGTTGTGACATCAGTATCGTCATCGATGCCCAGACCGAGCTTAATCATTCGGTGGATTCGACTGGCGTGCGTCTGTGGGTCGTCCAATGAGAATCCAGACGACATGAGGGACGTCTCGTAGAGTAACATCACCAGATCCTTCACTGATTTGTCGTTCTTATCCTTCTCGACCTTTGCCCTCAGCGTCTCGACAATTGGGTGCTCTGGGTTTACCTCAAGGTGCTTCTTGGCTGCCATGTAGCCCATGGTGCTCGTGTCACGCAGAGCCTGGGCCTTCATGATTCGCTCCATGTTTGCGGACCATCCGTATTGGCTGGTCACGATGCAGCAGGGTGATGTCACCAGGCGCTGTGACACAGCGACCTTCTCCACCTTCTTGTCGAGGATATCCTTCATGGCTTTGCAGAGTGGCTCGAACTTTGACTTCAGCTCCTCAAATTTCTTCTTCTCTTCCTCCTCTTCGGGTAGCTCCAGCCCCTCCTTGGTCACACTGACAAGGGTTTTCCCGTCGTACTCACGCAGCTGCTGGACGCAGTACTCGTCGATAGGCTCCACCATGTAGATGACCTCGTAGCCTCGCTTCTTGACGCGCTCCACGAAGGCAGAGTTGGCAACTGTTTCACGGTTCTCTCCAGTGATGTAGTAGATTGCCTTTTGATTCTCCTATACATACAAAACAGAAAATCAACCAATTAGTACAGCAAAGTTGACGACCTTTACCAACTAACCAGATTTACTAGCACCAGCTCATTTAAAGAGTTCTAGTACCTTCTTGCAACTAGCTATATCGCTATAGTAGCGATTATACCCCCGTAATTTACCTTCATCCTTCCAACGTACTCCTTGAGTGATGTGAAGTCGTCCCCAGATGTTGATGTGTGGTAGCGGAGTAGGTCAGCCAGCTTCTTCCTGTTCTGGCTATCCTCGTGGATACCGAGCTTGAGATTCTTCGAGAACTGGGCGTACAACTTGCTGTAATCCTCTGCATTCTCGGCCAGCCCGTTGAACAGCTCCAAGCACTTCTTCACGATGTTCTTGCGAATCACCTTCAAGATTTTGCTCTGCTGGAGCATCTCACGGGAGATGTTGAGCGGTAGATCCTCGGAATCGACCACGCCCTTCATGAAGTTGAGGTACTCTGGGATCAGCTCCTCGCAATTCTCCATGATGAACACCCGCCTCACGTACAGCTTGATGTTATTCTTGACCTTGCGATTCTCAAAGAGGTCAAACGGTGCCCTTCTTGGGACGAAAAGCAGCGCACGAAACTCGAGCTGGCCTTCGACGGAGAAATGCTTCACGGCAAGATGGTCTTCCCAGTCGTTGGTGAGCGACTTGTAGAACTCTCCGTACTCCTCATTTGTGATGTCGTCTGGGTTGCGGGTCCAGATGGGCTTCGTCTTGTTGAGTTCCTCGAGCTCGGTGTATTTCTCCTTGATTTTTTTTGTCTTCTTCTTCTTCGAGTCGTCGTCCTTGTCGTCTTCATCTTCGTCCTCCACGTCCTCTAGCTTTGGCTTCTCCTTTTCTTTGTCTTCCTTGTCTGCCTCCTCTCCCTCCTTGTCGGCCGACTCACCCTCAGGCTTATCTTCCTCACCCTGATAGGAATTCATTGCAATAAAGAAGGTAAAACAATCACATAACCGTCAGTCAGTGTTCTATCTAGCATATTTGGGCCTTGGAAGCTTTCAGTACAGATTAGTTTTTAATGTGGGAAGTAAAATGCTTTGATGTGACTAAAGACCACACCCAAACCACTTGAAACACGAGATATCAATACCATACAGTGCTGGTGAAATCACCAGTTAACTCGAGACTCTTTTGTAATGCATCATAGAATCAAGCAGCATGTAATTTAGCTATTCACCTCTTTCTTCTTTTCTTCCTCTTCCTCTTCAGCCTCGTCATCAGTGATCTCCTTCTCACGCTCCTTTTGAACCTGGGCAGCGAAGATATCAAGTTGTCAATCACAACAAGATCCACAGAATATAACTCCTATCATAAACATTGAAACCAGCTACCCACATACTGAAACAGAACTCTTTGAACGCTTTCATTTTGCATATTAAATCTATAGAAATTCAAAGCCACAGCTCTGAGAAAAACAATACACATACTCGACACAGGGCAACTGAAGCGGCGCACTGAGCCTGACATCTAATGGTGGCTAGCCACACTTGTTCATTGGCATAAAAATCCTTCTTACCCACCCCATAACCCGAATCCCCCCCCCCCCCCCCCCCCGGGTGCCAAGCTACCCAGGGGACCCTGTTCTGCATGTTACAACACTCACTTGGAGTGAGATTGGGTATCCAATGAACTGGGAGTGTTTCTTGACGACTTCCTTGATTCTCTTTTCCTCGAGGTACTCGTTCTGGTCTTCCTTCATGTGGAGGATGATGTGAGTGCCACGCCCAATCGGCTCCATGTTCTCGTCACGGCAGACAGTGAACGATCCACCAGCGGCAGACTCCCACAGGTACTGCTCATCGTCATTGTGCTGGAAAGATTTAGGCAAGCACATAATTATATTAGGAAATGTAGCCAACAGGGTTACCATAAGAGGAGTTTCATTTTATAAAAATTTCAGGCACAATTACCATCCACGTTATACACGTCTTTCATACAAAATCACTACAGATGGTGGGTGGGAAAATAATACAAGTACATGGTAGAGTCCATAAAGTCTGAGGGAGAAGCTGACTTAGGGATGGAAAAAGAAGTTGCAAGTCTTAAGGGGGGTAGGAACACAATAAGGAATGCATTCTTCCACATGAAATGTATAAGAGGGAGAGCATGTGTGGAGCTGATTTACCTTGGTGATAACTTGCACTCTTTCGGCCACTAGGTATGCAGAGTAGAATCCCACACCAAACTGACCAATCATGGAAATATCAGCTCCAGCCTGCAGCAATATACAGAGTAAAAGGCTACAGTATGCACACTAGAAGCACATAGTATACTAACATGCAATCAGTAATCTCCCACATCCTGCTTGGGTCATCCTAGCTACCACAATGCCAATGATGTAATCATCCAATTTGTGGGACACTCCCTCCCACCACCCACCCACTATCAAAGATCCTTCCAGAACATTCTAGAGCCACCTCTTGTGGGGGCTTTCTATTTAGAGCTTCTGGAACATTCTCTGTCACCCCATATGCTGCAAATTAATCAATACTCTACACAATGATAACCCAAAACTAACACATTCCATTGCCACCCCAAAAAATCCTTAGCCTCACATGCGGAACCCTCTACCTGCATGTGCATCTCTCCCCCCCCCCCCCCTCCTTTGAAGAAAAATCAATGGTACACATAAATCTCTAATTACATCACCCCTTACTTACACACCAATCAATGGTTGCAATCATACCTGCAGAGCCTCCATGAATTGCCTTGTTCCCGACTTAGCGATGGTTCCGAGGTTGTTGACGAGGTCAGCCTTGGTCATGCCGATCCCTGTGTCAATGACGGTCAAGGTGTTGTCATCTTTGTTGGGGATGATCGTGATTTTCATCTCTTTCTCTGACTCCAACACAGATGGATCAGTCAGACTCTGGTAGCGGATCTTGTCCAACGCCTGCAGTTGAATAAAAATGTTGTAAAATGATTTACTGCTAAATTTCCCACTCACTTGTACAAGCAAACTGTATTAAAGTGTGACTTTTTTCAAATCCAAAAAATGTACGTGTAACATGCATACAGTTTTTGTACACTAGATAGATGTGAAAATCTTACATCAGAGCAGTTGGAGATGAGCTCTCTCATGAAGATCTCCTTGTTCGAGTAGAAGGTGTTGATGATCAGACTCATCAATTGGGCGATCTCCGCTTGGAAGGCGAAAGTTTCCACTTCACCTCCTTCTTCCATATCCACGTCAGGAGCAGACATTTTCCTCGATTTTTTGAAGGGTTTTGAAGTAAAAGAGAAGCTTCTCAGTAGCAATCACGAATGCAGCTGGGCGTATAGAGAGAGCACAACCACGCTATATATATGCACGTGGCTGATCCAGAAAATTCTAGAACGTTCGGTTCACCTGCAGGCCTGGCCTCGAATAATATAGCTGGTGTCACCACGTGGCAGCTCCGGATATCAGATATACGGCCACGGTACATGGGTACGGTACGGATATGGCAACCCGCTGCGCGCGCGTACACCTTATGTAGACTTCCTGTATCTCAGGAACCGGAGGTTACTCTGACCTGAAGCAAGATGGCTACCTCGAAAAGCTCCTCATCAGAGCTGAGAACCGAGTTCTCTACCAAAGAAGGCACGTACAAGAACGTGAAAGCCTCGGAGCACTCTAGACCTAGCCGTCAGGCACTTTTCGGGAAAGAGCTCTCCCCAGTTCAAGTTTCTACCGTGTCCTGCAAGGACAAAGAGGGGGTGAGTGAGTTTCTACTCTTCAACTCTGGCAAGGAGCTCTACTTCTATCCCTTCGATGGCGTTGGACAGGTATATGAATGACCATGTACAAATATTTAGACTCATGTCGAGAAATACTGACAATTGGTGACAAATTTGTACATATTTTTTTGTGAAACAGTGGCTCTCTGTATATGGGGTGTGGCATTGAGACAAGTGCCACAGTGAAAAGGGTACTTTGTTTGTCATTGTTCGTTTAGGCTTCCTTTCCTTCCAGGCTACAGCATGCTTAAAGCTGATGAATAGTGCTAGCTTGCATTCGTTCACGATTGCATACAGTAGCCACGGTTGTGTGATACACAACGCCCATAATACATATACTTCGAGCATTGGTCATAAATAGTTTGTCCATTGTTTATTGAAAATCATCGGTATATGTAGTTCCCCCTCCTCCCCTGTACTGAGCAGTTGTAGTGTGCAGGAACTTGTCGTAGGGCTATGCCATAGAATTTGGATGCTGTAGTCAAAACAAGGTATATATACACTTGAGCGAGTCCAGCCAACTTCTCCTCACAGACATGCCTGTTGGCTTATCAATAGCTGTGAAGAGGTGCTGAAACCTGTTCCTTATTACTTGCTTAGATGTCAGCTTGAAATCAAAAGCGAAGTACATATGCATGTACATACGTGTCTACTGGCTTATCAATGGCTGTGAAGTATGCCCAGAGGTGCTTATGACTTATGGCTTGCTCAGATATCGACTTGAAACGTACATGCGCGATATGTCCCATGCTTGAATGGAGTATTCAAATTCCCCAGAAATGTAACTTCATAGTCGTAATTCCTCACAGTGCCCTCCCCCACCCCCAAAAATACGCGTTGATAGATTTCCATGTGTAGTAAAAAGAATAACTTACTGATGATTATTTATGAACGAAGGCAACCCATAAAAGTGACATGTATGTTCGAGTACATGTACAATGTTATGCTGACTATCTGCCCTGGATTGTAGCGTGTAGACAATGCAGTGCATTGTATATGTATATATGCAATTATAATGTACACTGCTTCTTACCTAGTACGGATAGTGGGTTTGTTGAGACTTGCCCCATGCAGGTATTGTTGTCTTGGTGTTCAGTTTAATTTCAGTGTACCAGAAAAAGCGGAGTGTTTTGTTATTAGTGTTCATCGTACTACACAATATTATGAATCTTTCCACTGTCCACAAATGCTACCCACTACTATGACGTAAGAGGTCTGTTTCAACTGAACCAGTTGATAAACCAAACTGACTGGACTATACAAGCAGTGGCACATTTACACGCCACCCGTGAATGTGATAGCCTCCTAAAGGAAGTTGTGTTAAGGCATTAAGACATCATTCATACTGGATCCAGGCTACGTACACGACATATACATATACATGTACATGCACTACCCTCAATCTGTTAATTATTTTACAGTAGCCCCCCCCTCCCCCCTCCTCCCACTGGTACCGCCCCATCGTGCACAAGAATAAATTTCAAGCCTTGACTTGGGACTGAGATTGAGATGTAGATTCAATTTATACTTATATGCATATACGTATATGTATGCTATGAAATGGTGTTGGTTTCTGATAGCTCAGCACTACTCCCTCCCTCGTGCAACATTGGCAGTTGATGTGGCCGTTGTACGCACACAATTGTGAATTAAATGGCATTGTTAGTAGCTAGTGTACATTGATAGCTCTTATAATATGGTGCCGGGGTGAGAGTATGGTGTGGGGTAGTCTCCCTTCCTAGTGTGTGGCTAGTACAGGTGCCTAGTACCTGCCCTAGCTGGCATGGGTCACTGAAACCACTGCCCCTGTCGTTTGATTGGGAAATGTAAATATGTGCGTATATAGCTACGTACATACATTTGTGTAAACATCTGTTGTGTACACATGTATACTATATTAGGAATTTTTATTGGGAAATAATATTGTTACCTTGTACATGCATGTGTGTACGGCGTTCTGGGCGGCACTAGTGTTATTATGTTGTGTGACATGTATCTCAAAGGTCATTCCTCTCAATACTTTTACGAATATGATTTCACATGCATGCACATGCACATGTACATGTAGGTTCCTGATTTGAAGCGTCCCCTGGACAAGCGTGTGTACCGGAGTCCGACAGTCCCCGTGTGTCACGATTTCAACCTGCTCACTCGATCGACCTCGCACCTTGACCTTGTGGTGGGGTTCTCCACTGGTCCGCTGCAGTACCTGAACCCTATTGAACGACAGGCAATCGCCGCCTACAACGAAGATGTAAGAGTGGCACTACCAAGAGTACCGTCTATTGGTGTATAAATATAATATGCTATGTTCCTGTTCCATTGTCCTAGTATTGCTGTTGACAATATTATATTGCCCTCATTTATAGACATACAAGTACATGTAGACTTGCCTTGCAGCTACCTACCTATGTGAGCCCTTGTATCCATAATAGGTAATGGTCGTCACCCTGTACTAGTATGCCTATGATTAAGAATAATGAAACCTTGTATCTGTGCATATACACACACCTGTGCCCCAGGCAAGCTCCCATGTACCGCATTTCAAGGGGCCACTGTAGCAGCCTCTATACAAAAGTATGGAAGTTTGATCCCGGGCAAGCGCCCATGCGGGCCAAAATCACGAGTTATGTTTAAGCACCCATGGGCACTTACCCAAGACACTACTGTATGTACCATAGTTAATCGAATACAACGCATGATCCAATTTAACGGAAGAAATTGCATTTATAAATTCTCATAACATTTATATATGGAGCAATTGACGACCTTTACCAGAAAAAACGTGCATTTTTCAAAATTGAAAAATTTTTTTCCATGCATTGTATTAGATTAAGTACGGTATATTCATACATGTACATGCAGGGCTCTATCGACAGCACCAGAGTGACGTGTGTGAAGTGGGTGCCCGGTAGCGATCACCAGTTTGTGTCGTCACATAGAAGCGGCCACCTCTACATCTGGAGCAGCATCTACTCGGGCAAAACCAACGGCCCACAAACCTTTGTCCTACATAAGGACATCACCGACGCAAAGATCTGCACAGTCAAGCCAAAGAGCAAATCGCCTATTCTCTTTCGCTGGACAATCGGTCATGGCGCAATAAATGCTTTCGCTTTTTCGCCCGATGCAAACCACATAGCTATTGCCTGCCAAGACGGTTTCCTGCGAGTGTATGATTTCCACAAACAGGAAATGTACGGGCGGATGCGTAGCTACTTCGGTGGGCTGCTGTGCGTGTGCTGGAGCCCAGACGGCAAGTATGCAGTGACGGGAGGGGAAGATGACCTGGTGACTGTGTGGTCCTTCGAGCAGAAGAGGGTCGTGGCGAGGGGAGAGGGACACAAATCGTACATCAACGCCGTTGCCTTTGATCCATACATGACCACCCTACCAGACTCCGAATTGGTCTCGCCTACTTCGTCAATTGTACCGTCCACCGTTGCCAAGGAGACCGAGACGGGTGATACGACACAGACAACTGCTACACCACCTACTGACAGTTTATCGACTAAAGCTCAGAATACCAGTGAATCTCCTACACTTCAGTCGTACAGCAAGTCTTCTCTGGATTCATCTCATCATCTCAATCGATACTTATCCAAAGTCGAAACTGAGCTGGAGCTGAATATCACTGCCTATCGATTGGGCTCAGTAGGGCAGGATACTCAACTTTGCCTTTGGGATTTGTCGGGAGATGTTCTTAAGCCGAGAAGACCGTTTTTGAGGAATCGTTCCCAAATGAGTCGACATAGCCGGCCTGTGTCGACGGTCGACCCACTCATTGATCAAAACGAGTCGTCATCGTCCATACCAGCATCATCCTCCTCTGCCAACACTACGACAGGCACTGGGACACCAGCCAGCACAGCTTCACAGCAGCTCAACAGCCCCGACCTTCGTAGCTCCCTCAATGCTTCGAAGCTACCTAACAGAACGGCAAATCCAGGGGAGGAGGTGGACTCGGCCACACCCACCTCAACTCAGGATATTGAAAATCACATCGACACAAGTGCAAAGAGAACTAGTCTATCGAGTAATAGAGATTCAAACGCCGAAACGGCCCCTTCGGAACAGGAGACAACAGGTGGTGAGAAGACTCCTCCCTCCTCAGCTGTGCTGCCAGACGAAGGCAGATCCTCCACTCCTTCGACAGTGTCTATTTCATCGGAGAAAGGTAGTGGAAAGAAAGAAAAGAAGCACAAAAAGGAGAAGAGCAAGGATAAGTCCAAGGCCAAGAGCAGCAGTCCGAAGCACAGTAGTCCTAGCGGTAACTCCAACGATGGCGAGAAGTGGGTGCCGAAGAAATCACATCGAAAATCACTGACAAAGGTGATAAAATTTGTGAGCAACATCGGAACTGGCAACTCACATGCACAGCACTCGTATAGAAGAGCGGTGGCCACCTTTGAGACGTGCAAGAGCAACGATATAGCTCCGAAGATGTCCGAGGTGAACTTGATCGAGCCACTGGTGGCAAAGAAGATCAGCAACGAGAGACTTACTGCACTGGTGTTTCACAGGGACTGTATCATGACAGCCTGTCAGGAAGGGTTCATCCACACGTGGTCGAGACCTGGTGCAGAGCTACCGGGCCAAGTCCAGCCTGACGAGGAACAACGGCAAGGCAAGAGCAAGAAAGAGGTTCCTGCTGCTTCATCAGTGCCTAGCAACCCTGGGGTGAGTTGTATGCAATACAGTTGAACCCCACATACATGTAATGGCCACCCCATCTATAATGGCTACTCACATCTGGAAAACAAGCCCGAGACAACATCATAAGGCCACCTCTCTATTATTATGTATTGGCCAAACTTCATTCCCCAGTGGTGGGCCGTTACAGAGGGAGGGATTCCACTTTATGTTATGTACATGTGTGTCAGTACTAAACCTATGGCCACTGGTGGCCTAGTGCGTGGGAAGCCCTGGATATATAGGAGGTTAGCATAACTTGTATCAAGGGCTTATGCTTGTATGCACGGCCAAAATAATTCATCGTCTTATTAAAAATTTTCTCTATAGATCAACAGCCCAAAGCCAGGAGGGGCAGATCATGACCCCATCATGAATACACCTATCTGAATCTATAGCTGAATGTTTAATAGGTAGATGATAATGGGCCTTGATTAATTATATCCTCTGTTTTATTTATGTTGAGCATTGTGGTAATTATCAATAATAATAATAATAATAATTTGACGTGTTAAATTTTGTAATCACTTTCAAGGCTTGAATCTATAAAGTACTATTGATTTTTGTTCATAGAAGAGGATATTCACATTAAGGTTAATGTATGAATGAAAGAAGGGCATAAATTATGATGATTCACTTCACAGTAATACGTAAGTTTAGGCAAGAGTAGATAAGCGCCGCACTGTCCTGAGTAAGTGGGTATAGGTCGTCACTGAACCTCGCTATTAGTCACGTGTCATCATACTACTAGAGTATACAGGTTTTTAATACTATAGGCTTCATTAACTACTACCCATTCACTGTGTTTACAAATTTGATCTCGGGTCTCTACCCCTATTATGTGACCCGCTATGGAAAACCGACCACTCGCGATTTTTTATGAAAATCGAGTTTTGGGTATGGATCGACACTGGGGTGTGGCCTGTGTAATAATAATATTATTGGTACAAGTAGCGATATCCAACCTCCAGTTTTTATGCTCCTTTTGTGTGCAGGCGTACCTGTATAAAACAATTACAGCAGTACCTTCACCTCAGTGATTTAAAGAAAGTAGAGTGTACGCAGATCTGTATAAATTTTGTTCCGCGAAAATCGGTCAAGTATTTCCTGAGATAGAGCTGTTTCAATCTTTGCAACGCTCAAACGCAATATATTTACTATGGGGAAAAAATTTTACGCGCGCGTCTATGGGAATGCGTGGCACCGACCATTACCAGTTTGCGTTTGTGAACCCGCGTGCTTCTACTTCATGTCAAGTTGAATGAGTGCTTTCTAGGGTAAGTTGAGTCACTGAATTTGAATTTTCCATCTGTTTTGTGTAAAAATGTACCGATGACAATGTTTGCGCTTAAATACGGGGAGATATACTGTTGTTTTGATGGTAGAGTGACGAGATCGAGCTGTGAAACACTCACAGATCGAATCAGCAGCCTCAACTTCATAAAGTAGCACTCTGCATTTGTTATGAAATTTGGCTTGGGTCAAGTGGCAAGAACGGCACCGCGAAAATTTTTAACCATAGAAGATACCGGGACCAAAAACCCTGTCACAATAGCACGCGAAAATTTGGGTGCCGTTTATGCCACTTGACCCTTTGGCTTTCCCCTCCCGGAAATAGCACTGATACTCAGAACAGACAACTAGTACCCTGCATCATGCATATTCTAGTGCATGGCCAAGTATGTGTAGCAATTTATTATGGGGCATATGTGCGTCAGTGTGTGACGTCATGCATCACATGATAGGGCCATATTCCATGCATGAATGTGTGCAGTACAGCATTTTATGTCAGATTGTTTACTATAGATGGCAGCATTTGCGTATCCTGGTCCACACTGTGAACAAGTGGGTATTTTTTGTGATACGCTTCTCTCTTCATGTAAGCTAAAGCTAAAGAAGCTTACCAAAGGAGCTCTGACAAAAGGTGTACTCTCAGAGCTCAATGACTTTCGTAAGGAGAATGATATATCTTGGGATATTTTTCACCAGTGGATTGTACAACTGAAGGGAGAAGATGACATAAACCTTGCATCCCTAAAAGTAAGCCTTTCTCGATTGGATAAGAAGCGAGCTGAGCTGAAAAGAAACAAGGAGCACTCCAAGTTAGAAGAGTTAATGAGCAAGGAACATTTTTCTTCATCACAATGTCATGTGACTGAATGTGGGAAATTTACTTCTGATTTATCTGCTGAATCAAGTAGGAGTGGCTCCCAGGCCCTTGAACTAGAAGTGCTTACAACAGTCAATAGTGAGCTTGCTCAAGAATTACATGTTGCCAAACAGCAACTGGATGATCAACAAACAAAAACGGATCTACTGACAGACAAACTTCGCCAGTTAAGCGTCCGTAATATTAACAAGAAATTGAGCCGTAGAGACAAGAAGCTTGAAGAATCACAGTCTCAACTGTCACTTCTTCAAGAGGAAGTGCAAGAAAAAACAGACAAGATAGTACAGCTGGAAGATAAACTCACTGAGTCTCATAAGGGTGCCGAGCGAAATCGAGTGAATTTGTTCAATGCAAACAAACGCTTACATGATCTTCAATCTGATATGGAACAACTGAAATTGTCTATGACAAAAATTGAAAGTGATTTTGATGCTCAGAGTAAACATTTGAATGGTAAAATCACAGAATTGTCATCAGCTCTGGATGCTGCATACGTATTGCTTCAACACTGTACTCAAGTACCTACCAATCTACTTACATCCTTAAATCAAGAAAGTCTAGTTGGAAGGAGGATAAGACACAGATGGTGCAATCCAGATGGTACTGAGCAATGGTATACTTGTCGTATACTAAGTGTTGTTCCGGGCACAACCGAGTGGTTCAATGTGCAGTATGATGGTGAGCAGGAAGTGTTGTCACTTAACTTGTATACTGATATTGATAATGGTGACCTTGACATCATTGGATAACTACGTGAACAGCTGGTCCTTTTTTTATGACAGTTACAGTATTTTCTGACTTACTCTATGAGCCTTGAATTATTAGTTGTGTAAATTACATTATGTATGAATGCTTTCTTCTTCTCTTTGATGCCATCAAATAGGCTTCTATATCTCATTCACACTGGTGCAAGTTTCATCTTCATATGTAATTCCTATCAAAAGTTATGGGAAAACAAAGTTTTCATGATTTTTTACCACCTTCGGTGCCATGCAATGTATTGGAATTTGCTATTATTTCCGTAAAGTAAAAAAGCATACTCAACTTTTTTATTTGTTCATAACTTCAGCTAGGAATAAGATATGAAGCTGAAACTTGCACCAGTGTGCTCAGAATAAGTTACAGATTTATGCAATGTTTAAAAACCACAGCATTTATAAGGTTTCATTTTTTATTGGATATCCCTAGTACAAGTTCAAAGTTCATGCCATTTCCATCTGCGCATGCGCACGGTGCTAATGATACTGAACTACGTATGTCTCCATGTTTGTATACTAGCCACATTATCCCATGATTGTGACATTAAACATACTTGTTAATGATGATATTAATTCTTACTCCATGCGATAAAGCAATCGAATTTATTTGTCCACTATCTATCTATCGGCACAAAAATCGCCAGTTCTCAATATTTACACATCTGAGTGACTTGTAAGCATAGGAAATGTGTCACAAAATTAATACTGTGTTTCTATTGCCACACCTATCAACTATATACCTACTGCAGGCCCGGCCATGCATGACATTGTGCTTTCTGCTCATGTGCATAACTGGCCTGCAGAGGATGCATTGCAGATCCCTGAGTGCACTGGGGTATACCCTAGTCTCGTGCCCAGGGGGCTGGGCACGAGACTAGGGTATAGCATACAATTATTGTGCTCTAGAGAATTGTAGGTTTGGCCATGCATGGAAATATTATGTGTCCCAACAAGGTAAATTATTCTTGATTATGCCACATCCTTCTTTTAGAGCAGACACATCACTGAGCACCCGGCCTTTTCAGCTTGGTGCTACTTGCTCCAAGTGTCCTGTTGGTAAAATACACTGTCAGAATAACCTCTGCTGCAGTGGTAACAAATCTATTAGACTAAGTCTAATATTACTGTATACATGAAACTTTTCACTGGATAAAATTTCACCAAGCCCAGCTACCTTTGTATTGTAGAAGGAGATGGTAAGTTTTGCCAACTTGAAGGTAGGTATTTCTATGCAATCATATTACTGGGTATATGCATGCATAGTAAAATTAATATGATAGACTTTTTACAAATAACAGCAGGTGGAAAATTAATAAAAAAAATTTCCCCTGGTGAAACTTGATATCCATGTGTATACATAATATATTATTGATAATGCTTGCTTCATAGATTTATATTTTTTTCTTTCATCTTTAAGTTGTGGTGAGGGGGGTGTAATCTACGGTAATCTTGTTTAATGCCACTCTGAACATCCATTTTCTTTCCTTCAAGTCACTATATTCACTCATACTGTCAACCCCAGTAATATGGGAGCTTCACTTTCTCTTGTATGAATAACATAATAGTTTAGTCTCAAAAACTGAAACTGCAAAATAGTTGGGGCTGGTAAGTTTGAATTCCATCTCTATCTCCCAACAGCCATCCTCATGTATGTGTATATAATTTCATTTCTCCAGCTACTCCTGTTTATTGCCGATAACATCTTTACTTTTTGATAAGTGAGAACTTGAGCCTCGGTAATCTTATCGATTCTTGGTACCCATGGACGATGTGTACACATGTGTTTTCTTGCTGGAGTATGTTCGTGATTTATGTAAATTTGTGTGCTTGACAAAATAAATTGTTGTGTACATGTGCGTGTGTGTAGGTATGCTCAGTTGTTGATGTTGACTCAGGGAAGTCACTAAAGAGTGGTAGAGTGGCGCAGCACCGCTCTTAAAAAGCCGTTTTGCAATTGATGTGGTCTTTTAAAACCACAGCACCACTCTTTGATTTTACTCTAGTGACTTGCCTGTGACTGAAAAGGAATTATCCCAAATCAATCTTACGTGTACTCAAATCCGTGTGATTATGCTCATATGAGTGGGTAGCCCTGCTATATATAATAGACTGGTATCGCTCATCGTCCAGTGTCACAGATGGCATGCACGGCCATCAATGTACATTATGCTTTGTGTATAACATTCGACCATCAATGTATAGTACATTATAACATATATTTGTGTATAAAATTTATAGTCAGACAAATAATTATAGAGGCATATGTATACGCTTTGAACATCGTATATCTAATCTTTTTGTTGTGGTGGTAGGGGGTAGGACTGGCGTTTTGGCAAGGGCCTCCCGTTTGGCCAGCTCAGCTTGTTTACTATAATACCGGTAATAATTATTCAGAGATGAGCTAATTAAAATATTGATTGCAGGAACTTGTCTTCCTACTTGCCACACAGTTTCAATACCGGTATTAGATTCTATAATTTTTAATAACTACTACGCTGTGCTCCATCAGGATCACACTGTAGTATGTATAAAAATTACTTTTTATTTCCATTGAAATGGATCCTGTCCCGGCTTTGTGATCTTAAAATTCCAAGAGCTGCCTCTTTATTAAAAAGAGATAGTTATTACAAATCTGATATATATACAATGTCATGAATTGACTACAAGTAAAATTTATACATGTAATAGGTATGGACTGAGATGAAAATCTAACAGTATCTACGTTTAGCTACAGCCTGGCTAAGGACTAATAGTTATTATTGTTCATTATCACTTTGTACAGACCACACATGAGAGTATTCGGTTGTTTTCATAAGGAGGACATGAGAGGCCATTACAAGTAGTAACGGTGTAGTAAAACAGTTGGGTATGAATATTAGTAACACCAGTCCCTGGCACTCCTTCTGGGCTACTATCAAGACAGGTGTAAGATGATCGACGGTGACCATCATAATTGGTTGTCAAGTAGCCATAGTACTCTCTTGTCCAGGAGGAAGGGCAAACTGTCTTAGCAGGAATCATGATGACTGAAGCTCTAGTAGGAACAAAGCAGATAGCGCACGGTGCATTATGCTCAGTAGTATTCGCAAGTGGACCAGCAAAAAATTCGTACTCAGCACCATAGATCGTGCTTATATAAGGGGCAGTAACACCTGCTGTTTCAGGAATGTAATCAGGATCGTCAGGTAGACAAAGTTTTTCAGCCGATCCTCCTTGATTAATGGGATTACTTCCTCCAACTCTTCCAGAGTAGATCAGCTCAGCTCCAGTGGAGGTTGGACAAGCAGTCTTTCCCCACCTGGTGTAGGTCACTCCAGAAACTATATAATAATATTATTATTAATTACTATCACACAAGTAAATATTAAATTTTAATCTGCATCTTTAGCTATAATATAAAGTCACCGCTTTATGCAATTAAATTGAGTTATGCATTATCTATGATACTATATACATTTGGAAACTACACCATGCAAGATGAGAACTCAATTAGCGTTAGTATTGTTTCCCAAAAGCTAGTAAGTGTTCAAAAGCTACACATCATTAAATTTAGCTGCAAAATTGTACAATATGCAGTTTACCTATAGACTTAGCTGTGACAATTGCTGACTCAATTAATCGAGTAACAGATTTGATGTTATTGAAATGACAATTGCAGGCACCAGCATTGCAAGTGCTTCCCTGCTGCTGAGCAAGAACAGTAGAAGAGAATAAGATTATGATCACGGTGGCAAACATCAAACTTGGAACAGCCGATTCCATGACAGTAAAATTCTGAGGGGCACTGACTTGCTTTGTTGGTTTTGAGCAAAATTAACATCCTAGATAGCCTTGCCCCTTTCCGGTATTTGGAGGCCGTGTTACTTTTGGGAGTGGCTCACTGCATAATTATGCTCCACTGCCGAATATGTATGATATTGTAAGTATCTAAAGAGATTGTATGTGTACATTCTCTAATTACTATTAATGGGAGCTAGGTTTACAAAAAAAAACATCTAGATCATAGGAGGTCAGTTTGCATTGGCAGGTAATTGCATTGCGGTTTGGCTAAGAACCGTGTCCTTCATGTTTACAATACTAGCTATGCCATATTTGGAGTCAGTGACAAGCTGTGTCTGTAGCTACAGTCACAGCACTGACATCACATGATACTGCCACCCTATACATGACTGTACTTTGAACTGTTTTAGGTGTGTCACTGTTCATCTTCTCATCTCCTGGTAAGCACACTGTATTCAGACTTAAGCTATAATAGCCCTAGTACTCTGGCTATCATAGTAAAATCTGCTTGTTTTTCACTGGATCAATGTCCCTCCATTTATTAGAAAGTGCTGGGTCCCACTAGCTAGCTACATGTATATATATTATACATGTAGTTGATATTTATTAATTTGCTCTTTATGCATCGGGCCAAGAATCTATTCACTTTCATATCAATGTCGGATAGAAAGCTTAAAATAAATTTACTGATCATTTATTGATGGAATAATCGTCGCTCAATCTTCTTTATCAGATCCTCTATTATTCTGTGAATCAGTGACAGTCCAAAATGGGTGAGAAGGTCATTATGGGGGACTTATGAATCAGCAAAATTATAATACATGCACCGGTTACAGATGTCACTGTGGCCCTAGTTTTTCAGGAAGTGACTGTGAGCATCACTATAATATGGCAATCTTCGATTTAAAACTCGATATATAGGATAGTGATGATGTATGGAGTGAGAATGACCCATACATGGAAGTCATAGCTGAGGATGCAGATGGAAATAGCTACCATAAGAAAGAGGATAGACTGCATTCTGCATGGGTAATGCTACGTAATCCGGACTGGAATCAATGGCTTGACTTCGGAAATCATGCTTGGAAGAAGTACAGAGTCCGTGTCTTTGATGAAGATGACGGTAATGCAGATGATCCACTCTCTAGTCTGTATACCAGCTAGGACAGTGTCTCTGGGCTTACACACTAGAGTAAGGTGGGGCACGACATACCTCTTTGCTCCTCAGTGCCCCAACCTCCGTACTCAAGGACATGTCTTTGTTTCTGGGGGTGGAAAGCATGTAGAAGACAACATGGCAGCACAGTGCGGCCTTCCAACTGAGTTTTATTTGACCAGTGCACCTTGTCCAGACTGTGCAATGATGCTATACAATAAGTACAAAGCGAAGGATTATAAGCCAGTCATTCACATTGCCCGACCATACCAAGGGAAAGAAAAACCAGGCAGTAAGAAAGCAAATTTGCACTGTCTTGCCATGCTTATATATGGATGCTGGATTCACAATAGTTCCATGGAGTTGGATCAATTATTTTGAGCATAACTACATCACCAATGCGGAGTGCACTGAAGCCATAAATGAAATGACCAGTGATTCGGATTCATCGTACAACATGAGGTACGGTAAGGCAATGACCACTATTCAGCGAGCAATGGATGTGATGACTTGGGGTCATGATCACAACTATAGAATATGTTGAGATGCTGCCAGCACTGATGATAACGAGAGGTACACTGTAAATAATGAGAGGAATCTTATAAATATTGTCGATAATGAGAGGTATAATATTATTGCAAATAATGAGAGATATGCTGCAAAAAACGAGAGATATGTTGCAAATAATGTCAATAATGAGAGGTACACCGCAAAGGGTGAGAGGTACACTGCAAATAGTGAAAGATACACCACAAATAACGAGAGATCCCCTGCGAATGACGAAAGGTATATTGCTGCAAGTAATTACGTCGGTTATGCGAGGTACACTGCAAACGATGTCAATAATGAGAGATACCTTTTCAATGAGCAATAATTTTTGTCATAGATTATGCAAATTAAGTGGTATCTAGTCAGAACTATTAGAGCTGCTCTAGACATTAGCCTCAGATTAAGTTTACTCAAAATTGTATCCTTCTTCATAACATTATTATTATTATTATTATTATTATTATTATTATTATTATTATAGCTTGTAAATCACTTGCCCCTGAACCAGAAATTTATGGCTAACTGACAGGAACTGAAAGTAATGATAATATTATTATTATGATCCAGTCAACATATTATAGTTTTAATTTTGCTGATTTAAAACTAAGCGGTAGCTATTACATAGATAAATCGAATTTGATTCCGGCCATTCCATGTTTATTTACATTCAGAGAACTCCTTGTACGTGCTTAGCTAGTGATTTACTGTACCAAAACTAAGATTTCCTGACCAAAACATGACCTTTTCCTACATTCATTTTGTCAGAGGATAGGGCATACCGGTACTTTTATTTCCATGAATGAAAATGGATGATCCTATTTGGGGCCGTAGCTCTCACTCTGTTCCACTGTCATCTAGGTTTGAGAACTAGCAACCAATCTTGATCTATAGCTAGCTAGCATTGCCATGGTAACATGAGCTGCAGTGGAAACCTCTTAATTAAAATAAATGACAGCCGCATTACAAATCTGATTATACTTAATCGATCACTAGTTATACAATGATGCCATGAATTGACTACAAGTAGCTAGCTAAATAATTTTAATGAAACTGAGGTTTTTGAATGAAAAACTAACAGTATCTATAGCTATAGCCTGGCTAAGGTACACCACCATACTACGGAATAATGTTGTTTCACTGTCACTTTGTACAGACCACACATGAGAGTATTCGGTTGTTTTCGTAAGGAGGACATGAGAGGCCATCACAAGTAGTAATGGTGTAGTAGAAGAATGCAGTAGCAATAGTACTAATTCCAGTCCCTGGTATTCCTTCTGGGCTATTATCAAGACAGGTGTAAGATGATCGACGGTGCACGGGACCATCAAAATTGGTAGTCAAGTAGCCATAGTACTCTCTTGTCCAGGAGGAAGGGCAAACTGTCTTAGCAGGAATCATGATAACTGAAGCTCTGGTAGGAACAAAGCAGATAGTGCATGGTGCATTATGCTCAGTAGCATTCGCAAGTGGACCAACAAAAAATTCATACTCAGCACCATAGATTATGCTTGGAAAACGAGCAGTAACACCTGCTGTTGCAGGAATGTAATCAGGATCGTCAGGTAGACAAAGTTTTTCAGCTGCTCCTCCTTCAATATTGTGACTAGTTCCCCCAACTCTTCCAGAGTAGACCAGCTCAGCTCCAGTAGAAGTTGGACAAGTAGTCTTTCCCCACCTGGTGTAGGTCACTCCAGAAACTATTTACACAAGTAATAATTATTATTGCATCTTTGGCTACAATATAAATCACCACTTTATGCAATTGAGTTATGCATTATTACTAACTATCTATGATACTATAATATTGGAAACTGCACCAAGATGAGAATTCAGTTATTATTATTTCCCAACAGTTAAGTGTTCAAAAAGTCATTATCATAATGCAAAATTGCATGCACTACATGCAGCTTACCCATCGACTTAGCTGTGACAATTGCTGACTCAATTAATTGAGTAGCAAATTTGATATTATTGAATTGACAATTGCAGGCATTGCAAGTGCTTCCCTGCTGCTGAGCAAGAACAGTAGAAGAGAATAAGATTATGATCACAGTGACAAACATCAAACTTGATTCCATGATAGTAAAATTCTGAGAGGCACTGACTTGCTTTGTTGGTTTTGAGCAAAATCAATATCCTAGCCCTGCCCATTCCGGTATTTGGAGACCGTGATTACTTTTGGGAGTGGCTCACTGCATAATTATGCTCCACTGCAGTGCATACCAAATATTATGTATGTAAGTATGTAAAGAGATTGCATGCGTACATTCTCTATAAATGGGAGGTAGATTCATAAAAAAGCCCAGATCATAGGAGGTCAGTTTTGCATTGGCAGGTAATTGCATTGTGGTTTGGCTAAGGACAGCTTCATGTAATACAATACTATACCATATTTGGAGTCAGTGACAAGCTGTGTCTAGTCAGCACTGACATCACATGATACTGCCACACTACATGACTGTACTTTGAACTGTTTTAGGTGTGCCAACTGTTCATCTGCTCATCTCCTGATCTCCTGGTAAGTACACTCTGTATTCCGATTATAATAGCTACTCTGTCTATTAAAATCTGCATATTCTTCACTGGATCAATCATGAATGCCCCTCCATATAATATTAGAAAGTGCTGGATCTCACTAGCTATACATGTGGTTGATTTTTGATAATTTGCATCAGGCCAAGAATCTATTCACTTTCATATCAATGTTGGATAGAAAGCTTATAATAAATTTACTGATTATTGATGGAATAATCGTCATTCAATCTTCTTTATCAGATCCTCTATTATTCTGTGAATCTGTGACATTCCAAAATGGGTGACAAGGTCATTGTTCTGGTGAAGGAAGACAACCGTCCCAACCACTGTCTCCACTGTATCATCACCTTGTTCTGTCCCTGGTGGATAATCATTTGGCTCTGCATGTGCTGTATCCATGGCTGCTAGAGGATTCTGAACTACTATGATATTGGAACTGTGATATATACATTGATGTGTCCCGGCAGTAGCTGTAGCTGTTATTCAATCAGTCAACTCAGCCGCATGATTAATTATTTTTACTATTCATTTACGTTGTGTATGATGTTACTTTTCTCATTATCAAGAGTGGCTAGAGAGAAGAGAGTATCTAACTCCAGTAATCATACTACCTACGTGCCTGAAAAAAGCTCTTTTTGTTCAAGGTACAAAGTACACCTGCATATACAACAAGGTGTTCTCATAGCTCAGCATGTCTGGTGACCTTTGTACTATAAAAATAGCTTTTCATCAGTTAGATACTTAGCCTCGTCCCCAGGCTCTCTTCCCGGGCCCCCTCCCCCAAGAGAGCCTGGGGACGAGGCTATTAGATACTCTCTTCTCCTCCCTCTTATTATACTTTTCAATGACATTATGTATGATAGTTGAGTCAGGAGAATACCTCAACAGATATTTAATATAGCTGTAGCTATGGTACATTTATTTTCAGTGGACTACTGATGACTGATGACACATGATATCACAGTCGGTCGGAAATGATCGTTACCAACACTACAACAGTAGCCAAAGTTCAAAGTTTATAGGACTGCAATCGTACGCATGCGCAAAGAGGTCTACTCCGAGGGAGCCATCAGACAGCTTCGTACCACTGCCTAAGAGCTGTTGAGTTATCGGTTCTTGAAGCTAACATCATGGCTGCTGAAATCCCAATGTGATTGTAGTGAATCTGAAGCAGCAAGATGACCGCAACCGTCGTCCAAGCCACTGTCTTCACTGCATCATCACCTGCTTCTGTCCCTGTTGGATCCTCATTTGGTTCATTATCTGCTGCATCTATGGCTGCTGAACTCTACTTTATTCCCAAATTTCAGAAATATAATACTACCGATCAGAGGCTAGTTATAATAGTCACCTGTTGAAACCTGCTTAGCTGTTTGCATAATAATAATGATTATTCAACAGTAAAATTATTTAATTCATTTCATTTTGTACAATTCAAGTTCAGTGTTGTTGTAATAATAATAATTGAAGGACTGAGAAATAATGTGGTCCAACCCATAGCTAAATCTTGAGTTAGACCCCTAATCTTGAAAATACCATTATAATGTGTTTCAGAAGAAGGTATTATTATAATTTTGGAATTTTGGACGATTAATTTTGATAGAATAAAGTATGCAGTTTTTATTCAATTTTTGTGCTATTTGAACATTCCACATTTTCAATTTTGGGTTTAACCACTTTACTTCTCAGCCATTATTACAATGTAAAGGTAGTGAATACCAGGTAATATTAAATTTTGTGCAAGAAGCAAAAAATCATTGTGAGAACAACAAATAATAGCAGATTCTATAAACGTCGACAAGTTACCAAAATTAATTTTAATGGTCATCCACAGATAAACTTTGTTGCAACGGTTTCACAAAATTAATGGCATGTGCATGTGTAAATTTACACCTTGCATACAAGATAGTTTAAGTATGTGGCCGTAGCTATACATATCACTGTCAATCTCTAACACACCCAGAAGCATACCCTCGAGATGCATCATGATAACAATAATATTTACCATCTGGGAATATAATAATATTGTTTCAGACTAATAATATTATCATAATACCTGTCTCCTGGGACTAACACTGAACTGAGAATTTGCGATTTAAAGAAGTCGATGTGGACTATAACAATATTATTATGATTGTTTGATGCTATTATTATTCTAGGAAGCGCCAAAACTGTGAGTAAAGTTGCAAACTAAAATTTGGTACTATAATTATGGAATCTGTATTGCAAGCATGCCCGATAAATGCATGGAGATGATAATAATTAATAGTACCAATAGTTCTTCACTACAGTTCATAAGTAGAGCTATTAGTATAGGTGTATAATGATATGAATTCAAGTGCAATTCGGGAAAATAATTGAACGAGTGCAATTATATATATTTCCCAAAATCGCACTCGACATTTTGTCTGGTGCATAAATGTGCTTATGTATGCAATACTGATTCCTTTGTTATTGTTACAAAGGTCATGCCATTGATTGATAATGTTTGGCACCATGATTAATCATGAATGTAACATACGTCTACTGCTATGCTATAGATAATAACTGAGATAATAATAAAGGGGAGTGTGCATATGTACTGGTATAGCTGCAAGAAAGTTATCCCTCCAGTTTGGATTGTATTATATAGCCTAAATAACTGCAGCCTTTAAGAATCAACTGGCTCAAGTGCTATCAGTATCTCATACTGTCCATAATCACAATGGCTGCAATTAAGGAGTTCTCAATCTTTCCTTCAGAGAAGGATATTCAACCATCAAGACAGCCACTCATAATTCAAAGTATTCTACCATTCCCCCCAGATACATCTTCTTTTATTTTTAACAAGCCATGGAGCAAGCAAGCAGATCAGGAGGGGATCTTTACAGCATATACCTATGTTTTATATGTTGCGCGTGTAATTGTAAAACAATGAAAACTAGCAATATGAGACTGATATGGTGGATGAGCCCTAGCTTGACACACAACAATAATAATGGTTTACACTAATTTCACCTTTCTACTCCATGTATGTACGCACAAGGTACAGTAATCATGGAATCCAGGATCAGTTTGTATGTGTATTGTCAGCAAAAAGGTCACTTCACATGTACAGCAGCCGAACTTACACACATACACACACACATGCACACACACATACACACTAATATAGCTACACACACACACACACACACGCTAAATGAATTTGCATCAGGATGTAGAAATCCAGAGATCAAACACGACTATTATGAAGACAACACCTAAATGTAGCTATATAAAGTCATTTGCTGCAGGAGGTGTGTCCAGTTCTTACGTTTTAAAGAAAGGAGTTTTGTAATGTACCTATAATTATATAGTCTGGGTGTTGAACTAAAGTGCATCAAACAAAAAAAATATATTGAAAAAGTTTTATGAAAATTCATGCACTTTGCATGCACTGCCTCTTTCTGCATATTATTATATAATAGCAGCACATGCATGTACAGGTATAATTGACAATATAGCAGCACAAATGTACAACATTCCTAGCCTATAGATCCTAAAATGTGGCAGTCTTAAACCAAAAAATGTAGGCAGCTAGCTATAATATAGGTTTGTCATTCTGCATAATATTATTGTTGCGAATCAGTATCTCAAAATTCAAACAACTCCTTTGTCAAGGACAACTATTTCGTTGACATGACTAATCCAGTAGCAATTGAGCCGGCCATTCTCACGAGCACAACCTTGGTGGCTGACAAAGACTGTTGGAAATAGATTGCCATTGTTAACATCTCTCACCATGCTGTACATTAGCTTGAACTTGTGATTAGTAGCTACCAAATTGTGGCAGAAAGGAAGCTCTGTTTTGTAACTGTGACACACCATCTTGACTGAATCAAAAGGGATGACTTTTGATGAAACAACCTCCAGATATTTCCCATCTTGAGCTGCAGCGTCAAGCTGTACCACAACATCATCATTGGTAACAGCAGATTGAATATATTTTTCCATGTTTTTTTTGTTAGAAAATATTTCACTTGGTTGAATGTAGTCAGCAATTACGTCTTGTTGGCCTGTACGGGATGGATAATAGTACGTGTGTCTCAATGATTGTATGGCGTTAGAATTCTGTACATGTACAGTTTTCATTACTCCTGCATGTACGATAACGGGGCCCCACACCTCACCAACTACTGGAAAGTCACTAACATCATTTTTAGACACCTGCTTTGAATTAGAAGGTAAAGCAGCTGTTGCAGTGATTACGATAGCCAGGAAAAGTACAGGCAGCATTGCGTGAAGATAGCTATAATCCTTGGTAAGCAATTTCAGTGATGATCTCTTGTTCACAATTGAGCGCTGATATATGATGGCTGGTAAGAGTTTAAAAGCAGTGGTTGAGTGGTTTAGTGAGCCTTTTTTTATAGTAACACTAGATATTAGATATCTACATGTCGATCCCTTTAGCTATTTGAGTAAGATACTCTTATTCAAGTTCAATTCACGTGAGGGAAGTTGTCAGTTAATAGCTTACTCAACGTCAGTTAAACCCTGCAGTGTTAAGTTTGTCAGGTGCAGGAAGTCTAGATACTGAAGTAATTCAGTGGAGTTTTTAAATCAACTCTACCGACATTGTATAGGCTATTCCATTTCATAGCTGTATATCCCCTATGGATGAGCAGTATGTGAGGTGTATTTTTTCCTGGACAATTTAATGGTAACTATCTCCCTGCAGGGGGGGCTGAAATTTATTTTTATAGTAAGTATAATATATATTACAGTGGCGTATCCAGGATTTAGCAAAGGGTGGTGCTTAACGATCTGCGCGCGAAGCGCGCGCGAAAAGTTGGAAGCCACGCCCATTTGTGTTGACCACACCCACCATTTTCGCCCGTTATTGGGTGTGCATTATTAAGAAACGCCACTCTTCACCGCTCAAAAACGATGAAAACGTTCAGGTGAGCAGCCACTAATGAACTAGCTAGCGATTTTGAAGCTTTAGTATAACGTTTTTATATAGTAAAGTGCTAGTGACATTATTTATTGATAAACTAAGGCATGTTAGCACCAATTAATTGTATGCCTCTGAGGCTAAGGGGGGTGCTCGAGCACCCTGAGCACCCCCCCTGGATACGCCACTGTATTAGGTACAGGAAGTCTAGATAACTGGAGTAATTCAGTCAAGTCTTTGAATCAACTCTACCGACACTGTTTGTATCATGTTGGGCTATTTTAAGTCATAGAGCTGTACACCATCTATGGATTAGCAGTGAGGCATACTTTATACCGGGACACAATTTAATGGTAACCATCCCAGATTTTTGCCATTAATATCACTAGTAATTTTATGCATAATTATAGCATCTGAGATACATGCAGTGTGTGTATGTGTGTGTAGAGAATTGCACACTATCATAGAGTTGGTTGACTCTATACTGAGTAGGGATGGCCCGGACGTTGTATATGTAATACATTACAAAAAAACAAAATTCAATATCTCAGAGCAGGTGTTACAACTTTGAAGTTTTTGATCTTCATAGTCATAATCTCCAGCAAATTTTCTATCCATCAAGCCAAAAAATTGTCATGAAAACAATTGTGTGTATCTGAGCCAGCTGTTATTGTTAACGTCTCTGTCTTTCCATTTTCAGGGTTGCCTTTACCTTATACCGTCCAGTTTGAACATAATAGCTATCTGGCTCCATTTTATATTGCACAGTGCAATGCTACATTGGCTTAATTGTCATCGCTTCATCTTTTGTAACGAGACTATTTCAGTGCATCTTGTTGCTAGGTTCATTGCAGGAAGCCATTTTGTTACTATAATTATGTGCATGCTCAGAGGCATGCACACCCCGCATTCAATCATGCCACGCCCGTGTAAAATTAATGATTTATCAGTCTCCTATTTAAACTGTACATGTAGCATGGGAAGTGAACATGGTGAGTGATAATACTAGTACCTGGATCAGATACACTGGCACCAGCAGAGCTGCTGTGGGTTTTGGTCATAGTGACACTAGTAAACCTCAGTAGCTCTTGGGCAAATACATGACATTGTAGTACCATTGAACACAGATGACTGCAGGTCATGATTATAAGCATTCGTAAGTGCAAGTGACAGTAGAGCTTGAATAAATATCAATTGAGACTAAAACACAAGTGCTATATAGCTTGATTGATGACCTATATCACTATGCAGGCATGGGCGTGCCATGGCATGAAGATCAAGATAATGTCTTATTGAATGCAGGGTGTGCATGCCTCTGAGCATGCACATAATATTATTATAATAACAAAATGGCTTCCTGCAAAGAACCTAGCTACAAGATGCACTGAAAGAGTCTCATTACATAAGGTGAAGCAATGACAATTAAGCCGATGTAGCATTGCACTGTGCAATATAAAATAGAGCTGGATTTGTATTCAAACTGGATGGTAAGGTCAAGGCAACCCTAAAAATAGGAAAGAAAGGAAGGTTAACAATTTGCATTTTTAACAGCTGGTTCAGACACACACAATTGTTTTCATGACAGTTTTTGGCTTGATGGACAGAATATTTGCTGGAGATTATGACTATGAAAAACTTTAAAAAATTGAAAAATTTTAAAGTTAGCTGTATAATAGCTACCTTAAAAGGAATGAATTGAAGATATCTGTGTCAGCAATGATTAGGTATTAGAATGATGCTGTTAACATGTGATATACAGGAAGGAGTGTGTCCTTAAAAAGAGGAAATTTAAGGAGATTGTGGATCTAGCAAAAACATTAACAAAGAAACTCAAGAGGTAGTTAGAATTGCTACACCTTAATGGTCTTGCACACACACACACACACACACACACACACACACACACACACACACACACAGAGCTCCTTCTAGTAGTCCTGTTGGGCTGAGTGTCAAGCATAAGCTACCAACAACAGCAGAGCTGTCTTGGTCTTCTTTTCCAGTGGAGAAACAGAGTGGTATTATTAGATACTCAGTAGAGGTTGTGGGACCTGGCTCCTCTCGAGACATTTTTGTTCTGGATGCTGATACCACCGATATTAAAATACCCGGCTTGAGACCTTTCACCTCATACACCTTCAATGTCAGTGCCATGACCAAAGCCGGTACTGGACCAGCAGCAACTATCTCATCCACAACTCCTGAAGGAGGTGAGACACCTACATGATACAGATGCATATTTGGCTTATGTGAGACTAGTGCTGGTTGCACAAATTTTTGCCATCAATATTATTATAATGCTGAAATATTTTTATTTCTTGAAAGGTGCATTAGTATAATTTTCTATTATGTATGAACCCTTGACCATCTCCCCAGTAGCTGCACAGTGTAATGGTGCATGTGGTAAAAGGTCGTCAATAGAATGCGTACACATCGATCGATGCTGGCCCCAGAAATCGTGGAGATGGCGTCTAAGATCGACTTACAACCTTGATAGCGACAGGTTTCGATGCTTCAATCATGGAGACGAACTCGACAACACAGTATTCCTTCCGAACTTCAGGTTGGTCACGCTGCTGCAGTCGCGCGCGGGCCAGCCCCTTGTGGCAGTGATGCGTGCTACATGTGCTATATATAGCGCAAGGCTAGCTTTATTTATCCATGGCATTACGTAAGCCAAGAAAACACGTGAAGTTCAACCAACAGTACTTCTCAGAGAAAGTAGCGCTCAGGTTGTAATCTATTCGCTGGATACACGCGTAAGATACTCTACATATTTACTGATTTTCAAGTCTCAGAAAGGCTCCAGCGAGGCCCTGAATTTTCTCATAATTACCTCATAGATTACACCATAGGTTTCATCATAATTACACTATAATTACCTCATAACCACAGAAAAGTAAATTGTTACTGGGGAGATAATATTAATATGGTATATCAACATGGTTTATAAAACTAATATCGGTATGTCAGGGGGTAGGGGTATTTTACCCACCCTTTGGGATTCCAGCTCTTATGTATGGATTGATATGCAGTTCCCCCGCCCCCCCCCCCCCCCCCCCCCCCCCCCCCCACACACACACACACACACAATTGATACTATCACTAGCTAGCTGAGGTACCACCCCTGGCTTCTTAAACTAAAAATAATTAATAAATTAACACTGATTATCTGGATGCAAATCTAATAGAATTAGCTAGTGCTAGCTATAACATAATTTGTAGATGTGAGGAGGTGGGGGATACCACACGTGGTCTAAATTTCAACCTGATGATGGAAACCTTTTAATCAACACATCTGAGTTGGAACTTCCTGATCCAGATTATCCTCATTATAAAATTGACAAAGGTAGCTAATTGGAAATTAAACAGTCAGTCAGACCATCACACTATCCTCATTTCAGCATAATAATATTATAGATGCTATGACTATAACTCTTTCACCGGGTGTAAACAATGCTGAAATCTTGAAACCCATGATCAAAGCAGATGTCTATTTTCGGTCAAGTGTGATCATTCCAACTACTACTTTTGGTGGAATGCTGTCTGGTGGATGTCATGTAAGCCTTCAGTAATCATGCATGCATACTTATAGTAGTGCATGGTTTTTATTCGGAGTAAGTCAGTATAGCAATCCAAACTAACTCCATGCTATCAGTGTTGTCAATCTGCAGTGAGTCAGACACCAAGCTGATAACTTGACATTATGTACACACACATGAAAGAGGGCCCATCTTGATTATCTACAACTCTCTAGAGTACATACCGTACATGCGCCACATCTGGGCCCCTTTTCTCTGGACTGTGATAAAAAATGTAAACAACTAACTTGAAATTAGAATGATAATAATGATACTGATTTTTTTATTACCTTGCAGCCCGCTAATTATCGAATTATAATACTAAACATGTATCCTGCATATGCCAAAGCTATCCTTTACAAGGTAATTTAGTTAATAGGATTGATAATTTTTACGCAATTAATGCATGCCAAGTGTCTATAAACAGGCCTACAAGCTCTATCTGGGTTATGTATGGATAACTTATGGATGGTATTATGACAATCACTGATGGAAAACTGAGAGTAAATGTACAGTGGAGGAAATTGGTGCCGTGTTGAAAGGAGCAGTTGCCCTGTCTCACTATCCACCTTTGCATGAAGATGACTCGTCATTGAATAGCAGTACTGTAAGCTTATTATTATTATGTTATGTACATGCACCATGGCATATATAATGTAAAGTCAAGAGCACGCATCAAATTGAATTTGTATACACAGCAACTTTAAGGGAGTTTATGGTGTAAGTTGAATTCCCACACAGGATGATGGGACTCGTAGGCAGGCTCATTTTTTTTGTGTTTTAACATTAACGATTAGATCAATTCTCAGAATACATAAATGATCTCATACATACCAGGTTATTGCAGATTACTACAGCAGGCTAGTGTATGATGCAGTGATGGTGTATGGTAATAGTCTGAATAAAAGTATCTCTAACAGACTGCCGTGAGTGGTATCAGGGAATAATTTGTAACCTCTCGTGGTGTGCCATCATGAGGCACACCATCTGGCCATAAAGTAGCTACACTTTCATTGATGAAGAATGATAATGCACGATTGTGTGCTGGTACCAAGATGGATACTAATCCTACAGGCTTCATTACCAAGAGCTGATCGTTCTCTTCTACATACAGGTGATCGCAGAAGGAAATTACGGTGTAATAGTACAAAGAAACACATATGCTCACTGGTTCGATATTGAAAAAGTTGCACATCCTGAGTGTAGCGGAAACCATTATCAAATAAAATGCTTCCCTATAACAATAATAATAAATATACACCAATAATCGTAACCATGCATTATCCACACTCACAGAGAAGCCTGTGGTATTTATTGATTTCAGAGCATTAATCAGTGTTAGTCCAGCACATTTACGCCACTATTGGGATATTCTTTGCTATTGTATGCCTCTTTTTCAATATAATCTTTCGGAACAAAAAGTAAGAATCACTGTATCCAACAACCCTTACCTAGAAATGATTTCTTTTCCTTGCAGATTGATTCGCCTCACAAGCCCCAACCTGAACTATCTTGTAATCATAGGGGCAATCATATAATCTACTCATCTGTATATACATACTTTTATGTTCCTCATGCTCCACTCAACTTGGTGGTTATTGAGTGCAGTGTAAGTAAACTCAGGCATTGATCAAAGAAATTTGTAAGGAAGACCGCTGATGGGGTGGCTACCAATAATACATGTAACTTAAAGAGGGTGGAATAATATTAATATCTCCTGTACTACTGTAACACCACATTAAGAAATTAGTGAAAGCATAATATTATATTCATGCCCTCTGGATCTTCCCTGAAGATTTTATTTTAGCTATAGCTAGTCTCGATGTGTAAGATCTATTAACATCATTATTACTTAACTTTTATAGTTCCGCTTGTGGCTTACATCTTTTGGATTTTCTCTCTGCTATATCCCAATAAATGTCAAGATGTGGAGAGTCTACCACATTTGCCGAAAGCCCAGACCATCAATAAAAAAACTTGTACGTCAGCCTGAATCATGTAGCTAGCTAGCTATGGCTAGCTATTAATATCATCTAGCTAGCTACATATTACAAATCCTATTACATCATGCAGTTTATGAAGGATTGGCATTTGATGATCATAACCTTCATCTTTGTCATGGTGGATGTGACCATACTAGTTAGCATATCAGCGATTGACAGTGCTCGATTCATGGTTGCTATTATTCCAGATAGAGAGCATCCAGGAGAGTCCATCGATATGAGTTCATGGAACAGCTGAATGCATGTTCTGAGATTGTTAATTTTACTCTTGCTCCCTAACTTATCAGGAAGATGGATATTCTATTGTATACAGAGTGCCTAAATGCCACTCAAACACCGAGCCCTATAGCTACTGGATAACACCACTCTTTGCTTACAAGTTTATTTTGCAGTTCATTTGGTGTTTTTCTGGCATTCAGTATAAGAAAGGTTAACATAAAAGGGCTCAATGATTCCAGGGAGGTGTCTGCAATCCTGTATATTACAACAGCTATTCTAGTGGCCACCGTCCTATGCACATTTGTGTTTGGGGAGTACATCAATGTTGATGGTGCCACATTTGGCACTGGGATTGCCACGGCTACTTCATTTGTTCTTGGACTTCTCTTCATTCCTAAGGTATTTAGCTAGCAACTAGGCTCATGATTTGATGCCATTGAAAATGATATACCACAATTCAGATGTATACGGTCTTTACAAGGATCCAAAAGGAGAGACCATCTTTGCTATACCAGGCCTTAGAAAAGGAAACAATACTGGATCCTCATCTACTGGCAAATTACAAGTGACTCAAATCACGATATCAAGCCCAAATGAACCGCCATCATGATTATTGATAATATAATAATATACTAAAAGACTGACTGCTATAATATTATTAGTGTGCACTTGCAGCATTTTAGCTGATTTACAGTATTGAATTGTACAATACACATTATTAAGAACCAGAGCACTGCAAAGATTAATGTTTCGTAAAATTTTGGATGTTGTATCAACAATAATAAGCACCACACTAATATTTTAGCTAATACAAAATAGCAAGTGTACTTGAACTATGATTTCTCTACTGACTATAATATATACAGATGAATCCTATTATGTGCACACTATTTAATGTTGCTTTTCAATGTCACTGATTATGATTGTTAGCACGTTGAATCAGCAGCCGACCTTCCTGCAGGGGCTGGTGGCTTCAATGTATTTGTGACATTCCTTGTTCACCTGGCCCCTCAGGGTTGCCTTGGCTGCATTCTTAGCTGCGGTGCAGTCAGCATGGGTGCACCCATTTGCTTGACCTGTTGCACTCTTACCACGATCTCCACTTGGGCATTTTGATTTGCTGCCATTTGCCCCTGAGCCCACCACTGCCGTACCAATTTGGTGGCCTTTTTTCTTCTTTCCCTCAGCTTCAACTTCTATATACGTGCAATGCCATAATATTTTATTTGCGTATATTTTTTTAGTGACTGTGGTCACTTTTTGAAAGAGATACCATAATAATTATTATATACCTCCCCTGTACTCAAGTATCCATGGGTTGCTTTATTGATTAAAATTTTAATAGCAGTAATATTAATGTGGCTCCAGGCCTGGGAACACTAGCTATAACTATAATTTTGCTACTTCAAAACATAAAAGCTTACAATTATTACTATTCATCTAGACATTAATTTATAGGCTTGCTGCATGCTTGTAGATACTATAATAATAATTATTGTACTATAATTACACAGCTATTAATTTTCACAGTATTCAGTGTACCTTCAAATGACTGTTGAAGAACATCAAAGAGAGAAGACATCATGGCCAACCTTTCAGCTGTAAATAAATCATTATTATTACAGTACATGAGTGAATGCACGTGAATAGTTATTATGACATCATGCACTGCAATTGCAATTCACAATGATACATATAAAAAAATTAGAGATCAAAAGATTTAAGCATAATAATTATTATAGTGAGGCCATATCTCTGTGTATGCATGCACCTTGCCAGCATTAAATTTTTTAACTTACAGACATCCTGACGTTGACGTTGACGTTGCGATGGATGAGCTGAGCTCATCAGCATGCATACAGAGACAACAGCTACCAGTAGAACGAGCTTCATTCTTGCTCAATAACCAAATTTTCGATTGTTACAATAGTAGATATATATCCCACAGGTCCTGGAATGATGAATATTTGCCTTCAGTTAGTATATATTGATCCCGGGCTCCTAGTTGGTGAATGTAAATGCACTCAGGCTGCATGGTCTTTTATAATCACAGAACCAAGAAACACATGATATTGAATTATGCATGATTCTTGTAGCTATTATAATATTATCATGATAGTAACTTTACCTTTCCTTACTTCTATTACTTACACTACCTGTAACTGATCCATTTCAAAAGAATTTGGCCATTGATTGAAGTAACAGTCAAGTATATTATATAATATGATTTTTATAGCTACAATTAATCACTGTACACATAGCATTCCGATTGTTTGTATATCTACAATAATCACTTGCATGCTGATGCATGGTTACAGGAACTGTTGGCGTTACTTCCCTGTATTATATTATAATAATGATAGTATTTTCTGTTACAAAGCCACTAATGCTATTGCATCCTAAAGCCTAAAGCCCCAGCTGCAGGGACATGATCACAGTACCGGCATGGTAAATTTGCTTTGAAGTTCTCAGAACAATGCAATGATCTCAGAACTGTACACATACAGAAGCCCCTATCTTAATTCTGATATGACATCCTGTCATCTAGGCCTTTCATTAGCCTGTATCATAATACTGTCCCATATGCCGCTGCATGGATTATTGATGTGTAACTATATTGATCATGAAAGGTGATAAAAGAAATGTCACAGTATTGGTCAGTGTGTACGCACAGACGTGCATGAAACCACACAAACACAAAAAGCAATAGCAGTTACATGCATGTACGTTCGTTAGTATTAAATTTTATAGTTTGTCCTACGTTATGGTAGTGTATAGGCACACTTGAGTAATATTACCCCCCGGTATGATAATATATCGGTAATTTCTTTGCTAATAGAGAAGCTGTACATATTCTTTCAGCAATCACATGTACATGACATTGTAGGCAATTATGACAGATCAGTCCAAGGACATAATATCTAGATCTTATGCAAAATAATAGTACTATTAAGGAAGAAATATATGCATCAATCAAGCATCACACTAAATTCCTACCACAATAATATGTGGACCATAATCGCGATGCATGTTTAAGCGCCCATGGGCGCTTACCTAGCTAGGACACTATGGTAGTAACAAAGCGGAGGCTGGGTGACATGTAGGCCTGGGCCAAATATTCTTTTAAATTTGCCTATTATTCAAATAATTATTCTTCACTTATCTACCCCATTATTCAAGAGAAAATCACCTATTATTCTTAAAAAAGCTGATGAAATCCAATTAAAAATTAACCAAAATATGCATGACATTGTACATTTTGGCCAATGAGTGCTAGATTACATGCAATTTTTCTCTTTATTGTAAGTTCTTAGGCTAAAGGAACTTTTAGCACTCCCAAAAATGATCGATAATTAGTTGTCTGAGCTATTTGCTCAAGTACTTCCTCCATTTGACCACAGACTCATGTCACATGACACAGAGTTTTCTATTTTAAGCACACATTGTGCGTGCAAACTATATACTTCCTTGAGCAGTTGAAAAGCCCATTATTCAACTTCTTCAAGAAGCTGCCTATTATTCAAAAAATTATTCACGAATATTTGGCCCAGGCTTAGTGACATGATGACGTAATAATACCTATAGTTAGGCCATTATCCTACAAGTGTGCAAAAATTAGCTATAAAAAATTAATAGTCGTAATTTAATTTTAGTCACTTGATACGCAATGTCATCAGCAAAATTAATATTGCCACCAATGGTGCAATCCGTAAGTCTTAGATAGCATAGCTATAGTATTTATTAAGTAATATAATGTGAGCTAGGAGGACACTCTCAATCCACTTCTTCTTTTTATTAGCTATGTGCTCTTGATGATGTCTACACAATATTAGACTCTAGTTGTAACAAATTCTGTCATTTGATTGGTTGGAATCAAGTATCTAAGTCACTTAGTAAGCCTACAACTTAGAAAGCTTACAACTTAGAATACTTACAACTTAGAAACCCAGTTTTTGATACCTAGGGCAACAACTTGCATCATGTTACTAAGCAACCTCATGCTAGAGTCTAAATAAGTTAGACACTTCAGCCAATGGGATCTACAGTCTTTAGAATACTTCAGACACTTATAAAACCCTCAGGCTTCGCCTTCGGGATTTTATATCAGTGTCTTCAGTATTCTAAATCCTGTAGATCCCTTGGCTTCAGTGTCTAACTTATATATATTATTGTTATATTATACTAAGAGAGGCTCATGCTTAAGAATTCAAGTATTGAGTTTCACATAGCAAACTATATATACAATATCACATGATGCACATATTATAATATCCTCATATTAATTATTACTGTAACAATTACATGTTTTTTGTACAACCCATGCAGTAAATTAATCAGCTGCACGCCCTTGAGACTTGCTGCTATATATAGTTACATTTACCATCATGAATGGGAATAACAGCTATTATAATATTTATACACATCCACCACACTCATAATAGCTACAAAATATGACATATTAAGTATATCCGGAACTATATGATTGTCTCTACAGTCTACAGATAAATTCTACAGTGCACATTAATTTTAATGTTGCTTTCAATATCACTGCATGACTATGATTGTTAGCACGTTGAGTCAGCAGTCGTACTTATCACAGGGGCTGGTGGATGTGATGTATTTGTGACATTCCGTGTCCACCTGCCCCCTCAGGGTTGCTCTGGCCTCATTCTTAGCTGTGGTGCAGTCATCGTGGTTGCAGCCATTTGCTCGGCCTGTTGCACTCTTACCACGATCTCCACTTGGGCATTTTGATTTTTTGCCATTTGCCCCTGAGCCCACAATTGCCTCACCAATTTGGTAGCCTTTATTCTTTCCTTCAGCTTCAACTTCTACAGCATAATTTTTTTATTGATTGTTATTATTTGTGAAAAAGAGATACCATATCCCCCCCCCCCAAACTAAAATATCCATATTAATTTTATGACTATAATAATTATTAATAATTTTGCTGTTTAAAGCATAATTATATTATTATGCAAAATTAAATTTTAGTGTATTCCATAGCCAACATATCATGTCAGTATAGCCAGCAGAATTTGTCTCATGGAAATAATTACTTATCCAAATAATAATTATTATAATAATAATAATAATGCATGCATGGGCTTACTCATACTGCACGCATGCATGCATGCATGTATATATAGCTAATATAATTATACTCATTCAGTGCATGTACCTTCAATTGATTGTTGAAGAACATCAAACAGAGAAGACATCATGGCCAACCTGTTGGCTATAATATTCAATGCACATAATATTATTATCTGATTCAGTATACGTATAATTATTATGGTAGTGTTATATGAAAATAATATTATATTATGGCATGTAATAATAAAAAGCTCAAAAATTTAAGATGCAGCAGAGCGATATATAATATTGTATGCAGCCATTCCGGGCCCTGGACCGTGCATGGTGAGACTATTATACAATGGATGCAACAATACTTTGAGAATTTTGCAGGCATTTTTAACTTACAGACATCCTGACGTTGACGCTGACGTTGTGATGGATAGGCTGAGCTCATCAGCATGCATACAGAGACAACAGCTACCAGTAGAACGAGTTTCATCCCTTTGCCAATAATTATAGAGTGGTGAATATATTTGCAAATTGCCTTCAGTTGCAGTTCTGATTGATTCCGGGCTCCTGGTACATGGATGCAAATGCACTCAGGCTGCATGATCATCGTGGTCTTTTATAATCATTTTCTGTATAATCAAATTAATCGCAGAACCAAGAAACATAACATCATGACACTGCATGAATTATGATTCTTGTAATAACTTCCTTTTTGAAATTCTATTATAGCTACACTGACTGTAACTGATCCATTTCATTATTAAATTTTCCATTGGTTGAAGTAGTAATCAAGTTATAGCTGTGGTTACTGCATGTACACAGCATTACAGTAATTGTTTGTAGCTACAGTTCACTTGCACGCTGATGGTTTAATTAATACAGGAACCATTGGCATCACTTCCCTGCATATAATATTATAGTATTTTCTGCATGTTACAAAGCCACTAATGCTAAAAATTAATTATGTCTTAGCTTACCAGACAGGATCATTGTTCCCTACATGTATGATTTGCTTTCAAACTCTCAGAACAATGCAATGATCGCAGAAGCCCCTATCTTTTGATCCAATATAACATCCTGTCATCCCGGCCTTTCATTAGCCTCTGTCTATCATGCATAATAATAATATTATTGTCCAATGCCTTCATGCATGGACTATTGATGTGGAATTGTTGAAATGAAATTTTTGGTCAGTGTGTGCACATGCATGCACAGACACACAAGAAATCGAAGCCATGGCACACAAACACAGAAAGCAATAGCATGCAGTTACACACGTTGTAAAAATTTGTATTAATTTGTCCTACGTAGTGTATAGACACGCTTGTGTAATATGATAATATACCGGTAGTTTCTTGCTAATAGAGAAGCTGTTCTTTCAGCAATCACATCAGTTCGAATTCTACATGTACACATGAGTCCCAATTCAGTGATCTTGAAAACATATTGAAAGTATAACTAGCAAAACCTGAGACTCAAAATTATTATTTTGTTTGCATGAAAATTTTAATCAATGTGTGATAAAAATTTTAATATTAAAAGTGTGCTGCCAGATAAAAAAAGAAAGAATGCAATGTATGCTGAAAAAGAGTGGATAAGGTGACGATAATTGCTATAATAAATGTGAGGACTGACCAAAAAAATTTTTAATAATAAACTATATAGTATAATATACTACACCTTAGTATCTGCAAAAGTTGTTTTAAATGTTCCAAAGTCATCCTCTATCTCCTCAAACTGAGGCAAACCTCCATTACTTGTTATATGCTGTATTGGTATAATAAGTATAGCACATGCACTATAATAATAATAATTAATGCATGTGTGATTGAATATCATAGGGTGGATTTAAATACTCAGATAAAAAATTTTAATAGTATTACCCCCCAGGAATAAAAATTATTGGTACTTACAGTGTCTGGAAGTGCCTCTCCTAAATCATGCATCTTTCGTGACGGTGAGTATGAGCGTCCAGTGGGGCTAGAGACATAGTGCAGGTCGAGATTCTCTGCTGCAACCTCTTCATCCTGTGTGTTCAAGTTCCAAACTATCATCTCTACAGACTCCCACACTCCTCTCGCCCTCTCCCCCTCCCCCGCTCTCCCTCTCTCTCTCTTTCTCCCTCTCACCTCCCTCCCTCCCTTTCTCTGTCTCCCTCTCTTTCCCTTCTCTCTCTCCCCCCACCCCTCTCTCTCACACACGTGACTTACTTGATGTACATCTCCTGGTCTCCACTTTCCCGCTGCATGTCCACGTTCGGGGCTGCCAGCTGGACTGCCCATTCTTCCGTATCTATTGGATCTATCAAGATATGAGCTGTACCTCTTAATACCCGAAGCATTCCGACTCAGCTTAGGAGGACCTCTGGAAAATTTTCCACTGCCTTTTGGACGCACGCAGCACAGCACCAAGACGATGAGCGGGAACACCACCACAACTCCTAATATCACCATACCGATGATAAAACCAGCCTGCACGTAGAAGGGTTGGTCTGTAGGTGCACTGGTACCACCCACTGTTACGGTTGCATCTGTGGTAGTGGCAATACTCGGTGTCGGGGCTGAAGGAGAGAAATTAGAGAAGATACAATAATATAATGAATAACGTGAACCGGAAATGGAAATCATACAGTTAAATCCCCCTATTCCAGACACCCTAGGGATGGCTACAGTGCCCAGATTAAAGGAGGTGTCCACATTTAGGGATATTCCACTGTGCTATACCATACGCCATGTGCATGTGTTTGAATGTAAAATAGAGTACAGTATTCAAGCTACATGTAGTACTCACGTCCTAGCTGGGTGGTTGCTCGTACACTTGCTCTCCCAACAGTTGTCACAGCTGTTATAACATAGTTTAGAGCTGCAATAGAAGGAAGAAAGAGGTGCATCAATCAAAGCATCAGACAAAATTCCTACCACAATAACAATATTATTATGATTCACTCAGACTGAGTTATGTTGATTATTGTAAGTGCGATCAAGTACCGTATAGCGGGAAATTTTCGAGGGAGAAAACTTTCGCGGATCGGTAGGAAAGGAGCATTTCGCGGAGAAAACTTTCGCGGGACGTTAAAACTGGTCGCATAATGGGTGTGGCATGCCTAGAATTTCGTGGAGAAAACTTTCGCGGATGGCTGAAAGATCGCGAAATTCGTGAAAGTTTTCTCCCTCGAAAATTTCCCGCTATACGGTAACTCACTGATTCCAGTTGGTTCATTGTTGAAGACAAAGCGTGTGATTGGGCTCTGGATGAGAGTGATGTTATTTCTGGCTATAATGAAGTAGCGCAGGACACCGTTGAAGCGGAAGGAGTTTGACCAATCCAATGTAACAATAGCGTTGGCTTGATCACCAACCAGCGCCACATTGGAAGTCACTTCTGGGGCTATACGTGTGCGTGCATATGCGAAAGAGTGAGTACTCCAGTTAAATCCGAAGACAAGATAGATATCCAGAGATAGAGACTGATGCACATGCACAAATATCCACACTCAATTTGTGTACACATATTATGTGTATGTGACATCGTGTGTGGGTGTCTGTACTGTGTACATGATATTACCAGTCACTATAATATTATGATTAGTCCAGTTATTCTCAAAGTGTGCTCAGTGCTCAAAAAAGCCCAATTATTCTGAATGCTATGCTGGCATAATATTCCAATATTAGAGTATATAATATTATATTCTTTTTACTACCATACAGAACAGGCATGCAAGCTTACCTGCAGAGAGTGTGTTTGTATTTGGTTCAGAGAAGGCGGATGTTACATCTCCAGCTCCATTCCTGGCCAGCACCTGAAACTCATACGCGGTGTATGGAGTTACTCCATTGCTCGCATTTGTGGCAGTCCCGGTGAGTACATAGCTGAGCTGTGTTGCTGGGATGACCTCGGGCACCTGCTGTTGATCGCCCTCACTGCAGGATGGGAGGTTGGAGAGGAATGGCTGCTCGGGCTGGGGACACGCTCGCCGGTACCAAAGGGTATAGCTATGTTGTTGGAGTGTGTGTGTGTGTGTGTGTGTACATATGGGACAGAGAAGACAGAAAGGATAAGTTAAGATTAATAAAAAAATTAGCACTTTTGGATAGACCTACACATCCAATAAAATTTCCCCATACAAATTGTACATAACATAAAAATATTATACACAAATAATAGACCTTCTATAATTATAGATTTCATATTTCTCTATATGCATGTTGGGAATCATTAAGAATTTAGTATAATATAATTATATAGCTACTCTTACCTCAGAATGATTCCATTAGGTTGCTGTGGTGGACTCCATGTGATATTAATAGAATTGGACGAGAGTGCCCTGCCCACTGGCGGATCAATCCCAATGGGCGGAGCCTCGGCAGTACGCTGGTTAACAACACTACTCTGACCACACCCACCCATAGTGCACACCTCTATATAGTAAATATACACTGTAAAGGGTGAAAGTCCGGTCACTTGGAATGTGACAGTGGAAGTCTGTGGATTGGGACTGGGCATAGTGTTGATCTGTGTTCCATTCTGATATAGCCTATACTCTGTCAGTGCCCCATTTGGCATAACAGGAGGAGAAGCAACCACAGTGAAACTGTTAGCAGTGATGCTGCTAATCTGAGGTGGTGGGACATTCTCGGGGGCTGCGTCTGGTAGTCTCACCATCCTCACCTCACTGGTCGTCCTTCCAACACTATTCGCGGCAGAGATTCGATACTCATATGTTGTTGCCGGTCGCAAGGCTGCATCACTGTCTAGGAATTCCGTTGCTATAGCGCTAGTATTCAAGATAGATATGTAACTGCTTCTTGAGCCATCATCCAGTATCTGTCTCCTTTCTACTTCATACGAGGTAATGATCCCATTGGGACTGGACGGGGCAGTCCAACTGATCCGGACACTTATATTGGCATTGGCGGAGACTGTGGGTGGACCTTGACCTTGGGGCGGGGCCTCCAGTGTTTGGGCATTAGCCACACTGCTATTGGCACAAGTGGTGGTACAGACCATCAGGAGAAAGCTATAGGAGGAGAACGGCTGGAGAGATTGAGCAACGTACAAGAAAGCCAGGTTATTGAACACAACTGCTCCATCCTGATAGAGGACATAGCGTTGTATGACTCCATTGGGACTTCCAGGCTGGATCCATGTCACTCTTATGGAAGTGGAACTGATTGGTTCCAACTGAGGTGGAAACACATCTTCAGGAGTGTCTGGAAGGGTCAGTACAACACTAGGAGTGCTCTCCTCCCCTCCCCCTACACTTGTATAGGCCTGCACAGTGTACGAATAGTACCGATTTGGAGACAAAGTTATATCAGTGTATGTAGTTGAAGGACCACTGAATATCAGCGAACCATTTCGCCTAAGCTGGTAGTTTATAATGACACCATTTGGTCGAGATGGTTCACTCCAGGATGCAGACACGGCTGTGGCATTGACCGCTGTGAGTTCTGGAGGCCGGATGAACTGAGGTTCAGATTCCAATGTTTGAGTTGAACCGATACTCTGAGCACAGCCTGCTGTATTGCATGATAGTAGGACTACCGTGTACGTTGTGAATGGCTGCAGGTTGGATACTGTACGAAACAGCTCATTGTTGTTGACAATGACAACAATATTTGGAGGTAGGATGGTTATATTGTACTGCTGTATGATACCATTTGGTGTCTGTGGTGGTGACCAACTCACTAAAATGCTCGATGCGGACAACGCTTGGACAGTAGGTTCGGCCAAACCAGTGGGTGGAGCTTCGTCCGTCCGTGCCAGCATACTCGGACTGAGAGAGCAGCCTCCACTGGTGCAGGCCTGGACAACATACGTGTAAGCAGTGAATGGAGTCAAATTAGTGTCAGTAAATCCACGATTCAAATTGGAGTAAACGGTCACATTGTTATCCACTCCTCCAGTTCTGAACACTCGATATGTGGTGATTACCCCATTAGATTGCAGGGGCGCCTCCCAGGCCACTTGAATTGAAGTGCTGCTCAACACAGTCAGAGTTGGAGCAGAGAGTCCTTCTGGAGGAGCCTCTGGTGTGATTATTGGACTAAGAGCACTGTCAGTCTGACCAGCCAAGTTGATTGCCCTGATCAGATAGCGATACTCCATGGCTGGCCGAACAGTACTATCCACGTAGTTCAAGTTGAGTGTGTCATTGGTACGAAAGATAGATGTGAGAGTAGCTGGTAGTCCATCATCCTGTCGAAGAATCTCATACATGAGAATGATACCGTTAGGTTGGCTGGGTGATACCCATGTGATCTCAACGCTTCGAGGAGATTGGGCCACTAGAGTGGGTGTGGCCTGGCCAGCTGGGGCAACCTCAGCAGTGGTCGCTGTCTGAAGATTTCCAAGCGTACATCCAGCAGAAGTACAGGCCGCTAGCTGTAATGTGTAGCTGGTGAATGGCTGCAGCCTCAAGACAGTATAGGTGGTGAGAGAGTTACGATAGACAAGTTCACCATCGAGGGTGAGCATGTATTCGCGTACGACTCCATTGGGAGTGGAGGGAGGATCCCACCTCAGAACAAGGGAAGACCCTGTCCTCTGCTCGATGATGATCGGCTGGACACCTTCAGGTATGTCTTCATCGGTTGTCACCGCTTCAAAGTCTCCCCTACCCTCCCCTGCTCCATTCACTACAACAACTCTAAACTCGTAGGTTGTCACAGGAGTGAGTCTTGTGACAGAAGCAGTGGTTACATCTGAAGGGGTTGTAGCAGCTACAACTGGTGTACCAGGGAGATTGGTAGCTGGATCAAGCAGGAGGCGATACTCCAGCCTATAGAGTTGGATTAATCCGTTTGGCCTGATTGGGGGATCCCAGATGGCCGTGACATTTCTAGCAAAAATGTCTGCATCAGCAAATCTCGGGAGACCGATTCCATTTGGTATGTCCTCTAGAGTCACAGCACTTACCCATTCACTGAAAGTATCCCCAGCTGCATTGGATACCCGCAGTCGATATTCATACGAAGTGAAAGGGTCTAGTCCTGAATTTGGGAAAGTAAAGACCGAAGGACCTCCTACATACTGGGGTAGCTCTGTCAGCGGGTTATTTAAAAGCCTCCTTCGAATTTCATACCGAGATATGATCCCATTGGGCTGGGTTGGTGCGCTCCATGACACTTGAATTGCAGTGGGGCCAAGTACTGTCAAAATTGGAGGGGTAACCCCCTGGGGAAGTGCCTGATCAGTAACAGCTGTCACAGTTACGCTACTGGCACAGCCTGCCTGATTGCACACCTCTACGTAGAAAGAGTAAGATGTGAATGGAGAGAGATTTGTTGCTGTATGTGTGAAGCCGATTGCCGTAAAGATGGCTATGTTGTTCTGATAGAGGATGTAGCTGGAGATGACTCCATTGGGAAGAGCTGGTGGGGTCCACGTGATACGAATTTGCGTCGCCCCAAGAACTTCAAGTGTAGGTGGCTCGATTCCCTCGGCAAGATCAGGAACAGTTCTGAAATAGGTCAGTGGACTGACAACACTGCCACCACCATTGATAGCCTCTACAGTGTAGAAATAGGACATGTCAGCGAGTAAATCCCTGTCGTTATAAGAGAAACCAAGTCCTTCGAAGATGACGACGGGGTCATTTGGAAAAGAATCGTTGCCACGGCGAAGAATGTAAGAGATGATTTCACCGTTTGGTGTCGATGGTGCTCTCCATTCGATGGCAACAGATGTCGAAGTCAAATTTCTCACCCGTGGTGCATCCAAGCCTTCTGGGTCGGTTTCCAGTGTCTCAATATCAATCTGATCACTAGCCACACATCCAACGCTATTACAGACTTCAAGCACGAATGAATAGTTGGTATAAGGCACGATATTTTGGTACACAAATGAAAAAGCCAAGCCTCTAAAGATGACAGTATTATCATTTAAAAGGGTAAGGAAATATTCTGTGATAACGCCATTGGGGAATTCTGGAGATTGCCATGCAAATGAGATCGACCGTGCTTGAATATCGGTAACTTCTGGATCTAAGAATCCTTCAGCAAGTGCCTCAAATGTGGTGTTGGCCACAGCACTACTGTTGATACAACCTCCATTGGTACACACTTGAACTATGTACGTGTAGCTGGTAAAAGGCTCAAGAATATCATCCATGAAAATGGTCTCGAAGGTGATCGATGAAATATCAGCGTCATCGCGGTACAGAACATAACCTTGAAGCAGGCCATTTAACTCATCCGGCTCAGACCATGATACCACAATCTCACTTGAAGATAAGACAATTAAGGATGGTGGATCGATAGAAGTGGGTGGAGCTTCCCGAGTGGTTGCCATGGTGACAACACTGGTCTTATTCCCAGCTCCGTTGATGGCCACCACCTGGTATCTGTATGCAGTAAAAGGTCGTAGGTCAGCGACTGAAAACGAGAAAGCAATTCCACTAAAGATGACAACTCCTTCACCATCAGGTTCATACTGAAGAAGCTGATACTCGGTGATATTTCCATTTGGCTGAGTAGGAGGACCTATGGAAAAGAGAAAAGGATTAATAATATTATTCATTGCTAAGCTTTGAGCACTTACTCCACGAAATGTCGGCAGAGGTAGGACCAGTGATGGTCACAAATGGAGAGGCCAGTCCCATGGGTGCTGCAAAATGCAGAACAATTGATAACAAACAAAACATTCAGAATGCATCATAGTATCAATAGACTATCTTGAATACATGCAAATCTAGCCTCATCCCAGGCTCTCTTCCATGCAGCTTTACAAAGATGTAAGTAGAAAAGCAGTTTCACACATGCAGCACTGAAAGCTGAAACTGTTCTAAAGGCAATCTCAGCTGAAGTCTCCACGTGACTTCACTGACCTGCTTCCAAAGTCTGAATGGCAACCAGTGGACTCATGGTGCATCCAAACTGTGTACAGGCCTCCACTTGCACAGTGTAGAGAGTGTAGGGAGAAAGACCATCCACTATCACAGTGCCAGGCTCACTAGGACTCAGCACTGACACACCATCCCTGCACAGCCAGAAGAGAGTGACAAAAATAAAACAAACACAAGCAATAGTACATATATATATACAATATTTGGGACTGAAACTTACAGGAAGATTGTGTACGAAATGATGACTCCATTTGGTTGCAGTGGCTCAGAGAAGGTGATGGAGATGGACTCACTCCCAACTGCCTCCACAATAGGTGCCAGCAGGTCTTCTGGAACTGCACAGAAGATAACGACAAATGAGTGAGAGTAAGAGAATGAATAAAAAAAGTCGTGAGGAGAGAGAGAACTTACTTCCTTCATCTGTGAGAGCTGATGCATTGTTTCCAAACGCAACACCCTCTCCATTGCTGACAGACACCACAAACACATACTCTGTGCTCGCTAGAAGATTCACAGCAGTGTAGAACTGATCGAGCCCCCTGAACAGAATTTCCCCAAGTCCTTGGTCCCCTGCTACCTTAATGTATAGAGTATACTCCACCAGGGGGCCAAGAAGTTCTGAAACTTCAAGTGACCCCCAGACAAGTTCGATTGCTGTACTATTAACAGTAGTGGCATTTAATTCTGGGCCAATCAGTGGCATGGGGGCCACAGCTGTCCGAGTGGGCGGGGTCTGGGGACTGAAAGCTGAATCAGCATTATTCGTCACCAAAATGCAGTACCGATAGAAGGTATAGGGTCGAAGTTCATCGTCACTGTGAGCGGTGACTTCAGCAGCCGTCATAGTAACCAACTGGCAGACGTCAGCCAGTGTACCGTTGTTACTAGGGGAGGCTATCTGTAGGAAATCCTCACAGCAATTAAGACCGTCATCATCAACTGACTCAAATCCAATAAACTTCCTCAACAGAAGATAGCTCTGAATAATTCCATTTGGCATTTGAGGTGCAGACCATGTTGCAGCAATCTCGCTGAAACTCTGAGTAGTAGCCATCGGTGCAGCCACGCCCGTGGGTGTGGCTTCCAGCGTCATCACCGAGGCAACTATACTCTCTGTACATCCTCCACTGGTGCACACCGTCAAAGTATAATTGTAGGTGGTGAAAGGGTTAAGATTTTGGTCCACGTAGGTGTAGAATTCATCAGATTCCAGACTGGGGAGGGTGTCTGGGGTGAAGATGACTGTGCTGGGTGAGGGTGGGAGGCGAGTGATGGTGTAGCGGATGACGATGCCATTGGGAAGGAGTGGAGCTGTGAAACGTATCTCAACGGAGCGAGCAGAGAGACTGGTGAGTAGGGGAGGAAGGACAGCCTCTGGAGCTGCAAGAGTGAGATAAGAAAAAGCAGTGATTACATGTACATATCAAGGTAATGTATGTGCATGATATGGGATCTAACTTTGACATACAGAGAGAGAGGATATTGAGATAGAGAAAGAGTGTGAGAGAGAGAGAGATCAGCTCAAGAAAGAGAGAGTACCAGCTTCAGGAGTAGTAAAGTTAACAGCAGGCCCCGTAGCAGCTCCAGCACTATTCACAGCCACTGCGCGATAGTCGTAGGTAGTGAACGGCTCAGTATCAGTGTCCACTAGAGCTAGGGCAACACTGGCCCCATCCAGAAAACCTATCACAGTGAAGTTATCCTCTCCGGACAGTGACCGCTCGACTTGGTACTCCAGGATGATCCCATTGGGTGTGGTGGGCGGAGTCAGTGTGATGAGGACTCGCTGAGCAGTGCTGGTGATGAAGGGAGCAGGCACACCCCCAGGAACTATACAATAAGAATACATAGTATTATCGTGATACAAGTCTCATGCACTGCATTGTATCCCATGCAGAGCTGCTCTTTATACCTTAAGGACACTTTTATTTGCGGGTACTAAATTTAGTGAAATTAACGATTTGCCTAATTTTCGCTAAAATTATACTTAAGAAGGTTAATTTTTTCAACATTTTCAAATAAATAGAATGTTAATTTAGAAAAAAATCGCTAAAATGAGCACCCACTAAATGCACCATTTCCGAAATCTGCTAAAATTTGTACCCGCAAATAATTGTACCCCTAAGGTATTATGTAGTATACCCTTACCAATATAAAATTGCTTAATTCACTATGAGCTCCTATGTCCCTCCTAACATACAATGTAATGTATGAAATAAGTATCTCACCATCCTCCAGCGTGGTGGACTGTATCTCCTGGCTCTCCACGCAACCAGCTGAGGTGCAGGCCATTACAGAGAAAGTATACATCGAAAACGGCAGCAATGGAGACACCCTGTACTGCAGAACATCAGGGGGTGTGGCCATGATGATATCACCATCAAGCAGTACGGTGTAGTTGACGATGATTCCATTGGGGGCAGCGGGAGGGTCCCAGGAAACTGTGATGTAGTGACTGCCCCTCTCAAGCACCACTATCCTGTCAAATCCAGATGGAGCTGGAACAAATAGAGTACAGAAGTTAAAATTTAATGTTTAATAGTGGCACAATCAATAGTTATCCATCCATTATGGCATAGGTTATGTAGTCTATAAGATCTATGGTGAATCAGATATAATTTATATATACGTGTATATTCATACAGAATATGCTATCAACTACCATGGTATAATACTATACTGAAGTGAAGAAGACACTATTTGGGTTGAAATGTCAACTGTATCAAACATTTGATTCTTCTCCCATATCAAATTATTATAAGGTAATAATCAGTGTTCTCATAAAAGAACCAAGGATTAACCAATGCTACCAAGATTCTGGTCAAGGTATGTGTGTCCTCACTCACCAGTTTCCCCAGTGGTGATATTCGCTGCTGGGCTGTCGACACTTCCCTCTGTGTTAAACACTGTGACAGTGACCCCGTAGACAGTGAACGGAGTGAGGTCGTACACCATGGTGGACATGGAGAGGCCTTGCTCAAGAATGATGGTGGTAGCCCCGTCAGACAGGACTAACTGGTAGGACTGGATCATCCCATTTGGTTGGGCGGGTGGAGTCCACTCAACGAGTACCGTGGTGGCATTCACGAGGGAGAGGCTTGGGGCAGAGAGACCCACTGGAGCTGCAATGTCACAAGAGATTTAACAATATTTGCTATTTGCTATACACTTGGACTTTACGTTTGATCATCACCACTCAATACTATTTAATGAGAGTGCAACATACCGTATAGCTGGAAATATTGGCGGGAATTAAATTTAGCAGTTGAGCCCAAAATCACTATTGCAAGAATATTGGTGGATTTAAATTTGGCGGTTCAGTACGGGATCGACATACGTATACATGTATATGCGAGTAGGAAATTTTGGCGGTTGTAAAATGACCGCCAAACCGCCAAATTTAGTTCCCTGCTAAATTTTCCGGCTATACGGTAATTACCCACAATGTTTAAAGGAAGTATCTTCATTAACATTTAGGGACTGTACACTATACATTTAATGACATCATCCTTACCTGTAGGGTCGGTCTGAAGAGTGAAGGGTGGTCCCATGAGCGTTCCAGCACCATTGCTCACCTCAAGCACAAAGGAGTAATTGGTGTACGGCATCAACCCAGTCACCACAACCCTTCGAGCCACTGACCCATTGAAGGCCAACACTAGGTCACGTGACTCTGCTGGAATCTCACTCTCCTCACTATAGTACAATGCATACTCCACAATACCGTTTGGCATCTGGACCTCATTCAGTTGCAAAGTGATGGAGTTAGGAGTTATATCAATGACAGACGGTTGGACATAGCCTACGGGCACTCCTTCGAAGGTCTGAACGGTAGACTGGTTGCTCGAACCACACCCTCTCATGGTACAAGCAGAGATGGAGTATGAATAGTACGTAAATGGTTGAAGATTGGTGATCGTATAGGATAGCTGTAAGCCACTGAAGACTAGAGTGCCATTCTGGTACAACATGTACTGTATGATGTCACCGTTAGGTTGAGAGGGAGGTGACCATGATACTAAAATAGCCGTTGCATTTACAGGGTCCGCATCGGGAGCTATGATACCGTCCGGGATATCCTCCAACGTCAAGGCATCAACTACAGAGCTAGAAGTTGAGCCGCCACGATTGAACACAAACAGCTGAAATGAATAGAGAGTGTTTGGCTCGAGGCCTGTGACGGTAGTCTCCAGACCCAAGCCAGAGAATTCAATCTCAAATTGTGACATCTCCGCACCAAATAATCGACGCAGCTCAAAGCGTAGGATGATTCCATTTGGCATATCAGGATGGTCCCAATTTGCCTGAATACTGCTGGGGCTCAGCACTGTCAGATTAGGGGCAGCCAATCCCACAGGACTGTCTGGTAGTGTCTGGCCTGTCGATGTTGTACTATTGGAGCATCCGATGTCAGTGCATGCTTGAACAAAGAAAGAATACTCAGTGAATGGCTGGAGGTTGTCGATGATGGTGGTGTTGGCCGTGCCCGAGAATCGAAGGACGTCTTCCACAAAGAGTTGGTAGAGTGTGATGATGCCGTTGGGCTGCAGTGGAGTCTCCCAGTAAACCTCTAGGCGACGGGATTCAACCCTGTTGACAATGGGGGGCTGAGCTCCAATAGGAACTGCAAAAGAAAAAGATATTGCCATCCCAATTCACCCATACACATTAATTTACTGTATCTTTGATAATTACATGTAAGTATCATATGTAATGCTTAAACATTGGAGAAAAACTACAACATATGCATTCGTCATTTATGTAGCAAAAGTTTTGAATGTATAGCAGACTAAGTGTGATATTGACCAATTCCCACATACACTATATGCCCATACCTGATTCCAGTGTCTGTAGCTGCAAAGCAGTGCCATTGCCTCCCCCAGCACTGGTATAGGCAACCAGCACAACATCATAGGTAGTAGCTGGAACCAATCCATTCAGAATTGACAACAGTATCATTTCAGGCTCAACTACATTCAGAGTGGTTGATGATACACTCCCAAGGGGGGAATCCAGACCCACGGTGCTTGCGGGTGTGGCTATGACATCATAGTGAGTAATGAGGCCGTTAGGAGAAGAGGGTGTGTCCCATGTTATCGTCAGAGTGCTGGATGAGGGTACTACCAAGGTCACCTGACCGACTTCAGATGGAGCTGGGGAGGAGGAAATGTTTCTCATCTCTCTCTCTCTTTCACTCCCTCTCCTTCCTTCCCTCCCCATTCTCTCTCTCTCACTCTCTCTCTCTCTCTCTCTCTTTCACTCTCTCCCCCTCCTTCTCTCTCTCTCTCTCTCTCTCTCTCTCTTTCTTGCATACTGTGTGACACAATAATTTCAAGTACACTCACCGCTCTCCTGTGTCATGGCAACAGTCCATCCACTGAAAGCAGATCCAGCACTGTTTACAGCACCAACTCGATAAAGATAGTCTGAAACATTCAAGAAAACGTTACATACATGTACATACATGTAGTACACATTTACACATGATATTCTTTCAGGTCACCATAACATTGATTTTAAAAGGAATATTGGGTACCTCTTCAAGAGTGTTTCCTGGGGGGGGGGGGGGGGGGGGGGGGGAGGGGGGGAGGGGGGACGCTGAGCAAATGGCTATTGTATTTACCTGAGAAAGGATCAAGGTTGTCATCGGTGTACTCCATCACAGCTCCCACATCAAGGCTAGTCCACGGAGCAGAGCAGGTAGGTTGACCGGTCAACTGAGAGGCCAGGCTACAGCCATCAAATCTCACCAGGCTCAGACCACCAAGTCCAAGGGTCACAGGTGCACCATCAACGTGCAAGCTCGGTGCCACATTCTCAAAGGTACAGCCACTGAAATGAGCATCTACACTCACACCCATCTGCCAGGCTAGATCATAAGCCGGCGTTCCTGTGGGTACACCACCAATGTAGATGCTCGAAGAAAATATGGCGTTTTGGTCGGTGAACGGCAAAGAGTCTCCATCTCCGTCAACAGCTAGGAATAGCTCGTCCCTCGATAGATCAACTAGCAGCCTATGCCACCCACCATCACAGACTATGGTATCACTCACTTGAAGGGTGCTGGTTCCATTGGCATCTGAGAGTACGAGGTAGAGGTTGGAGCTGCGTATCTCAACGGTAAATGCAACCTGACTGTCGGCAGTTGAGTAAACAAAGAGCAGTAAGCCTTCACTGTGCATTGTACGAAAATCAAACGTAAAGGTGAAAGTTGAACCGTTGATGGTGTTAGGGGGAAGCGACACGTAACCACCTCCGATGTACGAGTTACCACGCTCGAGACCAATTGGGCATCCTTGCTCAAACGCCACACCTTGTGGAAGGTCAAAGGTGACTCCCTGGCCGAGTGCAAAGTCCAGAGACTCGCCATTTAGCATGACTCCATACAAACACCCAGCATAATTCCTTCCACTGACGGTAGCTGCTGGGTTATCAAGTCCATTCACTGTTGTACGTGGAACTGCACTCTCATCGAATGGTAGTCCTCCAATATAAAGGACTTGGTTGCTTGAAATGACCTGGCTTGATCCAGCAGACTGCCCTGAACCAGTGTAAACACCATCCACAGTAATCGAGGCACTGTTGCCGTCTTGAGAAGCCACGATAGTATGCCAAGCTCCGTCATCGAATCGAACTCCCTCCCCCACCTGCGGCTGAACGGCTCCGGGACCACTACCAGCATCGAACAAGAACCAAGGTATTCCGTTACGAAGCTCCAAGGCTAGTAGATCGGTCCCTGCAGCATTGATGTAGTACAAGAGGAGGCCTAGTCTTGAAAATGTTCTGAATCTCAGACGGATTTCGTTTCTTAGTCCACCAAGATTTGCAGTGCCGGCAGGAAACATGGCAAATCCAGTACCGGGAAATGAGGTGCCGATATCGCGGAGGGAGGGGGAAGGGTAGAGGGAGGGGCTTCGACGATGGACTGTATAAGAGGAGATGATCCCATTAGCATCCTGAGGTTCTGCCCACTCCAGGGAGACAGATGTGTTGGTGGTGGCATTGATGCTTGGTCTCGGTTGCCCAACAGGCTCTGCACAAAATTAATGTAAAACTTACTGAAAACAAACTTATACTAATGCTATCTATACAATGTACAATGTAAGTGGTGTAGCATTGAAAGCTAAATGTCACAAAATAGCTACACTTGAAATTTTATGTTCACAATGTACATTTGGACTTGCTTTGCTAACGCGATATTTGGGACATGTATACACTGTTTGCATGCAAGTGGCTCACCACTCTCCAGTGTGACGACAGAGTTGATATCGCTTCTATTACATCCCACTGAGGTGCAGGCCTCCACTTGGAACACATACTCTGTGAAAGGCTCCAAATCACCAACAATGTAGCTACCGACTTCACTGAACGATACGACTAGCATCTCTCCACCTCCCGCAGTGATCCTGTAGAGGGTGTAGCTGACAATGATTCCGTTGGGAAACTGTGGTGTGTTCCAGTCAATTTGGATTTCACTGGAGCTGACTGCTGAGAGAACTGGCTCTAGAACTCCCTCAGGAACTGTAAAAAGGAATGTTGCATGTAATATTATTATGTAGCATTAAGCAGAGCATAATAAATCATCCGATAATATGGCAGTACTATAAGTTTACTCATGTATGCTGATCTCTATCTGTTTTCATGAACAAGCTTATAATTATGATTATGCAAGATCAAAAATAATTAGGATTGGACTGTAAGCCGACTCACTGTCTTCGTCAGTGATTCCATTGGTCCATTCGCTGGCAGTCCCTCCGCCCCCAGTGTAGGATACCACTCGGAACTCATAAATCGTGAAGGGACGCAATCCATTCACTGTGAACATTTCTCTTCCATTCAGTACCATTCCCACTGCAAACCCTTCTCCAACAAATGGAGAATTCCTCTGAACGATATCATATCTATTCAAAATACCATTGGCCTCAGTCGGGATGTCCCAGGTAATTAGCAGTGATGATGATGATAGTGCCGTCACGTTGGGGGCAGGTTGGAATGTGGGTGGAGCCTCTGATGTCCTTACAAGGGATGGCTCACTGGAACCACACCCACCACTCGTACAAGCTCTCACCACGAAGAAATAGTATGTAAATGGCCGCAGTCCCATCACAGTAGCTGACAAAGAGAGCCCTGTAAATACAACCTCCTCGCTAACAATTATTGATTCACTTCCGAGGGTCACACGAACTAGCTCGTAGCGGCTTATCACACCATTGGTGGTCCCAGGCTCCACCCAGGAGGCGGATACTGACGTGGCACTCAGCGCCGTCAGGTTTGGACTTTGAACTCCAGTGGGAGCTCCCTCGAGAGTCCTGCCAGCTCTAGACGCGCTCCTGGTCGATCCAATCACATTGAAGGCCTCAATGACATAAGAGTACACTGTGTCTGGTGTTAGTTCCGTGTCGTTGTAGGATAAATCTGAGATATTGGTGATTTGTGTGCCGTTTCTGTAGATGACGTAGCCCAGGATGATTCCATTGGGAGCCTCTGGTTCGAGCCAGGTCAGCTGAATCGAACTGGCAGAGAGAGGGAGGGTGTCCGGAGGAGCCTGCTCATCAGGAGCTGAGAGTGTGTACGTGTGTATGTGTGTGTGTGTGTGCATGTGTGGCATACCGGGTGTATTTGTACATGAATTATGCTATTCATAACAGCACAAACTCCAAAACATGTTATTAATTCAAAGCATGAATACAATCAGCATTGATGTCATTACTTACTCTCCTCCCCCAAGTCTTACTTTCTCTCTCTCCTTCCCTCTCCACCCACCCTCTCCCCCATCTCTCTTTCTCTTTCTCTTTCTCTCTCTCTCCCTCCCTCTCCCTCTCCCTCTCCCTTCCTCTCTCTCTTACCTGCTGAGCACCCCAGTGGATTGCTAGCTTCCAGCATTTGGAATCCATTAGCACATCGGTTGCACAGTGATCCTGTGACATATCTCTTACACCTACAGACTCCAGTGTTGATGTTACACACAGACCCCTCCTGTGATCCAGCTATGTCACAACCACAAGACAGGCAGCTGTACACAAATGTATTGAAATAATATTATGAGTATGAGAAGATACATTGTACGTTAAGTATCACCGTAATAGTTGCGAGACTTTTATTCTGCAATACTCAAATTAATGGTACCTTGGAAAGTTGAAGAACCCCGAGAAGCAAGAGTCACATCTCCTTCCACTGACTCCGACACTAGTGCACGGGCACTGGCCAGAGACACCATCACACACACTGCTTGACGACGCTCTGGGATCACAGTCACAGGGCACACAGCCAGACGCCGTCAGATAGTAGCCGTCTTGACAAGAATCACATCTCAGACCAGCGGCTGATGGTAGACATTGGCACTGAGAGGATACAGCATCACAGATATCACCAGATGTGTTCGTATTTGGCAAGAAACAATCGCAAGCCGAGCAGCCATCGACATTCGAGTCTAAAAGATTCGTAAAACCAGATGAACAGGTATCACACATCCGTCCTTCGACGTTTGATTTGCAGTTACACTGCCCAGTGATGGGATGACACAGGCTGCTGGCATTGACACTACCACTCGGATTACATCCGCAAGCTACACAGCCAGACGATATGTCATAGAAGCTGTCAGCACAACTATCACAGTTCATACCCTCTACATTAGCTCTACAGTCACACTCCCCAGTAGTGGCGTTGCATATGGGGTCGAGTGAACCAACACCGTGGCAAGAACACGGCAGACAACCAGACTCCGAGAACCCAAAGAAACCTGGAAGACACTGATCGCAAAGAGGCCCACCAACACCAGGCTTGCAGCTACATACACCAGTAATGGTGTCACATACGTCTGAGAGGCTACCAACAGGGCTACACTGACAGTCAGAGCAGCCAAGAGGATTAGAAGCTTGAAGGTCAGTCGTGCCATTCCTACACTGGTCACAACGGATACCCATGACGTTTGCTTTGCAAAGGCACTGCCCCGAGGCTATGTTACAAGTGTCCACTCCATCAAATGTGCCATCTGTGTTGCAGCTGCATGGGGAGCAGCCATCGAGATTGTCGGCAGAAAGTCCGAAAAAGCTCGGCCGACATGTATCGCATTTTAATCCAATCACGTTGGGTTTGCAGAAACACTGTCCGATGATTTCTCCCCCTACTCCTTCATTTTGAGTGCAGCCCCCGTCGTCAGTGATTCCATCAGAGTTGCAGTTACAGGGCACACAGGGAGAGGGGTCAGTCGGCTGACGGTCCAGGGGACGGAAGAAACCAGAACGACATATCTCACAGTTAGGACCAGCTGTAGAGAGAGACAGTCAGACAGACAGACAGAGAGAGAGAGACAGAGAGAGGGAGGGAGAGATACTTGGCTAAATCGGGCCTAATGTACAGATACACACACAGACTTAAACTTATGTACGCAAAGAAATAGCCGTAAATGGCGTAACTCCTCACCAGTATTGTCCTGGCAGTCGTCACACACTCCTCCCCCTCCCATCTCATAGCTATCGGGGAATGGGTCCACACTGGCGTTGTAGTAACAGCGAGTGGCGTGGTTGTTACAGTTACAGGGCTTGCAGGGGAAGGCGTTGTTAGTGGCGCCATATCTCCACGGCTTGTCATTGTAGAAGGGCAAGCAGCGCTCGCAGTTGTCTCCCTCTGTGTTGTGCAGACAGTCACAGACTGAGTCTATGTCAGCTCCACAGCGACCGGCGTGACCGTTGCAAGCACACCTGAGTGCATGTGTAACAGTTATGGAATTACATTTGAGGATATTATGATGTCAATTTCACTTAATCTACATGTACATATGAGTGTATCTAGATGTAGGTTCTTAATGTTAGTGAGCTACTAGAACTGCCCTTGGAATGATGCTAAACCTTCCACAAATCGAACATCAAGAACTGCTACGGTATAATAATGTTATTGTGTATATAAACAAGTATAGTTTGCCGGTCATCAACACAGATATGAATGGAAGGGTCTGTGGTGCTCTAGTACAGTTTGGCTGCTACCAATACAAGATACGAATGAATGTGAAGGCCTCCATTTTTATTAGGCTAAGCCTGAACTACATTGAACTTGAATGAATGCAACAGTCTGTAAATTAAATTCACCTTGCTGCAATGGTGATCTCCAGTATGCTGAAGTACCGGTGCTGTAGTGTGGTGGAGGTTGTGAAGTAGTCAATCAGCCTTAGTCGAAGGTGGCTGCCAAGGATGAATCGACGAAGTTCAGGGCTCGTGTTGAGATCAAACCTCCTCTGACTCTGGTCAAGCAGACGAGTACGAACATCATTGTTGACAGTGGGCAGTTGCCTGCATGAAGAGATGATTGAAGTATATTACAGTCACAGCCATTATGGTAGAAATAGACATAATATTATATGTACTGTTTAAGTTAAATGGCCGAGTATAGTTAATAAATTCCATACTGTTTTGGATCTATGCTCTTCCATCACCTTTTTGCGCGTACTATGCTGTATGCTAGTGAAATACTTACATTGCAGATGAAGTGACACAGTTTATATCGTCAGCATTTACTATCTGGCCGTTGTTGGGAAGACCAAAGTAGAACATGCAGTCATCAGCGTAGTACTGGACGGGGTCAAAGGTGATTCCGCCGTCCCTGGACAATTCCATCACCGCTGCCTTGGGGCGGGGAGAACCGTAGCGAACATTCACAAAGATCACCTGCAAGGGAGAGTAAATTAATGTGGATGAGTAAGCCACTCACAGGAACCATCTAACTAGAATCTAGGAATCGAGATTTATTTCAGAGCAGCAGGGGATACTTTTGCTCCCCTTAGGAATATTCATTTTCACGTGGAGTTGCCCCCCTCCCCCTCCCCCACTAGAATTTTGCATTCATCCTAAATCCTGAAATGAACACTGAGAGTTACTCCCTTACTATATACATGTACATGTACCTCATAAAGTGAGTTAGTCAAATGAAATGTGATGTTGACATTGCGATCTCCAGTAGCCGATATCCATCCCTGGTTGGTACCAAAGTCATTGGCAAAGCTCGGCGGGTGGGCCTGGGGATTGATGCGATCTACCCTGCCCCGGTTGGGGGGATGCTGGATGCACGTGGCCGGGTTATTGGTGTCGATGAGCGGATGGGAGGGAGGACAGTGACACTCGCTGCTCAGGTGGATCGATGGAAATAAGCCAGTGTAGACCTCTGTGATCTCCCTGTGGAAATGAATTTACCAGATATCAGCTATCATAGTTAATAAAGCAACTATTATTAGTTAATTTAGCAATCTTACCTGACTGTCAAGGCCTGATTGAAGAAGTATATCTCTTGCATTTGACCACTGAAAGAATTTTCAGCTGAAAATTGAGAAGAAAGATGGGTGAAAAATTTCCAAATTATTGTTCTCATCCCTCTCCCTCTCTCTCCCTCCCTCAAATAAACTATAACTCAAACTTAAATAACTTACAGGGAAACAGTTGTCCCAATAAGATATTTCTATTTGGGTCATCCACAATACTCCCTACCAGACTCTGACCACCAGTAAAGCTACCATTGACATAGAATGATGCAACTGTGCCGACAGCCGTGACCATGATGTGATGCCAGCTGCCTGGGTCCAGTGAGAGCCCTGTCAAGCTGACACTCCTGAATCCAGTCGAGAAGGTACTGGGGAGGTAGTCCAGAGTGATGGTGGTTTGACTGACAGTGATGGCATAATTGCGAGTAGAACCATCAGGGTTTGATTTGGAGATCAGTGTACTGTGGGAGGAGAAGGTAGGATTCCATATTGAATATTAATGGATGATAATGATTAATTTTGATTAGTGCATACTCTGAGTTACGGATACGGAAAATTACGGCCAGATTGAGGAGTCAAGGGCAGTATTAATTTTGAATACATTATTATCCTACCTCTTGACCATACAGTGACATTTGTGACGAGGATTTGTGATTACTATATCACTGTATCCTTCACTTCATCCATAGATAATGGTCCTTCACTTCACCCATAGATAATGGGTAGTCTAAATTATCTATGCTTCATCCCTACCCCCTTCCCTCCACCCCCAAAATCACCACATTGGTCATACATCTTACCCAATGTTATCTTGATCTTGGTTGATCCATGCTGAGAAAGACAGCCCCTGGTTCCCCACCAGAGGAACACGAGCCGCCAACACAGTGATGGACGAATTTGTGAAGTCCAGCGCCCCCGTGGAACTCTCAGGCCTCCCCTGCGTAGCTACGACCCCCGAGCCAAGGCTACCCAACGTAGCAATAGGAGTAGGAGTGGGGGAGGTGGATGAATGGGGACAGGTGTTGTTGCACACATCACTGATGCAGTTTGGCGCCAAAGACGCGGTCGAATCGGCGGTAAATCGGCAGTAGCTTTCTGCTCCGTTGACCCCGCAGGTAGAGGTCGTTGTCACCGGTCGATATGTAGCCACGCTGGTGATTGGAGGATTTTCCCCCAATAGCTGCGCATGACAGATGAGCGATTGTCCAGCGAGATGCAGAACTAGACTCATCAATAAGAACGTTCTCCAACTCATGGTTGTTGTTGTATTGCAAACAGTCCTTGTCTTTCAATTTTGCTTGATTTGAGCTGAGCTATCAGCCCCGCCCCCTTTCTATATAGTACACCTTACCAGCCCCGCCTCCTTTCAGCTGCTAGACACAGACGTTCAGATTTGCTCACTGAGTCTTCCTTAGATTTTATATTAGATCTCTCCAGCTCTGAATTCCTTGCAGTGCACTGCTGTGCTGCTAGCAGTAGTTGGCTAATTTTTTGAAAGCACCGTTCCAGTTAATGTTTATTGTAGAACCAAGAGGGGGCGTTGACCGTCTTAGATCACGGTGGGCGGTTCCCGCCAAGAGGAGCCCCCCGTAATTAACCAATTGGTTGCTATGGGCGTGGCACACACGTTGCTATGGGCGGCAACAGAGAGATGACCTGCGTTGGATCGGCTGATTGAGGTTGAGCTTGAGGTCAAATTTGCATAGCGTGCACACCACACCTTGAATCTACTTGGGACAGGTTTCTCTGGCAGCGGCTTGATTCAAACGAGAAAGCTAAAGAGAGAAATGACTGTCGGTGGAGCAACTACAGAATCCGTCAAGACCGTGAGCGCCGAGGCACCGCTCGGAAGTGAACGTGAACCGAAAGTGAGAAAGAAGCTCGATTATGAGCCCAAGGAATATTTTCACGAACCGCCACTATTGGAGGCCGTGTTTACGTACATTAGCTACGGACTGCTCATCATCATGGGCCACATTAGTGACTTTCTCCGAAAATTTGGCCTCAAATCCTCCGGGCCCGGCTATACTGAAGCACTGAAGAAGGATGTAAGTCTTTTTTTCTCAATTGCGTATTAAATTTTAGTATCTGCAGGTGCAACGTTTGTTTAGTAGTATAGTAGTAGTGGTATGTTTGCGGTGATTAGCTGGGTAGCTGGTGGTTGAGGAGCAGGGTGTGGCACTTGGAGCTGCTAGGCTGGCTAGCTGGCTTTGATGAGGTGATCTTGTGGTTGCACTTGTGTGGCTTGTGCTCATTATCCTGGAATGTGAGCTAGAGAAGCATATAACTGTAAGAAGTGTTAATTGTGAAATAGTCTGATTGCATGTATATATTATGGTTGCCATGCAGGATTCTGAGGATTATTGTTCAAAAATCGCCCTAAAATACATGCAAACATCTATGCATCTTAGCAAGTGGCCAATACTGTGTCATAGGCAAATCTTTGTACCAAATTACTTGATATAAGGCCTAGCAGTGAATGCTATGAATCGTCTTTTGTTTAGCCATGCCTACTGACCACACCTAATTTTAGTATTTATCTAATCTAGAGGCTTGAAAATTTTTGTAAGTATGTTTAGCATCATTTTTGGTTTCAATATTATGTGAAGACAGCTATAATGGAAAACTTGTGTTTTAGAGTGGGTGGGCTAGTGTCTCCCTTTATTGGCCACCTTATGTAGAATTAATATTGCATTTTAGCAGCTATTAATTTGGACCAATCAGAAATCATCACCCTGCCCAGTGGCACCTCATTCACACCCTCTCTTTTGATGCTTGGCAAGTGTTGAAATGATGCAAATTAGATGGTATCTCTGAGTACAATCAGGCCTTGTTCCTTGAAGGGTATCAAGGTGCCCTCTTACTGGGCCACACCTGGTCGCCATTGTTTCTCTCAGAGCCTGAGGCATAATTACCCCGCGCGCATGCGCAAGGGGTAAAGTGATCGGTTGTGTCTGTTGTTAGCACAAAAATCGCCGGATCTGGAGATCTAGGCATCTGAGCGACTCGTAAGTACAGTATATCCGTCGATATCGTCGAAAAACTGGCTTCATTATGCTTCAAATCGTTTGGTAAGGTCCACAAGCATCGCAAATACTGCATTTTGGCATTTTGTTGGCCACGCCTATGGACACTACCCACCATGTGCTTTCTGCTCATGCGCATAACCTGGCACAATATGTAGGTAAAGGTCGTCGACACTGCAGCGCGCGGGGTACGTGCTCTTTAGAGCTCTAGTTTATTATACATCATCTTCTGACTACATGTATACACTATCCATGGAGAGAGAGAAAGAGAGAGGGGGAGGAAGGGAGGGAGAGAGAGAGGGAAGGAGAGAGGAGAGAGAGAGGGGGAGAGGAGAGAGAGGAGTAGGATGAGTGAGAGGGAGAGGTGCATGCAGTTCCATCACCAACAGTATGACTTCACTAACTAAGTGTGAATATGCCTGTACCTAAAGCGTGTGGTCTTTGATATAATAGTGGGGTCAAATTCATTCATGAGACAACAGAATTGTCCGACTACAACTAAACACCTTGTTGTAGTGCATGAATACATGCAGTCTAAGAGATGTTGTATTTATTATATACATACTTATTGAGTTGTTATGTTTTATGGCAGGACTTGTTCAAAATGAATTTGGACTTTGAGCGTTTCTATACTCGCAACATGTACCGTCGGATTCGTGACTGTTGGAACCGACCCATAGCCAGCGTCCCTGGAGCTCACGTTGATGTCGTGGACCGTGTCAGTGATGACTACAACTGGACATTTGAGTATGCTATGTCTCTTTCTCCCTCTCCTCTCTCTCTCCCTCTCTCTCCCTCTCCTTCCCCTCTCTCTCCTTTGAAATCTTAGATGTAGGTGTTCGATGTGGTCTATAGATATTTCTTCACTGAGAGCATGTGACAGTGAGATCACCTGATGGATACTTCTATAGGCTAGATAGACTTCTGAAGTTGACAGTGACACGATTTGTTTATGTACAGTTACCTTCATAACGCTACACTGTGTGCATATAGTGTACAATAAACGTTTGAGCTGCATGGTTACTTTCCACATACGTGTACAAAACACATCAAAGAGCAGTAGTGTTAGAAGTATGCCACACTGCCTAACCATAGTCAGGCCTACTGTACATAGCGAGGTGTTTTTAAACTAAGTCTTGAGAATTACAACGCTTTTTACTTGAGTCTCTTGGGAATACATGTGTATTTGCTATCCCCATCACCATGTCTACTCTTTACACTATATAATATTACAAGTATAAAAACAATTGAATAAAATTGAAGAATGAAGTAGGGATGGCAGGATCAAAAAGTACACAAACAAGAGATAATCGCATCTACTATACATCCCTACGCTTGCTTTTCTCGACTATTGTACACCTATTAATCATGGTTGACGTTTTTGTTGAGTGCGGTATGTGGGAGACATTCGTGCAGGTTGTTCCCTAGTTGTCACGATAGTTCAGGTTTATCAGTCTGATTCAATCGCATTATTACTGGTTATTTTTGCATCCCTCAAAAATTTGGGTATTTGTAATGTATTACATATATGGCATATCCGGGCCATCCCTACTTATGGAGTCTACCGACTCTATGATACACATTACGAAAAGTCCCAGAACATAAATTTTCTTGCACTAATTAGATCTTTATACGTGTAAACACGGTATGTCATTCTAAACTTTCCCAAACTGAAAAGCTATAATAGTATTGATTATCACTGTGTCATGGTACTACATGTACGTACATCTTTGCAGTCACCCTGGTACGACGACCAACTGCCTGAACCTTGGCTCCTACAACTACCTGGGGTTTGCCGAGAACACTGGAGTGTGTGCTGATGCGGCAAAGGAGGCCACCTACAAGTACGGGGCAGCTGTGTGCAGCACTAGGAGGGACTTTGGTAAGAGAAGTCTGAAGTGTGTCAGTTTGTGCTGAAGCTATAATATGTAGACTTTAGATAGCTGTACGTGAGGTACAGTGTAATATCCACACGTACATTGTGTGTAATATTGTACATGTACATCACCTCATTGGAGATGCTTATTATGAGGTTTTATGTTTCTGTGTGTCTCCATGTCCGATTTTGTATATAAAAGCATTGCATGCATCCGTGCATTTTAGAATCTGTTATATATACATTGGTCTTCTCCATTTATTTGTATTTCATCACCTTAACCTTACCTCATAGTAAACTCCAGATCCATTTCAGTTCCTTACTCCTGTGACCATCACTTCAATAAGTGTGATAGTTCAGGTCAAGATGTTCTCTTGTTTAGGATGAAGGCCTTCACATTCATTCATGTCTTGTATTGATAGTAGCTGAGCTCTACTAGAGCACCACTGACCCTTCCATTCATATGTGGTAGCTTACCATTGTATATGGTAAAGGGTCACTATGTATGTAAGTAGCATACTTAAGTTATGCACTGTTACATACAATTAATCGTCAAATGCTTTAAAGTGGCATAACTTGAAAATAAAAACAGATGACAAATTTTACATCTTCCATATTCACCTGTATCTGTGCCAAATTTCACAATTCGATACCCTTACGATTCGATAGCTTTAAGTAAATTGCTACTAGGGATGTAATCTGTGTTGATAGCAGCTAGCTGATGTTAATTTTGTGTGCTGTAGGTACCCTGGACATCCACAAGGACCTGGAGCGTATGGTGGCCAAGTTTGTGGGGAAGCCAGCAGCTCTGGTGTTTGGAATGGGCTTTGCCACAAACTCAACTAACATACCAGCTCTCGTTGGAAAGGTAGGGAGGGAGGGAGGGTCACTCGTTACTCTGTGCGTGTGTGTATATGCCGGAAAATTTGGCGGTTTGGCGGTCTATATTACAACCGCCAAATGAAAGTCCACCAAAATTTCCTACTCGCAAATATTATATATATATATGTACTACCGTATTTCTTGGTAGTATCTATTCAGTGGACTGGACCACTGGATTGGACTACTGGACTCACCTTTGACCCCAAAAATAACATACAAAAGGCTTCATTTAGCTGGGTGGGGTGAGTGGGGCTATAGAATAAGATGGCCTAATGGCCTTTGGCCTTGTGGCTTTGTGGCCAAATGGCTAAGCAAGCAATTCATCTCCATTTGAGGTGGGATAGCATGTCCCCAGGTCTCTTGCTGGGAATGATCTGACATTATAGTCAGTGAAAAGAATAGGTACACATGCACTCATTTAATCATGCTGGTGCAATTAGATTCTTTCGAGATTAATAGTCCCCATAACAATGGTATCCTGTCCAGGTGTACTCTGGGGTACCAGCCCCTTCGCAGGCTGGTATACCCCAGACTAGTTCAGATGCACGACAGTCGAGTCCAACTTAACGTCAGTAACAAACTTGTGTCGTTTTGAATGCATGACACTAAAAGTATGACACTACACTCAAAGTGACACGAAATTGATAATAAGATGTCACTTACTCATAACAAAATTAACGATAGCTAATATTAATTATTATTGTATGATAATCGCAGCTATGTAGCTAAATTACATGTAATAAAGTTACCCTGTCATGTAGACACAAACATGTTACTGACGTTAAGTTGGACTTGACTGTCGTATACTGTTGTTATGGGGATTACTTATCTCGGAAAAATTGTAATATAATTGCACCGGCATGATCAAACGAGTGCATATGTGTCTAAGCTATAACTTCTTTTCATTGATCAGATAGTTTAACATTCATTCAGTGTCAGATCATTCCCAGCAAGAGATCTGGGGATATGGTATCCCACCTCAAATGGAGATGAATTGCTTGCTTAGCCATTTGGCCATAAAGCCACAAGGCCAAACAAAGGCCATTAGGCCGTCTTATTCTATAGCACCACTCGCCCCACCAAGCTATAGGGGGGCTAAATGAAGCCTTTTGGATGCTATTTTGGGGGTCAAAGGTGAGTCCAGTATTCCAGTCCAGTAGTCCAGTCCAGTGGTCCAGTCCAGTGAATAGAGACTGCCGTATTCCTTCTAAAAATTCAGCCCTTCTAATTATTCGGTACCCTTTACCGAATGATTGAAAATACCGTAGTCTCGCGGGTAAGCGCCCATGGGCGCTCTACCATAACTCGCTGATTTCGTCATACCGGGCGCTTACCATGTGCAAAAAGTGAAGTAGGCGGGGCCAATTTTATGGTTGTGGCAGTAAGCTAGACTCGTGGTAAGCACTCTATATAGAGTGCACGCTTGCGCGTTTTTGCCTTTTGATAGGAAGCGACTGCAGGTATACCATGTACCATGAGATGCATGAAAAAAGAAAAGTTTAAACTACACAAGCTGTCAGAGAAAGTTAGCTAGTCATCTGAATCAGAGAAGGGATCGAGATCGTCAACATCGTCATCTTCGCCAGCACCCTCCCGATCGGCTTCATCACGGTCACCGTCCTCGAGATCCCTCGGGAGTTCTTCTCGAAACTTAAGACTGCAGTTAAGAATGTTAAAGTTTGATATTGCTATGTAGAGGCAGTGATCTTGTAAATTTTTCTTGATGGGCGCTTGCCATGTTGATCTAGGCGCAGCCTACCTGGGTGCTTACCATTCGACTGGTCAAAACAGTTACCTGGGCGCTTACCTGGGAGACTACGGTAGTCTCTAATTTTCGGCAAAGGTCGTCACACGTATATGCTATAAACGGGAATAGAATGCGCACGCCGACAGAATGTTGAATATTAACCTCTAAAAATTCGGCGAAGCTAAAGAAATATTATTTTCATGCCGGATTTTTAGAAGAAATACGGTAATCCACGAATATTCTTGCAATAGTGTTTTGCCGAATTTAATTCCCGCCAATATTTCCGGCTATATGGTATGCACTGAGAAAGCATGTGGTAATGGTCGTCAATCTGCTTGATTGATCACTCATCCCATTATGCATTATTCTACATAGCTATGTGTCCTTTCTGTGTCTATCATGCCTTATCTTGATTATCAGGCATCACTGCGCAGAGCATCAAATTTTGCTTAGTAGCGTGGCCCATGCTCTGCAAATTTCAACTTTAATATCAACCACTAGGCCATACCAATTTGATGTTTTGTTTCTCGGACAAACAGGAGCTGGAAACAGACCAGGGTGGTTGGCATGAAAATAAAAAAAACTAATTAACAGGAGGTGTGGCCTAGTAAATTGTGAGCATCACCAGTCCACAGACAGCCAGCTATCATTTTAGTAGTGAATATTTACATTCTCGAGCAGTTTTGATGATCGTTTAGCTTATAGCACTATCAGTAGCAGACCAAGAGTGCTCTTTTTGAAAAGTACTCCTGGCCTGTCACTATCATAATGTGAGGAATGTTGATTAAAATTTTTTTCAAATCAGCCAAAAACAGACCCGCCGAATCCGAGAAACAAAAAATTAACTTGGTATGGCCCTACACTCCTAGTATTGCCATGATTGTGCTATTTCCAATTCCGTATGGTAGTACAAAAAGTGGGTGTTCACATTCAAGCTCAGTGTGATGGGAGGGTCACCTAGGAGCAGTCAGGTGGTCAAGGCCCCAAAAATCTTAATTACGGTCGTGAGTATCAGTATAATTTGCGACCACTCTTCGTGCCAGTCTGCGCATATTAAATATACATGTATTATCATTGTAAGTACGTACTCTTTATTTATTATACATACTGTAGGGAGACTTGATTTTGAGTGATGAAATGAACCATTCTTCCATCTGTCTTGGAGCCAAGCTATCAGGAGCTGTAGTCAGGCGATTCAAGCACAACAGTGAGAGCCCCATAGCCATAATATGACCGTACTTATTGTAGTAACGACCATTACCTATGCATGGAACAGCGACCCCGTACCGCACGGCACCTTACAATTTGTAGTGGCGACCTCTTACCGTTCTTCATTATCCTACAGACATTGCTGACCTGGAGGCCGTTCTTCGCAAAGCCATCATTGGCGGGCAGCCCAGGACCCACAGGCCATGGAAGAAGATACTCATCCTAGTGGAGGGAGTCTACAGGTGAGAAATAAACTGCTGAGGCCATAGTGCATTGTGCCATTCCAAGTCTCAAGGGGTGGTCACATATATACCTACTGTACTGACACCTGCGACCGGGATCAAAGTGAGATCAAGCGGTCAAGCTATAATATTGGAGATGATCAAGCGATCAAGACGTTCATTGGCACTGCTCAAATCAAGGTCAAGATGGGTCCTATCTTTGACTCCACCCACGCCCCACCCACCCCCGGTTGGCAATCAACGGTCAAGGCTCTTTTAGTGGTGTGATCAAGCGATCAAGGTCCAAAAATGGCCCCGATCAAATTTTGATCCCGGTCGCGGGTGTCAGTACTGCAGGTATATATGTGACCACCCCTTGAAGTCTATTTTTCCATGGTTGTACTTCTGGATTTGTGTGCAAAAATCATAAATGCAGCCAGTATATTATTATAAACTATTGGGGATGGTGAAAATCAGAAAGCATTGGGGGGGGGGGGGGGGGGGGGGGGGAGGATCCAGAAATAGCACGCAAAGGCCATCGCTTTCCTTGCATTATATATGTATGTACATGTACCTTTGTTTCAGCATGGAGGGTTCTGTTGCTAAACTGCATGACATTATTGAGCTGAAGAAGAAATACAAGGTGAGCACATGAATTTTATAAGTACACAATTTTTATATGCTATGCAATATAATACTAAATTGGACTCTGCATTTGAGGTAAATGTAGACTCCCAAAGCATTGCACGAGTTGTGCTTAAGATCGGTTTACAGTGCCTTGCACTGTATTGCATTGCTTCAAGCTTACGAAAAAATATTCTCAATAAACTTTTCATGATCAAGAAATAACTTGTGGATAGGATCCAAGTCTATCCTGTATGCATGTAGCATTGGTTTGCATTGCGATGAGCATCAATGCAAAGGTGATAAGGCATAACACATGGTACAGCATTGTATTGTGAACCAGCCTTTATTATCATTGGGAAGTAGTCATTACGTTGAGGAACGGTGACAGAGTCCAAAGGGCATATCCAGTTTCAAACAGGAAAGTTTGCCTGCCATAAAGTGTCCATGTGTAGGATGCACATACTGTGATATATCCTCCCTAGTACAGCCCCCCATTGAGCTGGTGTGAAATGGAAGTGGTAGGGACACAATTTTCTTTGTTTGCTCATTAGCTAATGAAGGATGTTCCTGCATGTTCCTTTACCTAACCACATCCATGGATGTAGTATTATGTAGTATTCCTGACGTCCCCCACCAAATCGACTTGTTATAACTTAATAATAATATTATTATGCAACACCATGTTCGTCATATTTCTGTTCCTAATCCATTTTGTGGAATATAGCCATACATGTGCTCTTGACTACACATGTTTGGGTCACTTTTGTCCAGGGTCCTCCTTCCTTGACTCTCTCCCTCTCTCCTGTGGGAACCTGCCTGTGACTCTGCATCCTTCAAAGCTAGCACACTGCTATATAGCTTCTCTTTACCTCCCTGAGGTTTGTAATTTTTTTTAGCCACAGCAGTGCACATTGCACGCACTCTAAACTTCTCCTCCTCTGAGGTCAAAGTAGCAAATTCCACAAGCAATTAGTGGGCACAATAAAGGACTCAGTGACTGCATGTATGTGTACATGCCATAACCGTTAAAAACTGCATGGCTTCATGCAGGGCCAGGGTAGATATAAACTATTGTATAATAATATTATACAGCGTTGTGTACGACATTGATTTGAAGCCATTCCACCACATTGGATCTCAAGTCTCATAGGACCCTAGTATTGCATCATGCACAGTCTGCAATGGAAAGCTACAGTGTACATACATGTACGTATTTTGAGCGGCAGATTTCCTGTTACATCAGGTGCCTACTTGCTGTAGCTAACTATTTTTGGAGCATTAAAGTGGGTCTTATCAAGTGATATGGCGTAGTTATTCTATATTAATTAGTAACTTTCCTGTAACGATTAATATCAGTTTGCATCATCTTCCAAAAGAGCTGCTGTCCATGAATTGACCATTATCTGTTCAGTGAAAGGAAGAAGTGAACATATGCTGCATTGCATGTGCCCATTCATGCAGCTGAGATAGTCCGTCAATTCCCATCCAACCATCTCTGCTTTCTATGTATTTTTCCTTCCTTGCGTAATTTTCCCCAGCAAGTACTCCTACACCCCCCCCCCCCCCCCAAAGACGTTGGAAGGATGTATGATTAGAGTTATTCCAGGGAATTATATTATTGTTATTCTCATTGGATTCGGGATGACATACAATGTCATATGCAGTGGAAGCAGCCTATATAGCTACTACATTAATTATAGTCTTCTAGGAGCCCTTTTCCCCTGGGGGAATCCAGTACTATTGACTGCTATGGGTGGAGAGACCCTTAATTAACTGTGGTTGTTAATTAGCTAGTCCTAGCTGACCTGTGGGGTCCGCAAAAGCTGACTAATGCAAACAAACAACAATCTGTTGTATGGGTTTGCTGGCAGAAACTTGCAGTTGCCCATCCCTCTCTAATTGGTGTGTATACACACACTAGAGACAGACAGCAACATTGCGCTTAATTGGGTTAGGTTACTCTCTCTTCCTCTCCCTCCCCCTCCCCCTTATAATTATGTTAATTAATTGCTGTTTTCATGTAGCTACTGAGAGACAGTGTGATGCCGACGAGATGAGAGGGATTGTGTGCTCATTATAAGTCAAACTGTCCACGCACACATCCTGTGTATGGGGGTGCCCTAGGCCCGGCTGCTGATTTTCCCCTCCATCCCTCCTGTCCAGTATAGCCCTATAGCTACGTACGTATATACTACTCTCCTACGTACGTATGTAACATAATGAAAGACAGTTGATCTACGTAATCGAGTTAGGTGCTATTGTTGCGTTGTTGACAAGAGGGAGTTAGTGTGTGTACTCGTGACAGGTCAAAACAAATGGTAGGACACAAAAGAGGACCATGTGCATACATCCTGTCTAAGGGGGGACCCTTAGGCTCCGTATAATTCCTTTCATCTCTCTCTTCCCTCCTCTCTTTCTTCTATTGTCCTGCTATGGCTAAGTGAATTAGCAGTGTCTCTGATGTGCTCTTCTGTGCTGGGCGTAAATGAAATTTTGTTTTTGTTTTTTTGTTTTTTAGTGAATCTCATTATCGCTAATATCCTAGATATTTGGTTGCCAGGGCAACTGCTGCATGCATGTGTACCTGCCGTTGCTATGGCGACTTATTACCATAGGATGTAGCGGTTAGCGTTAACTATGTGAGTGCTGATTGTACCCGAAGCTGCAGTGAGTGCACCCGAAGCAGTGACTCTGAGTGCACAGTTAATTACTTGTGAGTACATGTAATCTACATGTACATTCATGTACATACGTAGTAGAAGTCCTTTCGTAGATGTGGTTTTCGAGCCTTGAGCAGCTTCAACTACAGTGACGCTTTGTACTGTACCGTATTAACATAAGTTTATTATTATACCATCATTTGTTGGTAGTTGCTTAGCAACCAAAGTTTTTATAGGCAATTTACCGGCTATGGGAAGGGGTTGGGTCATCATAAAGTAGGCCAATGATGAACAGAGGTCAACTACCAACAATGCATCTCATGCACCCCAATTACTGGCAGATAACTATTATGTACAATGTACATACATGTACTATACTTGATTATCATGTACATCCTTAACTATAAATATATGTACATCTACATGTGTAATGTATGCAGCACTTGCAATTGTGTGTACTGCTGCTGGTGAGTGGGTGCTGGTATCTGAAAGATCTCAATTAATTATTACAGCCTAGTAATGCAGGGTTTCTATATTGTTCCCCAGTCCACTATGATAATAATATACTACTACATGTACACTGTATATTACATGTACATTGTTATGGTTATGTGCTCTCGTTAATTGTGGCAATTAAACGTGTGCACATGCTGATGTGTTTATTTGGAAACCCAGCTGCTCTAATGTGTGATTTTTGCATCAGACACAACAGCAGTGACAGAATATACATGTATCATTAACGTCAGACATAATAAATAGTTTGGATAACTCCATTAAAAGTAGAATGATATCATAGTTACTGTAGAGTAGATTTATAATATTGGTTGTGTGGTATAAAATTAATGATAGCACTGATATTGTTAATAATTATATAGTCCTAGACTATTATTTTTATTGGTGACAATACCCAGGCATTGTTGTCTAGAGGGAGGGAGGGAGGGAGCGCCATCGATCCTGATAGCGATGTGTCGCATACGACATCGTCTTGATGCTTGCTTGACCTCTGCATTAATTACGACAAGCATGTAATTGCAGTACATATAGATGAAGGAGCTCTAGCATGCTTAGGCTGCTATCTACATAGATCTGAATAAAAGTGTCTGTGGTGCTTTGGCTGCTACTGTAATGTGCGAAATTTTTGTTGTTAAATATTTATTGTTTTGAGCAAAGTGACGAAAATTTTTTACGCGAAAATAATCTGTACTAACTTATACAGCGAATATATGGCGCACGCTTCAAGTTAATGAAAATATTTGTTGCACAAAAATTTCTTACACAAACATTTTGCAAATAAAATTAACACAAGTTATGGCATCAACACAGACATGAATGCCTCCATCCATATTAGGCTAAGCCTGAACTATCACGTATGACTGAGTAGAGTCAACGGAAATGATACTTTAGTGACACGGTCATGTGTGCATACATCTGCATAGTGCCATGGATGTCTTGAATGGCCATGTTGCTGTTAGATCACGACGCCTGCCCATACGTACATGTACTTACTTAGTACCAGGCCCTCTTGACTGCAAGTAATTGGTGGAAGTGTACTGTGCCGTTTGAAAACACCACTTTGAATGCATACACACTGTATTGGTGGATAGAGTGATTTAATATCCTCACTATAAGTGTCTGACATGCATAATAATATTATGCTTGTATATGTTCCTAAACCTCTTGCTTTATGCATAAAAATTATTGTATTAATTATGTGATTTAATATCCTATGTACATGTAGCGGTACAGTGATACAAGTGTCCTTCCGTGGACTTTAGACCATGGCCTCTTGTATTGGGGGAAGCTGCGCACATGTAGTCATTGCATGTAGTATAATGTCACCCTTAACATTAAATTTTTGTATCTATATTTTGTTTTAGAGTAGTGTGGCCACTAGGATTTCCTGGTGGTGTGTAGCTGAACAAGTGAGGGTTACCACATTGGCTGATAGGTTGCTGACAATTGTATCATCTTTTGGCTGTTTCTTGACTTCTGTGAACTTTGTCCGTCAGGAATGCACAATATCATGCATATTAAACTTTTAGATGCTAATTGGCAAATTTTCCATGCAAATTCTGTTATAGACTTACCGTAACCCCCTCCCCCCAGTAATTTTATCATCCTTAATTTGCCCTTCCCAAAACAACGTCCCAATCCTACATGTGCAGACATTAGGTGTGTCACCAATGTCTGAAATAGTTACATGTAATAATAATTATTATGGGCATGTTCTGTTAATTTTGATGATAACTGTATTAGCAAAGGTGGATTAAGATATCACGACTACTCCTCCTTCACATGTCGCTGCTGCTCTCTCCCCCTCCCCCTCATGCATCATTCTTTGACCATGTGATATGAGAAATTGACTTTCAATATTTCATGCACCATGCATTCACTACCTAGATCCTCGGGAATCTTTAACACCAGTGCCAGTGGAAAGTTCCAGTGGCTATATGCATATGCCTGCTAATTAAATCATGAGCTATACTGTTACTGTAATCTTCCCTAATTTTATTCTCTCATCATATATAACTTCCTCTGGGGTGCATCACATAACCGTATGAATCTAACCTGCTGTGTGTGTATCTCTCAGCTGTTGACTGTCGTGAGAGAGTGCGGTGTGGCTAATGGATTCACTATAGCTACCTAGCATCAGCAATTATAGTTCGAGCACCAATAACAATTGCACAACATCTTCCGGCCAGATATCCCAGAATCTACACATAGTATAGCCCTGAGCTGCACACGTGTACATGTACATTCCAGGCTATTGCAGTAACGTACGTGCATATTATTATTACTATGGCCTATGGCCTAGCCTTATCTGTTTAGGCCATCTACTGTACATACAGCTGTACGCTCCGACATTCATGTAATTCAATAAAGGCTCCATTTAGCGGCCACCGGAGCCTGGAACAATGGCCGACCGGATGCCCCAGCCCATAACCACGACTAAACTTAGTAGTGCCTGACAACAGAGCGGCAAGAAATGCACTCGCTAAAGTCCCCGAGAGCCGCAGTATTATAAGCTAATTTGTATACATGTATTATACTAGTGGTGATCATGAGGTTTGCACAAATGCTGATTGCACTTCTCCTAGTGCATTTCAAATCCCTCTAATTTGCCCTCTTGTGTCTATGAATTGACCCCACCCAATCCACTCTGAGATGTTCCTTTGTGTAGTACCGTTGGCTCCCTAATCCAGTTAGTGGGAAGTGCTGCAGCTGTGATACATGGTGTGGTGTGGTGCAGTAGTAGCAATGGCAGCTAGGATACTGAGGCCACAGCTTGGTAATAGGTGGGGAGAAACTATTGGACCAGAGCCTTTACTGCAAATCTCATCTTAGTCAGTTTTCTTGTGTTTGTATCACCACTTAGAAAATAGCTTCCAATTTTCAGCAAAATTTATCATAAGTAGAACAGCAGTAGAATGCATGAATAATTTCGCTCCTAAATATTGGCAAGATTTGTGTATACTAGTAACAATGTACTGCCGAATTTTACTTTAGCTCCTCTCCAATATTATATAATTGTGGACATCTAGTAAGGATTATTTCAGTCACATTAGTATATCCAGTTTTGAATGCTGTATTCTAGTGATCAACAGTCAACAAGTGTGGGTGCATGAGCTTTAGTCCAGGCTCCAGCTCCGTGGTGCCGCAGAAGCCCACCATAGACTCTTGAGCTATTGCTAGTGTTGGTGACTCGTCTCCCATAGCAATGGTTGGTGTTGGGGACTCGTCTCCCACAGCAATGGCTAGTGTTTGTGACTCGTCTCCCACAGCGATGGCTAGTGTTGGGGACTCGTCTCCCATAGCGATGTCTAGTGTTGGGGACTCGTCTCCCATAGCGATGGCTAGTGTTGGGGACTCGTCTCCCATGGCAATGGTTAGTGTTGGGGACTCGTCTCCCATAGTGATGGCTATTGTTGGTGACTCTTTCCTCATGGCAATGGCTAGTGTTGGTGACTCGTCTTGCATAGTGTAGACATTCCTTGAGACTTGCTGGAAGAGCTGTAGCATGGAATTGCATTTACATATTATATTATAGCTGCTTCAGTCGGACAGTAACATGCAGCATGGTACAATATTTCCTTTAGCAAGTATAATATGATTAATATGTACACATTGGGAGTATTTGCATGCCTTATTTTGATTTGAAGACTAAACTAAAACATTCTTTGTTTTGCACATTATTATCAGTATAATACGTATTACACAATATCAACCTTTAGTAGTAATTCTAATTACCTTAGGTATGTAGTTGAAGTCTCTGTCCACCACAAGTTGTGAGCAGCCGTGATTGTTTTGACGAGAACACGGATAGCGATGTTGCACTTCCTTTCCTATCAACCGATCGCTATAACCATTACTACATGCAGACATTCTTCTGCATTAGTGGAGCGTATCAATCGATAACTGCGATGCCTCCTCGTTAAGTCATGTAGTTTATATATCGTGCTGTTGGTTTGACTTGATGGTAAGACTAGCGGAAGGAGCTAATTGATTTATGTGGTTTGACCTACAGTTGGATATTTCCACAGGACTCTAGTACATGTATTGTGGCTGTATGAATCAGAGTCATTTTCCACTTTCAAATCCTATTTTCTTATGTTTATTGTTTAATTTACTTAGAGGTCGCACACATGTAAGAACTCTCGTACTAAACTCGTGACTCTTGCCTACCAGAACATCAGCTGTACGTAGCAACCACCGTCCCCCTCCTCTCCCTCCTCATCCTCTCTCTCCCCACCTCTCTCCCACATCACTCCCTTGTCAATTACAGTCTAGGGCCACCAATGATTTGTAGAGTAACAAATAGACTTCTCAGGGACTTTTTCTAATGCCATTCAGATTTAACCAATAGTTGTAGACTCACCTGGCGCTCACTATTTCCTTTTCCTCTGAGGTGTACCGCAGTGATGGACTAGCTAACTTATCTCTCAGCTGTTGTGAGAAAGTACAAACAAAAGTACAGCCATGTGTCCTTTGAAATCAATAATTATTGGCCACTGGTACACAGCCATGCATGCCAGGTAATGACCACCCCCCTTGTCACCAAATCTGGCAGTGACCCATGAAGTACACGTATTTTTACCATTACAACTACTTCGCATCCTGGTGCGGTGCCTAGTGGATTTTTCCACTCCGGCAGTTCTATTGCAGTTTTGTTCCTTGATTGAATTAAAAAACACACATATCATGATGTTGTGACCCTGTGGTTATATAATTTGCTGTTAATTAGAGTTTCAGTATAATAATTGCCTTTTGATCTAGTAAGAGTTGTATACAGGGCAGGAAATACTATGCTATTTATATTCCCCTTTTTTCCTCTTCATAGCCTGCATATCTTACCATCTGACCGCTCCCCCCCCCTCCGATGCAGCTACCTAATTACTATTGATATTTGTGCCACCCTATCATGCACCACCACCTAAAGAATGTCTGCTAAAATTGCATTATTGTAAATGTACAGAAAATCCTAACTAACGGTGTGCTATAAGTGAATTAATGCTAAATATTTCAATCATGAGCAGCATCGTCTAGCCAAGCATAATCCTGCATGGTGTACGCTGGCCTGCAGCCTCCTATGGTTGGAATCTGGAGAATTTAGGCTACAGTAATTATCATTAGCTCCTCTGTGCTTCCACTACCTGTTTTATTTATACGTAGTGGTCGCTCGCTAATAATTAGAATCCTCCTGTAAAACTTATGACACACATTCTCATCAGAAGTGAATGGCAGGACATACTGACTATTTGTCCAGAAAATATCCGATATCCGACCGTTATCATAAGTTCTGCTTCCCACCCCTCTCCCACCACTCCCATATCCACTACAGGCTAGGACCACTTGTGATTTGTAAAGTAGTAAACGTTAATACTATCTGTGTCCTCGGGAATTTATATAATACATGTACCTTTATAAATAGAAGCTTTCAGTGGCTGTACCCGTTAATGCAATTAGGATGTAAATCTGAAATGATCTAATTTCAACTTACCATTTCTCTTAGACTCTTCCTCTGGGGCATACAGCAGTGATGGAGTAACTAAGCTGTTACGAGGAAGTGTGGTAATATTCTGGCTAATGTAGCTTTTTTTTAGTGAAGAAAATACCTCAAGGATGTATTTTTCTTGTGGCCAAGCTAGTCCCTACAGCTGCTGAGTATATAGCTGTCACGTTGTGTGTGTGTGCATGAATGCATCCATGCATAGCGCATGCAGGTACTCTATCCTAACCAATTATTGGACCTCATCATCTGTAGCCACAAGCCCATAGGTTGGATTTATCGGTAACTGGGACAAAACCAGACTGGATATTAACCGTCTCCACCTCCCATCCCACCCAACCTCTCCATCCCGTCATCTAGTCTAGATATCACCCACAAAATAAATCGCAACACAAAACTATATGAACACCGAAAACCAGTACTTATTGAATCAGATACAGTACCACAATATGTGTTTGTGTATAAACTTATTGCTGTGTTGGATCTTCCTCTGTATCCTACCCAAAATCTAATATTTAGATTTGGCGCCATTTTGGCTTTACCAGTCTAGTAAACTTACACTCTTCATTTCTGGCATTTTTTTTATCTCTTTATTCAATAAGAACAGGAGCTACGTACGTACCTACAGTGCATGTGCATATTATTGTTTGCCACCCTCTCAGGAGCTGCCTAGTTACTATCAATATTATTTGTACTTTGTACCTTACTACAAGGATGTCTCCTAAAAATAGTATTATAATTATTGCATAATGTGTGCCGCTGGAGGCTATTATGGCCCTGGTTAAGTGGATTATGATTACTAGCCCCTGGTGAGTGTCCCTACATCCTCCAAGCCTCTAAAATGTGCGCCACATTATTGATACTCCAGCTCCCAGTTCTCAAACTCAGAACCCACACAGCTGTGGCTGCATGCATGCATACACCGGTCGAGCTCATTATAATTACAAAAGGTCGTTTTAGGTCCATCAGCGTTATATAATATTAGTAGCAAGCCGGATAGTGTCTGTGGGGTGGCATAATAATTAAAACGCACTAGTGCAGATACAATAAGTACGTGTACGTGACGTTCTTGTATAGCTTCCGCGAGAGAGAGAGAGAGAGAGAGGGGGGGGGGATGTAGTATTTTAAACGTATAAGGTTTCCACTTCAAACAGTGGAGTCTCTGGGGTGTGGTAGTGTGTATAGACTCCTGCACCCCAGCTGGTGCCCTGATGGGAGACCCATTATGATAATGATATAATAGTACAAAGAGAGAGAAGACTGTATCTGCAGTATGGGTAATTAAGTAATTGGTCATCAAAAGTGTCCTATCCTGCAGCTTTGAACTGTTGTTTATCAGTTCATAATACTTCCTGTAAATTTAATTAGAAAGCTACGAGGCTGCATGATGTGTGTAGAATGGTATGATACAAACATATCGAATTTCTATGTTTATAATGATTTTTTTTCGGTGTGAATGTTATGGCGCCAGTGTGCTGGAAAACTTATGGAGATTCTTACACCAATTTTGCATTGTAATAGTAGCTGCTGCTTCTCTTGAGAAGTTTTGCAGGTCCAGTAGCTCTAGTCTCAACAGGATGTTGTTGCAATTTCAAAAGAATCAGCTGGCTTCTTTTTGCAGCAGCTTATGAAAGAGTGCATGCATGATTTCTAACCTGGTTAGTTTTGTTGGAATGCCACTTTAGAGTCATGCAGTCCTTTGATCTAGCTGTCCTGGAGCTCTAGCAGCTGCAGACCAGGGGCCTTTAGGAGGTTTTGTTTGAGCTTTTGAAGTGTTGCATTGTATTCCATTTCCTTGGGGTTGCCTTGGAATGATAATGTGCAAACGATTATCTAACATTGAGGATCAAAGTAAAAATAATATCATGTTGATTCTAATTTTCTGGTAAAGGTCATCATGGTTTACATTACATTATGAAAAGTTCCAGAACTCAAATTTTCTTGCGCTAGTTAGATCTTGCGTTTTATTAGCATAAACACGATTACCATAATTTATTATTATCCTGCATTATTTTTGTTGTGCTACTATTGGCTGCTCTGTGGAATGAGGTCACCTACATACTTCTAACCTATGGCCTTATCTTGGTTGTTTCACCTGATAGGAATTGATAGAAGTTGAAACAAAACCACCTTGGTTTGTGGTGGTGTTCAACATCCTGCAGACAAACTAAAAAAAACCTAAACACATAATATAATTTAAGTAGAGAATTGAACTTTTTAGTGGCTGCGCTGGGAATTTAGTGCTTGGTGATGCAAATAATTATTTATCTCTATTATTGGTGACTTAATTTGTTTACAGGGCCAGTGAATTTTAGCCAAGAAAGTTGTTAGAAGAAAAAATTAACGTATCCTTATCAGGAAAAAAAAGCCACTTTTGTTTGAAATTGCATTTTCATGTCCAAATCTTGGCAAGGATCCTAGCTGTGTACCAGGAAGTAGTTGATGATAATTAATAGCTTAGAAATGAGTTAGTGAGCTGCACACATCAATGGGTGGTGAGCTAAGCTATCAAGGTGAAGGGCATGCCTAGCATACCTATGGGCTCAAACAAAGCGACCACAACACTTAACCTTTGAACCCTACATAATGCCTGAATGATGCACCTCACATATATAGCTTCGCCAATATAAGACTATGGAGGGCCCTGTCTGTCTGTACTGTGTCCAGTTTGACCCTCTTTCAAAGATGAACTTCCATTTTTAATTGCTTCCCTATTGATCAAAATAACATGAAAGAGGGCTTTCCGCCCTTTTGATGATGACCTTTGACCCAAGTAGCAGTCAGACCATCATTAGTATCTTGGAACAAGCCACATAGCTTCTTTGCAATAACATAAAGCTACCTCGGCGATTGATCTGAAGAAAGCCGTGCTACGTACTGATATGCTATGATTGAAGCACTTGTTTCCTAAATTCTTGGAAGGATGGAGGACACAGCTTGGAAGGAGCTACATCTATTGATTTATGTTCTATTGTACGTCTGTGTAAGATCTGCACATGTACACTTCTGTAAATATTATGCAAATAATATGCATATGCATGTACATGTACCAGTAATTAGTCTTGCATGCATTGTTAGTGTACGTAGTGGAAACATGCATATTGTCAAATTAGACTCCAGCGAGCATCAACTACATGTCGACTTGCTAGACTATAATAATATTATGACTACTGATTAGCATGTTGCAGCTTTATGTATGATTGTGAAAACATACAGAGTTCGTTTTCCAGTCCTTGTCTTGAAGGAGAATTAATTCAAATCCTAGCTTTCTACCTGTAACATGTTACTTACATGTACATGTACCGGTACATGTACATACATGCATGTACATGTACTACGTGACTTGGTGAGCCACAAAAATCAATGCCTTAGTACATTTATCTCGTCTCCATGAAATTCCATGCCACATTCCATTGCTCACTCTCTCTTCCTGTGTTGCCACTTATCTCTCCCTCTTATCTCTATCACGACCTGTCATCAATTCACGACATACGTATCGTGGTATTTGGCCGATAAAGCGATTAACTGCAAAGTGGATAAGTATGTGCATGCGTGAGAGCGAGCTTGTCCCACAAGACAACAGTAGCAACAGCGCTAAGTGGATAAGTGGGGTCATGTCCCGTTTCTGGATGCTCTAATTAGGTTATTGTGTATTTGATTGGTTAATTAACGTGGGCGTACATGTGTGCGTGTGAGTGTGCGTGCAACAAGAGTTCGTAAATAAATCATTTTTTAACGCGATACTTGCACAGCTGTACTTCCTGTCTCCCAGTTCTGTTATGTCTTTGTGAAATTGTTTCACGCCGCAGGATCACTCAATTAATGTCAATGTTTCACACGACTTGCGCCAAGTTGGCGCACATGCATGTGCTCTCCCTCCCTCTCTCTCTCTCTCTCTCTCTCTCTTTCTCTCCCTCCCTCCCTCCCTCCCCTCCTTCTCTCTTTCCTCTTCACTATTAGCGTATTTATTCACTCATTCCTTCCCATGCACACACACTCACAGGCATATGTATACTTGGACGAGGCTCACAGCATTGGTGCTATGGGCAGGACTGGCCGTGGCGTGACTGAGTACTGGGGGGTAGACCCTGCCGATATTGACATAATGATGGGGACGTTCACCAAGAGCTTTGGAGCCAGCGGAGGATACATTGCAGCCAGTCATGTGAGCAATTAGTATTTAAGGAGGTTCTGATGTGGCAGTAGGTATATGTGTCGCCCTAGGGCATCATGAATGGTGCCTCACTAGATCTGGAGAAACTCCAGGTTGTATGTCTGCTAGTGGTTACTACCCAAAGGCTACTGGCTGAGCAGGAATGCCAACTTAAAGCTGGAGGGCCAGATGGAGCTCTCTTTTATAATTAACGTAATTTTGGGCCACCAACATCCTTGCCTCCCAGACCAGCTAGTCCCCCACCCCACCTGGTGTTTGGGCCTGCAGCACTTACGTAAGTCCCTAGCTCCAAGGAGATGAGTCTCCCTCATCCTTAACTTCAACCTCTCAACAATACCCAGCCTTGGCCTCTCCAGCCTTCTTGTCTATAGCTGCTGGACAGTCATGAGCAAAGCCATGGCCAGTACCAATTAGGTCTGCACTGATATCCTGTTTAGCTGTTATTGTTATTAAAGTTATGGGTTGTAATTGGAATAGGTCATGACTCTGGATACCTAACAGTAATCCGAGGTAGTGGGATGTGCATGTTGATAGTTGTTTACATGGCAACCTGTGGCCAGGGATAAAGTGTGGAGGCCTGACAGTGCAACGATATCAGGTGTACCTCCATACACAAGTGGTTGCCCCAGTATCCACGGTATGGATTCTGTATCAAAATGCAATGGTAGGTAGATAGGTTATGGTGCACCGTTGTAATCATAATATGAACCCTAGGTATGTAGCCACCAAACTCAATAATAACGTTTAATGGCTTTGAGTGTTAATTGGATAATTACATGTGTGCTGGTTTCCTAGCCAACCTGAGCAACTGCATGACTGCAGTAGACTAAGTAAGTACATGTGTTTTTCCTTAGGTTCTAGACTAGTCAGGTGCTGTAATACTCTCGAGGAGATGCTCAGCCAGTTATTGTTTGGACTTGTGTGGTGGCTTCAAGCTTGATTTGGTCGTTGCAATTGCTCCTTTCCTTGCCAAATGAGCAATTAGTATTTTTCTTCCCATGGACTAGTCATATATAAATTTTGTATAAGCTGCATGGATACCATATTAATAATTATTATAATATCACTCGGCAACCACATGCAAAATACAATGTCTACCATTAATTTTGTCTGGGTAGTTGCATATCTATGGCTGAGTATGGTTATAGTAGAGGATATATATATAGTGCCCTGTTGCCCGTTGACTATGCTGTTCTTCACTAGTATTACATTAATTTTTTTGGCAAGTGTACACATGTATGTGCATGAAGTGAGCTCTGGTGTATATGCAGATGTTATGTCATGTGGATGGATGAAGCTTTTTGTTTCTTCATCCCGACAATTAAGTACTTGCTTGAAGAGAAAGAGAGAGAGAGAGAGTTCTTGGAAGGCGCTGTCCTGATATTATAATATATACACTATATTATACTTTTTTACTGGTTGATAGCAATTATATTACAATTTTTCATTGTTTGTCAGCAATTGTACATGTTTAGTGATAGTCTACTCTTTTACAGTCTCCTGGTTTCCTTTTCATGATTTCACCTGAAGACAAGAAAAGAAATACCAGTTTTGAGAGTGGATTACCCCCATATCCTTTGTATATATAGCTGACTGTTTTTGGTCACCCAGCCCAGGAAGGCACCTATAAGGGCGTCCTTTCTGAACTCATTGTTTTTCCATTTCTTCTTGAATTTCTTGACTTTCCAAGTCCGTGTGAAAGGTCGAGATCAGTACAACCAAATCACTTCCTCAGTAGTAATTCTCTCATCCTGTTTTTCGGGAGTTGCATAAGAATTTCACGTACGTGACCCTGCCCCACCCTTCTTTTTTTATTCAGAAGCCATTCCTCTAGCATAGCTCTACGCCAAAGAAACCGCACTACAAGCTGGACAACATGTGGTAGCTGGTTAGTATGACGCTGTTCCCTTTTGAGAGGAAATAAACAAGCCAATTATGTCGAGCACTTGTATTTCATTGACCATCTCCCTGGATACTGGTGGATACTCAATAACTCCTGCTGTGCTGTATGAATAACTGGCAAGCCATACTCTTATGCTCTGGTCTAGATCTGCCATATATGCATGGGCAGGGCGGCGCCACTAAGACTGCACTGACAGACCCCACAGGGTCGGTTGAAGGGAGGAAAGAAGGGAGGGAAGGAGGGAGAAGATGATTGAGTCCTCTCTTCCTTTACTACAGTACAGCTTCACCTCTCCCCATACCGCTTCCTGCCTAGGAGTTTGGAGGTCAATCTTTATCTTTCTGTTTCACCTGCAACTGCATGGGTTCCTGTTTACATCAATTTAATTTGTGTTGTTTCTAGAACTCTCTCAGCAAACTATCAATCAACTCCAGAGTTAGTACTGTGCATAATAATATATTTGCAAGCCCTCAGCTACTTTTATTTTAAGCCTTCAAATTCGCAGTGCATGCAGTCAGACAGTGTCAGTTACATATGCAACATTGAAAGAAAATGCTGGGGCTTTGCCTTAGTAGCTAGGGATGTGAGCAAGGTTACATCGAAGTACCATCACTTCTAGATGTCTCTAGAGCTCTAGTCTATAAACCATACACTACTGTTATCACCTGCTGGTAGGTTGGGGAAATATTTCCTGGCTTCCTGAGGTTGAAGAGTTTGTCCATTCCCTCTGACCTTCCTCATTCTTCCTTCTCCTGTTTAGGCACTCCTAGACCACCACTAATTGTGTTAGTGGTTTTTGCACGTAAGTGGCTACTCCATGTTTCATGATGCTCCCCATTCTTTAACCACTCATCTTCCACTTAGCAGCTAGCGTGCACCTCTTGAGATAACAATCAAGAGGGGATGTACCCCCTTGCATGCAGCGTTTGTATGGATTGAGAGTTTGGCCAGGAATAGAAAAACCTCAGAGTGGATTCTTGTGGTAGATTCGGTCAGATCGTCGAATCATATCGTGTTACCTGACTGTGCTGAAGTACGGAATTTGACCTCTGACCTCTCTGGACAGTGGCTGTAGCTAGCTGGCTGTGACCGGCCGGAGCAGGGCATGGCCCCTAGGGGATCGGTCGGTCGGTCGGTCAGGACTACGCATCTGTCGTCTGGTTACGCTACTACGAGATCACTCGAATTGCATTTTCACAACTTATAAACAATTGTGAATACCTGTGGCTGCATGGCTATCAGATGGTGTATCTATAATCATGATTAGCACATTAACCATATTATTATGGCAGATAGTTTTCGCTATGAGAAATTTCACCCCAGATATGTCAATGCTCCCAGCTACTTTAGCAGTAGTTTGTTAGTGAATCTCCTGTGTTTATGGTTGGTGCGATATACTATACTTGTTATGTAAGATTATAATACCATAGGTCGGGTTTTAATTGCGAGTATCTATTAATTGCGAATTGCGTGTTTTTCTACGTTTCGCAATTAATAGATTCACAAACATAAACGTGCACGTATACTACAGTACGGTACGGGGTCGTCTATCGCAATTATTGGATTCGCAATTTGGCCTGACTTGACTACAACGCAATTATTAAACTACGCAATTAAAACCCGTCCTATGGCATGTCAGTATTCACTATCTTGGAGAAGGCATGTGTAATAATATTCTTAATATACCTGCACTTTGTACTATCTTTGTTGAAAATTGCCATAATAAGTATGCTGTCGGTGTGCACGTCAGTGTTATTTGTTACGTGTGTGTATTCATCACTGTGGTCGTGGGTAATAATTATTATCCCTCGTTTGCTTACAATTAACCAAGCTCCCATGACATATTGTTATTATGTTTTGTTCAAATACTGCGACGGCATGCCAACAGTGTGTAACACTGCCCAGTGTCCGTGTAATCATATGCGACACTCCATACCATCTCAGTGTCCCCGTGGTATGTTTCGTGTTTTGATAAGAGAAGAATTATGTATCCCAAATCTTGTTTTGGCGTGTAGGTCGATGAACTGGGTCAGTGGGAAGACAAGATGGGGATAATGAGGCGTCTGTGTTGTCATAATGAACAGGGTATCGCTTCCATAGGTAGACTCCTGGAGCCCGCACTGTGTAAAATGTGCATCTTATACAAGCTATCATAATTTGCATTTTTTGTATGTGCAATGTGGTCCAATTCATCTCAAGGTGGTGGCTTTTTTGTTGCAGCAATAAGACTAATATCAAGAGTATAATAGAGGAGATTATAATACTCTTGCTAATATTCGGTTAATAAGCTAATGAAGGACCTCAAAAATTAATTTTATCATGTTTACTGCTGCAGGCTGTGATTAACCACCTTAGGAAGTACTCCCATGCTGCGACCTATGCCGCTCCCATCTCAGCACCCGTTGCTCAGCAGGTCATCAGCTCCATGAAGATCATCATGGGAGAGGATGGAACAAAAGAAGGTACATATAACATTATAGGTATAGCTAGGTGTCCAGTGTGCATTTCGACCACGGATTAATTAGTCAAGTACCATAGGACGGAAGGTTTTTAATTATGAGTAAGTAATAGATTCATAAACATCGTGTGTCTGTACCATTATTAATATAAGACAGGGTCAACCTCTGCAATTATTTGATTCACAATTTGTGCAATCACTAAGCCTGTCCTACAGTAAGAATTGTTATCATAAGCACATAATAATACAAAACCGGAGGGAATTTTGCAATCACCGAATATGTCTACATGTTTTACTAATTTTAAGAGTTAAGTAATATATTATAATAATATTATAATTATTACAAGCATAGTGTCTGCGAGAGTCATGTGCCCATTCATGCAGTGTTGGAGCATTATGGCCCTCCCTCCCTGTCTGTCTGTCTATCTTGTCTACTGGAATTACTTTTATGGCCACACGTCTGTACGAGTGTGACTGTCTGTCACTATGGACAAATCGATCATGTGTGTGTGCATGTATCTGCATCTGATTATGTGCATGTATATGTGTGCATTATAATGCATCCTATCATTTCTGAACCTCAATCACACTGACCCCATTGACCGGCCAACTATTATTACCCATTCACCCCAAATTAATGTCCTGCTGCTAATTAATGCTATAATATTTATTGTGTATATAATATATCCCTCATATGTAAACTATGGGTTGGATTGAGTGTGAGTTCAAGAAGTTGAACAATTGTCCTTTTCCTGTCTGCCCTCTCTCTCCCCCACCTGCCTCTGCTGCCGCTGCTGTGTGACCCTAGCCGCTCCGGATCCACTCCACATTCCAGCGTTAATGTATTACTGTGTTTACTATCAGCTGACTGACATTCTATCTTTAAGTAGCGTTAGATTGCATGCATGCACGTACAAGTGCTGTGGATGATAACAATATTTTAACCTCATTTCAGCACGTATCATGCAAATCCGTAACTCCCTCCGCATATTTCAGTATATGTGGCATTCCAACACGTACCACAAAACGTCAAAATTCCCATAGCTAATATTCTCTGAGTCATGCATGTATAGTATTGACCGGGGTACATAAGTATATACCGTAGGTTGGGTTATGATTGCGAGATTCTAATGATTGCGAATTGCGAGTTTTTCTGAAGCTCGCAATTGCAATCAAAAGAATCGTGAAGTCTCCATGAGCATATTACTATCATATGGTACGGGATCGACTATCGCAATCATTAGAATCGCAATTAGGCTTGACGAGCCCAACTCTCAATAATTAAACTACGCAATCAAGACCCAATCCTACGGTACTTGAAGGAAGGAGGGAGGAAAGGGCCTTGGATAGTAGCCCAGCGCATGTGAGGTACATATGTTCTGACTATCAGTGTAATTTTCTATAGGCAGAAAGATCAAGAATTTCCTGGCAAACAATCAACTTATACTGATGATTATAAACCTTGCTTGATTGAGAGGCCTACATTTAGTTAAGCAGCGATGAAATTCCCAAGCTAATTACCAAATTTATTTATTTTACGTGTACCACTTATGATTTTAGTAATAGCTATGTTGCCTGAAGGGCCAGGGTACATTGAGTCAACTGATCACTCTAGTCGAACTGTCTCGTAGTTTTTAATTTTCCATTATTGGTTGGAATTCTCTGGGCATATACCATTCCAACCGCATGCATCACTGAAATAGCATTATCCCATAGCAGCTGCTCTGAGTATTGAGCCGGAAATAAACGTATCATCCCACATAATATTTGCACCGCACGTACTAATGCCCTCTTCATTGTCGAGTGTCAATAGTCCATCGCTGGGTTAATTAGTGTAATTAGATTTGTGTATATAGTTACATGTACTTTGGCTGAGTACTAGACCTTGAGATCCTGTGGTATGTCAGATATAGTAATATTCTATTATTTTAAGGCTATTAATTAAATCTATAGTTTAAACTGTCCTGCCATGCCATGCTGGGAGTGAGAAAAAATGTGTAACCTAAGTAGCTGGTATTTAATTTTTAACATTTACAAATTTTCCTAGTAGTAGGAGTTAATGGAGAGCGGATATTGATAATTATAGCCAATTGTTTCACACGATAGAAATGGAGCTCTCCAGCGCATTAGTTATTACGGTAATAATTTCCTCTGCTCTATTTGTGCAATCTGGTGTCTGGCACTCCTACATCTGATTATCAGCTAGGGGAAAAAGATATTCACATTCCCTTATTAGTCATGATTGGATAATACTATGGCTTTCCAAAACAATAAATTCTTTTCACACAGTAATAATAATTATTACCTACATAACTATAATAATTATAGTAAGTATTGTAGTAATTTAAAGTCCCCCCTTAGTCTAGTGGTACAGTAGTGTTTGGTGTCAATGATATTTGTCTTCCGGTTGTTATGATTTCTCACCCAGAGGGGAAAACAGGGAATATTTATGGTGTCAATTATTAGTGGACTGAGATGTTTGTGTAGGTTAGTTTATACAGTAATAATAGTGGGAAAGTTTTGAGAGAGAAAACTTTCATGAATTTCACAGTTTGAGAGCCATGGACCTGCAAATATTTTTTCCACAAAAGTTGGGCATGCCCCACCCACCTACATGTATATGAATCATTTGGAATTCCGCGAATTCAAAGTTTTCTCTGTGAAATTTTCACTTTCTACTGATCCACAAAAGTTTTCTCCTTTGAATATTTCCCGCTATACAACTGTAGTCACAGTGTTCAGTGTGTACCAATGAATACTAGCCCCAATGCTATGCCTCATTTCTTTTGATGTAATGTTTACATAGCAGCCTAAGGGGCTCCATACAATATTTGGATTATGAATGATGAATGTCATAGTGATGTAGGTTATGCAAAACACTCAATGACATGTGAAAATCGTACGGATCGATGAGAAGTACTCAGATATCTTAGATACCCTGTGTGCAATGAGGAAGAGAATGTAGTGTCCAAGATTAACCTCTCTCTCCCTCTCTCTCTCTCTCTCTCTCTCTCTCTCTCTCTCTCTCTCTCTCTCTCTCTCTCTCTCTCTCTCTCTCTCTCTCTCTCTCTCTCTCTCTCTCTCTCTCTCTCTCTCTCTCTCTCTCTCTCTCTCTCTCTCTCTCTCTCTCTCTCTCTCTCTCTCTCTCTCTCTCCTTACTTCCTTTCCACCTCTCCCTCCCTTCCTCCCTCTCTTTCTTCCTTTCCAGGAGAGAGACGTCTTGCCAAGTTGAATGAAAACAGCAGGTATGTATGACTGATATAGCTACATGTAGTTACTGTAATCGTGTGGCACATCTCAGGGATTAGAAATGTCTTTATTTCTTAGGAAGTTAATGAAATAGCTAGACTGCCACAATACTAGTGTATCCCGGCAACTGAGTGGCTTTTGTGTTGAAATTTGAGCTCCTCTACAGCCCTTTCAAAAATCATAAAACATTCAAACCCAGCATGCTGTTGCCAGGGCAACTGACCCCCTTCTAGTTCTCAGGGAGGGAGCTGGAGATAGAGAAGGGGATCATACTGAATCCTCAGAAATTGAGGAAATCACGTGTTGACGATTGGCCACTAATCAATTTCACCATCTGCTGTTGCTCTCTGTACATGTCCCCCCTCCTCCTCCCCCACCTCTCCCCTCTCCCCCTCCACCCAAAGCTATTTTATCTCATGAAGCCTATCTCATACTGAGTATTGTGCTTTTGTGTGTGTATGGCATAGTGCACGGTGGTTTCTTGCTCAGGAATTGCTGTGTTTACTATGCACCACTTGAAACTATTGAGTGTTTGTACACTCTCCAGAAGTGCGTGGTGCATGATGTCAATACTTATATGTAGTTGCCCTGCCCTGTATGTCCCTCAGTAATTGTGGTGGCCATTCAGTTGCTCTTGCATCAGCTGTCCTGTTTTCAAAAATTTGAATGCTCTCTATTGAATCACTGCTTCATTGATGGCATAATAATATGCATGTATGTACATGTACACATATGTATTTATTGTGTTCTGTGTGTGCAGATATATCAGGAAGCGTCTTCGTGAGATGGGCTTCATCATCTATGGGAACGAAGACTCCCCAGTAGTGCCTGTCCTCATCTATCAGCCTGGAAAGATAGCGTAAGTGCAGATTTGTTGCTCTCTCTCTCCCCCCTCCTTCCCCTTCCCTCCTCCCTCCCTCTCCCTATGTATAACATATGCATGATATGCACTTGCAAAAATGAATAGAAGGTGCTCTTTCAATATAATTATTCTTGACCCCCCCTCCCCCATTATTATTAAATTTTGTGGGTCAACTTAAGTACATACTTGTACCTGACTAACATGTACTCTACTGATCTCATTCTAGTATACAGACGCAGTGACTCTGATCATAGGTGCATAAGAAAGAGAGTTACTTTTTGCAAATTCTGAGCAGGTTTTGTCTTATTAGTGGGTTTGGGCGTCCTGTTAGGTCACCACTGCTTCCAAATGCCACAGTGGTTTGGCCAGAAAGGAAAAAGGAAACAGTATTCTTGTGTCCTGAAGGTTCATACAATATTCTTGCAGCTGGCTAGCACTATAGTTCCTTGGTCACTGCTCTTAAACAAATAGTGGAAGAGGTCTTACTGTTGCTGTGGTAGTGTGTATATGCACCCACGTAGAGCATTGTAGCCTGCTTTGTGTCAGAGATGATAATACTTGTATGATAAGTAATTGGGGGCTGTAGGCACCCACGCTGATTCAAATACTCTTCCTGTTTTCTTTGCTGAGTTCGTCTCCCATAGAAAAGATTTATGAGTGGCTCTGTCAGCTGTCAATTTTTGATCTATTCACCCTTTTTCTCCTAATTTGAGATATAAATATTTGTATACGTATCCAGTATTCACTTGAAGTACGTCATGTGGTCTCTCTCTCCCCTCTCTCTCCTCTCTCTCCTCTCTCTCCTTCCCTCCCCCTCCCTCCCTCTCCCTCCCTCCCTCCCTCTCTCTCTTCCTCTCTCTCTCTCCTCTTCCTCTCTACAGGCTGGTATCCAGAGAGCTGTTAAAGAGGAAGATAGCTGTGGTTGTTGTTGGATTTCCTGCCACTAACATAGTGGAGTCCAGGTGTCGAATCTGCATCTCTGCTTCACACACCAAAGAAATGCTCGACTTTGTAAGTACATGTAGTGCATGCACATTAACATGCATGGTGCATGATTGTTAGCCGCAAGTATAAATTATGAAATAATCAACTTCCTGAATTATTGTACTGTGGATTCTTGATTGTCCACTATTAATAGCGATCCTGCTATAGCCTCCTGAAATGGAACACTTTGAATCCATGTTAATATTCTAAACTATTTACGTACATGACATTGTAGTAGCTAGCCAAGATGAATGGAGAGGGTGCTACTATTAGCAGAATCGTGTAGATTATTTACCCCGCAGCTCAATAGAGAGATGCTACTCTAACCTGCACTTTGGGTATCCAAATACTGGTTTAAAGCACCATGGTGTAGATTCATAGTTCCTTGTTTAGACGGACGTCCTATTATATAATAGAAACCTGTGATCCTGTACTTCTTCCCATGTAAAGGGATGAAGCCTCTGGCTGCGTTTCGGAGGCTGGTCGGCCGGCTGCCTGATCGGGGTCGTAAGGTCACGCAATCATATGCTAAGGCCATAGTAGATTAAAATTTGGTCGAAATCATGCAGAAGTTTTTAATTTAAGCACTCTATGACTTGCTATGATTGCTCATCTCTCTCTCTCTCTCTCTCTCTCTCTCTCTCTCTCTCTCTCTCGCTCAGGCTCTGAAGGAACTGGATGAAGTTGGGGATAGACTTTGTCTCAAGTACCTCAAACATTGATTTTCATGTAACAGCGCAGGCCAGATTTGCTCCCCCTCTTTCTCTCAAACTTTAAGTAATACTATCTGTATGTGCAGTGTCATAGTGGACTTCGATCTCTGTTATCCTAGCTTTTTTTACTCCATGTTGTATGTGGTGCTGTGGACTTTAGATTTGGTTGTTTGCAATTGCAAATGAGTGCACAATTGAAATTTCATCTCCTTTGTTACCTATTATGCATAGGTAAACCTTGTCAGGCCAAGGCATGATTAGTTCATCCTGTATACAAGCATAATAATGCTGCTGCATCTGTACATACATGTACATGCAGCTGTGCATGTGCAATGAATTCATTTTAATATGCATGCATGACTGCGCGCATTGAACAGTTTTGTTGGCGAAACAACCTCATAGTATATACTACTATAGCTATATAGCTAGCATGCATTGTGTTATGGTTATATCCCCTAATAGCTCACAATTATTAGGAAAACTTTGCATTTTTCAACTCTGCAAAGATACACACGTACACATAAAAATCACAGAGTCTGATATAAAGTCAACTGTGATAAAAATCTAAAACTAGGAATGTGTATACACTCCCAGGACTATTACTCAGTACGCAGTGTGACTTGGACACTTCTACACATAAAAAATTATTGTTCGTGTTAATAGTTATACTAGTAACTGTCATGGGTAGGTGGTAAGCAGTTTATGCTTCTTCCTCCTGACTTGCTTCATTTAGCCCTTCCTTCATCTTGTTGGAGATGATTTGGTAGAACATTGTCCAGGCCTCTTTGACATCGGGGGTGAATTCAGCTCCCAGACCCGCACTGAGGGTACCGATCAATGCCTGACCGACGACCTACAGAACAAAAAAGTGATAGTATAATGGCCATTATTCCATGTTAGCAAAATTAGGTTTAGATCTAAATAATAATAGCTTAGTCTGGATAATTATAATAGTGTCATTCCTATAATAGTGATACATAATGTTACTGCCACATGTAAGTATTTTAATAATTATAGCACATAGCTAGTTATAGAATATTATTATTTATAGTACAGCTATAGACTAAGTGGAGAATCATCATCACTTACGTCGTAGTGTGCATTCTGCAGTCCGTGAGGCGAGTGTGCTGCACCGAGCTGCTTGAGTATTCCCACGAGTTCGTCCATATCATCCAGAGTCGTGACAGCGAGGGACACAGACTCGGTCACCTGGAGGGCATGCGCTCTAAAGTGCTCGTTCTCCTCTATCTCCTCCATCGAGACCTCTTTGAAGTTCTTAAACAACTGCTGAGCATGAGGAGCCAGCTCAAAGATCCTATATTATACAATGTCATAATAAATAATTATGTACAGTCACCCCATAGTTTAACTATTCTTATGCATGCATGGTTGCAATTGCTGTCTGCACTGCTTTCTTAAAATTGGATTTATATACTGTTAATTTTTTTCACTACACAGTATATCATGGAAATCCAGGCTAGGCTCTCACTTTTTGAAGAGTATTATTCCAGCCTTGAGCAGCCCAATCTCATCCTCGACGACTTTCCACGTCTGCTCGATGAGCGTCTTCTGTGTCTCGGTCAGCGCGGCTCTGGGCTGCTGCTCCCGAGCCATGGCGGTGGGAAGGTCACAGGTGGGCATGCTTACGGCTGCTGTCTCCATCTTTCTCAACTTGCTGTAGGTTTCAAGGATTGAATCGAATACTTTGGATCAGGTGCCGAGGCTTGGCTTGATTTGCTTCTAGCTGAGAGAGTTAATAGTTGGAGACTCGAAGGAGCAGGCTATTCAGCTCAGTAGCGGTTGTAGCTGGAGAGTTAGCGTTTTTATAGTGCATTATTGGATGATTCTTGCAAATTAAGCTTGCGGGTTCACGGCCGGCCGGAGGTCGATCCATCCCGGAAGTTGTCGTTATTGTAGCCTAATTACGTGCTCTAAGTGGACTGCGGTCGCGATCACATCGCTAGCGCTAGCTGTAAGGTGTCTGCTTACGTTTGGCAGCGTCGGTGGCAGGTGTGCTTCTAAAAGGGACAGATTATTGCAGCTCTCCAGGGCCAGTATGAAGAGAAGGTGAGTCGCTAATAATCAATATTAGTAACTGTTACTATTGCATTGTGTTGCCTGAGTGCAATTATGTACAACTGAAATACTGGAAACACTCACTGAACTTTGCAGGTCCCTTCGAATAGCTGGTCGATCAGCTCAGGGTAGCAGCGACAATGGGAAGAGCTCAAACACAGATAGAGACATCACAGCATCCTCTGCCACTGGTCTTAGGGAGAAATCTGCAGGAGAGCCCGTCACATACAGCAGCCGAGAACCATCAACATTCATAGCCGAGGCTGGTGCCAGACTTGCTGACTCAGCTCAATCCTCAACAAATACTAGTGCTGGTTATAGCAGTAGAGCTCGCTATCTTCTAGAGCTGGACCATCATGTTGGCGAAGACCTACTGGAGAGTGTGCTCGGACTATTGCGGGACCATGGGCTTTCCTGTGATTTAGCGGGAGGAAGTGATGGAGACCGGTATATCCTGGTTACTGCGTCGTTTGAAGTCCTGGCCGCTCAGGTATGTGTTAGATAGTAGTTCTAATCAATGAATGATTGAGTGCATTTTCCGTGAATTTCGAATCTTGACGGTTGAGGTGTCTCCATAGGCTCCAACTTTTCCTGAACAGTTCCAGGGACATAGACCACACCGCCCATCATTAATTAAAACTCCACCCACACCACACCCAATATGATTGAATTTGTTGACAACAATGGCCAGAATATACATTCTAGAGCATGAATTTGCAAGCCTAGTAGACCTCCTGTAGTGTTGCTACTGCAAAAACCAAAGTTTGTAAGGCACTACCACAAGCAGCTTGTTCATTTTACCACAAGTAAGTGACTAGTTGCACTACTACTACAGTGTTTATGCCAGTGTCTGGACCTCTTCCGGGACCAATAATACAATTGTAGTAGACCCTTCCGGGACGCGGGACAGTTGCTAAAAATCCGGGACTGTCCCGGAGATTCAGGGACAGTTGGAGCCTATGTGTCTCTTCATGGAAGGATACCAGGAGTGTGAGAGAGGAAGGGCCCTAGATATTTTATTTGTAAATTTGTTCGCTAATTAGTTGTTGATTGAATGCTGAATGACTGTACATGTATTTGTAAAGCTCCTTTGAAGCATTATTATTGTACCTTTGAAGCATTGTTTATAATGTACGTACTCTTTTATCCTCTAATAGGCTGAGAAGTTGCAGTGGTCATGGCAACTGAAGGACTCAGAGGAGGTTGGTCTACTCAATACTGTATTGCTCTATAGTACACGTAGCCACGCCCAATTCTTTTAAGCGAATATTTTGACATTCTAGTTGCATGTGCATTCGTTTGCAGCATAATCTGTATACATGATGATCTTTGCTGAAAATTAGAAACTAGTTTGATTTTATCATTAGAGGTACTGAACTACAGGTACTGGTAAACACTATAGATATCTATCCCTTTATTTCTATTATTTCTATTATTATAGGTGATAGAGTTTTCATTGAAGCAGCTTCCAAATTTTGCACCCTCCGATAAGGATCATTTCTTCACTTCTGCCGAGGAGTGTCGACTGCTTCACTCTGCCATTCAGTCGACCCCTTACGACACGGTAACACCTCTCAGTGTGCTGATTCAGAAGTAGAATAATGTTATTATAATTATTACGCCACATTCTGTTGCATAGTTATGTTGTAGCTACTGATCATGACAATAATCACCTGACGCTCTAAGTGTTATGCAAATTTACAAAGCATTTACATGTCCATGCAGGGAGCTCTATACCTGTACCTGTAGGTATCCTGGAAATAGTTGTTGTAATATTAAATTTGAATCTCAAGTTAGTACACTAAGACATCGATACTGAATCCACTCACCTTTGCACTTTGGTCTCGCGGACAATTTAATTGGTTTCTTTTCCCTCCTGTACTTCTTAGTCAATAATAAAATTTATGCACTTGTACTATTATTAGAAGTCCTCATCAAATCATCCTCTACAACCTAATTACTACTTAAAATTTAGTGGACACTGTTCCTACCATTTGCATTGCATATTCACAATCCAGCTGGAGCTATGAGCTATGAGCTGTGACAGGCATTGTTACTGTACGTGGTATATAGCCTCGTACCTATGCAGGTTGTCCCACTGAAGCACCTGGCCATGGGTAGGCTAGCAATGCATATACATGTATAATTATGGCAAAACTAAAATAGAAATTATCATCCAGATGTATTCTTCCTTTGACCTGCCTGTAATTAATTACCCCTCTCTTCACTGTACTAATGACCTCGCATGTTCATATGCTCCCCTTCCAACTCTCAGGCCCTCTTCAAAGCATCCAGCCATCACCAGTTGGAGGAAAGGAAGGGCTTCTTGAGTGCTCTCCAGGGCAGCAGGCCGGCGGCCATTGTCGGGGAAGCCTACCCTCTGCACTCGCGAGATGAAACCAGAACCCTCGGCAGGATGCTGAGGTCGTCTCTGCTACCGTTCAAGGGACTCAGTCTCAATAGGATTAGAGACTACTTTGGTATGTACCTGTGGCCGGTCTACGCTAGCTAATCACTGTGTGTATGGGATTGGTGTAGGTAACTTATTTATGCATGAAAGGGGGGATCAGGCCGGCCTGCCATGGCAGGCTTGCATTTATATAATTTTATAATTATCTAGATGTTAATTAATTGACCTTAATTTGTTGAGTGAATGGCTGTATAGTGTTACGGTGCGGTAGTGTAGTCCATTACTTGGGCTATTGGATAGAGAGACCTCAGGCCATGCTCAGTATTTGCCGTACTCTGCATGCATGTGTGCAATAATTATTAATGAGTGCTACTGTAACAGTAGTTTCAGAGTCAAGCAAGAGTTACGTAGCTACAGTGTATCATGTGGATTACCTTGAAATCCAAATATTGCTCACGCCATTCCTTGAGCAGCCTGAGTATATAGCTCCCCCAACCCCTTCATGACGGGCAATAAGAAAAAAGAAATTGTGCTAGCTACGTAGGTTGAAGATGCATTCATTTATTGTATATTCCCTCCTTCTTTCCTCCATGCCCTACATACGTACATGTACGAAGGTGAGGAGATAGCCTTCTACTTTGGGTGGATGGATTTCTACTCCAGCTGCATCCTGGTGCCGCTCCTCCTCGGCCTGGTCATGTACCTGGTCCGGGGTAAGGAGACAACCGTCGACACTGACCCCTACCTCCCTCTCTTCTCTGTCTTCATGGCGATATGGGCTGTGCTATTCCTGGTGGTAAGAATAGTGATGAATGCACGTTTTATTCTTATTGATACTAGTCTGCCAATAAATATTTAGCATTATTTTTCCCAAACATAGAAGCAAGTACGGAATTGAGACCAGAAAAGGAATAATATAGTCCCATGCATAAGCTTCAGTGTAATGATGAGAGATCCCCCTCCCCCCCCCCCCCCCCCCCCCCCCCAATAGATTATATCTTCTTAAATTAAGAAATCAAGCACAGATTTTAGTCAGGTTGATGCAATCTACACGTACCATAGACTGTGAGACTGCATTGTCATGTGAGGAAGGTTGTGACTGCTTGCTCTTCCTTGAGGTTTAGCTACTATTTACCCGAGATTGCCTTATTTACATCAATCCATTGTCCAACTGGTTTGACCTACACTGTAGAGGGATAATACCTCAATTGACATGCTGAGCCGAAAATGGTCATAATTATGTACCTTTTGCAAGTTGCATGGTGTAGTACATGTATGGATATTTCGAGGTATTTACCTGTTCATAAAAGGCAAAGGTCAGCCTCGTTTCCTGGTCATTTTTTAGCTGACAAGCAATAGAGGAAGTGGTTTTTAAGTGTAGTTCGAATTGTTCCGAGATGAATAAGCTCCGCATCAAACCACGTAATTCAACCACAAACCCTTGCAGCACTTCACTTTTATAGTTTCTCTGCACATAGTATTTGTTGATTAAAGGGTGTACCTCTGCAAATTAAGCTGACAATTGGCCTATACGGACAATAATTTGTACAAGGCTGTACATGTAGCTTATAATATTGTCATAATATAGTCTCATCTCCAGGGCCATTAATATCATTAAAAGTTAGACTCCTTTGTGATATCCTTGTACCAAGATCTCTCTATTCAGGAGCTCCATCATTGATGTGCTAGCTGGCCCACAGCTATGAATAGAACATACGTAGCTATAGTCATACAATATTAGCCTGGGGATTATGTTAATGTAATGTAGTGCAATACTAAGTTCAACGTGAATCCTAAAGTTGCAAGAATGCGATATTCATAAAATGTCATGTGTAATAACATGATGTTGACAAGATGCCAGTTTCAAGAATGTACCATCAACAAAGTGTAAGTTTCAAGAACATGGCATTGTCAAAATGCAAGCTTATAACTATTGACAGAATGCAAACTGCAACCTTGAACAAATACAAGATTGTAATGGCTACCTTTTAGGTCACTGTAGGGGTGAGGCTGCACTATGAAACAATAATATTAAGCTCCTCGATCTCACATTTCAGCACCTATGGACAGAAAGAGGTCGAGGCTAGCCTAGCTTGTCCCCAGGTCCTCCTTTGGATCTCCCAGCTTTTTAAATGTTGCATGCAAACATTAAGCTGGGAGATTGAGAGAGGGCCTGGGGATGAGGCTAGGTTAAGGCTACTAAATATAATTTTATAGATTTGCGATATTTCATGATAAAACTATTCATTTTAAATTTTGTAGCTGATAGATAATCTTGCTATGTTATACAGTTTCATGGCTCATGCTAACAACAAAAAAATTTTAATTACTGTAATACTTTGGATATCACCACATTATTGATTACATCACTGCAGTATTGGCAGAGACGTTCTGCCGTTCACAGCTTCACCTGGAATACCTACAACTACTCCGCCATGGAGGAACTCCGCCCTGATTACCATGGTGACCTGGTCACCGACCCCATTACGAGAGAGCCGGCCATCTACTACCCGAGCTGGAGGAGAAGGCTCTGGTATGGCTTCAGTTTCCTGGCCATGTTGCCCCTCCTCTCAGTGGGCGTGGCCGTCATGACACTCTCCCTCAATCTCAATGGTTATGTAAAGGATCCTCACAGCCCCATCTTTGTCCCACAACTTGCAAAATTTGCCAAACCAGTGAGTTTATACTTGGGATATCATAAGATATAATATGTAGTGCCAGAGGAAGTGGAGTAGTTTTTTTGTGGATACTTTATCTTTTATCAGTGAATTGCATGAAGCTTTGCAGATTAATTATCCTTTGTCAATACAAATCAAACAGATAGCTGCCACATAATCTATAATATTTAATTCACCAATGAGAGCAGAAGGCAATTTGTTGAAATTTTCTCCTGGTGAAGATTTCTACCTCCATACCATCTGTACATGCATAACTTTATTATAATATTATTTTCAGGGTGGTCTGTTTGCAGGGGACAGTCCCTACTACCTGTGGCTGGTGCCCACTCTCGCTCACTCCATCATCGTCAACGTCATCAACCAGGTCTACAGCAAGGTCGCTGAGAAGTGCACCGACCTAGAGAACCACAGGTAAGCTTTTAGGTATCCAGTCTCATTCCCAGGCCCTGTTCCCAGCATTTCTGTGTTGCATAGTCATAATATATATTTTTCCTGATTCCTGTTTCTCTAACTACCTACATACTAAGTATATTATAATATTATTATGCACTTGCCACCTCTCACCTGAAGGTTAATCAATTCCAGCTGGTCACGTAATGATTGTGGTCAAAATTATCAGGTAGAGGATTGAGAAATACGCATCATGGGCAAGCCTACGTATACGTAGCCTCGTCCCCAGGCCTTCTGAGGAGGGGGGAGGGGGAAGGAAGGCCTGGTATCCACTGCATGCGCATGCGCTGTTATTATTCAGATTCTGAATAATCCGATTACGTACGGATACTGCCTAGTATACTTGTCCTTTGACCTTAATGCATCGTGCTCAACGTACCTAGTAATGGCAGGCTTAGACAGTTGGAAGTTCGAGCGAGATTTCGAGGTGGCCCGAGCGATATTGTCCATCGATCGACAAAGGCTTCTGAACAGCGAGGGCACGCGTTTAGCGTGATCGCTAGTACAAAGGTCGGGAGGTCATTCCGTATTCTTTAGACACATGGACCGTTTCACTTGTCAGCACGTGGTAGAAATTAGTGTACGGACACTTTACGGTAAATTATACGGAAAATGTAGCGCATGCGCATGCAGTGGATACCAGGCCTTCCTTCCCCCTCCCCCCTCAGAAGGCCTGGGGACGAGGCTAACGTATACGCTGTGATGATGTATACGTTGTCCGTTCCTGAGCCGTTAGATCAGAGGCTTATGGGTACCAATCTAATTAAGTTGTCTGTTGATTTTAAAATGTGGCATGCAATCTTATCGGGCGAAATCACATATCTAGGAATTCGTATCGTAGTGATGGGTTATTGAGGAATCCTCAATCCACCCTCCCCCACTTACCTGGTATTGCATTTTTAATTCTCTCTCTCTTCTTCCTTCCTCTCTCCTTTTCTCTCTTCTCTCTTCCTTCTTTTCTCCCTCTCTCCTTTGATTCTCTCACTTTACCTCCTTTCTATCCCTTCTTCTCTCCCACTTTCCGTTTTCTCTCCCTCTTCTTTCTTCTTCTCCCCCCCCCCCCCCCCCCCCCCCCCAATATCCTTATCAGGACAGTACACAAGTGGAACTCCTCTCTGGTGATCAAGCGTGTGTTCTTTGAGTGCTTTGACTGTTTCATGCCGCTCTTCTATATCGCCTTCTATCAGCTGGACGTGGTCACATTGAGAGCGGAAATCGCCAGCCTATTTATGAGTAAATTTTTATTTCCACTAATATACCTCTCTAGTAGTCCGATACTTGCACTTGTCTGCAATAGATTAGTCTTTAATTTTTACCTAATTCGCCAAATTTAAAGACCTTAGCAAAATTTCCCATTATGTGGTGTATGCATGTAGAACCTTTTAAATTTTCCTAACGACCAGTGGCAGTGGGTACATGTGAGCAAAGGTTGTCAGACAAAGTCAGCTTGAACCAGCTACCCTAGCTGTATTACTATTGTATGGCTATTAATAATTTCAGGTGATGAGATTCGCCGAGTTGTGGTTGAGAGTTTGCTGCCTTTCCTCAAGGGACTGGTTGTCAGCAGAAAGAAGAAGAAGGCAAACGGTGATAAAATGGCAGAGGCACTGTCTGACACTGCACTGACAGAGTATGACCAGTTTGATGACTACCTCGAGATGGTCGTCCAGTTTGGGGTAAGCCGTATATAGTTATAGATCCGAAGTGGCTTGTTGAAATGCTCTTTCATCCCCAAAGACTTACCTGCACATGCTAACATAATATACTTGATGAAATGGCTTAATACCATACAATGTTAGTGTGCATGCATTAGAATTGACAGTTTTTAATTTGGCGATCTTTACCTAATTCACAAAACGACCAAGTTGAACCCCTTGCCAAAGTTTCTCATTATATTATACATCAATACCATTTGGCTGAATGCAGTGCTCCTTCCTCCATGCAGTACATCACTCTGTTTGCATCTGCCTTCCCTCTGGGAGCAGCCGTCACGTTCATCTTCCTCTACATCGAGGTCCGCTCTGACCTGTTCAAACTACTGACTGCTTACAGAAGACCACTTCCAATGAGGCAAGTTTCAATCATAACTATAAAATTAGACAATCTTAGAAGATTGGACAGCTTGAGAATTGCAAACAGAGACATACATTTACAAATACCGGGTACCAATCTCAGAATCCGTATACATGTACATCACCACCCCTAATTCTCAAGGCTAGGCTCCTACCTTTTGCTGGGACTAGGTTGTCTGAGGATATTTTCCCCTCACAGTGGAATGGTATGATGATATTATGTTTATTATCTTCATGTTCCTGCAGGGCTCGAGACATAGGTGTGTGGTTTGACGTGATGCGCTGGATGGTGTTTGTTGGCATCCTGACCAACTGTGCCATCCTTGGCTTCTCCTCTGAGCAGATGATGCAATGGCTGCCCTCTCTCTTCACCAGGAGCATCGCTGATGGTGACCAGCTCATGGCACTTGGCAGTGGAAGGTACATTGTCCATTCATATTTTCACCATTAATTTTATGCAAGAAGGTGCATATTATAGTCATGGGGTGGGTCAGCACCCGACCATGAAGCCAGCTATTATACTTAATTGTGCATTTAGAGTGTTTCAGAATGTGCATAATGATACTTGTACTCGAATTGTCATTATGAAGTTTGAAGATAATCATTGGCTCGCAGTGCTAATTTTGGATGGAAATTTCAAAATTCAACTGAACCATCAACTGCATATGCACCTACATATATTTATAGCACACAAAATTTAACCTCCTTTCCTCTGTTTAGTCAAGTATGCAATGACATTATCATGACAGGTTGTATGCTCCATGTGCAGGTATGTGGTTGGTCTTGTGTTTGGATTTGAGCACCTCCTTCTGGTGGTGGCAGTGTGGCTACAGTGGGTCATCAAACCAGTGCCGAAGTGGGTCAGGCTCGCCATCGCCAGGAGAGACTACCTCAATAAACAGAGAATGGCAGCTGCTCAGGCTCAGAGATAGATGTAGTCCAAACTGGACAATGTCATAATAATTATTATTATAGCTAGAGAATAATATTATTATACCGGTAGAATAGTATTATGATCTACAACCTGAATTTCATGCAAATCCAACAAGCAAGGAAGAGAGTGTTCATGGTCAAGAATAAAGGTGATTGATTCAAAATTTCCTATTATTATATTATCACAGTGTCTATTGACACCGACATCATGCGCTCCTGGTTACTAGGTAGGGGCCAGCCAAGTGAATCGCCATAGTATGTAACACCATTTTTCAAGTCTATTACGAGCATAGCCCAGTGTGCCCCTTGTCGCTTTTCATCAGATACATAGCATGTGCCAGTATCATCACGTCGACTCCCACATTCAAGGCTATGAGGACCTTAGAAACAGTAATACCATTTTCTTGGACATTTCGCACTTTCTCATTTAATCTCGCAGATGAATACATAACTCTAGTGGGCTTACATACAAAACAGATTGTGTCATTATGCTTCATATTTATGGTATCAAATACACTTTCTATGACATCATCAGTTTGCCATCGCTTACCCACTAAATTACGTATAGAAGTAATTGGATCGAAACTAGCAGTGGACCACACATTATCTTTGAAATGTTGATTGATTTTGTCAATATTAATTCCAAGACCTTCACACTTTTGTGCTGCCTGTTTAAGCCAAGGTTTTTCTTCAGCGACCATTTTCTTAAGTGCTATGTATTCATGATATTTTTGCAGCATTTGAAGCCCATCATAATCTATCATTCCAAAAGGAAATTTCATGTATGTAATTTATCAGGATGCTCTTCCTTTTGTTTGTACAGCTTACTAATGGCCTGACGTACTTGAATCTCGGATGGTATTTCAACCAATTTACCGACGTCAACTACCTTGACTCTTTCTGAGAGACCAACAATTTCCATCGGAAGGAACATGCACACAGTAAACCTCTTTCCATTGAATGGATCGGCCATGTCTTCATCGTCAGACCCTGGTCCTCCTCCCTGAAAAGTAACACAAGTGACTACCAGCACATAATCACTGTATGATATTTTATTTTGATCGTCACTGATTAGTACCTTGTACATGTATATTTGATGTTTATTATTGTCTTTTTGAGACCTGCAAATTATACACATTTTACATGATAAGAATTCACTGACTGCCATATAAAATAACTTACGTAATAATACGATAGCCATAGAAAATCTTGAGGAAGCCAAGCAAGCAAAATGATAGCACAAAGGACTTTGACAAGTCATACAGCGACTCGGAAAGCTCCTGACAGGTAGCAACACTCAAGAAAAGCCCAGGATCAGGTAGGACCCTTCCTCCGGATTGTGCTGAAAAGCACAAGGGCAGACTTGCCCCTGGATCCAGAATCAGAGCCCTACCAGGTGGAGCTGAGGAATCACTCCTGGACGTGACCAGCAGAATAAGCAGCAGCATCTTTCTCGAGAACACAGTGAACCTTTTGAACGCCATTACGGACAATTGGTAATAATTGAATAATTCCCGCCAAACGCGCCATACAAAAACCCAAGTCACATGGAGTTCGCGCATGCGCTCTAGGTCAACGAAACCTTCTAAGCTTGGCCGGGGAACGCTGTTATCCACGACGAAGCAGGACAGCTACAGACATCCAGCTACGCGGAGCTATTGTGAATGTAGGTGAGAGAAAGCATGCCCATGTCCTATTAGCTGCACTTGTAAAATTTAATTAACACTTCTGTAACACCCGCGCCTTTGTTTGCGGTTGATAGTATAGTAACCAGAAGCCATATATGCATATCCGCCATGTCACCATAAAATTAACTCACAAAAATAAGGGAAATAACTAGGCACATAGCTTAAAGCACATCATAGAGTTTTGCTCTTGGTTAAGTGCCTCAAATTGGTCATCGTAGATGGAGATGCTCTCATCTCCGGCCTTTTCCTCATTCGTGCAATAGCTACGTAGTTGAGTGGTGGTTTGAGCTGCGTTTGGTGGGTGGTTGTTCTCCTTTCGTACAACCACGCTGCTTCCCTTTGAAGTGGCTCTTGCTAGGCATCCAGCTTTGCGGTTTTGGCATCTCCAGAATTGGAAGCCATTTGCACCATCCCTTATCTTCGTGTAGATATACCCCTCAAAATGAAGGGACTTTCCTCCTCGGTTGGTATCGAAAAATTGAGCCATTGCAGAAAATGATACTGAGTGTTCATTGTGCTCAGGATGTCACTGGTTTAAATAGAAAAAAGCTCACTACTCAATACCTGTCGATATATTTTGACCTTTGGCAAGCACTAATTACTCAAAAATAGGATCACTGACATATCAGTGTATGTATCGACATATCAATAGCTACCTAGTTGATTTGAGGAGTTGAGTTGAATTCCTACAGAGTTGATCCTGTATATATGTGAAAGTTGATATCCTGATAGTTGACATATCATACAAAATTACTCTTGATCACAGGGAAGTTACATGTATCATATAAGAATTGATCTCGTGTGCACACACCATAATTTCCTCTCCTCTCCTCTGTCTGCAGATGGGTATGGGTGAATCTTGCATTAATCACCCTAGAACCATACAGGTTGTGTCGGCCAAGCCAGACCATACCTTTGAGCTAGACAAGGAGGCACTGAGCGAGATACTCCTATCAACTGATGTGAAGGACCGTAAGGTGATGATACTGTCTGTGGCTGGAGCCTTCAGGAAGGGCAAATCATTCCTTCTTGATTACCTCCTAAGATACCTCAACAACGGGGTAGGTTGGTGTAGCTAGTGCATGCATGATATTAGGAGCATATAAAGGGAGGAGCATATGTTTCTACCTCAATACCACACTAATTTATGTATTAGTTATATAAGCAAGGGATACAGGGTTTCAGTTAGGATTTTTGTCAAGGGGGGGGGGGGGGGCAAACGGGACAATTACAGAGTTAAGAGGGGACAAGGATTGTACTAGCGTTTTTATCAGCCAAGAATAACATAGTGCTATTAACTTGTTTGTACTAGGGGGGTCTGGGGGCATGCTTCCCCAGGAAAATTTTATTTTTTGACTGCTGCATGAGACTGCTTCTGGTGGCTTCTGAGACTGGTCTTGTCAGTGATAGCTACCTACCGGTTCCCCTCCCTTTTAAAATATGTCTCCTCCTGCGCGAAGCTGAGAATAATTCGTCTAAATGGAGCAAAAAAGTGCCTATTTGGACACTTTCACCATGCACATGTATAGTTTGTGGCTATTCTTAGGGGGGGGGGGGGGCGAGTGACCCTCTCCACCCCCCCCCCCCCCCCAAATGAAACCCTGGGATGTAATATGGAATTTAGGGACTTAATTGCGCCTGAGGATTGAGGGCAATATATGCCACGCATCCCGAGTCTGTCTCTATTGGTGAAGTAATTGTGATCTTGTCCTATTAAATTTTGTGAAACCCTACAAATCCGATCAGGTACCATGGCCAAAATTTATTACTATGCACAAAAAATGCCCACACATCTCTCTCTCCACTCTTCAACCTCTCTCCTCTTAATTCTTCTCCCATCCTGCTGATATTTATTACCCTGCATGCATGCATAAGGGTAAAGAAATCGGTCATGTCGTCATTGTCGTCATTAATTTTAATTTGTGTACCATGAATACCTAAGTGGATAAGCTGCCCAGAACTATGCATTTGTGCACATGCATACCTAAGTGGAGAAGCTGCCCAGAACTATGCATTTGTGCACATGCATACCTAAGTGGATAAGCTGCCCAGAACTACGCATTTGTGCACATGCATACCTAAGTGGATAAGCTGCCCAGAACTATGCATTTGTGCACATGCATACCTAAGTGGATAAGCTGCCCAGAACTATGCATTTGTGCACATGCATACCTAAGTGGAGAAGCTGCCCAGAACTATGCATTTGTGCACATGCATACCTAAGTGGATAAGCTGCCCAGAACTATGCATTAATTTTGTGCATATGCATACCTAAGTGGATAAGCTGCCCAGAACTATGCATTAATTTTGTGCATATGCATACCCAAGTGGATAAACAAAAGATTGTGATACAATAATTATTTTATAGTGGCCTATGATTTAGGTTAACAGTTGCACACGTACACCACAGGCATGCGTTGTGGTTCAATTAATCACGGGTGGTTTCCTGAAGTCCAGTAAGCCCCACTTAGCTTGTAGTGCAAAACTGGACCTGGAAACCCTTGAAAAGGTGATTAGTTACACCTAGAAAAGTTTCCAAGGGCGGCAGAAGCAGTATGGCTGTTGCCATACCACTTTTTTCATGGATAGGCAGTGCCATACCACATTTTTAATAGCTGCTGCCGCTATGCCACTAATACTTTCCTGACCTTAAAATAGCTATAGCTTGGCTGTAGCAATGAGCAGGTCACGTCTTTCCATTCCACTAGTAGCTAGTATTGCCACAGTCATGACAGACGCAGTTTGGCTTGAACATGAGGCCAATGATTCGTGACTTACCCTACCACGCCCACTTTTCTCAAAACATAAAAGAGCAATTTTGTTTAAAGCATGTTATACTGTGCCTTTGTAATGGCAGGCTTGCCACACCACTATTCTCAATCTTCTGCCGCCCCTGGTTTCCCCACAGAAAACTGGATCCCAAGGCATCAAGAGAAGATTAGGGCATGAAATAACTACAGTTGACTTACTTGGTAGTTTTTCTTTCATGTACATGCAGCTGTATTTTACCGCTATTTTTTGGTATTTGTACACTCCTACTTGTAAGAAGTATGTGCACGTTGTGGAAAAACGCGCCCGCAGCTAGCTGTGGCGCCCCCAGTACTATACTGCATGCAGTACAGTTTAGCGCTGTGTGTGTTAATTAGAATACAAACGTGGCGCTGTGTCAAAGATTAGGCCAAACCAAAATCATATATCGCGCACGTACCAATGATCACAACATATATTCGTATACTGGCGCGAGTGCGAGGAAGACCAAATAATATTATTTGGACTCCCTGGCTGATATCATGATTGTTTACAGCTGCTTCCAATGGAGAGGCCTAGCTTCTCAGCGGTCATTTCTCAGCTGAAGGGATTCAGTCTAGTGAGGAGCGCTAGCACTCAAGCAGGACAGTCATGACAGCGTGGAGAGGGTGGACAATCAATATTTATATATATATGGACGGGGGGGGGGGGGGGGGGACAAAAAAAGTGGGGGTCCAAATTTGTCGTGACAGTCCTTTGTTATTGTATCATGCATACCTATCAAGAAATTATCAACAGATATAGCAGATCTTCGAGGATGATTGGCATTGGCTATTCTGTAATATATACAGCACAAATAATATGATTACATACACAAGCAAAAGAAATCGTTTGTTATCACAGCATTATTAGATGATTTATTTACTAGTATATACGCATGGCAGCGGCACATAAAGTCATCCGTGAGATCGCCTCCCCCCCCCCCCCCCCCCCCCCCCCAGAAAAAAATCCTGTATGCAACCCTGCTATATATCATGTGCTGTCATACTAAAAGTGATCCCCCAGGCTATCCATGGCAGCTATGCATGGTCTCCTACCATTTAGCTATGAGAGGGATCAGGGGCTGGGTTTCAGGTATAAAATTTAATGGTGTTCACTCACTGCACCTGTTGTTACATTGTACGATTATTCTCTACATAAATATTATATCCTATCCTCATGGAATATGGATGTTCAGGTCTGCATATGGATTATACAAAGCTTATGTTTAATCCTTCTCATTCAGGGTCTTGATGGCAAGGAGGATTGGATGGGTTTGGAGGACGAGGCGCTGACTGGGTTCTCGTGGCGCAGCGGCAGTGACAGAGAGACCACCGGGATACTCATGTGGAGCAGACCCTTCATAGCAACTATACCACAGACTGGAGAAGAGGTGGGTGGACCACATGTGTGGTATGCATATGTAGTTAAGATGTTTGTGGCTGTGAACTGAATGTTGCCCAAATTTGCATCGTAAATGATACCATGTTTATGCTGATGGAACGCAAGCTAAGAAATAACTACAATTTTAACTTTCATGTGATTTTCTGGTAAAGGTCATCACACTCTACATTAAGATACTGTAAACTCTGGTTATTAAGCGCACCTACATGTAAGTCCTAAATACGAATTTTCTTGCGCTAATTAGAGCTTGCATTTTATTAGCATAATAAAATGCAATGCTAAAATTCGTACTCGCAAATAATCATAGCCCTAAGGTATGGCGCTTAAACATACCTTAGGGCTATGATTATTTGCGAGTACAAATTTTAGCAGATTTTGGAAATAGTGCGTTTAGCAGGTACTCATTTTAGCGATTTTTCAAAATTAGCATTCTATTTATTCGAAGACGTTAAAAATTTAATATTTACGGGTACAATTTTTAGCAAAAAGTGAGCAAATCGCTAATTTTGCTAAATTTAGTACCCACAAACAAGTGTTTTATCACGATTTTGGCTCGCATGGGCACTTACCCGGGATATAACTTCCATACATTTGTATAGAAGCTGCTGCATTGACCCCTTGAAATACTGTACGTGGGGCACTTACCTGGGAGTGGGCACTTGCCTGGGACACTACAGTATATAGAAACTTACATATACACGATTCTACATTGAGCTTACAAGTTTTTTTATGAAGAATCGATGGATATTCCAATTCAACCAGTCAGATCACTGTGTTTGTTTAATTTTTATGCCCTTGCATGTGTAAGATCTATAGTTGGTGCACACCTTGTTGGAAAGAAGTAACCTCATATCCATGTACACTGTCTGATTCAAGACCATCAGACTGGGGGCTGCTGCAGCAGGGCTTTGTAGACCATTATTCCTTTCCCCTTATGGGGTATAATGTAGTACCTATACCATAGGCGGCAGAACCGGGGGGGGGGGGGGGGGGGGCTGGGGGGCCATGGCCCCCCACTTTTGCCTTGTGCTAAGAAAAAAACAATGAATTTGTCAATTTTACCTGTCTGCAATAGCCTTCCATCAGTTCTGAGACAAAAATACGCTAGTTTCATTGCTGCTCTCCTTGAAATCGACTGTTTTTGCCTGTTATCCATCGTTGTTTCACGGACGCGGTACCGCTAATTAGTGGGCATGGCTTAAAATTTTGCGCGCGCACTTTGCACGCGGATCACATCACATCTTGGCCCCCTCACATTCAATATACTTCTGCCGCCTATGTATACAGCCTGATCTGATACATGCATGTATGTAACAGTTCCACTTCACTGCCTTTCAGGTAGCCATCTTGTTGCTGGACACCCAGGGAGCCTTTGATAACCAGTCAACAGTCAAAGATAGTGCCACTATCTTTGCCCTCAGCACCATTCTATCCTCTGTGCAGGTGGGGGCTAACTACCTACGTACACTTATATGTGCATGTGCATGCATGCATTAATTGTTTTCACACGCACACTAGCACTGTAGTAGCATGGCATGCATATTGCACTGAAGTACGTCACTTACAGGAATAATGATCATAATGCACCATACAGGCTGCATTCTCCCTCTCTCTCGATCTCTCTCTCTCTCTCAGCCACACTTCTTTGTACTGCAGGTATACAACTTGGCATCTCAGATTGAGGAGGGTGACCTGCGAAACTTGAATGTGAGTTTATACAATAATTCGGGGCGAGCCCCGAATGCATGAGAATTAAACTGGAAGCGGTGTATATATTATTTTGTGTGTGATCTTGCATAGCAATGACTCAATGCGCATGCTCAGATACCACGTGGTAGACAGCTTACTGTGACTGGTAAAGATCGTCATTAGTACAGTCAAATGTCGAATCCACAGACTCTTGGAAGTGCAGTGTGGCTCGAACTCAAGGCAGATAAAAACCTGTGTCAGCTTTTTGTATCAGTCCATTGCATATATATTAAAGAAATATATAGCAACAGTTAGTACTCTCCTAACTTAAAGTTTATCATCTGTTTTCATTTTCAAGTTTTGACACTTTAAAGCATTAACTTTGACGATTACGATGTACAAACTTAAGCATGCCACTTACATACATGGTGACCCTTTACTATAATACATTGGCGCTGGTAATTATAACCCTTTCTAGTGTATTGAGAGCTTGCTCCGGTTCGCCTAATTAATTTTTATCCATGGCATGCTCAAAATTCATTGCTTAATGCTTAAACATTCAATGTCCATGTAATTATTGCACTGTGAATGTGGTTTTGCCCTGTACACTACAATATTCATACTCTTCTTTCCCTATTTATGAATGAGCCAAGGGTCAGTTGAGCTTAGAGTTGGTGATAATCTTGCTCTGCTTCTGACTTGTCACCCCTTTTCATTTCTCCCATAACGTATTGCAGCTGTTCACGGAGTACGGGAAGCTGGCCATGAGCCAGGACGACAATAATAAGCCCTTCCAGGTATTGTTTGTGATTGTAATGTACATGTACAGTACAATGCTGTACATGTGCATTTTCTACATTACAGCCAAACCTGTAAGACTTAGTATGTATGTGTAGTGGTTACTATATATATATATATAAGGCAGTTATCTCCTTGTTACTGCCACTTAGGCCAGACAAATTTAATTTGTTGTTGCTCGAATATTGTGAGGTGAAAAGTGGACCGAGCGACTGAAAAAAAGAAAAAAAAGCAATCAATTGGGGTGTGGTTATAGACCACAATCTAATTAAGATAGACTAATGTGACTATCTAGGACCAGGGAATCAAGATAGAATACAAAAACCACTCTACTGTACATCACCCAACTTAATTATATTTTTTCTTCTGTTTGCCCAAAAATTGGAGCGAGCGAATCCGTGCAACAGCTTATTTAATTGGTCTGGCCTTATATTATGCAATATACCTCTTTAAAGTAGCCACCTTAGCCAGTGATATTCGAACCTCTCATGGGTGACTGCTATATATATACACATGTAGACAGGTTCCATTATGAACTGCATGGTGCATTGTTATTATTTTAATGCTTTTTGTACATGCTTGTCTAGTCGCTGTGTTTCCTTGTTCGTGACTGGTACCATGAGAGGGATCACAAGTTTGGCTTGGAAGGTGGAGCATCTTATCTGGAGAAGGTCCTCAGGGTGAGTTAACATACTTCCCAAATTGATTTTGTCATCACATGCCTGTTCAGTGTTCTTCCCAGACCCTTTCAGCATAACCCCCCTTCCTTCAGTTTCTTTGATGTGGGTCACAAACTCAGCCCAAGACACACCCACAGGGCTCATAGTAGCAGTCGGACATTGGACAATTTCAGAGCAAATTTCCTGTTTGTGTAACCCCAGCTGTAGTACATGAAAGCCAGCTTTTCAGCAGCCAACTACAGCTTGCTTCCAGCCACAAATACCATTCACACACTGAAGTGGCTCATAATTAACCCTCGGCGCATGCGCGAGGGTTACGATAGTTGTTTTGTGTATGTGTGAGTGAGTGAGTATGTGTGTCTGCAGATATGTTCATATGCAAAAATTGGCAATTTTTAGTTCAATGATTTTTGCCAATACTGACAATCTTTGACATCTACATGTATCTCTCTATTGAATGAAGACTACACCAGGGTTGCATACAGGATTTTTTTTCTGGGGGGGGGGGGGGGGGGGGGGGGGGGGGGGGGGGGGGTGGGCGCGATCTCACGGATGACTTACATATGTATATGCGCCGCTGCCATGCATATATACTAGTAAATAAATCACACAATAATGCTGTGATAACAAACAATTTCTTTTTGCTTGTGTATGTAATATTATTTGTGCTGTATATATTACATGTATATTATTATGGAATTCTGGGGGGGGGGGGGGGGGGGGGAGATCCCAGTGCATCCCCCCCCCCTGTATGCAACCCTGTGCACTTGTCCAAAGTTGCCAATTCTGGCTCGATGAAAGAGACAGTAGCCGCTTCATTTCAAGAAGATTAGTGTGTAGCTCAAGCGATAGTTCTTGTAACTCGACTGACTCATCACTAGTCAACTACGCTTCTTGGCTTTACTGTACATGTATACTAGACTAGATCTGCTGATCTGGCGTGCACGTGCTACTATTACGTAATACCGTGCAATCAGTAATGCATTCTTATGGTTATAGTTACTCTCTACAATACTGCTAACAGCAACAAATCGAGTGTTGCAGGCTTAGTGCAAATTTGCAACATGTAGACTAGTCACTCTAGTCACTACTGCAATAAATCTCACAGCGCCGAGGGTTTAGCACCAATGGTATTCATTGACACTAGTAGGTAATACCACAAGTCCAGTAGTGCTGGTGCTACATGGTGGCTTGCTACTAGGTAAATTTGTATCACAGCCTGATGCCTTAGTGCCATATACTCCGTAATACCTTAGATGATTTCCACCAAGCTCTAACTGTGTCGCAAGTGGGTGGAAATCATCTGAGGTACTTGGTATTGTTACTGTGGTATACCAATGCTCCACCATACAGACCCTATACATTATTGTGGGCTAGGGTAGCTCTTGTTTTGTTAATTTTTAACATGACTTGCTCTACTGGAAAATGGTCTTAGTGACATTAGATGTTATTATCAAGTAATATATTATACCAAGTATCTACAACACCTGTTTCTGCCAATGACCACTATGAGCTGCAGGACTTCATGATGTCTGATCAATGTCTGACCATTCAAATAATATATCAGGACATTTTGTCCTTGTATCTGAAAAAGTTACTATGAGCACTGTACCCACCCGCTCTGCCTTACAGTTTTCATGGGGAAAATCCTGCTGTTATATTCAACCACCTGGAGCTGATGTGATTTTACAAAAAGGGTTATTAAATTTGGCACCTTCTAATGATTTCACTAAAACTTTGACTACCGTATAGCGGGAAATTTTCGTATGGTGCTAATTTTCGTATATTTCGTATGCTCCATCCTTTATACGAAAATAAAACTGCGAAATTTTGTAACGTACGAATTTTGTTTTCCATTCGCGCGTGACCTTTGACCCATACACCTACCACGGCCACACACGGTCGCCAGCGGCAGGTACTAAATGCAAAGCTAGCTCACTGAACGATGTCTCTCTATCGGTTCTTTGCCAAGGCGTCGAAACTGAGTGACCTTTCTGATCCCAGTGGACCGCTATCAGCATCGAAGGAAGCCAGTGATGCTAGCGTTACCGTATACCGCACGAAATGCGAGCGCTACCAGCTGCACATGTGCGCAATCTCCCGCAGCAAGCATACGAAATTAAAAAATACGAAAATTTATTCTAACGGTGTTTTGGTCAATCATATGAAAATTAGCACCAACGAAAATTTCCCGCTTGTTTCATGGGTACATGTAGTATACACTAGTCTTTTTCTATACACCGGAATGGTACATGTATCATGACGTTAGTTGAGGTACCTTTATATATAATATTATTGTATTGGAATGACCATAATATTATTTCAAGAGCATCTTTTAGTTTTATACACTGGAATAATATATCCTAAAGTTGAGGTAAATGTTCTGAATGTTTGTCATTTTTACTGTATGCCAATGCCTTTTCCCATAGCCGACGGACCAGCACCCAGACCTCAAACTAGTCCGGGAGCACGTGAGGTCGTGTTTTGATAATCTATTCGGTTTCATGATGCCCCACCCCGGGCTGGTCATTGCCACGGGAGACAGCAAGGACGGAAAACTATCAGGTTAGTCAGGGTACCAAACTATGTGTAGCTCAAATCATTATAGTGAATTTTTGCAAGATAGTGGCAAGTAAGGATTCTACATACATGTAGAGCTACTTTTGTGGACATTCAGCAGATTCAAAATGTTTGCAAAGGCACATGATCATATGTTTTCACTGTTAATTGAGTATCTGTGAAAAATGTGAAAATTATGTATTCCTTGAAGATTTCCCACTAAAGCCCCGTTTACACATAGGGCATAAAATTTAATTTAATAATAGTTAGACACTGTTTAGGAGGTTTCTACGTGATTTAGAAGACTGAAGGGCTCTGTATAGAATCCTGAGCAAGGATTCTACTGAGCCCTGAGGTTTTCTAAATCACATAGAAACCAACTAAACAGTGTCTAACATGTTTGGATCCTAGCAACAATACCCAAAAGCTAGACACATAATATTAAACTGCTGCCTAACCATAGGAAGAATTTTACATAATTTCCTACAGAACTTTACATGATTTTCTACAAAGCTTACATGATGTTCTATGAAGGATAGATACTTCAGTTTAACCAGTATTTGTTGCAACTAGGATCTAACTTGGGTTAGAATCCTATCTTGCTTATGCTAATCCACTTGTAAATCGATTAGTTAACCCAGGTTGTAACCATATCCTGATGTGGATTAGAAGTAGGTTACGTCAAGAGTAAAATTAATTATAAGGAAAGGAAGACAGTATCGAACATGGTATACTCCGATTAAGAAAGTCACACGCCAGGAATTAAAAAATTGACCAATGAAAGCGCTCAATTCAAATGGTACGTTGTGGGCATGTCCTCAAGTGCACGTTAACATGAGTGCGATTTCTACCAAAAATGTGAGCAGATCACAAACGAACGTTCGTGAAGAAAACTCATAAAAAATGCCTCATAGTTCTAAGAAAATCAAGTATTTAACCCCTTGGGTTAGTCACGTGCACACGGCTGCAGTCACGTTACTTGCTGAAAACATATTACACGGGGTATATAGTGCGTTCAACACTCTCTTCCCCTCCTTATTATTTACTCTTGGTTACGTGCATAGTAGTGGGCTATCAATGTCTTAACTTGGGTCAAGTGCTTGCATGTAAATGCGGTTTAATCTGGTTCAGTTTAAACTGGTTTGGGCTTAATATTAGGTTTGGCTCCTCTGTTTGGTAGTACCGGGGGTAATTACACTTCTCCTGGTTGCACTGTTGTATGAATTTCTCCCTCTTCCTCCTGTGCAGACATTGATAGTAAATTTAAGCAGCAGTTGAAGGAGCTGGCTCCTCTGTTGCTGTCCCCCAAGAACCTGGTGGTGAAGAGACTAGGGGACACTCAAGCCACTGGAAAAACACTCCTCCAGTGCTTCAAAGTCAGTAACAAGTGCATGACATGGAATGAGAATTCACTGAAGCAAAATAATCAGATCAAGCTGATTCTCGGCAAGTGTTATAATAATATATATTAACCTCTTCGCCCACATTTCTTTATCCAGACTTACGTGAACATCTTTCAGAGTGGGGAGCTACCCACCCCCATGGCCATCGTCGAGGCCAATGCTGAGGTCAACAACCTCACAGCATACAACACTGCATTTGAAATGTACAAGAAGGAAATGAATGAGGTCTGTGGTTTTTTTTTTTTTTTTTTTTTTTCTCTATAATAATTCTTGTGAATAACACAAAGGATACATGAATAGCCATAGGCTAATCCTGACCATGCACCCTAGTCTAAGAGTAAACACTATGATTTAGTAGCAGAGTTCCTAGTTCGAGCCCTAGTTCTAGAAGCAATTGGTGTCCAATGGCGTGTCTTTCTGGTGGCGATACTGAGCCCAGGAGTGCCATCAACCACTTTGTAGTTCACGGTAGCATTTTCAGGGATGGTAAGTGGGATGTCAGATTCAGAACTGGAGTCATCATCACTCGGTGGTGGACGACGGCAGTGGGGTGGAATTCTCCTCAACTGAGCCTCGCTAAGTGGAATCCTCTTCCTTCTCTTACCACAAACAGGTGTCCATGTTTGATCGTTGTCATGTTGCTGGACTACCACTCCATGCACACCTCCACGCTTTTCATACTTCACATCAGTGCAAGCCGTGAGATCAATATGTTGCTCTGCCGAGTCACTGTCAAAGGCTGTAGACTGGCTGTTAGGAGGATCTGATTCAACAGAGCTGTGGGAGTTTTCGTCTCCAGTACTAGACTCGTTCAGCTTAGGAGAATGAGAAACATCAGGTTCTTTCGCCGACATAGCAACTGGGTTTGAGGGTGCCCTAGTTTTCTTACCAAGGTGAGCATTAGATGGAATAAGAGGCACAAACTTGGAGTTTCCAGAGGCTAGACCGCTCGTGTTGGATAAATGGCTCTCAAGAGGTAGATAAGTACTTAGCAAATTAGTAGTAGAGGCAGCTGGGTGGTTGTTTGGGGGCTTTCTTTGCCGTCTGCGGCGCCTTCGACGCTTACGTTGTAGCGAGGGCCAAAAGAACGAGACAGAGTAGCCGCCGTTTGAGGAGCGCGCTGTCCATAGCGACGAATCCAGGCGGAGGTTACGGCTTTGGAGCTCGACAGCCAGCGATAGTGGTAGTCCTAGCTCTGGCATTCTTGCGTAGTTACCCTCCAGCACACAGACGCGGATAGCTGCACTCGCACTCATTGTACCCACCTAGTGGTTCTTTATAAGTGTACCACACACACACACGGGTATATCTGTACATGTGTATGTATACGTTGAGGAATTGTGTACATCATCTCACTGCATGTTTCTACCTCCCTCAGCTGTGTGGAGCAGGCAAGCCTTATCTCTCTCCCGAGATTCTCAAGATGAAGCATGAAACCATCAAGGCTGCCAGCCTAGAGGAGTTCCGATCCAAACGCAAGTTTGGCAGCTCACAGATCAGCCAAACCTACGAGGACAAGCTCGTCAGGAAGATCAAAGAGGCCTACGAATCATTCGTCAAATGCAACGAGAGCAAGCATATTATATTGTGTGCCTACCCCACTCGTGCTGTTGTTGCTGCTGCATTGGTTGCTTCGGGGACAGTAGTTGCATTGTATGCTACAAGAAGGTCCCTATATACGTGATACATCAACTTTAGGCACATTGTAACCTAAGTAATTGATTATTATTTTTTTAGAAATATTTATACTATAGGAGAATGTAGCTTGTTTTGTATTTAAAATTGCATCTGGGATGACATTGTATGTTAGCATTAAATTTAACTGACTTTGATAGGCGCGGTGTTTACGATGCTTGTGGTCCCTACCAAACAGTTCAATGACATGAATGTATAATAATATTATTATGATGAGGTGTACACATTTGATTCTTATACAATGTCGTGTAGGTAGAACCAATCAGTGACTCTTGACACTTGCATGCTGCAAATTAGACAAGGAGCTTATAATAATAATTTATTATTATTGTATGGTGCAGGTTCGATTCAATACTACTGATTCAAGAGTAGGGATGATTTTGAGCATAATAGGTATGTGTAAGCATTTGAGAATTATGCTAGCATTATAGGTATCAACTGACATAATTTTGAGAATTTTGGGCACACAATTGCAAGTAGCTGTTAATCGATCTTTGTCACAATGCCTGGACTACATATTATGGACTTGTAAAGGGTTGATCAATCAGCTGGTACCCACTTACGAATCAGAGCACATGTAAAATTGAAATGACTATATACACTCGATGATAGTGTAACCAAGTCTCCTCATATCTCACATTGCTTTTTATTTATAGCTTTGTATCCTAGGCAACAGGGGTGGTTTTAAAGTGATAGATCCCTGTTTGTGGCCCGATAAATCCTCTACTTGTAAATTTATAATTGGCAATTACAAGATGTTTACTTCGTCATATTAGTTGACCAATAGGAAGCAGGATATATACCAGTTAAACCATAGCATGCAACTAGGGATTTATCTTGGAAAGCCATACCCTCTCACTCGGGCTCCACCCTCATGATCAGGGTGGTTTTCCAAGATAAATCCTGTGGTTTAACTATCTATTACATAGTCGGTTCAACTTGAGCATAATATTATAATGGGCAATGTATTGGGAATAATAATAATAGGTGCACTTCTTGAGCATTAAGTTTTGAGAATAGCATTATAGGCCAAAAATTTAATATATCATTAAATTCAAGAGAAGCAGAGTATTCATGGTCAAGTATACTTAGAATTGGACCATGGCCAGATGCTCCAATATAATAATTATAGTGGCCAATAATTAATTGTAAAATTTAATATGCAACCAGCCTTGTGAACATGTACACTTACACTAAGTGTGTGGAGTAATTCGACCATATGATTTCAAATTGTGGATTATTCAATTCTAATACCATTGCTACAATTAGTTGTAGCAAAATCAATAACAAAAATTAATAACAACAGAACAACAGCAATGGAATAACCAATAATAATATTATAATATTATATAGCCATGCAGTGCATGGGCCGGGATATAATAATAGATCATGCATAAAGAATAATGATAATTAATGCACAATAATACTAGGACTAGTCTTTCTTTGTTTTTGTTGCCATCTTTACGGCTCGCTGTAGTGCCTGCTCAGCTATCTTGGCATACACAGGCTGGATCACCTACAGAAACAATTCAGTAATCAATGGCTTTAAAAAAGACTAAATAGTTAGTGATTATTGTGAAGATAATACTATTATAGAGATGGAGATGGAAGTGGGGCAAGCAATACTAATTTGAGTAACGCAAATGTGGTATATACAAGATCATTAATTTTATAAAATCCATAGGCTCCAATTGTCTCTGAATCTCCAGGACAGTCCCGGATTTTTAGCAACTGTCCCGCATCCCGGTAGTCTCTACTATAATAATTGTTGTATTATTGGTCCTGGAAGAGGTACAGACACCAGCATAAACACTGTAGCAGTAGTACAACAAATCACTTATTGGTGGTAAAATGAACCAGCTGCTTGTGGTAGTGCCTTACAAACTTCGGTTTTTACAGTAGCAACACTATAGGAGGTCTATATACTAGGCTTGTAAATTCATTCTCTAGAAAGTATATGTGGTCATCTGGTGTGGGTGAAATTTTAATTAATGATGGGCGGATCTAGTGGGTGTGGTCTATGTCCCTGGAGCTGTTCAGGAAAAGTTGGAGCGTATGAAAATCTAACATGAAAACTCAAAATTGATATATTTTTGATATGAGATAATCGGGGTTAACATTTAAGCATACGATACTGAACATCATTTACATGTAATCAGATTCTACGGTCAGCTCACCTGCTCCCAAATTGCTGACGTGACATTATCAATGAGCTGCCCGACCTCCCTGAAGTCCCCGCTATACTTGACATAGAGCCAGACCAGAGTCAATATGAGGGGAATATACAACCCAAAGATGGCTGTCCGAGAGAGAGACTCCACCCCAATCGTGTCCAGGACGCTCGATATCAAGTATGAGAGCACCATTATGGTAGCGAGAACGGCCGGAGTGCGGTAGGCGTACAGTATGTGCTTGCTCTCGTTGCGTTTGACGAATGATTCGTAGGCCTCTTCAATCTTCCTGATGAGCTCGTCCTCGTAGGTTTGGCTGATCTGTGAGCTGCCCATCTTGCGCTTGGATCTGAACTCCTCTAGGCTGGCAGCCTTGATGGCTTCATGCTTTGTCTTGAGCGTCTCGGGAGAGAGGTAAGGCTTGTCCGCTCCACACAACTGAGGGTAGTAATAGCAATAGCATTAAATTTTAGAGGATAACAATGTATACATAATTATACATTGACATTCTTAGTGTTACTGTATATACACTTGTGTGGCAGATACTGACAAGATTCATGATAACAAAGAATGCATAGCATGGGACTTTGCACAAAATTACTCCTTAAGGTTGATCACAACATCTCAATTCACAATAGCGACACACGTAATGTAGTACATGGTACGTACGTCATCCATTTGTTTATTGTACATGTCGATTGCGTTGATTTGAGCTGCAAGATTGTTGACCTCAGCGGTGGCCTGGAGGATGGTCATGGGAGTGGGCAGCTCCTCGCTCTGAAAGATGTCCATGTAACCCTGCATAGAGAAAAGAAATGGAAGTGTTAACATCAGCAAGAGAGGGCGTTATGAAGGAACTCAAGCTTTGGCTCCCTCCTCTAACATGATGCCTTTCCCTATATTATTATTAAATTTTATTAAGGGGTTACCTCCCTTGAAGTTTGGCACTGCTACAACCTAAAAGGTCAGTTTGCTCTGTTATCACAAATATGTAAATGTGGATTAATGAGGGCAAGCATTCCAAACTGTTTCAATAGGAATCAGCTTGATCTATGATTATTTTTGCTTTACGAATTTTTTATTCCTACATAATATCATAGACTTGTTACTGACTATGAAGCACTGAAGGAGTGTTCTTCCAATGGCTGGAGTGTCCCCCAGTCTCTTCACCACCAGGTTCTTGGGAGACAGCAACAGAGGAGCCAGCTCCTTCAACTGCTGCTTGAATTTAATATCAATATCTGCATGGGAGGAAAGTGAGAAATTTGAAATTGACAATAGTGCAACCAGGAGAAATGCAATACCCATTTCAAGGGATTAACAATTTTCGCGTTTTTCATAGATATTCAATTAACAGTAAAAAGATAATAATTATTGAAACGATCATGTGCCGCTGCAAAATTTGAATCTGCTAAATGTCCACAAAACTCGAGTCCCTCAAACTTTCTAACTTTTTGTACATAAACATAGATTCCAACAATTAACTATTGCCACTATTGAAAATTTGAGCTATGTAGCTCAGTACCCTAACCTGATAGTTTTCCATCCTCGCTGCCTCCTGTGGCAATGACCAGCCCGGGGTGGGGCATCATGAAACCAAATAGATTGTCAAAACACGACCTCACATGCTCCCGGACTAGCTTGAGCTCTGGGTGCTGGTCCTCCGTCAGCTGTGGGGAAGGCAATGGCATAGAGCAATACAATAAGGATAATTAACACTCACTATATTATATGCAAGCCTCTACAAGAGGGCACTGCTAATATAAGAAGTACCCCCTCCTTCAGGACACATTTATTCCAGTGTATAAAGACTGGTAGTGTATCATATTAAAAAAACTACCCTTGAGCCCATGCACCTCCCCCCACTTTAAGGGTGTTGCTACATAGAGAGGTTCCATTGAAGTGCGTAAGAGTAAAACAGGATATTTAGTGAAACTATACTAGCAACATTTTGGGTAAAATCCAGGTGGCTGAATATAACAGGCACGTGCAAGAGAAAATCCAATATTATTACCATAATTCTTTCATGAGAAATATTAACTCACCCTTAGGACCTTCTCCAGATAAGATGTTCCACCTTCCAAGCCAAACTTGTGATCCCTCTCATGGTACCAGTCACGAACAAGGAAACACAGCGACTAGAGACGAACGCATGTAAGTATGTACAAAAAGCATCATAATAAACACATGTAAACATGTAATATACATTTCTAGCAACAAGGTTAATTTTAATATTGTTGAGATATCACTTAGCAACCATAATTATTATAGGCAAAACAAATAGCCAACCACCAGAGGGGTGGAGTGATCACAGGGTAGGCTCACCATATTACGTGTGTATGTATATCATACTACATAACAGGAAAACTTCAAGGGGTCCAATTTTCGTGGATAATCGACTAACCGTGAAAATTAATGAAGTAAGCACCATTATACAGTGCATGACTGTGCATGACCGTGAAAATTTCCCGCTATGTGGTTACTAAACACAAATAATACCTGGAAGGCCTTGATATTGTCGTCCTGGTTCATGGCCAGTTTCCCGTACTCTGTGAACAGCTGCAGTAATAAGAGAGAGATAGGAGAAGATATCAGCAGCTGCACTGAGGAGGCACTACAACTCCATGCACACATTAACTTAACAACTCCAAGCTCAACTACATGTACATGTACATGTACATGTACGTATTCGATAGATATGTGTATACATGTACATAGCTAGCAGGGACTCATACAACATTAATTGCTGGTTGTTTAGGAGGGGGGGAGGGAAGTCAAGTACTAGGCTATTCTCTATGTAAACTTGGGAAATTCAAGGGGTGGGAAATCCCTGTGCGCCCCACCCTCTAAATAAATCCCAGCGCAGGACATACTGCGAGCTATTCAAAACAGATCATCCTCCCCCACAAAGAGGGGAATTCTGTTGTTCAGTAAACAATAATAAACTCACATGCAAATGTTGCAGGTCGTTCTCTTGAATCTGAGATGATAGGTTGTAAACCTGCAATACAAAAGAAGAGAAAATCTGTGACTACAGTTGCACTATTATTCCTGTTGTAAACACGAGGCACTAAAGTGCATGATGCCCACCCCACACCATGCTTCTATAGTGTGCATGAAAACAATACATGCACATGTAATTATATGTGTAGGTAGTTAGCCCCCACCTGCACAGAGGATATCATGGTGCTGAGGGCAAATATGGTGGCACTATCTTTGACTGTGGACTGGTTATCAAAGGCTCCCTGTGTGTCCAGCAGCAAGATGGCCACCTGGAAAGACATTGAAGAAGAAAGAAGTAAAAACAGAATTGCCTAGGATATACATTTACACTATCAAGGATGGTGTGCAGCTGCCCCAGTCTGTCAGTCTTGAATTAGGCAGTGTACAAGGCTAAAGAGGCTACCTTTTCCCAACAAAATTGCTAGGAGTGCATCAACTATACATGTATATTATATACAAGGATGGTTGATTTGGAGCATCTAAAAATCCTTGTAGGTTTGTTATCAGGTAACGATTTATATTGTATCAAGCCTTACAGGCATTGCTGCTAGGATCTACAAGACTTGAACACTTTCATTCCATCCACACCTTGGCCTCTTGCCCACAAAACATCATCACTACACCATACACACGCAGTCCACCCACCTCTTCTCCAGTCTGTGGTATAGTTGCTATGAAGGGTCTGCTCCACATGAGTATCCCGGTGGTCTCTCTATCACTGCCGCTGCGCCATGAGAACCCAGTCAGTGCCTCATCCTCCAAACCCATCCAATCCTCCTTGCCATCAAGACCCTGAACCAGAAAGAGTAGACGTGATAAGTTTTATCACCCTCACTACTTTTATATACTTTCTACAATGCATGCATATTCAGTCCCTGTTAAGATATTAGGCAGTTTCTAAAAGAATCAAAAATTTTGCATGTTTGCAAGAAGTCTGTCGTATCACTGGATTGCAAGGTCTGTGTACATGTACTGTAGGTGCCCCAACCCTGGCCTGACACAGGACATCAATCATGCGAAAGAGGACTGCACTTTTGGCTCAAATATCACAGTGTGTGTGCACCAATACTGCATGCATTGATGGGATGGGCAGATTGAGTCAATTCATGCCAGTAGTTATCCCATTAACAGCATATCACCATTTTATGATTCTTTAACACAAGCAAGGGATTACAAAAGCTGCTAATTTCCTCAAATGCTAGATGCTTACCGCTACTTTATGTGTGCTCCCTCAAACAAACAAAAATCTACGTAGCACTATAATTTATATTATTTGTACATCAGTACAAGCAGATGCACATAGCAGCACATGGCATTCTCTAGAGTCTTCTTTCTCTAGTATTATTTGTTTCATGATGAAAAGCAGTTGGGAGGATATTAAATAGTACAAGTATAAGCATGACCATCCGTTCATATGAATGTACCACTGACTATACCGTATTATTATAATATGCTAGATAGGATGATTCAGAATCTCATTCTTATAAAGTTCAATAATTATCATAATGTTGCCCTCAATAACATTACATTTTGTCCAAATCTACTATTAGTAATCACTAACTTACCCCATAGTTGAGGTATCTTAGGAGATAATCAAGGAGGAATGATTTGCCCTTCCTGAAGGCTCCCGCCACAGAGAGCACCATCACCTTACGGTCCTTCACGTCATCTGAGAGGAGTATCTCCCTCAGTGCCTCCAGGTCTAGCTCAAAGGTATGGTCCGGCTTGGCCAACACAATCTGTATGGGTCTAGGGTGGAGGGAGAGCTCCACGTATGACGCACCCACGCTCATCTGGGGATCTGTGGGTGGAGGAGAGGAACACTGACCTCAATAAATATACATGTACAAGCAGTCACCTCTTAATTATAGCCATAGGCAACCGTTTAATATGGACGGGTTCCACTGTAGAAAGATTCTAATTGTTTAATAATATATGTACCTATGGCTATAAACGATTGGAGGGGGGGGGGCTGGTTTATTGAGGTGTATATCTGCAGGCGTCTAAGGAACCATCAAATTACAGGTACATGAATAAGGATTACAATGACAACATAACTACCACATGACAAGCTCAAGACATGGTCGTAATCATGTCATGTGGCACATGATGTGCACACAAATGCATGAAATACCAGGGTATTGTGTATATTGGTGAGCGGATGGAAACAACTTGTATGCCACAGAAAACTATTATACAAAACTAGTCTGGTCTGAGACTAGTGTACTATCATATATTGAACATTCAGCCTACATGCAATTTATTCGGAAAAACGATCAAAGGCGCGGTGTCAGTATTAATTATTAAAATCTTATAAGTGCGGTATGACAAATCAGCTGAGCGTTCTTTTAAATTCCCCTCACCATAGCTCCGCGCACTTGAGGTCACAGAGGACGGTTCCGACTCTCCCACTCTGTGCCTTAGCTCCTCCACTCGCTCGGCTGTACGCTGGCTCATATTCTGCAGCTTGGATGCTCTCGCTCGAACTCAGAATATTCCGGGTACAAGTTGAAGTTTGAGAAACGTGCTCTTTAAAATTTTTTGCTGTGCTTGCAATTTTAAATTGACGTGTACAAGCGCGTGACTAGCACGTGCTATTTGGATAACGTCATCAATGCATACTACTATACTACTAGACTGTATACTGGCAGTGCAGTGCAGCAGGAGGACGTGCATACGAAGCTCCTTGTCGTTTGTTTTGCTAGCGTTTCCGTTAAGTTAAGAGGTGGCAAGGCCCGGCTGATCGATAGTCTCTGCTTTCTACCGAGAGAGGAGAGATGTCTGAATCATACGGTGAGTATGAAGAACTTGTGTGATGCATACACGACAGATCGTGGGGAAGTCTGTCCAGGGCTAAGGGGCTGTAAACCAAGCTAGGGCTATAGAATGTATAGTGTAGTACAGGGGGACATGCACTCCACTGTGGCTTAAAATAGTCAAGCTTAATACTGAGTCTATGTGTTTTAATCTTGTACAGATTACCTATTCAAGTTTCTGGTGATTGGCAATGCCGGTGTGGGCAAATCCTGCCTTCTCCACCAATTCATCGAACAAAAATGTGAGTAGCCGATGATTTATTCCAAATATAGCACACCTGCCCTGTCTATAAACACAGATGACCAAGCACATATCCAGTACACATGACATACATGTAGATAGCTATAAGAAGTATGCTAGTTTGTGAGCGAGTGTGTCTAAATATTTCCTGAATTTATCTCAGGGAAGGGAATATGTATCCGAGTGATTTGTCCTATCATCTGGAACAGATCGTATACAACCACGAATAATAGAGCTCTGTAACCTACATGTACATGTTCCGTTACATGAGTAGCGTAGTGTGGATGTTTTGAGTATGCAGTATGTGAATGGAGTATGGTATTACTGCAAGCAGCCAACACAATGAAAGGAGAGTACACGTGTGTAGGTATTCCCTTCATCCTCCCACTGAGACTGGCAGACCCCCAAGCAAGGTTGTAGCGTTTCTGATGAAGGTGCATTGCATGTACATGTACATGTGTATTTGCCCACCCCTCCATTGTTGGCCATCTCTTGGTGTGCTCAACTCTGACTCAGTGTAGAAGTACATGTACGCGCATAATTATATTGAGTCCGCTGTGTTCTTCCCCCTCCCCTCTCTCCCTTCCTTCCTCCTTCCCTCTCCCCCTCCCTCTTTCCCTCTCTCTCTCTCCCTCCCCTCTCCTACCTCCCTCCCTTCAGTCAAACAAGACTCAAACCACACCATTGGAGTAGAGTTTGGCTCAAAGGTTGTGAATGTGTCTGGGAAGTCTGTTAAGCTTCAGGTGTGGGACACTGCTGGACAGGAGAGGTTCCGTGCGGTCACCAGAAGCTACTATCGTGGCGCTGCCGGAGCACTACTCGTCTACGACATTTCAAGGTAGAGTGTTATGCATGCATGAAATTTCAGAAATACATGACATTGTAGCTTTTGTTATTTTTAACCAGTGCCTACTCGGGTGCAGCTAGGTACATGTACATGTATGCAAACCGAAGCATATGTAGGCCTTCACTAAAATTTGGTCTTTGACTTGGGAATGGGAGATTGAAAAGGCTTTGATGTGGCTACAGGCTCCACCCAAATGGTGCCTTCTATGTATCATGGCTTGAATTTTGCTTGGGGAGAAGGCTGAAACCACACAGAAGGCAGATTTCTCATAATTAATTTTCTTGAGAACTTGGGGGGGGGGGGGGGGGGGGGGGGGAGGTGGTAGGAATAATTATGATAGTTGGTACTCATCAGGGATTCTTCCCTAGTTTGTTCAAAATACAAGGTGGTTGAATATTTCTGGGAAATCTGTGACCACAATCCATAGAGTGTAGTAATGATGAAGGTGTAGGACCACTGCCATGCTGATTATTGCTGGGCCATGGGGAGAACTGGTCTGTACTCTAGATTGAGCCTCTAGAAGCTACTGTCTATGTTGTTATGTTGTGCACATTTTTCAGTATTACTAGTGTGTGTGAGATACATGATTATACATGTAGCGTTTAATTGGAGTTTTGGCTGGTGACTTGTAAATAGCTGCATGATGCTATAATACTCTTTGGCTGCTGTCATTATCGGGGACATTAGCTAGTTCAACATTCCATACTCAGTGGTACATTGAGCCCACCTTTGATCTTTAACCACTTAGTAGAGTTTGTAAATTCACTCTATAAGATAGCCTACAACATGAGGCATCACTACAATAGCATAATGAGCCATTACACTGGCTATTGCTATTAGATTGAGGGACTGAAGCAGAATTGAAAATGACTCGTATATTAATTGACCACAACACCCTACACTACTGTAGTCTAGAAATTCAATTTTTGGTTACCTACTCAAACTTTAGCCCCTTAATTAGCCTATATACCGTGTAAGACTGTGCATAGATATTTAGTATAGGACAAACCTACTGAATTTTCTGTGTGTTCTCTTTCCCTTCTAGCCGAGAGACGTACAATGCATTAACGAACTGGCTGACGGACGCGCGGACCCTGGCCAGTCCCAACATTGTTATCGTATTGGTTGGCAACAAGAGGGACTTGGATGCTGACAGGGAAGTGACCTTCATGGAGGCAAGCAGATTCGCACAAGAAAATGGTGAGACCCTATCACATAATTTAATTTTCATGCATGCTAATTTAGAGAGAGTACATGTACATAGGATTTAGGAGCACCAATCGGGTTCATTTTTCAAAGGGAGGGGGGGGGGGTGGTGGTGATACCAATGTACATGTGTATGAAACTTTGAAGAATGTTTCAGGGCAAACCCCCCCTTGTCAATCCGGAAACCCTGCCAATATTAGTGTGGTGGTGGCTCCCATACCAAATTGCTTAAAATTGACATTGTACCATGTTCTCCCAGTTGGTCTTCCACAGACCACAATCATCTTATCCTGCTGCTCGTACATAATAATGTCATATAAACACCATACATTAGATGCGCAGTCTATTATTAATTTTACACTCTTCTTGCTTTGTACTTATAGAGCTAGCCTTCCTTGAGACGAGTGCACTGACAGGAGAGAACGTCGAGGAGGTATTCCTGAAGTGCACAAGAACAATCCTCACAAAGATTGATGGAGGTATGTACATGTAATAATTAGTATTTATGTGCTCAAGCTTAACCTCTCTCCATCTCTCCATCTCTCTCTCTCTCTCTCTCTCTCTCTCTCTCTCTCTCTCTCTCTCTCTCTCTCTCTCTCTCTCTCTCTCTCTCTCTCTCTCTCTCTCTCTCTCTCTCTCTCTCTCTCTCTCTCTCTCTCTCTCTCTCTCTCTCTCTCTCTCCCTCTCCCTCCCTCTCCCTGTCTCTCTCTGTTTTTTTTTTCTCTCCCTCTGTCTCGTCCCCTCCCTCCCTTCCTCCCTCCCCACTTGCTCTGCCTCTGTGTGTGTCTCCCCTTCTCTCTCCTCTGTCGTTCCACCCCACCTCTCCCTCCTCCTCCAGGTGAGCTAGACCCTGACCGTGTTGGTTCTGGGATCCAGTATGGCAACGCTCAGCTGAGGAGAGTAACACCAACACAGTCCACTGACAAAGAAAAATGCAGCTGTTAAAAACTAGCTCACTCTTCTTCATGCTCACTGTGTAATAATTAAAGTTTGTGTTATTTTTTTCCGGTTGGTCTTGTCGTTAGATTTTATTGACTCCCTATAATTATGGCAAGCACATAACTAAATTTTACCGTTATATTATAATTATTGTTATTACATAACCACTACAATAATAACAGAGATGGCTACAATTAAATTTTTAAACTGATGGTTTTGTCCAAGCCAATTTACTGCTGTCACTGCTGGGGATGATTCTATCCGATGTACCCTCTTCCTGCAAGGATCGGCTACATGTGCCAGACTAGGGGACGACTTCAAGGTTTAAGTGTGCATGTCCTGATAAAGTGAAACGTGTATTTTATCTCCATGTTAGCAGAGGACCAAGTGCATGTGCATAGTGTCCTGATTGATTAGCAGTGGAGTATCAGGTAATGGTCGTCACCCGATGCCTGCCTGCATGCGTGGATGGCGTGGAAGTTCTCTGCCGTTCTCAGAGATGAAGTCTATGGTAGCATCGAAACAGGTGATTGTTATAAATTATTGCTGATATAGTAGGCGCTTTATCAGTGTACAATGACATAGATAGCTCAGTGATATAAATTTGATGGCAGTTTAGGCTTGACCCCTGAGTTCGTCTGATACTAGCTGTGATAGGGGTGCAAATTAATGCATTCATAGGCCTACATCCATATCTATGCTATGTACAAGAAGTGTAATTATTGTGGATGATTGTATATATTTTCCAGCTGAAATGTATTGTGCTGTCATCCTGGACAAGAAGTGTACGTCGAGTATTATTAGGTGAGTTGATAGTGTGAATCAATTATCACGTTTCTTCATTGATCTATTTTTCCAGAAAGTTAAACTCCGTGTGCCCGCTGCCAGAATTTGCTCATCTAAAGAGAGTGAAAACACAAGAAGGTAAGTGGTTACTACGAAGAATCCAATGAGTTTTATTTAAATATCCCAAAAGAGTCAGAGCCATCAGCGCCGTCCCATTTGGTCTAGTGGTTAGGATTCCTGGTTTTCACCCAGGCGGCCCGGGTTCGATTCCCGGAGTGGGAAGCTACCTTTTTTTTCCATTCGTCGTTCACTCCTTTCTTTCTCCCTCTTCCTTTTGCCATCTTTTCTGTAGAAACGTTAGTTGTTCTCTTGCTTCCATGTAAGAAAGATGAAGATCCTGAACAAGGAAAAGCGGCTGTCCAGATATCTCTTATCCAAGCCCATGAACTGGCTGGAATAGGAGAAATTTTTATTGCATCAGTTGTAAAGCAAAAGCCTGTAACAAGAAAGCAGTATGAACAGGCCAGCTCCTACTGGCCTACACATTTTTATGAGAATAAAAGGTATTATTAGGCAAGGCAAAATAAATTCAGTTTATCATCACAGACTTTTCGATTTTGCATGCGGGTGGGTGGTCATTATTCAGATTTCAAACTAGTAATAGAGTGCGAGAAACACTAAGTTTGAACTCGCGATCACCGAGGCCATACCCTTTAATTGCAGTGCTCGAGGGGGTGGGGACAAAGTGCCATAATTTTTATATACAGTCTGAAATCTGAAATTTTTTTGCAAATCCAAGTGGGTGGTGACGATAAACTGCGAATTCAGTTTGCCTGGCCTTAAAAAGGTATGTAGTATCGGATTTAGTCACTGTTCCAGTAATTGGCAGGATTTCTATGCCATTTATATTTTATGCTGTGTTTTGCGATAATTATGTGAAAATCTACTAGCACTCATTAGCTGTTATATACGATGTACTTCTTCAATTATTACAGACTGGAAAAGATGCTTAAGGGTGAAATGTTCAGTGCTACTGAGCTCTCTGAAATTGGAACTTTCATGAGTCTTACTTTGAAGGAAACTAATACTGAAGTATGTGTGAACAATCTACCTTAAACATAAGAGCGGCTACCATAATTACCATAGTGTCTTGGGCAAGCGCCCATTTCCGGGTAAGTGCCCATGTACCTCATTTCAAAGGGTCAATGTAGCAGCTTCTATATAAACGTATGGAAATTATGTCCTGGGTAAGCGACCATGCCGGCCAAAATCGTGATGTTTACCGGGACACTATGGTATATTATAAACTATAAGTTTTCCTACATTCATTATAATTATTATGGTGTGGGGGTAGACCTTCATAATTATTATTGGATTCATAATTTGGCTTGAGTTGACTAAAACACAATACTTGAAGGGTGTGACATTGGAGAGGACCATGGGATGGATTTTGATGTAGTTGGGAATATGCATAGTGTCCTAGAGGTATACTCATTGAAGTATAATGTCATTAATATTATAGCTATGCTTGGGATGATCTGATTCAGTCCTAACCACAGGAGGTTCTTATTGTATGTGTCCCTTGTCTCTCTATATTGTAATAGCCATCAGTTGGAGCTGTGATAGTTGACCCAGCTACCAAGGAGGTCGTTGCTATGGCTCACAGTGATCCCGACCATCCAACCAGACATGCTGTGATGGTCTGCATTGATGGTGTTGCTAAGAGACAAGGAGGCGGGGCCTGGCACAATACCAGTGAAGGAAAAAAGCAAGGTATGTTCACTATAACAGTGATACAAACACAAGGAAGCTTACTTCTAGATATCCTTTTTCTTATCAGTATGTACATTATATGTATCATGGCTGCAGTAAATCCTTTGGATAAGATTCGCATTGAAGAGCCTCCTGCTAAACGATACAAACAGAACTCTCAGTATTTATGTACTGGCTATGATGCCTACATTTCAGTGGAACCATGTGTCATGTGAGTGCCTGGTATGTTGTACAGTAGAACTTCCGAATAACGGACACATTGGGAGCAGGCCTTTTGTCCTTTATATGGAGGTTGTCCCTTTACAGAAGCGGAGACAATTTATATAATGATATAATAATAGTCTACACATAATAATTATTTATGATAGCTATTATAGCTAGTTAGCGTTTGCAGAGGAGACTGGAGAAAGAATCAACAGAAAAGCAGGATATGAGCTGGATTTGAGTCTAAGTACTGTGTATACACTTGAATTGTATCGTGCAATGCATTAATCTCGCCCCAGACCCCACCTTTAAGATAGCGCCCCTCCTACGAAGGGGGAAGGGCCAGGCTAGGCTGTGGTGCCAGCAATTACGTCACTGGCCGCGAAAAGGGGTGTGGCTTCCTGGACGGCAGCTATTTGGATTATACTGAGAGGTTCAATCGGGTCCGAACAATCCATCTGTTATAGTGAATTGAGAGGTTATCCGCTCCTTGGAGGTTCGTAATGTACTTAGTCTATAGAAAATTCAATCCGTTCCATAGTGGTTGTCCGTTATATAGTAGGTGATCGCTCCTGGGAGGGTCCGTTATGAGAAGTTCCACTGTATTCCTGTTTGTTTGAGTTAATTGTAGCCTAAAAATTGTAGGGTAACTTAGCGCAAAATTTAGTACCTTTCTGGTAAAAGATGAAACCACTAATTGTGTTGCACATTGCAATGTCAGATCATACGTATACAACGTTAACGACCCTTTACCATCTCCTAGGGATGAAATTTTCAGATGTCAGTAGTTGAGTCTTATGATTTGCAGCTGTATTTGCACTAAGTTATGATACCAACATGGGGAAGATCCACATACATAAGAACTAATAAACGTATGGCATTCCATACAAGACAAAAATATCAAATACAAAATATCAAGTTCAAACATCAAATATCAAGTTCAAAACAAAATATCAACTTCATTTGAAGTTCAACAAAACATCATTTTGCGCTTCATAAAATCTCAAAAGTTCAAAGGTTGCAATTAAGGATAATTACATATTTTAATAACTTTATTACTTCCTAATTAAAAATAAAAAATGCGCTGTGCATTCATATCCAGGCATATTATTATTATAGTATACGCGCATGCGGAGTATAATCTGTTGTGAAGTCGCGATCGTCCTTGTTGCTGTCAGGACAAGACGTCATCCTCGAGCCCTCAATAGTTTGAGTACGAGTAGATCACGCACTTGGTCCCAAAACTGCTGACAGCGGAGTAGCTAAGCTAGGTACGTATCAGAGATACTGTCTTCAAAACTCGGAGCTAGCTATGCATACGCATGCAACTCGTAGACACGTGCTGCTGTGCTGGTCTGTGCATGTGTATACTATAATATGTGATAATAAAATTAATGGGCAGCACATTTTTTATTTTTAATTAGGGAAGTAATAAAGTTATTAAAATATGTAATTATCCTTAATTGTAACCTTTGAACTTTTGAAATTTTATGAAGTGCAAAATGATGTTTTGTTGAACTTCAAATGAAGTTGATATTTTGTTTTGAACTTGATATTTTGATGTTTGAACTTGATATTTTGTATTTGATAAGTTGATATTTTGTTTTGAACTTGATATTTGATGTTTGAACTTGATATTTGTATTTGATATTTTTGTCTTGTATGGAATGCCATATAAACGAACTAGGCATTGAATGTTTTCTTATGCATGCATACTCTGTGTTATACATATGCGCTACATGCATACATCATACTATTACATACATGTAGGTAAAGTTTTGATAACGGATACAAAGTATATGTAAACACACTAAAGCACACCATTCCTTTTTAATATTATACTACATTGTGCAGGTGTGCAATGGCTCTGCTCCACTCCAGGATAAACAGAGTATTTTACCATGACTCCAATTCATTCTGTGGAGCTCTGGGATCAAAGTACAAACTGCATGTACAGCAAGGATTTAATCATCATTTTGAGGTATATCAAGGAACACACATGTCAGTTGCTGCTGAGTCAGAAGACTGACTTGTTTCTAATGATAATAATGATGATGACAATCAAGAGCAAGTCCCTTCAGTTAATGGCCTATACTTCCTGAGTCTGTGTACTTGTCTTGTAGTTGTATGCAGTGACATTAAGTACTGGTTCAGTGAACACAGGAGAAGCCCAAATTAGGCAGCACTCCCAGTATGTGGGGTTGTGCTCCATGTATGCAATTGAACAAGTGTACACTACAACTTTCTGGTTCAGATGCATTAGCAGTACAACCCCTCATTATTGCATTAGGTACTCATAGCTAGATGGTTGTCATGATTCTGGGTATGGAGTTAAGTAGTATACTCATTTCCTTATTGAATTTAAGAAAGGCATTTCCCAGGGTAGTAGTAGTATGCTCAGCAGGATACTGGTTCAGAGCTTAAATACCCCCGTTTTCACTCCATTAGGTTGTCAAGTGTAGTGGGACAGTATCCAATAGAGCAGAATTTCATCTAGTGATGCATTTAACAATGAGACTATACATAGCTTACTTAACTAGAGCTCCCTAGAACACCATGCATGTTCTGTATCTGCATCCGGCATCCATCTGCACCTACATAGAGACGAGAGCTGTATGTATCTGTTGATGATCTTGCACGCCATACCAGGCCAGTTGTGCTCATGAGCAGAAAGCAAATGGCCACTAGTAGGCGTAGCAGATAGGCATATGAGGACAGACAACTTTACTGTGCATGCGTGCACAGAATTATACATATTATTATAAGTATGTGCCCTAGCTATAACATTATTGAACTGCATGGTCCACAAACATCCAGAGCTACATGTACATGTACACAATATTGTGGTAAGTAATTACTAGTTGCAGACCTCCATTGGATGTGTATGAGATGCATAGTCAAATGCACTCCCTACTATGTGTTCACCCACACCCCTCTGTTAGCTATTATCAATGTGACCACAATCAATGATATACAAAGTAACAATAACACAGGCAAGAAGAAGAAAAGTGGAAGTCCACCCTCATAGTTACACTTGAGTGAATCTGTTCATGCTTTGATAGCAGGTGATGAGGGTGTACATGCAGCTCAAACTGCATGGCTATGAAGAGGAACTTGTAGTTCTATAGTATACCTTAGATGATTTCCACCAATTAAGCTCTAACTGTGCAGTTGAGTGGGTGGAACTATGGTATATATACCAATGCTCCACCATACAGGCACTGTACACTTATTGTGGGCTAGGGTAGCTCTCTGTTTTGAACATGACTTGACTATGGATGCTACTGGAGAATGGTCTTAGTGACATTAGCTGTTGTTACCATAGTAGCAAGTATAAAGAGTACACCAATGGCATGCCAAGGTCGGTTTCTACGTGATTTAGAAGACCTCAGGGCTCAGTATGTAGAACCCTCGCTCTGCTCAGAATTCTATATAATATTATATAGAGCCCAAAACATCTGTTGGACTAAATATCATTCCTCATAGCATTAGCATAACTACCTGTTTACAGTTTTGGTAGTCATGTAGCTAGGTTTTCTCCCTCATTATATAATATTGATGACATAGTCATTTTCTATGTGAGCAAAACACTATTATAATAGCCCACACAAGATGAATATTATAATTATATTCATAGTCATAATGAATTTCACTGTAAGTCTTAAAAAGTAGCAACATAAATATTATTTAAATTAATGTTCAGTGATCCTAAAAGAAGAGAAATAGTCAACATTAATTTTATCAATGCAAGTGGGAATACAGTATTTTGATACAATCACAAACACAAATCAACCAACAAACAAAAAATTTTTAGAGTTGTATAATAATTATCATAGTGTACATCTTACTTCTCAAAAATAGCATTGGTGGCTGAAAAGTTATTATTGACCTTTTTCAGATTTGCCTTGACCAGCTTAATTTCTGACAGATGAAATTGCGGCTGAGTCAATCGAGTCGACAAAGATTTACGTCTCTTGTATTTTCTCCGTGTAATGATCGAAACAAGCAGTACAATCAATGATACCAATACAACACCGAGAACACAACTTGGCAGTATGATGTGTAGCTGGTTGCGATTGGGGGTGTTTATGATTCTGTTCCCTGCATGATATTATAGCAAGAGTATATTGTGTACTACGACATCTATGTATAGCCTTGACCCTGAGGTCATTCTTATATTTGGGATTTTTCTGCGTTTAACATTTAAAACGTGAGTGGCCTGGGAATGAGGCTAATTGAGGTATGTAGTTCCATAATGACACTAATTAAGAGATTAACATTACCTGTGCACTCAAATCCATCTCCACTGAAGCCTTCTTGGCACTCGCAGTAAAAACTCCCGTCAGTGTTGTAGCATATTGCTGACTCATCACAAGGGTAGGGCTCCTGTTCACACTCATTGGTATCTGTATTGCAATGTAACATTACTGTCTGAACTAAAGGGAAATTGTGTAGCTAATTCTGCCCTCACATATTAAAGCTTCTCACCCCTGGGTGACGATACTATCACCTGTGGCACTTGGCTAGATGCTCTATCCATCAGGCTCGACTCATCAAAATTGATAATCATAAGCTATAGCACTTTTATACATGTCCCAAGATTTTTCATGGAAAAAGGTCTCCAGTCGAGTCCTGGCATTTTTTTCTCAAAGAAAATAAAACATCTTGGGACTGGTATATACATTGGCATATTATTATTATTATGCTCTAATGAACTAGTGGTAAGATACAGCCACAGTGTGGTTGCCATACACAATTGTGGTAAGACAAGACCCACTGTGGCACTAACAGCTGCACAGTAACTACTAATGTAGTATACTGGTTAAGCACCCGTGGGCACTTCACATAATAGCTCACTATTAAATTCTGGCTATACTTAATATAAATAGTCCAAGCTGCTACATTGAATGTGGCACATGGGTATTTACCTGGGAGTATTTTAGATGCCTCATTCAAAGTAACCATGCAAATTCTAATCACTATTAATTAGCTCTTCCATTATACAGGCACACCCACACGCATAGACAACACACTTGCATACACTCTACACACATTACACATTAATTACTGGCTTATAGACACCTTACCAAAAGTCACATTTCCATTAGCAGTCTGCAAAGTAACTAAACTGCTGTTATCTTGTCCTACAACTGATATGTAGACTATTCCAGTATCATCTTCTGAGACTTGGTTGCGGCGCTTTCGTTCCTGTATTGGTCTATAGTGCACGTGGTCGAAGTATGTACTACAAGCAATAGCTATCTTTTCTTCTGGTGTAATCGTTATCCGATAGTCATGTACTGCATCACTTGGATTTGGAATTGACGAAACATACAATGTGACCCTTCCGCTCCTAATGCATAGCCTAATAGTGACACCTTCACCACCAACACCCTTTCTTATCCACCTCATGATCTGATCTCTCTCCATTAATGCAGTTCTGTTTTCCTCTTGTTCATCAATTGGCTCAGAAACTGCAAGTTATAGTTACAGGATGGGTTCCTATACTACAAAGGGTAATACAATAATTAGGTTGATAGTAGCTGCTGCTAACTCGGCAATTATAACCATGTCACAGATGTTCAATGTATAATAAGTCCTTACTCCTACTCCTAGATTAAGCACAGTATCTCCACGGTATGCTCTTCAATACATTCAAACCCCTTCAACAGCTGACACTGTATAATGGATACTTACTTTGATCCACTTTGAGCCTACACAATGATAGTGAGCGATCTTGCATAATGGACCCCCGAACTAAAGGGTACCCCACTAACCACTATAGTTAAGTGTCCAATGGCAACTTCTGAGGACGTACATACGCATATTAATTATTAATTTTACATACGAGTGTAACATATCTGATAGCGGAGAGAAGCTGGCATTCCTGCTGTTTGTTTGTAGCTGTCTAATTCAACAACCAAATGACGCCCTGAAGCAATTGTTGAAAGTTCCTCAAAGTCTATCCGATGTCCTATTCCAACTGCCATGACCAGAATATGTTTGTTTTCAGTGTGTATGAGATTGGCCACATCCTCGGTGTTTCCCCTACACGCCTCATCCTCTGAAATATAGTTTGATCGACCATCACTTAATACAATTGCCAGGTGTAGCACATTTTGATTACGTCGCCATTCTTCTTGTTTCATTTTGCACAGGCCATCAGCGGTGTTGGTATATTCAAAAGGTTGGTATTGAAGATTGCAAATCTTATTTAACAGAGCAGTTTTGTTCAAGTTCTCATTCAGAGGATGGTATACGAACGCAGTAGACCGAATTAGTACAATTCCAATTCTGTTGTACCCGCGTCGTTCAGGTTCATTGGACATAGTCATGTTTGTGAAGTTATAAATCATTTTTTTTGCATGTGATAAGTTCCTTTCAGAAACACTGTTTGATGCATCAATGACAAACACCACATCAGTTTTAATTGTACAATCTGCATTATGATCAGTTGAATTCTATAATAGCTATAGCATTATACCTTACCTTGGTTTGTGAGATGAGTTTCTGCGTCGAACCATCTGTGATCTTCATCGTCTGCACCATTAAAATGATTTTTCCACAGTTGTATTTGATCAGAAAGTAGTTCACTCAATTCACCAACATTGTTTCCATTAGTAAGTGCTTGGTCTAAGCGTATCATAGTAGCAAGGCCAGAATACAGTGGTACTGATAGATTATTCTTCTCAGCATTGAATCCAATAGCCATCCAATCAAAGCCAAGGAATGATGAATTGATCCTCTGCCTGAGGGTTTTATTTCGTCTATTGAAAGTATCAGTACTATTGGCATACATTTGCGTATTTATAAGCTCATCTTCAGAGATAATATTCCATATTCCACCTCTCCTCTTTTGTCTACCATCCTTGCTTTCTACATAAGCCATACGTCGTAGGAAAGATTTTGCATTATCTCTACCAAGTCGAAACCATTCTGAGTTTTCAAACACTTTGGAGGCATCAATTTTTTCCAAAACAGCAATCACGACATTTACACCACTAAACCCAGGGATGAGTGTTCCGTCAACTTGTATAGATTGTACTCCTCGTGGTTGCATTGAAATACAGATCACAATAAGGAGAACATGCTGCAAACACATGCGCGACACGGTTCCATGGGCAGACTTTGACTGCGGCATGTTCGCAAGTAGTACTGCTATTAGTAAATGTGACTCACGCACTTGCAATGGATGGCCCCTCTAAGAGCTTTATCAAATTCACTCACCGTGATCTTCCAATCTGTTGTGTAGCTATACTATATTCAAGCACATTAAGTTTTTGATTGTTTCGGCCCGGCAGTTGGGTGGAGCCCCTGGGCTGGAGCTCAAGATCATTGTTTATTCACGTACCGTCGGGAATTATGTCATGACGTAATAGCTATGCTGTATACGTCAGAAGTCGTTGAGTGCATGCTTTAATTTACAGGCCGGTTCCGTATAGCTAGGTCAGATATTCTGTGATTAGTGGTCGACTGAGTTGTATTCTACTAACTTGTTCAACAAACGATAGGCGCACTGAGGCTCGGGGAATCATGGCGCCGGCAATGATAGCCAGTGCTGGACGGTGTGTGGCTGTGGTTTATTCTGCTACAATAGCTATTATGAGTATGCTGGGAAGTACAGTGACTATGGGATCTGCACTTGGTAATCAACCAACTGACACAGTGTTGGAGGGCTTTCGGCCCCAGCATCTGCGGGGGCTAAACATTTGTGATCAGGGGAAAGCCTGCAGTCACTTAATGTCAGCATTAACCACCGATTCAATCATGTCCTTGGAACTTTCTCATTCAGTGAAACTATTTCACTGTGTTGGTCAAAGAAACAGGATGAAAATTAAAGGTTTTCGCAGTACTAGTGAAAATTCAAATGAAACAGAGGCTTGGATTTCCTATAAAGGTAAGAATTAGCTATTCATCTGTGTGCAGGTGTATCTATTCGCTGGACTGGACTACTCAGGGACTCACCTTTGACCCCAAAATATTAGAAAGAAATGGTCATTTTGCACTGATTGGCAGTGATAGAATGCTATCGTCCCTTCTCTGGTCCGGAAGGTATTAACTTTACATGCTATCAGGCCTAGTAGATGAAAATCAATTATTATATAGCTAGCTAGCTAGCTACTAGCCAGTCTGCATGATATTGCCAAACCATGCAACTAGGTAGCTAATGTAGCTATTTGGTAATAGCGACATGGATAGGTACCGATAATAAAAAGGTCCTCCCTCCTAGTTAGTAGCTAGCTATAATAGCTAGTTAATAGCTAGCTTGTTTCCTCTAGATGGCAGTGACTATATGTTTGCATGCCAAATGATCATGCATCGATGATAGAAAACTCTTCCATTTTCTAGCTACATAGCTACCTTGACCATCGAATAAGCAATCACTACATTGACTATTCAGATGTATCATGGGAGTAGGCTGAGCAATGTGGTTTACTGTAGCAATTAAAAATTGGCATTAGTGCCAGTAACACCCATTTTGTAGCAGTGTGATATTTAGCTAGCTATAGATTGGACACCAATGATTGGGTATCATCATTTACATGTAGTAGCTATAGGACATAATAATATTATTATTATAATATTACATATTCTGAAGAGGCTCTAGCCCGAAAAATAGGTGCTGGGCTGACCGGACAGCTAGCTAATAGTGACCGTACTGGCATAGCTATAGCACAGTACTAGCAAAGCAACTATAAAGATCCTGAATCAGATCACTATGGTGAAAATGGAAGGGCTGGGGGTATTAAATCCTCAAGTTCTCATTTGTGCCATTTTTGGGTCAAAGGTGAGTCCAGTAGTCCAATCCAGTGAATGGACACACCCTGTATTTAAAGTAATGGCATATTCCATACCGTAGAAACTGGTTGTTAAGCGCATGCGCTTATAACACGCGGCAGCAAGAAAATATGCGCTTAACAGGAAGCATGCGCTTAATTAAAAGTGCCAGAACACGGTAGGTGGGGCGTGCGTAAAGAACGTGTCGAGGGCAGAAAGGTCTACAGCGATGGCCAAGAAGCGACCAGAGAGCGTAATTCTCGACGTTTTCTTCTCCAGCCTACTTCTAGCCTTCTTTCTGGGATCGTGTAAACGATTGCTCGTCATTCAGGTGGCTTGCTGGGCATATGCGCCTAACAAAGAGCGGCAAAGCTCGCACAAAACTATGCGCTTAATAAAAAGTATGCGCTTAACAGCGAGCAGCGCTTAACAACCAGTTTCTACGGTATAATATTATAATAAAAGCCAACAGGCTCAAGCTTGGTGGATGCTGGGACTGGAGCTATACAATTTGATAGTCTCTTGTGCGCGTGGTACATGTAGACAGTGAATTTTTCAAGTGGAGGCAGCCACTGATATTTCAGTTAATTAAGCACTGGAGTGCAGAACCCTCACCGCTACTTATATACCCTGCACCTGAACAGAGTTCTGGTAGAGGATGGTAGCTACTATTCTATTCAGATCTAGAGTCAGATTGGGAGCAGGGGAAAGGCACCTTGCTATATCACGGCATAAACTGAAAGCCTCTGTGACATACCTAAACACTGCATATTTATACTGTATACTGCGTTGACAACTGACCAGCAAAAGCACAGAATGGCAATCAGTCATGTAGGTGCCATATGCATGCTGATAACAGTGCAGCTGCTCACTGCTACTACACCACTGGGCAGCACTACTACACCATTGGGCAGGACCACTATTCCTTTATGCCAAGTGCACACTTTCTCTCAGATGACCCTTACCATTTAACACAGGAGGGTTTGGGTGGATGGACAGATGGATAAAAATTACTGAATGATTGTAGTAACCCCACCACCTGTATACGCTTTGTGGCAAGAGTTAAGAGATATCTTGCCAGTGAAACTATTCCCAAGTAAGGACTATGATCAGTCACTGAGTGATATATTAATTACCCCGCGCGCATGCGCTAGGGGTAAAGCAATCGGTTTGTATGTCTGTCGTTGTCGTCGTCGTCGTCGTTGTCGGCACGAAAATCGCCAGATCTAGCGTTCTAGGTATCTATGCGTGCTGAAAGCACGACCAATCGGTGGATATCGGTGAAAAACTGCTTTATACGTGTTTCAAATTCCTCAAAAAGGCTTACTAGTGCTACAAATCGTGCATTTTCTGTTCAGCATGCCTGTGGTTTATCGACCACACCCACTCTTTTAGCATAATAGTATGCGGATGCGACTACGCATGCTCAAGCACTGTGTTGGAAAGGGTCGTCACGTCATGAAACAGCTACATGTATGCCTCATAGTGTTGCAATACGACGCTATAGTGGCTACAGAGCGCGCGGGGTATGTGCTCTACAGAGCTCTAGTTTTAATATGGCATTTAGACACATCTCTGTTTCACGTTTTGTAGCTACCATTGCATGATGGGAGTGATATGCACACCTGCATTTCTTTCATATGCATTATAGGCCACGAATATAACATAATTAATGAACACTATAGTATTTCCGGGAAGATACACAATCAATGTATACATCATGATGGTTATGATTTACTCTAGTACCTGAATTTCCCAAAGATCATTATGTTGACAGTTTATGTCTCTTGATTATGTCTGTTTTTTTCTACGTATGACTTGCCGGACATAGGATGTTATATTATAATTAATACAGCCTGTCATGGCAAGAATAATTGCGTGCAGAGGTTGTCACCATGCCCATTTATTGAACCACACCCATTTTTAATGATCCGCGCCCACTCAATTGTCCCAGAAAGATCTGCACTAGTACCAGTAATTGGAAATATACAAGCAAAGACTGTGAATGTTTGGACCCACATCACACAAAAATGAAAAGTAGCCATAGTGTGACTTTCCGGCTTAGTGTTGCCCAAATGTTTATCATCGTCACAGTTCACTAGTAGATACTCTCCCAGGACCCTAGATCTTTCGTCAGAGGCATGTATGGTCTCTTCTTCAGCTCTCTTAGTGTGTCATTCTGAGTACATGCAGTATTTTAAGGCTTACCACTAACTATATTATAGGTGGTGTACTGTGGTTAGTTACAGTAGCTGATACCACATTCAGGGTGGTTTGAGGCCAATTTAGTAAAATAGCTTTGTCTGCTGCATGCTAACCACAGTGATAGCAACTATGTCAAGATACATAGTATAGGCCTGGTATGTAGGTGGCCATGGGTTGGGCTGCTCAGAATGACTGGAGGGGGGGGGGGGGTGCGGGTTTGCAACCCCCTGAAACCCCTAGATCTGCCCCTATCATTATCCACTGATACCCGAACGTTTGTTTAGACTTAGGTATTTATTGACTTTAAAACACATGCAACCGACCTATATTGGGACCATTCCTTATTTGAACCTGGCTTGTATTTGAGGATATAGAGTACAATGTGTTTATGACAAATGTAGCTACTTTGAGTCCGGTATAAGGACAATATTTTGATAAGCGTTCATTATGTTGTATCAAGAGTATATTAGGAAGAGTACATAGCTGCGTGGACGAGCAAGCTCCACGCTGTGAAATGGGGGCGTCATACAATGTGTGCCAGCCTAGCCATAGCTAGGTATGCAGAATCCATATTTTTGCTTACACAGTGATCATGCATGTGTGGTTTGCATACAGTGTCGGGTCAGAATTCCCCCATGTAAGGTTTCTACCCTACAATCATGATTATTCATAGGCTTGTGGCCATACTATTTTCATAAAATCATCATAGAGTCGGTAGACTCTATAAGTAGGGATGGCCCGGATATGCCATATATGTAATACATTACAAAAACATTAATAATTCAGAGCAACTTAAACTTTAAGATTTTTAACTTTCATATTCATAATCTACGCCAGAATATCTATCTAGAAAGCCCCAAAACATCTATGGAAACAATCAGGTATACCAGAACAAGCTGTGTAAAGAAATCACAAAAAGTGCTAAAATCTCAATCTTTGTTTTTCCAGGGCTATAACTCAAAACTCCCTGGATCGTTTACCTTGATTCGAGCATAAATCCTCTCCGTTTTGGAGCGCGCACATCTGTGGCATGCTCGTTTTTGTGTTATCAGGAAAGCGATTTAATTGTGGGCGTGTTCAGCACATTTTGCAAGTGGGTGTGTCTGAATCGCCATTTTATCATAATAATGCGCATGCTCATATTGTATTGGTAACCATGGTGAAGTCATGTGACACTGGCATGGCACCGCGCGCGACCGCATCGATCACTCGCATGCGCACGCGCACTGCACTGTACTCTGGGCCTGCGCGACCTCATCGATCGTGTGCGCGCGAGTGGAGCTGACAGAAGGCACTCAGGCTCACACTAGGGCTAAGGCCATGAAAAATGTCTGTTTAGGGAGCAAATCTCAGAAGCCAGTAAGTTTATTGCCTGGTAGTAACTTCTCTGGGCCTGGGATAGAGTCATGGTGAGTTGGCCCGTCGAACAGCTAAGCCAAGGTAGTGCTATACTTTTATCATCAACAAAATGAGCAGAACTTGATCGCTAATATGCGCTATCATGCAGCAACATAGAGTCATAGAATCTATGGCAGGAAGTAGTGATGGCTTGGTGCGGTCTGAGATATTTTAGCCAATATTGGAAAACAGCTTTTTGACTATAATGAAACAAAAGTGGCAACTGTTGAGAGTGGTGCTGTGCAGCTTCTGTGTAAATGTACCCCACTAAAAATGAGATACAGATGGCCCCGGACCCTGCATCGTGACAAGCGGTGAAAGATTATAATACTATTGATCATATAAATGCAATTATGTGCGAGGTGTCCGTTTTTAATAACAGCCTCTGTCAGGAAATACCCTACTCAGTCTCTACTTAGCTATATTATGAGTTAATGGAAAAATCATGTCAGATGGTATTAATGAATTATCCTAAGAGGAATAAAAAGAGGAACAGAAACAAGTATAACAATGAAATTGAAGGATGAAGTAGGGATGGCAGGGTCAAAAAGTACACAAACAAGATTTGTAGTGATAATCACGTTCACTATACATCCCTACGCTTGCTTTTTGAGTAGGTGCAGGAATTAACTAACCATGCAGGCAGTACTGCAACGATCAAAGCTGATTAATCTCCCCCCCCCCCACCCCTCTATGACGTGCATAGAATACAAACTAAGGATATAGCACCAATGGGTCACCATCAACAGGCACATGATAATCGAAAAAAGCTAGCGTAGGGATGTATAGTGAACGTGATTATCACTACAAATCTTGTTTGTGTACTTTTTGACCCTGCCATCCCTACTTCATCCTTCAATTTCATTGTTTTTTATACTTGTATACATTGTACTATGTGCTGTGATGCCACGATCATACTACATAAGCACAATACTAACATACAGGAGCTACTAATACACTTTGTTTTGTGGATCCAAATGTGTATGTCAACTTAAAGGGTCTGAAAGTTATCATAGCAGTGTTACCACAGAATACTATGGAGCACTACTATTGTGATTGTTGCCATTGCCCACAAAAAGATCACCAGATAACAGTATCAGTTTCTAATACAGTATGTTGGATTTTTTCATGGTTAAATTTGGTGACCGTGCTAGCAACCAAGTCGATGGGTATGACGCTACACAAACAACAAGAGCTCTCGAAAGCACATACCCCATGTGCTGCATCTACATGCTGTCAGTGTAGCATGTCTTGTTCACCTATAAAATTATTATGTTGGGTTATGTGCATGGGGTGTAGTTGATAGGCATGGCCAACAAAACACATGCAGTGTTTGCAATGCTTGTGGGCCTTATTACATGTAGCTAAATGATTTTTGATGATTTCAATTGATGGAAGTATTGTGCTCAGATACCTAGATCTCGAGATCTGGTGATTTTCATGCTGACAACAGATAGACAGACCGACAAAAATATTTAAAATTAATGAATGATGTAATTGTTGCATGCTGTTGATCTCACACTGCATATCTATATATTATGACAATGAGTCGGTTAACTTCTGCCGCAAAGCAAAGGCGGAGGATACTTGATTTTGTCCATCCGTCTGTCCCTGTGTTTTCTGGTAAGGGTCATCCAGCATAAAGGAATAGTGATCATAGTGATCATGTTAAGTCTGTTGTAGTGTGCAGCTGTTGCCAGTCTGTGTTGACATGGCACCTACCTGACTGACTGATTGCAATTCTGAGAGTTGTCAATGCAGTGACAGTGTAAACAGGCAGTGGCTCTCAAGTGCATAATTACCCCGCATGCGTAGCAAGGGGTAAGCAATCAATTTGTCTATCAGCATAAAAATTGGCAAATCTCAACATTGAAGCAAATGTATGATCAATAAATGGGATAAAATGGTGTAAGACGGCAAAAAAACTACCTCCTATCCCTTTTCTTAACCCTAGGTAATCGGTAGGGGAGCTGCAAATCGGGCAAGTATGTCGAACACTCCCATCTAGTACCTGTGAACTAGGCATCTACTGTGCATGCTCGAGCTTCTGTACTAGGGAGTCTGCTGTGCATGCTCTAAAATTAATGTGATTTGTGATTATGGATCTCAGAAAGGAATCAAAGAGATCACTTAAAGTTTCTGAGTAGCAAGAGGCTAAACATCAAAGAATAGCGGCCTCTAAAAGACGTAGTTGTCTTGATGCTTTATAGAACAATGAATTGGACACATAAAATTTATAGAAAGTGTACCCAAAAGTAAGCAATAAGGATGTGAATAATAAGCATTACTGACAGCATAAGCTACGTTTAAATGTACGTACTGAGGAAACTGAAATGCATTTATCTGGGAGTGAATTCCTGAGTGATGTGGTGTGTGGAACAATAGAATTTTGTATGGACAACGGAACAACGTAGCTTGTGGATAATCTTGAACAAAAGACCAAGTTTTGCATGTAGCCTACATTCCTTGCGATATTGGTGATAATTTAATTATTATTTCGGGGTATATTATGCTCTATGAGCTCTAGTTCTGTTTAGGTGTCACAGTGGTTTTCAATTTAGCCAGGTGCCTTCCCCTACTCATAGATCATGCACTGATTTGCGGAGAACAATAACATCCTTACCAGAACCCTGTTTAAGTGCACAGGACCAGTACATTAAATTTTATACTGTATATATCCCGCAAGAAGCTATTGTTTATACCTGTAGCTAGCTATAGTATCATATAGCCTAGTGCTCTAATTCACAGGGGCCAGTACGACAGAGCACCTTGTATTTTGGGATCAAACCGTTTCCGCTGATGAACAAAACTGTTGCAGCAGCCTATAATATAAAGAAAAATATTTGTTAGACGGACATTTTTCTTATTATAGTCCATGTTCTAACCTGGAGGGCATAAAAGATGCGCTCTCCTACAAGTTCAGAAGGCCCACGATTGATCAGGATCAGTGAAGTGCTGTGTGCACAAGCAAGGGTGCCATGGCCTAGGGGCCATAGAGACACATTCTTAAGCAAAATTTAATGGTGTGAAACGCCGCGCATTTTGAGAGGCCTGCCCACTGAGAGGCGAGGTTTGTTCTTTGTCATAGTCTGGTGGTGGTAGATTCAACGAGAGAGAATATCGCCATTTACATGACAGTGAGTTTGAGCAGCTGCCCTTGGCCTGCAATGAGGGGTGTGGTCCACACCATAATAGCATAGCTTTTATCTGCACATGCGCACTGTACTAACTGGCAATTGATTGTATATTAATTTTGTGTATGCGTGTACTGAGTATGCTGTTAGTATAAGATTATAGCTCATGCATAATAGTCACGTTATCCTATAGTTGTGACATCAAACATAGGCTTGTTTAATTCTGTAAAGTTATCTGTGTCATTAAATTTTGTTATTGGCTCGTTTGGTAATGCATAGATTATCAGTATGAATTAATCATATGGGACCTATTCTATATCATTAATGCAGTACAATTAACGTGCATTTCCGATGCAAGCGTGGAGTCCATGATATTTTCTGCTCGGATACTTTCTGATGATACCCCAATTATGGGTAGAATGAATAATATTGTAACAAATTGGATGTTTAAGCCAATAACCTGCACTCAGGACAAGATACAAGTAAGTTTGTCGGATTTCCACTGCATGGCATGCATGACATTTATCTACATGTGCTCATTATATTATGTACACCAAATATAGGATTCTCCAGTCCTATTGATGAGGCCACAGTTACACACACCTGAGACTTTGAATCTTAACTTCACAATTACTTGGGTTGCATCATCAAATATTAATTTAAAACTCGCGGCTGAATCAAAAGCTACAACTAGTCTAAGATTTCTTGAGTAAGTTAGCTACTCATTATTATATTGGTATCAGAAGTCATGTCCTTGTATTGCTCTGTTGCAAAGGCTATTCTGAGTGGTCAGAGTTTGTTTTGCGATTTGTAGGCCATGTGACTACTTTTCAAGATAATTTTTTTGCTAAAGCAGCACTACTTGGCTATAGCTACTTTTTTGACGTACTATATATACGCTATAGCTGAGTGAGCATTACATGGTTAGTCACTGGTGCATGTGGCATAATATGTATATATTGTGCAACCATCCATGACAAAACCAGCCATAATTATTATTAGCAAAACCATTTTTGGGTTATGATGAGCATCACCAAGCACGATCTTTGGACTGGGATTGGTTTTGCTGTGCATGGCCCTATATTGCTATTTAGCTTTATTTACAATCATTGATACTCTACTTGTAATTAGGTATGCAATGTTTGACTGTATGTCAGAGCAACTTTATCAAGAAAGATTACAACTTATTAAACTGGTATGATACTTAGCTACTGTTAAGCTGAAAAACTTTACAGGAGAAAAATTTGTCAAGCCCAGCTAACTTTGTAATAATATTATTATTATTTTGCCAACGTGGTAAAACTTACAATAGGTAACAGGAGAAGAATTTGCAACAATAGGTGATGAAATTTTCTCCTGGTGTATATTTCCAGCTGTATCTAGTATAATAGTATTTCTTTATAATCATATTCATGTCTCCATAGGTAAACCATGGTCATTTTCCAGTGAAATCCTTGAAGAAGAGGGGTAAATTTAAATCTTAATAGTTTTGCATCTTAATAATATCAATGCTTCTATAGCTATAACTGAGGGGGTATCTGGGTATCTCATTGTGGCCAATCGTCTCTACATCCATCATATTAGTCTGGACGGAAGTCGGATGAATGTAGCTGTTAGTGGACTTAAGTATGCTGTTGCTGTAGATTTTCATTTCAGGACTAACTCACTCTACTGGACTGATTCAAGCCGGAGAGCAATAATGAAGTCCACTCTAGATGGAACAAAGTTAAACATATTATTAGATCACGGATTAACCCAACCAGGTATACAGGTTTCAACTTCATACATTGTCAAGTAGAACGATAAACTATGTAGGGGTGATGGTGCAAAAAGGGTACACAAACACAAGGATATTAGCTGGTGATGGTATATAATACAAGGTGCATCACCATCTCTTCTTATGGTTCTTTTGAAATGATTTTTGTGCTATATATGTATACGAAGCAACAGCACTGAAGCCCTTTTCTATGAACTAATCAGCAGCTCAATACCGTCACACACTCAACATTGAGGGCCATGGTTAACTATACTCATAGTGCTATCATCTATGCTATGGGACACTACGTGGTGTGTGAAGTTCCACAATCATGCGCATTTTTGCATTAAATGGTATCCTACAATGAACAATGCGCTGATTTAATCTGAGAAGAGTACTGATACTTCATTGAAACGAATAATTATACAATAAGATGGAGCTGATTTATGTTCAAATTAGAGTGAATGGTCAAGGCACGTAGTCCTGAGTTAGCGATCTGTTCCATTAACCATTATGATTACATTGAGAGAAGGGTAAATGGCCTGCAAATTTAGCTTTAGCTGGTTAGGTCACTATAAAATAGTGGATTCATACCTCCTCCCTACATAATTAACCAAGCGTGAGGAAATCACATATTGTCTGAATAGCCCACATTCCTCAGAATTGTAAACTACTTAGTCAGGTACTCAATACAATAGACTGAATAGCTAAAACTTCTCATGGCCTTTACCACTCTCTAAGTGTGTGTATCCTGGCTAGCTGCCTATGTGCAATATGCTACAAACACTGGAAGCCAGTAATCACTAGTATACGAGTAGGGAAACTTCAAGAAACTCTCACTTCTCATCCATTATTTTGGACATAACGCTTTATTATCGCATTCGTCTATTTCATGGTCACCCTACTATGTCATAGCCCTTTTAAGCTGAAGATTGTGAATGAAAATTGATCTCTATTGGGATATACAGCTTTTGTAATGTATGGGAGTGTCCGAACTATCCTTACTTATAGAATCTATACTGACTCTGATGATTTCAAGGTTGAGATTTCAGGAGTCAGAGCAATGCTGAAAAATTAAAATTTTTTTGCATGTGTATTTCAAATTTTGAATTTGATAAAGTTAACATGCAGATACAGTGAATGGGAACTAAAGTTTACTTTGTGGGCAAACTTTGGCAAAGAGATGATTCAAAAGCATTAAATTTTATCCCCAGATTTTATATTATTCTGTAGAGAGCCTGGCTATCGACTGGATTAGCAATAAGCTCTACTGGACTGATGTGGGAGAGAGAGTAATAGGGGTCCTGGACCTCATCAGCTTTAACTACAAGCATTCCTTGATATCAACGGAGACAAGTGTTAGTCCTAGAGGACTGGTAGTAGATCCAGTTATGAGGTAATTGTGTTAGTGGTACATAATTTCCCTTATGATATAAAAAGTTTTGTGGCCTCTAATTATTGTAGAAATTGTGTATAATATAATGGTTAATAAAAATTTAATAGCTATCATAATATTATGTGTAGGATTCTATATTGGACAGAATGGGGTCGCACTAGTGCTAGGATAAGAAAGGCTTCCATGGATGGACAAAACACAGCAGTACTCTTTCAAGATGATTTACGGCGGCCATATGGAATAGCCATGGATTATGATAATCAAATTCTATGTTGGACTGACTCTTACTTTGATAAAATTGAATGCGGAAATGTTGATGGAACAGGACGTAGGATGGTAGTCAGTTCTGGACTAGAAGAACCATTTGACCTAACTTTGCTAGGTGACACGTTGTATATATCCGATTGGAATTTGGGAATCTTGGCTACCAACCAATCAGGAGGTCAACCACTACGAACAGTTTATGATACATTCTGTGATGGCATACAAACATTTGGGGTTCAAGTTGTTGCAGAGCAGAGGCAATTACTAGGTAAAGTAATATAATATAATATGTTGGACATCAGGCTACTATGCTCTGCTGAAATTCCGTAGCTGTAAACCCTTGTGATGATGACAGTGAAAGAAGATGCAGTCACTTATGTGTTTTGAGTTCGGTTAACTCCAGCGGTTTCTCTTGTTTATGCCCTGATGGGATGACCTTAGATGTTGATGGATTAACTTGTTCCCAAAGTAACCCATTATTCACTATTTGTACAAACAATTGATTTTCCTTGTATATACACACACACTCTGTCAGCATCAGATACAAATGTAACAGTTTCAACAGTAATGGGTAAGCATTTTGAGAACAGCTGACTGTGACTTAAGCTTTATAAATTATGTGAGAATGAGATTCTGATACTTATTTATCTTAGGTTCATGTCGTATGGCTGGTTATGAAAGCTGCTGTACAAGTGGTGTGTGTAATGGCAGTCTCTCTCTGTGTTACTGTGATTCGGATTGCTATCACTTTGGCGACTGTTGCAATGACATTGAAAACACATGCTCATCAGCACAAACTCAAAGTAAGTACATAATTATGCATACATAAAGATGTTTTTCATAAGCTGTTTTTTTTTCAAATTAAGGAAATGCATATTTGCTGATATCAAACGTTTTTTATATTCATCGGATAAGTCTTGATGGTGTACGAATGAAGACGTTGGATGCCTCCAGAGACATGATCAAAGCTATTGACTACAACTATTGGTAATTAATCCTCAGCACATATACTATAGAGTTATGGTAGTCATTACCCCAGGCGCATGTGCAAGGTGTAAAGCAATCGGTTACTTGGATTTTGTTATATAAGCTGGGCGTGGCATTTTTATCCAGTGAAATGTTTACTGTGTATATATGGTATAATTATCTACTCCAGATTATAATTATGCATTATTAAATTTTTATCTTGTCAATAATTATTCAGGACGAATCATATATACTGGAGTACATCAAACAGGAATATTCTTTGGCAATCTCAGCTCGATGGGTCAGTGGTTACTCCCTTGCTGACTGATAATCTACAAACTATAGGTATGTTTGGTTTATCTCACTCCATGCACTAAATCAACTAATATCACATTGTACATGCATGTATACCTTATCAGATGATATAGCTGTTGATTGGATTTCAAACAAACTCTACTGGACTGATAATGGTCAAATAAGCAGAATAGGGGTGCTAGACATTGCATCAGGCTACTATACCTCAATTATCAACACTGGAGCTGGCACAAATCCAAGAGCTATAGTCGTTGATCCTATTCACAGGTGCAATTTGCTATTATGATAATATTATAGTATGCACCATCTATCATAATAATTTGTATGTACATCCAATATATTATATACCAGAGTTCTGTACTGGAGTGATTGGGGTAGTGTGGCAAAGATTGAAAAGGCTTCAATGAATGGAAAAAATCGAACAGTGATTATTGATACTGGGTTGGTGTGGCCAAGTGGCTTGACAATTGATCATGCTCAACAAGTTTTATACTGGACTGACAATAGCTATAGTCGAAGAAGAATTGAACGTTCCAACATTGATGGCTCTAATAGAAGAACAATCAGCGATCAGAGAATATATCAGCCATTTGGTATTTCTGTTTACAGAAGTACACTGTACTACACAGATTTTATAAGTGGAGTGAATACATTGAATATCAGTGGAGAATCTTTGCCTAAAACAATAGTGAATAGTCTCTGTGAAGATGCGATTGGAATAGAAGTGTTTAACATTGAAAGGCAACCAGCAGGTACCTATTAAACGATACTACAATGGACAAACTCACAATTTGTGATTATTCATGCAGGTACAAATCCTTGTCAGATGGCAAATGGTGGCTGTAGCCATATTTGTCTGTTGAGCTCTGTTGAGATAAGTGGATTTTCTTGTGCTTGTCCAGATGATCTGACGCTTGATGTTGATGCTCAAACATGCATATCTACCAGTATAACATAAATTTAATGGTTATGGTACACACAATTATTCATGATAATAATTTATAGGTACACAAGACACAGTAACACAAAATCCTTTGACTGGACAAGGTGAGGTTTATGAACTGCTTTAGCAAAGTTAGTCATATTGATTGGTAGGATAAGTTTGTAAGTGTATTTAAATCAAGTATGCTGGGGGGTTTCCTATATCTTACATGTATTCATGGGTGCATAAGGTACATGTGCCGCTGCTGGTTACACTGGTGGGTGTTGCACAAGTGGCATATGCAGAGGATTACCTCCCACCTGTTCCTGTGACTCTACCTGCCATGTGTTTCGTGACTGTTGTAGTGATGTTCCACCCTCTTGTCAACCAGGTTATATAGTATTAATGCATGCACTGATAGTTATTATAATATTGATCTTGAAGTGATATTATGATTGTATGTTAAGAATGGTTATCTTTAATAATAGCTGTAGATGTGTTGGAATTTGTCCAAGTTCCTTCTAACGTGACCACAATTCTTGATGGTCGGCAACAACTCGGCCAATTTCATTGCTCAGTACGAGCATCTCGTGTAACCAACTTTCAGTGGAGATATACTGCTGTAAATCATGGATTGTTATCAAGTTCAATACATGGTGACAGTAATTCTCAGCAAATATCAAACCAAGTTGGATCTCTTGACACCAGATATTCAGTAGTTTCGAGTGATTATTCCAGTGAATTGATCATTACAAACGTTAGTTTCTCTGATGCTGGAATTTATACTTGCATTGCGAGTATAGGTGATACAGTCAGCCTCATTGAATCTTCTGCTTTTCACACAGTAGAAGGTAAAATTAATGCCATATTAATTGTAATTAGCCAATCATTGTGGTTTGGTCTTGTTAATTATTCATGGTGTCGTAGCATGTGACTCGATTGTGATACAATTTATACGTGGGTATAGAATTGTTCATGTGATTCAATATCTTCTAACTCATTGTGTAGTGCTTCCTAAGGTGACTGACATGACTGGAAACTACTCGTTCAGCAATGAGGAAACACTACATGTGTGGTGTAGGGTGGAGGCATATCCACAACCATCCTTGGCATGGATTATCAGAAAGTTTAAGACAATAAGAAGAATACTTCCCACAACTAGGGCTTCCGTAGGAAGTACTTTCTTTATTATTGACAGTGGAAATCCTTACTTGAGGAGTGAACTCACTATTGATAATGTAAACTCAGATGATAGTGGTGAATATATATGTGCAGCCACTGCAGATATTAGGTACTCCCTCGTTCGAAGTGGTTCCCACCCTGTCACTATAATATGTAAGTTTTTTATATGGAAATAATGTAGTATTGATAGGTAAAAACTCTCTTGTTGATAGCAACTAATGAATGTGAAAAATCCCACTCACCATGCTTGAATGGTGGAACATGCATAAACGACAATGGAAGATATCAATGTGTTTGTTCAAGTGATTACAGTGGAAGAAATTGTTCTCAACGTACGTATAGATCCCATGCAATGCCCTAAGTTTCTGTTACGTTCACTCTATCCTTGTAGGAATTGAGCCATTTTCCAAATTAGTGAAACCATTCTTGACCAGTACACCTACTAGCAAGGTGATAGTTGAGTTGGGAAACTCAACCAACCTCACCTGCGAAGCAGCAGGATATCCTACACCAACTTTCCAGTGGTATAAGGATGGTGTCCCGATTTGGGGGGAGAATGAACCCTCATTATTCATATCTGAAGTATTACCAGGTGATAGGGGAAACTATTCTTGCAAGGCAACAAACAGTCAAGGAGCAGTTGAATCTGGTCAAACACAACTTTTAATACCACGTATGAGATATTAACAGTTTTTGTATGATAATACAATGATCTATATGACATATTGTCTCCATAGGCATTTTTCAGTATGCACCGACCTTGAAATGTAATGGGACTCTTAATATCAATGATTCTCATGAGGTGCATAATACTAATTACATAAACATTGATGTATATGCATGGTTTATCCCTTGTATAGATTCTGACATTGATAGCTGATTCTTCTTTTCTTAATGGTCATGGTATAATCTATTCAATCGAGCATTTGGAAGATCACACGAATTTAAGGTAAATATCAATGACCAAAGTATCCAGCAAATGTATATGCCCAATATCTGTGTTAACATATTCACATGCAGTACCAGTCATCTACTTTTGACTCTATTAACAATGGATAATATGCCACTGTATGACATTGTAAGGAAATTGCTTACTTCAGAGCTTATGGAGATTTGTTCAGTGTTGTCACTAAATAGATTTGGTAAGTGCAAAACTTAACATACCGTACTTGCTCTAATTATCCGAACGGCCAAAAATAATTATTAATATCGCCGTTCGGTGTTAAATAGAAAGTAAATAGATTCGGGCAATGGTTTGTTCGAGTGTAAATAGAACGGATCCGGTGCAAATGGAGAAAACACTATTATATCTATAGCAACGAAGAAACAGCAGTCGATGTCCAGCTCTAGAGTTCTCAGTATCGCTGTGCTCTCAGGAGCGATCACAAAATGATCGCCGTCTGTGTCTGTTACCTTTCTGCTCTTATATGCTGTCCAAGATGTGGTAGCCACTACGGTGGCCCAGAAGGGCCATGTCCATTACCCGATACAATATTTCTCATTACCAATTTCGACTTTTCTCATTACCAGCTTCCAATTTGGTTATTTCTCGTTTCCAATTTTGAGTTTTCTCATTACTAACTTCCAATTTGGGTGTTTCTTATTTCCAATTTCCAATTTCAAATTTTCTCGTTTTATAACTAACTTGGCTAATTATTTCAATTTGGGTAGGTACTCTTTGCGGGGTTAGTGAAGTATCATAGTATTGATAGGCGTGTACACATGGAAAGCAAGAGGGTGGACAGAAACTGGTCATTAAATACTATTTATACGGCATAGCTACCCTATGGCTGAGGTCACACAGTGCTGGCTATGTTAAAGACCCTTTCTTCTGACAATCTTCTGAATTACCCAAATCTTGGACCCTCCCCTCTCCCCCTTTAAGTTAGCGTCATGGCAGTCATAGAGCCACACACCTGTAATGCAATTTAAGCATAGAGGGTGTGGGTGGCTCCAAAGGCCAGGCTGTTGTCATATCTGACAGGCCCTGACTATCAACCTCTTCCCCCTTACAGTCTACACTAAGACCTACCGTTTAATGGCAAAACGGAAATGATGTTTTCCTGCGTATGATTACGCACGCGCGCGTACGTATTACGCGGGTACACGCAATAATCTCGTATACGTCCGTATATCTATCCGTGTACCGCGCCCTACCCAGGACAGAATGAATTTTTCTCATTTTCGAAGGCTCGTTTCTCGAAGCGCCTCGAGCGGTTCTGTTCCACGCTACTGCTATACACTGCCACTATGGTATAGACATCGAGGATGCCTCGTTTTTCGTTCTGGAATGAGTGTTACAGATTTGCCCCGAATTCAAAGTTCCATTCAGCCAGAAAAGATCAAGAAATGGACGAGCGAGTTGAACTGTCAGGAAGAAAGTACTCAAGACGAAGAGTTGGTAGCTATAACATAGCTAATTTAGTAGCTAAAGTTCAGTATTTTCTTTAGTTGACAGTCTAGCTAGCTACTGTCAAGAAAATAAAACAGGCTAAAGTGATAAATTATTTTAGATTTTCAAAGAACGCTCGTGGTGGCTGGGTGACCCTGGAAGACTCGGGATTCAACGGAGTAACTGCCCTGGTACTTACCTACTAGTGGACCAAGTCCCCTAGTGCTGGTGTGAGTGTTACAGATTTGCCCCGAATTCAAAGATGCCATCAGCCATACGCGGCTGAAAACTGGTTCATGTCTACTTCGGTCATCTCGGCACGCTTAGTCTTGTTCTTGGTATCAATATGAAGCTCAGCTCTTCTTCTTTACAATGGTACTTTAGATAGAACGATAGCTAACTCACACTAGAAGATACAGTTGTACATAGACATGCACTATTTTTGACCCCACGTGTATGGCATGCATATCATTAACCCCCATAAGCGCCATGCAAACCGCGCGTTGACATTAAAATGTATTGTACGTATATGGACTTCCGGTGGTCTTAGTGTAGACTGCTTAACATCGTAATTATTATTATAATGACGCTAAACAGTCATTGTATAAAAGAGGTCTACGGAGGTTTAGCTAGACATATCACTAGTCTTGTGCCCAGCCCCCTTCACTGTTTCATGCACGAAGGGGGCTGGGCACAAGACTAACATGTAGCTTCCATGTTGCACAGATGTGGATCAGAGCACATTGGCACATGCATACAACTGGCGCCTATGATAGTTAACTATACTTGCAAAGAGAATCCACATTGAAGTATCCCAGTTAATAAACCAGTAAATAACAGAAATGAGAAATACCCAAATTGGAAGTTGGCTAGTATAATAAAACTCAAAATCGGAAATAAGAAATAACCAAATTGGAAGTTGGTAATGAGAAAACTCAAAATTGGAAACGAGAAATAACCAAATTGGAAGCTGGTAATGAGAAAAGTCGAAATTGGTAATGGGAAATATTGTACCGGGTAATGGACATGGCCCTTCTGGGCCACCGTAAGCCACACTCTTCGATGAATGTAGAAGAGTTGTCTCGAGCTCCTGCCATGCCGTACCGTGTGGCCGTTCGGTTGATTTAGAGCGGATGAGAAAACTTGAAATTCAAGATATTCGACGAATTAGGAAGGAAATAAATTACTTAAACTTGCTGTTCGGGCTATTAGAATGTTCGAATAATTAGAGCGAGTACGGTACCCATACTTCTGAATGTAAAAATTAACGATCTTGGTATACATGCAGATGGATGTGAGATTAGTAGCCATAGTGAGCTTGACATTGGAGAGTTGATTGACGTTCCGTGTCCATGCCATGAGTATGTTTGGATGCTACCAGATGTAGGGAATCAAAGAGCCAGAATAAATTGTGGTGGCTCTTATGCAAGTGGACCTGAACTGATGGATACCGACTTCAGTCAATGCATCACTGTTACTGATTCGACAACAAGTAGTTTATGTCAAGTGGCTATGGTAATATCCTCATTTATAGTTCCCTCACCCAGTTTGATGGTTTGTATGCATGCAAATTATTTAGTCCCTGCAGGGTACTCATGAGTATCCTTCTGAGTTAGTGGAGTCTGTACTTAACACTACCTCTGAGCAACAGCTAACCTCTATGGTAGATATTTCTCTGTTAGCTGTGATAGTCGAATTATTGACTAATGAAGCCATAACAAATCCAAAGGTTTGTTGCCATCATATTATTATAGTTAACAGGTCATCCATACACTATTATTACATATTATTTATAGATCAGGGATGGTTACCTAAAAGTTATCGATTATTTTCAAATGTTGGACCCTCACCAATTAAGAAAATTGCAAAGTAGTACTAATTCCTCAACAAGGTGAGCAATAAGTTTACTCCCAAAAATTTGCATTGAGTTTGCAATTAATTTGATTAATAGGGTCCTAAAGAGCCTTGAGCAGTTTGCTTCTGCGGTCATTATTGCAAACACCAATGGAAGCAATATGGCTACTTCTTGGGGGTATCAGTCATACGGAATTTCATTGGTTGACATAGATACAGTTACAATTACAAATGGACAGACATTCAGTGCCAGAAGGAGAAAAATTTCAACGACAAGTGTCACTGAGTGGACGTTAGCGATAGTTGCAGGGAAGGACAACTTAAGTGAATCTCTTGTTACACTCGAATTGCCTAACCAATTTCTGAATGAATGTTTTTCTGCTGATGGTTCTCCGGGAGTGATTCGAGTTGCTTATTTTGTGTTTTCTGGAAGTAGCTTGTTCCAATCACCATCAAATGAGGAGCAATTAATTGGATCAGTGATAATTTCAGCTCAAATAAACTGTAGTTATGATCAGATTTCATCACCAATTGCAATAACTTACGACACATCTGCAGAGGTATGGTTAAACAATGATAAACAGCAAGTTTGCAAAAGTGCATGATTGACAAACTGCATGTTTGCAAAAGTAAATTGAAAAAGTGCAAGTTTACAATTTGAAAAACTGCTAAGATGAATGGCCCTTCTGGGCCACTGTAGTAATTATATGTATATACATACCATCAATGATCGTTACGACTACACATCCTTGCAGGAAGATATGCAAAGACAATCTTGTGTATCTACATCGATATCACAAGGTATTACGTAGTATTGTCAAGAGTACATTAGAGAGTCTCAGAGTAAATTAAATATTATGCAACATATAGTAGTTTAATAATAATTATTATAGAAGCATTTATTAATTTTCTGGACTTTATGTAAACTGTGGGATGCCAGCTGGTACTTAAACTAAAGTATACATGTAGTTCAGGATCATAGGAGGTATATTAGGCCACTACAAATAATTGGATCATAGTTTGCCATCCACCGCCAACTTTTTCTATTATTGCACTTAAAACAAAAATATTGATGATGTAATTGTATTTTCAATAGTATTATAATTTATGGTCTATTCATATACGTTTGAGTTGCAAGCTGAGTTGGTGATGTCTGAGAGAACATATTGATTCTTCCTGTGCTTAATATCAACGTTCAGGCTGATGGGAATTAATGCACCTGCACGGAGATCAAGTTAACAAGGGGTAATTGTGATTGATCTTTTTTTGCAGGTTTGTGGTTAACTACACACTGCCAACAATCCTTGGAGAGTAGTAGTGATTTAATTAAATGCAGCTGTTATGAATTACCCTATTTTGGATTGCTACCCGTGAGTTTTGTGGCATTTAGCAACGGCAAAATCCATGGTAATAATTATATCTACAGGAACCATTGTCAATTGATATCGTTGTATTGGTGTACATTGCTGTTGTATTTTCTTCCTTTGTTCTTATATTTACAATCATCACTATCATTGAAGCAAGGTAAGTCTATTCCCATATTATACATTACATTTATAGTAGCTATGAACTGCATGTGCCAAATCTTTTGCAGGCTTATTAAGCTAATCTCTATCGCTGAAGTGGTTGTTCTTTTCCATGTTGATTTGATACTGATTTTTAATTACTTCTTTTTTCTGCTTGGAGCCAACTTTACAACTATTCCCATCCTGTGTGGCATTAACTCTGGTGTGCTACAACTCATCACACTTGTGTTCTATTGTTGGTTAGCTACTCAAGCAGTCCTGTGGTATCTTAAATATTATCAACACTCAAAAAAGCAGTCACTCATGTGTATGGCTGTTTTATCATGGAGTAAGTCGTGTTCTACAAGATAAGCACCATAATAATAATATATTATTATGCCATAATATTATTATTATAATATTATTATATTATATGTTTGCGCTTCTGTTTGTTTGACACCCCTTCGTTATAGTTTTTTTGGCAAAGGATTGGAATGGAGACTATATTATTAAAGAACAGGGTGCCTCTGAAACTTGGGAAAACCTCATGCATTACTTTATAGCTATTCAATATTTGAGTATTGTCATGCTCTTAATACATGAAATTAATATTATGCATATCTTTCTTGCATGCATCTAACACTTATGTGTATACAGTTCTACCATTGGTGGTGGTTGGTTTGACAGCAGCTATTTGGTATGAATCCTACGTCGATACCTATTTGTAAGTTATCAGCATGTTGTATTATCATAGTTGGCTGACTGTATGATTATTATTAATTTTGATGTTCATGGCAGTTGTGGAGTAACTGATTGGCCACTTTTGTTAGGGCTAACGCTTCCTCTTGCGTTTATTGGCAGCATCCATTTTGTCATTATCATTCTCCATTTCTACAAACTAATCATCAAAAGCAGTCGAATTAGGAGTGCTACTCAATCATCATCGCCAATGAAGTCTTATCCAAAAACAATAAAAGTGATTATTCTTACAGCTGCTGTGTTCTTCACTTTCTACTCTGGTGCAATATTTCAGCTTCTGTCTGTAAATCGCCGACTAAATCATTATTCAAAGCACTTTCAGGTTGTGTATTCAGTATTGGCCATTATACAAGGACCACTATTTTTTGCACATGTTCTTTATTGTTCAGTGAGAGACATCAAACAACTTAGTACGTACAAGTTCTTCTGTTGTGCATATATCACAAGAAGCGCCCACCTCAGTGGTGAAAGTTACCACACTTCTGAATCAACTAATACTACTAAAGCAAGCATAAATTCTTTATCACAAGCTGAATCAACCACTAAAGCAAGTATCAATTCATCTGACATCTTTAAAACAAACAATGTGAGTGGGGAAGTCGTCCCTACCATGAATGCAAATCCGGCATATGAAAGACATGTGATACAGTGGAGAAAAAACGAGTTTGCCATGAAAAAAAATGATGTATACGAGACAGTTACAATGCTTTAACTATAATCAACTGCATATATGCATGCATGCATGAACACAGCTTAAAATAATCACTACGACCCTACACTGAAATTCTTAACATTATCATTAAACTTTCGATTTTTTGTAAATCGCAAAACAATTCAAGTTAATTATGCCATAGGTTTCTTCCCTCAAAAGTTTCCCTTTCTATGGCAGTCTAACACATTAACATAGCAATGACATATCTAGTTAGCATGTTAGCACACACAATCTTAATGACCGCACAACCTATAGCAACATTACATTAACAGATCGAGTATAATATAATATTATACTGGACACAAAGATCAACACAATGTCATACTGGGTACTACTACAGAGAAATTCATAATGAATGATAAGTCTAGATCTATGACAAATCTTTCAGGCTATGTAATTATAATTGTACGGTATTAAATTTAAGGACCATGTACTATTTTAAATCATATTCTTTGTTGTTCCGTCAAACAACTTCAAAGTTGGCTAACATAATTAATGAAGCATTGGTTCCTAATGTGAAATCCAACAGTGCTCATAGTAACTTCGACATAATAATATTATATTAAATGTCCTGATTGATATCTTTGAAATGGTACAGACATTGTGAAGTCCTATGGCTCATAGTACGTAGTGAACCTTTATGTGGTGCTTGTGCTATAGATACTGAGTATATATGGCACTAAAAAATGCATCAATGGGTTGCAAGCTGTGAGGATAGGTTCCGAGACATGTTTACCTATAGTAGCAATTTAGCCACCATATCATGATCACTTTGTGTTGTGGAATCTTGGCTTAGCAGTGAGATAGATGACTCAGAGATTAGTATTCAGGGCTACAATGTTGTCAGACTGGACCGCACCAGACATGGTTGGTGGCCTTGTAATTTATGTTCATGATATGTTTTCATATTCTAGTCTGTTTTGTTCAATGGGAGCCCTGATTTTGAATTACTCACGTTATCTTGTAAGTCACCCACAAATAATCCTGATTTTTATCTTGCTCTTTTTTATAGACCACCCAGTTCCAATTTTTTTTATTGTTAGATACTTTATTTTCTACTCTTTATACTTTTAGCCCAGCAGTCTTTACTAATTTTTGTATCATTGGAGATTTTAATGTTAATTTTTTATCACCAACAGCTCCGTCATAATAAACTCACGAATATTATGTACGGTGGTCCAGAAGGCCCATTCCAAACTTCCAATTTCTCGATTTCCATTTCTGAATTGGTCATTTCCAAAATTGTCATTTCAAAATCTTTACTTAAAACCTTTATCTTAGCCAGCAACTAGACTACTGTGTTTAATGGCTTCTGCGAACTCCGCATCTTTGAGCATAGATAGAGTGAGCACTCAAACCAGATAGCACACCGCGTCATACTCCAAATTATATCGGCGTGCGGACTAGGGGGTCAAAGGTCAACACTACATGGTTCTCGATTTCTATTTCTGAATTGACGATTTCTATGGTGGCCGAGAAGGACACTATCCGTGGTACACATCGACCCCGACGCGTGAACACCTCTCCCGACGTACGTTTTCCGACGCGTGAACAACTCTCCCGATGCTCATTTTCCCGACGCGCGAACTATGGTGGCCGAGACGGACACTATCCATGGTACACTGTCACACTGATCCCCCAACGTGTGTTTCCCGACGCGTGAACTCCTATCCCGACGTGCGTTTTCCGACGCGTGAACCCCTCTCCCGACGTGCATTTCGGGCCCGACGCATGAAACTCTTCCTCGTCCGACATGCATTTTCCCGTCGTTCGTTTCCCGCTTCGTACTTTTCCACATTGGCCTTATCAGAGGTATGGTTCAAGCTCTCGATGTGCGTTTATCTCCCGAAGCGTACAGCGGTTTGCAAATGTCAGTACAGTAAACAGAGCGCCGTGCGCATAATATGTCTTGGGGGTTGGCAGTGGTCTCCCAAATTAAGCCTTCACATTTGAGAGCCAAGTAAGTGGTTATCACTTAAATAAAGGCCTAGATCATAAGGCCGCTAGAAGCGTAGAGGTGGAGGAGCCTAGTTCGAGGCTACAAATATATGTGGGCGTGGCCGCGCAAAAGACGCTTATAGGCGGGATGACCGCTTCTCTATTAATAAATAAAGGTTCATCTCTTTTCCTACTAAACTTAATTGCAACTTAGGAATATTAATATTATACTGGCAATACAAATGAACTAGAGTGCGCAATTTCTATGCTTCTGCACTTTTTAGTTAAATAAATATTAAATAATTATTATTTATTGTGCGTTATTCTAAATAGCTATTACGCATGCGTACTACAAAGTTTCGGCTGTAACGCGGACAATGAATATAGCTATAGCTAGTGACTGTCTCTGCTGCTCATCTGCACCGTTAGCCAAGGATGCATATGTGACACCCCATGCAACCCTTATTTTAAAAGAGTGCTCGTAGCTATGTACACGCTGTGGCACATCAGAGTGTTTCACAAGTCGAGAACGCATGTTGGAAGATTTCGCATGTTGGGAAAACGCGTTGAAAGACCAGTAGCTATCACATATCGAAACAGTTTCAAAAGTTTCACGCGTCGGAAATCGCACGTCGGGAGAGGATTTCACGCGTCGGGAAAACGAACGTCGGGAAAGGTTCACGCATCGGGAAACGCGCGTCGGGAAAACGAACGTCGGGAGAGGGGTTGACGAGTCGGAAAACGTATGTCGGGGCAAGATGAACGTCGGGAGAGGGGTTCGTACGTCGGAAAACGAACGTCGGAAGAAGTGTTCACGCGTCGGGGTCGATGTGTACCACGGATAGTGTCCTTCTCGGCCACCATAGATTTCCAATTCTGGGGATTTCTAATTTAGTAGATTCCCTATTTCATTCTAGCTACGTAGCGTTTGCATCCTTCCCTTCAGGGAGTTACATAGGGCGCATGCGCACAGGAATGTGAACCTTTGCGTGTCCAAGCCCCGCCCCTATCTGTGAAGCGCATGGAAGATAATATTTAATATCGCTGATGGTCACAGAAAAGCCTTACTAATGCAATGGTGGTGAAAACAAAATTAATATAAAAAGTAGCTATAGAACGCAAAGAGATAGTTTTTATACAAAAAATTAATGGGAGGGGCAAGCTAGGGCTAGGATTTAATATACTGGGAATGTATCAAGCCTCATTCCCAGGCCACACCCAGTTGCCCGCTGACTGGGAGTGGCCTGAGAATGAGGCTACGATGTACCACAACTTTAGAAATGAAGAGTTTAGAAACGCAGCGCAGTGAGGAATTGGAAATCGTTACTTCAGAAACAGATATCGACTCGACGATAACTCGATAGTGTTGACCATTGACCCCTAGCCTGCGTGCCAGCATTAGAGTATGACGCGGTATACTATATCTGGTTTGAGTGCTCGCTCTATCCTCTGTCTACGCTCAAAGACACGAAGTTCGCGGAAGCTACCATTAAATACAGTAGTCTAGCTGCTGGCTAAAGTAAAGATTTTGAAATTATAATTTTAGAAATACGAGTTTGGAAATGATAAATTCAGAAATGGAAATCGAGAAATTGGAAGTTTGGAATGGGCCTTCTCAGCCACCGTAACGTATAGGAGATGCACATGCATTGTACAAACCTATGGTGGCCCAGAAACCAGAGGGGCCATCCATCTTGTAATTTGTAATTTGGATTTTTTTCAATTTTGTACTTTTGCAAAGTTGTATTTTTTCAATCTTGCACGTTTGAAAACATGCAGTTTGCCAAACTATAAATCTAAGAGCAGGTGAAAATTGTGTAGTGTATGCCATGAGTACGGTGGCCGAGAAGGTACATGAGATTTCCCACACATGTACACACACACACACACACACACACACATGTTACGACGCAAATGCGATCCCGACCCATTCGCGATACGCCGGTACGTACGCCGCCGCGATCACTGGACGATATGGATGGGAGGGGCTGGGAGGTCAGGGGATGGGTTGCGAATGGTTAGTGTGGGAGGGGCTGGGAGGTCTGGGGATGGGTTGCGAATGGTTAGCAGGGTTAGTCTCTAGGGTTTGCGTATACATGGACTGGAGGGGCTGGGAGGTCTGGGGCTGGGTTGTGAATGGTTAGCAGGGTTAGTGTGGGAGGGGCTGGGTTGTGTAGGGTTTGTCTATAAAATAGTTGAAATAACAGCTGTCGGCAGCAACAACGGTGGTGGCCGAGTGGTTGGGCTCTTATGTATGGGACGGAATGGAGCGGGTTCGAATCTTGCCGTACACTTTGACTTTTTTCTTTTTTTTTCCCTGTCGAATTTTTCTAAGTGTTGATAGATCGCATTTGCGTTAGATCGCATTCGTGTCGTAACAACACACACAAGTTGGGTATAGTATTGATAACCTTACTATGATGACATAAGCTCACACCCCCTGTCATCAAGGCTGCATCAACATCGAGGCCAACTTGCACTATTAGTCTTGTATCAATAATTATTATGGCATCATTCCCATTTCAAGTTGATAAACCGATAATGGATTTCTTTGCTTCTATGCGGACTGATAGCAACAGTAGATGGTGGTGCTGCTATGACATTGTAGTGTGCACCACGGTTATATAATGTGCATCTCTTGTGCATACACATCATAGTTTTTACTAGATCTTAATGTATGTCCCTTACTGTTGGGGTACTGAATGCAAATTAACTAGTAAACAGCAGGTTTGCAGAAGTGCCTGATTGACAAACTGCATGTTTGCAAAAGTGCAAAATTGATAAACTGCAAGTTTACAAAATGTAACTTTGAAAAATTGCAAAGATGGATGGCCCTTCTGGGCCACCATACCGAATGCATACCTTCCTTTGTTTTCATTGTTTGCCAGTTTTCCATCATTGCCATAATTCCAAGTGAACACACGACCAACACCTGGAAATAAATTATTGGTGATCATTAGGTAAAATTTGGTACATACTCATACTCGAGGACACTCAAGGTTTTCATAACCTCCTTCCCCCCCCCCCCCACTAGCTTCTCAGTGTCACTTTTTTGTATGTGAACATAACATTGAAAACCTTGGACGAGCTCGAGGCTTGGTGACACACACAATTAATTTTCATGCAAATTTATGATTTGAGCACACTCACTACTTAAAATTACTGAATGACAAATGTTGACTCACTAGTCAGAGTGGCTGAGAAGTTTGCACCGCAGGCAACCTGTGAGACCTGAAATCCCGAGGGATTATTGACCTGCCTTGGTTTGGTGACCTCTGTGTAGGAGACGGAGAGGCCAAGCTGAGAGACGCTGTTGTCCCCCCCCCCCCCCCCCCCAGAGCTGTACACCACACCAGTCGAGGAGAGAGCAAGGTTGTGACTGTCACCACAACTAATGTCCGAAGTGATCGGCCCGGCTGGTTGCAATTGCTAGAAAATCAGTATGTGCATGATGTGTGTGTAATTAAATTCAGTCGAGGGAACATACACATGTAGAACGCTCTACATACATGTGATGTATAAGAACAATGAGTACCATTGTACCTTCGTTACCATACATGGAAAAATTTTCGATATCTCGACTGCGGCTCCGCTACTGACGACCCTTGCCTATTCATTATCAAAACACGACATGGCTGCATTGAGAGGTCAGTTTCGAGGTCTTGCAAACGACAGGAACCTGCGACGATTCGTGGTGCAGGCGAGACCCACTGGTAGACAGCTGGGCACTGGCTCCTACGGAACAGTAGAAGAGGTAATAGAAAAATTAATGGTAAAATCATGTAGCTAATAGGTGCTAACGAGCCATATGCCCTTGTTGATGCAGGTTGAGGCGAACGGGCTAGTGTGTGCTGGAAAGAAAATCCTTGAGATTCTATTGGACGTTGGAAATGTTGGAGTGAGAGACATTGCTGCCAAGTACGTGCAGGAGTGCCAGCTGATGTCTGATCTTCGTCATCCAAACATCACCCAGTTCCTGGGTCTGTGTTTCCTCCCCAACTGCCAACTCCCTGTGCTGGTGATGGAGAAACTGGAGAGTAGCCTGGACGATCTACTTGAGAGTGTCCCCAACATCCCTCTAGCCCTGAAGCGCTCCATGCTCGAGGACGTAGCCAGGGGTCTGCTCTATCTACACAACCATGATCCTCAAATCATCCACAAGGACCTGACGGCAAAGAATGTGCTCTTGACTCCCTCTCTTGCTGCCAAAATCACAGACTTTGGGAATTCTCGTATCGTGAACATCCAGCCAGGTCAGCTAGCTCAGACGCTGTCTCGAAATCCAGGGACACTGGTGTACATGCCTCCTGAAGCACTTGCTGATACTGCTCGATACGGCCCCAGCCTGGACATCTTCTCATTTGGAATTTTTGTTGGATTACAGGTAGGCCCTCAGTTTTATACTTCTCTTTTAGATGCCACCTATAGTTATTCTAACTGTTAAGTAAAGATTTGATATTGTCTCTAGTTGATTGGAAGAAAGGATATTGGCTTTTTTATTCCACAGATATTTCCTGGAACGCTTTTAGAGCCCACATATTCTGATCCTGAAAATCAAGATAATCTCTTGGCACGTTCTGAAACTGAGCGACGTCAGGTATACATTGATCATCTTGACCGAAAACTACCAGAATATGGACACCACCCCTTTGTACAACTGGTGAAACGCTGCCTGAAAAACACAGCTTCACAAAGACCCACGGCTGAAGGTGTGCTAAGATCTCTGGAAGAAATGAAGCCAGTTATCGATGGTCCTTGTGGAGAAGTAGCCAGGATTGATGCTGTGAGACAGGTGGTGATGATGAGAGCTATACTGGGAAGAGAGACAGAGGTGAGGAGGAAGACTGATGAGTCAGCAGCTAAGGATGAGGAGATTCATCACCTACAACAGGAGTTGGAGCAGGAGCAGGTAGGACAGTTATGAGAGTGCATCATCATTATTACTAGTGGTGATGAAAATCATCTGTGTGGGGTGAGCCTTCGCCAAGTCAAGATTTCTTGAAAGCACACAGGCATGGGGCTGGGCCAACTGACTAGTACATGTATGTCAGTCACTTGCACAAGTAATAGCATAGCTAGGCCTGAGAAGCTACCTTGAGAGTGAAAGCATCATAGATTGCTAGTAGTCAATGATGTACTACATGCACGCCATGACCTAGTCCCACTAGCCACACCCTTCCCTTGGATTGTGGGGTGTGGCTTGTGAGACTAGCCATGACCTTCAAGTATCTGTAGCCAGGCCCTGTACAAGCCTCATGATGCAGTCACCTTCATGCTAAGTGAAGTATGCCTACCAGTGATGTTAATTGTGGACCTGAGCCTTGCCAGTGTAGTCCAGCACTCACCTTTTCCAGCTTCATGCCTTACCTACACTGTTCAAGTCACCTCAGTACCCACAGATCGCATGCAGCACAGTATGAAGTGCGCATGCATGCGTATGACGACCATTACATAACGCATTAAAAATTTTAACTCTCTCCTCACTGAAATGATCACCCCACAAACATATATATACGTATAATAATATTATATATATAAACCGCTTCCTGTCTCTCGTGTATTCGGGGCTCGCTCAGGCTCGCCCCGAATTAAGTACATGCATGAAATTGTCACTTGATCATTCAGGCTGAGCGAGCTAGGACTGAGGAACAACTTCAACATACTAATGCACAGCTTCGTCAGCGCACTGCCGATTTACAACAGGAACAGGTTTGTGGGATTTTGAGTACATAAATAAACTAGAGCTCTGTAGAGCATATACCCTGCACGCACATTGCGCAATCTGTAGATTTACTATCGGTGCATGACTATAATTTGTGAACTTCAGAGAAATAATGGAAATTCTGCTTAGTTGTACTGAGGGTTCCGGTGACACTTGAAAAGCGCTCTCTGCACCCAGACCTAGCCCAGACTAGGAAGATATGAATAGTAGTATAGCTATCTTACATTATGATTGGTTCCATAGGGCAGTCACTTAGTCTGGGTGCCAGCCCTTTCATAAGAGGAGGAAGGGTCTGGTACACTTCGCATCAGCGACTTGTTCTTCACACCCCACGGGTACCGTGGGGCGACAATTGAGTGTGAAAGCGTCATCCATACGTATTGTGACGTGTACTTGCGTAAGTGTGTGCACTCCATAGCCATGCCCATACCAATAATTCTAGTGCAGCTAGCTAGGTCTATTATCGATAGGAAAATCTGATCGCCTCGTGCTTAGTCATGGATTCGGCCATCAGCGCTCTTAGTGAAGATCACGCTGACTGAATAGCTGATATGCTGTGCTTCTCTTGGGTACATTTTGAGGGCCAAGTGCTTCAGTTCATCTTGTATTCGTACCCAGGCCACGGGAAGTATGAGACTAGCTGTACCGGCGCTATCGGTGTAGGCCTGGTCCTCGCGTTTAGTGGATAAGAATAGTAGCGGGCGAACTTTTCTGTTGTTGACCGAGCCTGCAAGTATCGTTCGATCGCGTTCAGTTTCAAACTCGACCCCCCGTCAAGCCCCGTCTGTTGAATTAGCACTTCCGAATTTATGTTCACATCCACTTCGTTAGAGCTACTTTGCTGCAGAACAAGTCGTTGATGTGAAGTGTACCAGACCCTTCCTCCCCTTGTGAAGGGGCTGGCACCCAGACTAACAGTCATTATAATATCACGAGCATTATTTAGAACATCGATAATCTTTACTAGTCATACGCTTGGCCACTTAGTTGTGCGCATAAGCAGAAAGCACAATTGGTATGCATATGCATTGATGGGCACTGTCGATAGACGTGGCTACGGTGGCCAACAAAAAGGCACTATTTGTGACGTTCGTGGACCATATCCCACGATTTGACGCACACTGAAGCCAGTTTTTTTTGTGCTAACGACAACAACGACAATGACAACTAGAGCTTTATAGAACACATACCCTGCACGCACATTGGGCAATCTATAGAGTTGCTTTTGTGTGTGTGGCTATAGTGAACTTCAGAAAATTAGTGGAAATGCTGCTCAATTGTACATAGCTACTGGAGGTCCCAGTGACAAATGCACTCTCTCTGCACCAGATCTAGACCACTAGGAGATATGAACTGATACTCCCAATATTTTGTTGTAATAGTATAGCCATCTTACATTATGATTTGGTTCCATAGGGCTACAGATTTCAGCTCCATCAGCGGATACGGATAGACTATAGATTTCACGAGCGTTATTGATTTCGACTATCTTTACCAGTCACATTCTTGGCTACTTAGTGTGCATGCATGAGCAGAAAACACAATGGACATGCATTATTCATCGAGTAGGCACTGTTGATAGGCGTGGCTACGTTAGCCAACAAAAAGGCACTATTTGTGACGCCCGTGGACTGTGTCCATCAATTTGACGCACACTGAAGCCAATTTTTCGCCGGATTTGATTGATTCGTTGTGCTTACGAGTCGCTTAGATACCTACATCTCGAGATATGGCGATTTTTATGCTCACGACAACAACAACAAAACGACACGACCGATTATTTTACCCCTTGCGCATGCACGCGGGGTAATTAATAAGTTAATTGTCACTGTGTTAGGCTGAGAGGGCTAGGAGCGAGGGACAACTTAATGCACAGCTTCAGCGGACAACCACTGAACTGCAACAGAGAGATGCTCAAATTCAGCAACAGGCAGCTAATATCCAACGGAAGAATGTCCGAATCCAACAGAATGAGGAAGAATTAAGACAAGCAACAGTTGAGCTCCAGCAAAAAGGTGTTGAGTTGAACAGTGTCCAACAAAGTCTGCAGGTATTATATCCATGCTCATCAATAATTATTGGGCGTGATTGTTATTCTTTGTACTTACGACGTACAGTGTCTGCGTGCTGATCTTGAGGACAGAGAGGCTCGGTTGAGGGCACAGGAGGAAGAGATGAAAGAGAGGGATGCTGAAATCAACACACTACTGGGAGAGCTATGGAGATGTCAGGCTCAATTACTGGGACTGCAGGTAGTACAGAATGATAATACGGTGGAACCTCTCTTAATGGCCACCCATCTATAAAAGTCACTCATCTTGGTCCAAGCTACATTGATCACCATACATAGGGGGAAACCCTGAGATAAGGCCACCCCTCTGTAATGGCAAAGCCAATAGTGGCCACTGTAGAGGGGCTCCACTGTAGTGACATTCATGTATTATTAGGGAGTCTCAGTAACTGTTACATCATTTATAATAATATTATTATGTATACATGTAGGAGGAGCTTTCACATATACAGTGGAGAAAGGGACCACCTACGAAACTGGTGAGTTTAGCCGTACATCAAATAATTAGCTATTAGTGGTTGCACAATACTGTCACTAAAACTTCTTATAGATATCATTGAAAGATCCTCTAAAGTTGAAGTGGAAGCGAGGAGAGGATATGCCATACAGTATGTCAAGCGCCATACAAGCTATAGTGATTGGTGATAATGTCTATGTTGGAGGAGGAGCCACTCTATCTAATGAGAATACTTATACTGTGATGGTGTACTCCCTTGCTAGTGGGTCATGGAGCGAGCTACCACCTCATGAGACTCAGTATTTTGGCATGGCTGCAGTGAATAACAAACTTGTTCTGGTCGGTGGTAACATTGATGATTATAAATATAATATTAAAGCTACTAGTATCCTGGCAATGTGGGATGAAGGATCACAAACTTGGACACGCCCCTTTCCTGGGATGCCAACTCCACGACATTTACCATCTATTATTTCCTATCAAAAATGGCTAGTTGTTGCTGGTGGTTATATTGGACATTCTTATCCAAAAAAGGTAGAGATACTAGACACTCTTTCAGGACAGTGGTATGAAGGATCACCAATGCCTAGTGGATGTACAGAATTATCTTCAGCCATCAATGGGAACATGTGGTACCTGTCAAGTGGATTTAATTCTCAAGGACCCAACAAACATGTATTCAGTGTATGTTTGGATGAGCTCATCTCTCAAGCTCTTTTGCAGTCTGCTGGTAGTACTTCACCTCCTCAGCCATCACCATGGCAGACTCTGACTGACCCTCCACTGACACTCTCCACTGTCTTAGTTCTCAATGGAGCTCTATTGACAGTTGGAGGATATGGAAGTTCAGCCATCCACCACTACCAACCTAGCAGCAGGAGCTGGGTCAAGGTTGGTGACTTGCTGACTGAACGACAGCAGTGTGCTTGCACAGTTCTCCCTAATCAGTTCTCCCTAATGGAGAGCTATAGCTATTTGTAGTTGGTGGCTACACGGGTATACTTGAGAGGTCTGTGCGTGTAGACTTAGGAGTTTGATATAAATTATCAGCAGCCAACACTTGAATAATATGATGTATTGTACAGTATAATGTTCATACAATTTCATATATACAACAATGTGATTAACTGTATACTATTGTTTTTTGTGAAGACAGTATAGCAGCGCTTGCAGACGTGTACAGGGTCACTGTACCCTTACTCCAATAATGGAAATCTCTTAGCGCTGCAAGCTCCACAGAATACACTACATGCACCACACTTGTGATAGTGATGCTGCATGAGAAAGATCTAGAGAGAGAGAGAGTGTGAGAGAGAGAGAGAGAGAGAGAAATAGAGAGAGAGGTTTGCATAAAATCTGACTAGATTTAGACTAGAAACTGGCTTACTCTTCTCCTGATTGTGGTGAAGTTCTTGTTACATGCCATACAGTCCTTTGCCTCCTCATCAGGGACCATGCAGCCATGGACCACTGTGCAGGCAACATGGTGGGCACCACACGCTATCATCCTCACTTGCTTATCCAGTAATACCTCGACCTCCACTTGCTGGGCTCTGGATAATAGAGGCATTTAATAGCTTATTAATTTATTTATGACATTGTACTAGTAACATGCACTAGAGCATTAATTTTCAACAAATTAATGGTGATTTTATGGTGTATTCATTGTCAGTTTATTCTGAGAGTGAAGTTCAGTGGGGGTATGATACATGCACAAGTCGTACAAAATGCTCTGCATGTGTTTATCAACATGTACAAGAATACCGAATGCATACCTTCCTTTGTTTTCATTATTTGATAGTTGTCCATCGTTGCCATAACCCCAAGTGAATACACGACCAACTCCTGAAAATATAATAAATAATATTATATTATTGGTGATCATTAGGTAAAAATTTGGTACATACTCGCACTCAAGGACAACTCAAGATGCATTAAGGTTTTCATAGCCTTGTCCTCCCCCAAATGTCTGTGTGCTGATCTTGAGGACAGAGAGGTTTGGTTGAGGGCACAGGAGGAAGAGATGAAAGAGAGAGATGCTGAAATCAACAGACTACTGGGAGAGCTAAGAAGATGTTAGACTCAATCATTAGGACCACAGGTACAGATATAGAATGATAATACAGTGGAACCCCTCTTGATGGCCACTCATCTATAAAGTTGCTCACTCAATCATTCAAAGAATTCCAGTTTCAGCATGTGCAGATGCCGGAATTTCTCTAATTTTGAAGGCATCATTCTCATCATTATAATGTTAACATTGGAGTTGGAGTATAATATCTTATTAATTTCATAGCTGGAGCAAGTGTTACATCCATCCCAGCCCTCTGTGGTGTTGTCTCAGGACTGCAGCACTATCTCATACTGGTTTACTCCCTGTGGGTATATCTCAGTCTGTTTTCCTTCTGTGGATGCATGGTCTAAGGAGTCAAAAATGAGATTTGTCAAGGCTACAATATGTTTTTCTTGGAGTAAGTCATTGATCGTTCAGAATAATAGTTGCATGGCCGGAGGGAAATAGATTTAGTCGAACTGAAGCTACTTGCATGCAGGATTAATTTTATTCTGTGGTGGTACTAAGGGGGTGGGGGGGGGGGGGGTGGGTGGGGAGGACATAACATGCCATACTAGAGATTATTATGCAATCACAGTTCTTATTCTTCACTTACAGTTCTTCCCTTGCTGGTTGTAACCATAACAGCCAGTGCTTGGTCAGACTCTTACGTTAGCACGTACTTGTGAGTATTATTATTATTGCCTGTCTATGCATGTAGTAACTATTGTATTCATGATCCTATTCTTTTCTATATAGCTGTGGAGTAGTTGAACAGCCACTGTACTTTGGGCTAGTTCTTCCTCTTACATTCATCAGTATCATTCATTTCATCTTAAGCATTTGTATTCTTAGTAAACTTAATCGATATCATCGCGAAATCTCGACAAGTAATCCAACAGATTCCCCACGAAAAACGTTTGGATCGACGAAAGCAAAATATTCCATTGCAATCATTACCACAACTTTTATCACTTTCTACTTTAGCTTCATTTTTGGACAGCTTTCAACAAACCCCCGATTACAAAACTATTCAGTGTTTCTTCAAATTGCATTTGCCATAGTTGTTATTGCTCAGGGACCACTTGTGTTCATATACACACTATTCTCAATCAGTAGTCTCAAAATTTCATGGATCTGGAAAGTATTTTGCTGCTGCAAATCAATGATACCTATGGGAATTGATAATACTAATGCTGATCTACCTCCCACAACAGACACAAGTGCTCAGTCGTCACAAGCTGCAACATTAAACTTCACGACGAAGGAAAATAAGGACAAGGGAAGTAAAATGATTGTTACCAATACAAACCCAGCATATGAACCGGTCATGTTGCGTAGGAAGAAAGAAGAGTATACTATGACAGAGAATGAACTGTATGGTACTCGGAAGAAGCAAGGCATAATATTATAGACAGCAGATTCCTCTTTTTTACATGCCATAATATTATAATAATATTATTATTATTATTATGGTATCATTGCACATTAATGTTTGTATTCAGTGGCTTTTGTACACAATAAGAACTGGTGATCAACAATTTTGATACTAATGTCTATAATATCATCATAATAGGGTATAAATTTATGTGCCCCTTGTTTAGCATAAGGTGCTGTCGTGTCAGCACAAGGTATTGTGAAGGCAGTTTGTTCACTTTAGTTATGATATATATCCTGGATCAAATATAGGGTAACTAGGATTATGCCAGATAGTGTGACATTGTTAGAAGGATCAGATTCACACAATGTACCACAATGAGTTTACGACATGCATTGTTGCTTGCATTCAACAGCCAGCAGGGCATTGCTATTTGCTGTGCACATTTGCAAACACTGACTATGCAACTACGATAGAATTAATATGTTATAGTTATTCACTGGGGGCCAAGGAATTATGGCAGTAAACGAACCGATCCCGAGGGCGCAGCCCGAGGGTGAGGTTTGTTTACGTTGCCATAATTCCTTGGTAACCAGTGAATCACTAATATATTTACTACTAATCGTCTAGGTTACGCATTCAGTACCTAGAAACAAAACTAACCAAAATTTGAAAGTAGAAATGAAGTAGCTAGCCAGTAAAACTTGTAGTCCGTCACTGGACACTATCAAGCTCAGTGTATGACAACCTAGACAGCTATAAACTATTCCAGAGTAGCATAGTACCTTACAGGTCAACTTTAGTTCAGGTTCTCATTGTTTGTTAGTCACAGTATCCATGTATACAGCTACTAGAACCATAGATTATATATTCCCCTAGCATAATCTATGCTAGAACTCATCACAAAACAGACAGACTTCGCAGCTGCTCTATAGGAGGTGTGCACTAGTTAGAGATAGCTCCTCCCACTTTGTTTACACAAGCGACCTAATTGAAATACTTGTGGTGGTGTCAATGTCTGCTGCTGTACTAATGTGTATGTGTGTGGATTCAACCTATGCTCAAGCCCCAGTACAATTTCTTATGTTCAATTACTGAATTGTTTCCAAGTGCATTTTACACTTGCTCAGTTGCTATGCAAGATCTCTACTGTGATTGGCTCAAGTGCCCCCCTGGGGGAAGTATGATATCTTCATATCAAACGTATTACCCCATGGGAAGTATGATATGGAATATAATTCCTGCTTATTACCTAGGAAACAAGGCTCAGTAGTAAATATTTAGTAGATACATTCGTTAGGGACTTCTCTGTGTAGTATGTGTTGGTCTTTGTGTTAAGTACCTTGTTAATGTGCTGTTGCTAGGTTGTACTATCACTTTGTGTGTGCTAATGTGCTAACTATAATAATATTTACTAGGTCGTTCGATATAATATTATGTTTGCTGTGTTAATGTGTCACTATGTGTTTGGTTTTCTATAATTGTTTAGTCGAACAGTATAGGATCATCATACTATCGTGCATAAGGCATGATATTAATGTTAAGTCTTGGTATCATTATTATGAATCCAGGCTTTACTACCGTTAAAATATTAGTTAATACTGTGGCTGGGATTCTACCATCTCATACCAATACATGATCATCCACCACAAAAAGGTAAATGAAGCACTAGATAAGTTCAATATGGAACATATTATGAAACCATATATGTACGTAACACTAGGAAATCCTACTGTAGCTAGCTACTACTCTTCAGTTTAATCATCATGACACTCACTAAGTCAACATGCACTGAGCCATATCTAATGTTCAATTATTATGTACCATAATAATAATTATTATACCCGGTACCACATTCAGATGTGCTGCAATACTCAGGTTTGATTATAAACTTATTTACATCAAAATTAATGGTAGTATACTCAAGTATCAGGCCCGTAGGCAGGGGGGGTGCAGGGGGGTGTATGTGCACCCGGGCCCCCTTTTTCAGCCTAATAATTGAATGTCATTTCACAGAAGTTCTTAATTTCATGAGCAATAGAGTGAGGCTGCATGCTATCCTCTCTATCAGCTTGACAAAACCACACTTAGTGCAGCTAATTAACATCACACCTCAATCAATACGCAGTTGTGACCAATACGTACATAATTATTATAGTAGTCACTAAACCCATACACATGTGCACACCCCTTTTAAAAAGTCTGGCTACGGGCCTGAGTATAGCGTAGAGATTTATACACTACTCATACTACGGTCAGGAACATATGAGCCGCCCAAAGGAGCGTCTGACTATCGTAGGGTTGGCTGTAGCATGTGTTAGGCGAAGTACTTAAGACTACACTTCCTTATTTGGAACGTGCAGCTGCTGCACTGCACAGCAGATTACTTTTGTACAAGCCACACTGTACTAGCTAATTGACTTAGTCTGTAGTGTGGTTGTAGACTGTGGTGCTATCACTATGGAGATCGGTCAGAGCTTAACTCCATATAAGGTAAAGCATTGCTAATGAGCTTCGCCTAACACATCTGACACACAGTCCAACGCTCCTTAGCCGCCCTTTGGGCTGCTTATATGCTCCTGGTATGGTGCATCAGGAAGCAAGCCTTATCCGCCACACACAGAGTGGTTTCGGTTCAAAACCATAATTATGGTTCCACACACACTTTGCATGGACAAGAGAAGGATGCAAACATGAAATCAAGCATAATACTTCAGAAATCACACTATATCATACCATGTTAATGACTATTATAATTATCGTGCTGTATTTAATATACGACATTATAAATGCCTGAGGAAACACATTCAGATGTGCTGCAATAAGCAACATTTTCCTGCAGTACAATTTTCTGCTTGTGGCATTTTACTTGTTCATAGACAACATTCTTTGACATGTTGATATCCTTTTCCTGATGCTCCACTGCTGTGACACTATCTTTGAATTTAATTTCATTCTCCTTCTGATTATTACTGCATCCTAAGCCTGAGAAGGTATACACACATGTCATGCAAGCATGTATCTAATTTTATAACTCGTACCTTTTCTGATAATTATGATTATGATCAGAATTGCGATTGCCACACATACTCCTGCAAACAAGACTCCCACTGAAAGACAAACCCCGATCAGCATCCAATTTGTCTCCTTTTGCTTTCTTGTCTCTAGCATTGATTCAGAATCTACATGTACAGTATCATGGAGATGAATATGAAATATTATATATCGTATAGCATGAAACTTTTGAGGGAGAAAATCCTCACAAATTTCACAATAGCCCCCCTCAAAAGATTTTTCCACGAAAATTTTAGGCATACCACACTCATTTATGCGATCAGTATTTTTTTCTCTGCAAAATGCTCCCTTCCTACTGATCCGCGAAAGTTTCCCGGTATATGGTATATGTTTTAGATTATTACTAGAACTGTTCAAGTGATAGCTACCATTTGTATGTCACGGTTTCCCCTTATTAACCCACAGCTGCAGGCATAAAGCATGTATCACTGTACCTGTGAGAGTTGAAAATGTGTTTGAAGGAGGTAAACTGGAGAGAGGACAAACTAGTTGAGCAGGATCAGGCAACCAGGTGGCATTCTCAGAGCACCATGATGTGTATATTGTCACATTATCACCCTCACCACACCAAAGTAGCAGTCTGGAGCCAACCAATGTGGAGTTGAGCTGCAAATTGACACTTGGATTTGTAGTGGGTTCTCCACAACTAACTATAAATTTGTGTGTGAAAGTCAATACTTATAATTACCACATTCCTATTGACATGATGTTGTATATAGTGTTTATGTAATGTTGTGTAACCATAAAATGTTTCACATAAATTCTAAAATTGTCACAATATACATGTCAATGCATGAGCAGTTCATGCTATATTAGGTGTGTATGGCCTAGAAGCGTACAAATTTGTACGATCGGCCAGCGTCTTGATTCATATAATTATTTGAAACTCGCACAAAAAATTGTCGCTTTACAGTATTGAACTTACCATAGTTCAGTTCAGTGATGCTTGTTGTACTATTTACTCCACAGAGACTTGCTACAATGCTCAAGTTGTACGGTGTATTGTAGAGCAGCACTAGTTCTATGCTGGCATGTCCAGTGACATTTCCAGTGAGCATCTCCACTGCGAGGCTTTCTGGAGTGACACTGGCACTATAGGATACACCACCTCCCTCGTTAAGCCACTGTAGAATGACTGTGATATTGTCCAATCCAAACTGCTCTGAACGAACTTGTACCACTGGGCTAGTTGGAGAACCTGTACCAGGTGTTTCATGGATTTGTGGAACAGTATGACATTGTGTAGAACCTCACCCTTAATTATTAGAGAGAGAGAGAGAGAGAGAGAGAGAGAGAGAGAGAGAAAATACGGACAAACCTGCAGTAGCTGTGTTCACTACATGAAGAACCAGCATAGCAGAGTTTCCGTTTTCAGTAAGTTCCCTGCACATAATTGTACTATCATTCAGAATGGGGAGAACTTGGTTTGCCAATGCTGTGGACGTCAAAGGATTCTTAGTTATTAAAAATTCAAATGTAATGCCATCCAATTCAAGGGGCGAAACAAATCCAGCGACATTATTCTCCAAGATAGATCGTGTATAGGACCGAGAATTGGCAGGAATTGTCAGAGTCCATTGAAGATACCTGCTGTCGTTTGACCTGCAAACCACTTTAAGTTGGTTTGGACTAGTACACACATACACTTCACCAGACGGAATTAATTCAAACATACCTGTGCATTGTGCAAAGAATTATAGATAAGAACAATTTTCTATTCAGATGTGACTACCAGTCCAAGTTTTATACCATAAGAATGATCAAAAAGCAGCAAGGAGATGCTGACGAGTGTATTTAACTTGATCATGAACATTGAATTGATTACCATCACTGAGTGCATGACTTCAGGTGAAATCGATCCTGCATGTAGTTAAAATTAATTATTCATGTCTCACTGAAAGTAATGAGCAAGTGATATCCTTATGATGACAAAACATACAAAAATTGCTATGACTTGTGCAAATCTATCACATGAATATCCAAACATGTTGGCCAGCTTCTGACAGGGCAATACCAAGTAGCTAGTAGCTAGGCTTTAATGGATGATACACTTGCTCACCTGAGTTTGGTTCTTCAGCGAAGTGAATAATATATTGAAGATCACGGTGCTACAAACTGTGATCAAGCTACAAGAAAGCACGTACGTTGATAAAATTAATACGAGTACGTATTAATTAGCACTACGTATACCTGGGAGGCTTCCCTACATCTGCGGTTGTACCTTCCGTTTTCAATTCAGTGCAACATCCTCACCGCGCCATCCGGATGCCAGAGGTAACGAATCACTACTGTACGTAGACCATGAAACTAATACTGTGTAAACTTTTACTTTCTGCTAGCTACTATTAAAGGTGTATGTAGTCCGGGATTTTTGTCACTGAGCTCAAGCATGCGCTGTCGCATCAATACTGAGTAGAGAATGGGTGTGGTCGATAAACCACAGGCATGCTGAACATCGTGCCCATGGGCCCAGCCCCCTTCATGCACGCGCGAGAATAAAGGATAGAAAATGCACGATTTGTAGCGCTAAGCTATAAATTCGAAGCTACCAGAAACCTTTTTTTTTTCACCGTTATCTACCGATTCGTTAATGCTTACAGCACGCACATAATATTATGCCAAGAACTCGACATCTGGCAATTTTCGTGCCGACAACAACAGATGCGTAAACCTACCCTTGCGCATGCGTGCAAGAGTCGCATACACGTGCCTGTGGATGTGCACGATTGCGCAATTGCAGCCCTAAAACTACCCATTGCGCATGCACACTGCACTGACGAGGCTGCACGTATGTAGAGGCGTGGTCTCGCTCTCATCAGCTACACATAAATATAACTGTGTATCAACAGTATCGATCAGGCTTCAACTCGAGATCACTCTCAGCTGTCAGTATTAGTAAAATCTAAGGATTGGTCACCAGCTGCCTGGTTGAAATTGCATACTGTATCTATGCTGTACCGATATGATGTTCTCAACTAATAGGACGAAGCCCCTGGCGAAGGTACTAGCATGCTACAGTAGCGTTGCATGTAGCAGTATATTCATCAATCATGTATGGTATACACCCAAACATATAATATATAGCTTGCTTATTCAAGTATTGAGTCCATGGTGAACTGCCTGTCAGCCGCCATGATAATATAGTAAATTAGCTACCTACCTAAACTTATTGCATATCAGAATTTCTAGTGCATGCTAAGGAGTCAAATCTTCAACCCTAAATATAGCTAGCTTGCTATACGATTCTCTGCACCTAGAGTGTGACTAAAATTAATTATGCTGCATGGTGAAGTCAGTAGCTAATAAAGAGTAGCTAGTCTCCTCATTTTTCGGGCTTCATAATATTATCATGATTGCCAGTGATCCATTATAGCTAAATATAGACAACCGTATTTTAATTTCAGCATGCAATATTGAAATCTGTGCATGGATTTTCTTGGGATTGGATGATAATTTAATTGTCACATGAAAGCTGATACAGTGATAGAGTTTTGAACTGCTAGCTATTAAATTTTGGTCAAACAACCAGTTAGCTAGCCAGGCTACAAAAGATATTATAGTGGCATGCAGATCCTATAGCTATATGCAATAGCATATTATCTGTCCTGTTACTATCATTGACAAGTAATAATCCTATTTTGTACTACTAAAGCCCTGGAGATCTAGGGTATGCCCTATAGTAGTCTCAGAACAATTTTTTAGGTATGCAAGCAGATTGGTAATGCATGTGTTACGACGCAAATGCGATCTAAATATGCAGTAACATACTGCAACATTCCTGAAACATTAGTACTTTCAAGTTTAATCTTGCAAATGACTAAGCACCATGCATATACTACTAGTAGTGGGAATTTTTGTTGGTACACAAATTTGCAGAATTGCTTGCTAACTCTTTAGAAAGAATTTTTGCGATTTCTAATTTCACGCTTTTGCCACATAAAGATCACACCCACTTTGATCTAATATATTTTTGACCTTAATACCGTATTTATTCGAATACTATAATATTATAGCCGTGGCAATTTTCAACCTTGCCTGAGTGCAGCTACTATTTGAGGGCGGCTATACTAATTCAAATAAATACGGTATATACACTTGAAGTTGTTCGTGCACACTAAGAAGTCAAAACTTCAATTCTAAGATAGCTAAACAATTCCCTGCGCTGGTACAGAACACAAAAGACAGCACAGTTTCATAATAGTAAGGCCAAATACTGTAAAAGTTCTATTATAATGATAGTGCCATTTGGAATCGCACTTGGTGCTTCCATTAGAACATTTAAAACTTGCTTTAGGCACCAGCTTTCATATCTCTAATTATATATAGTTTGGCACTATAGTTAGAATGACAATAATGTGATGCAATTTATGTCATACATACATAGGTATCTCAATAATAGATTTCTTGTAGGGCCGTGAAAAATGATTGTAGCTAGCTAGCTCCACTTTAAGGTAGTAAGGTAGTCTAATTGTTGGCAACTTGTTGCTCAACTGATCACTCCTTATTCCTTGATCCAGGACTTTATTCTGGCAGGATACCTATGCATTGCAATCTGGACAATCATTTTACGTGAGTTAGCTAATATATGACTGAATGTTAAACTTAATTATTTGCAGCATCAAGTATGAATACTGTAACTGCGGTAATTAGGATTATTTACACTTTCAAACCTGCATGGGAAGCCTCTCTAACAGCTGTATTAAAGCTGAACTCTGAGATGTTCAAATAATTAGAGTGGGACTAGGTGTGGTACTTGTACCATATCATAGAGTCGGTAGACTCTATAAGTAGGGATGGCACGGATACTCCATATATATAAAAATCCAAATATCTCAAAACAGGTAACTTTGTGGACTTTCTAAGTGACAAAATCAGAATCTACAGCAAATTATCTATCTAACAAGACCAAGATCATCCATCAACTCAATTGTATATGCCAGAACCAGATGTTCAAAAAAATAGCCATTTCTCATTCTTTCTTTCTTTCTTTCTGTTTTCCTGGGCTAACTCAGTCAAGACTACCATGACCGCTCACCTTAGTTCGAGTGTAAATCCACTCCATTTTGGAGCGCGCACGTCTGTGGCACGCTCGTTTTGAGTTAGGTGCAGTATTGGCTTTTAGCATAATAGCATCTAATAATAGCATCATGCTATTACCATACATCTCTATTTTGCTATTAGCACTGCCTTGCTATTTATTGCTAATACACACTCTATGTTCCAGTCCTTGTAATACAGTACACTCAATGTGCTTTTGCTATTTTGCTATTCACAGTAAACCTGCTGTATAATACTGAAGTCGTGCAATTTTGCTATTTATGCATGCAATTTTGCTACCGTTAATCTTAGGAGGCGTGCTATTTTGCTATTTATGCTATTTTGCTATTTGTAGTTATGGTCTTAGAAGTCGTGCTATTTTGCTATTTATGCTATTTGCTATTTTGTAGTTATGGTATAGAAGTTGTGCTATTTTGCTATTCATGCTATTTTGCTATTAGGTGCATGGTTATGGTCTTAGAACTGAAGTTGTGCTATTTTGCTATTTTGTAGTTATGGTCTTAGAAGTCGTGCTATTTTGCTATTTTGCTATTAATTTTTGTAGTTATGGTCTTAGTAGTCGTGCTATTTTGCTATTCATGCTATTTTGCTATTAGGTAGTTATGGTCTTAGAACTGAAGTCGTGCTATTTTGCTATTTATGCTGTTTTGTTATTTTGTAGTTAGTGTTAGGAGGTATGCTAGCTTGCTATTAATGCTATTTTGCTATTTTTAAGTTAGTTAATCTTAGGAGGCGTGCTATTTATGCTATTTTGCTATTTTTAGTTAATCTTAGAAGCTGTGCTATTTTGCTATCTATGCTATTTTGCTATTTTAGTTAAGTCTTTAAGACTTAGAGGCTGTGCTATTTTGCTACTTTCAATAGCAAAATAGCAATAATAGCAAAATAGCACCAAAATCATAATATTATAACACCTAATAGCAAATAGCACACTATAGATTGGCGAAATGGTGTCAATAGCAAAATAGCAATAATAGCATAATAGCACCAAAACCTAACCCTAAACCAGTAACCTGTAACCAGTAACCGTCCTTTGACCTTAATCATAAGCATAAAATAGCATCAGTAAACCTTTATTTGCTATTTATGCTAATAGCTAGCACGGTTTTGAAATAGCACAAATAGCACTGTCAATAGTACTTGCTAAAAGCCAATACTGCACCTTAATGCTCGTTTTATGTTATCAGGAAAGCGATTTAATTGTGGGTGTGTACAGCGCAGTTTGCGAGTGGGTGTGTCTGATTAGCCATTTTGTCGTATAATGCGCATGCTCATACGGTGTTGCCATGGTGAAGTCATGTGACCGATGTAAGTGGCGCGCATGCGCCGGCGCATCCGCTCGATCGAGCGCTCAGCTGATCAGTGGTGGCTACTTACCAACAGTAAGCTTACTGGCCATAAAATATGCTCCTGAACCGAAAGTTTTCGTCACTCCTTGATTCTAAACAGCCTTCTTTCAAGTTCGCCGATCGAGTCAGCCCTAGCCTCGTACCCAGGCCTCAAAGGGCCTGGGCGCGAGGCTAAGTCAGCCCTGGCAGCTTCAGGATCGAGATAACGAGGGGCGTGGCTTCATTCGCAGGTCAAATCTGGACGCTGGTTACCTGAGCTGTTTCGAGAACCCTACTGATGCACGTTCAATAGTGTGTGATGCAAAAGAAGTCCTAGCTATAGCTAGCTATCAAAAGACTGCCTGGGATTTGCACTTACAGGAGTATTTAAGTTTGAACTTATGGTGTGTTTGGGGTACCATAGCTGCCTGACTCAAAGGCTAAGATCACACAAACATGCTGAATCAGTGGTGTACTTGCTTCCTATAATAATATTGTTTTTGAAGTTGTAGCTAGTTGATTGTTCCACGCATTAATATATTTTTATTATTAAACAATGAATATAGGCAAACCGGTCGCCATGGTATATGTATAGTCTCATGCCCAGCCTCTGTCCCCACGAGATTACAATCATGAACTACCAGGCCCTGAGGGCACTAAAAAATGAACAGTAACAAGTATAAAAAACAATTGAATAAAAAATTGAAGGATGAAGTAGGGATGGCAGTGCCAAAAACTACACAAACAAGATTCGTAGGGATAACGTATCACATCCACTATACATCCCTACGCTTGCTTTTCAGTCTCATCCACTTCTGATTCTATAAAGTGTCGCTGTATTTTGATATTGATCCATGGGTATATATACAGTATTGATTTTCCATTCCTGCAAGCATGCGCCCCATATACTAGCTATGTGTGTGCACGGCTACTCAAAAAGCAAGCGTAGGGATGTATAGTGGATGTGATACGTTATCCCTACGAATCTTGTTTGTGTAGTTTTTGGCACTGCCATCCCTACTTCATCCTTCAATTTTTATTCAATTTTTTTTATACTTTATATAGCTATATATATATAATATCACTGCAAAAAATGAATCATTATTTTAATCATCATGATAATAGGTAGTTATCTCAGTTTCATGCCTTGCTTCTAGATCATTAAATTAAATCATTAGCATAAGGAAACCTCATGGTCTGAATATTCCAGATTACAAATTATAAACAACTTAATGAGCTCTGAGTTACTGTAAAGTTCTGGAACATTATAGTTAATGCAGAGGAGTCAAAAGTAGCTAACTGTAATAATGCGTGTACCTCAAATTAATAATTTTGTACTAAGCCTTGTGTCAAAATTTAATAATTCAACAGGTCATTATGAATAATTCACCTTCCTCTGTATTCACCATAATATATGCATGGTTACTGCATGCACTCTGTCTTAGACTCTAATTAATGATCTGTTCCAGTAACCATGGCGAATACAGAGGACGGTGAATTATTTCTAATGACCCGTTGAATACTTATGCTAATGATTAATGATCTAGAAACAAGGCATGAAACTGACATAACCACCTGACAGTATAAGTGTTATGGTTAAACTTGATAATAATTCATTTTTTGCAGTGATATATATATATAATAGTGGGTAACTTTGGCAAGAATTATAAAATTGGTGATCATGAATGGCTCTCCGTTGACATTGGTAAAGTTTAAATTTGGTGATTTGAATGCTTACCACCATAGGTACACGTATTTTAAGTTTGCGAGTTTTATACAAAATTTGCCAAATCGCCAAATTAAAACCCTCGCTAACTTACTTTCCCACTATACGTTGTACTGTACTCTGATTGTAGTATGTTGGGCCGGGGCATAATTATTACCCCGCGCGCATGCGCAAGGGGTAAAGCAATCGGTTTGTCCGTCTGTTGTCGGCACGAAAATCGCCAGATCTCGAGTTCTAGACGGCTGTGCGCGCTATAAGCACACTCAATCGGTAGATATCGGAGAAAAACTGGTTTGTACGCGCTTCGAATTTTTCAAAAAGGCTTACTAGTGCAACAAATCGTCCTTTTTTTGTTCAGCATGCCTGTGGTTTATCGACCACACCCACTCTTTTAGCATAATTAGTATGCGGATGCAAATGCGCATGCTCAAGCACGGTGTTGGAAAGGGTCGTCACGTCATGAAACAGCTACATGTATGCCTCAGAGTGCTGCAATACTACGCTATAGTGGCTACAGAGCGCGCGGGGTATGTGCTCTACAGAGCTCTAGTTATCATTGTGCTTTATGGAACTCCAGTTTGCGCATGCGGATGAATGTATTATATATAAATTGAGAGGCTTAGGGTCTGTGAATTGTAGTAGCACTTCAATCTGAAATGCAAATAATTGAATATTGTCAATACATGCTTTTTAGTTAGTGTGCAGTCCACTTTTTGAATTTTTATCTCCTTACAGGCTCTGTGGCCTCAAATAATATGGTTCCTGCTACAATAGACCGTTGTGGAAATTCAGTGAATCTGACTCCTATAACACCTTTGGAGGGGTTGTGCCCTGGAAAAGCAATCATGTTCATCTGTCAGATCAACGGTAACATAAGTGATTCAAGAGTGCTTGCATGGCGTAGTGAGGAGTATATCGATGACCTGCTGACCTTTACGGTAATTGATAACATGCTTCTGATGATGACAATTGAGGACCCAGTGCATAATGGCACAGAGGCAATCTACAATGCAACCGGCCGCGGAACATCTCTACTTGTGCTCAAGCCAAGAGCTGATGCTCCAAATGCTACTATTACGTGCATCAATGAAAATACTGATTGCAGTAATAGCACATCTTTTCGCCTTTTGGGTATGTATACGTATACTACACTGCTGATGCATACGAATAATATTATAATTATGATACAAGTTTTCCCAGGAGCACATAATGTGCCTCTGGCCATGTATATTACACGAACGTCACAACTTTGAGGATTGTAGCTACTAGTATCTGTCCCACCTGCATCTTCCCCTCACTGCTGATCACCCATGCACTCATGCCTGGACTAATTTCAGCAAGCAAAAAATTCTGTGTATTACAAAATCAAAATATAATAGTTAGACACTGTTAAGGAGGTTTCTCGAAATGGACCTCAAATTAATTTTTGTGGTTTTAAATTTCGTGACAACAACCAGTCCAGTCCAGGGGCATGGCACCGCATAAGCAATGATGTAATCGATACATGTGCTCAATCTCTTTCGTAATCTTCTTTGTTTAATACTAAGCCATATCTACAGAGACTTGGACAAAATTAATAACATGAGATAGAAGAATTATTAATATTGAAGGCTTGATGACAGTGGCTACTGTTACTTGCTAACACTGGGAAGTGTTGGCTGCGCTGCCACGATGTTTATAGCTGCACCCATCATCATGAACATGCATAACCATATCACCGTAGGCATTAATTTTCGTGGCCACAAAAATAACGAAAATTAGCACCTCACGAAAATTACCCACTATACGGTATTATGTAAGGCAGGTGAGTGAGAAATTTCATTAAAAATGAAAGTTTGAGCAGAACTATTAATTATTTTCTAGTTAAAAAATTAATTTGATAACGTTGAGTTGTTGCTCTATTGTCAAGGGGCAGAGAATACAGTGCAAAAGTGGATGACGGGGTAGGGGCAGGCTTTTGAGCCAACAGCATAATATTATTATTATACGAGGATCTGGGAGCACATTCCCCCATGCAAGGAAAACTTGAAAATTTTCTTGTAGCCTCTGAGACTACTTCTGAGGGCTTTTGACAGTGCATGGCTTGTAGGCTTGATTTTGAGTGTATAATAATGCATATTATGGTAACCGTATGCTGAAATAGTATTATAGCTAAAATATTTGGGGGGGGGGGGGGGGGGGGGGCTAAAGCCTCCTTCTTTCAAATTAAAGTTGGAGGGCCTCTAAATCTGTGTGTATAGTGCTCACATATTTACCGTTCTGTACTTGTACTAACCAAGCCTTGAACCTTTTTACTTCAGATGCCCCTGATGCTCCGGTAAACGTTACAGCAGAGGAATCGCCTGACAGTGATCCCAATGACAATTGCTGTATACTACATATAGATCTGCGTCCACCTAGTAATATTGATGTGAACCACATCATGCACTACTTTATTCAGTTTCCATCAGGAGATCGAACTATTCCGAATACTGGGAATGGACCTATCAAGGTGCCTAATTGCACCCAAGATATTCGTTTGAATGTTTCTGCCGTTAACATCTGTGGTACAATTGGAGCTAGTGCCAGTGACATTGAACCCAAACGAATAATGCCTACTCCAACAACGTCTACTCCAACAACGTCTGCTCCAACAACTTCTGCTTCAACAATTTCTGCTTCAACCAACAAAAACAAATCTACTGGATCAGGTTCTGAATTAAGTTTGACTCTGGCGTCAACTACTCTATGTGCAGTGCTGCTGGTGATCAGTGTTCTCTCTTCCTGAGATTATCGGAGATAGTGTAGTGATCATCCCACTTGGAGTACTTTACCTAGTGCTGTTGTTAATAATTATTACCCTGTATTATTTTCATACATCAACATGATTGTATAATTATATTATATAAATATTAAATTTTAATACAAGCTAACGATATTATTGATGACGATTGTCATGCACCTATATACAGATTTTTATATGAAAATTGCAAGGGTTTAAATTTGGAGAATTCAGTTTAGTGATTTTCCACAACATTGCTAAATTTTTAAAACCCACCAGAATGAATATTTTTGTGTATACTATATATTATAGCTACTCAGTAACTCAACTATATGGAACCGCTTGCAATTGCCAAATCTAAAATCTGCTGATGCATGGCGTTTGCTAAATTTGTTTCCCACTATTATAGTGTAAAGTGCCAATATATTAATTATAGACATACACTATGGGGAAGGGATTCCAAATCTCGCTCTTCTTGGCTTATAGATTATGGAGATGTAGTGATTGACTACAGAACTTAATAAGTAATTATTAGTATTATTAGGTATTATGTATAATCTTTGTTAACTAGTCATAGGTTTAAAGGTTATGTGAATGTAGGTACTTACGCCTTACTGATTATGTGAACGTTATAGTGTTAGGTATTGAGTAAGTTGTTCTAGAAGTTTCTATGCTTATTGGTTTTGTATAAAGTAGCGCTGTTTTGAGTTGTTGTCAGAGTTGATCTTTGATGCATATTAAATAGTATCATGTAATACAGTTATTACATTTGGCGAACGAGGAGAACTTTAAGTCATGGCCGCAAAACACGGATCTCTGGGAGAATTTGATCTCACCAAGGGCGACTGGAAGTCGTACATCGAGCGAGCCAAGCAGTATTTCGCCGCCAATGATATTGCAGACGGAGGAAAGCAGCGAGCAATTCTCCTCAGCTCCTGTGGAGACGCTTCCTACCGCACGATTAAAGATGTGTTGTCCCCGACGGCTCCAGGAGAGGCTTCGTTCAAAACGATCGTGGACAAGATGACAAAGCACTTGCAGCCAGCCCCCTCGGAGATTGTTCAACGTTGCCGCTTTAACACTAGGACTCGCCGGCCACACGAATCGGTTGCCGCCTATATCGCAGAGCTGAAGCATCTATCTGAACATTGCAATTTTGGAGACGCCGCTCGTTTGAAGGAGATGTTGAGAGATCGTCTTGTTTGTGGCATCGAAAATCAGAAGTGGCAGCAGCGATTACTCTCTGAAGACGGTGATCTGACATACGAAAAAGCCCAAAAACTACTCCTGACATTGGAAGCAGCTGAAAAAGAGGTCAAGGATCTTTCGGAAGAGAAAGCGGTGCACCAAGTCCGCACACGCACACCAAAGAAGCCACCCAGTCAGGAGAAGAAGGCAGAGCAATCTGGTTGCCACCGTTGTGGAGGTTCGCACGACCCCGCAAAATGCCGTTTCAAGCACGTGGAGTGTCATTATTGCCATAAGAAGGGCCACATAGCAGCTGTTGCCGTCAGAAGGCTAAACGACAGCCTCAATCAAGTAACCACAGCCGTGGATCATCGCGAACGAGACCGACGAATACGATTGCCGAGGAATCCGACGAATCGTCCGACGAAACGCTCGAATATCCGATGCATTGTCTCCGTACAATAACTGATCGAAAACCCTGGTCAGTCGAACTGGAGATAGAAGGTACCCCAGTACGCATGGAGATCGACACGGGTGCTACGCTCTCTATCATGAGCCAAGCCACTTACGATGCACTCTGGATGCGAGATGATGCTGCCCCGAAGATTAACCCCACTGATGCGAAGCTTCGTAGCTACTTACTCTGGAAAGAAACTCGATGTTGTTGGCGCAATTGACGTTGATGTTAAATACCAGTCTACGAGTGTCAAGTTGAATCTGGTGATAGTGAAGGGAGATGATCCTACGCTAATGGGTAGAGACTGGTTGCAGCACATTCGTTTGGACTGGGCACAGTTGAATAATCTTGATGCAGAGCACAGCCAGCTGGAAGAGATGCTAGCGAAGCATTCCAATTTATTTCAACCAGGTCTAGGAAAGATCAGTGGGACCACAGCAAAGTTGTACCTTAAGCAAGGAGCGAAGCCCAAGTTCTGCAGAGCACGAACTGTACCAATTGCTCTTCGTGAGAAAATTGAGCAAGAGATCGCACGTCAGGTAGAGGAAGGAATTCTGGAGTCGGTAAATTTCTCGGAATGGGCCACACCTATATAGTTCCTGTTATCAAGAAAGATGGTTCTGTACGATTGTGTGGAGACTACAAAGTCACGGTCAACCAAGCCTCTGAGACGGAATCGTATCCGTTGCCGAAGATCGATGACATTCTGGCATCTCTGGCTGGAGGAACCTTGTTCTCTAAGCTAGACTTAGCACATGCGTATCAGCAGATTGTCTTGGATGATGAGTCAAAGAAAGTTGTGACCATCAACACACACATTGTCAAGGGTCTCTACCAAGTGAATCGTTTGCCATTTGGTGTTGCTTCAGCCCCCTCCATGTTTCAACGCATCATGGAAAGCATTCTGCAGGGTCTACCTAATGTGTCTGTATATATTGACGACATCCTCGTGACAGGAAAAACGCCACTGGAACACCTCAGTAACCTTGACACTGTCCTGACGAGACTTGAACAAGCAGGTCTGAGACTTAAGAGGAAGAAGTGTGTATTCCTGCTACCAGTAGTGGAATACCTCGGCTACAAGATTTCCGCTCAAGGAATTCAACCAACGGAGGAAAAGGTCAACGCAATCCGAGAAGCCCCCACACCCCAAGATGTTTCGCAGCTCAAGTCATTTATTGGACTCGTGAATTACTATGGGAAATTTCTTCCAGATTTATCCAATGTTCTTGCTCCTCTATACAGGTTATTGCAGAAGGAGACTAAGTGGTCCTGGGGTGATGAGCAGCAGCGAGCTTTCCAGGAGGTGAAGAAGCTCCTCACGTCTGAGTGTTTACTGGTCCACTTCGATCCCGACAAGGAGCTCATCCTGGCATGCGATGCCTCGCCCTATGGGGTCGGAGCAGTTCTGTCACATCGTGGTGAGGATGGAAGAGAGCAGCCTGTTGCATTCGCATCCCGATCATTAGCCGCAGCAGAGAAGAAGTACTCTCAATTAGAGAAGGAGGGCCTCGCCATCGTGTTTGGTGTGAAGAAATTTCACCAATATTTATTCGGTCGCCACTTCATCATCTCATCAGATTACAAGCCATTAGCTACAACACATTTTCAAGGAGACGAACGCAACCCCAACCATGGCCTCTGCCAGAGTACAACGTTGGGCACTGTTACTGGGTGCGTACAACTACACCATTCGGTACAAGCCAGGGAAGCTGCATGCAAACGCAGACATGCTGAGTCGACTTCCGCTACCTCAAGCCCCTGCGCGTGTCCCAGTTCCACCCGAGACAATCCACCTCATGGATGCTGTCAATTCATCGCCTGTTACAGCAGCTCACATCAAGCAGTGGACTAGCAAAGATCCAATGTTGTCAAAGGTGAAGGATTTGGTTTTGCGTGGACACTACGGAAAGGAAGAATCGATTGCCCCATATCAAAGATTCTGGAGTGAACTGTCAGTGCAGGACGGATGTTTATTGAGAGGGAATCGCATAGTTGTGCCACCAGAAGGGAGAGACAAGGTGATGGAGTTGTTACACTTGGGACATCCTGGAAACTCAAGGATGAAGTCACTGGCACGTTCATTTGACATGTCTGGTGGCCTGGAATTGATCATGATTTAGAGGAGAAGGTAAAGATGTGTGATGCATGTCAGCGAGTGAGACACAATCCTGCACCAGCACCCTTACACCCGTGGGAATTTCCTAGGAACCCTTGGGAACGTTTGCACGCTGATTTTGCTGGGCCTTTCCTGGGAAAGATGTTTTTGATCGTTATTGATGCCTACTCCAAGTGGCTAGAGGTGAAACCACTCACTGCCGCCACATCCGCCATTACGATTGAGCATTTGCGTTCTATGTTTGCAACTCACGGCCTACCGAAGATGTTCGTTACTGATAATGGAACTCAGTTCACTAGCGCAGAGTTTGAGTCGTTCGTGAAGAACAATGGCATTCAACATGTCAAGTCATCTCCGTATCACCCATCTAGTAATGGACTTGCAGAGAGAGCTGTGCAATGTTTCAAAGAAGGAATAAAGAAGTCCTCTACGACAGAATCGTTGGAGACCAGAATTTCGAGATTTCTGTTTTGGTATCGTCTGACTCCACATTCCACAACTGGTGTACCACCAGCAGAATTACTCCTTGGAAGAATTCCTCGCTCCCAGTTAGACTTACTGAAACCACAACTGTCATCAAAAGTGCAGCAGAAATAAGATGCACAAAAGAAGAATCATGATGTTCGTTCTAAACAGAGGGAGTTTCGAGTAGGAGATACAAGATGGTTGACTGGCTCAGTGACAGAAGTGAGAGGTCCTTTGTCATACCATGTTACTCTATCAGATGGACGAGTAGTTCGACGACACATCGATCATATTCGTATTCGTACCTCATCAGTGACCGACGTGGTAAATGATTCAGATATTGAAATTCCGATTCCCATATCATCTCAACCATCTCATGATGAAGAACCAGAACAGTCTGATACTAACCGCCCGCAAGTTGAACAGCCCCACCTACGCCGGTCAACTCGAGCTAGGACTCAACCTGACTATTTACGTTACTGAAAAGTCAATTTTAAGTGGGGAGGAATGTAGTGATTGACTACAGAACTTAATAAGTAATTATTAGTATTATTAGGTATTATGTAATCTTTGTTAACTAGTCATAGGTTTAAAGGTTATGTGAATGTAGGTACTTACGCCTTACTGATTATGTGAACGTTATAGTGTTAGGTATTGAGTAATGTTAGTTGTGTAAGTGTTAGTTGTTCTAGAAGTTTCTATGCTTATTGGTTTTGCGCTGTTTTGAGTTGTTGTCAGAGTTGATCTTTGATGCATATTAAATAGTATCATGTAATACAGTTATTACAGGAGATTTCTTCTTTTTTTACTGAGTACTAGATCCTAGGATCTCATAGAGTCTTGGATGCATCCTGCATCATTGTTCTAGAATTATACTGAGCTTATAGCTGATTGAAGCGCACTCAAATCATGCAGCACAATATAATTATATTATTATTATGTTGCGGGCCCAGTATATACTAGCTATAGTATCATGGCAACAGTTGTACCCAGTGAAATTAGCGCTAGTGTCCTTTGTCATACTAACGGTCGCTCATCAGCAAAGACCTTGGCCATCCATCACTAAGTCTTAATTTTAATATGACAGAGCTTGCCAGATTTATTTCTCATATTACCAACTTCGTTTTACTGGTTTCTTGTCTCATTTTAAATATAAATTTAATACCGGTACTATGTATGGAAACAAATTTTCAATTTTGAAAAACGCGCGTTTCGTAAAATGCTCATTTGGATCATGCGTTGTAACTACGGTACTCATGTAACCTCTATTGGACCAAAATAATACCCCTTGCGCATGCGCGATGGTAATGTATGGCTGCTTTAAATAGTGTTGAGGCGTGGTCCTCTATGTATAACATACGTCTACGTCGGTCACAGTATATCAATCAGGCTTCAACTCGAAATCATACATTTTTGCAATTGGCTGTCAGCTAATCAAAGAATTGGTCATCAACTGCCTGGTTGCAACAGCGATATCTATTATGATGATGCTCCCAACTCTTAGGACGAAGCCCTTGGCAAAGGTACTAGCATACTAGTGTACTAGTGTACTACATGAGTCAACCATGTATGGTAAATCTGTATTCATGCCACCATGATACATAGCAAATCCAGTAACCTACATTATACTAGATGTAGTAATGCGTAAACTTTAAGTTGTTTGTGTGCACTGAATACAAAACTTCAATTCTGAGATAAACACAGTTCAGGGTACAGTGTGACTTAAAATATGCTGCACATTATGAAGTCAATAATGAAAGGTGGTAGTCTTCTCACAAGGGCGTAGACACAATTTTCAAAGTGGGGGGGGCTTTGTGACAACTGTGCGCGAAGCGCACGAAAATTTTTGATCCTATTGTGTCCAGAACCTTAAAAATGCATTATTTCCTGCAATTATTTCCCAAATTTGTTACATATTTTTGGCTATCCAACTATGATTACAGTGAATACAACTAGAATTTCGGAGAATTTCATCTAACTTTAACAATCCCATATAGTACATAAATTATTTTTCAAAAAGTGGGAGGGGGGGGGGTGCTAAAGCCCCCCCAAGCCCCCACCTGTCTACACCCTTGCCTCATTCTTCATTCGTATACTTCAGTGATCCAAATATCTTTTATGCAGACTACCTTTATTCAGTGTACAACCTTGAAACTCCGTGAATTGCTAATTGCTTGCAATTGGGATTGCCATGGATGACAAAAATGTGATAAGCAGAATCATGCAAGCTGATCAAGTCGAGTTTTGAACTGCTGTTTTTGTGTTTGAGTCAAACAACCAGTAATAAATCTATTAGTTAGTGACAACCTCTGGCATGCAATTATAAGTCCAGGTGTCCTGGCTTTGTACCAGCTGTCCTGTCCATTAGACACAAACCAGGCACATGTATAATATATGTACCCTGATTTGTACCATTTAAGCCCTAGAGATCAAAGGTAGTGCCCCAGTAGTCCCTGAAAGCAGGCTGGTCACTGCTGAGAATTAGCCTATAGCTACAAATAGCAAAGTATCTAGGGTACAACAGAATACAAAGTATGGCATGTTCTAACAAACACAATAGTAAGGATGAATACGCTTCACTGGTATACTCACTCACTGTAAAGTGCAGTACCATAACACTATATTATATGATAGGAAGCTTACCTGTACCCTAGACAAATGATTGGTTCCTTTTTGTGATGTGTAAGGGTTAACTGGTTGAGTATTATCTAGTGTTGGGACAGTTGCTAGTGAACAGGAAGTGATTAAGAACTTTAATAGCAGCTCATTACAAAAAGGATGCAGGAAACACATATTATTTGTGAGTTAGTCCACTCTGATTCAGAGCCTATTTATAATTATTGTGAAATTTGGCCTGTGAAACTGTAACTACATAATTATTACTAGAGCTCTCTGGAGAGATGCACGTGTGAACCTGTTGACGATTACTGCCTGCATAATAATTCTGGTAGGTTGTAGAAAGCTCAATGGCCTAGCATTATCCATAGGAGTGGCTACGTGGTGGGCAACAGAAAGGCACTATTTTTTTTACACTCGTAGACCGTGTCCATCGATTTGAAGCATACTGAAGTCAGTTTTTCTCCAATTTTGATTTTCAATTTGTTGAGCTTACGAGTCACTCTGTCTCAGATGCCTATATATCTCCAGATCTGGTGATTTTTGTGTGGACAACAATGACAGACAAAACTGATTAGCTACTTTATCCGTTGCGCATACGTGTGGTATCAAATGTCTACGTATAACATTCAGGGTTACGACTGCAGCAGTCCTTTGAGTGATCAGGCAGCTATTTAGCAACCATTTTCAAACAAAAGCTCGCTTGGTGCAAGTACCTGACAATCTTCAAGTATAGGTAGCCTTATATATTAGATAACTGTGGTGATACGATGTCCGTAAATGTTGCTTCAAAGCTATGCCATGCATCTCCATTACATGGTGTAAATCAATACGTATGTAATAGATATCGCATGGTAGGCAGTGTATTATGGATTATAAAGCCCACGACCCCGAGGGCGCAGCCCAAGGGGGAGGGGCTTTATAATCCATAATACGCGTGCCTACCATGTGACATCTGATATATATCCTGATTGGTCAGTTTCTTAGTGTTTGTGTTTAGATGGTAGGAAGTCGTTGGCTGGCATATTTTTAGTGCAGTGCACTATAGTGTTCACAGGGGATTATAATTGCCTGAGGGAGGTCAATATTTTAGTTATAACACCCCTATTACCTAGGATACAAGGGTGAATCAGGATATATACATTGTATAAATCATAGCAAAACTCTCAAGTATGGGATGATATAAAGATTATATTATTATAATAGCAGTTAGATATTTAATTTCGCTTTGGAGAGAAGGGAGAGAGGGAGAAGGGAGAGAGAGGGAGAGAAAAAGAGAATGAGATTTGTTGGCAGCTGCATAAGCCATGCCCTGGGTGTGGATCGAGGGAGGAAACATATCGGTGGGTGCTGCCTTCTTTAAAGACAAAACAGAAATTTTGCTACTCAGAGCACAAATAGATTAACCGTTAATGCTCTAGTAGTATACACACAATTAATGTCATACATGCACCAGTGTCTCAATAATAGATTTCTTGTAGGGGTGAAAAATGATTATAGCTCCATATCAAAGTACCGTAAACTCTGGTTATTAAGTGCACCCCGCTACATTATTTATTAAGCGCATGCTCTCTTCTCGTCACAAGCTATTGTTTATTAAGAGCATGCGCTTAATAGGCGTGGCGTTCTATGAACCTGACCTTGACCGGCTGGAAAAGTATGTGGAGTCCAGATAACTTTGGAGAAATGATGGCCACAAATAATGCTGTCATGCAAGAAGATAAATCCCCAGCACTCGCCATCTTAAACGGCAGCTGTAAATAATGCTAAAGTGGGAATTTTTGTTGGCACACAAATTTGCAGAATTGCTTGCTAACTCTTAAGAAAGAACTTTTGTGATTTCACGCCTTTGCCATATGAAGATCACACCCTCTTTGATCTAATATGTTTGACCTTAATACCGTATTTATTCGAATACTATTATAGCCTCGGCATTAATTTCAACCTTGCCTGAGTGCAACTACTATTTGAGGGCGGCTGTACTACTTCAAATAAATATGGTATATACAAAGTTATTTGTGCACACTGAGAAGTCAAAACTTCAATTCTAAGATACGTAGCTAAACAATTCCCTGCACTAGGGTGTGAGTATTTAGCTACACACGATGAAATCAGTCAGGCGCTGATCCAGAAATTTTACATGGAAGGTGGCTGACGGGGTGGCTATCCATAGTAAACTATACTGTGGCAATGGGGGTGGCTGGTTAACAATGGTGGACGTCATTGCATAAAAGAATTAGTTAAAGGGGGTGGCTAGCCACCCTATCCACCCCCCCCCCCCCCCCCCGATCAGCCCCTGTCAGTAATGAAAAAGTAGTCTCCCTAATTTTCATCAGATTCTATGCTTTATTGACTCAGTGACCATCCCAAAATATCCTTTATTCAAACCTAGAGTGTAACCTTGAAACTCTATAATTGTTATTATGTGATAAGCAAAAATAATTTTCGTAATAATCATGCCAAGCTGATAGAGATCTGAACTGCGGCTGTTTTTCAAATCAAACCCTGGCAATCAGTAACAGATACAGTCTGTTAGTTAGCCAGGCCAGTGACAAACTCAGAGGATAGTAGCATGGCATGCAGTAATTGAGGTGTTCTAGCTTTATATCAGCTGTCCTGTCATTAGACACTACCAAATAAGGTATAGCTACTCTGATCTGTACCATTGAAGCCCTAGAGATCAAAGGCATAATTAGTTTGTTTGGGTGTGCAGCAGGCTGGTACATACTGCAACATTCCTGAGAATTAGCCTACAAACCACAAAGTATCAAGGGTACAGAACACAAAGTATAGCACAAACACATTAGCAAGGCCAAATACTGTAAAAGTTTTAATGACATTGCCATTCAGAATGGCACTTGGCGCTTCCATTAGAACGTTTAAAAATTGCTTTAGGCACCAGCTTTCATATCTCTGACTGTGACCCCATGGTGAACTTGTAATTTATCCTGGTGCATCTACCAGTGTATCGTAAAAGCTCTAATAATTATAGCACTGCTCTAATGCAAGCGCCATTAAATTTTGGTAACTGTATCATATTATTGTCATCCTAACTATAGTGCCAAACTATAAACAAAGTGACATACCCACCAACTAGTAGCTAACTAGAGCTCTCTAGAGCACAAAATCCTTGGCACGTATGTTGCATGGCATTAGCTGCACAAGCAAGCAACGATAACACAGTATTATAGCTACTAGCTTCCCTTAATACCCACTTTCATGCAATGTTGCACATAGAAAAGGGGACTAGCCTGAGCTGCATGAGGACGTCGATGGGGGGGGGGGGGGGGGGGGGGGGGGGGAGGGGGGGTGAGGCTAATGTTATAGCACAGCAGTGTTGTTCAAGGTTTAACGGTGCTCAGCAACAACAACTCTGGTGTGTTGTATCGAACTCCACACTCATGGTGGTGCCTACACCACCAGCCTCCTTGCATGGGGATAGTGCAATGACAGTCACTATCATGCCAACCAAGTCAGCACTGCCACTGTGCTCCAATCAGTGATGAGCTAGTCGTCTTGTTGGATCTATAGCTAACCATACATACCCTTCGCCCTTCCCTTCGAGATAAAAAGAAGCCACAGTCTTCGGCTTCATCCGTCGAAAGCTAACCAGCTAGCAAAGAAGGCGGCGGTGACAATTTACTAGTGTAACCGTGCCTAGTGCGCATGCGCTAAGGGTTAATAATACCGTGTATAGCGCATGACACATGCATGCATGCATGCGCACGCGCACTGCAAAAAATGAATCATTATGTTAACCATAACAGGTGGTTATCTCAGTTTCATGCTTTGTTTCATCATTATAGTATAAGAATTCAACGGGTCATTAGAAATAATTCACCCTCCTCTGTATTCGCCATGCATGGTTACTGGAACCATGAACAGATCATTATTATTAGAGTCTAAGACAGCATGCATGCAGTAACCATGGCTAATACAGAGGAGGGTGAATTATTCCTAATGACCCATTGAATTATTTTGACACAAGTACAAAATCTTAATTTGAGGTACACGCATTATTACAGTTAGATACTTTTGACTCTTCTGCATTAACTAATGTTCCAGAACTTTAAGAGCTCATTAAGTTGTTTACAATTTGGAATCGGGAATATTCAGACCATGAGGTTTCCCTATGCTAATGATTAATGATCTAGAAACATGGCAAGAAACTGAGATAACCACCTGTTATCGTGGTTAAAATAATGATTCATTTTTTCCAGTGATAATAATATATTATATAATATATATAATATAATATAATATACACAATATTCTATTTATACGTAAAGACATGCTGTCGCTAGTCTGGAAAAGTCAAGAAGCTTAGAATCAGTATGACGCCAAAACTGGCGAACGAAGCATTTTCGGTGAAATCCACACAAATCATACGTTTGGAACGCCATACGGAACCTTACAACACCGCCACTTGGACTCCAAACAAGGTATGTAGCAGCTAGCGTGGTATATAACAGACAGACAGACAGACTACCATAACCCTCGCGCATGCGGTGCCAAGGATTAATTATTTACTCTACACTATGCTTACCTGGACCCTATAGACAAAATTAATTTTATGATGTGTAAGGGTCAACTGGTTGAGTGTTATCTAGTGTTGGGACAGTTGCTAGTGAACAGGAAGTGATTAAGAACTATTTCTCACATTATTGTGTGCTTTATAATTAGTAGCAGCTCATTACAAAAAAGATGCAGGAAATACATATTTAATTTTGTGAGTTAGTCCATGCACTCTGGTTCAGAGCCTATTTATATTGTAAAGTTTGGCCTGGGACCTGCATGTATAACTACTACGTAATAATAATAATTATAATAATAATAATAATACTAATGCTACTCAGACACATGCATGTAGTATACACACAATGTCATACATACATAGGTAGCTCGATAATAGATTTCTTGTAGGGGTGAAAAATGATTATAGCTTCATATTAAGGTAGCTAGTCTAGTTGTGGGTAACTTGTTGCTCAATCATTAATATTATTTAATTGGTAGCTCCGTATAATTCATCTAATTGTTCTGTACTGTCATCTTCTCCCGTCAAGTTACGGTGTCTTCACCAATGATGTAGGTATGCCGGAGTTGGGCCAACCCTGCCCCCAGATATTGGTATATATGCGGTTACCGAGTTGCCCCTTAATTATCATCATTCTATTTATGGCTAATGACGTTACCCCGGACTAATTAGCTAGTTAAGTAGTAATGTTACTATTCAATCATGACTGGGGGTAATGAAGTCCTTGACTTCCGGAAGGATTAGCCCAACCGTCACACTGGGAATGTTATGCCAGTGGAGTAGCTAATATAGGGTGGAAAGTCTTGGGAGGGACAACTATTCCCTCTTGAGTAGCTCACACACACGTACGTCTCCTGCTGGCTGGCGGGCAACTGACACTCTGCGGTACAGTGTGTACTTTACGCGCCTCCAACTTCTGCTAGTGCACATGCGTCCTCCGCCTTACCAATTAACTCCGTTTAACTTCTTTAAACTCCATTGATCAATCCTTATTCCTTGATCCAGGACTTTATTCTGGCAGGATATCTATGCATTGTAATCTGGACAATCATTTTAGGTGAGTTAGCTATATATATTATTATGACAAGCAAAAATATTTATGGTAGCTAGAGTAAACTGCAGAATGTTAATTATATTTTATAGCACAAGGCGTGAATAAAACATACTGCGGTAATTATTATGCGGTAGCCACACTCTCCATAAGCTTGGAAACTGATATCATAATGGTCATTAACTTTAGTTAATTAGAATACCGTATAGCCGGAAAATTTGGCGGGGAATTAAATTTGGTGGTTTGGTGGTTCATATTACAATCGCCAAATTAAAATTTGCCAAAATTTCCTACTCGTATATATGCATATGGCGATCCCATACCCAACCGCCAAATTTAAATCTGCCAATATTCTTGCAATAGTGATTTTGGGCTCAACCGCCAAATTTAATTCCCGCCTATATTTCCGGCTATACGGTAGGTAAGAAAATTTGAAATTTGGTACATTCAGTGAACTAGGAAATACTTCAACTTGCCATTCATCTATAAGAATGTTTGAATAATTAGAGTGGGGCTAGGTATGGTAATCGTATTACTGTATAGTGGGTACTAACTTTAAAATTGGTGAAATGGCTCTCCATTGCATGATATTGGTGAAATTTAAATTTGACGATCTGAATGCTTACCACCATAGGCATGCACACGTATTTTAAGTTCAGTTTGGCGAGTTTTTAATATATCGAATTCGCCATATTGCCAAAATTAATTAAAAACCTCGATAAAGTTTCCCACTACATGGTATACTGCACTCGGGATTGCAGTATGTACGGGCATAATAGCTATATATTATGTGCTTTATGGAACTCTAGTTTGCGCATGCGGAGGAATGCATTATTTGAATTGAGAGGCTCAGGGTCTGTGAATTGTCGGACCACTTGAAGTGGCCTCACTCTGAAATACTTAAGTATTGTCTATTTAATTAATGTGCAGTCCACTTTTTAAGTTTGAATTTTTATCTCCTTACAGGCTCTGTGGCCTCCAATAGTATGGTTCCTACTACAATAGACCGCTGTGGAAACTCAGTGAAACTGACTCCTATATCACCTTTGGAGGGGTTGTGCCCTGAAAAAGCAATCACGTTCATCTGTCAGATCGACAGTAATATAAATGATGCAAGACACCTTACGTGGCATAGTGAGGAGTATATCCAAGACTTAATACAAATCACGGTATTTGATAACATGCCCATGATCATACTGCCAACTCTGGACCCAATGCAAAATGATACAAATTTAAAGGCAATCTACAATGCAACCGGAACATCTCTACTTGTGCTCAAGCCAAGAGCTGATGCTCCAAATGCTACTATTACGTGCATCAATGAAAATACTCGTTGCAGTAATAGCACATCTTTTCGCCTTTTGGGTATGCGTACGTATACAATACTACTAATGCATACGAATAATAATATTATTATTATAATTATACAAGTTTTCCCAGGAGCGCATAATGTGCCTCTGGTCATATACAATACACGAACGTCACGTGACAACTTTGAGGATTGTAGCTACCAGTATCTGTACCACCTGCATCTCCCCCCTCCTCACTGCTGATCACCCACTTATGCCCGGACTAATTTCAGCAAGCAAAAAATACCATAGCTGAAAAAATTATGTTGAGTTGTTGCTCTATTGTTAAGGGGCAGAGAATGCAGTGCAAAAGTGGATGAGGGGGTAGGGGGCAGGCCAACAGCATAATGTTATTATTATAACAATATACGAGGATCTGGGAGCACATTCCCCCCAGGAAAACTTGGAAATTTTCATGTACTAGACTGATAGTGCATGGCTTGTAGGCTTGATTTTGAGTGTATAATTAATAATTGTGCATATTATGGTATGCTGAAACAGTATATAGCTAAAATGAGGAGGCTCAAGCCTCCTTCTTTCATAGTTGGAGGGCCTCTAAATCGTGTGTATAGTGCTCACAAATTTACCTGTACTAACCATGCAAGCCTTGAACCTTCTTACTTCAGATACCCCTGATGCTCCAATAAACGTTACAGCAGAGGAATCGCCTGACAGTGATCCCAATGACGATAGCTGTATGCTAGTTATAGATCTGCGTCCACCTAGTAATATTGATATGAACCACATCGACTGCTACATTATTCAGTTTCTATCAGAAAATCGAACTATTCCGAATACTGGGAGCGGAACTATCAAGGTGCCTGATTGCACCCAAGATATTCGTTTGAATGTTTCTGCCATTAACAGCTGTGGTACAATTGGAGCTAGTGCCAGTGACATTAAACCCAAATTTATTACAACTTCTACTCCAACTACTTCTACTCCAACGTCTACTCCAACAACATCTGCTCCAACAACTTCTGCTGCAACAACCAACGAATCTACTGGACCAGGTTCTGAATCAAGTTCGACTCTGGCGTCAACTACTCTATGTGCAGTGCTGCTGGTGATCAGTGTTCTCTCTTCCTGAGATCATCGGAGACAGTACGTGTAATAATCATCCCACTTGGAGTACTTTACCTAGTGCTGTTGTTAATAATTAGCTACCCTAGCTGAATAATATTATTATAATATTTTCATACGATGGTCGTCTACAAACATTTAATATAAGCTAATGATATTGATGACAATTGTCATGCACCTATAGATGTTTACATGAAAATTGTGAGGTTTTAAATTTGGAGAATTCAATTTTAATTAGTGATTTTCTGCAACATTGCTAATTTTTAAAACTCATTAGAATGAATATTTTTGTATATACTACTCAGCTATATTATAATTATACGGAAGCTAGCGCTTGCAATTGCTAAATCTAAAATCTGCTGATGGCATTTGCTAAATTTATTTCGGATTCCCACTAGACTAAGTGTAAAGTGCCAATATTATTATTATAGACATACACTGTGGGGAAGGGATCCTAATCTCGATCGCTCTTCTTGGCTTATAGATTGTGGGGATTTTTTTTTTACTAAGTACTAGATCCTAGCCGGGATCTTATATTATACTCATAGAGTCTTGGATGCATCCTGCATCATTATAAATCTAGAACACTGAGCTATAGCTGATTGAAGCACACTCAAATAATATGCAGCACACTATAATAATATTATGTTATACAACCAGTATATATAATATATACTAGTATCAACAGTTGTACCCAGTGAAATTAGCGCTAGTGTCCCTTGTCAGACTAGCGGCCACTCATCAGTGAAGATCTTGGCCATCCATCACAGCCAAGTCTTAATGGTCAGCTTGGTACTCCAGACTACCATTATTCAGTGTACAACCTTGAAACTCCGTACGTGAATTGCTTGCAATTGAGATTGGATGACAATAATGTGATAAGCAGAATCGTGCAAGCTGATCAAGTCGAGTTTTGAACTGCTGTTTTTGTGTTTGAATCAAACAACCAGAGATCAAAGGTATTACAGTGCCCCAGTACGTAGTCCCTGCAAGCAGGCTGGTCACTGCTGCATGAGAATTAGCCTATAGCTACATGTATACAAATAGCGAAGTATCAAGGGTACAACATGCAGAACACAAAGTATGGCACATTCTATTATTAAATAGTAAGGCCAAATACCCTGGTATGCTCACTCACTGTAAAGTGCAGTACCACAACACTATATATTATAATTATGATACAAGCTTACCTGTACCCTAGACAAATAATTGGTTCCTTTTTGTGATGTGTGAGGGTCAACTGGTTGAGTGTTATCTTCCCGCTCCAAGTAGGAGCATACTAAGGGATTTGATAATGATCATTTTAATTGCCCCAGGGTCAGAGCAATATTGAGCACTCGAACGTGCTGGTAGTGGGTGGCCATGGGGCCAAAATTTCACTCTCTATTAAGGACACATCATCTAATAAGCGCATGTCTCCTTACCACCGAGAGTAATAAGCGCATGCGTGCGCTTATTAACCAGACTATAATAATTATAATGGTACCACTATCCCATCTGGAAGGCAAAAAGGTAAACGAAGCCCTGAATTTTCTCATAATTACCTCATAGATTACATCATAGGTTTCATCATATAATTACCTAATAACCGCAAAAAAGTAAATTGCTACTGAGTGCATAACTACTCATACAACACCAAATTATCAAAATGCAAGTCATCAATATGGTGTATCAGGGAGGCAAGCCTTATAATTCACAGAGTGGTTTCAGCTCAAAACTATGGTTCCATACACACTTCCCATGGACAAGAGAAGGATGCAAATATGAACTCAAATACAATACTTCAGAAATACACAATACCATGTTAATGACTATTGTAATTATCATTGTGCTATATTTAATATACGACATTGTAAATGCCAGAGGAAACACACTCAGATGTGCTGCAATAAGCAACATTTTCCTGCAGTATAATTTTCTGCTTGTGGCATTTTACTTGTTCATAGACGACATTCTTTGACATGTTGATATCCTTTTCCTGATGCTCCACTGCTGTGACACTATCTTTGAGTTCATTCTGCTTCTGATCATGGCATCCTAAGCCTGAGAACAGAGCAGAATATGAAAGTTGCCCTGACACTGTGTCAGATCAACACCAATGTAGGCTGGACATGATCTGACATCAAGTTTTGTTGGTAGTTGCCTAGCAACCAAGTTGTTATAGGCAATTTGCCGGCTATGGGAAGGGGTTGGGTCATCATAAAGTAGGCCCATGATGAACAGAGGTCAACTACCAACAAAATAGTTATCTACCAGTAATTGGAGTGCATTCGATCTTGCATCTCATGCACCAGAATTACTGTCAGATAACTAGTCCCATTTACATTATTATTCTTGCTGTGCTCAGTTACTCTGTCACTGTAGTACTGTGTGTATATAATATAGTGACAGTATCAGCTAGCCTGTTAGTGGTGTATCACAAAGTCATAAGTGGCGGTGGGGGGGGGGGGGGGGGGGGCCATGGCCCCCCCTTACTTTTTCAAGGCTGACACACCTACTTTTGCCGTAGTGCTATTAAAGCAAAAAACAATGAACTTGTCAATTTTACCCTGCTGCAATAGCCTTCTATCGGTTCTGAATCAAAAATATCCTAGTTTCATTGCTGTTCTCATTGAAATTGACTGTTTTTGCCTGTTGTCCATCGTTGTTTCTCGATTTTCATGGACGCATTACCGCTAATTAGTGGGCACGGCTTAAAAATTTTGCGCGCATGGATCATCTAACATCTTGGCCCCCTCACATTCAATATGCTTCCGCCACCTATAATTATAAGAGTGAGTGTTAAATACTATTCATGGGGGAACACCTGCTCATATAGTAGCACAACCAATTGACCTCAGTCTAGCTATACTGTAGTAGCAACTGTGCACTACAGTGCAAACTGTATATTATAGTGAACGGACACACTGTCCGATTAGACGATCATTTGACCGCGGACATGTGACCTTTTGACCCGGAAACGGCCGATAGCCGACCGTTATAATTTGCTCTGTGAGAAGGTAAGCACACATCATGCAAGCATGCATCTAATTCTATAGCTTGTACCTTTTCTGATGATTATGATTATGATCAGAATTGTGATCGCCACACATACTCCAGCAAACAAGACTCCCACTGAAAGACAAATCCCGATAAGCATCCAATTTGTCTCCTTTTGCTTTCTTGTCTCTAGCATTGATTCAGAATCTACATGTATAGTGTCATGGAGATGGACATGAAATACATACTGTATAGCGTGAAACTTTTGAGGGAGAAAACCCTCATAATTTACAGCCACCCACAAAGTTTTTTCCACGCCAAAAATTTTTAGGTATGCCACACCCATTCATGCAATCAGTTTAACATTCCACGAAAGTTTTCTCTGTAAAATGCTCCCTTCCTACTGATCCGTGAAAGTTTTCTCCCTCGACAGTTTCCTGCTATATTATGGTATAGCTATTGTATGTCACGGTTTCCCCTTATTAACCCACAGCTGCAGGCATAGAGCATGTATTACTGTACCTGTGAGAGTTGGAAATGATATTGTGTTTGAAGGAGGTAAACTGGAAAGAGGGCAAACTAGTTGAGCAGGATCCGGCAACCAGGTGGCATTCTCAGAGCACCATGATGTGTATGTTGTCACATCAGTATCACCCTCCCCACACCAAAGTAGCAGCCTGGAGCCAACTAATGTGGAGTCCAACTGCAAATTGACACTTGGATTTGTAGTGGGTTCTCCACAACTAACTGTGTATTTGGAAATGATTATATATGAGTGAAAGTCACATCCCTATTGACATAATATATTGTATATTATAGTATATTACTATAGTATTACTGGGTTATGTAATGTTGTGTAATCATAAAATGTTTCACTTAAAAGTTATAAATGCAGTGCCTCCAAGCTGTTCTCCTGTCTTTCAGTATAAATATTCCCATTTTTCAGTATTTTGCATGCATTTTCAGTATTTTTCAGAATTTTACAAAGAGCTCCATATATTTTGTATGTACTAAATTCCCCCAATTTTCAGTATTTTTGAAATTTTATCAGTATTTATGGTCAGAATTCAGTAAAAATACTGACAAATCCGTATACTTGGAGGCACTGTAAATGCTGAACTACATCAATTAAGGGCATTGGTATACATGTGAAACAGTTGTCACAATAATATGACTCTTGTCAATGCATGAGCAGTTCATGCTATTAGGCCTAGAAGCGTACAAATTCGTATTGACTCACACAATGTTATAATTATTATAAAATTCGCACAAAAATTGTCGCTTTACAAGTATTGAACTCACCATAGTTCAGTTCAGTGATGTTTGTTGTACTATTTACTCCACAGAGACTTGCTACAATGCTCAAGTTGTACTGTGTATTGTAGAGCAGCACTAGTTCTATGCTGGCATGTCCAGTGATATTTCCAATGAGCATCTCCACTGCGAGGCTTTCTGGAGTGACACTGGCACTGTAGGATACACCGCCTCCCTCGTTAAGCCACTGTAGAATGACCGTGATATTGTCCAATCCAAACTGCTCTGAACGAACTCGTACCACTGGGCTAGTTGGAGAACCTGTAGCTACCAGGTATTTCTGATTAATTTTGTGGATTTGTGGAACAGTATGACATTGTGTATAATATAGAATCTCACCCTTAATATCAGCGGCGTAAGAAGATGTTTGGAGTAGTGAACTGAGAATAATTGGCAATTCAGTATTATTATATGGTGGGCTATGCCTGCCAAAATCTAGGGGGGTCTGGGGGCATGCTCCTCCAGGAAATTTTTCATCTTTTTAGAGTGATTCTGGTGCATTCTGAGCACACTGATTGACAAAATTAACAGCTATTACGATTAATTTTTTTGATTTGTTTTGTTTGCATAATTTTGTTGAGCTAAAGTTCAACTGTGACACTCCAAATAAAAGCCTGCTCATCCGAGACAGCCACGTTATTATAGAAATTTATGTGTACAGAATCGAGGCTACATGCATATCCTAACACAGAATCAGTGCAATCCTATTCAAGTGTGCATAAGTAACATTTCTGAGGTGTAGATAGTACATAATTACTGTGGGGGGCTGAGCCCCCCTATGTTTTGAACTTGGGGGGGGGGGGGGGGGGGGGGAGTCCCCCCAGCCCCCCTGGTTCTTAAGCCAGTGTTTATGAGAGAGAGAGAGAACGAATTAATACAGACAAACCTGCTGTAGCTGTGTTCACTACATGAAGAACCAGCTTAGCAGAGTTTCCCCTTGCAGTGTCTGGAAGTTCCCTGCACATAATTTCACTGCCATTCAGAATGGGGGGAATTTGGTTTGCCAATGCTATGGACGTCAAAGGATTTTTAGTTAGTGAAAACTCAAATTCAATATCATCAATTTGAATGGGTGAAACAGATCCAACGACATTTTCCTTTGAGATATATCGTGTATAGGACCGAGAATTGGCAGTAACTGTCAGATTCCATTCCAGATAGCTGCTATCGTTTGACCTACATACCACTTCAAGTCGGTTTTGACCAGTACACACATACACTTCACCAGACGGAATTAATTCAAACATACCTGTGCATTGTGCAAAGTATTACAGATAAGAATAATTTTCTATTCGGATGTGACTACCAGTCCAAGTTGTATACCATATGAATGATCAAAAAGCAGCAAGGAGATGCTAATGAATGCATGTATCTTGAATATTGAATAGAGTACCATCACTGATCACAAGTTGAGTGACTTTAGATGATTGAAATCGATCCTATGATTAAATTATTTATGTTAGATCCACACTGGAATTAAAATGATAGCATTAAATGATGTCCTTATCTATGAATGAAACAGTAATTAAGTTACATACATACATAGACAAAATTGCTATGTGGTGTGCAAATCTATCACATGAATATCTAGCCCGGCATCATGTTGGCCAGCCTCTGACAGGGCAATACCAAGTAGCTATTTAATAGCTAGCAATTCCAATTTAAACAACTTTTAGAGGACGCTTATACACTTACTCACCTGAATTTAATCTTCAGCGACGTGAATATTCAAGATCACGCGTGCTACATTGTCACAATGTAGCACGCGTGATCTTGAATATTCACGTCGCTGAAGATTAAATTCAGGTGAGTAAGTGCGGCACGCAATCTAAGTTCAGAGTACAAGATACGACGCCACAGTCAAGAGCTGACAGTGCATGCAGTGTATGTACCTGGGAGGCTTCCTGATTAACATCTGCGGTTGTACCTTTCGACTTTCAACTTGGCACTATGATTCACCACCAGTCTGAGGTAAATGAATCATTATCTAGATAGCGATTCCAGACGCCCAAATTTTCGGTTCGATGGTGCAAACTGGCGGCAATAGCAATATCTATGATTATTAAGGTATCAATAGCTTCCACTCGGTGAGGCCTATTCAGCGATATATTAAATAATAAATTATGTTTTTTTTGTTGAACGGTTGAAGTATGCCCAAGTTACGTGCCGAATAATATTATTTTTCTATACAGATTTCCATAGAGCAAAAACTTAAATGCGCATGCAAGGCGTGCACTCAAGCGATTCGCTTATTTCTGGCGAGACTTAAATGAAAGAGAATTTCCTAAGCTATCTTGTGATTTTTGTTGTTTGTCGTCAATACCCTCCGTTGCTAAGCTTTTAGTTATAATGCGCCTCGGTCAATCATCCGGAATTGCTAATTACCCCCCCCCCCCCCCCCCCCCAGATTTTTCACCATAAACTATGTACAATCAAGGGCTTAGTCCAGTGGGGGGTTGGACAACACCATGTGCAGTACATATTTGCTGAGTCAGCAATATTATTGCTCTACTGAGTGTATTTCAAAGTGCTGCAGCTGGCTAACTCTAACACGGATCCAACCAACACTCAAGCTCAAGGCTTTTTAGGTGATTTGTAGTGACTTCAGCTATTATAAACCCCGTCGAACCTCGTACAAGATCGCGATAATCGAGGAAAACAGTCTTTGTAAAATTACATGGTGATAAAATGAATCTAAATCTCCCATGTCGAGCTAGAAGTAGAAAAACCTTTCTAGAACCCATCACTAAACAGCTGTACATTGAATCGGTACCTTTTGGCGGGAGTAGCTACAGGACTGGGTCGAGTATGGCACTAAACTGCTGAGTCGGCACATTTCTCATGCGTTAATCACATTCCTGAGTGACTGCGCGTGCATCTTGTCCAACCCCCCCCCCCCCCCCCCCCCCCCCCCCCGGGCTTAGTCGATAAGTCCTTGGTAATAATTCTTTCATTTTGCCAAAGGGATGAGCCATTTTTCAATAATATTATTTATTTTTAATACCACTGCCACGGTGGCAATCCAATAATAGTAGGAGTACTAGTGGTCACAAAATTGGGCATGGCAACGCAAGCCCCCCACTACGAGAAAGTTATCTACACCCATGTTAAAGGTGTGGTATCAGGGAAGTTGTATAGCTCCAAGAGGTTAGACTGGTGTCACTGCATGCACTGTATTCCCACAATATCTATGCCCTATTAAATTAAAAGCATGGACCTATCCTGAAGTGTACGCTACCACAGAAAGTCACTATAGATTTCGATAAACTTGCTTCCAACCACAGTCTATGGCTTCAAACTACAATGTAAAAATTCATGATTGGTGACTGTTAGTGCACATGCCTCCGCTGCACAGACTTTTGCTGCTGTATCAAACTTTATACAGTGTCACATGAATATGATTATAAAGGTCATAACCCTGCATGTTTACACTATCTGAGAATAGTATAGGGGCAACCCCCCCACATGCATGCACTGCAAAAATGCTTTCGCCACCAGACCTCTGTACAGCTATACATGTGAGGCAAATGCAATGCACCCTGGTAGGGAATTCCATGCAAACCTAGGGAAAAGTTAACGAGTTTTTGGATTAGCTTGTGAATAATAATTAGCAGGCTGTGTATGTTATTATAACACTTGCCCACATCACAAAATTCCCATAACCATGCATGATTGCTGGAATTCATAAATAATTTAAAATTTATTCTTGCTTGTATGTTTATCATAGATCATTCAGAGATCGATGCTGAACCCGGGCAGATGCAGTGCTGTTATTGCAGCACTGGCAATAATAATTTCAGGTAAGTGGTAGCATTATGCACACCTTACAATGCAGGCTTTGCCCCCCAGGCCCCACTCTCTGCATTCACAGCATGCAATCTAAAGACTTTGAACTTTTAATGTTCCTGCTTATTTAGTGCGTAACATTGAAGCTGATAATTGGCCCCAAAAATTAATTAATGTGCTGAGACTATAGCACTATTGACAATGTATAGTGGCTTAATAATGCATGCTGGTGAACTTCCTGCATGTGCCATGTACTGAGCAAAATTTTCTGTCACTAACTACAGTTATCTCACAAATGGCTACTGCATCATCACTGATTGCTTTGAGCAGTCCATTGTCCGAGGGGCAACAAGTGTGTCCAGGAGATGCAATTGTGTTCACATGTGTAACGAATGGGTCGTCCATTCTTGCTTGGAGTGGTGATGATTACATTGGTCAAGGTGTTCAGTTGGAGTTTGCATCATTCCATGACCCAGGAAGAATAGCACGTAATCGAGCTTCCCCAATCGGGACACAAGCAGTCCTCATCAGCAAAGAGATAGAGGAAAATGAAACACTAGGAATACTAGAGTCTCAGCTTAGCATCGTTGTCACTCCTGACTATCAAACTGCCACCATAAAGTGTTTGCATGTTGATACTGGATCTGAAGAAACTACAGGATTTCAACTTTTAGGTACGTGAGCGTTATGTTATGAGCAGCTATGATCTGATTACAGTGACCTTTCTTATTAATTTTCTTAAATTGTACGTGTGTGCATGTGCGTGTATCATAATATATTTGTGATATATAACCGTAATTGAGATGCAGCTATTTTGTTGGCTCATGATCCCTCTCATCATTATGATGACCGGTACCCCTCCAGTAGATGGTAATTTATCTAAAAAAACTTTGGTTGCTAGGTGATGACCAATAATATATATTATTTTGTACATTTTATACATAATCCAATTCATATTTCTATAATTAAAATTCTGTGGAATGAATGTCATGACACTACGGTTGTTGTCAACTGCCATAATCAATAGATGGGTCATACTCCAGGCAAAGTGAGCTACTTACTCAATTACTGTCTAATATGCTGCTAATATCATTGTTATTACGATAATAATATTATGTCATGAGATTTCTGTGCACACAATGAAATTCTTTTGCACGCATGAAATTATACTAGATGGACCTGGTGCACCAGAAGAGGTGAAAGTCTTTGAAATACCTGATGACCGTAGAAGTAGAGGTGTCTGTGTGCTGACGCTGCAGCTGAATCACCCTAGTGATGTTGCTTTGGATGAAATACCTCATTTGAGCTACTTTATTTACTATTACGGCCAGCAACGAGAAGTGATCACTGCTGCCACTTCAAAGATTTTTGTTGTGCAAAATTGTACACCAGACCTTCTCATTAATGTCACAGTCGTCAATCGATGCGGTAACATGGGAGGGAGTGTTATTGGCATCGCCCCAGAATTTTTATCTGTAACTGTACCAAATCCTGCCAATGCTGGTAAGAATGTGTAGCTACTGAGGACATTGTCCCCCCCCCCACACCCCCAGGTATCAATTATTATTAATTTTGCTATTGGAAGTTGGAAAGTGGTTGTTGAACTGTTGTGGAAATTAATCATGACTAAGAAAAGGAGACACTATTAATTATTAAATTTTAGTATACTGAAAAAAGTTATAAATTTGGTGGTTGGCATAATAATAATTATTATTATTATTAAATTTCACAGGTCTAATTGCTGGTGTTACTATATCTGTTATCATCGCTGTCATCACTGTCATCGCTGTCATCATTTTAATTATTATCATCTTTATCGAGTTCAAGGTCAGTCTATTGCATGTAACAGCACGCTATAAGATCAGTGCATGCACTATCCATTATTATATTTAAATGAGCTTACAGTATTATGGCAGATAAACCCTAAACTTTTTAATTTTTATCAACACCATCGTCAGGTCTTGCAGTAGAGATCTCACTGTTAAGCCGTTCCAAGTCAATCATTAGTTTCTGGTCACACCAGTTGTCTCAAGTACATGGGGCGGGGTGGATGGTTAGGACTATTTGACTATGTCTAATTGAATTAAGACAGGAAGAGGAAGTACTTAAACCATACCACAGATGCATGGTCAGCAAACCTCAAGTGCAAACAACAGCCTGTCAGATCCATATCATCACACACAGGCTCATGCTAGAGCTGTTCAAGTACACAAGCAGTTCAACAGTAAATGCAGAATGACGAACTGATGTCCCATAGCGCAGTGAGTAAGTGTAGCAGGCAATGAGCTAGCTTGAGAGATCGAGATTGAGGGTACCATGTGACTCATGCAATACGTTGTTTTACGTCATCTTTTATAGTCCTCGCAATATTATTGGCTTTTCAAATCCGTGTCCTAAAATGTGCCCTTCCAGACTAGTTTATAGCTACCAAAGTGACTTACCCTGCCACTATTTCAGCTTGTTCTGGTTCTGATCAGGCCACTGCTGTGGACTGCAAACGTGTTTCGAGAGCGTCATAGGTCCCTTTTCTCCACAAAAGGTACTATCCACAGGAGGACTCATGACGGTCAAGTTGGAGGTTGCCACGCAACTGGCACTCCAGGTTTGGTCCTGCCTTTTAGCAATAACCACAGTCTTTAGCCCCTCTTCTAGTGGATTATCGCCATAAATAGCTGCAGTACAGCTGGTTCCAGGTAGGAGACCGTGTTTTTTGAGGTATACTTCACAATACATTACTATGGCATGGTTCTAATTAGCACTCACTTTTGACCACCCACGCGTTTATGACGTAATGCTGGAAAAGGGTCTATTGTGATAAGTTTCAATGCTTCAATCACAGAACTCGATAGCACAGTACAGCTTCCAAACTTCAGATCGGTCCTGATATTGCACGCCACATGTATGATGCTATAATTATTTATAGCTAATTACCTCATAACCACAGAAAAGTAAATTACTACTGGGGATGTAATGGAAAACTTACTACAATGTAACATCCCTTGTCCCTCATGAAAAATATCACACCGCTAGCTTACAGCAGCAGCCATTATCAACCTCAGACACATTGACTGTGCATGCTCCATATTGCATAATATTAGGGTGTGTGCATAGCGTGAACCGGTTCGAACGTGATCTCGACCTAGCTGCCATGTGCCAGGAAAAGTACGAGCTCGCCAAAGAAAGCGAGCTGAGAGAGTAGCCATATCTCATTGATTATCCACGATCTCTTCTACGCTAGGTTCGAATTCTGGATCCTAACAACCTTTCATATGAGCTGAACATTTTGAAACAGACTTCGTAGCAATTTCATCACAATTACCTCATAATTTCATCATTGGTTGGTCGATTTTTTTTGTTGATTGGGACTCGGGATGTAATTTCATGATGTGGGTACAATGGTGGGGATTATTTCATTCAGATAATCCATTTGTAGTCAAAGATTATTGTGCATATTATTATCATTATATAGCAAAAGCGTAAGAAGTCTTTGGAACACAGGGTAAGAGCAGCTATAATATAATAATGTGTTACATTGTACATATTTTGTGGACTGACACTAGTGCTTTTTATATAGCATGCTGCATTCATTCATGCTATTCAACAGTGAATAATTCTTTGCCATTATGATAGCTATAGAAATTATTATCATGATGATGGTGTCCATGACTGCTGTAGCTACACAACACATGCAACTAACTTGTTAATTATTATGCATGTGGCTCAAGTAGCTTAGCAGTACCCTACTAGTTTACCCTCAACTGACAAAGATATTTTTTATTATAGGAATTGGCTTCAGTGGAGATGAATGCCGAACACAACTTGACAGTTCAGGTATATACAACATGATGTGTAAAGTAGATCACTATGGCTACCCTATAGCTTACTAGCTCATTAATAGGGTGTTATAAACCGTATATATATAGTGGGAAACTTTCGAGGGAGAAAACTTTTACGGATCAGTAGGAAGGGAACATTTACTTTTGCTGAATAATAAAGTGATCGCATAAGTAGGTGTGGCATAGCTAAAATTTCGTGGAAAAAATTTTCACAGGTGACTGTAAAAATATTTAATCATGAAATTTGTAAAGGTTTTCTCCCTTGAAAATTTCCCACTATACGGTATTCATTATGCAATAGCCAGTATATCAATTTCCTCGATTCCGGACAGTCCTTAAGTGCACTGAGCCTGCTGTTAAATGTGCAGTTTAGTGAGTGTATACTACATAATAATATAATAATTCTTGTACCTGACACCATAGGCAGTGCCTTAAGTAATCTTTACAAAGCCAATAATACTGTACTATCCTCAATTTGTTTGATTATAAGGTGGATGTGGTGTATCAAATCATAGTCTACACACGATATATACTATCTTGTTTAGTAGTCTGTCATCTCAATTATTGTGTTCTCTATTTGACAATGTATGTGCATGGGCGTAGGAACAGGGGTGGCCACAGGGGCCAGGGCCCCCCCACTTTTTGAGCCAGTGACATTTAATACCTGCAGTTCAAAATAGATACGATCCAGCTAGTCTGCAGTAACTAACATGAGTGAATGTGCCTCAATTGTATTCCATTCGACTTACATTTTATTTTTTCATCGAGAAACTCGCGATAGTAGTGTCGATCGTGCAAAAATGGGCGTGGTTTGACACAAAGTGGGCGTGGTCGTAAAAATTTCGCGCGCACTTCGCGCGCAACTGGATATTAGGCCCACCCAACCTTCAACATCTTCCTACGCCCATGATGTGTGTCCTTATGCACTTTTGAATAAAATTTACCTCATGCAGTGACAGTGCTAGCTAGGGTAGATTTATCACTTGCAAGTTAGTCAGTTAGTTAGTTATATAGCAGTCTCTTCATGTGTATACCGTAGGTCGGGTTTTAATTGCGAGTATCTATTAATTGCGAATTGCGAGTTTTTCTACGTTTCGCAATTAATAGATTCATAAACATAAACGTGCACGTATACTACAGTACGGTACAGGGTCATCCATCACAATTATTGGATTCACAATTTGGCCTGACTTGACTAGAACACAATCATTAAACTATATACGCAATTAAAACCCGTCCTACGGTATAGAACGGGAAATGCATGAGACAAATATACCACAATGGACAAGAAGAAAGGACCAGAAACTCTTACATATTATATGGTCAAACTTGAGTCAGATATATGGTAAAACTCAAAATTATTGCCAATATATGTTCGAAGTCAAATAGCTATCAAATTTTATTATGATCAAACTCAAATACATGGTCAAACGTAAGTTATGGTCAAGTATATAAATTTTGACTGAATACCCATAATTATAAAGTCAAACATGCAGCAAATATATGGTCAAAATTCAAGAAGATACCCTTACATAATAGTCACGGATATGACCTATCTATTAGTTAATTGGACCGACGTGACATCAACAGAATCATAGCCAGAATCTGCGTTCGCGAATAAAATTCACGATCGCACGCACAAACGTGCACCCACGATCCTTATGTAGTCTCGTTCACGGACCCACCCCCTTTGGGGCAGAGTCTAGGGACTTGACCATCTCACTCCACTACAATCCTCCTACGTATATAGGAGGGCTGGCGCGTGAGACTAGGTACAATCGGACATTGTATTGTGTGGTAAGCATAAAATTAATGAAACTACTACTATTTATGTACTATAATATATCCCACTGCACCTGTTGTGGTGTGTCTTATCAAATCAATAAGAATTAACTGGGCTAGCCTTATCCCCAGGCCCTCTCTCAATCTCCCAATATTTATTATGGGAGATAGAGAGAGGGTCTGGGGACACGGCTAGCTCACCTAATTTCATTCATACTTACCCTACAAATTACAATGTCCTATTGTACCTAGTCTTGTGCGCCAGCCTTTCTACGTAGGAGGGATTGTAGTATTTGACCACAATGATATTTGAGTTTGACCATAATTATATCCGACTCAAGTTTGACCATGTATTTGAGCTTGCCGATTTTGTCAGTGTTGGAATGCCATAGTGTGGGTCACTAATGCATGGAGAGTGCTGCAGGCTATCTGCCACCTGGGGAGAAATTTAGACCAACATGACAATACTGATATTTGATAAGTCTCATGTACTATTGCTTTCATTCTTTTCCCCACAGTCTGGCTACAAAGCTCTTTACAAGGCGTCCAAGGAAGACCGCCTTGAAGTATTGAAGCGACTGTTGCAGTCTTTCGCCGACGAAAACAGTGTGAGTACAGAACCACCTCACTAGTACCATTCACTCCTTAACGTAAAATTAATCTGGATATTAAATTTTTGTTGTTGAAATTTTTTGATCGAATTAGATGCCTCATGCTAAGGAGCTCTGCAATTAGTCATATTGCTTAGTTTAGTGCCAAGTGCATCCACACATCAAGTGTTGTAAAAGATTTAGAAACATAATAGTTACTATTTTAGGGGACACTTCCAAACTGTTTAAGAAAAATAATTACACTAAGGGGGAGGGGTCAGGGCCATGATACTAATTTTAGCCTTGTTAAGCTGGATTATATCTGCCACTGTCTTCAAGTCCCAGTATCATTTACTTTTGTCATGACACTAAGGGAGGGGGGGGGGGGAGAGGGGGTCCAAGGCTTAACATCATAATGATGCTAATTATTATATTAATTTTTATAACAATTTGTGCTCGAAAAGAGTGGTTAACATGAATAGCTAGTAATAGTTAAGTTAAGTATCCCCCTACTAATCACTCTTTAATTTGCCAACTTTACCCATGCACACAGTTGATAATAAGTAGGTCACATTTTATGCATTTGGGGATAGCTGTAATTCTCTCCATTATGTACACGCACATGATTCATAATAATTATAATATTATGAACACATTGATATCCTGAATACACAATAATCAAGTAGGAATGCAATATTAGACAAATTTTGGTATGAGAAATGAAATTATAACATGAATAATAATTATGTCAATTGTCTGAGACTAGTTACTAAACTTCTTTTCTCACAGCTTGGCAACACTCCTCTTCATCTGGCTATTTTATTATGCGTCCAATTCTTGTTTTCTGAATGGCAGGCTGGCATTAGCTAAATTAAAGGCATTGTGTCACATTTATAAAGTGTAATAATTATTATTGTTTCTTAGTGAGCTTATTAATTCTTATAAACTAGGTACAGGAAGTATGAATATCGTGGCATACCATATACTCTGGTTAATAAGCGCATGCGCTTATAGTGCTAGTGGTAAACGGAACGACAGTATGCACTTAATAAAGGATATGCACTTATATGGCACATAATCATGCCCACAAACGTTTGGGTACGTGATGGATGCGAGGCCCGCTCACGCTATAGCGCTAGCTGGTTCGATTGATCGAGTACTTTAGCGTTTACAGCTGCCGCTCAAGACGACGAGTGTTGGCGATTTGTCTGAAATTCGATCTTCTTGCATGATATGGTCATCATTTCTCCAAGGATATCTGGACTCCACATACTTTCCAGCCGGTCAAGGTCAGGTTCATAGAACGCCACGCCTATTAAGAGCATGTGCTTGAGACGAGAATTAAGAGAGCATGTGCTTAAATTATAAATAATGTGCGCTTAATAACCAGAGTGTATGGTATGGCTTCAGGTAGCAATGGTACTATTAAACTCATGTCTAAAAAATTCTATAATGTATACTTATTCTCAAAAAGTAATTATTTACCTATCTGATCAATCAAAGACTTCTGAATCAAACAAAATCAATCATATCCAGTCATAACAATGGCATACAGTATAATAATGTCATGTAAATAATTCTTTATTGTGTTACAGGAATCTGAAGAGCCAGCACGAGAACCTCCTTCAAGTGCCAATCTTTTTGATGTATTAAAGGAAGTAGGAATTGTAAGCCATACTCTAATTTCGCTGTTTCATCATCACCATAATGGATCATGGCTGTTCTAAAATGCCTATCAATGATATGTGTATAATAAAAACCTTTGCTATTATGTTCAAGTCCTAAATGAAACCATGATAGTCACTTTTGAAGTCACACCCTCTAGCTATAGTCCCTATTGAAACAGTATAATAACTATGCTTTCACCATTATTAGGATATACTATATATTAAGGAGCAAATTTGGAAACTCGAGAAAATACAGACAGCGTTGTCTGCGGATGAGAAGAAGCTATCGGGGAATACGTAACAACACAGAGTCTGGTGATGATGATGGAACAGATTAAATAATTCACTAATAATTGAATAATTCAATAATTGAATGTCATGCAAGCAATTATTCTTGACTCAGACTGTATACTATTATACCATAGCATGTTGTAGTATGATTGAAAGGAACATAAATTAGGTATAATAGTATTATACTGTGCATAATTTTAATAACAATGATTAGCATGCTAGCGCTGGTGTTGAAACATTATTGCGCATGCGCAATAAGCTAACCTGCTTTTGCGGCGCGCGCATCGGATCAGGAGGCTAATATAATATAGGCAAGGTTCACAGTACAGTGGCAGTGCAGCAGGGGCATTCTCTGTACCGGTATACCGCGAGTTTGTCAAGCTGAAAATGGCTACACCGCAGAGCCCAAGTTACCGCAAGAAGCAGATCTCTATGAGGCATCTTCCCCAGCTGGAAGACGTGACCTCCGTGAGGACGAGCTTCAACCGGCACCTGCACCACACCTTGGTCAAAGACCGCCACGTAGCCACCAAGCTCGACTTCTACCAGGCCACGGCACACACCGTGAGGGACCACCTGGTCGGGAAATGGATCAGGACACAGCAGCACTACTACACCGTGGACCCAAAGGTAAAAGAAAGCCCTAGGCCCTAGGCTATCATTCACATCTTAGTTTGTTTGAATATGTTGATGACTGAGAAACGGCTTGAAGTGATGTACTGAGCTACCTTTAATATTTACTCTGCTCTCTTTCTCTCTCTCTTCTGGATGGTTGCTGATGTTATACTTTTTATTCATTTTCACATCTGTCGACTTGTCATGTTTGATCAGCATACAAATGGCAGCTGTTTCTGTTCAGCCATAATAATATTGTTTGATGTAATTTATGGGGTATCCCCCTCCCTCTTGTTTCCAATGATTATTGTTCTGTTTACTGTCTCTATTGAAACTGCAGCGTTGCTATTACCTCTCAATGGAGTTCTACATGGGTCGCTCCCTTACCAACGCCATGGTCAACCTGGGCATCGACTCGCCTGTGGAGGAAGCCCTCTATGAGGTCAGCTTTGCACATGTACTTGGAAGTTAATCGACTATTGTATCTCATTTCCGATATCCTAAATATATTTATGCATGTATTCTTGGCCACTATGTATGGTACTGTGGATAATATCTACATGTATTGTGGGGGACCCTTAGGAGAATTTGTTATTGAAGGTGCCCTAGTCTTGTAATGTTCCTTGTTTTTAATAGGAAGTTTTCATATACTGCAGGGCGTACATGTATCTAGCTATATGCAGTACTATAGTAAATCCTCTTCGTTGCTGTCTACCAAACCACGTCACTGTGGTGGTTCTAGTTTGTGTGATATTGGTTTGTGGAAGAGACCACAGTCTATGTCAATTCATTGGTCAGGCAGGTGCTACCACATGCATGTACATGTACACTGACTGTATATTAGCATCGGCACTGTAGCGCTGAATCCGACGCTGATGCCTGTCCATTGTTTTATGGAGGCATGCACAGCTCATGGCATCAATGATATTTATTTGTCTGATTGCATATACTTGTTTAGTGTATTCATGAATTCAACATATGCCACAGTTCCTCCATACTGATTGTTAAGGATGTGATATATCGCTCCTACCAACCATATCCTCTCATATTGGTTTGCAGAGGGATGTTGGCTACCCTCAGTAAGGGTCACTTTTCCTCTGAATCACTTATAGCTGGCTTCAACAGTCTTAATTTCTTACCTATAATTGATATTGACTGTTTTTGAATTTGTATGGTATGGTTGAGAAGTTGTGGGTGAGCTTCACAATGGAGTTTCATTACTACCCCTGTTGACTTAACCACTTCCTCCCAGTAGAAAAATCAGGGCTGTGGTGGGAGTGAATATTAATTTTGATTCCAGCAGCCTGACTTCTTCCCTTGGTACCTATAACTTCCTCCATCTTTCTCTCCCCCCCCCCCCCCCTCTCCCTCACTCCCTCCCACTCTCTCTCTCTCTCTCTCTCTGTCTCCCTTCCTCCCCCCTCCCATATACTGTTCTTAGCTTGGTTTGGATCTTGAAAACTTGCAAGAGGAGGAGGAAGATGCTGGTCTTGGTAATGGTGGTCTGGGACGACTTGCTGCCTGTTTCGTTGACTCCATGGCTACTCTCCAGCTGCCTGGCTACGGCTATGGACTGAGGTACGACTACGGTATCTTTACACAAGCTATCAGGGATGGACACCAGGTAAGGAGTGAGCTCTCTTTCCCTCCCTCCCCCTCTCTCTCCCGCTCTTTCTTTCCCTCTCCCTCTCCCTCTCTCTCTCTCTCTCCCCCCCCCCCCCCCCCCCCCACTCTCTCTCTCTCTCTCTTTGCTGCTACACATGCATATTATAGATACTCACTCAATTATGACCGGCTGTAGTCTCTCTGTCTTTGCACCTGTAGTAACTAATTAATGTGCATGATCTTCGCATGTCATTTACGCATGCTTTACACATGCCTATTCTTATTGCCAGCCTTAAGTTGCGTCTTGTCTGAAAACACCTGATGACATGAAAACTTGTACGACGTACATGTACTATACACGTGTGTGTACAATGTAGGTCGAATTGCCAGACGATTGGCTTCGCTTTGGAAGCTGCTGGGAAATTCCTCGCCCGGAGTACACGCTCAAGGTCCAGTTTTATGGCCGTGCTGAGATCGATGGTTGGAAGGACGCCCAGGTTGTGCTGGCCATCCCCCACGATTACCCCATCCCTGGCTACAAGAATGGAACGGTCAACACAATGAGGCTCTGGTCTGCAAAGTCACCAAATGACTTTGATCTCTCCTACTGTGAGTTTTGGGAAATGTATTAATAAAATAGTTGTTCTACACGATCTCTCCACGTGTGTGTGGTTTGCAGTGTATTTTGCTTTTTACCGAGTGTGTGTGAGAGAAAATGAGAAAGTAGGCAGTACCAGAGAGAGAGAGAGAGAGAGAGAGAGAGAGAGAGAGAGAGAGATATCTACGTTTCACTTTATTGTGTTGCAGTTAACCATGGTGACTACATCAAGGCTGTTCTTGACCGTAACCTTGCTGAGAACATCACTCGTGTGCTCTACCCCAATGACAATGTGAGCACTAACACATAATACATCCTTTGGGGACTACTACTGTATGCGACTTGCAATTTCGGTCTGCATAAGTGCTAACCCACTATTTTGTATGGAAACTGCTACCATTGATACATGCATGTGGTCGTGGGCTCTTATCCACTTGTCCTGGGCTGTACCATAATCCCTTCTCCTCAGTACCTACACTCGAATAGCCCAAGATGCATGATGTACATGTATCAACCTGGTATTTCGTGGAAAATCCCATGTGGATTAGAAGATTTTTAAATTCATGTACACCACATACCTGTACATTATAAATTGTGTGGGCACTCATGCAGTGTATATTGCGTATTATTGTACGGGTGCATTAGTAGATTTTGAATAAAGCATGTATGGTCAAGCATACATGTACATGTTGTATTACATACCAATACCTTGCTATGTATCTATTCCAGAAAATGGAAGGGAAGGAGCTTCGTTTGCGTCAGGAGTACTTCCTCTGCTCAGCCACCCTGCAGGACATCGTGAGGAGGTACAAGGCCTTCAAGTCCAAGATGGGGGGAGAAGCAAGGACCACCTTTGACAAGTTCCCTGAAAAGGTTAGCCGCCGGTGACCAACACCTGCATGACCAACATACATGTACATGTACATGTAGCCTCGTCCCCAGGCCCCTCCCTACGCGGGGAGAAGGGCCTGGTACACACCGACTGTGCATGCGCTAGTTTGTACCCAGAATCTGGGTACATCGTATATTCCCGTAAAATATTCAGTAAACTAAGTATTTAAGATTACGTCATCCTTTCTTTCTGCTCGCGTATGGCCAAGGAACGCACGACGCGAGCTCAAACAGTTTGTTCGAGTAGTTGGCTGGCCAGCGAAAGCAAAAAGACTTACCCTGGCACCTGTTTGAGCAAGCAATCGAATTGCCACGCGGTAAGCTATAGTATACGGACAATTTTTACAGAAAATCTACGGATAAAGTGGCGCATGCACAGTCGGTGTGTACCAGGCCCTTCTCCCCGCTTAGGGAGGGGCCTGGGGACGAGGCTAATGTACATTTACATGTACCTGGATGGATGAGGAATTCTGCTACTCAGCACACGAGTGCATGTTTAACAGTATTATCGTGAATCTGAAGCGAACGATTACTGGCTTGTACATGTACGTACACACGTACATGCACTATGTATACTAACTGTACATGGAGGAAGCTATGCATTTGAGTGCATAATTACAATAATATTATAATCTATGCTTAGTAACCTTACTGTTGTGGTATACTGGCATGAATTTTAATATCACCAGTCTGAGCGTAGGTCAGGTCAGGTCATGGCTCTAGTCGATGCTGAGCTCAAGCCACTTATCATACATGTACAGCTGCATCTTCCGATTCTAGTTGTCTACCTGTAATTACATGTATACAATTCAAATAATAGTCTGTACATTGTACGTACATGTACAATACATGTATATACCTCTTTGTATGATGTGTATCGGGGTCACCGTACATCTGTACTGCGTGCACATCTACATGTGTACATGTGTAGCTTCCTCTCTTATTGACCTTTAGTCACCTGCTTGAGCTGTACTTGTTTGTTTTGGGGTCTTGTTTAGCCCCTTTAACACTAGTGTACCGTTAATAGTGAATATTTTGTGTCAAAAACATTTCGTGCGATAACTTTTCGTTGTCAGGTAAACGACCCTGTTCTGCAATTACATTAATAATCCACATAGGTTCATGTGTTTAATGTTCGCCTTGCCTGTACCATCCAAGAAAATAGTATTTAAACGACATTTTTTGTATAATTAACGATTGGTATACTGATGTACATTTGCATGAGCATGAGGTGATTTCCCTATAATATTATTGGGGGTTGGATGTAGAATAATAATATGTTGATAAAAATAATACATTGAACTTTGATGCGTGACTGTAGGTAGCCATCCAGCTGAACGACACTCACCCAGCCATGGCCATCCCTGAGCTCATGCGCATCCTATTGGACGTAGAGAAGCTAGGATGGGACGAAGCCTGGGGCGTCTGCACCAAGACCTTTGCCTACACCAACCACACCTTGCTCCCAGAGGCTCTGGAGAGGTGGCCAGTCAAAATGCTGGAGAATATGCTACCAAGGCACCTGCAGATCATCTATGAAATCAACGCCAGGCACCTCAAGGTGGGTGAGAAGAGGTAGAGAGGGTTGGGGGGGGGGGGGGGGGGGGAGGGAGAGGAAGGGATCTGATGTAACATACATGTACATGACAAGTTTAGACTAGGAAGTCACAAAGGCAGCAAGCACATGTAATTAGCATTTTGCTTGTGGTGTGCCCTTGTATCATTTGTAGTGCTACACCATTACAATGCAATCATGTACATGTACGAGTACATTTAGTTAGTAGATATGACATTAATTTTTGTCCTGATATCTCTAACAGCCCAAGTGCACAATCAAACGTATTGTATACTGTCATACATAGGAGATTCCTGATTATTACCGTAATATTCCCTGTACCTCAGGCGGTGACGGCTCGGTGGCCTGATGACTTTGACCGCATGCGTAACCTCTCGATCATTGAGGAGGAGCCAGAGAAGAGGGTGAACATGGCCCACCTGGCCATAGTCGGCTCCCACGCTGTCAACGGAGTGGCAGCAATTCACTCCGACATCCTCAAGAAATCAGTGTAAGCATCTGCTCCTCCTGGTGTAACTGGTGCACTTCTGTTAGCTAGAGCTGTCTATACAACCCCTAGCTTGATGATATGACGACCCTTACCTATTTTGTGCGTATCCAGTACATGGCTAACTTCATGAAAAGCTGGACAACTCATGCATTTCTGTACAACATGATCTACACTGTAGCTTTCATATTTGTCCTGTGTGCATGTTCACGTTTGTACATGCATAATAATTATAATCTTTGATAATAACTAGTGTGATGTTGAATTCTACACCGCTCTTGTTCTTTACAGTTTCCGTTACTTCTTTGAGTACACTCCAGAGAAGTTCCAGAACAAGACGAATGGGGTAACCCCTCGTCGTTGGTTGAGAGTGTGCAACCCAAGTCTGGCCGACGCCATCTCTGACGTAAGCCCTTGAGTAATTCGCCTTAGCAGTAGAATGTAGTCTGTTTACATGTCACATGTTTGGAAGCACTAATTGCAACCATAAATCTAAATAGTGCATGTAGCAGTTTTCCCATAATAGTCATTGTATTATACATGTACATGTATACATGTACAATCATATAAATGTATTTCTTCTCTGTGTTTCGTGTAGAGAATTGGTGAGGAATGGATCACTGATCTGAGCAAGCTTCGTGACCTGCTACCACTGGCGGAGGATGCTCAGTTCATGAGAGAGGTCCACCACGTCAAGCAGGTACGTACATGTACATACATGCATGTACATGTACATGTAACACTTGGTCATTGCATTGTGTGGCTTCTTTGTGTCCATATGGTAAAGGGTCACCATTATGATCGTATCATTACTTGCCCAGTAGAAATTTACTTTTCTGCGGTTATTAGGTAATTATGACGTAATCTATGAGATAATTGCCAGAAAACTCAGGGCCTCCGTGGAGCCTTTCTGAGACTTGAAAATCGGTATATATATAGAGTATCTGACACATGTATCCAGCGAATACATTATAAGCTGAGCGCTACTTTCTCTGCGAAGTACCGCCGGCCGAACTTCACGCGTTCTCTTGGCTGACGTAATCCCGTGGATAAATAAAGCTAGCCTTGTGCTATATATAGCACGCACGCTGTGTGCCATGCTGCGACTAACCTGATGTTCAGAAGCTGTCGAGTTCGTCTCCTGTGGTTGAAAATTGTCAGTGTCAAGGTCGAGAGTCGGCTGCAGTCGACTCTCAGACTCCATCTCTGTGATTGAGGCGCCAGTATCAATGTGTGTACGTACTATATTGACGACCGTTTACCATATGAACCATTATGCATGCAGCTACTGGGCAAGTGGTCAAGTGTTCATATTATATACATGTACTATATTATTATGTACACATGTACATGTACTTATGTTATGTCGTAGATAATTATTAACCCTCGGCTCATGCGCGAGGGTTACTGTAGTCGTTCTGTGTGTGTGTCTGTCTGTCTGTTAACTCTGTAACTGCTACATACCTCGTTTGCGAGTCTCAACCTCGGTGTTATATGATTCCTTATGACGTTTCAAAGCCATGTATTGTGTGGATTTCACCGAAAACGCTTTGTTCTCCAGTTCTGGCGACATTTGCTCAAGACTGCTACCTTCCACCATAGATCCATCCTTCCACGCACCCTGGCAGCTTTTCCATGGACAGAATGAACAACAGTAGACTTTTTTCAAGATACAAAATAAGTAGTTCCAGCTACAACTCCTGTGAAGGTACTGCCTGCCTGCCAATAGTCTGCGAAGTAACTACTAAGCTTCTTGACTTTCTTGCCAATGCACTCGTTTCTATTTACACGTACTATGAATCATGCTACCGTATACTATCTCTGGTATACTATAGACAGTGTACTATACACGTACATGCGCTATGCACTCTATAAAACCACGTGTCTATTGCGCATGCGCGAGGGTTACTGTAGTCGTTCTGTGTGTGTGTCTGTCAGTCTGTCTGTCTGTCTGTCTGTCTCTCTGTTAACTCTGTAACTGCTACATACCTCGTTTGCGCGTCTCAACCTCGGTGTTATATGATTCCTTATGGCATTTCAAAGCCATGTATTGTGTGGATTTTGCTGAAAACGCTTTGTTCTCCAGTTCTGGCGACATTTGCTCAGGACTGCTACCTTTCACCATAGATCCATCCTTCCACGCACCCTGGCAGCTTTACCATGGACAGAATGAACAACAGTAGACTTTTTTTTCAAGATACAATGTACAAAATAAATAGTTCCAGCTACAACTCCTGCGAAGGTACTGCCTGCCTGCCAATAGTCTGCGAAGTAACTGCTAAGCTTCTTGACTTTCCTGCCAATGCACTCGTTTCTATTTACACGTAAATCATGCTACCGTATACATTATACTGTATACTAGACAGTGTACTATACACTATAGACAGTGTACTATACGTATATACAATATGCTACCCACACCACTTGTGCCGAGGGTTTTGCACTATCAGTGTTCATTAAGACTGCGTTACCTATGATTATGTGGAAACGTTTGTTAAATTATAGGAAAACAAGAAGCAATTTGCAGAGTACCTTGAGAGTCACCATGATGTGAAGATCAACATCGACTCGATCTTTGATGTGCACGTCAAGAGGATCCACGAGTACAAGAGACAGCTGCTCAATGTCCTCCATATCGTCACCTTCTACAACCGTAAGTCATTGGCGTTTTGCCTCTAGCACTCACACACACACCAGGCGTAGTACATGTGTGCACAGTGCACATTTCCTACTACAATGTACTTCAGCCTTTGGATTGACCTTCAACCGTTTCTTATACATGTACATGTACATGTGTGACCAAGTATTTCAGCATACTCAGATCCAGAGATTTGTGCATAAATGATACTATAATTTGGTGTTTTTGCTCATACCCTGATCATTATTTATAGTTTTCTTCATCCCACTCCAGGTATGAAGGAGAATCCTAAAACTGCCTTTGTCCCCCGCACTGTCATCATTGGAGGGAAGGCTGCTCCTGGCTACTACACGGCCAAGAAAATCATCAAACTCATCAACTCAGTTGCTGATGGTTAGTCAATGTATTCCATATTATTTATGGAGAATCATTTGTGTGATTTGTTGTTTATAGTTGTAAATAATGATCCTGAGATTGGAGATCGTTTGAAGGTCATCTTTTTGGAGAACTACAGGGTCTCTCTCGCTGAGAAAGGTAAGTTAGTTTATTGACTAATGTACAAATGGACATGTACCTGTATGGGTGGCCATGTCACCATTTCATGTACATGTGTATTTGCAGTGATCCCAGCTTCAGATCTCTCTGAGCAGATCTCCACTGCTGGAACAGAAGCTTCAGGAACTGGAAACATGAAATTCCAGGTGCAGTGTACATGTGTGACAGTCTTAGTGTCCAGCCCCTTCTACACACCCCTTTCTCGTGGGTTACGAAGAAGGGGCTGAGCACGAGTCTATGATTGTACGTGATACATGTATGAATCAGTGATGAAACTGGATACTGGTACATGTACATGGCTTCAGAAACATTTACTGGCCTTCACACAGAAATCTTTGACGTTGTTATGTTCTGGAAGGCCTGGGTATGCATGCACTCCCACAATGGAATCCCTCTAGTAGGACTTGCATGTACCTTCAATGGTGGTACTGTATTATTATATATTAGTTAGACACTGTTTAGGAGGTTTCTATGTGATTTAGAAGACCGAAGGACTCTATATAGAATCCCGAGTGAAGCGAGGGTTCTATGAGAGCCCTGAGGTCTTCTAAATCACATAGAAACCGACTAAACAGTGTCTAACAAGTTTAGATCACATAGCTTTGTATTGCTAGCGCCAGAGGGCAAAACTTGTAGGTGACTATGAAAATCTTTTAGGTGACTATGAGAAGCTTGTAGGTGACTATGAGATATAGATACCTGTCATTAGCCAATCAAATTGCAGTATTTGTTACAGCTATGATTTAATATTGTACGGTACATTTCCTTGTTGTACATGTAGTTATAGTAGATAGAATCTGTGTATTCACTTGCAGCGTGCATGTACATGTACATATAGCTACCTTCGTATTTTGTATTTGCTTAGGCTAATGGTGCCCTGACTATCGGTACCCTGGATGGAGCCAACGTTGAGATGAGGGAGGAGATGGGAGCAGAGAACATCTTCATCTTTGGAATGACCGTAGACGAAGTGGGAAAGCTAAGGAGGGAGGGGTGAGGGCACATTCAGTGCTGACTTTGATAACTCTTGTTGATAATGTGTACCTCTCTCTCTTTCTCTCTCTCTCTCTCCCTCCCTCCGTCACGATCTCTCTCCTATACGTTGCCTCACCACAAACTCGCACACATCCTCCATTAGCTACAACCCTCGGAAGTACTATGAAGGCAACCCTGAGCTGAAGAAAGCTGTTGACATGATTCATGACGGCTACTTTTCTCCAGATGCGCCTGACCTCTTCCATGACCTCACTGGCCATCTGCTAAACCATGACACGTAAGTACATGTACATTACCTATATCTACACTATCTACATAATATACGAGTCAATTTTGTGACTGAGTGCCCATCAGTTTCAGTTTGGCATACGTGGAATTCCTGCATACCATAAACCATACAATGTTGTGAGTACAAACAGTGCTACTACTCAACTCCTCTCCCAATTATGACATAGTGTATACTCTCTCAGTCTAGGTGCCTAGTGCTCGACCATTTACGCATGATATTGTAGGCTAGGCTTATATGTATGTGGTCCTGGTAGGCAGTTTCACTGGCCAAGTGTACACTCATAATATTATGTCAGGGGGACAAGTGTTTGTTATGGTCAGTGAGGCTAGCACCAGTTGGTAAACTCCTTCAGGCTTCTAAGCTTACAATTTATCATAATTATACTATCTAGGTATTGCCTTTTGGCTGATTATGAGTCGTACATCAAGTGCCAAGAGCGTGTTTCTGAGGTATACAAGGACCGAGCCAAGTGGCTGAAGATGACCATCAAGAACATAGCCACCGTTGGTAAGTTTTCGAGTGACCGTACCATCAACCAGTACGCCACAGAGATCTGGGGAGCTGTTCCTTGCCCTGTTCCCGCTGAGCCTGCTGCAAAGAGCTCCAAATCATGAATTTATTACTAGTGAATTATAACAGTGTGCTAGGCACAATAATGACATTCTTGAATCGTCTTGTACTGTACGTGTACCTACTGAATTTAGAAAAATAGACAACCTTTTAGTGGTTACATTAGGAGTATTCACTAGTAACAATTCTTATTACCTGTACATGTGTGTATGTCTTAGCAATAATTATTATTGATTATAGACCCAGTTTTATAATAACTATTGTTATACTGATTAATTTTTTTGATTCATCACCACTGCCACATACATGTACATGCATGCACTACTTGATTTCTAGTAAATGAGTAATTATTACTCAAATACATGAGCCCTTGGTACTATGTTATATGGACACCATTAATTGGGGGGTATTTGTTATTAACAATGTTATTCATTCCCCATGCACGGTCGTGTTCCCAGAAATGCCACATCATCAATTCTTTTGCAAGCCCTATACTCCCACCTCAAATAAAATAATTATTATTAATAATTAGATGTTGACTCGTCCATACATACAGCTCACAACTACAGGAATGCATACCAGCCAGTACAATCAGTTATCATGGTTACTCCCATGCATGCACTAATCACTGTCATCCCATGCAACTATAGGGGCAGTATGAGAGGAACAAGATATACTCCGGTCACATCGGAAAGAAAAATTAATAGAAACACAATCATGCAGGATAAAAATATATAGTGTGTTCCATAAATAATATAACAGGTAAACTAATAGTTAATAATATTATACATACACACGATGTAAGTTTAAACAATACTAAGCAGAGGTAGAAGAAGGTGATTAGAACATGTGGTAGCTCATGTAAGAAACATCGGAGAAATGCCAGGAAACCCTTTGAGCAAATCCCTTCATGACAAGCCCACAAGACCTCTCACAATCCCCATCACCTACATATATACAGGTACAGGAATAATGTATATAGCATAAATAGGAATCCTGAAGGATATCAGGAGCATATGGGCCACCAAAGGCAGAAGGTGCATACCGTATTTCCTCGAATAAACGCATGCCCCGTTTATACGCCGGGGGTATAAGGCGCTGTGTACTTCATAAACGCCGGGCCTCAAATAAACGCCGGGTCATTACGGAGTGGGCGCGGCGCGAAGCAAACAGGGCCACGTGTATATACGCTTGTGGGTGTGGCGATATGCTAGTCTAGTCTCGGTATCTGGCTACATGTACGATGGCGCAGCAAAGAAAAAGGTGCTCATACGACCTAAGCTGTAAGCTTAAAGCGATTGAGTTGGCCGAAAAGACATCTAAAGAAGCATAAACATTAAACGCCGGCCTCGATTTAATGCCGGCCCTGTTTTAACGCCAGGTCAAAGAACTCTGTTAATAAATAAACGCCCGGGCGTTTAATCAAGGAAATACGGTATAATACATAGAAATTATGTATAAGCATATGCACTTCTACACATGGTTGGACAAAATTGCTCATCCCCACTAGAGTTCTAGCTATACTGAACTATACGTGTGTTGCATGCATTGATCTCTAATAGATGCCCACTTCCTAATATGGAAATTGCTGTGCTGGTGAACAAATTTGTATTCCAGCACCCGCACACTTGCTCCAAAGGAAGCCAGATCTGCTACTGTAGGTAATCGACCACACCTTGTTAGGAAACCAGAAATGCTAACAGCTTCATACGTAGGAATTCCCAACATCTTGCTATTACATAATATTGCATCTAGAACTAGGGACAAGGCTTGGCAAAAATTCTCCACTGACCTGACTTAGCATAGTATCCTAACGTGGTTCAAGCTTTCAGAGCTGCATTGACAGCAGCTATGACCTTGTCCAGCTTATCCTTGCTGTCAACGAAGCCATCACCATTCTAGAGTTTGGCAGAAGACAAACAAGGTACATGTATGAGGAATATGCATTGTAGTTGAGTTTGAATCATTCTTACCTTTTTAGAATGGACAAGCTTGTCACCAACAGTGACTTCAAAATAACCAGTAATCCCAGGTGTAGACTCCCCACTCTGGAGGAAAAATGAAGGACAGAGCGGGAAGGGAGGGAGAGAGAGATAGAGAGGAGGAGGAGAGGATTTACTCAGGAGCATACTCAATCAGCAAGCAGTTTCCATAACAATAGAAACAGCTATACGAAGTATGTGGTCACTCCCAGACACACAAACATGGCGTGCGTATATTCATTAGAAGTATGACATCACACTTACCACTTTGACATCATCCCCAAACTCATCCTCTAGCTCCGTCTGAAAACGACGGAACTGGAAACAAACAACTTGATGATAATAGTGCACATACAAATTTATTCGATTTCAATTTAGTGGGCTGTCATAGAAAAGGACCCAGGAAAATGCTGACTTTGAATTATTTGTCACACCCCTTTGTTGTTGAAAACGGATGCATCAGCATAAATTTTGCAGAATAAAGCACTCTGAAGCAGCCTAGCATGCAGAATATGTCCCAAAACACAAACGATGTAACTATAACCACAAAACAAGCTAATTGAAAAAAATTCTCACGATAAGTTTTATACTGCAAACAAAAGCAAAGGTCAACGGATGATATACTTTTGTCCCTGGCCCTAGCCCTACAGGCTTCACACGTAAAAGATTCAACTTACCCTTGACCCGTAGCCTCATCCACCGCTGCAGTGGGGACAGAGGTTATAAAAGTGACAACGAACGGTTTCGGTAAAATTACACCTACCAGTAGACAACTTTGACAGCAACTGGAGCCATTTCACCAACTTGATCGAGGTCTCAGGAGACTAAAAAGCAAACTTTTGCTGGGAGGAAAAACAGTGAGTAGCCAGGTAGATGAATTTTGCCAAGTGTATTGCCGCAAAGAGGATATCCGGCCGGTCGGTGCGATCGAGTATCCGGATCCAGCGCGGGGCGCCCTGCGCGTCTGCAGGCTACTATACTGCGCATGCTCACAAAAATCAAAAGAAAATGGAGGGAGACTCTAGGGTTGCGTCAGCTGGCACCAGTCATCAAACAAGAACCGCCATGGCGGGTTTCGAGAGAACACAAGTGCCTCACAGTCGATTGGAGAAGGGAAGTAGGATCCCTATCAAATCAAAGATACCTCAACACGCGCACCAGAAAAAGCTTACAAGCCAAACTCAGGCACAAACCTGTCAGAACGCTATCACTTCCCCTGAAAAATCACAGGGAAGATTCAAGTCGGGGGCAGCTTGTCTAGAGAAAGAAAAGGCGCCGAATCGTTTGACCAGTCGAGTGAGGCCTACTGCTAGTGGCAGGAGAGACGGAGATGATAGTACAAGAGGGAAGGCGGCTACAAACAACGCAGAAAGTACCAAGGAGAACGTAGCTCCAAGCAGCAGTACTATTGCTACTACTAGTGTGAATGGTGGAGGACAACAACTTGAACATCCTGTAACCAATGGAATAAAAAAGCCTAACATGAAAAGGTGTGCCCTTGGTGTATGATATGTGTGACACTAGCCTCGAGCCCAGGCTCACTTTTGGGGGGAGCCTGGGTTCAAGGCTAATTTAACACAGATCTATGTGTTGAGGGTGGGGCCTAGTTTGCCAGTACTGAGATGGCTTATTGGTAGCACCTCAGTTATGTGTTTTTATACCTCCCTACAGCAGTATGAGCTACATGGAGCTGAAGCGTCGGCATCAGGAGCTCCTGTCAGAGATTGCTGCCTTGGAGGGTAAATCGAGAGAGCAGGAGGAATCACACTGGGAACAAGTCAACCACTTCGCAAAGGAGATAGAGGAGAGTAAGGTGAGAGATGTGATCATAATCATTTCTAGATTTGTCATTAATTTTAATTCTTAGGAGACTAATTTAGCTCTCAGAGAAGAAATCCACTCATATCAAGGTATGCTTTCTCTCTCTCCCTCCTCCCTCTCTCTCTCCCTCGCTTGCTCCCTTCCCCTCCTTCTCTCTTTTCCCACCCCTAAGTTTGATTATTGTCCACTGTGCATAAAGGTGGAATAATAATAATCTTATTCTTCCTTAGCAATTGTAAATGAACGAAACACACAGCTGGATGCCCTACAACAGAGGCTTGAAGAGATCAAGTTCGAAAAGTACGCTTAGATCTTTTCATTTGTATAATATACACTGGTGAGATTCTTTCTTTTACAGTGAGAGATTAGCTGCAATACTTGAAGACTCAAAGTTGGATGGTAAGAGTGAGCTTTGTGTGTGTGCGTGCTGTACAGTATAATTTTCGCGCATGTGTGTGTTGTAACCAGGCTATGCATTTCAACTTGTATGGTTATTTTTATCACTTCAGCTGTGACTGGAGAGCAAATTGCCAAATCAACAGAGGTCCAAGCCCTTCAGAGTAAATGGCAGGTATGCAATCACATTCCAGTGTGTAGCGTCTATATACACATCAGCCCATGTAATTATTACCCCGCGCGCATGCGCAAGGGGTAAAGCAATCGGTTTGTCTGTCTGTTGTCGTTGTCGTTGTCGGCACGAAAATCGCCAGATCTCGCGTTCTAGGCATCTATGCGTGCTGTAAGCATAACCAATCGGTAGATATCGGTGCAAAACTAGTTTGTACGCCCTTCAAATTGCTCAAAAAGGCTTAGTAGTGCTACAAATCGTGTATTTTCTGTTCAGCATGCCTGTGGTTTATCGACCACGCCCACTCTTTTAGCACAATAGCAAGCTGATGCGACTGCACATGCTCAAGCTCAGTGTTGGAAAGGGTCGTCAAGTCATGAAACAGCTATGCCTCAGAGCGTTGCAATACTACGCTACAGTGGCTACAGAGCGCGCGGGGTATGTGCTCTATAGAGCTCTAGTTATTATAATATTCATCCAAGATATTTAGTTTAAAAGATTTTGCTCTGATTGCATCACATTCATGATAATGATTATTATAATTAATATGCAGCTCCAAGTTGATAGCCAGGAACAAGCTTTGGATGATTTCATCACTGCTTTGGAGTGTACCTTATTGCAACTGCAGGTCAGTTTATGACTCGCTATGTGTGCCACCTTTACTTCATTGTAGGGCAGCTATCACCATTATCCACTTATCTGTCAATAATAGGGAGGAAGACATCAAAGCTGATCACAAAGACTCGTGGCTCATCACCACTAGCTCAATAGACATGCACACACTCACTCATGCGCTCCTTAGTTCTTTCAGTTTTGACCACCTATATATACAATATCATGTATCATGGTATAGCATTTTTGGACACACCAGTCATTTTGATAATACCTGGTAATTATTGTGAATCATAGGAAAAGGGATGGTGTATGTACTCTAGCTTGAAGTTGAGGTACCTGCATGTGGCAATGTCAATGTTATTCAAGTATATACAGTGAGTGGGCATGCACATTACAACAAGCTAAGCCCCACCCAATTCGATTCCCTGGTGACAAAAACAATGCAATGAATAACATTATTAGCTGGCTTGACTGTTAAGGTCAATTGCCACTCCCCATCTGTATAGTAATTTCAACCTCTCTGATTGACTAAAGTGACCTGGACTACTATGGCAGCTAATATTGAGAGCAAGACCTCTACCTTCAAGCTTCTTGATGGCCACTCCATTCCTGTGTTTGGCCTGGGTGTATTTCAAGCCCAGGCGGATGGGGAGACTGAACAGGCAGTGCTGTGGGCTCTAAAGCATGGATATAGGGAGATTGATACTGCTGCATTGTACAAGTAAGCTTGAGTAAGCCCCTAGTGGCACACATGCATAGCTAGCTAGAGCTGCATAAAATGGATAATCAATAAAACACAGGAACGAAGAGGAAGTTGGATCAGCTTTGAAGAAGTGTGGCATTCCCAGGGAGGAAATCTATGTCATTACGAAGGTATATACGTGAGTGTATAATATTAATTTTGACAGTATACTTTGTAGGATAGTATGTACTCTAGATCTGCAGGAGTGCATTTCAATCCCTTGCAATTTTTTAGTGATTAGCTAATGTGTGACTACAATGACATTTGACTGCATGGTGATCTATGAACCATAGCTAATTGTGCATAATTTCACAGCTCTGGAATGATGATCATGGTAAAGAAAACACCATTAAGGCCTTCCATGACAGTCTGAAGAAGTAAGCTACAGTAGCTCTGCTCGTTATCATTGTCCAGGCCGCTGAACATAAGTGCTGACATGTATACGTATCTCTATTGATTTGTGACTGTGACATACCAGTATAATTATACCCAAATTTAGGCTTGGTTTGGAGTACATTGATCTTTATCTGATGCACTCCCCCAAAGGTGGTAAGATACTGGAGACATGGGATGCCATGATTGAGCTGCAAAAACAAGGACTAGTGAGGTAGTCATAATATTAAATTTTATTCATTCAACCCGATATTTTTACGATTGTACGTTGCATACATTCAGTGGTATACTTCAACATTCAGGTCTATTGGTGTGTCCAACTTTAATGTGCACCACCTCGAGCCACTGAAGGCTGCAAGGCCAGACCACGTCCCTGTTGTCAATCAGATAGAGCTGAATCCTTATCTAACCCGGGATGAGGTGGTCAAGTACTGCCAGCAGGAGGGCATCGTGATACAGGCCTACTCCCCTCTCACCAGGGGGCAGAAGCTCAAAGAACCTGTACTGGTCAATATGGCACAAAAGTAAGATGACCATAATATTATGCATGAGGGCTGTACTGGTGATTCTATTGATTTGTAGATACAACAAATCGACAGCTCAGCTGTTGATCCGCTGGTGTCTTGAGCGTGGGTTTGTCTGCATCCCCAAGTCTGTCAAGGAACAGAGGATCATTGAGAATGGTGACGTCTTTGACTTCAAAATCTCAGATGAAGACATGCAAGTTTTGGTATGTAGCTATATAATTAATACACTAATTTATGGTAGCATACTAAAATTAATAAGTTACTTAGTATGAGCTTTGACTATTAATACAGCTAATAATAAAGAATTCTACTGTCTATTTTTGCAGAATGGAATGAACGAGAATCTGATCACTGTCTGGGATCCCCTCACTCATCCCTGGGAGCCTTGAACTTATTAACATCTGACAGAACACTTATCTATGTAACTCTCATCAGAGCAGTGGTGTTTTAATAGGGTGTATTTGTAGATAACTTTTGAATACGGATATTCATATTATTATTATGGTGCAACAATACTTATGCCACAAAGAGGGCGTTGCTGAAAAATTAGCCCCACCCACTATCCTACCTCCTGGTATGAATACACTAGTGGGGGTGCTTGCTGAGTTGTATTCTGATCTGTTCAGTTGAGGAGGCAAGTTCCATCTTCAGCAGCAACAGTACAGGTGGGCCCGAAGCAGACGCGTACAGCTGGGAAGCAGTGGATTTTATGACCATGGCAGCTAGCATTGAGAGCAAGACCTCTACCTTCAAGCTTCTTGATGGCCACTCCATTCCTGTGTTTGGCCTGGGTGTCTATCTAGCCAAAGCTAACGGGGAGACTGAACAGGCAGTGCTGTGGGCGTTGAAACACGGCTACAGGCTGATTGACACAGCAGCATTTTACAAGTAAGTGGTAGTGAATCATAAGCCGGACTTCTCATCACACTGTCTGTGGGTGTACATTAATAGGAATGAAGAGGAAGTAGGGTCAGTTTAAAGAAGTGTGGGATTCCCAGAGAGGAGATTTATGTCACAACAAAGGTATGGTGAACGTTCTACTATAATCTCATGCCCAGCCCCCAATTTACTCACCCGATTCAAAGGGTGCGTAGTACCTTGGAGGGTGATTACTAACTAAAATTTAATCTTTCTCAGCTTTGGGACTCTGACCATGGTAAAGAAAGCACCATCAAGGCCTTCCATGACAGCCTCAAAAAGTAAGCTGTATTATACCAGTTATTAAAACGTGAATTGTATGAAATACTCAACGATATCATATCCGATTGTAGACTGGGGCTGGAGTATGTTGACCTCTACCTGATGCACTCCCCTATGGGAGGGAAGACTCTGGAGACATGGGATGCCATGATCCAGCTGCAGGAACAAGGACTTATAAGGTAAGTCAGCTATGTAATGGAATCATCCCGTGTAAAGTAAAAGTAATATAGTCTACTATGGCTATTCCAATTAGCTCTTTATCATGATTATAAAGGCCTGTCCCTACAATATTATACTAGTATGTGGGGATACAGTGTGTGTGTGTGTGTGTGTGTGTGTGTGTGTGTGTGTGTGTGTGTGTGTGTGTGTGTGTGTGTGTGTGTGTGTGTGTGTGTGTGTGTGCATGCGTGTGTCTGCCTCTCTGTGCCTTATAACAAGCTATACCAGTAGGACACTTTTCTTTATGAAAAGAGAGTATCATTGGAACATGAATACAAGTGCATAGTTATGAACTAATTGACAGCTGGATAGATCTCAGAGCAACCGTGTTATTAATTTATTTTATATTTACCTCGCGCGCATGCGCAAGGGGTAAAGTAATCGGTCGTGTCGTCGTTGTTGTCGTTGTTGTCGTTGTTAGCACAAAAATCGCCACATCTCGAGATATAGGCGTCTAAGCGACTCGTAAGCACAACGAATCAATCGAATTCGGCGAAAAACTGGCTTCAGTGTGCGTAAAATCGAGGGATACGGTCCACGAGCGTCACAAATAGTGCCTTTTTGTTGGCAACCGTAGCCACGCCTATCAGCAGTGCCCATCAATGCATGATGCATGATGCATTGCCCATAGTGCTTTCTGCTCCGATCATGCGCACAACTAACATGCGTATGACTGGTAAAGATCGTCGATGTTCTGAATAATGCTCGTGACGTCTATAGTGACTGAAATCTGAAGCCCCATGGAACCAATCACTATGTAAGATAGCTATACTATTATCACAACAAAATGTAGGTACACTGAAGTTCATGTCTTCCTAGTCCGGGCTAGGTCTGGGTGCAGAGAGCGCTGTTTCATGTGGGCCAGTGTCACAAGGACAACTAAGCAGCATAATTTTCAATTATTTCTCTCAAGTTCACAAAATTAAAGCCATGCACCGAAAGTAAATCTATAGATTGCGCAATGTGCGCGCGGGGTATGTGCTCTACAGAGCTCTAGTATGTAATGCAAAGGTCATCGTAGAGGTACACACACACACACACACACACACATACACACACACACATACACACACACTAACAGGTCTATCGGTGTATCTAACTTCAACATACACCACTTGGAGCAGCTAGGCCCAACCATGTCCCTGTAGTCAATCAGATTGAGCTGTCCCCCTACCTGACCCGGGATGAGGTGGTCAAGTACTGCCAGCAGGAGGGCATCGTAGTAGAGGCTTACTCGCCACTCACAAAGGGACAGAAGCTCAATGACCCTGTGCTCATAAAGATAGCACAAAAGTAAGTTTGAGCTATGTCTATAGATATTTAACACCCAAGGGGCAGAGTTAGCTTTCTGAAAAGATTTTGCTTTGGATCCATTTCTGTTTTATTCCCCATATCTTTCACTCCAGATACAACAAATCGACGGCTCAGCTGTTGATCCGCTGGTGTCTTGAGCGTGGGTTTGTCTGCATCCCCAAGTCTGTCAAGGAGCAGAGGATCATTGAGAATGGTGACATCTTTGACTTCAAAATCTCAGATGAAGATATGCAAGTTTTGGTGAGTCGTGTATATGGTGTACAATGAAATGACATTGTATACCGTATTCGCTCGATCAGACGCCACGGCTACTATTTATTTCATTGCCCGAGTTTGTGCGGCGTTTATTCGAGAGCGGCGTTTATTAATACCAGTAGCTGCCAGAGAGGCAATCCTTAGAGAAACTGTCGATTGACAGAACTGATCTAGGAGATTCTGGCCCTTTTGCTGATGTAGAAGAAGATTAAAACTTGTTCTAGACTGCTTCTCGTGTACCTGCCATCGAAAACGAGTTGCGAGGCATGTCCATGTGCTGGTGTTCTTGAATAGTGGGCGTGGCGCGGGTACTATTCGAGAGCGGCGACTATTTCGTTCGGCACTTCCGGAGGTGCGGCGACTAATCGAGAGCGGCGTCTGATCAAGCGAATACGGTGGATGTCTATTCAGCCCTTCTTTCAAACCACACATGTATACATGTAATGTACAAATGAACAATAGTTACTGTGCCCTAGGCCTCCTGGCGCATATACAATCATGTACTATAGGACGGATTTTACTTGCGTAGTTTAATGATTGCGTTCTAGTCAAGTCAGGCCAAATTGCGAATCCAATAATTGCGATGGACGACCCCGTACCGTACTGTAGTATACGTGCATGTTCATGTTTACAAATCTATTAATTGCGAAACACAGAAAACTCGCAATTTGCAATTAATAGATACTCGCAATTAAAACCCGACCTACGGTATACCAGTTTGTGAAGTCTTCAGAACAGATTTTTCGTAGATGTGTGGGAATAGGTAGGGAGAGTTTACAAGCCTTGATATTGCCACATAATCAAAAGAATTATTAGTCCCTAATGCTAGATTACCACTTCATTTCAGTTATACACAAATAATTTTTTGCAGAATGGAATGAACGAGAATCTGATCACCGGCTGGGACCCTCTCACTCACCCCTGGGAGCCTTGAACTCTCAAACAATTAATTTTGTGATTGGAAGTATAGTACGTGATGCACTGCAATTTTCAACTACATTAATTTTATAATATTACCAATCTACTATACCATAGTGTCCCGTGTATACCAATGGGCGCTTAAATTATAACTCATGATCTTGGCCTGCATGGGTGCTTACCCGGGTTCAAAAATTCCATACATTTGTATAGAAGCTGGCTCGGGACACTACACTACAGTATTATGGTAAGCACCATTACAGTATCATGAAAATACAATGTCATTTACATGTCATGTCATTTGTGTATTAATCACAAGAGAGCTAGTTAGGGAATTCCTGAAAGTGGTTGCAACTGTTATGGTTCCCATGGACAGTTCATGATTCCCGGCCAGTCAGTAACAAGATGCTCATCAAGTCCATTCTGAAACAGTGGTATAGCGGAAGGAAAGAGTCGTCAATCAAAATTAATGTATTGCATGAAAGTTTGGAGATTAATTACTAGGTACCACCACTGTAAAAAACTGGCAGTATAAGCTAGTATATGTATGGTAGTATATGTTTGTTATTCAGCTGTTATAAGTCCGCTTATATGTGATAGTGACATAAGCTTGTTTTAAGCTAGCTTATATGGTTAGAAGGATATAAGCTGGAGCCAATAACACTCTTATATTGTTAGAGGGTATAAGCTGGAGTCAATAACACTCTTATTTCAATCTCATATGGTATATGCTTGCTATAAATATATGCTTATATCAAACCCTTGCTTACTATCAGTACCTGCCCCTCCCATTCCCTGCTGGTCTTAGCCCCTCCCTCTCTCTCCAGCTGGGAGGGGGTGTATGGGGGGTGGATAGTGTCAAAAGTACAGTCACTGTTTTGGAGGAGGGTGACTTCACTGAGGAGGGGGGTGGTTTCAACTGGAGGGGGTACTTTTGTATTGGAGGATACCAGTTTTTGTGTAGGAGTGCATTTTGATCTCGAGGAGGGGGTATAGCGCATCCGGAGTAGGGGGTCATACTTCGCTGGGGAGGGGTGCATTTTGATCTCGAGGAGGGGGTCTACATCACCTGGAGTAGGGGGTGACACACTTTTGCTGGAGGATCAAGGAGGGGTGTGTTTTGATCTCAAGGAGGGCTCTAGTTCATCTGAAGTAGGGGGTGATACTCTGGTTGGACGAGGATGCATTTGATATCGAGGGGCCGACTACTGAACGGAATATTGTGGGTGTGGCACATTTTTACGCATGCGCAAATCCGTTAACATTATTTTAGTCTTCGCGCTGTGTGCTGGTACCATGACGGTGCGGAACGTGTGCTGGGAAGCAAGTCGCTTGGAAATGAGTTATTTTGGACTACTATAAATGTGTTGGTGGTGTCTCCTGTCGTACAAAGGTTCAATAATTGTATGTGCTACGAACAAATTATCAAATATCTGCGCTTCCTTGAATAAATGTAGCACCTTTGTACAAGAGACACCAGTACCCGGTAATACATCTACAGCAGTCCAGAACCACGCCACTAGCTTCCCAGCCTATAGCTAGCCACGTCCAAATTCAAAGCGTACAGGCCATGCCACGTGACGCGAAGATTTTATGCGCATGCGCGAAATGTGCCACACCCACATAATCATCTATCGGCAACTGCTAGCTCCGTTCCATTGCTTCAAATATGCCCCTCCTCGAGATCAAAACGCACCCCTCCTCCAGCGAACTATGACCCCCTACTCCAGATGAACTAGACCCCTCCTCGCGATCAAAATGCACCCCTCCTCCAGCGAAGTATGACCCCTACTCCAGATGAGCTAGACCCCCTCCTCGAGATCAAAACGCACCCCTCCTCCACAAATAGTGGTATCCTCCAACTGAAAAGCACCCCCTCCAGTTGAAACCACCCCCCTCCTCAGTGAAGTCACCCTCCTCCAAAACAGTGACTGTACTTTTGACACTATCCTCCAACTGAAAAGTACCCCCTCCAGTTGAAACCACCCCCCTCCTCAGTGAAGTCACCCTCCTCCAAAACAGTGACTGTACTTTTGACACTATCCACCCCCCATAGGGGGTGGGGCTAGGTCATAATCATCGTGGAGCTATGACATCATTAAAACTCGACATTAATACCTTCACGAAGATCTATCTTGCATTGACGCTACGAGTACTGTCGATGTCAGTCAGACTATCACAGAGAAGATATCTGATCACCGCCAGTGAGGCTCAGCTAATCACGCGGCTGCTCTGCCGAGTCAGGCTCGATCCCGCCCGAGTACATACCCCGAGTCACCCCATGTTTTGAGCTACGTCTACCAACCATTGTCATGATATCCCGGCCATGCAGGCGTCAATGACGGTACGATCCAGCCCGATTCGCCGGAAAGCCGGCTGATTACATGCATTAATTAAGTGTTTTAGTATGCCATCTTATTGTGAATAGGTGTGCTCTTAATAGAAATATCCTCTGAGTACCTGTCCCTGCTTTGCAAGATGATCATTCTCTCCCTGGATATTGTCGAACAGATCATCTGAGACTCCGGTCTCCATGGTATGTAGAATTATATAGTATACCAGTATTTACTGTAGTGCACTCAGATGAGCCAATTAGGTAATGACAAGCCAGCGTACTTTTTTAATAATCACTGTCTGAGATCATACGATCATTGGATAAATTTATGTGACTTGTTAACCGAGTCCCCCACTATCACCCTCCAGTGCTAACAAGATTTTAATAATGAGAGGCATTTTCTCCCAGATGAGTGTCACATATTCAGTGCCTAGCTATAGAGAAGTACGAATGGCAGTCTGAAAACACAAACACTCATTTATGCATCTTGAAACATATAGAGCATATTATTATCATTTAATGGGGGGGGGGGGGTCCTCATTCATTCATTCATCCTGGTTTCAACCACTCTAATTCTACCAAAAGGCTTACCAGCATGTAATCAGCCGTACACAGGTTCAAGACTTGTCCAAACCCGTTTCAGCCAACCACAGTGCTAGTTCTAAACATAAAAGCTTATTATTAGATTTAATTAACTAGTCAGACGTACCTATGGTTCAATCACCCTCTATATCAGTATGAAATCAAACACACACACAGTACCAGGAAATTACAGGCATATACCAGCATGTAATCAGCCGTACACAGGTTCAAAGACTATTGTCCAAACCCGTTTCAGCCAACCACAGTGCTAGTGTTAAACATAAAAGCTTTAATATTAGATTTAATTAACTAGCCACGACGTACCTATGGTTCAATCACCCTCTATAATATCAGTATGAAATCAAACACACACAGGAAATTACAGGCGTATACCAGCATGTAATCAGCCGTACACAGGTTCAAAGACTATCATAATGTCCAAACCCGTTTCAGCCAATTATACTGCTAGTTCGTTACCTATAATTCACATCCCTCACACACCTCACTTTATATGAATCAACCCTACGCTGCCCATACTGTACTAGGAAATATTATGATTACCAGCATGTAGTCAGCCATACACAGGTTCAAAGATTATTGTCCAAACCCGTTTCAGCCAACCACAGTGCTAGTAATACTAGGCACATTCATATTATGTAATAGCATTCCGTAAATAAATTCAAAATAAAGCACACCCTAGGATCTGTGTTGCACATAATTTGGTGTCTAGTTATGTGCGAGTCAGTATAAAAATAAAGAAGTACAACCCTAGGCCTCCACTTAAAATACTAAGTAAGGATGATGATGTTCTTTTTGCAGGACTCGACAGGATGCCTATGCATAGATGTCACTGGCGGATGATTGCACACCCCCCTCCTGACGTCGACCTCGGGTGCTATTTGGGGGTAATATTTGGTGTAGCATTTTGCTGTTCCACGGACAAGCAATAGAGTCTGCTGTTGTCAACTGAACATGTTAACTTTGTTCTCTCTACCCTTACACAATGCATTGTGAATGTTCAGCACAACATTTTGTCATAACTAGCATAATTTTGCCGCTATCATCACTACTAATGCATGTAGCCAAGGAATATAATACATAACTCTGACAATAAACTTCATGCTAGGAGAGAACTTTCATGAAGCGTACTTGGTTTGGTACACTTGCAAGTTTCCTGTGTAGGTGGGTGGGGCATAATAATTAACATTGGTATACAACAAGCATGCTACACACATGATCATACAGCCACTGTATAGCTACACACTTGAAGCTCCCGAACTACTCATAATTATTATTATTGTGAAACTTGCTCAACTTCGTTCTCCTGTCTTTAGTAGTCCCTGCTTGATACTATTTCGCGCTCTCTTCTCACCGGACTCCTTTAGAGGCACCCATATCATCTGTCCTCGAGCATCATGAGCATGCATTGTCGGGTTGAGGATTCGCGGTCACAAGTTCGCGCCAAATTTTGCAGTCTTGTCACGGCGCGCGCTGCCATGCCGGCCGGCCATTAACATACGTACGTGCAATACGACACGTGACTACATGGATTCAAATCCTTCTGACAAAGCTGACCAGGTCGGTGGCTGTTCTGGCCCTGAGTCTCTGTGATCGACCATGACTGGTATCTCTCCGGCCGGTGTTTAGCGAGGAAACTACTGTATACGTAGCGTACAGTTTTATTTTCAACAGATTGGATTCCTGGTGCGTATCTCAGAGATTTAAACACCGTGTGCCAGGCAAATCCTGTAAGTGGCTGATAACGTGAATACCAGACTGTCACTTGTTTATTTCTTGCTCAGGTATCTACATATACGTAGCGTACAGTTTTATTTTCAACAGACTGGATTCCTGGTGTGTATCTCATGTGGGATCGTAAAGGTTTAAACACCGTGTGCCAGGCTAACCCTGTAAGTGGCTGATAACGTGAATACCAGACTGTCACTTGTTTATTTCTTGCTCAGGTATCTACATAATGTATGTAGCGTACAGTTTTATTTTCAACAGATTGGATTCCTGGTGCGTATCTCGTGTTGGATCGTAAAGATTTCAACACCGTGTGCCAGGCTAACCCTGTAAGTGGCTGATAACGTGACTACCAGGCTGTCACTCGTTTTTTTTCTTGCTATAGGTATCTACATATCATGTAGGCCCATCTGTATATATATTTGGCAGCAATGTGCAAGCCTGGTTCGAGGGTTTCACCTGTAGTATGATGTTAGTTGAAGGTAGGTCAATTTGGCCAGGGTATACCGTTGAACACCTGCTGTCACTATGATGATCATGTAAATATAGGCATGACATTGTGGCAATCTGAATTGGTTTCAGTGTATAAAAGAAATCTGGAAAAAAAAACTCAGGTATATTTAAACAAGTATTATGATTGCTACTAGCATCATAATTTTACCAATCTCTACATGTACTGTAGCTGGCGAGGACTTCGTAGCAATTGCAATGTTATTCAAGCCCTCTGGATTGACTCAGGTATATAAAGAATAATCATGTGTCTCATAAATGACTATCTTTTCTTAATCAGGCTTGAAGTATAAACCTTGGATCGAGGCACTGCATCCAACACCAATCTTGGTCACTACAGGTAGATATTGCAACTAGTAACATATTGCATACAGACCTTCCATTCATACACTCTTTCTTTCTTACCCCACCATCCTCTCTCTATCTCGTTTCACTCTCGCTCATTCACCATTCTCTCCCTCTCTCTGTCTCTCTTTCTCTCTTTCTCTCTCCCTCTCTCTTTCCCTCTATCTCCCTCGTTTCACTCTCGCTTATTTCACCATTTCCTCTCTCTCTCTCTCTCTCTCTCTCTCTCTCTCTCTCTCTCTCTCTCTCTCTCTCTCTCTCTCTCCTATGTCATTCTGCAGATCTGATGAGCAAATGCCATCTGGACATTCTTTAAACTGATTTGGTGTATTTTGGCCGTTTAACCATTTATGGCTATATGCTATATATATATACATGATTATTATATCATAGTGACGCCATTGATCAAGTGCGTATATATAGCGCTGGCAGTACAGCTCGCTAGTGCGGTTAATATACATTCCTCATGGCTAGCTCGCTAACCGCACGCGCATAGGATGCATTACGTAATTGCATTTATGCGCGCGCGCGCAATCGACGCGTATAAGCTTTGGTATACATTTGGTATAGAGCGTTATTCGCCCTAGTATAAGACCGAATAAGTTGAATGTATATCACATGGATAAGCGCGCTTATACGGCCAAGGCTTAAGGTACCATTAAATTGCGTGGGCGTGAGGTGGGGGATATGACACCTAAACCACATCAAAGTCATTAGTGAGGTGCATGTTGTGTAACCACGCCCTTTTCATTGCACAGGTCTCAGGGGTGTGGCTGCTAGAGCCGGAAGTGTTCATTTAATATCCTCCATGGACCGGAAGCCGAGCCGGAAGGGAGGGGCCAGGCCACGCCCAAAACAGCCCCACCCTGTTCCCCAAGGACCACCATTCTCAATCAAGTGCCTACTAACCACCGGATGTCCACCGGAAGCCCACAATCAATCCCAATTAAAACGCACAGCTTCCTCAAGGCCAAAACACACACAAACACTTGGAGGCCGTTCTGCCTCACCGCCCACGCAAGAGCTCACCTCATTTCCTGTGTGGGCGGAGTAACAACACGTCATCGCAACCACATCCGCTTCAAACCATCGTCAGCTTCCGTCCAGCCGTACAGGCCCCTCGATCGCACCGCCGTACAGTGCCTCATTAACAGACATGGCCTCACCTTTGACCTCCTGCCACGCCCCCAAAGCCTCCTCGCGGGGTTCAAAGGTCACCACCGCTTCCGGGACACGCCCACCTATCGCCGAGGCCAAGTCCCAGGCGCCGATGTCCAAGCACTGGCCCGTGAAGCCACGCCCAATCGGAAGCAATAAAACCTGCATTAACGCACACGCACACACTCCACACAGTGCCAGGAACACGCCCACATGCTTAATTAGGCCTAATAAGCTTTTTTTTTTTTTTTTTTTTTTTCAAGGAGACCACACAACAAGCAGAAAAAAAATTGTCCGGAAACCATGATATAGTTGAGCTGGATGCTTAGTAGAGCCATACAATGCAAGCAGGCAGCCTATACTCCAATTTTGGCCAAATTGGGTAAAGGTCGACACGTCTATGTGCGCGCGTAGCCCCGCCCCTCACGTAGCGCGTGGGCGGAAACATTGCAAATGCATGGCTTCCTATACAAACATATGGGGAAACTTCAAAGGGCCATAACTTTAATTGTAAGGTGTGAATCAAAATTTCCCGCCATCAAAATTCTAGTTTTGACCCATTCTGCGTGCCCATGTAAAAATTATCCCCCCAAGTGCTCCCAAACCCCCCATGAATTAGATTATTTAATTATTTAAATTTGCAATGCAAGCAGGCAGCCTATACTCCAATTTTGGCCAAATTGGGTAAAGGTCGACACGTCTATGTGCGCGCGTAGCCCCGCCCCTCACGTAGCGCGTGGGCGGAAACATTGCAAATGCATGGCTTCCTATACAAACATATGGGGAAACTTCAAAGGGCCATAACTTTAATTGTAAGGTGTGAATCAAAATTTCCCGCCATCAAAATTCTAGTTTTGACCCATTCTGCGTGCCCATGTAAAAATTATCCCCCCAAGTGCTCCCAAACCCCCCATGAATTAGATTATTTAATTATTTAATTATTTAAATGAACCCTTGACCACATCCCCAGTGGCTGCATAGTTCTAATGGTGCATGTGGTAAAGGTCGTCAATACACACATCGATGCCGGGGCCTCAATCACAGAGATGGAGTCTAAGATCAACTTTCGACTTCGAGTTTCGATGCTTCAATCAAAGGAGATGAACTCGACAGCACAGTACAGCTTCCGAACTTCAGATCGGTCGTGGCATGACGCGTGCTATAAATAGCGCAAGGCTAGCTTTATTTATCCACAGGATTACGTCAGCCAAGAAAACGCGTGAAGTTCGGCCAGCATTACTTGTCGGAGAAAGTAGCACTCAGCTTTTAATGTATTCGCTGGGTATGTATGTAAGTTAATATACGATTCTGTGGATTTTCAGGTCTCAGAAGTGTTCTGTAAAGGCTCTGAATTTTAGCGCTATGACGACATAGGTTACATCATAATTACATCATAATTACCTTATAACCGCAAAAAAGTAAATTTATACTGGGGATGTAATTTGCTTTTTTTTTCTACTTGTTGTGTAATGTAATAAGTCGTTGCGGTTAATAGTTAAGAAAGAATGCTTTGATCTTGCTTTGATGTGGGCAATTACCGGCGTTTTCTTCAGGGGCCACTTCCGGTTGCTAATTACACGCGCATAATCATCCCTGGCCGATTCTGGACACGCCCACCTTCGACCAAAAGCACTCGTATGGCCTCTTCGGCCACGCCCCTTCACGATTCGCTAATTGAATTAGCCAATCCTGACGCTCACGCCCACGCACTTTAATGCTACCTTAAACGATATCCTTAAGCCCGAATACGCACATATAAGCAACCGACCTACAGAGGTATAAGCCCAGCGGAAACCAGTCTTAATCTAATGATATAATACAGTTTTAAGCCAGTAATAAGGCTGCGTATACTCATCGTTTTTTACAGTGCACAACCAATATAATATTATTATCAACCCCCAAATCAGAAGTAGGGGGCTATCCCAGAGCCTGCTGCTCACGTAAATCAAATTTTCTAAAAAGGAGAGCCGCAGTACTTAGACATACATTTGGGTGTACAATTTATGAAGAATACTAGGGGTACAGCTGCAGGGACAGAAAGAATGCATAACCTGACTTGTTGAATTGCATGGCCATAATTAAGCATAAGCTGCTATGCATTTGTGCTAGATTATTATAAATTCATGGCTAAGCTCTCATCAGAGCAATGGTGTACTAGGGTCAGGGGCGTAGCTTAGTTGTTTCCTTGTTGCCCGGAAACCCCCCTGGCAGTCAGATTCAGTATTATCTTAGTATGATTTGGCTATCAGGAAACCCCCCTTGGTTTACAAATTCACTGTGCAGACACTAAAATCTCCTAAAACTTAGCCTAGGTCTCCTCCTTTTGTGCTTTTCTCTACCAAAATCTCGAGAATCTAGCAAGCTCTAGCTGAAAATGGCGATCGTTAATTAGAGGGCGTGGCCGAAAAGTGGGCGTGGTCGTTAAATTTTTCGCGCGCGCTTCGCGCGCAACTGCTAGGAAACCCCCTCAGAAAATCCTGGCTACGCCCCTGAGGGTGTATTTGCAGATAACTTTCGAATACAGATATTCATATGGTGCAACTCTGCCACAAGATGCATGGGCGTTGCAAATTAGCCCCGCCCACTATCCTACCTCCTGGCATGAATACACTAGTGCTCAAATTGGGGTGCTTGCTGAGTTGTATTCTGATCTGTTCAGTTGAGGGGGCAAGTTCCATCTTTAGCAGCAACAGTACAGGTGGGCCCGAAGCAGACGCGTACAGCTGGGAAGCAGTGGATTTTATGACCATGGCAGCTAGCATTGAGAGCAAGACCTCTACCTTCAAGCTTCTTGATGGCCACTCCATTCCTGTGTTTGGCCTGGGTGTCTATCTAGCCAAAGCTAACGGGGAGACTGAACAGGCAGTGCTGTGGGCGTTGAAACACGGCTACAGGCTGATTGACACAGCAGCAATTTACAAGTAAGTGGTTCATAAGGACTTCTCATCACAAGTTTGATAAACTGTCTCCTCCTTTTATTGCCTATGGGTGTACGTTAATAGGAATGAAGAGGAAGTAGGGTCAGCTTTAAAGAAGTGTGGGATTCCCAGAGAGGAGATTTATGTCACAACAAAGGTATGTTGAACTATAATCTCATGCCCAGCCCCCAATTTACACACCTGATTTCACTGGAAAGGGTGCGTAGTACCCTTGGAGGGTGATTACTAACTAATTTTCTTTCTCAGGTTTGGGACTCTGACCATGATAAAGAAAGCACCATCAAGGCCTTCCATGACAGCCTCAAGAAGTAAGCTATATTATTATACCAGTTATCTAAACGTGAATTGTTTACTTGTATGTATTAAACACTCAATCATGTCATATCCGATTGTAGACTAGGGCTGGAGTATGTTGACCTCTACCTGATGCACTCCCCTATGGGAGGGAAGACTCTAGAGACATGGGATGCCATGATCCAGCTGCAGGAACAAGGACTTATAAGGTAAGTCAGGAATATCATCCTGGGCAAAATAAAAGTAATGTATGGCTGTTTCGCTTAGCTCTTTGTATTATAGCCTCATTCCCAGGCCTGTCCCTATATGTATGTGGGGATGCAGTGTGTGTGTGTGTGTGTGTGTGTGCATGTGTGTGTCTGCCTCTCTGTGCCTTATAACAAGCTATACCAGTAGGACACTTTTCGTTGTGAAAAGAGAGCGTCATTGGAACATGAATACAAGTGGTTATGGACTAATTGACAGCTGGATAGATCTCAGAGCAACCGTGTTATATAATTATTAATTTATTTTACTGTTAGGAGGTAATGCAAAGGTCATCATGGAGGTACACACATACACATACACATACACACATACCCTAACAGGTCTATCGGTGTGTCTAACTTCAACGTACACCACTTGGAGCAGCTGAAGCTTGCTAGGCCCAACCATGTCCCTGTAGTCAACCAGATTGAGCTGTCCCCCTACCTGACCCGGGATGAGGTGGTCAAGTACTGCCAGCAGGAGGGCATCGTAGTAGAGGCTTACTCACCACTCACAAAGGGACAGAAGCTCAATGACCCTGTGCTCGTAAAGATAGCACAAAAGTAAGTTTGAGCTATGTCTATGAATGATTAAACACCCAAGTGGTAGAGTTAGCTTTCTGAAAAGATTTTTTGTTTTATATATTCCCCACATCTTTCACTCCAGATACAACAAATCGACAGCTCAACTGTTGATCCGCTGGTGTCTTGAGCGTGGGTTTGTCTGCATCCCCAAGTCTGTCAAGGAACAGAGGATCATTGAGAATGGTGACGTCTTCAACTTTAAAATCTCAGATGAAGACATGCAAGTTTTGGTGAGTCGTGTATGGTGTACAATGTATAGAACATTCGTTGAGCCCTCCTTTCAAACCAGACATGTACATGTAATGTACTGTACAACGTTAACTGAGTTACTGTGCCCTAGGCCTCCTGGCGCATACACATGTATACCAGTTAACGAAGCCTTCAGAACAGATTTTCGTAGATGTGTGGGAGTAGCTAGGGAGAGTTTACAAGCCTTGATGTTGCCACATAATTAAAAGAATTAGTCCCTAATGCTAGATTACCACTTCTTTTAAGTTATACACAAATATTTTTTGCAGAATGGAATGAACGAGAATCTGATCACCGGCTGGGACCCTCTCACTCACCCCTGGGAGCCTTGAACTCTCAAACAATTACATAATTTAGTGATTGGAAGTATAGTACATATGTTCATAATAATTGTATGCGTAGCAATTTTCAACTACATGTACATTTATATTAATTACTATACCATAGTGTCCTGGGTAAGCACCTGGTCCAATGTGCGCTTAAATATTATACCGTAAATCACGAATATTTCGTGTCTAAAATATTTCATGTGATAATATTTCGCGTTAAATAATTTTCGGACGAACGACCCTGTACCGCATTATCGTTAATATTGCACATGTATTTTCATGCGTTTAATTTTCGCACAAGCCTGGCTGTCAGAAAATATTTTAACAACGAAATATTCGCGATTTACGGTAACTTGCGATCTAGTTTGGTAAGTTTGGCCCGCATGGGTGTTTACCTGGGATCAAAAATTCCATACGTTTGTATAGAAGCTACTACAGTGGCCCCTTGAAATAATAATAATATTATTATGGTATATACATGGGCTCGGGACACTATAATAATATTATAATAATTATAGTAAGCACCATTACAGTATCATAAAAATACAATGTCATTTACATGACATGTCATGTCATTTGTGTATTAATCACAAGAGAGCTAGTTAGGGAATTCCTAAATATTAGTTAGACACTGTTTAGGAGGTTTCTATGTAATTTAGAAGACCAAAGGACTCTATATAGAATCCCGAGCGAAGCGAGGGTTCTATGAGAGCCCTGAGGTCTTCTAAATCACATAGAAACCGACTAAACAGTGTCTAACAAGTTTAGATCATATAGTTTTGTATTGCTAAGAGCCAGAGGGCAAAACTTGTAGGTGACTATGAAAATCTTTTAGGTGACTATGAGAAGCTTGTAGGTGACTATGAGATATAGATACCTGTCAGTAGCCAATCAAATTGCAGTATTTGTTACAGCTATGATCTAACAGTGGGCAGTGACCATATTGCAACTGTTATGGTTCCCACGGACAGTTCATGATCCCCGGCCAGTCAGTAACAAGATGCTCATCAAGACCATTCTGAAAAAGTGGTATAGCAGAAGGAAAGAGTTGTCAATCAAAATAATAATATTATATTGCATGAAAGTTTTGGAGATTAATTACTTGGTACCACAACCAATAATTATTATCAATCCCCAAATCAAAAAGGGGGGGGGGGGGGGGGGGGGCTATCCCCTGCTACTCAAGTAATTGAAAATTTTTAAAAGGAGAGCCGCAGTATATACTTAGACGTACATTTGGGTGTACAACTTTTGAAGAATACTAGGGGTACAGGGATCGATGATAGCATATATACATTACCTTACTGTAGCATGACGTACTAGTGTTTGTATGTCTTCTTCAGAGATTTCGAAGTCAAAAAGGTTGAAGTTTTCCTTGATTCTTGCTTCTTTTGATGACTTTGGGATGCAAATGAACCCTCGCTGAAGACTCCACTTGATCATGACCTGTGCTGGTGACTTGCTATATCTGGAGAACAGAAAGAATGCATAACCTGACTTGTTGAACTGCATGGCCATATTATGCATAAGCTGCTGTGCACTTGTGCTGTATTATAAATTCATAGCTAAGCTTCTTGCATCCATTCATCCAATGATATAAAAAAGGGGCGAGGTACATCGGTCAAGCTTTTATGGGTCTAAAACCACATAATGGGAATGGAATGCGTTGGGTAATCAATGAATGCTAGAGTTACATGCCCCACTCCTTGGGCAGAAAATTACCACTAACAATGGTGCTATGCATTTATGTACAGTATGGCGAAGAATTTTCGAGGGGTTCAATTTCACAACAGGAGATCATTATCATTTTTCTTAGTTTCAATTTTTGCTGATGTGCACAGTTGTATACCAACATGCATCATACATGTACAACTGTGCTTATTTTGTGGGTTTATATCATGGTTTGTCAATTATTAGATTCTGCAAAAAGTGTGAAAATTAGACCCCTCAAAAATTCCCTGCTCTATGGTTTATAACTCACTTCTTAGCGATACTGACAAGGGTGGTATTCTTCATCCTGGTAGCTTTGGCTAGCGGGGAGTAAGCCATGATGGGGATACCCTCCTGTTCACTGTAGGCAACCAAATCGTCCCAGGCTAGGAACGGGTGGATCTCTATCTGGTTCACTGAATTGCAAGGAGTGATAGTATGCAAGTAGATCAAAGCCGATAATATTGAACACACATTAATTTTAATATTGCATATGGAAAAATGTTCTGGCGAAGCACGTATTCAATCATGGTTCCCGTTGAAAGTATATGACATGTTATAATGCTTGCACATAGCACTATTGCTGCATGGAACCAAATTGAATATGCGTTTCATCAGACTCCATTCCCGCATGCAACAAAGGGTCTGGGCATAAGACTAAGGGCTAGCTAATACATCTGATAGAAGTTCTCACCTGCTGGGATATGGTCTGGTCTTGCCTTCTTCAATTCTGATAAGTGTTTGACATTGAAGTTGGCCACACCTATTGATCTACATAATGAACACAATATTATGAATAGCAACACTGTCAGAGTAGGACAATCCACAATCAAAGACTGAAAAACACCTGAGGCATGAGTATGAGGCTATAAAATTATGATAGCCTACATACATGTACTAGCACAGGATTATAGCTCGGATTATACCGTACAGCTGAAAAGTTTCGCTTGACAAAAATTTTGCCTTTGTTACACCTCAGGCCTGATAGCTACAAGTGGGCTGCACAGTCAGGCTGAAATATTAATTTTGTATACCATAGCCTTGTGGCTCACATACTTGATTTTTCCCTGTTGCTTCAGTTCAATCATGGCGTCCCATGTCTCCAGTGTCTTACCACCAGAGGGAGAGTGCATCAGATAGAGATCAACGTACTCTAGTCCCAACCTGAACAGAAATAGTGAGAGGAACAGTGCGTCACTCGGTAGGTATTAGAATAAGGACCAACTTGCTCAAGCTTTCATTGAAGCATCTTATGGTGTTTGCGCTTCCATGGTCAGTGTTCCATAACTATTGGAAATAATATCATAGCTAGGAATGAAAAATAATTCATCCCCCCCCCAACCAAAAGAAAATGATTGCACAGGCCTTATGAATGGTTACAGAGTGTATGTGATTCAAGAGATAAATTTCTATGGAGTTGGATCTGTATGTAGCCAAGGAGGTAGCGTGCATATGGTTGGGGGTGAGGGGAATTGATGACAGACCATCCGTTTCAAAGCTTATGCTCAAGGTCACATGTAGGAATTATTATCTAAGAACACACCTTGGTGACAACAAATATCTTCTCCCTTGGGATGCCTGACTGCTGGATTGCCACTCCTACCTCCTCTTCGTTGCTACAGCACAATAAACAAATTATCCACTAGTTATAAACTGCAGTAGACAGTCTATCACTGACTGAGCCTACAACAGACTACTATGATCTATAAGATGATCTATAATTATACATATTAAATTTAATAATGTGGCCTTACTCATAAAGAGTTGCAGTGTCTATGAGCCTGTACCCACACTTCAGCGCACAAGAGACATCCTTACCACTTCCAAGATATGTACCAAGTCCCAGCACTGGCATATTGTTGCCATCTTTTAGCGTCTTCTTAGGGACCAAGTCAGCCATGATCAGTGAATGTGGCTGACGACCATTACCAAACGTCGCAGGCGTGGCTCGAGCCCCACCCACGTGCATGCCTCCTGCTGCGCTGCGTAAAAGGAAGCAGTTCATCGTGACAATCATTTTTCGATAGGTAAATTAATAACTATCAAAAATGTACAAGTTACAGATACTGCTGTCATCAGTCCTTGCTTTATCAGTATCCACTGTGGCACTTACTGGAAAATGGACAGAGATCCCTGGGCCAGCAAATGCAGCACTTGAGTCTATTACTGTCTCTACCAACTACCTGTGGGCTATTGATAACAGGAATGGAGTGGGACTTACACGTGCAGATAATGTTGTCTACTGTCGACGTCCATGCAGTGATGCAGGGAGTTGGATAGATGCTGAGGGTCTGCTGGATCAAACAATCGATGCCAGTGAGACTGAAGTATGGGGTGTCAATGATCGTGGTCAAATTTACAAGCGACCAATTGATGCCAGTGGTGGATGGGTACAAATTTCAGGGGGACGTAATGCTGATTGCCGCGGAAAGTGCTTCTCTGATGCATCAGTGTCAAATAATGGATACATCTGGGCTATATCCAATGAGAATGAGACCTATATGCTATGCAGCCAAAATGGAATTACTCGTCGGTGTGCTAACAGTGATCGGCTTCTCATAGATGATGAGCTGTCCCTAGTACACATTGAAGCAGGTGATGAAGAAGTATGGGCTGTCGATGCTAACAATTGTATCTTCAAACGTTCAGTCAATGGCAGTGGAGAATGGAGCAGTGTTCCAGGAGAAATGAGATATATATCTGCATCAGGGACTGAACATATCTGGGGAATAGCTCCTAACGATAGTCTCTACGTGTGCGAAAAGCCATGCACAGGAGACTGGCGGTATGTTGGAGGATCATTCAAGTTTAAACAGATTGATGGTGATAACAATTCTTCAGTAATTGGTGTGACTACTAACAATACCTTAATTGCTATGAGTTTGCAAGGAACAGGTAAGAATTATAATTATGATCGACATTGTATATGTGCATAGCTACAATAGTAAAATTTTATGCATGATAATATATTAAATTTTTTATTATTCATGGTGTAATAATTACTATTATTCCCAGCTGATCAGTTTCTGTTATAGCACATATTGGTGTAATAATCATAATAAGCAAGAATCTGCAAAGTAAATCCTTTTTATCCCCGCAATCTGTATACTACCCCTGGCATATCTTATTTTATTATTCACGCTTTTCACTGCCAGAGTGAGATTTCAATCCACTGATGAGCTGATAATGGCTTCTATAATATTATGATGTCACATCTGGTATTAATTAACACTGGACCAAAACTAAGATTTCCTACATGTCCTGCTTACTAAAACATGAAATTTTATCACATTTCCTACACATAATATCTGGTAGAGGATAGAGCAGAATTTCATGCAAGCACATGAAATGTGTAAAATGTACGTGCGCTATCCTACCTGCTTCCTACATGAAGGAAATCCAAATTTTCTTCTAGTGTAATAGTGTGCAGATTGGCCCGGGTGTTCTGGTCAGATTCAGTTAATTGTGAATCTGGCAGTCACAGCAATTGAGATAATCACACCTATAGTAGTTACTATTATGAAGTTGGATATCGATGCATTATTAATAGGGTACCAAGATCTATAGCCGATTGTTGATCTATCTGTTAAGTTTGGAACATTCATTTTCAAATTATTCCCCTAATATGGTAATATTACATCTGATTCAGTCTGAGAGTGTTCCATTAATGTTGTGTGTGATTTGTTGATATAAACTGGCTATACATACATAGATTTTGTTACTGATTTTCCACTTGATGTGCAAATGATAAAGATTTTCTAAACCATTGCTAGTGGGGCTACACTAATCTTTGACAACTTAATAACTCCTAGTATATATAAGCCAATGATATTAATATATGATGGCAACTGAAAAGTGACACCAAAAGTTGAAAAATTAATAATCAATGTGGATGCTATCATGCATGACATTTCCAACTTTAACTTTGACACTATTGATTGTATTATTAACAATGAGTGCACCTCCGTGCAGTGCCCTGCCATGGTAGCTGTGTATATTATAATTATAATATCATCATATACTACCATGCAGAATGTATGCATGCATACTGAAATATCACTAGCATTAAGGTTAATTTACTACCTGTCACTAACTTCATGCAGGTGTATCAGAGACTGAAAAAGCAACTGATACAACTACGATCATAATATTACCAACTTCGACACTACTAGCTTCTGCTTCAATCTTATCAAAAACACCTCTAGTGTCAGCTACAGGTATATAACAGCTAGCTACATGTACCCCAGTGTAGTACTTAGCTAAGCCGTGTTAATGTAACTCCATGCAGGTGCACCATCAACAACTGTTACAGTCACAGTACATCAATCCAGTGAGACACCTGACTCAGTGAAAGGAAATACTTCACCAGGTGTCCTTATATAATATTATATATATAGGGTAGTGTACTAGTATCAGGATCCAATGAAATAATTATCATAATATTATAATAATATATTAGCTGATACAACTACTATCATAATATTACCAACTTTGACACTACTGGCTTCTACTAGCTTTGCATCAATCTTATCAAAAACACCTCTAGTGTCAGCTACAGGTAACAGCTATACATGTATACCCCAGCGTAGTACTTATCTAAGCCTTAAGCTTGTTAATGTGTAACTCCATGCAGGTGCACCATCAACAACTATCACAGTCGAAGTGCATCAATCCAGTGAGACACCTGACTCAGTGAAAGAAAACACTTCACCAGGTGTCCTTATAAAGTAGTGTTCTATCAAGATTCAATGAAATAATTATCATAATAATATTATTATATTAGCCTCATCCCAGAAAAATATGGGGATGATTGGGGACGAGACTAATAGTATAACATTATTCACCCTTGTTACTGTATAAGTCCGTACAGGTATACTGCCAACAACTGTCACAGTGTATCAATCCAGTGAGACACCCGAATCAGTGAAAACAAGCACTTCACCAGGTGTCCTTATAGGGGTGGTGGCCGGCATGGTTGCCTTCTCAATAGCACTACTGCTGTTGGTGCCACTTTCCATAGCTGTAATTGCTGCTCTGTATGCGAGGAAGCTGAGGAAAGTTAGAGATAGACGCCGGGCAGTTGTGATCACGCAATATGGACTGGCCATGGGGTCAACAGAGATGCTTCATGGCGAGAGAAACAGATGTGACAACACAGTGGTAAAAATTATTAATGATCGTGTAAAAGTTTCACTTTTGAGCAGCCGCAGCATGATGATATTACTATCATACTGGTAGATTAATATTAATCCTACTATATAATTATCTATTCATACAGCTTAATGATCCTGTGTATGCCACTATTGAAGACACCTTCACCAAGCCATTGAGTCAACACAAACAGTTAGTACCCTCATCTTCCCATCCTGAACAAAAACCAGTTACAGCTACACGATATCGATCTTGCACTGATTTCAGCTACCTCGATGACGACATTGATAAGAATATTGCGTATGCATCAATAGTCACAAGTTCTGAATTTGAAGTCAACCCAGCTTACATCACATTCAGTGGGCCAGAGTTTGACTGTCCTACAAATGTACACAATATCATACAGAGAAGGCACAGCTGCCCACACTAGAGACGTTTTCATTCAAGCAGCAGGCATGGCGGTACTGACTGAGGGACTTGCCCTGGAAAAGATTTAATAATGTAGTTAGCTAACCTAATTATTACTATGATCTCTGTAGCAATCAGTAACTCAATCCGGCAGTGCGTAGACCTATTCATTAATGTGCATTCGGACTTTGTATTTAATAGTCTGGCATAGCTGACAGGCTCCGAGCTCAGGGTCGGCTATGCCAGACTATCCTTGTATTAATTGTAGCTTTCATAAAAATTATTAGAAACTAGAGCTATGTAGAGCACATCATGACCCCGCGCACTGCATCTGCAGTGCATTTATCTGTACTGTGTATACACACGAGAGCTGTGGCAATCATGTAATACAAGTAGTGTCATGCGTGCGCTAATTGACGACCTTTACCTAGTACTACGACTGAGGACAAGGGGGTGCGGTTGATAGGCGTGGCCAAAAACGCAGTTTTGCGACACTCATGGATCTTACCAAACGATTCGAAGCATAATGGAGCAAGTTTTTCAATAATTTTGACAGCTTCATTTTGCTTACGAGTCGCTCAGCTCAGATGCCTAGATATCGAGATCTGGCGATTTTTGTGCTGACACTATGGACACAAGACAGAGCAGCTGTCGTTCGAGTTCCGAATAACGCGCACCATAAAGACGTGGCCGTGGTGAAAACAAATTCGCGCGGCTCACCTCTGTACTCTCTGCTAGTGCTGTCAAGAACCTGGATTGCTGATGGATCCTGATGGCGAAGAACCAGCTCCGAAGAGACGTCGCTACGAGCAAAGCAGTACTCCTATCAGAGAGCTGGACCCTCTTCAACCCCCACACTGCATTGAACTTTCACCGCTGAAGGAGTCGGAGGGGGAAGGGAGAGAAAACGGACTTGACCATATCGTGGCTGTGGAAGAACCTATTGGGCCGGCCCCCACCGTTGCTGAATCTGACACGGAACCAGCGCAAGGGCCAGGGCTAGATGATACAGTATTGCTTGATGATAATGACCAGGGTCCTGATGATCTTGGCCTGTCTGATGAAGCCATGGGTGAATTTAGAAATTTAATATTGGGGTTATGAGGGCCACCTGATTTGTCCTTTTTTTTCTCTCCCCAGAATCGTTCATAACTGAGGTAGAGGAAGAGCAGCAGTTGGGGGAGAGGCCACTACCACAGTGGGCGAAGCTTCCTAATGAGCTGTGGCAGCAGATATTCCAGCGGGTGCCGCTGTTGGACCTTGTTACATCAGGAAGAGGAGTCTGCCAGAGATGGAACCAGATCATTGCCGATGAAAAGGTGAGACTACTTAGAAAACTTAAGTGATATGCTATACCTCTTTTCTGACTTAGTTTCTTCACTGGAAGAAGACCTACTATCGGTTCAAGTGCTGGGATCCTGATACCCTCTCCGTGGTAGAAACCATTCTCTATCCACCTGAATTCAGCTTGGCTGCACATCCGCAGCAGAATGGGCAGCTCTTTACTCATGGCGGCAGTCTCATTGACACCAACCCCAACTTCACATTGGTGTACCTGGCTAGGTATAATAATAATTATGTTGACATATTATGTGGAATTTTTCATTGGATGAAAATTCACCAAGCCCCTTGTATTGCATTATTCTGCATGCTAATACTATTATTTGCAGGCTGTTTGCAGAACAATTCTCTAACTTTAGCGTTGACATGGAGGGTGTGCTGTCAATGATGTCCAAGCATCCTCAGTACAACTGTGTGTCCAAGATCAAGGAACAGATTCCGGTATACAAATAAAAAATTAATAATACACTCCTATAATAATTATTATAGGTTCTACTATACAGGATCTAAATGTTCTGGCAAGGCTTCTCCTGCTGGTGACATGCTGCACCAGTGTCCACCAAGTCCTACTGCTGATGGAGCTGTTGCTCCGCCCAATGTCTGGTGGATTCAGCCAACCGGCCCTGGCCTACAATGAGATGAGTGAAATGTTCCACGCAATGGCTACTTTCTTTCTGTCTCACTGCAACAAAGGTACACTTCCTCCAAGGTAATTTCAGTTCCACAACGTATCCCTGCCTACTTGATAGAATCATAGCCTTTACCTCTCTAGATTACGTACGATAGCATACCTTCTCTTTCTCTCCCCCAGATTCCACTACAATGTTTTCTATTCCCTCGATGTGATTCACCGATCTTCCTTTGTCCCACCTCTCTGCCACCAGCCCCTCCTGTCCGATGATCCACCCTCTGTCTCATCATTCAACTGCAGCAATGGCTGTTTCCCTACTTCCTCTCCTTCTTGTTCACTGCCATCTACTGATGTCAGCTTTAGCAGCAGTCAAGGCAGTCAGGTGGGTGAGGCGTCATCTCTCTCCAGGTATGGCCTCATCATGGTGTGTGCGTGGAGATTTTTTTTATCGAGGGTGGAGGGGGAGGGAACACGTTACAAGTATAATTATAAATATTGTCCTCATAGCTCACAGTGTGGCACATTTTGTGAGTCTGGTGATGTTCTGTTAACTTCGGAGCAGGCCAGAGTGGTGACCTATCCCATTCAGAAGGGAGAGACGATAAAAGTCATTGCTTTTGCAGGTACATAATAGTGTTTCATACAGAGGGTGGGGAGTTCCCCCTCAAGCTCTTCTGACTCTACCATGTATACTTTGTATTAGCTAGTTTCCTGCCCCAATGGCATCAGGTTGTCCGTCTTGTATAATCTGTGATTCTGTATGAAACATTGATACCTAATAGAGGGTAACATTAAATTTGGCAAAATAGCTCTCCATTGGTATTGGCGAAGTTTATGTGCACGTACACGTGCATTAAATTCAATTGGCAAGTTTTTAATTTGGTGATCTATACTGAATTCGCCAAATTAAAAACCTCGCCAAAGAACTACATGTCATATAATCAGTGTGGACTCAACTGTCTAAAATGTATTTTTTATAGGTACTGGTAAGACCACAACTCTGGTTCAATTTGCCAAGCGAAACAGACACCTGAGTATTGGCTATTGTGTCTACAACAGGTGATTTGTAAAGAAATAAAAATAGACTAGCTATAGTGAGATACTGTATAGCTGGAAATGAAGTTACAAATTTACATGCAGATCAGTTCGGAACCATGCTCATTCTGTTGTGTTCAAGGATATAAAGCATGTTAAATGTCGCACATTTCACTCCCTTGCTTGTAAATCTATTGGGTGAGTGTCAATATACATGTACTTCTTCAATATAATATTAATTTTATTATTGATCTATAATATTATACACATTGTATGCACATGCAGCGTATCCTATACGGCTAAAACCACGCTACTGAACAAATTTCCTAACATGACAACTTACAGTGTATCCAAGCTCATCGATATAGACAAAGTCCCCAGCATGACTGGTCTGAATAAGAAGCAGGGCCTGTATAGTTTTTCAAAATACATAAAAGGCACCCTGGAGAACTTCTGGGCCAGTGCTGACAGAGAGATCAAGAGTAAGCATATTCCGCGATTTCGTCACTCCAATCCTGTGAGGAGGATTACAGATACGCTCAATTATTTAGCAGAAGCTGAAGACACTGAGGTACATTTATTTTTATACTAGTATTGATACGTAGCTTAAAACTTAATTTGTAGTGTGAAGGGAATGTTGTTGAACCAGTCGATGAAAATTGTGTGTGGAGAATTTTAGAAGAATCACGAAAGATCTGGAACAAGATGAAGAATCAGATGGATAAATCAGTCCTTATGACTCATGATGGTATGAATTCTTAATCTCGTCTCTCCCTACGTGCGAGATTCATTCTTTGTCTTGCTGTGTACAATATGTGACTCGACAAAAAGACCAACCATATTATTATACGCTGGATATTGATATGAGATACAGGCCTATTTAGTTGCCCAAGGTGATAATTATCATTTTTCACCTTTTGGCATGCATGGATTGATAGAGGAATCATTAAAAACCTGCTTCATAGCTTCTAGAACACTATACTTGCCAAGTTATGACTTGAAGAAGTCGGCCGTGTAGCTAACATTGACCGTCCATGATACGGAGCCATTGCCGTAGTTGCAGCTAGGCAATAAGCACGGCAGCTGCACACAAAAAATCTCCAGTAGTTTCTATGGACATGCACGCTTATCTTTTCGTTCTTCTCCTTTGAAACGCCGACTGCTGCTCTCTTTCCAATGTTTTGGCAGCCATTTAGTTTGTTGACTTAATGGGCATGGCCACGTATTTTGCATAAACAGCGAGTATACGGACTTCCACGTGCAATGTACGTGGCAATATTTCACCGTGCTTGCTGTAATTTTTTTATTACGTGCGGTCCGGGTACATTTTGGCTCATATTTCCATGACTACACGGGCTAAAGACTTCAAATTTGCAGGAGCAATAGTTCAAAGGTTTTAGTTGGTAATGGTAGCCTGAAGGTCACATATTCTACCATCAGAGTAGCATAATTCAGCACCTCTAGTAATTTAATGACCTTTACTGAATGTCTGTATAGCTACAAAATTTCCTAACTTTGGGCAAAGATTATCATTAACGTGCCTCTAAAACTTGGAGAGTATCATGAAGGTGCCTCTAAGATTTGGATGAGTCTATAGCTAGAGCATATTATTTTATGCACACTGTAAAAATTAATCATTATAGAATAATCTGAACATGTGCACTATTCTTTTAGGTTATCTGAAGTTGTTCCAGCTGTCTGGTGTGAACTTTGCTGATTGTGCATATCGGCACTGGGATGTCGTGCTAATCGACGAAGCTCAGGATTTGTCTCCAGCCATCGTTGACTTGGTGAAGAAGGCAACCTCCTGTGCTAAAATCATTGTTGGCGATCCTCATCAGCAAATCTACAGCTTCCGAGGAGCAACAAATGCCATCCCAATGCTTGAAGCTGACCGCACCTTTTTTCTAACTAGAGTAAGTCTTCAAGGTGGCAGTCAAGATGAAAATTATCCATGGTGAATTTTCAGTCTTTCAGGTTTGGTCCAGAGATAGCCTACGTCAGTTCCGTTATCCTTAGGAGACTGAAACAAGTAAAAGAAAAGACTCTCGTTGGCACCACTGATACAGGTATATAGTATTATATGATAGCCTTCATTATTACGAAGGGCAGAGAACCGTCCATAGTTGGCCAGTCCATAAATTGATTTAACCTTGAAAATAAGTATTTTACAAGCTGTAGAAATTCATTATTGAAATTTTAGTACCGTAATTTGCGAATATTTCGTTGTTAAAATATTTTCGGACAGCTTGGCTTGTGTGAAAATTAAACGCGCAAAAATACATACGCATTATTGATGATAATGTGGTACAGGGTCGTTTGTCCGAAAATTATTTAATGTGAAAAATTATTGCACGAAATATTTTAGACACGAAATATTCGCGATTTACGGTAACTTAGTACAATGTACAGTTGGTCCATTTTTTGAGCATTATGGACAGTGTCGAGAGGTATAATAATATATGTGGCCTTCCATGACAAAACCAACCATATTGCGCCGACAACCGACTTTTAGTTAAGGTCACCATTACCAAGTACAACCTTTGAACTATTGCTCCTGCAAATTTGAAGTCTCTAGCCCTTGTAGTCATGGAGATATAAGCCAAAATGTACCCGGATCGCCCGTAATAAAAATGTGCAGCAAGCACAATGAAACATTGCTACGTACGTTGCACGCGAAAGTCCGTATATTCGCCGTTTATGCAAAGTACGTGGCCACGCCCACTAAGTCAAAGAGCCAGATGGCGGCCAGAACGTTGGAAAGAAAGCAGCAGCCGGCGTTTTGATGGAAAAGAGCGAAAAGATAAGCGTGCCTATAGATCGTTAGTACACAAAATCGAAGAAAGAAGTGTCTGGAGAGTTTTTTCTGTGCAGCTGCCGTGCTTGCCTACCTGCAACTATGGCAACGGCTCCGTATCATGGACGGTCAATGTTAGCTACACGGCCGACTTCTTCGAGCCATAACTCAGTAAATGTAGCGTTCTAGAAGCTACGAAGCAGATTTTTGTGTAGAGGAATGATTCCTCTATCGATCTATGCCAAAAAGTGAAAAATGATAATTATCACCTTGGGCAACTAAATTGGCCTGTATCTCAGATTGATATCCAGCGCAATATGGTTGGTTTTGTCGTGGACGGTCACATATATTATGCTGTGCTGGATAATGGTTTTCCATGTCCTGGTATACATAGATTGAGCTAGCATGTCATCACAACAATAATTATTAGTTGTTGCACAGGGTGTGTATATGGAACTGGAGATTTCAGGCAAGTTGCTATTATTGCTCGAACCAACGCTGGTCTTTTTGAGGAGATGGCTAGAGTGATCAGGTCTCCTGGAGGGGAGAAGAAGAGACTGGGATTTGTAGGGGTAAGTTTTAAATCCTGTGCCCTGTGCTTATTCATTCTCGGTATTTCAGGAATTGGAGAACTATAACTTGAATCATTTGGAAAGTGTCTATTTGCTATTCCAAGGCAATGTCACAGAGGCTAAGAAAAGAAAGCATTACAAACAGTTCACCAGCTTCCATGAGCTTCAGCAATATGCAGAGCACAGTTGTGATTTTCAACTTCAACGTGAGATTAGGGTACGTAATAAAACTTTAAGAGCTTTTCCAAACTTGAATTCATACTCTCTCTCACACGCATTTATTCGTCTCTTCATTTCTCTGCAGATATGCCAGCGCCACTCTGATGTCTTACACATTATTAAACAAATTCATAAACAGGCGGTAAAAGAGCTCTGCTTCGCTGATGTCATCTTTAGCACTGCTCATAAGAGCAAGGGTCTCGAATTCGATAACGTCCGGCTAGCTGATGACTTTCTGCCCAATTTTGACTTTACACGACATTCCCTGGGACTTTCATGTAAGTACCACTTTGTATAGCCAGAAAGTTTTGCCATTTGATGCTAGTAGCTGGCTCTGCATGATCCTCTATCTTGTCTCGGCTATCCATTACGTCTGTCACATTCTTAGTATGATTGTTTTACCATCACAGCCGCTCGTCTCCCTGATGATGACCGTAACCTACTTTACGTTGCTGCAAGTAGGGCAAAATGTCAGCTCTGCCTCTCCCCTACCTGTATCAGTGTCCTCCAGACAGTACAAGTAAACAATAAATTAAAATTAATATCAACAATAATTACACACTATAACTAATAGTATTATTATACTTTCATCCACAGGAATACTTTGTTTATCCGATGGTGGTTCAAGAAGCTGTATCAGCGGTAGGTCTTGCAAGATAATCATCAATGATATAGCTAATAATGATTCACCATTAAAGTATAATTATTTTTATAGTGGTTTATTGTTGCAGGCTGAGGATGAGTGTATTATTTGTCACACTCCCTTTTCTGACAGTTGTCAACAGCCTCAACTCAAATTATTCCGTCCTGCCATTAGGCAGGTAAGTTGAACATAATAATTTTACTTTTGAATAGAATGTGATGGTGAATGATTATCTGCAGAGCACAGGTGTGTCGACCATTTGCCAAAGAGAAGGCTTCTTGTGCAAATATTGTGGCTTTCGCACGCTCCCTTCTTTCAGTTTTACCTTTTAACTTTCACTCTGTGTATCATTTCGCTGAGTCAGCACTTGCAAATGTTTTATCCCTGCATTCTCTATCATTTTTACTCTTCAGTTTTGTATCGTGCATTGTACAGTTCATTGCTTCAATAATAATCACTGACCACTTAAATTTGCTAGTCTAATCCTCCCATCATCATCATGCCGTACTGACCTAGCTATCAGATTCTGGGTATGTTCACCTGTGAGAGAAATCCCATTTACTGAGGGGGCAAGCCTTTGCTCCTAAGTAGCAACTTCAATTACTATGATGATTATCTGTAATAGCACATTGATGCCTTTAATCACGCCATCCTATGATCAAAATAGCATGCAGGTAAGGGCAACGACCTTTACCTACCACTGGGCAAAAATTGAACTATCCTATACGTCATGATGTGCATGATAGATGGAGGATAGACCAGCTGCTACTATCCCTCACCTGTCCACTACTGGCCACACCAACTATCATTTTGCCTATCCTAGATACAGGATATTACAACTATCTTACGTGCGTCATACTGCATATCATGTTGTGGATAGTTGTGCTGTCATAAACCTAACACTTCTATCAGGATAGATCAACTTGCATAGTACTATCTTGTAGCTGATAGTTTCTGACAGAGATCTGCATTCATGATCAGCATGGTACACTGTTCTAAAGTTGATACTCGCCGTTTCTATAACTGTGACAGGCTCACTGCATGGGAGAAAAGCTATCTTCCATGTCTTCGTAGCTCAAGCGCTAGCACTAGCACTGCGAAACCATCAGGGGGCGCAGTTAAACCAAGGGGTTAAATCTACAGCTGATCGGTGAACTCTGTACCCCAAGATCTGGCGCCAAAAGTTGGAGTGTCTCTGAGAAGCTAAGAACATGCACTTACTTTAAGTGAAAGGACAGCATTCTGGGCGGATTCTCTGCGCCATATAAACGTCAACAGGAGGTAAGCTTATTTAATTTTGACATAAAAATTAGGCCTATAGCTATAAAATCCCATATTAGCGTGCTGCAGGGTGAGCATTAAAAAGAAATACCTTTCTGAGGTCAATATTGTTGGTGTTCTATGTCCGTCGGTCAGATATATTGGGATTTGTGGGTGTACTTACGTCAGTCTGATATATTGGACTTTGTGGTGGTACGTTTGTCAGTCTGATATGTTGGGCTTTGTGAGCTTACCTCCATCAATCTGATATGTTGGACTTTGTGGTGGTACGTCTGTCAGTCTGATATGTTGGGCTTTGTGGGTATACTTCCGTCAGTCTGATATGTTGGACTTTGTGGTGGTACGTTTGTCAGTCTGATATGTTGGGCTTTGTGGGGGTACGTCCGTCAGTCTGATATGTTGGGCTTTGTTGGGATTGCTGCCAATTTCATGATAATAACTTCTCGTGTTTGAATTCCGAACTGAGAACAGTAGCTATGGTACCGGAACAAGCTAAAATTGGCAGCATTCCTGTCAGTCTGATATGTTGGGCTTTGTGGGTATACTGCTGTCAGTCTGATATGTTGGACTTTGTGGTGGTACGTCTGTCAGTCTGATATGTTGGGCTTTGTGGTGGTACGTCCGTCAGTCTGATATGTTGGGCTTTGTGGGTAAACTTCCGTCAGTCTGATATATTGGACTTTGTGGTGGTACGTTTGTCAGTCTGATATGTTGGGCTTTGTGAGCTTACCTCCATCAATCTGATATGTTGGACTTTGTGGTGGTACGTCTGTCAGTCTGATATGTTGGGCTTTGTGGGTATACTTCCGTCAGTCTGATATGTTGGACTTTGTGGTGGTACGTTTGTCAGTCTGATATGTTGGGCTTTGTGGGGGTACGTCCGTCAGTCTGATATGTTGGGCTTTGTGGGTATACTTCTGTCAGTCTGATATGTTGGACTTTGTGGGGGTACGTCCGTCAGTCTGATATATTTGGCTTTGTGAGCTTACCTCCATCAATCTGATATGTTGGACTTTGTGGTGGTACGTCTGTCAGTCTGATATGTTGGGCTTTGTAGGGGTACGTCCGTCAGTCTGATATGTTGGACTTTGTGGGGGTACGTCCATCAGTCTGATAATATATTTGGCTTTGTGAGCTTACCTCCCTCAGTCTGATATGTTGGGCTTTGTGGGTGTACTTCTGTCAGTCTGATATGTTGGGCTTTCTTCCGTCGGCCCGATATGTTGGACTTTGTGGGAGTACATTTGGCAGTCTGATATGTTGGGCTTTGTACTTCCATCAATCTGGCTTTGGATGATTGTGTATTTCGATGGAGTGTGATTATCATTACTGTTTGTAGGATCAGTGGGAAGGATTGGTCCAGAAAAAAGGAGATAAAGAAACAACAGATGCAGCGATACCTGCACTAGCGCTGGCTGTATCTTAAAAGCAGTATGGAGTTGATATGATGGTGTCAGATGAAGGAAGAACTCAAAGAATACCAATTTGTGGGGAAACGTTTGAGACACAAATTTACTATATTATAATAATAATAATAATTATACTAGATTCCTTGATTGCTGTAAATTTGTTATGGAATGTTGCACTGATTATAATGATTTCTGTATAGTGGTGGGGTGACATGGCGTGCATGGGATAGTTCATATGGTTGTAACATTCCCTGTATTGGATGACCGTAGGATATTTCATGCGCTCCAATATCTATCTGCTAGAGTACAGCTGTATGACACATGATGTGCCCACTATCTGTCCGCTACCCGGCACTTAGCCCTATCCTGCGGTGGGCACATCAGCAGAAATTTGAACTGCCATGCGGTCTAGGACATATCAAGACACATCCAATTTCCTATATCAATCCACCATCAATCCAATAGTTTGGGAGATGGATATTTGCCCAGTGTACATTCGCGCAACAGCGTTTGTAAAACACATGGTCGTGTCATGCGCAGTAGTATTCGATTTGGCGCGTCTCAGCCGGCCTCAGCATCAGATTCTACACGTGATCATGATTGACAATACCTCTATAAATTGGACGCACTTATTCAAAATTAGCAGTTGTGTTGCTGTCATAATAATATTATTATTATGATGGCTATTGCTATGCCAAATTTCAACTTAATGCTGTTCATCATCCTGACTTGTACTAGTATCACCAGTTTAGTCTCACCCTTTTCAAATAACTGGATTCAAATCTCTAGTCAGATCCAAATTGAAGTTGCAAATGGAGATAGTCAGTTGCAGACCTTCAACGTTACCGTGCAGGATGTCACAGTCTCTAATGGCTACTTCTGGGGCATCGATGACCGAGCAAGCAATAGACACCCTCCTGGTAACCTTGTCATGTGTGCACGACCCTGCACTGATGGAAATTGGATTGACGGTAACGGTGCTCTGGACCACATTGATGCTGACAGTAGAGACATATGGGGCACTAACCCTAATTTTTATCAGACTGGGTATCTTTATAGAAAACCAATCGATGCTAGTAACACAGTGGGCTTTACAAGGAATAGAAGTTTTTCAGGGTGTCGATGCTCATGTGATGTCACTGTCTCAAATAATGGCTATGTGTGGGTACTCTCTTGCGTAAATACAACAATGTTTAATGGTAGTGACTGGGTGACTATTCCTCACAATAATCTGGTACAAATTGAAGCAGGTGATGAAGAAGCACTACTGGAAGCCAATTCTATGAAAAGTGTAATGAAAGTATGAGAAAATCATATATGCTGAGTTCTTAGAGCTGGAATAGTCTTGGAAATTGGGGCCAGAGCCCAATTTTTTGGTGTGTAACTGTGAGAAATTATTTCACAGTGTTGGAATAATATATTATCACTTGGAGTACATGTGATAAATGTTGGAAATCTTTTTCTAAGTAGTGTATAAAAAGTATAGTAATTTTTGATGTATTGTTAATATATTGGAAATTTTTCATATACAATTCTAAAGTATTGTAAAACATCGAAATAAATGTGCGATAGTTTTCCAACGTCTACAAATAGTATTGTAATCTACAGATTGTGTTTGAAAGGTGTGTTAATCTTTTTGTACAAAATTCCAAGGCTATGTAAAGTATCTGAATAAATTCATGATTTTCAGATGCATATGAATAATGTCAGATTTTAAGCTTATATTGGAATTAAACCCAGACTATCAGAAAAATATCTGATATTACTATGGTCACATGATATACATGTGACAAAAATTCAAAAAACCAAGTTCAAGCATGCAAGTTTGTATAGCTAATCTCGAAAGAAAGGACCAAAAGGATGGTGCTCATGATAACCTAATAATGACTTCTGGAAGTAAGTTTGGCATGCCTGCTTTTCAAGTTGCAGATCAAGTGATATCTAAAATTTGTGTCCCTGCAGCTGGCACCATGCTGGCACAGCCATACTGATGTTTACTCCATCTCTTCTGACTCAGCTCACTGGTTAATCAAAGGATTGCACCAGCCTTTTGGTAAGCAATTTAAGATAGCTAGTTACATACAAGCCAAAGAATATTTAATAGAGTATAAGCCACACACCTATAAGATATTCTGATCCCCTAGCTACATGCATATCAAGGACACAAGGGCATCATTGAGGTATTACTGACAAAACACATTAGACACCTTTTAAGCCCTTGATATAGCTATTAAATATATTATTATAGCTGCTTGCCAACCATGAACCATGACCCACGACACTAAAATTAATATGCTGGAGTTTCTGATAGTGGCTATATTAATTTAAGGTTTGGTAGCACTCGTTGGTTCTCTAACTACCGTATTCACTCGAACAGACGCCTCTCTCGATTAGTCGCCGCATCTCCGGAAGTATTGAACGAAAATTAATAGCTGCCGCTCTTGAATAGTAGCCGTACCACACCTACTATTTGAGAAATACATTAGCATTTAAACATGACTCACGACTCATTCTAAGTAACTAAATACTTAGCAGTCTTCTAGAACAAGCTGTAGCCTTCTACATCGGCAAAGGGGTCCGAATCAGTGGTGTCAATTGACCATTTCTCTATGGATTGCCTCTCTGGCAGCTACTGGTATTAATAAACACCGCTCTCAAATAGAAGTCATCACTTTCGAATTAATACCACACAAACTTGGGTAACGAAATAAATACTGTATAGCTCCAAATTTTTGTGGTTCAGAATTTTTGTGAAATTGCTGAAAATCCCAAGATTGAAAATTTTCGTGATAAAAATTTCGTGATCGCCAGATTTTTTCATGATTACCACCGCGCCACGGCATCGGTGCGGACAATTTACCTTGTCGCTCTGCCCACAATTGCACGTGGCTCAGCGTTAGGCTAGCATGCTAGTGTGGACGTGAAGAGAAAAAACTAGACAAGACTTATACTGGCCTCTCTTTCTGCCTTTAGCACCTTGTCTGTTTGGCCATTTCTTCAATGTGGTTGTTGGCAGATTCGATACAAGATGAAGGATGTTGTTTGGACAAAGATCCTTGCAGATTTGGTAGGTATCTTTTGCTCATTTTCTGAAAGTAAGCGTACAGAGTCTGTACATCGTTAGCAGCGATTCACAGTTCAGGCGTTCATTAGCCGACTAGTATCGCATGCGTACACGTACGCACAATCGCGCTTGCAATGCACATGTGCACACAGAACGTAGCCACACTCACAACGATACTAAATTTTCGCGAAGGAAATTTTCGTGATCAGAACTCAAATCACGAAATTCACGAAAATATTGTGCCATGAAAATTTGGAGCTATACGGTAGGATCAAAAGTGAACACTGTATCTGGCTGTGTGCCATACACCCAGCCCAGATAGCCGGCCACTACATAAACCCCTTGGGCGTCTGAACATGTCATCAACCCACTGATGCCCTTATACCTTCTATGATAAGCACTCTTATCCCGACTATAGATTATTATTATGATTTAGTATATTCCCTCCCTGTCTTACATTTAGTAACTACAATAGTGTCGTCCTCTGCCCATCCTGGCGTGTTTTTCAACATGATGTCCCTGGTACAAGCTCAAGGCTACGCTAAAGCATGATATAATAATATGCATTATTTTTTGTTGTATATACAGGTTCTACAATATCGTGATGACCCACGGTTCTAGAAGATGATATTGTGACTTATGTACTAATTGGTGTAAGCCTCAAGTACTAAAATTAATGTATTGTCGAAATTCTGTATTCATAATAATTACTACTCATCATCTAAGTTTGATTGTGTTCTGTTGTCATTAATTTTTATCATTTTTTATCGTTGGTTTCACTCTTATTATTTTAATTATCATGTTGATTGGTTTTATTGATCAACTTTTCTAATATTATTATAATATTCACAATTGAATAGTTTTACCATACTAAACCTACATTCAATATTATTCCAACACTATTTATGCTGACACTTTCCCACCTATAAGATTGGAATAGTGTGGGAAATTCCAATACTTTTCCCAAACACTTTTGAGCAATTTCCCACAAAACGGGGTCAAATTCTCAGATACATTACCAGTACTTCTTTGATGATATGAAATGGATCATACGCACACACACTTTCCTATATTCTTCACATCATTTTCCTATACCTACTTTCCAGTAGTGAAGTATGGGCTGTCAATAATCGCTATCACATCTTCAAACGTCCAGTCAATGGCAGTGGAGAATGGAGCAGTGTTCCAGGAGAAATGAGATACATATCTGCATCAGGAAATGCGCATGTCTGGGGAATAGCTCCAAACAACAGCCTCTACATGTGTGAAAAGCCATGCTCAGGAGACTGGCAGTATGTTGGAGGATCTTTCAAGCAGATTGATGGTGGTAACGACATCGTGATTGGTGTTACTACTAACAATACCTTGATTGCTATGAGCTTGCAGAGAAGAGGTATACAAATTTTTGTGTGACAAAAATCAAAGAGTAAGGTTTAGAGATAATAATACTTCATATAAATGAAGTGAAGTACGTAAATCAAGTCCAAGCCTACTATGCTTTCCACCAAGTTTACCATAATAATTACTGTGATGCTTATTAAATTTTGTGATGTGCATGATAACATCAGCAATAATAATGTAGTAGCTACTGAGCCTACAGCTACTGAGGACTAATTTTTGAAAGTGAATATTCTAAACTCACACTGCATGTGACGAGAGTAGATCAACAATCACCTAGCTATAGCTAAGCCATGATCAGCTAAATACTTTACCTCTGTATGTAAATTTTTTGGAGCTGTGACTCACAGCATCACAACTGAATTGGTACTTTGATTCATCCAGATCTGAATACACACACAGCTGTAGAAATAAGCATATCACCAACAACACTTCTAGCGACAGGTATTACACTGAAATTAAATCTGCTGATAGTGTAATTTGTGATAGCTAGTTATTAAATCCAGAGCTGTGACTCACAGCATCACAACTGAATTGGTACTTTGATTTACGTAGATCTGAATACACAAACAGCTGTAGAAATAAGCACAATACTTCTAGCAACAGGTATATATTGCACTAGCTGAAACTAAATCTGCCGATAGTGTAACTTTGAGGCTAATGTCAAAATTAACGCTCACCAGGTACAGCACCAACAACTCAACCGTCCAATGAAATAGCTGAATCGGTGAATGCAAACATTTCGGGGCCAGGTATCGTTATAGGGATGGTGGCTGGTGTGGTTGTGTTCTCTCTACTGTTGGTGTCATTTTCTGTTGCCATCCTTGCTGCTTTGTATGCAAGGAAGCTGAGGAAAGTTAGAGACAGACGCCGGGCAGTTGTGTTCACACAGTATGGGATTCATGGAATGCTGGAAGCTACAGAAATGCTAGAGGTTGGTGAGGGAATGAGATTTGACAATCAAAATCAAATGGTAAAATCAAAACACAGAGATTTAGTCACATTAATATGCAGCTAGCTACACTGTATTAATATACCTGAGTGGATAGCTATGTATTGTTGCAAAATGCGTCTACCGGGTATTATAAATTTAGAGGTATTGGTATGCATACAAGCATTGTAGGAATGTGATAGGCTGATGTTTTATATTATGTCAATGATTCTATACCCTAAATGTAGGTTGATGATCCCGTGTATGACACTATTGATGATACTTTTACTGTGTCATTGGAACAAGACAAAAATTCAACGTCCCATCCTGGACGAAAACCACTTACAGCCGCACGATCTTGCACTGATTTCAACTACCTTGATGATGATGCCAGCACTGAAAAGAACATTGCGTATTATGCAGCAATGCATGAAACAGCCACAAGTTCTAAAATTGAAGTCAACTCAGCTTACATGGCGTTCAGTCCAGGATCTGTGTTTGTTCATTATACACTGTACGGCACTCTCAATGTCATACAGAGAAGCCAGAGCTGCCCTACACTCTTTTATCAGTGATTGAGCTAAGGCCATTACTTCAAACTTGATACTGTGACTGAATATAGCTAGTCAATAGTGTTATAGCTAGTAGCATTAACAACACTAACGTAATCTTTCGATTGAGTTGTATCATAGATTCTGCACTCACACTTTTGTGAGATGGATTATGGCCTGACACTCACATAAAGTATGATGCGCTATCATCCTATGTGCAAAATAATGTGTTTGTGAAAATCACTGGTACAGTGACAGATTGATAGTGAGGCCAGGCAAACTACATTAATCACAATGATGACATTGACTATTTCTAATGGTATGTAGGTATGCATTCATGTTCCAGTGCTGGAAGCTTGAGCTAGAGAAGCGGCCTTCATTCTCTAACCTAGTTAACTCCCTCTCACAGTCTATTGAGGCCATGGTTGGGTACATGGATATGTTTGCATTCAGTGGAAGAGAAAGTGACTCTGAACCAGTAGCTACAGACATCATAGCTAGATTAGGAACTCAGTGATGTGATTTTGCTTATGCATAACTCAATATCTTGCAGTGTTTGTGTGTGTATGTGTGTGTGTGTGTGTGTGTGTGTGTGTGTGTGTGTGTGTGTGTGTGTGTGTGTGTGTGTGTGTGTGTGTGTGTGTGTGTGTGTGTGTGTGTGTGTGTGTGTGTGTGTGTGTGTGTGTGTGTGTGTGTGTGTGTGTGTGTGTGTGTGTGTGTGTGTGTGTGTGTGTGTGTGTGTGTGGAGTCTGTATCATGCACTCCTGGCAAAACTGGACACAGGTGATCTGTGATGATGTACTTGACTGTGCACAAAAATTATACATGATCCCAGATGCAGGGTCAGTCCCACCCTCTTCAGCATAGTTCAATCCAAGCCTGGGTCAGCCCCACTCTTCTCTAGCAAAGTTCAAAGTTCCGCGGTTGCGCGCAGCGCACATTGCATCTCGATCATTCTATCATTCTCGTTTTGCATTTTCGATCTGCAAGTAAGAAAATGACAGCTTTATACAAGTTACTCCTTTCTATGCTGCTATCACTAGTCGTTACTCTACCAGTGTTAGCAGTTTCACCCCTTGGAAATTGGACAACGATCCCATCACCAGAGGGTAGATCAATGGAGGCCATCACTCTCTCCTCTAACTACCTGTGGAGCATTGATAACAGGACTGGAGTGGGACTTACAAGTGCAGATAATAACGTTGTTTACTGTCGACGTCCATGCAGTGATGCAGGGAGTTGGATAGATGGTGTGGGTCAGCTGGATCAAACAATCGATGTCAGTGAGACTGAAGTGTGGGGGGTCACTGAACGTGGTCAAGTTTACAAGCGACCAATTGATGGCAGTGGTGGATGGGTACAAATTTCAGGGGGACGTGATGCTGATTGCAGCGGAAAGTGCTTCTCTGAAACATCGGTGTCAAATAATGGATACATCCACTGGGCAAATATCCATCTCCCAAACTATTGGATTGATGGTGGATTGATATAGGAAATTGGATGTGTCTTGATATGTATGAGAATTCCATAGATATGTCCTAGACTGCATGGCAGTTCAAATTTCTGCTGATGTGCCCACCGCAGGATAGGGCTAAGTGCCGGGTAGCGGACAGATAGTGGGCACATCATGTGTCATACAGCTGTACTCTAGCAGATAGATATTGGAGCACATGAAATATCCAACAGTCATCCAATACAGGGAATGTTACAACCACATGAACTATCCCATGCACACCACGTCACCCCACCATTATACAGAAATCATTATAATCAGTGCAACATTCCATAACAAATTTACAGCAATCAAGGAATCTAGTATAATATTATTATTACTATTATTATATAGCAAACTTGTGTCTCGAAAGTTTTCTCCACAAATTGGTATTCTTTGAGTTCTTCCTTCATCTGACACCATCATATCAACTCCATACTGCTTTTAAGATACTGCCAGCGCTAGTGCAGGCATCGCTGCATTTTTTCACTTCTGTCGTTTCTTTCTCTTCTTTTTTCTGGACCAATCCTTCCCACCGATCCTACAAACAGTAATGATAATCACACTCCATCGAAATACACAATCATCCAAAGCCAGATTGATGGAAGTACAAAGCCCAACATATCAGACTCCGAATGTACTCCCACAAAGCCCAACATATCAGACTGACAGACGTACCCCCACAAAGCCCAACATATCAGACTGACGGAAGTATACCCACAAAGCCCAACATATCAGACTGACGGACGTACCGCCACAAAGCCCAACATATCAGACTGACGGAAGTATACCCACAAAGCCCAACATATCAGACTGACGGACGTACCACCACAAAGCCCAACATATCAGACTGACAAACGTACCACCACAGAGTCCAACATATTAGACTGACGGAAGTGTACCCACAAAGCCCAACATATCAGACTGACGGACGTACCACCACAAAGCCCAACATATCAGACTGACGGAAGTATACCCACAAAGCCCAACATATCAGACTGACGGACGTACCGCCACAAAGCCCAACATATCAGACTGACGGAAGTATACCCACAAAGCCCAAAATATCAGACTGACGGACGTACCACCACAAAGCCCAACATATCAGACTGACAAACGTACCACCACAGAGTCCAACATATTAGACTGACGGAAGTATACCCACAAAGCCCAACATATCAGACTGACGGACGTACCACCACAAAGCCCAACATATCAGACTGACAAACGTACCACCACAGAGTCCAACATATCAGACTGACGGAAGTATACCCACAAAGCCCAACATATCAGACTGACAGGAATGCTGCCAATTTTAGCTTGTTCTGGTACCATAGCTTGTTCTCAGTTCAGAATTCAAACACTTGAAATTATTATCATGAAATTGGCAGCAATCCCAACATATCAGACTGACGAACATACCCCCGCAAAGCCCAACATATTAGACTGACTAAGTACACCCACAAATCCCAATATATCTGACTGACGGACATAGAACCCAAACAATATTGACCTCGGAAAGGTATTTTCTTTTTAATGCTCACCCTGCAGCACGCTAATATGGGATTTTATAGCTATAGGACTAATTTTATACCAAAATTAAATAAGCTTACCTCCTGTTGACGTTTATATGGCGCAGAGAATCCGCCCAGAATGCTGTCCTTTCACTTAAAGCAAGTGCATGTTCTTAGCTTCTCAGAGACACATGGAAACACTCCAACTATATAGATCTTGGGGTACAGAGTTCACCGATCAGCTGTAGATTTAACCCCTTGGTTTAACTCCGCCCCCTGATGGCCTCGCAGTGCTAGCGCTAGCGCTGGAGCTGCCAATCGTGAGAAGACGTGGAAGATAGGTTTTCTCCCAGTGAGCCTGTGATAGAAGCGGCGAGTATCAACTTTAGAACAGTGTACCATGCTGATCATGAATGCAGATCTCTGTCAGAAACTATCAGCTATAAGATCATAGTACTATATGTGCAAGTTGATCTATCCTGATAGAAATGTTGGGTTTATGACAGCACAACTATCCCGGCACAACATGATATGCAGTATAACGTACGTAAGATAGTTGTAATATCCTGTATCTGGGATAGGCAAAATGATAGTTGGTGTGGCCAGTAGTGGACAGGTGAGGGATAGTCTATCCTCCATCTATCATGCACATCGTGACATATAGACGGGTTGCCTTAATGTGATTCATGACATGAAAGTTCAAGCCACATGAACATGCGGCCATGATTAGGAAAATCAATACCATCAAGGCTTGTTGCTATGGCAATGAATGTTTTTTAAGGTAATGCTATTGACCCATGTAATCATCACACCAACTTTGAGACTTGTCTGATCTATTGCTGATTTTATAAAAATCCTAGAAGTGAGCAATTTTCCCATATGTTTGTATTGCGGTAGGGCACAATGTGCCCTACCGCAATACAAACATATGGGAAAATTGCTCACTTCTAAGATTTTTATAAAATCAGCAATAGATCAGACAAGTCTCAAACTTCAGTGTGATGATTACATGGGTCAATAGCATTATCTAAAAAAAAAATCATTGCCATAACGACATATCTTGAGGGTACTGATTTTTCTAATTTATGACCTTGCCATGCTAATCATATTAAGGCAACCCGTCTATAGGATAGTTCACTTTTTGCCCAGTGATCTGGGCTATATCTAGTGAGAATGAGACCTATATGTTATGCAGCCAAAATGGAATTACTCATCGATGTGCTAATAGTGATCAGCTTCTCATAGATGATGAGCTATCTCTGGTACACATTGAAGCAGGTGATGAAGAAGTATGGGCTATCAATGCTAACAATCGTATCTTCAAACGTCCAGTTAATGGCAGTGGAGAATGGAGCAGTGTTCCAGGAGAAATGAGATACATATCTGCATCAGGGACTGCACTTGTCTGGGGAATAGCTCCTAATGATAGTCTCTATGTGTGCAAAAAGCCATGCACAGGAGACTGGCAGTGTGTTGGAGGATCTTTCAAGCAGATTGATGGTGGTAACGACATTGTGATTGGTATTACTACTAGCAATACCTTAATTGCTATGAGCTTGCAGGGACTGAGAGGTATACGAATTTTTGGGTGACATAAAGCAAAGAGTAAGGTTTAGAGATATTATGCTTTGTAAATGAAGTGAAGTGCATAAATCAAGGCCAAGCCTACTGTGCATTCCACCAAGTTTACCATAATAATTACTGTGATGCTTATTAAATTTTGTGATCGATGTGCATGATAACATTGGCAAAGTAGTACTGAACCTACATGCAGCTGCTGAGGAGTAATTTTTGAAAGTGAATATCCTAAACTCACACTGCATGTGATGAGAGGTAGATCAACAATCACCTGTAGCTAAGCCATGATCAGCTCAATACTTTACCTCTGTATGTAAATTTGGAGCTGTGACTCACAGCATCACAACTGATCCAATTGTGGGCATGCACCTAGGACCCTTCTACCACTACATAAAATGAGTTTGAAGTTGGAGCATAATATTATGTAAAATTAATCATGATGTAATGGTGCTACAGGGTTAAAATTTATACACATGGTGTGGAGTTGGGGTTTTTGGTGGCTTCCATAGCAACGGCATCTTTATTTAATTTGTGCGCAAAGGTACAAAGGTCAAAGTGAGCACATGGTCAGAAGATTGTAGTATCCCTAACAGTGCTCTTGAGATAAGATCTGGCATTTATGACCGAACTATAAGCTAGATATAATGTTAGCTGGTATAATAAGTCTATCTAAGTGCCTTTCCTTTCGTATTTTAGGTGTTTATCAGGCTGCCATCTGGCTCTGAGAGTGAGACTGATGAGGGTTTCCAAGGATATTACCAGTGCTGTACCTACAGTTATAACTAGAGCTCATTAGAGCCCAAAACCCTCGGCGCGTTGTATGGCACTTGACTCACAAGCAGGCAAGAATACAATATTAGGCAATCGGGATGCAATGATTTCCTAGGTTAGCTTGAGTAGTAACTATTGCATAATTATTATGTATTTAATATTCCTGCTTTAACATCTTGATGACGTTAAAGGGGCGTGGCAGCAATTGTGTAGAGTATGTTATCTAATATTTATTTTCATATTTAATAATAATATTATGGAGTGATAACGGAAAAGCCTTTAGTTCAAAACAGAAATTGTATATTTTGTGAGTGATTCAATAATTATTATGCAATGATGATGAAAAGTGTGATAATAATTAAACTTGACCCCATCCCCAGTAACTTGTAATGGTGGGTGTGGTAAAAGGTCGTCAATATACACATTGATGCCGGCACCTCAATCGCAGAGATGGAGTCTAAGATTGACTCTCTACTTCGAGTTTTGATGCTTCAATCACAGGAGATGAACTCGACAGCACAGTACAGCTTCTGAAGTTCAGATTGGTCGTGGTTATAAATATGATGATAATGCCTTGTATACATGACATTGTAGAGTATAATGATCTTGTTATGAGCATCAAGTAATAAAAATGATGGAAGAGTAGGATAATAGGTAACACAGACTCACTATTGGTGTCATCAGTATCACTATTGAGGTCATTTGTGTTGCATTGTTCTACTAAACCACCAAATAGGTCTTCATCATTGGATAAAGCTTGTTCTAGCCACTGTTCATTGATGTCAATGTCTGCATACAATGGGTTGTTTTGTTTTAGCCACCTTAGTGCACACAAGACTTTCTCAGGAGATATGTAGTCATACATATAATGTCCTCTGTATGCCAATTCAGGGCCGCCGGAACCGGTCAGGCTGGTCAGGCCAAAACCGGACCACTTTTTTCAACGCTTAGTTGGGTAATGGTCGTTTATTTTATTTATCGCATGGTAAAGATCGTCAGATAATAAATCGCGCAGTGCAATCAGCACATCAACTCATCTTTGTATATTTTGGTCCTAGTTCAACAGTCTTTAAAGCTTAATATAAGTGGAGAGATTGTTTAGATCATGAGGCTGCCTTCTGCTATCAAAAATTCTCCTTTTCACTGAATCTTAATTGGGATTTGGGCCATACAATGAAGTCTAAATAGCTATTGACCGGTGAATGTGGTCTCAAAAGCCATCAGAAGCAATTTCTGATGTTGTAAATTACAAAATTTTCCTGGGGGAGCATGCCCCCAGACCCCCCTAGTTTTGCGTGCTTACGCACGCATTTGCTCCACGTTCTGACTTAAAGCTGGCCGGACCACATGTAAATTGCTTCCTCCGGGCCTGCAATTTACGCTTCAGCTTGAGTGGGATTAGTTCAGTCTCTGAAGGCAAACGGGGAAGTACAGTACAGATAGTATCTACCTTTGATGGAACATTCACTGCTGGGCCATGTATGCACCTTTGTTTGCCAGAGGGCAGGGCAACCATTTTCATAAAGGGAACACGCAAACATATCAATCGTAGTTCAAGCATGTTCAAGCCAGACAGTTGATGAGGTATTGGACATAGCTGTAATCCATTAGCTTTGGCTTGCAATGGCATGTTACCCCTTTTCAATGCTGCATCGCATGTTTTACAGATCCACTGTTTACCATCTAAGCTAATGTAGTTATGTTGAGTACTAAAAACTTGCTCCAATAATTCATTGCTAGCTTTGGTATACTTACTTCTAGTACAAAGAATAACTGTTTGCTTATACATGAGGCGGTGACAGCATGTGCACACAAACTCTGGACCTAGTTTCACCTTGGACTGAAAATTGGTAATATATTTCTCTATGGGAACAAGTGCCCTTCTTTTGGCTTTGCATGCTCGGTCCTGCTTTCGTCTTAGTGCAGTTTCTACCACAGTCTCTGATTCCCTCTTTTTGGCTTTACATGCTCGATCCTGCTGTCGTCTTTGTGCAGTTTCTACCACTGTTTCCAATTCTCTCCTTTTGGCTTTACATGCTCGATCGTGCTCTCGTCTTTGTGCAGTTTCTACCTCTGTTTCAGATTCTCTTGTTTTGGCTTTACATGCTCGATCCTGCTGTTGTCTTTGCGCAGTTTCTACCACTGTTTCAGATTCTCTTGTTCTAGCTTTACATGCTCGATCCTGCTCTCGTCTTTGTACAGTTTCTACCACTGTTTCCGATTCTCTCCTTTTGGCTTTACATGCTCGATCCTGCTCTTGTCTATACAAAGTTTCATCACTGGTTTCCAAGGCTCGCTTTTGTGCTTTTCTAGTGCTATCTTTCACTAGCCTCAACCCAATTTCGTCTGCTGATTCTGTTGCTCTCTGTTGTTGCATTGCTATCCTCTTGCTTTTCCTAGTGGAATAAACTGGGGGCTTTGTCTTAAATGAATGACCACATACACATACAGATTTTCTAATCGCTACCCTGGCACTACACTTTGGACACTGCTTGATTGGAGGCATGATTTGGTTTTTCAACAGACACTGAAACAAAATCAATAGAAGTACATTAACGTATTAGCTAGCTGCAATACAGACAAAAAAACTTACATAAATTGTTGAACCGCGTGGTAGATAACCAAGTAGCTAAGTAGAGGACGCGTCGTCACCAGAAAGGCCTCTGAAAATTGCGAGCTCGATAACGACACACACTTCGCTAGGCGAACCGTAGGAATAATCGGCACTAAAGGTGGTCTCGATCTTGTCCCCATGCATCAAGGCAGACCCCGCCCTCGTAACCCTCGCGCATGCGTATAATTATTAGGTCTATGCCGTATATAGCGCTAGTTCTATTTATACGTAAAGTTAAGCTGGCCAGTCGGTGAGAGAAGTCAAGAAGCTTTAGAATCAGCAAACAACGCCAAAACTTGCGAATAAAGCGTTTTCGGTGAAATCCACACAAATCATGCGTTTGGAACGCCATAAGAAACCTTATAACACCGCAAATTGGACTCGCAAATGAGGTATGTAGCAGCTAGCGTGGTAACAGACAGACAGACAGACAGACAGACAGACCGACCAACTACCGTAACCCTCGCGCATGCGCCGAGGGTTAATGACACTTGTATGCCCTAAAATCGGGTTAAGGTCCTTGGAGGACTAAATTTAGTCCCAATTTCATTCAGCGTAGATACTGGCATGTACATTAAATTTTATCATCATTTCGGCCATTTTAATGCATTAATTAATTTTTGTTGTGTATGATAGATAGATATTTTAATGTCATGCGTAGAATAATGCATCCAGTCAGGATTTGGCCTATGTGACAAAAATACAATAAGTATGGTAACAAATAAGGAATGGATAACAGTAATAACTATGGTAGTGTAGAAACAAAGATAAAATTTTTACTACGACACAACAAGTATTCAATATTGAGATGTATAAGATATAATTAGCAGAATGGAAGAGAAGAGAGGGGAAGAGGTTAAAGAGCACAGATAGGATATTGGGGAGGGGGCATTTTTTATTTATATAATTTTGTGTAGCATTTTTGGAATGAATGTCAATCTTTTTTTTTTGAATTTTGGCCATATGGTATACATATAGTATACCCAGTTAGATGATTGTATAGGGACAAGATCATAGCTGTTATAAAGTACTTCACTGATAGCAACAGTAAAACAAAGATAAAGAATTTAAAGGGGAGACACCATGAAAATTAACAGACGGTCAAACCATAAATTACTAAATCAGTATGAGAGAATCAGGGGACAATGCCTAAAATACTTATTGAATTTTATTCACATAGTTTTTGTTTGTGTGTTTTGAACAACCTATAGCTAAATGGTGGCTCTGATTGTGTATGAGATGATAGCAGAAAAGCATTAAAATTAATTTGCATGTAGCTAATAGGCAAATTTTATGCCAGGAGGCAGTTATGGTGTGTGATTGGGACATAGTATTTGTTTAAGTTGCATGCGATGAGGCAGGAGCCTTAAGTTTGTCCATAAAAGGGTTTAACATTTGAATGGAGGGTGGTTGGCATGATGGCATGACTAATATTAAAGGGGGGCTTGCATGACGCTGGCATGGGACATGAAGCAGCGGTCACCGTGGTGACGAAGACAAGTACAGAGTAGGGGCACATAAAAATACCATGTATAGCTACTTAAATTTAAGCGGGTTGGCCTCTCATATTTCTTTTTTTTGTGCTAACATTTATTCTTATTTCCTTTTGTTTAGCCCATGTGTGTGTATGGAGACGTCAGGTGAGGAATTTTTAGAAACAGTGAAAAATCTACTGCATTGGCTTCTACCTCAGCAAGTTACATCTTTCCCTGTACATTCCGTAAACTGAGTCACTCACAGCTGCATGGTTGGGAGGCACACAGCTCCAGAATAAGCACTGCCTTATCTTTATCCGATATAGTGATTCAAAGTTTCCATTTATATCTATCATAGCTGTAAGCAGTACTTGCCTGTGACCGTTGAGTACTGGGCACTTTAACAGGAAGTGGGGTTCATTTCCAGACTCTAATTGGCATAATTGGCATATTTTCCCCGATACTGGTGGTTTTGGGGATTTGTATCTACCTAGTTTAACTTTCAGAGGTAAACATCCGCACTGTAGCTGAGTGAGTATTCTTCACTTACTTAGGACTACCAAGTTTAGTATATCCTTCTGCAGCTGGATACGGTTTGAATTTTCTGTAGACTGAATCTAAATCTGCCTCCTGTCTCACTGTCAGGAGATGAGCCAATGGAAGGATACATGAAGTGATAACACCACCATGGACAGGTTGTGCTAAGGCATCCCAAAGCTCATCTATCGGTAGTAGGCCTCCAAAATCTTTGATGTCAACTAGCATAGCTATATGATTCCCTTATATAATAATACATCAAAGTTTCTATCAATTGTATGTATTCCCTTACTTGCTTGTTTATATGTCAAAGTTTCTGCCCCACAAAAAAAAAATCATATTTAATATAGTAAATGAATTATACCAAAAACCCAAGTTTGATTCCAGTGGCAGAAGGGTCCATTTCTACTCTGGGTACCCACAATTGATACTTTGATTCATCCAGATCTGAATGCACACTCAGCTGTAGAAATAAGTACAACACTTCTAGCGACAGGTATTGCACTGAAACCACTGTGTAACTTTCCATTGTCGTCATTACTGCTCTGTATGCGAGGAAGCTGAGGAAAGTTAGAGACAGACACCGGGCAATTGTGATCACACAGTATGGGATTCATGGAATGCTGGAAGCTACAGAAATGCTAGAGGTTGGTGAGGGAATGAGATTTGACAATCAAAATCCAATGGTAAAATTAATTTTATTCAAAACACAGAGATTAGTCACATTGATATGCAGCTAGCTACACTGTATTAATAATGCTGCATCTATTTAGAGGTATTGGTATGCGTACAAGCATTGTAGAAATGTGATAGGCTGATGCTTTTATATTATATCAATGATCCTATACCCTAAATATAGGTTGATGATCCTGTGTATGACACTATTGATGATACTTTTACTGTGCCATTGGAATAAGACAAAAAGTCACCGTCCCATCGCGGACGAAAACCACTTACAGTTGCACGATCTTGCACTGATTTCAACTACCTTGATGATGATGCCAGCACTGAAAAGAACATTGCGTATTATGCATCAACATAATATGAAACAGCCACAAGTTTTAAAATTGAAGTCAATTCAGCTTACAGTCCAGGATCTGTGTTTGTTCATTATACACTGTACGGCACTCTCAATGTCATACAGAGAAGCCAGAGCTGCCCTACACTCTTTTACAAGGGATTGAGCTAAGGCCATTACTTCAGACTTGATACTAGTACTGTGACTGAATTATAGCTAGCCAATAGTTATAGCTAGTAGCATTAACACTAGTGTAATCTTTCGATTGAGTCGTATCATAATAATATTATATAGATTCTGCACATGCATGACTTTTGTGAGACGGACTATGGCCTGATACTCACATAAAGTATGAAGCAATTGTATAGAAGTTGAACTTACTCCTGAAATGAGGACACGTACCTTCTTTAATCAGGACAGACACTAGCATCCATGATCCCAGCTACGTACGTACATGTGTACATGTATATATTACGATGTTGAATTATGTATGTCAAAAATGGAGATAATCCTTTTAATTAGGGCACATTACAAGGTAATAACATGTAATTATGTATGTTGATTAATTACCCCGCGCGCATGCGCAAGGGGTAAAGTAATCGGTCGCGTCGTTGTCGTCGTTGTTGTTGTCGTTAGCACAAAAATCGCCATATCTCGAAATATAGGCGTCTAAGCGACTCGTAATCACAAATTATGAATCAATCGAATTCGGCGAAAAACTGGCTTCAGTATGCGTCAAATCGAGGGATACGGTCCACGAGCGTCACAAATAGTGCCTTTTTATTGGCCACCGTAGCCACGCCTATCGACAGTGCCCATCAATGCATATTCACTGTCAATTGTGCTTTCTGCTCATGCGCATAACTAAGTGGCCAAGCGTGTGACTGGTAAAGATCGTCGATGTTCTAAATAATGCTCTATAGTGACTGCCCTATGGAACCAATCATAATGTAAGATAGCCATACTACTATTATTACAACAAAATTTAATATAGATAGAAATTCATATATTCCTAGTCTAGGGTACGTCCGGGTGCAGAGAGCACTTTTTCAAGTGTCACCAGAACCCACAGTACAACTATAAAGCAGCATTTCCATTATTTCTCTGAAGTTCACAAAATTATAGCCATGCACCGAAAGTAAATCTAAAGATTGCGCAATGTGCGCGCGGGGTATGTGCTTTACAGAGCTCTAGTTTGGTGATGCACTAGATTATATTATTAGCTATAATATCCTATGGCTACAGCAACTGCAAAATAATGTGTTTGCGAAAATCACTGGTATAGTGATAGTAGGCTAATACTTCATGTAAGAGTCACAATTAACCAGGCAAACTACATTGTAGTACATCCTTGAATTCGGTACCAACGGGCGTGACAGGAACCTGGCCGGAACTTCCTGAAAGGGCGCTGAATATCATTTGCATCTTATTAAAATTCCTTCATACTTTATATAGCATGTATAATTAGATTACATTCTTGAGATCAATGTAGTGTAGTTAGGAAGTTTGAAGGGGGGGGGGGGGGTCGTTCATTGAATTAGAGTTTAATATCCTGAGTGACAGTTCTGGTTCCATAGAGGCTGCAGTCACTCTCGACGTGGCTGCTACGTGAGTGGGCGTGGTCACGCGCACATAATGTTTGCAGTGCTGCACACTGGTAGGCTTACTTTCCAGCGTGCAACACTGCGTTATCAATCTCACGATATTATGTGGTAGATTTTCGAATGTCAATTCCTTGATTAACACCAAATGCAGCAATTTATGACGTCTCGCCAGCAAGCTGAGTCAGCCCCACCCTTCCCACTTTTCGGATGCGCATGCGCAGCAACCTCCTAAGCCCTCGCTTGTCATCAAAATAGAAAACAAAATGATAGCTTTGTACAAGTTACTTTTTATGCTGTTATCATTCGTCCTTGCTCTACCAGTGTTAGCAATTTCGCTCCTTGGAAATTGGACAATGATCCCATCACCAGAGGGGAGGTCAATGGAGGCCATCACTCTCTCCTCTAACTACCTGTGGGGCATTGATAACAGGACTGGAGCGGAATTTACAAGTGAAAATAATAATGTTGTCTATTGTCGATGTCCATGCTATGATGCAGGGAGTTGGATAGACGCTGAAGGTATGCTGGATCAAGCGATTGATGCTAATGAAACTGAAGTGTGGGGTGTTAATGACCGTGGCCAAATTTTTAAACGCCCAATTGATGGCAGTAGTAGCTGGGTACAAATTACAGGGGGAAAGAATGCTGATTGTCGTGGAAAATGCTTCTCCATTGTATCAGTGTCAAACAATGGCTATGTTTGGGCTACATCCGTAGAGAACGAGTCCTATATCTTATGTGGCAGCCAAATGGGAAGATCTTGTGGTAACAATGATCGGACTCTCATTGATGCCGAGCTATCTGTGGTACACATTGAAGCAGGTGATGAAGAAGTATGGGCTGTTGATGTTAACAATCGTATCTTCAAGCGTCCAGTTGATGGCAGTGGAGAATGGAGCAGTGTTCCAGGAGAAATGAGATACATATCTGCATCAGGAAATGCACATGTTTGGGGAATAGCTCCTAATAACAGCCTCTATGTGTGTATGAAGCCCTGCACAGGAGACTGGCAGTACGTTGGAGGATCTTTCAAGGAAATTGAAGGAGCTACTAACTCTGTAATAGGCGTGGTCACTAATGGCTCCCTCCTTTTTATGTCCCTGGAACAGAATCTGATGGAAGGTAATTATTGTATAAAGTGTGATAATAATAATATTGTGTGTAGCTATTAAATTTAATCAATACCTTAGATTGTATTTCAGAGGAGGTACCAAATCATTATTATTCCATGTGACTTTTTTGCAGACCAATGTGCATCATTGCATTGACATGCATTGAATTAAGCCAAAAGATTGTAGATCCCAAAGAAGATCTAACTCAAATGTTACAGTTTTGATTGCTGATCACAGTCATACCATTTTATAGGGTGGAGGGATCACTCTAGAAAACCACCATAGTATTATGGGAATTGAAGTGATGACACAGCATTTTGTCTCAGCACATGTTCGTGGGCGAATCATTGAATTATAATACTTTATGTATGAGCTAACTGTTGATGTTGTAAGGACTATGTGAATTCAGTATTTCCTCATCTTATATTGTATATCTAGTGCATTATAGCTACAATCAAATTTCCATCTCAGTCTTAATACTCATGAGGTGCTCCTAATGTGGTAGTACTTTGTTCAGTTGATAGATCTATATATCGTTCAAGTCATTGTACATGTATGCATCATTGTTCTTAATTACTACATGTAGAAGGCAGTTCTACCTATTGTCCAATGATAATCAATAATATTATATTATTGATATCATCTACTCTTTCACCAGTTACTCAGGGAGAGCCTGTGGCAATGGCAACTCTGAGTACTAATGATATCATAGGAATTATAGCTGGCGTGATTATCCTTATCCTGCTGCTGTTACTAATGACTGGCATAGTGCTAACTATTATCAGGTGAAATGATAGAAATGTTACCCTGAGATAGGCCTGGGCCAAATATTCCTTTAAGTTTGCCCATTATTCAAATAATTATTCTTCACTTATCTACCCCATTACTAGATTCAAGTATTATTCTTTAAAGAAGCTGACAAAATGCAAATGAAACATGAATAATGTACATGTACATTTTGGCCAACAAGAGCTGGATTACATACAAATTTTCTCTTGTAAGTTCTGAGGCTAAAGGAACTTTTAGCACTCCCAAAAGTGATCGATGACTAGTTGTCTAAATTGTTTGCTCAAGTGCTTCCTCCATTAAAAAATTGACCACAGACTCATGTCACATGACACAAGTTTTCTATTTTAAGCATACATTGTGTATGGACACTACTTCCTTGAGCAGTTGAAAAGTCTATTATTCAACTTCTTCAAGAAGCTGCCTATTATTCAAAACATTATTCACGAATATTTGGCCCAGGCTTACCCTGAGAGCAATAATATATAAGTGAATAGTAGATGTATGAGAGTGACTGTTGAGTGTGTGTGTATGCATAATATACATGTGTTATTGTGTCAACATAGATACGTTTCTCATCGTAAGAGAATGAAGATGCCAAATCCGTAAGTGTGCATTATAAGGCCACTCCAAATTACTTTCCTACTACAGTGTAGTCCACTTAATTCAAATCCGCTTAAGATGAATTTTCGTCTAATTCAAATTCTTTCAGATTCCCTACATAGAGCTAATATATAAATTTGAATTGGTCTTTTCCCTTAATTAAAAAAATTACAGCCAGCTTTAACATACAAAAGACTAGTACACATATTTATATAAATATAGAACATAGATCACATGGGGATCACTACAATCCTCCTTGAGATGTGAAACTATTAAGTGTCTATTACCTAAATCACTCTCAGAACAATTCTAAAGCTTCATATGTGGCTGAATGCTCCACTAATAAGCATTACAGGGTCTCAATACAGTGGTTTATATGGATCTCTGTAATTCAAATTTTCGTTTAATTCAAATATTTTTCATGGATTTTGAGATTCAATTTAAGTGGACTACACTGTACCGTCCTCTAACCAGGAGCATAATATTATTATTATAAGTCAGATTTCTTTTAATTGTTCCACTCGAGCTTCCTAGAGTTCAAGTTTCTCTGGCAGGCAGTCACAATATCAAATAACAAGCTGGTAAAAATCTGCTCAGTGAAGACCGACATCTCTCAGATAAAAAACAGAACAGGGAGTAATATCAATCACAAATGCTAGCATTGATAAGCAAGTACATCCATGATTCGTGGTTTGTAAACTATAGCTACTAAGTGAATAGTGGACAATTAGTAGTACTGTAGTTGAAAGAATGCGAGCGCGCCAATAGGAAATGGGAAAATATTTTGGAGCGGCCCAACTATGTATGAGTATAGTGTGTGTGTGTGTGATGTGTCTTGAGCACATTTATGCAATGATTATCTTTAATAATTAATATAATAGACATGTTTCTCGTGTTAAGAAGACGAAGATGCCAAATCTGTAAGTCATAATAATTATTCTTGAATATACAACATATTATGTTATGCATACCCACATGTACATAATATTATCTAATACACATTCTAGTAGTGATATTTCTCGTCGTAAAAAAATGAAGATGCCAAATTTGTAAGTCATATTCTGTTCCCTAAACGTTTAATGTTTGTTGGGTATAATAATAATTAGGGGCTTGTGTTGTGTGTTCATTCTATAGACATATCTCTCGTGGTAAGAAGGTGAAGACATCAAATCCGTAAGTCAATATCAACGATAATGCTAATTAATAATTTTTTCCTTAATTTCAGTCACCAAGACGAACCAATTGGTAAGAGTATTCTTCTTAGACTAGTGGCAGACTAACAAACACTTATGCTATAGTTATAGGAATTCCTAACCAACATATGATGACAGAGTTCACAGTTCAAAGTTCTTTTAAATTGAACCTGCCACCTCATCTGATCATCACTGCTTCCAGTGTAAAGCTGAAAGAAATCATTGGGCAAGGTATCATTATTATCGGTTTAATGATACAGTACAGCTGTACAATAGCTAGTATGCATCAGCACCTATACACCTTTGAGTACGTATGGGAATCATAAATTTGTAGAGGACGCAATAATACTATTACCAACATATAATAATATTATATCATCCACCACCCACTTCTCTCATGCTCTACTTTATCTGGATCCTAATACAATATTTTGTGCTATTACAGCATTTCCCAGTAGATATAGTGACTGCATGGGAACACAAATTCACCCGGAATGGGCTGCATACTGGCAAGTATGGTATAGTCTAGATTCATTAATTTGGATGCTAACTCTGCAGATATCACTCTGTTCCATAATAATAATTATTATACAGGCGAGTTTGGTATTGTTTATAAGGCTCACATTGTTAAGAATAAGGATGGTCAGATTGTCACAGAAATAATGGCTGTGAAAACACTCAAAGGTGAGCCAGATATAAATGCTGAGGATGCATAATAGGTTACTACCAGCTCACACACGTACAGGTTTCCATGATAGAAGGACCGTAAAAGAGCTATTAAAGGAATGCTCAAAAATGTACACACTTGATCATCCAAATGTGCTGACGTTAAGTGGTGTGTGCCTAGATGGGGGGACTGCCCCTTACATCATCATGCCATTTATGGCAAATGGTAGTCTCTTGGCCTATCTGAAAAACAACAGGAGAACACTGGTAGTCTCTCAAGAAGCTGAAATTGATGATGAGGAAGTGAGTGAGTACTCTAATACTAAGGCTTCAAACTGTCACTCTGTGGATATTACTATTGCATACACTCACTTTGTAGATAGGCACTCTTCGTAAACGGCTGATGGATATGTGCTTTCAAATTTCCAAGGGCATGGAGTATCTTGCAGCAATGAAAGTAGTGCACAGAGACTTAGCAGCAAGAAATTGCATGTAAGCAGCATGCACTCCTGAGCATAATCATCAAATTATGAATACACACCTTTATTAAGTGAGGTTTTTACGTATAATATATAATATATTCAGGATTGACATTAATTTTGTCATTAAAGTTGCTGACTTTGGGCTCTCTGAGAGCACTGAAATGAAGGTACTTCCGTCAAGATAAAGATGTGGCAGTCAAATTGCCCCTCAAGTGGCTGGCCCCTGAATGCTTCGATGACTACATCTTCTCTGAGAAATCTGATGTGGTAAGTTAAATGTCAACAATTTAGGTGCATAATGATCCGACAATAATAATTATTCTACCCCATTGCTTCAGTGGGCATATGGTGTGACTTGCTGGGAGATTTTCAGTGGAGGGAAAGCCCCTTATCCTGGTGTTGTTCCCACTAATCTCACAAGAATGCTATTGGAAGGACACCGCCTGGAGAAACCTATCAATGCTGCTTGTAATAACGAAATGTAAGTCATGGATCACTAACTAAGTATAATCATAATAATGTTGCATTAATTTTTGATGGCATAATTATTAATTTTTATAGGTATACATTTATGCTCAAGTGCTGGAAGCTTGAGCCAGAGAAGCGGCCTTCATTCTCTAACCTGGTTAGCTCCCTCTCACAGTCTATTGAGGCCATGGCTGGGTACATGGACGTGTTTGCCTTCAGTGGAAGGGAAAGCGGCTCTGGACTAGTAGCCACAGACATCATAACATAAACTAAATTAGGAACTTTAGGAACTCAGTGATGTGATTTTACTTATGCTCAATATCTTGACCAATAGATGGCTTACTTGCTGTGTGTGTGTGTGTGTGCAGCGTGCATGTGTTCGTGGAATCTGTAAAGTTAAAATTGGGAGTACATAAAATTCCATACTAGATCTACATGATAGCATCATGCACACACTGTCCCTATTGGCTGCTTTAGGACAAAGCTGGATACAGTTGATCTGTGATGATTTACATGTGCACAAAATTATGATCCCAGATACAGGATCAGCCCCACCCTCTTTAGCACAGGCACTGCAAGCTGGGTCAGCCCCACCCTTCTTAGCAAAGTTCAAAGTTCCTTGGTTGCGCGCGGCGCTCCTGGTAACAATCATTCTCGTTTCGCGATTTCGATCTGCAAGTGTTAAAGAAAATGACAGCTTTATACAGGTTACTCCTTTTTATGCTGCTATCACTAGTCTTTGCTCTACCAGTGTTAGCAGTTTCACCCCTTGGAAACTGGACAACGATCCCATCACCAGAGGATAGGTTACTGGAGGCCATTACCGTCTCTGATGACTACCTGTGGGGCATTGATAACAGGACTGGAATGGGACTTACAGTTGGAGATAATAACGTTGTCTACTGTCGACGTCCATGCAGTGATGCAGGGAGTTGGATGGACGCTGTGGGTCAGCTGGATCAGACAATCGATGCCAGTGAGACTGAAGTGTGGGGTGTCAATGACCGCGGTCAAGTTTACAAGCGACCAATTGATGGCAGTGGTGGATGGGTACAAATTACAGGAAAAGGTAATGATGACTGCGTCGGAAAGTGCTTCTCTGATGCATCAGTGTCAAGTAATGGATACATTTGGGCTCTATCTAATGAGACTGAGACCTATAGGTTATGCAGCCGAACTGGAGTAGATCCTTTCTGTGGTAACAATGATCAGCTTTATATTGATAACGAGCCATCTCTGGTACACATTGAAGCAGGTGATGAAGAAGTATGGGCTGTTGATGCTAACCTTCGCATCTTCAAACGTCCAGTTGACGGCAGTGGAAAATGGAGCAGTGTTCCAGGAGAAATGAGATACATATCTGCATCAGGGACTCATGTCTGGGGAATAGCTCCGAATGATAGTCTCTATGTGTGTATGAAGCCATGCAATGGATGCTGGCAGTATATTGGAGGGTCGTTTGAGCAGGTTGATGGGGGAGAAAATTCCGTGTTTGGTGTGACCACTAATGGCTGTATCCTTACTGTCGAAGGTAAGAAGGTTAATCCATTGAATCAACCAATGATCTAGGATTGATAGCCATGTAGTCCAATTCAGGTTACCATAATTATTCATTATTAATAATTGTTACTGATATCGGATTTTTAGAGTGAATGCATGAACCAGCTAGCCAAACACATAACGATTGTGATGAATCCGGCATTTCTGTAATCAGTATTTAAATGAAGACAATTGTGCATGCTGCTCATAATCATAACCATACATTATTAGGCTACATAATTATTTTACTCATAATGTGCTTATTTTGGTAGTACCATTGTTTCAGTTGGAAGACCACCAGCCACATATATACTCACCTTTAGCCTTATGTGACACCTTATTATGCATCCATGGTTTAATTATCAGTCAGATTGATTCAAAGATTACCATTAGCAGCTAGGGTAACCATTAATTGTTGAGATCACAATGATATAATGCTAACAATAATCAAATTTTTTAAAAAATTTATTTCAGATATCAATTGTAGCCTTTCCATCCCTGATGAGTGCTCCCCCGTGCCAACCACACCTGAACCTACAAGAGAGTCTGCCGTGACAGGATCCACTGATACTATTACAATCTCTTTAGCTAGTGTGATTTCTCTTATCTTACTGCTATTGGTGATGAGTGGAATAACGGTAGCCATAGTCACAGTGCTTAGGAAACGCCGTATAAAAGAGGCTACTCGAGTGAAGTACATTTCAGGTGAAGGTGGGTATCTGGAAGCAGAAGATGGCTCAAGAGTTGATGGCGGATTTGATAATCGAGTAGTAAGTTTCAATTTTGGTCTATAATTGTCATTGAATGTTTCCTATGATATATTCAATTTTATTTCAGTACTCCAACCGCAGTAGTAGTGATCCAGAGTATGACTCGGTCGATTCTGCCGAAAACAAAGAAGTGGGGAGTTCCCCACAGTCAGAGAGGAGATCGGACGACTTTAGGAATCGTATGGTGTGTATTAGTGATTAATGAAATTTCCTGTATGTGTGATTAGTGATATACATAAAAATTCTGCATGCTAATTAAGTTTCGTTATCTGACAAATTCATTCTTGTGCTTACTATAACAGGATTCAGTCCCAAATACATATGCATACTCTGTGGAGCACAGTACCGCTTTAAGGCCTCAAGCTACACTTAGCAAGGATCAGATTGAGATGCAATTGGCCACCAATGATGATAATGACAACTATGAAGTGGATGGCTATGTTGATGATAAGTACTGTGAGCCTGGAGAGACTTTCGGTGACGAATATGACTACGCAGACGAGAAGGAATTCTGGGAGCCAGCGTCTCAAGAGAAAGAGTTGAAGATGCAGGTGGAAAAACTGACAGAGATACCAGTCATCGAAAGAGATGCACTGCAGTGAGTCCTTCAGCATTCATTGATACAAGTGTGTGTACATTTATAGCTGCATGCATGTATGTGTGTGGTTTATAAAATACAATAGCAAAGCCTTTTGTGACACTACTGTTATTGTCACTGGGTGCTAACTGTGCAATTAACACTCATGTGATGGTGACCACACAAATGTGGTTTACATTTGAACAATGCTTACGTCCTGTACAAGTATACATGTAGTATCATGCACTATCATGGTAAAAGGTATACGCTACCATGATTATTTCAGCTATCAGTAAGTTACCGGTACTTCAATTAGCTATAATAGCCATACAGATTAATTTTCTGAGGCTATTTACAGCTTTCAGTGACTAATACCTATACATAGACGCTCAAACAATATTAATTTAAAGTCCAATATTATATAGCTAGTAGACATGCATCATTGACGCTTCTTCACATGATAAAGAACTATAATCCCCAATCAGGACTCATGAAGAGCTTGGCAGTGGACAGTTTGGTATAGTCTACAGAGGTGTGTGGCAGCAAACAGCTGACTCAGAGAAGGACTCAGACGTGGAGGTGGCGGTGAAGACAATGGAGGAAGGAGCCGGTGAGGAAGAGAGGGTCAAGTTCCTACAGGAGGCAGCCATCATGGGACAGTTCAGGAATCATCCAAACATTGTCAAAATATTAGGAATTATTCTTGATGCCCCAGTAAGTAATAATACTGGCGCCGGCCTCGATCTGGTGGATATTTAGAGGAGACCAATAATTTTTTGATTAATGTATGCATGTATGTACCACCTGGTGCATGATTTTAGGCAATGAAAGTGTAAGTTACATTTGAAATTTTACTTCTTTTACAGTACAAGATTGTGACAGAGCTGATGCATAGAGGTGACCTTCACCATTATCTTGTGACACTAAAACCAGAGTAAGATCACTAGCTTACCATTTCAAAAATTGCAATGATAATAAACTTTTTTGCAGCCCTGATCAACCTGTTGCTACTGATCATGAACTGGGCCCCACATTGTTGAGCTACACACGTCAGATTGCACTCGGTCTGATGTACCTTTCCTTCAAGAAATTTGTCCATCGAGACATAGCAGCGAGGAACATACTGGTCAATGACGAGGGGATATGCAAGGTAAAGTGGAATATTATTGACATGCATATGCACACATGGCCAAAATACATTAATTCACAACAACAATCCTATTTAATATCATCTTATGTACACACTGTGAAAGGTAGTCACCCACATACATGCATGTGCATGTGATAATTTCATGGCTATTTTTGTTTTGTACGTAGATTGCTGATTTTGGTTTATCTCGAGATCTATTGGATGAAAACTACTACGTTTCTCATGGAGGCAAAGTTCCTGTGAAATGGACAGCCCCTGAAGCCATAAACTATCGAAAATACTCGATGGCCAGTGATGTGTGGAGCTATGGCTGCTTGCTCTTTGAGATCTGGTCCCTGGGAGTGAAACCTTTCCACGATGTCTCCAATAAAGAAGTGAGAGGAATGCATCAATACCTTATAGGCCCTACCTGTGATTACATACCTTGATATGCTGGCATAGGTCTAGATTATGAGTAACTGAAACATTAAGATATTATTATTAATTCAATTTTGATAACACATAATACAGGCTGTTAGAAAAATTGACTCTGGCTACCGGCTCCCTCCTCCTCCTGGATGCCCTAAGGCCGTCTATCAGATCATGATTAAGTGCTGGTGAGTCCCTCTGTACTGTAACTAAGTGAGTGATTACCATAAGATTAATATCATGACTGTGTGCCATTATTATAATATTATGTGTGTGAGAGTGCATATGCATGACATTGTCCATATCACTGGCGTAAGAACCAGGGGGGCTGGGGGGGGGGGGCAATTGCCCCCCCAGTCATAAGATTGTGGGGACAGAACCCCTCTGATTTTTAGACTGCTGTACAAGCCAGGGGGTGGGGCTCACCCTCTGAGGTTTGCACTTTTCTTTTTCATCTGTTGCCACAATCAGGGTTGAGTTATTCATGATTGTGGTGTATCTTAGCCCCACGGTGTGTAGATATCAATAATTGTCACATGTGAACACAGATCAGTATAGTCACTACTGATCTGTGTTCACATGTGACAAGCTAAGAGTCCAGAATGTCCTCAAAAATGCACTAGAAAAGCTCTCAGAAGGTCTAAAACTCCAAAATTTTCCTGGGGGAGCATGCCCCCAGACCCCCCTAGCTTTTGCGCGCTACGCACGCGTAAAGCAAGTCTTCGCCTGCTTACTTTCAGCCCCCTGCTCAAAAACATCTTCCTACGCCACTGCATATGACAATGTGTATGTGTGTGCCTATTATATAAAATGCATCAATTGACTCCATACTCTAACTGCAAATCCATTAAGCGATGAGAAGACACCAGCAGTGCCCATGCACAAAAATTATCATGTCTATGGCATAACTCTCACTCATGTGTATACGTACAGGCACCCAACTACTGCATCAAGGCCATCTCCAAGTGACATTGTAACTAGACTCTCCCAGCCTGACTTCCAGATCCTCAAGTGGTCTCAAAAGGACCTTGATGCCACTAGTGAGAGGGCAAGGACCCTGGGGGCTCCTCTGGCTGAAGGACATGCACTCTACAAGGGACTGCAGCAAACATATAACAAAAATTAGTTAGTGCTTAGGCGGCTATTATATTACAGACTGTACTGTTACTTAAAGTGTCATAAGTAATCATTTCTACATTAATTGTATAGTATTGTATAATGATCCTGCCTCTACCATGATGGCTGCCTTCATTAATCACACCAGCTAGCTTGATCTTCAGACAAACAGTATCAGTGCCCACAAATTTAATATAGCAGGGAATGGGCTCTGTTAATGTCTCTGGAGTGTATAACCACGGAGGGTACAGCCACTGCTTGATAAGTGCCACCTACATGTATAATATTATTATAGCTTTGTGTTTCTCTTACATAGTACCAGTTTGAGCCTGGACACAGCTGCTATAATATTTATAGAGTAGTAACTCTTGATCTACTACATGAGTACTAGTTTATGTAGTTGAAAGATAAACAGTGCATGGGAATGGATGGAAGCTAATTTAGTGTATAAATATGCCCACTGTACTGTAACTAAGTGAGTGATTAGCATAATATTAATATTATGTGCCATAATTATTATACATGCTAGACGAAGTGTGTCCATGTGTGTGAGTATGAATATGCATATTCATAATATTTAACCCTCGCCACAAAGCGTAGGCGGAGGGGTTACTGCAATCGTTTGGCGATTTTTGTCTGTCCATCCGTCCGTCCGTCCGATCCGCGCTCCTTTCATAATGTTCAGGCCCGTAGCCAGACTTTTTAAAAGGGGGTGCACATGTGTATGGGTTTAGTGACTACTATAATAATTATGCACGTATTGGTCACAACTGCTTATTGATTGAGGTGTAATGTTATTAAGTGTGGTTTTGTCAAGCTGATAGAGAGGATAGCATGCAGCCTCGGTCTATTGCTCATGCAATTAAGAACTTCTATGAAATGACATGCAATTATTAGGCTGAAAAAAGGGGGGTGCACGTGCACCCCCCTGCACCCCCCCTGCCTACGGGCCTGATGTTTCTGAATAATATGTTTCCTGGCCATAATTTCATGCATGGGATTATCATTATGGTTCGTCTTCATGCTATCATTTATATAATCGTCCAAGCGATCAATCATAATAATAGAAGGTGTTGCTGACAAAGATAGCTCAGTATGGAATGATGGATACCTATCATTGATACAACAACTGTATGTATGCATACTTCATCTAATCCTGCGTAATTTTATTATAATTACAGACAGCTGCAAAGTCTTAGTGATAAGCTTCACAGTGATTATAAGTTAATATTATAGCAATTATAACTAGTATTTTGCCTCAATCATTATTGTCACATCCCAAGCTAGAGAGGCTCGGATAACATGTATATACCCCATTCCTACCAGAATATTCAATTGGCATAACAACATGACAGAGTGTGTGATGCTTTGGTATAGACAAACATGCATATGGTTTAACTTTAGTGTAACTCATAATAATTCCCAATGTTGTTCACTGAGCCGGTGGTGATATGAATCATTTATAAATAAGATATGCCCAAAAGCATATCAATAACACACTCAATTGCATACAACAATACTTGTAGCTATAAGCACACATAGTGAAATACAGCAGTTATGAGTATATAGTATAATATTATTATTATTATGGTTAGTTTTAGCCAGGCACATGCAATTGAGTCCTGACTGCATGATGAGCTAGATGGTGCAATAATAAGCACCCTCAGCCTCTCCTGAATCACTGCATGGTGTTGCACATCTGCAATCTTTCCGAGTAGCGTAAGCTACATTCTTCACATTAGGTACCTCATCTATGTTTGAAAGGTCAACATCTAGTTCCTCATATAATACCGATTTATGTATTGCTGGAAGTGGTATTTTCACTATTTGGACTTTCATGAGCTGTACCTGAACCTTCTTATATGCCCGAGCTAAGAGCACAATGATTACAACTAGAGTAATGAGAATACCAGAACTGATCAAAGTCACAAATGTTAGGGAAAGTCCAATTGCAAGTGGAACAGCACAGTTGCAAGATGCTTGAGAGGGAATTAGAATGTATAATTATATATAATATTATAGTATTATATACCTTGAGTAATGTTAACATGACCAGGAGTGAAAATGCCTTCCACTATGGCAATATTATGTGTACTGTTACTTGCCGTTACAGTGAAACAGTATTGTACAGATGATGACAGTTGTAGAGGAAGGCCTATCCTCACCATATCTGATGTGCCATGGCTGGTTTGAGAATAGCTGGAGCAGTTTTCTTCTTTAGGCCCATAATCAATTCTACAAAGCCTTTTATTGCTACCACGAGTATTTTGAGTCCGGAATTTGAAGTTGCACACAATACTGTTGGTTACCGTATCAAATACCACGCTTATAAATGTGTTTGACTGATCTGCATGTATGTAACATTATCATAAAAATAACATAATTAATAATAATAGCATCCAAACGTACCTTGCACTGTATTTGGATAAGATGCTGGACCACCGCCAAGAATATTAGCTGCTGATATTGAAACATTAACGCCAAATGCAGAATTACAGGGTGACCCTTCATAGGTAAATGAATGCTGACAAACTCGATCCACGCAGGAGGAAGCTGGGACTATAGCTGACCCACAACTAACACCAGATAAAGAGTTATTGTAGGAAAGGGTGTATGAGAGGGAAGAACCATCAATCTCATCAGAGATAGCAAATGAAGACTGCAATCATCGCATTAAATTTTAAAAGATTACAGCTATCAATATGTGATTTTACTTACCACAGCATTAAATTGTACCACAAAACCTATAACATTTCCTGTTAAATGTGAATAACGATAGACGATTGTATCCACAAAGGGAGGCTCTGGAACTGAAATGAATTGTAGCTCTGCATAATTTCTCTATAGCTACTATACATGAGCCTAGTCTATTAATTTTGCATTATACCTTTCAGTAAGATTTCAACAGGGTTGCTCCTGTTACCAATGCTACCATCCCCACAAAATACAGTTTGAAGAACAAATAAGCATGTCGCTGCTTGTGTACTCACACTGTAATCAGAACACGCTGCAGTATCATGATGAGTTCTGCTTGGACAGTCACCACAGTTCTGTGCAGTAATGTCGTAGTGGAAAGCTGAGCACTCTTGAGAAACAAGATTCCAAACAAATATTAGCTGGTTTGGATTTGCACTAATCAAGTGGATGCCAATAGGTGGAGGATAGGCTATTAGAAAAAAATATCTGACAGTTAATATACCCCTGGATTAATCTTAACCCTTACATTTCTTAGTGGCCCCAATAGACATTGATCCAACTTCAACTGCACGTGTACCATCGTCATATGCACAAACAACCGTTCTATTGATCAAGGCATTACTGAAGGAAATATTCATCTGTGAAGTGTAGCAGTCGCTTTCAACTCTAAGACTACGTATGATTATCTCTCCACCATTACAAACAATTGGTTGAGTAGTTCCTGCTATAAAGTCTCTATGGCGCAAGAAAACTGGCACTGATTCAGAACACGAATGGATAGTATTCCCTTTCCATTGAGTCGAACCACCAGCAATTCCAACCACTGTGCATTCAAAGATCAAGTTGTTTCCAGGACAGGCACAATCATTTGTCAAGGAAAGCCCGCTTCTGCATGTGCACCCTGTAAAGTCAAGATACATTAGAGTATAATAAATTGACATGATGGGATTATTCACCTTAATGCTGTGATGGTGTTGGCAGCAAAATTCAAACAAGAAATTCAAATTCCTTACCATGATTTAATATAGAAATAAAAATGAGCACATGGAAACAAGTTATCTTCAACATTATTGGAAATTAGTGGCATGCATGCACGCTAGCTTTCGCTTTTGTGTACTGTCAAAACTACCATGCATCTCCAGGCGATCGAGGCACGTCACCACTATTATTATTCTGCGCATGCGCGATGACAGATGAGCCCCTCCCATAAGGTTATAGCAGCCCATTACGCCCCCCGTATTTGCTTTAAGATCGGTGAAGATGTCAAGAATACTCCAAGTATAATTTCGGTCGTACTATTTATACTTCCAATACTGTCAACAAAAGGTTGATACATTATTAATGTCACGTGAATGGTATCTTCTGTAGGCCACGAATATGTACTAATTGTTAAAGTTTCTCTTCTTGCAATTGGTTGCATGCTTTGTACTAGCATTATGCTAATTCATGTGACCCCTGCTTTGCAGAAATTGTATAAATATAAAAGAATAAAATATACTCCATTATAAAATATTAATAGCTAATAATTAGCTAATTACCTCAGACTATACACATTATCAGTGACTATAGTGCCAATGCATCTGCCAGGGTTACAATGTCACGTTTGAATGTAGCATCGTGGAACCAGGGAGCACAGTGTGGAGAGGAATTGTTTAATCAGTATTCTGAAGGTACGGTTGGAACTTGCAACAATGGAGTGATTGTGGAATCAAGAGGCCTGCAGAACTTAAAATTAATCATAATATCGGGTGTTTGTCTAGAGCAAGGGAATAGGTTTTAGATCGCTTGTCCAAAGTCCTTGTGGAAAAGTTAATGTCATTTGATATTAACATTTTACCCTTTCTTAACTTCACAGCATTTCAGCATAGATTCAATACCGGCTGAAACTCTGATTCTGCTCCATTTAGCCTACACACTCGGTATCTATTCACTTGTATTCTACAGTGCTAGCTAGCTATGTCTTCATGGATTCATTGCATATCTGTGCTTTTTCAACAGTTTCTTGCTTGCCTATAGCTGACGTGTACACTTTTAGCTATCCGTAGTGCTTGACACAGCTGTCACTAAAATGCAAAATTTGACACTACTGGAGGCATGATAGCTATTGTCTAGACTTATTCAACCCGGAGGCAAAAATGCATAATCATAATTATAACTAAAGCTAATAAAAGTCTACTGCTCATGGATAAAGTAAGTCGTAGTTACTATAATAATATAATTATACAATCTATATAACATTTAATTTTTAGCTATGAATACCTATACTCCATGCAGAAATCAGGAGAGATTTTTACAGGCCCTGGTGTACTTAAGATGGTTGGATCACCGGGTCAGAAAATTAAATGGCCAACACTAAATCGATGGAGAGTGTTTGTACAAAGTACCCATGGCACTGGGCTTATCCATGAAGGTATAGCATTCTACTGTATGAGGTAATGCTATATCTAATCAATCATCTATAGCTATAATATTATATATTAAACTACAATAATCTATGCATGCCTGTAGAATCTTGGATCTGGCAGTGACACTATAATGACCTAGAAACAGTGGAAATAACATGGTGATCGGGGTAACTACTGATAATACCTTAATTATAGCAGCTATTACATCAGTTGTCAATAAAAGTAATTGCCTGTAACTGTGTCTATGAAACTTATTTTGTGTCAAAATAATGATAGCTAGTCAATGTGACCTGCAAACAACAATGTAACCTACTAATTTCATTTTTAATGTGAAAAATTGTGCAAATTTTGATGCAATGTGACCTCCAAACTTGAATGTAACCTGCAAACATAAGCTTTGAATGCAGCATTTTGGGCAATTTACCTGGTAAAGGGTCATTGAAAATCTCAGTATGACTAGTACTTATAGTGCTATTATACAGTCACCGTGACAGTGTGTGCCAGTAGTTTGTAGACAGTATTCAGGCTTAAGCTTCCTACAATGTCATAACATTTTATTCTTTCAGTACTACAGCATATAACACTGAAAAGCTTTAATTGGATTAGGGCCTATAGCTCACAAGTTGGTATTTAATTTGTAGTCAGTCAGAATGTCAGCGTACAATGTCATCCATGAATATCGTATCAGATTAATACTATATCACTTGACAAGTGTGTTGTATAAGTAATAATCAAATTGATCTAGCTTACACCTTAACCATCATCATGTATGTGCATACAGAGAGTGATCTTTTGCCAAACAGTTAAGGCACAGAGATTGTTCATTTGACCGTTATTATGTCATGTACCATGTCCCAAGGGAGGATAGCTTGTACCCCATTCCTACCAGAATATTCAATTGGCATAACAACATGACAGCGAGTGAGATACTTTGGTATAAACAAACATGGTTTAGTGTAACTTACAATTCCCAATGTTGTTCACTGAGCCGGTGGTGATACGAATCATTTACAAATGAGATATGCACAAAAGCATATCAATAACACATTCAATTGCACACAACTATTACAATACTTGTATAAAGCACATACACACATAATATATAATTGTTATTAGTGTTAAATGCAGCAGTTATGTAACAAACCTTTGGTATAGTTGCTATTATATATAGTTAGTTCAAGGGTCAGGCACGACTAAGCCCTAACTGCATGATGAGCTCACTAGATGGTGCAATAATAAGCACCCTCAGCCTCTCCTGAATCACTGCACGGTGTTGCACATCTGCTACGGTGAAAGTCTTTTGGAGGGTAAGCTAGGTTCTCCACATCAAGTACATCATCTGCTCGTGCAACTTCGCCATCTAATTCCTCATATATGCGGTTGGTATTGGGTTTGCGTATTGCTGTTATGGGTGTAGTGCACACTGGAACTGGTGCTTTCACTGTTTGGACTTTCACGAGCTGTACCTGAACTTTCCTGTATGCTCGGATTAAGAATACTATGACTACAAGCAAAGCAGTGATGATACTTAGACCGATTAAAATCACAAATGTTAAGGAGACTCCAAATGAAATTTCATTTGAACCTTGAGTGCTCTCTATTAGTTTTAATTAATAAGTTGATAAATGGTATTATTATTTTTTTGGAAACTTACCTTGAATAATTGTCTTATTAGTATTAAATACCCCTTCCAGTACAGCAGTGTACGTTCCATTATCTCCCGTCACATTAAAGCAATATTGCCCACTTGGTAGTGAAGACGAAGGAAGGCCTATTATCACAACATCTGAAGTGCTGTAGCTGGTTTGAGTAAAGCTTTTGCTGCTAGAAACACAGGTTTTATCTTCATTCTGCCAATATTTTATGCTACATAAACTATTATGCTGGCTGTATGTGTGAAATGTACACACAACACTGTTGGATGCCAACTTTATTGAAATACTGAAGAACGTGTTGGTTTTCTCTAGGGAAGTATATAGATTAAGTATTTAAAAGAGTGCAAAAACTTGAAATCATTATTTTCACCTCGCAGTGATTTTTTGCCAAACAGTTAAGGCACAGAGATTGTTCATTTGACCGTTATTATGTCATGTACCATGTCTCAAGGGAGGATAGCATTAGCCTCGTACCCAGGCCCTTGATCAAAGGGCCTGGGTACGAGGCTAGGATAGCATGTACCCCATTCCTACCAGAATATTCAATTGGCATAACAACATGACAGAGTGAGATGCTTTGGTATAAACAAGCATGGTTTAGTGTAACTCACAATTCCCAATGTTGTTCACTGAGCCAGCGGTGATATGAATCATTTACAAATGAGATATGCACAAAAGCATATCAATAACACACTCAATTGCACACAACTATTGTATAAAGCACATACAAACGTATTATTGTTATTAGTGTTAAATGCAGCAGTTATGTAACAAACTTTTGGTATAGTTGCTATTATGGTTAGTTCAAGGGCCAGGCACAACTGAACCCTAACTGCATGATGAGCTTACTAGATGGTGCAATAACAAGCACCCTCAGCCTCTCCTGAATCACTGCATGGTGTTGCACATCTGCTATGGTGAAAGTCTTTTGGAGGGTAAGCTAGGTTCTCCACATCAAGTAGTACTACCTCATCTGCGCGTGCAATGTCACCATCTAATTCCTCATATATGCGGTTGGTATTGGATTTACGTATTGCTGTTGTGGGTGTATAGTGCACACTGGAACTGGTGCTTTCATTGTTTGGACTTTTACGAGCTGTACCTGAACTTTCCTGTACGCTCGGATTAAGAATACTATGACTACAAGCAAAGCAGTGATGATACTTAGACCGATTAAAATCACAAATGTTAAAGAGACTCCAAATGAAATTTCATTTGAACCTTGAGTGCTCTCTATTAGTTTTAATTAGTAAGTTGATAAATGGTATTTGGAAACCTACCTTGAATAGTTGTCTTGTTATTATTAAATGTCCCTTCTAGTACAGCAGTGTACGTTCCATTATCTCCTGTCACATTAAAGCAATATTGCCCACTTGATAATGAAGACGAAGGAAGGCCTATTATCACAACATCTGAAGTTCTGTAGCTGGTTTGAGTAAAGCTTTTGCTGCTAGAAACACAGGTTTTATCTTCATTCAGCCAATATTCTATGCCACATAAACTGTTATGCTGGCTGTATGTGTGAAATGCACACACAACACTGTTGGATGCCAAATTTATTGAAGCACTGAAGAACGTGTTAGTATTCTCTGGGGAAGTAGGTTAAGCATTTAAAAGAGTGCAAAAACTTGAAATCATTATTTTTACCGCGCACTGCTATGGGATATGATGCTGGTCCACCCCCAAGAACATTAGCTGCTGATATTGAGACATTAACACCAAGAGAGGCCGAACTACAGGCTGATCCTTCATAGGTAAATGAATGCTGACACACTCCATTTACACAGGAGGAAGCTGGGACTGTAGCTGATCCACAACTAACACCAGATACAGAATTGTTATAGGTTAGGGCATATGAGATCTCAATATCATCAATCCCAGCAGAAATAATAAATGAAGGCTGTATTGAATATTTCGTACAGTAATAAGTATATTATTATTATTTTTAGTTAGTCTTGAACTTACTATCTCATTAAACTGCACTATAAAGCCAGTAGTATTTCCTGACGAATATGAATAGCGGGAAATTATAGCATGAACTATTGGAGGCTCTGGAACTGCAAAATATTATTTTTGCTGTGTTATCTATTGTTACAGTCACTGTAACGGTAAGTATTAAAGACTACCTTTTAAAATCACCTGAATATGATCGCTAATACTGCCAATGGTTCGATATGTAGTATATTCATGACAAAATTCACTTTGTACAGCAAATGTGCACAAATTTCCAGTGGTGCTTACTTGAAAGTGATTACAAGAAGCACTGTTATGTGCCGTTGTGTCAAGACAGATTCCACAACCAGTGGATCGGACAGTGTAGTGGACAGCAGCACATGCTGGAACAATATCATTCCAATTAAATATAAGGTGATTTTGATCTGCACTTTCCAAGTGGATTTCAGATGGTGGTGGATAAGCTGTACATATTATAGTATACCTGAGCACTAATACATTATCATCACAAAAACTGAATCAAACTTACTTGTGAAATTAGTGGTTGTGATATATCTTGAGCCAATGATAATTTCATCTACAAGAGTGTCGTACGCACAAACAACAGTTTTTCCAATCAAATCTGTCGTATATGTAATATTGAGTTGTGATCTGTAGAAATTATTCTCAATTCCAAGGGTACGCCAGGCTATGGTGCCACCTCCTGTGCACTCTGAGTCTCCAAAAGTTCCTTCAAACTCCCTATGGAGCAGGAGGATTTCAGGTAACATGCATGCATCCTGAAGTGCAGCTCCTTTCCACACAGTGGTGTCAGACTCTTCATTAGTCCCGTTGATCACACATTCAAAGGTCAAATTGTGTCCAGGGCAGGAGCAATCATTAATCAATAAAAGCCCACTTTGGATTGTGCATCCTGTATTGATATAATATTTGAAGTTCATGTCTATAATATTCAGTGAGAGAAGCTGTATACTTACCCTGAGCAAGGAAGAAGCTTAAAAGGATTGCTGATCGAAACATTGCCCAGCTTGAAAATGATTGTTGTATGATTATGCCAGAGCATTGACTATTATTGTATACCCAGTAATTATTGTTGGTCATCAATTGTAATACGCATGCGCACTACGCCTAAACATGACATTCACATGCTATGCAGGATGACACGCACATTTATATTATAGATACGCCCCTTTAGATCATGAAAAGCTTGGTAGTGGACAGTTTGGCATAGTCTACAGAGGTGTGTGGCAGCAAACAGCTGACTCAGAGGAGGACTCAAACGTGGAGGTGGCGGAGAAGACAATGGAGGAAGGAGCCAGTGAGGAAGAGAGGGTCAAATTCCTACAGGAGGCAGCCATCATGGGACAGTTCAGGAATCATCCAAACATTTTCCGAATATTAGGAATCATTCTTGATGCCCCAGTAAGTAATAATACGTCTACATGGTGGATGTTTAGAGGAGACCAATAATTTTTTGATTATTACATGTCATCAAATTAAAATTAAATTGAATGGTGCAGCATGATTTTAGACAATGAAAGTGTACAGGCAAATTACATTTGAAATTTTACTTCTTTTACAGTACAAGATTGTGACAGAGTTGATGCATATAGAGGTGACTTTCACCATTATCTTGTGACACTAAAACCCGAGTAAGACCATGCACTAGCTTACCATTTCAAAAATTGCAATGACAATAAGATTAACTTTTTTTGCAGCCCTGATCAACCTGTTGCTACTGATCATGAACTGGGCCCCACATTGTTGAGCTACACACGTCAGGTTGCACTCGGTCTGATGTACCTTTCCTTCAAGAAATTCGTCCATCGAGACATAGCAGCGAGGAACATACTGGTCAATGATGAGGGGATATGCAAGGTAAAGTGGAATATTATTGACATGCATGTGCACACTCAAACACACATGGACACAATATATTAATTCACAACGACAATTAATCCTATTGATCCATATCATCTTAAGTACACACTGTGAAAGGTAGCCACTCACATGCATGCATGTGCATGTGATAATTTCATGGCTATTTTTGTTATGTACATAGATTGCTGATTTTGGTTTATCTCGTGATTTATTGCATGAAAACTACTACGTTTCTCATGGAGGAAAAGTTCCTGTGAAATGGACAGCCCCTGAAGCCATAAACTATCGAAAATACTCAACGGCCAGTGATGTGTGGAGCTATGGCTGCCTACTCTTTGAGATCTGGTCCCTGGGAGTCAAACCTTTCCACGTTGTCTCCAATAAAGAAGTGAGAGGAATGTATCAATACCTTATAGGCCCTACCTGTGATTACATACCGTGATATGTTGGCATAGGTCTAGATTAATACTCATTATGAGTAACTGAAACATCAAGATATTATTAATTCAATTTTGATAACACATAATACAGGCTGTTGGAAAAATTGACTCTAGCTACCGGTTCCCTCCCCCGCCTGGATGCCCTAAGGCCGTCTATCAGATCATGATTAAGTGCTGGTGAGTCTCTCTGTAGTGTTACTAAGTGAGTGATTAGCATAAGATTATCATGACTGTGTGCCATAATATGCTAGACTAAGTGTGTCCATGTGTGTAAGTGAGTGTGCATGACATAATATGACAATGTGTATGTGTGTGCGTACATGTAAAATGCATCAACTGACTCCATACTATAAATCCATTAAGAAGATACCAACAGTGCCCACAAAAATTGTCTATGGCATATATAACTCTCACTCATGTGTACAGGCACCCAACTACTGCATCAAGGCCATCTCCAAGTGGCATTGTAACTAGACTCTCCCACCCTGACTTCCAGATCCTCAAGTGGTCTCAAAAGGACCTTGATGCCACTAGTGAGAGGGCAAGGACCCTGGGGGCTCCTCTGACTGAAGGACATGCACTCTACAAGGGACTGCAGCAAACATATAATAAAAACTAGATAGTGCTGTGTATAGACTGTATACTGTTACTTAAAGTATCCATTTCTATATTGTTACAGTATAGTATTCTTTAATGATCCTGCCTCTACTATGATGGTTGCCTTCACTAATCACACCAGCTAGCTTGATCTTCAGACTAACAGTATTAGTGCCCACAAATAATATTATAGCAGGGTATAGGCTCTGTTAATGTCTCTGGAGTGTACAACCATGGAGGGTACAGCAACTTGAAAAGTGCCACCTACATAAATTATATAATTATAGCTATGTGCTTTTCTTACAAGTACCAGTTTGAGCCTGGACACAGCTGCTATATAGAGTAGTAACTCTTAATCTACTACATGAGTACTAGTTCATGTAGTTGAAAGATAAACAGTGCATGGGAATGGACGGAAGCTAATTTAGTGTATATTAAATATGATCATCAAACATTATAAAATTCAACCTGGTTCATCATCACTGTCTCTACCAACTAGCTACCTGTGGGGTGTTGATAGCCGGTATTATATATTATATTAAGAATGGAAGATATAGTCGGAGTTCCTAATGTTGCAATGTCTACTGTCGACGGCCTTGCAGCGATGCCAGCAGTTGGATACATGCTAACGGTAGACTGGATCGAATGATTGACGTCAATGAAGAGAATATAATATGGTGTGTCAATGTGCATGGTCAAATTCATGTTACGTTAGGCCAACTAATGGTAGTGGAAACTGGCTATAAATTTCAGGGATGAATGGTCCTGACTGTAGACCTCCTTGCTTTTCTGACGTATTAGTGTCAAACAGTGGATTTGTATGGGCCATTTCTAAGCAGAATCAAACATATTATATCTTATGCCAACGTGAAATTACTTATCGGTGTGCAAACAATGATATCTGGCTCATTGATGCTGAGCTGTCTCTGGTACACATTGAAGCAGGTGATGAAGAAGTATGGGCTGTCGATGCTAACAACCACATCTTCAAACATCCAGTTAATGGCAGTGGAGAATGGAGCAGTGTTCCAGGAGAAATGAGATACATATCTGCATCAGGAAATGCTCATATCATATTCTGGGGAATAGCTCCAAATGATAGTCTCCATGTGTGTGTGAAACCATGCTCAGGAGACTGGCAGTATGTTGGAGGATCTTTCAACCAGATTGATGGTGGAAACAACATGGTGATTGGGATAATACCTTAATTACAGCAGCTATTACATCAGTTGTAATAACCGACAGAATAAATGTAAGTAAGTAGCCTTTAACTGTGTATACTATCACACACATGAATATACTTAGTCTAGTACATCTAATAATATCAAGAGTAGTCACTCACTGAGTGTACGGAGGGACTCACCAGCACTTACCATAATCATGATCTAATAGATGGCCTTAGGGCATCCAGGAGGGGGAGGGAGCCGGTAGCCAGAGTCAATTTTTCTAACAGCCCGTATTATGTGTTATCATAATTTTAGTATCTTGTATGGTAGCAACATCCAATGTTGTACTATCACGCCATGGTGGTCCCCCACAAATTGTGATCCCTCCAGCCCGTGACAGCATGTCCACTGCACCGATTATATAAATTATTATGGTCCCCAGGACAAATCCTCGGAGACTAACCCTGCCATATAGACCCTCAGGACTTACCTTTTTGCTAATCGAAACCCAGCCCCTGACCCCTCTCATAAAATTGAATGGTGGGGGACCCATGATGCACAGTTGCCATGGATGGTCCTTAATAGTATGACAGTACTCAAAGTGACACGAAAATTGATAATAAGATGTTACTTACTCATACTTATTGTACGATCTTATCACAGATGTGTAGCTAAATTAATAGAGTTACCCTGTCATGTCCATACAAACATGTTACTGACGCTAAGTTGGACTTGACTGTCATGTAGCTACCTGGATAGGATACCATTGTTATGGGGACTATTTATCTCAGAAGAATCTAATTGCACCAGCATGATCAAACGAGTGCATGTGTACTTAGCTACTCTTTTAACTGATCTGATAGTTTAACATTCATTCTGACAAGGGTGCATGTAGATAATGGGGGGGGGGGGGGCTAGGGGGCTGAAGCTCCCCCCCCCCCCCCCCCCCCCCAGATTTTTCACCATAAACTAGCTATGTACAATCAAGGGCTTATCAAGTCGTGGCTCGATAAGCCCTTGGTATAATATTTTCATTTCAAAGGGACGAGCCACTCTCTCATTAAATTATTTATAACACCACTGCCACGGTGGCCATCCAAATAATAAGTAGGAGTGCATGGTTACAAAATTGGGTGTGGCAACACAAGCCCCCGCCCCTCCCCCCCCCCCCCCCCCCCCCACTACGAAAAAGTTGTCTACACCCATGATTCAGGACGGTCAGAATTGAATTCTTCACTGTATTGCCATACTTCGATCTGCCTGAATGTGATCCTCTTCCTTCCTCCTTCAGCCAGGGTTCAAAGGTGGCTAATGAGTCAATCAATGCTTCAGTAGCTAGCTATCACAGGCTAGGTGTGCCAGGAGTTGATATGGCTTACTCAGTCCATTGCTGAGAATTTGTCAGTCAGATAGCTATAGCTATGCATAACACAACAACACACACACAGGCTCCTTTTCACAGTTTTAAAATACTCATTGAGATGTCGATAATTCTCCAGCAACAGGTAGCCTCTGGCCTCGACTATCCAACGTCAATTGCTAGTAGCCTCGTCCCCAGGCCACTAAATTGCTAGTGCGCAAGCCCAATTGGCCCATGCACTCATACGAGCGGTACAGGGTCAGTCGTTAATCGCTCGTTCCAGTATTCCACCGTTCCACCATTCCACTATTCCATTCCAACGTTCCATGTTTCATTGAATCTAGATTAAATTCCCTCTGATGTGACTTGGGTAACCCAAACTGGGTCAAAAATGCATGCATGATCAAGCAGCTACGTGTACCATAATGGTTTTGTTATAGTCTTAAGCTTAGAGTGCATAATTATTAAGTGTGTTTGGCCTTAATAGTTAGAGCTCTAATAATGCAGTTCTATATTAATTTCATGCAGTCTTCACCATCACCGACATAATAATGTGGTCATCTCCTCCACCATCAGGATCAGCCTCAAACAATAATACCAATACACATGGAATGATTACTGTAACCCTCACACATGTGCCGAGGGTTAATAACAATATTATAATCATTGTTGGTATAGTTGGATTTCTAGTGGTGGTGATATCACTCATTAATATTGTCTTTGTACTTTTGTATTGTAAGTGCACCAGAAAAATTGCCAGACGAACTCATAATCAAACTAACACTACGATTCAGAATACAACTGGAATTGTGGAAGAGTTCAGTACGACAGAAAATTTAATTTTGAGTTTATGTAATAATTATTTATTGCATGTGCACTGAATTAAATATTATTATTGTTTCCTGGCCATAAGATTATCACTATGGCTCACCTTCATGAATCAGAGTCATTCATCCTGATAATAATATTATTATAATTTATCTGTTGCAGTATCGTCCATCAAGTGATCAATCATTATATTATATTGAAATTGATGAAATTGAAGGTGCTGCAAGTGATCAACCACATTATTATGAAGTTGCCGATTCTGCTGGCAGAGATAGCTTAGTGAATAATGATGGATACCTATTATTGATACAATAACTGTTTCATCTAATTCTGCATAATAATGTCAATGATAATTTAATCATGAGCTTCTGAATCAAAGTGAAAATTAATAAGGTTCATACATAGTGACTATGTTATATTAATAGCAATTATACCATTAATTATCAGTGTAGCAACTGTGCCCTGATAACTATATTACAGGGATAGGTGGAAGCTAGCATTAGAAAGGTGGAATCAGGTGTAATAATTTTATGTCAGTGTGCAATTCACCTGGTAAAGGGTCATTGAAGATCTCAGTGTGACTCAGTGCTCACCGTCACAGTGTGTGCCAGTAGTTTGTAAACTGTATTCAGCTTAAGCTTCCTATATAATATTATTATTCTTTCAGTGGTACATCATGTAACACTGAAAGGCTTTGGATTATAGGGCCTAACAAGAATATATAATTATAGCTCACAAGTTACTTTATAGTCGGTCAGAATGTCAACGTACAATGTAGCTAATCCATAAAATTAATCTTAGCAAAATTAATGGTATCAGATTATAATATCTTGAATACTATCACCGCAGTAATTTTGTGTGTTGTGTAAGTTAATCTAGCTTACACTTTAACCATCATGTATGTGCATACAAAGACTCAGTGATCTTTTGCCAAACAATTAACAATGTTGTAAGGCATGGAGATTGTTCATTTGGCCATTATTATGTCATGTACCATGTCCTAAGGGAGGATATAGCATGTACCCCATTCCTGCCAGAATATTCAATTGGCATAATAACATGACAGAGTGTGATGATTTGGTATAAACAAACATGGTTTAGTGTAACTCACAATTCCCAACGTTGTTCACTGAGCCAGTGGTGATATGAATCATTTACAAATGAGATATGCACAAAAGCATATCAATAACACACTCAATTGCAAACAACTATTACAATACTTGAATAAAGCACACACATTGTTATTAGTGTTAAATGCAGCAGTTATGAAACAAACTTTTGGTATAGTTACTATTATGGTTAGTTCAAGGGCCAGGCACGACTAAGCCCTAACTGCATGATGATCTCACTAGATGGTGCAATAATAAGCACCCTCAGCCTCTCCTGAATCACTGCACGGTGTTGCACATCTGCTACGGTGAAAGTCTTTTGTAGGGTATGCTAGGTTCTCCACATCAAGTACCTCATCTGCGCATGCAATGTCGCCATCTAGTTCCTCGTATATGCGGTTGGTATTGGGTTTACATATTGCTGTTGTGGGTGTAGTGCACACTGGAAGTGGTGCTTTCACTGTTTGGACTTTCACAAGCTGTACTTGAACCTTCTTATATGCCCGAGCTAAGAGCACAATGATTACAATTAGAGTAATGAGAATACCAGAACTGATCAAAATCACAAACGTTAGGGAAAGTCCAAGTGGAACAGCACAAGATGCTAGAGAGGGCATTAGAATGTATAATAATTACTATAGTAACACTCTCATAAGTACAAGTAACATTACCTTGAGTAATGTGACCAGGAGTGAAAGTGCCTTCCACTATGGCAGTATGTGTACTGTTACTTCCCATCACAGTGAAACAGTATCGTACAGTGGATGACAGTTGTAGAGGAAGGCCTATCCTCACCATATCTGATGTGCTTTGGCTGATTTGAGAATAGCTAGAACAGCTTTCTTCTTCAGGACCATAATCAATTCTACAAAGCTTTTTATTGCTACTGCGAGTATGTTGAGTCTGGAATTTGAAGTTGCACACGATACTGTTGGTTACCGTATCAAATACCACATTTATAAATGTGTTTGATTGATCTGCATGTATATTATAATCGTGACAACAATAGATCTAATAGCATCCAAATGTACCGTGCACTGTATTTGGATAAGATGCTGGACCACTACCAAGAACATTAGCTGCTGATATTGAAACATTAACGCCAACAGAGGCAGAATTGCAGGCTGACCCTTCATAGGTAAATGAATACTGACAAAGTCCATCCACACAGGAGGAAGCTGGGACTGAAGCTGACCCACAGCTAACACCAGATAAGGAATCATTGTAGGACAGGGTGTATGAGAGGGCAGAACCATCAATCTCATCAGAGATAACAAATGAAGACTGCAATCATTGCATTAATTAAAGATTACAGCAATCAATGTGACTTAACTAACTTACCACAACATTAAATTGTACCACAAAACCTATAGCATTTCCTGTTAAATGTGAATAGCGGTAGACAACAGTATCCACAAACGGAGGCTCTGGAACTAAAATTAAATTGTACTAATAATTCCTCTACTGCCAGACTATTGCATGTACCTTTCAGTATGACTTCAACAGAGTTGCTCCTGTTACCAATATTACTGTCATCCCCACAAAATACAGTTTGAAGAACAAATGAGCATGTCACTGCAGCTGGTTGTGTACTCACACTGTAATCAGAACACGCTGCAGTATCATGGTGAGTACTGCTTGGACAGTCACCGCAGTTCTGTGCATCAATATTGTAGAGATAATTTAATGCTGAGCACTCTTGAGAAACAATATTCCAAGCAAACGTTAGCTGGTTTGGATTTGCACTACTCAGGTGGATGCCAGTAGGTGGAGGATAGGCTGTTAGATAAAATATGGCAAAGTTATTATCATCCAACTGTTATGTGCCCTGGGAATAATTTCAACCCTTACATTTCTTAGTGGCTCCAATAGATACTGATCCAATGTCAACTGCATTTGTACCATTGTCATATGCACAGACAACTGTTCTATTGATCAAGGTGCTACTGAAGGTAATATTCATCTGTGAAGTGTAACAGTCACTTTCAACTCTAAGACTACGTATGATTATCTCTCCACCATTACAGACCATTGGTTGAGTAGTTCCTGTTATAAAGTCTCTATGACGCAAGAAAATTACTGGTACTGAACACGAACGGATAGCATCCCCTTTCCACTGAGTTGTACCACTAGCAACCCCATCAACTGTACACTCAAAGATTAAATTGTTTCCAGAGCAAGCACAGTCATTTGTTAAGAAAAGACCACTTCTGCATGTGTATCCTGTAAGGTCAAGATACATTAAATTGGCATCCATGATGAGATTATTCGTCTTGATACCAATGTTATTCAGGCCCGGTATATAGCAATATTATTCAAGCAAGGATTTCTTACCATGATTTAATATAGAAATAAAAATGAACAGATGCAAATAGGTTATCTTGAACATTATTCGAATTCAGCAGCACGCTATTTCTCTTCTGTGATATACAATCAATTACCGTGGCTATTGATGACGTCTCAATAATATTATGCGCATGCGCAATAAATTCGCCACACATCGACGAGCCCCTCCCATAACAGCTAGACACGCCCCATTGCTTGAATGATTGGTAAATTTCGGTCGAACTTTCTCAGTACTATCTGCAACAGATTGATACATTAACGTTGCAAGGTTTAATAATAATTATTATTATTATTATAGACCACGGATTATAATATGAAACGCTTACCACGTCCCTATAATAGCATGGTAAAGGGTCACTATGTATGTAAGTAGCATACTTAAGCAATGTTACATAATCGTCAAGCTTCAAAGTGGCGTAACTTAAATAAGTTACTCCACTTTGAAAGCATTTGACGGCAAACAAACACAAATAACAACAAAATAGTTGACGAACCATATTAAAATTTCACGGACTAATTTCAATTTGCCAAATTTCACGATTCAATACCTTGACTGGGCAAATATAAGGATCTGACTCTAATTTTTGTAATGTTTATTAGCTCAAGCATGTAAGAAATAAGTGACTAATGAATACATTTGCCATGGTTACAATGCCACATTTGTGAATGTAGCATTGTGCATGGGACCAGCTAGGAAGTATGTACAGAGCGGAGAGGAAGTGGTTTTCAGGATTATTCCAACAACAGTAATAATAAGCTACATGTTTCCACAGCCAAAATTTTCTGAAGGAGTTTATAATAATAGAGTAATTTTGGGACACAGCATTGGGGTTGAAAACAGCTGCTATGTATCACAACCAAAATTTAATGTCTCCTGAATACTGATTCGATGCATGATGATCCACTTTCAAGAATGGAGGAAGACCTGCAGTCAACCGTAAGTGAAGGAATGTTGATACCTCTGTCCACGAAGGAGGATCCAGAGCTGAGACTGCATGGTGCAGTAGCTGATCCACAACTAATGCCAGGTCGAGACGGAAAACAAATTTAATGGCTAAACAAATCTTTACCAAGCCAGCATCTCCTATCAACTAATATGAGTTACTGTAGTGAGGTTGAGCACTATCAACGAGTAGTCATGGAGGCTCTGGAACTGAGATATGATTGGATGTGAAAGATAGCAAATATAGCCCTATCCTATATGGATCTTCTATACTGGCTGTGCTGTCTATTATTTTACACACTTTAAATTAATGTTATCACTTTTGTGTCAACTTTGCATGATGGATCATAAACCTTTCACTGTTTTGGGAGATACATGCATGGGAATGAGAATTTAACTTATCATGGTGATACCAGTGTATTTTTTGTACGTGGATTTGATTCTACCAACGTGTATGAAAATAGGTGCACATGGTCCAATTCCAGCTTCATCTAATAATTTCATAGAGATCAAACAAAAATGTGTGTGTGTGTGTGTGTGCATGTGTGTGTGCATGTGCATATTGTATGAATGTGTATGTGTGACTGTGTGAGTGTGAGTGGGAGAGAGAGATAATATTAGATTATAGCTATAACAAATATTGCAATGGTATTCTGACAGGTATCTATGTGTCATAGTCATCTACAAGTTTTTCCCTCTGGCTCTAGCAATACAAAACTATATTAATGATCTAAACTTAATTGTTAGATACGTACTATTTAGTCGGTTTCTATGTGATTTAGAAGACCTCAGCTAGGGCTCTCATAGAACCTTTACTTTGCTTGGGATTCTATAATATAGAGTCCTTCGGTCTTCTAAATTAACATAGAAACCAATTAAAGTTATTTAATTTTCCATTATATTCGCAGAACATGGCTACTATATTATTATGGTAATAGTAATCTTAATACTACTATTAATATAAATCTATCCCAATTTTATAGTGCATGGGGTTTACACTATAAACGGTACAACAATTAGCTGCCAATATCATTGCTATTAAAGTTTGATCATGAGAGGCTGACCCTATTGTGGTGGTGCATGTGCATGATTCTAGATCTCCTGTCAGGATCTTGATGGGAGATGCTAGAGATGCTTACAAGGGATAATTCTAGCTACTGGGAGAGTATGATTAAGCCCACTAAAGTTGTCATTGTAATAATCATTATCACTTTCATGTTATACTATGACAGTTACTTTGTGCTCATAAAACTAACTGACATAATTATATTATTGCATGAGAAGTGTTTCTGCAGTAACACCAGTAGCTATATCCTATGTGGATAATAATTGCGCTAACATCAGATCACTCATAAATACTTAAGGTGCTCATCAAGATTGTTTTCGAAGACTATCATACCCCCGTAATACAGCAGTGCTATTATACCCGACTAATCTAAATTTTATGTTCTGCCTGTCTTAAGTCTTCATTGCACTTCAGATGAATACATTTTCCCATTGTGAGTAGCTCCTTAGTTCATTAGGGGAATAACAATGATCATCATCATTGGTTACTAATAATATGATACTATAATTATGATGAAGAATCAATGTGCTCTACTGCAGTTTGGCTGCTATGATTAATTATTGTCATGTAGGCATGTTACGACGTAAACGCGATCGTAATCAACCCCATAGGATACTAGTGTGGTACGTTATGTCGCAAATTTATATAATTCATAAGCACTACATGCAGAATCAGATGATATAGCCAGAATCAATCAAACAAACTAAAATTAATTATAACTTTGGTACACAGCAGACGTAGTGTGGTCTGAGTTTCCCAATGTTGTGTAATGAGTCTGTGATTAGGTTGCATTTACAAAATTGAGTCATTCACACATATAAAGAGTATCGAATTGATAACTTATCATCAACAAAACACGCGTGACACTATAGCTAATAATGTTATTGTTGTGTAATTTAAAATGAACATGACTGAAATTTATCATTTAACACTGTAAGTTTACTTCTGTTAGGCATAGGCCGTGTTCAGTGATCTATATGGTTGTGTAATAGGTTTCATCTTCTTTGGAAGCATCACTGCATGGGGTTGAACACCTACGGCGAAAATCCTTCTTCTGATAAGCTATGTTCTCCACATCAAGAATCCCATCAGCATGGTCACTATCTACTTCCTCGTATATGCATGTTTTAGTGGTTTTAAGTCCAGGTACTGTAACAGTGCTTGCTGGACTTGGTGCATTCACTGTTTTGGCCTTCATGAGCTGCACCTGAATCTTTCGTTTTGATCGGACTAAAAATACAATGACTATTGTTAAAGCTGTGATGATACCAACACCGAGCAAAAACACAACAGTTACTGTTAGCAAAAGCCCAAGTGAAACACTGCATGATGCTGCATGTGGAGATAGCTATGTAAAACTTTAACACATATGACTGTAAATTTTACCTTGTGAAATAATTTTAATACCAGGAGTACTAGTGAAAGTACCTTCCACTATGGCAGTGTGTGTGCTGTTATTCCCTGTTACAGTGAAACAGTATTGTACAGATGATGACAGTTGTAGAGGAAGGCCTATCCTCACCACATCTGTTGTGCTATGGCTGGTTTGAGAATAGCTAGAACAGCTTTCTCCTTCAGGCCCATAATCAATTCTACAAAGCTTTTTATTATCACTTACTAGCATCTGATCGTGGAAGATACACACGATACTATTGGTTACCATATCAAACACCGTATTAAAAAATGCATTTGCCTTGCCTATATATAGTATAAATGTAAAATTAATTAATAAGCACATATTATTCCTTATCCTGACATTTACCTTGCACCATAATTGGATCTGAGGCTGGTCCAGTTCCAAGATGGTTAGCAGCTGATATTGTGACATTAACACTAATTGAAGAAGAGCCACAAGCTGATTCTTCATAGGTGAAAGTATGTCTACATACTCCATCCATGCAGGTGGAAGCTAGAACTATAGCTGACCCACAGATGATACCAGAAATGGAGTTGTAGTATGTTAGGGTATATGAGATAGCTGAGCCATCAATTCCATCAGAGATAATGAAAGAGGCCTGCATTACGTGCAAATTAACAATCATGATGTCATAGCTACAATTTTTATCTCACCACAGTACGGAATTGTACTATAAAGCCTATAGTATCTCCTGTTGAATTCAGATAGCGATGGACAACGCTCTCCACAGGGGGAGGTGCTGGAACTGAAAGACAAATAGTAGCTAGCTATTAATTTGTAAATTACCAGTAGACGATAAAACTTATATTATTACTTACCTTTCAGCACAACTTGAATGGGCTCACTCATGTTCCCAGCTGTGGCATTGTCACAAAATATAGTTTGTACACTAAATGAGCATATCTTTCCTAGTGCAGTCTGTCTGTAATTAGTGCAAACCGTAGTGTTACGGCGAGTATTATTGAGACAAGTACCACAGTTAAGTGCAAAAATTCTGTAGTGGATAGCTGAGCATTCTGAGTCATGGTCAACCTCATTCCAAGCAAAGGTCATCTGGTATTGATTTATACTCACTAAATGGATACCAGTAGGGGGAGGATAATCTATAATGGTTAAATAAGATGAAATCTCTGTGTATTACCATAACCACTTACAATTCGTAAGCTTACATTTTTTATTTCCACTGATGGACAATGAGCCAATACTGATTGCCACTGACCCATTATCATACGAACAAGTAACTGTTCTGCCAATCAAGCTAGCATTGAATAGTACAGTAAGCTGTGAAGTGTAGCAACTGCTTTCAAATCCAATACTTTGTATGACTAAACTTCCTCTGTTGCATACAGTTGGTTCAGTATTTCCATCGATAAACTCCCTATGGCGCAAGAATACAGGCAGTGGGCACTGACGGATAGCATCCCCATTCCACCGAGTTGAACCGCCAATAACTCCAATGACTGTACACTCAAAGGTCAGGTTGTATCCAGAGCAAGGGCAGTCAGAAGTCAATAAAAGCCTATTGTTAAATGTGTGCCCTAGGGGATGAAAACGGCGTACCATGAAATCTGCTGACCAGTGTAACTAATATAATATACTCATGATAGAAGTCTTACCATAATTTAGTATGGAAACGAAAATAAGTAGTGACGAATATAACTTCAGCATTATCTAGCTAGTAAAATTTGCATTCTATCACCATCGTGGTTTATCCGTCAATAAATTAGCGAGATGCGCATGCGGCGCATGCACACTGTACTGGCGCTCAACCCGTGACCAGCCCCGCCCACAAATTTCAATCGCAGATACGCCCCCTTTAGCTTCAAACTTGAATTTAGAGAAAATGGCACGAACTCTCCAGTTAGCTGGCCTACTTCTACTATCAGCAACAGGTAATAATTAAATTTTATTAACATTATATGACATTGTATACAATCATGTATCTACTTCAAGTTCAATTGTCAAGTAATAATATTAATGTTGTACCTATTAAATATTATCCCGCTACAAACTTTAGTTTGTGCAAGAAATACTGGATTATTAGTGCTAAGTGAATGCATCTGTCAAGGATATAATGTCACCTATGAATGCACTGTTGTGGGACCAGGAAGCACAGTGTGGAGAGGAAGCAGTCTCATGGAGTGTACCAACAACCCTATTACTCTTTTTCACAGCCTGTTTTCTCAGGGTACTGCTGTAACATGCAATGGGGGATCTATTGTTGGGCGCAGTGTGAGAGTTGAAAACAATTGCTATACATCACAACTTGAGATATTTGTTAGTTCCAACATAATTGGAACAACCGTTTTCTGCTCTTATGACAATGGCCTGCCAATGGGTGAAATGGACGTTGGCAACAAGACAATCACTCTTACAACTAGTATGTTAATCTTCTGATCACAGTCATTAATTGTATTCAAATAATTCTGATCATGCAGTTCCCCTTCAACCGCCAGCTAATGTATTGATGGTTAATGCTACCTCCAGGCAGCTAATCTTTGCTTGGGATCCAGTCGTATCTAGTTGTCCAGCTAGGAAGTATAATATCATAGCCACAAACTGTGGGAGCTGCCCTTCAAACACTCGTTCTACTAATATCACATGTTTAAATTCACAGCCCCAGCCAAATGCTGGTTTAATGTGTACATTCAGAGTAAGGACTGAAACCTGTGAAGGAGTGACAAGTGGAGACAGCGAGGTAGTTACAGCTATATTGAAAGGTATATATGAACATCTGGGTACTTACTTTCATACCAGTATACCCAAGCTATACTTATGAAAATTAATGCTGGGTAATAATCATTTAGTTCAAACTTAAAGTGTATACTGCCCTATACAGCTACATCAATTGTGTTGTACGCTATTATAATTATTCTAATTCTTGACTTGGATCTGGGCATCAAGACTTTTACTTATTACAATTGCAGTTCCCGATGTGCCAGAGATCAGAATAATTCCAACCTATTCGCAACAGGAAAAGGATTTGCTAAGTCTGTCTGTCACAGTCATGGAGCTGGTAAGACATAAGTTTAAAATAGAATAGTATTATGATCCATGCAATGTTAGTATCTATAAAACTAGGTAGAAAGAATGCATTAATAACTCTGACCGGGTAACCGTCGGTCGATAAAACTAGGTATAATAATGTCGATGGGAGCTACAACATGCATGGTTGTAGATGTTTATTATTAGTCTAAGAACGTCTCCATGGAAAGCATTAAAACATGGGAGAAAACAAATTCATGACTGTAATTATTGAAATCATAGTGCAAGTATTCATACAATGTAGCTATATTAGATAAGAAAGTCATGATAAATAAGGAAGAGTTCATGATAAGATCATGACCACAATGTAAATATGATTAACTTTTCGCTGAGTCATAATCATGAATATGGCTGTGGGAAATGTTGTAGCTACTACACGGTGGCCAGGGAATTCCAGTAAACAAACATCAATCTAGTTCTTTACAAGTTGGATCCGGGTGATCCTTTGCAGGCTATCATTGAAATACCTAATTAGAATGCAATAATAATAATTATTATTTACCTTCATAATAATAATATTATTATATCCATGCCAGGCTCCATTCTTTATATCGAATGGGATCGATGGATCCGCAATGTTTTACAATATCAATTACACTAACTCAACTTCTGGTGAACTGTGCAATTCTGTCACCATTCCTGCTTCATCATGTACTAATGGTGTCTGCAATCATGAGTTCGATATTTCATCTTCACTTTGCTCTCCTTCAACTGCACTCTCAGTGACTGTGTTTGCATCAAATATACTAGGAGATGGTGAAGTATCAGCTGAGTTCACATTTGGTTAGCATTATAATTATAATAATAGTTGTATGCATTATGCATAACGATTATGCTACTGTATATACAGACGAGATCAACAACTTTGTTGATGTGAGCTTTGATACGACAACCAGGCAATTTCTTTGCACGTTCATAAACAACCAAGATCCCAGTGAGAAATCTTGTAGTGTCATATTGTACAGAGATTGCAAGGAACAAGATGTATTAACAACTCAAGTTAATTCCAATGAGACACAAATTGTTTTGGTGGTTGGCAACCTTCAAAGTGACTCCTCAGTCTACTGTTATGTTGTTGCAGCTAGCAATGATACTATTACTGTAAATATTAATGGCACCATCACGATCGGTCAAAGTAAGTCTCTTATTAGACTTATCACATTATTATTACGCTCTTGATAAATGCATACACAGCAGGAGTAAACCCAAGTTCAAATACTGCAGCCATTGTTGGCGGTATTTTTGGAGCTCTTGCATTCATAATATGCATCGCTTTATTGATTCTAGGTATTATAATAATCATGATATGTTTACCTTATTTGGTTCCTTATCTCGGTCCACTATTGAGGCCTCAATACGTACTGTGGCTATAGCTAGTGATCAGTATAACTTAACACCAAGTTTTAATCATCTATCATTTGATGCACATAGCTTTATCATGCTGAATTGTACTTTTAGGTGCCATTTATTTAGGAGTTCGTCTTGGAAAAATACGGTCACCATATGAAAATACAGATGGTATGCATAATATAATTTTTTTGCCTATTACATAAGTAATATCATACTTTGTGCAATCTTCAAGGTACTAAACTGTCACCTGTTGATGATAGCCGCTTCATAGAGCTTACAGTTGAAAAGGACTGTGAGCTTAAAGCATTCATTGAAGACAATAATCTTAAGTTTGTTAGGGGTGCAGCATTTTATGAGTTTACACGTGCAGAAGAGGACATAAAATTTGATAAGGAAGTCATACTTATGGATATGGTATGATGTTATAATATCATGTAAACAGGCGAGAGGGTAGAGAAGCTAGTGGTTACATCAGGCCTTATAAAAAATTGTAGGATCCAGCCGGGATTTGAACTTATGATTATTAGTCAGATACTCTTTGAAATTTGAATGACTCAGAGTTCCTATTATGATATTATTATGGAAATACCATCTTCCTACACTCTAGCTGCTACCATCTGGGTCAAGTATCTATGAATAATGTAATTAGTTGCATGCATCAAGGGTGTAGACAGGTGGGGGCTTGGGGGGGCTTTAGCCCCCCCACTTTTTGAGCAATAATTATGTACTATATATGGGATTGTTAAAGTTAGATGAAATTCTAGTTGTATTCACTGTAATCATAGTTGGATAGCCAAAAATATGCCACAAATTTGGGAAATAATTGCTGGAAATAGCTGAATTTAATGCATTTTTAAGGTTCTGGACACAATAGGATCAAAAATTTTCGCGCGCTTCGCGCACAGTTGTCACAAAGCCCCCTCACTTTACAAATTGTGTCTACGCCCTTGTGCATGCAGAAGGTCCTGATTTGAATCCCAGCTTCTTTCAAGGATATTAGCAATGAGTGCCTTTATTTGTAATTTTTTGCCATTACCAGCTACGTCATTGCAAGTTTATAAATGCATGCAATACCATGACTGTATACTTAAAGATGCACTTATTATTACAAATAGAAAACCAAAAAAAAGTACACTGGAAGAGCTGCATGTGATAAGATTGGAGCACCAGGGGAAGGAATCGAGAAACCTAAACTTAAGAAGTACAGAGTATTTGTCCAGAGCAAAGGAATAGGTGTCAGACCCCTGGGGCAACAGAGCCTAGTTCTTTATGAGGTAAAGTGTGCAACGTACATTCAGCTATACCCACATAATTGTGTACAATTGCCATAATAGCATGATCCAGGTCCTTGTGATGAGGATAAAAACTTTGATCTAATTCCAATTAGTTCAAATCGTCAATTCAAAAACATTGATGTAACTGTGGACAGTGAGCTCCGGGAATACATTGAAAGCCACAAAAAGCTAACGTACAAACCAGGATGTACATTTTTTGAATTCAAGAGTGATAAAGAAGACATCAGTGAAAGAAAGGAAGTGCTGCTAATGGATAAGGTATTATTACAGCATTTCATAACAGCAATATTTACTTCAATGTCATACAGCACACTGATGAGATTGTTACAGGGCCTGGGGTACTAAAAATGATAGGAGCACCAGGTAGAGATATTGAACGGCCAACACTTGATCGATGGAGGGTATTTATACAAAGTATGCGCGGCACTAGATTTATTCAAGAAGGATCTCTTTTATTGTACGAGGTAAATCTACAAAACAAGCAATAGTATAATAATGACAATTCTGCCAAACCTGTGTTATCTTCAGGATCTTGGCTCTGATTCAGAAAACCTGGAACTTATTGATTCTGAGCGTTTGGAAATATTAGATGTGAAAAAAACATGCAGTTTAAGAGATTTTGTCGAAAAAACACATCAGTTAGTACCTTATAACCCAAGAAGATTTTTCTTTGAGTTTGATAGTGCAAACGAAGACATATCAGATGACAAGGAGATTATCCTAATAGACAAAGTAAGCAGCTAATTGGATTGAGATCATTATTAATTTTATTATTATTGCAACGTGAATATCATAATCACAGTACACAAAGCAAATGTTTACAGGATTGAAGGCTAAACAGATGATTGGAGCACCAGCCAAAGAAGTAGCAAAACCATCACTCAACAAATATAGAGTATTCATTCAGAATGGTGGTGGAGGATCTAGATGCTTAAAACCTGGAACAAGTCTACTCTATGAGGTAATAAAAAGCATTAGCTAATTTTATGCCAAAATTATGCAATTATTTATGCCTTTTTTACAGAAAAACTACAAATTTTATAGATGTCAACTTCTCATTGAGGTTTATCATTAATTATATCTATATGTAATTTAGAATGATTGTCTATCTTAGCTATTAGCTATACTATAATAATAATAATAATATAATTATTGTTCTGTATAGTAACTATTACATGTCTGCAGTAGTATTATTATTACATCAATAACATTAATTTGATCTATAATAATGTTTATACTAACAACATATCATCATGATGTGCTAAAATTCGTTATTAGGATAAGTGGAAACAGAAAGCTGTGTAATTGAGAACTGAAACGATATACTAAATTATTAGTGAAGGTGTGTGGCCATACATTCCAACCCTACTTGGCTTATGGGGGGGGGGGGGGGGGGGGGGTGGATGAGGGATGGATATCGTTAGCTATCGATCTACCAGCTTGGGATAACAATAATAAAAAAAATCCAGCTGATGCCACCACAAGAATTGGGCGGCGGTAAACCGAACGACAACAGTGCCTCAGCCCAGCCAATCACAACCATGCAATTATTCCCTTTCCACTCTGGCCCAGTCAATCCTTGACTACTATAGTGCCAGAAGTCTAAACCAAAGGCTACAGTGCATGCAGGCCCGGTCACAATTGCAGTTTATTGTCTGTCCCTTGGGGCCAAAGCAATATTCATAGACACCAATGACGGAATACCTCCAGGCACGATAGTAGATTACAAATAATTAATAGGAAGTGGGAGTTAAAGAGATAATTGTACACACTCTGCTAAAGGTAGTTGAAAAGGCTTGCATAGTATATTTAAAGTGCAGTATTGTCCTGATTAACTTGACAGTCTGGTTCCTCGTATACAACTCCGCTATTGAGTGTACATGTATTAGGTAGAGGTGCTCTGCCTTGAATGGTGCTCACTGACTGCTTTTGAATCTTTCTATGGACTCCGACCAAGATGGTAATAACTATCATTAAAATAGTAATGCCAACAAAACTGATTACTATTATGATCACTAAAAGAGTCACATTTTGTAGTGCACCTGTATGGAATAGTATACACCATTACTATGATGATCATGCAATTTGCAGTTTATAGTGTATCAAAAGTATCACGTCACCTGGAGTGTATGTGCCTTCCACGAACGCAGTGTGTGTTCCATCAAATCCTTTCACTTTGAAACAATATCCATTTGAAAAGAAACGTGAAGGAAGGTCTAATGATACAACTTTTGAATCAAATGACATTGTGTTTTTGCTGATTAAAGAACTATCACAGCCTTCTTGTTTAGAATCATATTCAATCTGGCAAAATTTGGTGAGTGTTTGTTGATTGAAGAATGTACAGATGGCACTATTGGACGATGGATTAAAAGTCACACTAAATAGTGTGTTTCTGCTACCTGCAGGTATCAGTATAATAATAGTTAAGCCTTGTTTACACTATAGGCCTTTAACCACTAGGCTGGTTTTGTGAAAACATGCTAAACCAGTTTATCTAAGCCAGTTTGTAAACCACATCCGAGAGGTAATAATTTATATTATACGATATGCTGCTACAACATCACACATGTACAGAGCATTAGGAGTCAAGCTAAAACTTATCACACATACTATGCACAAGAATTGGTTCAGATGGCGGCCCAATTCCAAGAATGTTAGTAGCTGATATTGTGATGTTAATGTCAGTTGAGGGAGAACTACAACCTGACTCATCATAAGTAAAGGAATGCCTGCACACTTGGTCTACACAGGAGGAAGCTGGAATTGTAGCTGATCCACAACCATTACCAGATACAGAGTTGTTGTATACCAGAGTGTATGAGAGAGCTGAACCATCAATTCCATCAGAGAAGGAAAATGATGGCTGAAATGAATTAATTCTATACTCATTGATATGTAATATGCACATACCATGATAATTACCAGATCAGTAAACTCCATCACAAAGCCTATGGCATCTCCTGTCAAGTATGAGTAGCGAGGTTGAACACTAGCAATAAGTGGAGGCTCTAGAACTGAAATACGGACTTAAGGCAAAATTCCTTTATTTCATTCGTACAATATACCTTTAAACATCACCTGAATGGGTTCACTAATGTTGCCTATAGTAGTGTCTCCACAAAACTCACTTTGTACGGCAAATGAGCATAAGGTTGTGGTGGAGCTGACATGATCTAGTACACAAGTGACAGCATCATGGATTGTCGTTCTGGGACAAATGCCGCAATTAGTTGTAAAGATTCTGTATTCGAAAGCTGAACATTCTGAAGTAATGGGATTCCAGGAAAAAGTTATAAAGTACTGATCAACACTTGTCAAATGGATGCCAGCAGGTGGTGGGTAAACTGTATGAGGGATAAATTAGAATGTAAACATAACACATGCAGCATGCATACATCATGCATTCTAATATTGTGCATACACTTTGTATTTGTTGTTATAATTTTTGAACCAGTGTGGGTAACCTGTGTACCGTTTTCATATGCACAGACAACTGTACTGCCAATTAGACTCGTACTGTATGTGATATTGAGCTGTGATGTGTAGCTGTTGTAGCCATTTTCTGTATCAATAGTTCCAACTTGGAGACTATATGCATGCAAAATTACATCATTATTTTTGCATGTTTGTGATGTTCCCTGCAAAAATTCTCTGTGGCGTAAGTAAAGTTCTGATATCATGCATGAATTTTGAAACACCTCTCCCCTCCATAAAGTAGAGCTTCCAATGTTAATGCTACCATTGACAGTACATTCAAACGTTAAGTTGTATCCAGGACATGAACAATCATTCCTCAGCATCAAGAGTAATCCACTTTCAACTGCAAAAACTATTAAATTTTAGATGTATACACAGCTGAGGTCACAATAAAATATAGCCACTCACCATGATGACTTAAGGTAGACATAAAGACAAATATTGATAGATACATGGCTGGTGTTTATAAGCAGTTCACTTATACATATATAGTGATCTCACAAATTATAAGATCTACTATATATAGCTACTAGTAGAAATTTGAATAACAACTCAGGCAATGATCATTGTGACTAGCATACATTCAAGGCTCTTAAAACTGCCAGTACTACGTTTGCATGCATATCTGTACATTAAAGCAGGATGTAGAAAAATTATCTGATTCATGATTGACCTTACATATTGGAACATTAAGAATAATATTATTAGCTACTACTACTACTACTACTACTACTACTACAGCAACAAAAACATTAAGTAGATACAAGCAACCATTGGCCAATGAAATTATCTTGCATCATTGTGGCACCGATTTGTATTCAAATCATGCACACATAATTTCTTAGACTAATGTTTGTTGAGACAGCTATAGTGCAAGGTTTGTAAATGAATTATACCCCAAGGAAAATCTATGATACTCTGTTGAGAAAATTCTGAATCAGCAACTGCGACCTTTGTACACATGCAAGTAGCTGTAGTTATTATTAGAATATAGATCCTAGTGGTAACAAATACTGTGATCTGATTTCTCAGGAACAGGTATCTATTTCCTGTATAAAGCTCATAATATAAACCCGTAAATTTCCATATAAACCTGTAAAAAATAGTTGCCCATATGGTTAGGGTTGTTGCTAGGTAGCAATTTATTATGTCAAGCCTATGGGCATTGTTGCTAGGATCTAAAATTGTTAGACACTATTTAGTCGGTTTAATTCTATGTGATTTAGAAGACCTCAGGGCTCAGTAGAACCCTCGCTTCACTCGGGATTCTACATAGAGTCCTTCGGTCTTCTAAATCACATAGAAACCTCCTAAACAGTGTCAAACTATTAATATTTGGAGTTCGCTAAAAACATTATTAATACTGTTATGAAGTTCAAGCCTCTACTATATTATTATTAAATTTCACCTCACACAGTTTGCCCCTTATTCACAGGCATGCACAGTTATTGCTGAATAATATTGATGGTCTGCTTCCTCATAAATGCAGGCACTGGACTATTCATAGATGCTGATCGGGACTTTTAATCGTATAGGTTCATTATTACAATGGAACAGTAATGCTACCAAAAATTTAAACTGATCATGATCAATTGCCACTTGGCAATGATCAAGTCATCACATCAGGATAGTAAGTGGATCAATCAGTCCTAAAATTTAAGCTGATAAAGTCCTTTATTCCTAGTGTGTAACTGACAGTGTGTGTGTATGCATGTGTTCACTCATACTGATTCAGAATTTAATGTGTACACATGCAACTCCTATGATTGTAATATTATTATATGAAGTCTAACCACAAAATTAATGAAGATTGACTATAACATCTAGTCAACATCAGCAAGTTTACCAAACAGTTAAGTTAATTGTTCACAGGGAATCGTTTCAATGCAGATAGCAACTGAAGAGAAGTTATGTTTTGCACACCTAAGGCAGAGAATCTCAAGTGGCAATATTGACTGTTACCTGCACACACCATTATAATATCATTTAATGTTTTGATAATTATATTATTATGTGCGTGTGATTGCATCCATATGCATGATATTGTATGAGTGAGAATTGGTGTATACTATAATAGGAAGGGACATCTGTTCATCATTGTTGCATGCTTGTTATATTTCTTGCATAAAATCTCTATGGTATAGAAATCCATGCTTTTGCATAGTATAAGAAGTTAGCAAGATCGATCGTAATACATGCCTAATTTTTATATTGTTTATCGAACCATGACAGTAATACTGCATGCACAATTTATATAAACGTATTGTTCCCAAAAGGAAAGCAAATGTATTCTTTTGAGCAAAACATAAAATTTAATATCAGCAACAGTCAACATGATCTTTACGCAAGAGCTATATTGGGGTTTGCACACAACTAACAACATCATAATGCTGTGATGAAGGTTCAAGTTTCAAATTTCTATACATCACACTAACATAATATTATTAGCTACTACCTAGCTTTCCTTTCATTACACTATATGCAACATTATCAGAAATGGTTATAGTTTGATCAGTGTTGATGTGATGATCTGGTTCTTCATAAATATCATTATTCACACATGTTGATGGGGGATTCTGAATTCGTTTGTGTGCTCTGATTAACATCAGAAGTATTAGTATGATCACAATAATAACACTGCCAGAACTAATCAGTGACATCACTATAATCAAAATAACTGTAGCCATCGGTAAGTCACCAGGTACTGGTAATTGATGGGTACCTAAAATAATCAGTGTGAGCATATTAAAAGAATTATACAAAGTATGTGCTGTTATCACCTGGAGTGTATGTGCCTTCCATAAATGCAGTGTGTGCTCCATCAAACCCTTTCACTTTGAAGCAATATCCATTTGAAAAAAAGCGTGAAGGAAGGTCTAATGACACAACATTTGAATCAAAATTTAATGTGTTTTTGCTGGTTAAAGAACTACCACAGCCTTCTTGTTTAGAACCATATTCAATCTGGCAAAATTTGGTGAGTGTTTGTTGATTAAAGAAGGTACAGCTGGCACTATTGGACGATGAATTAAAAGTCACACTAAATAGTGTGTTTCTGCTACCTGCAGGTATCAGTATAATAATAGTTAAGCCTTGTTTACACTATAGGCCTTAAATCACTAGGCTGGTTTTGTGTAAACATGCTAAACCACTTTATCTAAACCAGTTTGCAAACCACATCCGAGAGGTAGGTTATACTGGTATACAAACACACACATGTACAGTGGCATTAGGAGTCAAGCTAGTTATCACACATACTATGCACGAGAATTGGTTCTGATGGTGGCCCAATTCCAAGAATATTAGCAGCTGATATTGTGATGTTAATGTCAGTTGAGGGAGAACTACAACCTGACTCATCATAAGTAAAGGAATGCCTGCACACTTGGTCTACACAGGAGGAAGCTGGAATTGTAGCTGATCCACAGCCATTACCAGATACAGAGTTGTTGTAGACCAGAGTGTATGAGAGAGCAGAACCATCAATTCCATCAGACAGGGCAAACGGAGGCTGAAATGAGTTAATTCTATACTCATTGATATGCAACATGCACATACCATGATAATTACCAGATCAGTAAACTCCACCAGAAAGCCTATGGTATCTCCTGTCAAGTATGAGTAGCGAGGTTGAATACTAGCAATGAGTGGAGGCTCTAGAACTGAAATACGGACTTAAGGCAAAATTCATTCACACAATAATTATTATACCTTTAAACATCACCTGAATGGGTACACTGATGTTGCCAGTCACTGTGGTAGTGTCTCCACAAAACTCACTTTGTACGGCAAATGAGCATAAGGTTGTGGTGGAGCTGACATGATCTAGTACACAAGTGACAGCATCATGAATTGTCGTTCTGGGACAAATGCCGCAATTAGTTGTAAAGATTCTGTATTCGAAAGCTGAACATTCTGAAGTAATGGGATTCCAGGAAAAAGTTATAAAGTACTGATCAACACTTGTCAAATGGATGCCAGCAGGTGGTGGGTAAACTGTATGAGGGATAAATTAGAATGTAAACATAACACATGCAGCATGCATACATCATGCATTCTAATATTGTGCATACACTTTGTATTTGTTGTTATAATTTTTGAACCAGTGTGGGTAACCTGTGTACCGTTTTCATATGCACAGACAACTGTACTGCCAATTAGACTCGTACTGTATGTGATATTGAGCTGTGATGTGTAGCTGTTGTAGCCATTTTCTGTATCAATAGTTCCAACTTGGAGACTATATGCATGCAAAATTACATCATTATTTTTGCATGTTTGTGATGTTCCCTGCAAAAATTCTCTGTGGCGTAAGTAAAGTTCTGATATCATGCATGAATTTTGAAACACTTCTCCCCTCCACACAGTAGAGCTTCCAATGCTAGCATTGACAGTACATTCAAAGGTTAAGTTGTATCCAGGACACGTACAATCACTCCTCAAGAATAATCCACTTTCAACTGCTAACAGTGATATTAATTTTAGATACAATAATTATTTAATTTATAGTATCTGGCTATAAGCAACTCACCATGATTGAAGATGGACATAAAGACAAATATTGATAGATACATGGCTGGAATTTGTAAGCAGTTCACTGAAATATTTGTAGTGATCTCACAAGTTTCAAGATCTAGCTATCATGGCAAATGTTGGATGATCACACAGCCTATAATCATGTGACTATACAACAGAGCAGGAAATTAAACGAGTACCGTAAAATTTCTAATTACAGCGCCAATAAAGTAATAATTCTGAATTGTGCTTGGCACTCCCACTAGAACATTTAAAAATTACTTAAGGCGCCAGTTTTCATTCTCTGACTGTATACTTCACACTATAATTATAGAACAATAATATTATCCTATGCTAAGTGGCGCTAACATTACAGTGGCACTGTAATTAGAACTTTTACGGTAGCTATATCAAAGGTAGTTTCTGCTGTATTGTATGGAGATCATTAAATTTTGTTTGCCTGTTATAATATTATTATTTTGCTACATTTCATGCAGCGGAGTTTTAGCATGCAGCTTAGAAAGATGGTCTGGAAGGAGCATCCCACTATTAGTCTTCCAATACTGGAGATAATGTATGATGACGACCCTTTACCATTTTAATTGCTTGTAATAAAATTATATAATAGAAGGTCACAAGAAAAATGGGTACACTGAACTGAAGTGATGCATGCATTCTATCCTATCCCAAAGCTAGTTATCACACAGGTCTTCCCATTGCATGTTTTTGGGTATAAGATTACTATAGCTATAATAAAAAATCTAATACATGAAGCTGTAATACAAATGTCATGAAAGATGATACTTGGTAAACAAGCCAATAGCTACTATGATTTGCCAAAACAGTTTCCCAATGTTATTTATCGTTCGTGTGATGAAGGAGTTCATGTTCGCTGTAATTAACTCATGATCACTCGTGTACTTTTTTACGGAACAAGTGTACAAGTTATTGGTGGAGTAGTTACTGCCTAACAATTAAGTCTTGAGAATATTGAATTTGCTTGCATATGCATGGAGTGCAGGCCTAGATCTAGCCTGGAATATGAGTTATATCATAGTATATTATACTGTTACCACGACTGGTGTTGTCAGCAGTCCGTCCTGAATTGCTTGGGTATTTTACATAATCTTCTCTGGAATAGGCTAGATTTTCAACATCAACAACCTGATCAGAACCATCACTCCTCATACACCTGGTTGAACATTGTGATAGCTCTTGTAGATCAGTGCTCACTGGAGTTGATGAATTCATTGCAGTTGTTTGAAGGTTCACATGCTGTATCTGAAGCTTTTTGAAGACTCGGAGTAGGAAGAGAATAATTAAAATTAATACAGTGACAATTATTAAAACTGATTAAAATCACCACTGTTAGAGATAGTCCAAGTAAAATTCTGTTTATAGCTTGATTATCAGATTCTAATAATTGTATATTATATATAATATTATACATATTTTAAATTTTATTGCTATAGTGTAAATAATAATTATTATCACCTTGAGTTACTGTAGTAATTTTCTCGTCAAAATGAATATCAAATGTGCCCTCCACTATAGCAGTGTATGTTCCATTATCTCCCATCACATTAAAGCAATATTGCCCAGTTGGCAGTGAAGAGAATGGAAGGCCTATTAATTGTCACATCATTTAAGGTGCTGTAGCTGGTTTGAGTAACAATTATACTTTTAGAAGTACAGGCGTCATCCTCTCTCAGCCAATAACTAATACTGCATGATTTTGTACTAGCAGTTTGATGGTGACCATAGAATATACACAGGACGTGGTTGGATACCATATTTAATGATACATTGACGAATGTGTTGGTAATCTCTATAAAGAATAACAAGCTTATTCCAAATTGAATAATGAATGTCCTAAACATTAGTTTTTACCTTGCACTACTGCAGAGTATGACGTTGCAGGTCCTCTTCCAAGCACATTAGTTGCTGATATTGAGACATTAATAACACTAGAATAATTACAGGCTGATTCTTCATAGGTAAATGAATGCTGACACACTCCATTTACACAGGAAGAGACTGCATGGGACTGTAGCTGATCCACAACTAACACCAGATGTGGGATTAATATAGGTCACTGTGTATGAGACAGTAGATCCATTGATCCCATTATAATAAGCAAATGGACGCTGTAATAATAAATTTATTGAAGTGACTAAAACTTCATTTATAATTAAAACGTACTGCAGCTTCGCTAAAATGGATAATAAAACCAGTGGTGATTCCTGTCAAATATGAATATCGGGAGATAATAGCATCAACACTTGGAGGCTCTGGAACTGATTCAGAATTGAATAAACTTTAATGATGAAACTTGAATTCAAAGAATTGATAATAGGTACCATACCTTTTAAGGTCACGTTAATTCGATCACTCATATTGCCAATGGTCCGATACATAGCATGTCCAGGACAAAACTCACTTTGTATAGCAAACACACATAAAGTTCCATTTGTGGTCACAGGAAACTCACTGCAAGTAACACTGTTATGGGTAGTTGTATCGGGACACTTTCCACAGTCAGTAGATGTGATAATGTACCGGATAGCAGTACATTCAGGAGCAATAGGATCCCAAATAAATATGAGGTACTCTTCATTTGCCCTTTCCAAGTGAATTCCAGATGGCGGCAGGTAAGCTACATAAAATTATTTGCATAAGTATACAATGTCATGATAAATAAAGGAGCATGATAAATAAAGGAGTATAGGCAACTTATCAAATTATCATTGATCAAAATTGAGATGTTCCTTGAGCCAATTGTGATTTGGCTGCAAAATTAATATTCTTCTTGGGGAGGTTTGATATTATAATAAATTATTATGATATTGTGCATCGATCTGATGCCATATCATTCACAGATCAATTGCATGATGGAATAATGCAACAGATTAATAATTTTGGTAACACATTCCTAATATCTGCAGCCATGAGATTCATGTTTAATATAGCCTAGCATGCATCAAAATGATTCAATTCGAATAGTCAGACTTAGCCACAATCAATGAAAGTGATATTCAGGAGTACACAACAATAGGTATTACACAAGAATTACAGCAATCATTGAGAAATAATAAAAATATGTTCTTTAGGTTTACACTTGAAGCCTAGTGGTGTTGCCTCATCCAGGCCACTGTATAATAGCAAGTGCTGCCGAATGTCCTGCAGAAACAAGAGAAACATACAATGTCATTACACTGAGCTATGATAAGAAGAAGAACTATAGCTTGACAGACATAATCAGAGATAAAGAGAGATACAGCTTATGGGGAGAGAGAGAAGGAGGGAGAGAGGGAGCCACTTTTTCAACGACCTTTACCTACTTTATGGGGGAGTAGGTAAAGGTCATCGGGAAAAAGGGTTGTGATTTTCTTGCCATAAGCATGCAAGAGTCGATAAGGAGACATCAAGCATGCATTAATTTTGTACAAAATTAAAATTAACATGGTCCTGTCACACTTCCCTAGAGTTCATTCATGAGGTAGTGATGACAATCCATATGTTCAAGTACTTCTTGATTGCTAGTCTTGTTTCCTGACTAAACATACCTCATCTTTCAACTCTGTAGCACTTTGCAGTAGCCGTCTCTGCAGAGGTGTGGTCTCACCACTATCACTATTAAACATGGCTGAATGAAGATGGTGGATGGCTAACAGATAGAAGAATGGACTCCAAGATGGCCTATAAAGATACTGATATGAACAATGATTCAACACACAGGCTATAATATATGGCTTACTTAAGAGTTTCAGAGGTAAGAGCAGCCATGTAGGTTTCTAGCATCGACTCATCACTTTCAACGGGATACAGATAATTATTCAAATTGACAGGAACCTGTGAATTAGCAACGCATTGATAGAGTAGATCATCGTAATCCGGACGGTTTTTATAAAGCAACCCATAACTTTCGGACATAACAATGATTTTAAATGATAGAGTACTCAGTAGATAGAGCTACCAGTCAGCTAACGAATGACGCAAACCGTATGTCCCAATCTTTGTTGCAACGTGTGCAAATTGTGCTCAAAGATACAATGTTACAAATTTATAAACCCGGACCTCCGCTTCAAATCTCGGACATGCTTGCATATTCTATCTTGGTGATGATCAGAATCGGTCAACGCTGCTACAGATACATGCACTAGCAGCTAACTCCAGTCCACCATTTCGATCGTGTTTAGCCACGCCCACCAGTGGGACTCCACCCAATCATTTTCGATGAATCGGACGCAAATAGAGGATGACTACTGGCTAGCTCCACTTGTAAGCTAAAGAAAGTTGTAGGAAGCATGGAATCATTATTAGTATATGGCCTACCATGACTGTGATTCCGATCAAACTCATCTAAAACCGCATGTCCGGGATTCGACGATATCCGATGATTGGTAAATTACTCTAATTGGTAAAGAGTCGTCAACACACTTGATCACACATACTTATACCTCTGCTATTGGAAGAGAGAGGATGCGGATGACAGTGGGGTGCTCCCTCCAGACCATCTTTCTAAGCTGGACGCTAAACCTCTGCTGAAGAGGTAACAGAATAAAGCAGGCAAACAGGTGATCTCCATACGACACAGCAGCAAACTGCTCCAAGAGGGAAGAATACCTGGGACGAAAAAATAAAAATTAACATGTACTTTTTTAAGCCAAACAACTTGAGACTATAGTTACGTATCAATGGATACTAGGCCGTAAAGGTACTCACAGATCAGTGAAGGATGTCACTCCAGGTATGGAGGTAGTGAAGTCAATAGAGGACAGTGACTGTTCCTGACAGTAGAACCTCAGTAGGATCAGCAAGTAGGAGCGAACTTCGCTGTCTAGAAACAGATCATTTCCTGTGAAAAATTAATATTAGGAGCTTGATCACTTTTCAAGGGTGTATACCATTGCAGAGTCAAAATGTATCACCTTAACATCTATAATAATACCCACCTATTAAGAAGATGCACATCAGACGCACTAGTTTAGCTGATGTTGGCACTTCCCTGAGCATCTTTGGCCGTAGGTGCTCCAGCAGCAATATGAGTCGAAGTGTACTCGTCACTACAGCCCCAGACTCTGAGGTACCAGCATCACTCCTAAGGAATTGTAACAGTGCTAAGGTAAACGAATATGACATAATATTAATGCAAAGGTCATCCATCCTCTATGCAAATAAAGCAAGAGCAGGTGGTAAGAAAAAAATATCATATGTAAGCAAACAGCTGTAAGGTCAAGGTTCTCCCATTATGTCATACATCCTGTTTAATTTCCTGTTTATGTGTCTTCCTGTCTGTGGTACATTTATAGCCATGTATCAGTCAGTTAGTGTCACTCTTCAGTTCAGTTCAGTCGTCAGTTCGCTGGTGTGTCTTATTGCAGTGTGGTGTCATCTCCCTACCATCTCTCTATGTTTATCTCGTATGTGTATAATGCTGCTACTTGAATAATTCTAAACCCTGTGAAGCGGTGTTAAAGGTGGCGAAGTGTTACACAGCTTATAAATCTTACAATTTCTTTGGGTCGATTGCTTTGTTGTAGTCCTGTATGAGAGGCAGCAGCACCCAGTCCAGAGGCAGGCAGGGACCAGAGTATAGAGGCAGCATCAGCTTAGCAACTCTCATTGGTTTGAGGTGAAGAATACTCCTACATGTAATAGAACGGAGTTGATTATGTCATTGTGTGTACCAAAAGATGTCCTGCTTTTGTAGCACCATATAATTTTTCATGGTAAAATGCTGAAAAGTAATACTGTGAGTGCATCTTTAGTGTCTCGGGATCTGAAAGCACTTAGTCTGACGAGCCAGCCCCTCCCACGCAAAGAGAGAGGACATTTGACATGGCATTTCCTCTCTCTCTCTCTGTTTACATAGGAGGGGCTGGCTCACAAGAATAGAAAACACTAGCAAGTTAACAGTGCTTCACTTTCATTGTGTGTACCAAAAGATGTATATACCGCTTTTGTAGCACTACATGGTATTCAAAATGCTGGAACACTATGATTGCATCTCCAGGGCCTGAAAACACTACTGACAGCGCTTCACTTTCAGTTCAGAACTGTCTATAAATTTTGTGAGTTCGTTTTGAGTGCAGCCACCGTAGTAGCCTCCAAAAATTGTGAAGCCGACGGTCTTTCACGTCGTCATCACTGGGTATTGGGATAAGTTTTCAATTAGCAATAACCACGCCTCGGTTGGACCTCATTGGCTATGGTACTGCCACTGCGCAAAGCTAACCTCCACACTCCCCAGCCAGCCTTATATAGCAATTACTACTGTACACTACTTATGGGTTTCATCAAACAATTTCATTCCACGCATATTTCGCGGTCACAACGTTGCAACAACGCAAGCAAGCGCTTCGCTATGAATATCATTAGCGCTAATCACTAACTTGGACTGCTTCACTTGCTTCTCTGTACACTGGCCACCCTGTGCTAGTGATTGGAGGTAAACTGAGCACAGAGAGGCTAAGCTGTCTAGAGATTGTGACAGGAGGGTGCTGGCAGTGACAGGTGCAGCCATTTGGGCTGTGATGGGGTGGGGAGGGTCATGTAATGACAAGCTGGTGATGTCCTTTTCTACTAAGGAAGATGAGCTTGAATCCCTGTGTGTGATAGAAAGAAAGTGTGTGTGTGTGTGTGTGTGTGTGTGTGTGTGTGAGAGAGAGAGAGAGAGAGAGAGAGAGAGAGAGAGAGAGAGAGAGAGAGAGGGGGGTGGTGGAGGGAAGGAGGGAGGGAGGGAGGGAGAGAGAGAGAGAGGGCAGGGAGGAGGTGGGTGCCTTAAAGTCAAGAAGCAGAGCTCATCTTGCTTACCTGAACATAACACGGTTGAGAACAGCTGAAGAAATGAGATCACTGATGTAGCACTCCATGCCAGGGGGGAGCAGAGAGACCAGCTTGAAGGCAACATGGTGGACAAGAATCAACAGAGACTCATCCATACCATCCTGTCCAGATACCTCCAACTACATACACATACACATGTACATGAATACATATCGTATAGAATTTGGGTAACTTTCACGAGAAATTTGGTAAAACGGCTCTCAGTTTATATGGCATAATTTAAATTAGGTACCTCTGCTATGGTTGATAAGCTTACCCAAACAGTGAATAATTTGACACCATGATAGAGTAGGCTCAGTTCAGTAAAGTTGAAATTAGAATACTGCTAATAAAAAAATGAAATGTGAATCCAAGTCAACATACTTGATGACATTGTGTAGATCATACCACATTCTTGTTGTTCTGTGCAATTCCTTCAAGGTAGGCAAGAAACATGGAGTTTTGAAACAGCTGCACAACCTACACATGTAACAGTATGAACAATGAAGTATACTGCTTGTTAGTATACACCCTAAATGCACGAAAAATTTTAGGCTACAATGGCAATACACACATCCCTGCACTCTACAGCTTAACATAAACAAACAGCAACACTTTACCTTATTAACAAATAAACAGCTTTTGAGTCAACTTTACCTTATTAACCACTCCCTTGTGGAGGTGGGCTGACACCAGGCACAGTCTGAGATAGCCCAGCACGAGATCAGCACATGTGAAGCAGACGACTTGGGGCTGAAGTAGGTCATGGAAGTCGGCCTGTGTCATGGTGGTGGACTGGTTGTAGAGAGGTCTCTTGGGAGGAGGGGCCAGGTGGAGGAGGGAGGGAAGGGAGGGAGGGGAGCACTGGACCTGGACACCTTCATCATGGCCGCAGCTATTAGCATTAGACAGCACTGATATCTTCCTGGATGATGAAATGAGTATACATAAGGGTTGTATGTACAAGATACATGTACTAAATCTCTTTGAGGTACAACCCCTTAGCAATTTTAGAAGATAATACTGTCCTGGATAAGCATTAGTGGGTGCTTACATGTACTTCAGAGGTTGAAGTACATGTATAGTCTTGTCCCCAGGCCCTCTATCTCCCAGCTAATAAAGGATTTGGGGGATGAGGATAGTTACAGTATACATGTGGTTTTACCTTAAGGCTTCCAGTGCATAGCTGAGAAGAGCAGACTTTGCCAGTTTGTTCATAACTCCATTAGCTAGCTTCTCAATCTGATCCAGTACATCCAGTGACGAACCTGGACTCTGGTGATAAGAATATGCACTCACACATAGACTACACTAATTAAGGTTTTAGCGTCTACCTTTTGAGTCACGTTGCTGTAGTAACTGGCTACGCAATGAAGAAGAGAACCCACACAGGACACCCTATCAACCTGACAAAATAAGAAAATGAGTGCATGTATTATACATGTCATTGTATGTACCGTGCTTATGCTAATAGAACATACGCTAAAAAAATAAACACGGTATATCCATATGCATGATGTTTAGGTTGTATAATTATTGAAGTCATGGCATACACACATTTACTGGATTGATCAAGGTTTGCCTGAGCGGGTAGTGGGATGGTTTACCTTCTGATCTTCATGCACGTATGACATTATGTACATTGTATACCTGAGTAGCTCCAGTGGTGGTGTGCTCCACCCACACAGTCAAGCACTGTAGCAAAGGGGTTAACATTCCAGAGGCATGGCTCCACTCGATGGTTGGAGGACTCAGTGTGACTGCAGGTGACACAGACAGGTAATACAGAGCTACTGCACGCATACAAGAGTGGATTGGGCTAATTAGTGGTAACCACATGAAGGCAGTAGGGTCAACATTATGGTGACATGAACTTTAGAACCCCTCCTCTTTCCTGGTCACTTACATAGTGGAGCTAGCTAGTGTCCTAAGGCCACACTTTATATATATGTTTCTTAACTATTTCTTTTTACTGAGATTTCAAGCATCAAACTAACATTAATTAGCCTCGTCCCCAGGCCACTCCCACATTTTCAATGTTGCACGCAGAAAGGAGGGAGGGCCTGGTATCTAAAGTCACGTGCGTGACCCCATCGTTATACACATTAAGACCCAAAAAAATGGCCGCAAGACAAAGCTACCGTTCTGAGCTAAATTTCTGTATGAGCAGCTCGATCCCCACTCATTTGGGAACTAAAAGGATCGTGCTACACTCAGCAATAAGCGTTTGGGCCGTACCTTTCGATCATTGGAAACGAGAGCCCTCCAAATCTCGACGACCTTTGCTGCACTCTAGGGGCCTAGAGGTCTCTCTACGGTCTCTCTACGCGATACGTCACGCACGTGACTTTAGATACCAGGCCCTCCCTCCTTTCTGCGTGCAACATTGAAAACGTGGGAGTGGCCTGGGGACGAGGCTAACATTAATTACAGTGTTTCAATTCAGGGCACCACTAATATGACACATGTACATAAGGCATAGTGGGCGTGCCAGAGCAGGATCACTGGGATGGCTTATGGACTCAATCCTAGTTTTGCATTTCCAGTATTAGCAAATAAAACTACACGTACATGTACAATGTCATAAATATCTGTACCATTCTGTTTGTCAGTGGTGAGCTGGTCTGGTGTGACTCCTGCGACGGAGATGGCTGCCTGGATGAGTCTGAGTAGGGCAGATATCCTCCTTCCCTCCAGCTGACCGAGGGAGTGGGGTCCACTGCTCAGGCTGGACAGCTGCTGCAGCTGACCAAGAAACACAGGGTAGGTGTCTCTGCAAAACAATATCAACATCTCATAATAATAATATTACATGCATGCATGACATAGTAGATTACATGGCATTGTATAATCATAAAAAAACTGACAAAGGTCATATGGACTGAAACATCTTGTATGTGTTATATTGAAAATTGAAGTGGTTTCACTCATCTGCTACACTATGCTCAACGACAATAACCTAATATGATAACAGTAACAATGATCACATGATATCTATCTATCTATCATACTTCATTATGTCACACGAAAATTTCTTTTTTGTACCACATCAGTATCCAATGACATTTCTTACCCTCACCTAAAGGCAGTGTCACCTATGGCATAGCTGAGTGTCACAGTCCATGTGTGCAGTGCCATGATGGCCAGGTTGTATGCCTCCTCCCTGGGCAGGTTCAACTCAGTCGGGTGAAGAACAGTGTAGCGAGTCAGCACAGACAATAGGCCATACTGGGAAACCTATGGTATAAGATGGATATAGGATTCTGAAAAGTACTCTCACACATAGGTAAAGACCGCCAAATTCAAATTTCACCAATAGCAACTGAGCATCATCGTACCCAGATCTTCCCATGTATTTTTAACATAATACATTGTATTATCACGGGATCAATTTTTCACATGGAATGTTGAGCAAGCATGGGAAGGTCTGGAAACAAGGCTCAAGATTCTCACCAGCTGAGAGGTAAAGTTTCTCACAGCAGAGCAGACAGCCATCACCAGCTTGAGAGCAGCGACCTGAGGTTGGCCATGAGCCACCTCATCCTTACTGCCAGACGACTCACCATCCTCATCCCCTTCCCCACCACCAGACCAACTCCAGGAGAGAGGGAGAAACTCATCAAAGATGACCTTCATCAATCTGGGACAGCTCACCACCTGAAGCAAATTCATAGTTAATCTAGGGCCTGTATGCACATTATCGCACAGTGCTTCCGCATATAAATGTGTAGATTTGCTTTAAATTAGTGATCAATTTGCTTTGATTGTGAAGTAGGTGGAGCTTAAACAGTTTGATGTGCTCCTCCCAAAACACACCCTCCCACACTATGTAACATTCATGTGTACATGTAATCTATTATTGTTGACATTAATATTTGCACTTACAGCAGACTCCAAACTTAATTTTAATGTAGCTACAAGCTATCAGTGACTACAAGTATAATACTATAATTATCTATCACATTAATTTTGTCCTATTGACACTGTGCTTATCGAAATGGAGATTCCGATCAGAGTGTATATTTGGTGTGTTCAAATTCTCCATAGCTCATGTTGTCACTTTCAGCTATGCTTTCATTTTCACTTAGTTGGGTTTGTAGCTCAAGTACACGTAAGGCTTCTTTATCCTTTCTCAAGCAAAGAGAATCTAGCCATTTCTTTAGTTTTTTTCCCACTCTGATCGACATTAGACGCATCAGGACGTGATAGAGAATAATTCCGACAAAAATCACAAACGCTATTCCAGTAGAAGTATAGATCACCGTGGACGAGCGTCTAATTTTATGGATGGAGTACTCAAACAGGATTGCTGCTGATGTAACAGCTAGGTTGAGAAGGAAAGCCATCTCGAGGAGATTGTTGACAAAATCTTCGTACACCCACCTTGCAAGGCAGAGCCACGTTTGGAGAGCCATGGAGAAGACCGCAATGACAAGAAGACTGACGGCACCCTGATTGACAAAGGAGAAAATAATCAATAGTACGATGCGTACTAGTAAAAGAAGTCCAGTCCAGTAGCGATGATTGGCCTTGTAAGGACCAGTGTAGGCATCGAAAAGGGGCTTCAACTTTTGCACCCAGAACAGGGCCCGGTAGTGAGATACCTTGAGAAGCCACTGAATACTGACTAGAGAGAAGGTGTACGGTACAGACAGAAAAACTAAGAAGAGGAGTGTAGCAATAAACAGTGGAATGTGCTTGCCCCTCAGAAAGTCAATATTTCCATCATAGAGCCACACATGTTTAGTGTAACCATTGGGATACGTAAGTTTGGCAAACGAAAAAACATCGATGGAAAGTCGAAGGAGTTTTGTGTAAGATAGTAGGCAGAGTGTGGCTAGAACTTGAACAGCATTCTTGCCACTGAGCTTAGAAATGCGAGTTGAATAGTGACTAGCAATGATGATGATTGCCACCAATAGCCAGATGTACAGCGGAAAGCAGAACTGAAGCCAAGTCTCCGTGTATGCATCAAAACCATTATAAAAACAAGACTCGATTCCTTGGTCAAAGTTTAGCCAAGAAATGAAGAGTCTCAGAAAGGAGTTGCTACTTTCAGAGGTGAAGAAATTGACACGTTGAATCTGGATAACATTGGCATAAAATATCAAACCATTGATTGTTCCAACTGAGACGGTTAAGTTAAGAAGCATCAAGACGATGACAAGCAGCAGTCCTGAAACAATACCTGGAAACACTGTGAGTACTACAAGATTAGAGCATTTTTTACACTTTGATGATCCTAAAACTCGGCTAAAGTTAGTTTGGCAGCCACCGCAGAGAACACCAGAGCGATTGAATGCACACTGCTCGTCTTGATGCTCCAAACTAACCAAGAGCGACTCCTCATCAGTTCTGCAATAATCAAATGGACAGTACTGGTGAGCAATAACTCCGGGATTTTCGTCCTCTATAGTGTGAACTTCTGTTAAACCAATCCACTGCTGTCCAGTTCGATGAATTTTGTGTATGCTCAAATTGCAGCTTAAGCCGAGCAATTCTAGAGAAGGCAAACAAGTACAGGTGTGCTCAGTTTCATCTAATGGAAATGCAAGGGGACACTCTTTGAGCTGAACTTTTATGGTGAAGTCTTTGAAGAGATACTCCAGTTCCTTGGGGTATTCGTTCCACTGATCCGGATCAAACAATGAAATACCTCTGCTATTCTGTAACACTGTAACTGTGATGATTTCTTCCCTACTTGATGAGTGAATGGCATATTTGAGACTTGTACAGTCGTTCTGAAGTGTTTGAGTGCTGTCGTCTGACTTAATGACTTCTCTTTGACCAACACCGTCCACAGTCTTGGCAATCACAGGAGTTTTAACTGTTCCATTTCGCTGTCCAACTGCCACTGCATCAAATGCTACACTCTCTCCTGGATAAATCACACGTTTAATCTCTGAGATATCACAGTTAGGGACATTATTGGTACACATACAAATCCGAGTTGGTTCAGATGCTATTCCAGGATTCCCATCCTCAAACTGTAACACTGCTGGGATTCTGAAATTACGCTCAAGCTTTTTGTTGTTGTACCAGTAATCTATCCAACCGCCGTAGATATTACTTCCTCCATATTTAGCCGAGTTATTTGCAAATACAAGGGCTGTCTTTATTCTGTCCACATGCAGGAAAGATTTCTGCCATTTGTGAGCATGTATGTAGCTAGAATCATCCACAAATATTGCTCCACCCTCAAAATATGCTCCATTATTATTAAAAGTTACGATCGATCGATTGTTGTAATGGTTATCTGACTTACAACCTTGCAGGGACAGAACTGAGAGGGAATAGAATGCCATTGCTCCACCGTGATACCCATAATTGTCGACAAACTCAGCAATCGAGTCTTTGAAGCATACCTCAGCGTCATTTATCGCCATTATTCCACCACAGTCCTCTCCATAGTTCTCTCTAAAAATAGCCTGGCTATTCTTAAAAGCAATAACACCACCATCGACAACTATTAAAGAGCTAGGACTTTCAAAATATCTACCAATTCTATTATTGATAAATTCAACTTTGGCTTCAGAGAATGAGAGTATGCCGTAATTAAATATGGTTCCTTTGTTGTGGATGAAGTAGCAGTTACCTTTTATGGTAGTAATCAACTGTGTCAAGGAAAGAATTAAATACTGCGATTCAGTATCTTTAATCGTGACATTATCTAGAATAAGATTGCCCTGATTGGTTAGAGTGTCAACTGATACTATTGGAGAGCAGAAACACCCCTTGAAAGTTGTATCCCTAACATGTACTTCTCTAGTCCCTGTGATCGTTAAACACGATCTATTAAAGGAAGTGTCAGTTATATTGACCTTGTAACGTAGAGGTTGATCTGCTGAAATGACCACTCCAGTATCTCTGCTAGATATTGTTGAATTAATAAGGGTAAATGACTGCTGACGGCCTCCAGTTTCAGTGAATTGCACTACAATTGCTTTCTCATTTTCATTTGTACATATAATTTGAATCCCATAAAGTGATATAATGCAGTCACGTTTCTTTGAGCACCAAATGTTAAGTGTAGTACCATAGCTGCTACCACTAGACCTTCCAATGAAGTGAATATTCGACATGTTGATCTGCTCAATGCCAACAAATTCAAAGTATACCGGTATTTCACAGATTATGAACACGTCCCCTTCACCAAGAAAAGTTACTGTTTTGGGATGCTTTAGTGATAGATATCGTGATTGCTGTGTGCCATTTACAACATGTATTCCAGATAAAAATCTGACTTCGAGGTCATACTTATTGCTATGCCCGTCAAATCGACGATAATCGTTGATCAGTTCATTCAAGGTGACATTGGAACAACTGTGTTTAATTGTTGCGTTGAGATGATCACAGGGAGATACGGAATGCTCTGGATTCGTAGGGAGCACATATATTGAATATTTCTCACCCTCCGTAGCCAGTACCCATAGAGATTGACGTAGAAACAGTAATACAAGACTCAGTGATGATGCCATTGCCATGGGTGTCATGGTATTGCCACAAGTCTACGTATGTGTCTGAATACCCACATAGGATATATGTTTGCATATTAAGATTGCACATGCATGCACAATGGCATGTTATTATTATGCATCATGATAAAAGTCAATTTTGGGAAACAGCTAGATAGGTACCGTTGATACTAGATCATCCCTTGGTGTAGGCATGTTTATGGATACTATAAGAAGGAAAACATGTTTGGTACTATAGAGAATCCATTGGGGTATTGGATATTAGTAAATCCTTTCTCAATATCTGTTGGGAAATAGCCACCAATGTAACAGTTGTGCTGATCTCAATCCGGTCACCAGAGATTTCTCTCATGATTAATATACATACACAAATATTGATTTTTGTTTTGCATATACATTTGAGTCCATATCTGGTGCTGGGGGACCCATGCATGCATGTAATCCCCAAATTTTGGTTTTTTATCCAGAGTAAACATTCAGAGAAAATCAGCGATTCATCCTTATAGTTTACAAAATTTTATGTGCACCATAATATATATAGAGCTAGCAGATCTATATAATCATGAAAATTAAATCTAATTCTTCATTAAGGGCTGTGTCAAATCAATAACAGTGTATGTCACTCTGGGATGGCCTGTCTGTTGGTCATCCGGTGTCCCAGTCTCTGGTTTCAAGTGGATTCTATCCTTCGAAAAAAATCTAAGAAATTTCCTTTTCAATGTTGTTCCAATTTCTGTGAGAAAAACTGTCCTTTGTATATGATAGATAAGAATCAAGAAAAACTTAAGGAATACGATCCCACTCGATACATACACAGGACACTTGAGTGTTGTAGGTAGAGAGCTCCAAAAGCAAAACTGTTGAGGTAATACCAAGATTGCATAAATAGAGCACCTCAAGACAGTTAATGAGGGTGCACTGGTATACCCATTTTGTGAAAAACATCCACACTTGAAGGACTAATGAGAGTATTACAGTAACAAGCAAACCAATATTTGTACCATCGGTCCGATCAGCGGTAAAGGTGATCAATAATACGATGCGTGCCAGTAGGAGCAGACCACCCCAGTAGCGATGATTGGGTTTGTACAGGCCATGGTAGGCATCAGATAGTACCTTGAATCGATGAATCAGTCGTCCTATGCGGTAGTGAGGTACTGGTATCTTATAAAGCCACTGAATTCCAAGCTGTACGAGGGTGTAGGGAAGGATAAACAAAAGTAGTATTATCACTGAGGCAATGAATAGCGGAACGTGCTTGCCCTTCAAGTAGTAAATGTTGCCATCATGAAGCCACACAGATTTAGTGTAGCCATCAGGGTAAGTGATCGTGGTAGAGGAAAGTACATCAGTAAAGAGCCGAAGAAATTTTGTGTATGAAAGCAAAAGTAACGTGGCGAGAACATTTACAGCATTTCTGCCACCTAATTTTGAAATTCGGTCAAAGTAGTGGCTTAAGATGATCACGATTGCTGCTAGTACCCACATGTATAGAGGGAAACAAAATTGTAGCCACATTTCTGTGTGTGCATCTAGTCCGTTGTAGAGGCAAAATTCGATTCCAAGATCTAAGTTCAGCCAAGCGATGAATGTGCTCAGAAATGAAGAATTGGGTTTTACTGGGCCAAAAAAGGTGGAATGTTGAATTTGAATGATATTAGCATAAAAAATCAGCCCATTTATTGTTCCAACTGAAACAGTTAGATCCAGTATTGTCAATAGTATTACTAATAGTAATCCTGCTAATAAAATGGCAGGAAGGATCAATAGCGTGAGATTAGAACATTTTTTACACTTTGATGATCCCAAAACTCGGCTAAAGTTAGTTTTACAACCACCGCAGAGAACACCAGAGCGATTGAATGCACACTGCTCGTCTTGATGCTCCAAGCTAACCAAGAGCGACTCCTCATCAGTTCTGCAATAATCAAATGGACAGTACTGGTGAGCAATGACTCCAGGATCTTCCCCTGCAGCCAAATGTTCTGACACCACCCCAATCCACTGCTTCTTGCTTTTATGAATCCTGTACGAAAGTGAGTCACAGCTTAATCCAAGCACTCCTAAAGAGGTATAACAGACGCATCTGCGTTCCACTTTGTCTAGTAAAAAGCCAAGAGGGCATTCTTTCAGCAGTACTTGAACAGATAATTGCTTAAATAGTAGCCCCAGTTTGTCTGGGTACCTTTCCAGCACTGTTGGTTGAAATATTGAACCACCATCTGACCACGATGTTACTTGAAATGTCTCTTGCTTATTTAAGGATAAAACAGTATACTCCACCATCGTACATTCATTTTTTATTTCTTTAATATCTTGCAAATCTCTATCACTGCCAATGTAGCTGCTACTCACGTTGAATTGATCAATTAACTTGGCTCTCACATGTGTCTCGACCATGCCATACCTCTGCCCAATACCCACCAAACTTATACCAAATTTCTCACCGGGATATACTTTTATATTCCTTTCGGTGAGGTTGCAATTTGGGATGCTATCAGCACATAAGCATAGTCTCGTGGGATCAGATGTAACTCCCAGAGAATTGTTACCCTCAAAGAACAAAACGCTTCCAAATTTGTAATCATATGTGACATTATTCCCTGCCATGTTTATAGACCACTCGATCCAGCCTCCATAGATGTTGCTTCCACCTTTGTACGCCTCATTCTCAATGAAGTCAAACTGCACTTTGTAACCAGTTTGAATTGCCGATGTATGAATTTTGTGGTCGTGAATATAGCTCCTATCATTGACGTATATTGCTCCACCTCTTTGAGCTTTGTTTCTTATAAATGTTACGGTTGAATTGAAGGCATTTCCCTCACTAATCAGTTTCGATCTTGAATAGAGCGACATTGCGCCACCCCACGATCCATTGTTATTAATAAATTCAACTCTGGAATTACTGAAAGCTATAATTGCTTCATTGGTGGCTGCGATTCCTCCACAAATCTGTCCATGATTTCTTTCAAATGTAACGTGGCTGTCATTGAAGAGTATTCTGCTGTCCTCTGCAGCAATAACAGCACCAGGATTTTCAAGCTTCTCCCTGTCTACATAATTTTCAATAAATTCAACATTAGCCCATTGAAAAACAAGCTCACTCTTTGAAGCAATTAATATTGCTCCTCTATTATCATAGAAATGACAATGACCTTGCAAGAAGATGGAGTTTTTCTCCACAGAATGCAGAAGCATTGCTGAGGTAGTGCTCCTCACTGTCAAATTGATGAGCTGAATGACAGCAAGACCAGGAAATAATAGTATAGGAGAGCATGAGCCATTAGTAAAACTAGTATTAGCTACAGTAATCTCACAGTCCTTAACTTGAACATTTTTATTCATCTGGAAGCAAGACTGAAGAAACGATACATTATCAATTTGAATTCTGCAAGTATTGCCGTTTTTGTATGACGGATTTCTTTTCATTATTTCGACATTTCCAGCAACAATATTTGAATTGGTGAGGCTAACCACGTACGTATTATTCGGTACTTCCCTTAGCTTACCTCTGAATAGTATACGTATTCCAGTCCTATTCCGATTGATCATCATAATCCTATCAAATACTATCACAGAGTAAATTGGATTAGTGTACAGTGTTATAGTCTGTACTTGATCATGTGTCATACTAGTACGGCCATTGCAGTATTTAAACTTGATATTAGATATGCCAAGATACTGAACATTTAGAAATCTTAGCTGAAATTCAGTCACACAGAAAATTGTCACAACACCTTCTCCTGTTAAATTCATACATAGATTTTTAGTAGGAAAGATCAGCCGATTCATAGAGGAATTAACGATGTGCATACCAGGTAAGAACACAAGTTCATAGAAATATGCACTTGTCATTGATAATACACCTCCTCTGGGTCCACTGGCATCTATCAGTTCATTTAGTGTCACTGAAGAGCATTCATTACAATACGATACATTGCTGAAGCAGCTGGATGTGAAGTTACATGGTTCTGTCGAGTCAGCTTCAGGAATGATAGATACCCTGATGCTTGGCAACTCACCATCCAATGCTACGATATTATTGATCACTACTATCCACAGTAATAGAATTGCTGATACCTTCTCCATTTTGCCTTCACTACTGAGAACGTGTGATGAGCAATTGGCTATTTTAAATTGTGTTTTCATAATTTTAGGCAAATGTTGTAACTTTGGGAAATTATGCTTAAACACATGTACACATTGTGTTAAAAAGGTGCTTTTGGGGTATAGTGATGTTTATATTTGATACCCTAGGGTGCACAAATTTTGACACCCCATGGTGCTATACTAATACCCCATAAAACTTTGAGCCAGTAACTGCATGATGTGTAACAACAAGGGTTCAAAACATTCTTGATAACACTGGCACTGGGATAGACAACATGTAAACGTACACAAAAACATGAAAGACAAATATAAACCACACCCACTTTGGTAAACCATACCACATGTACAGTAAACAGTTAGGCATATAATATTTGGTAAGTTTATCTTTCCTAAACCTAAAGAGAAACCATCCCATAGCAAAAGGTAGATTAATGACATTATATGTACACACTTCACCAGATTGCACATGCATGCTATAGTATAGCCGGCTCTTGACCAACACGAACAATAATTGTTATGAAAGTCTATAGATATCACCATCTTATCACTATTGCTGCAGCAGTACTGCAGATCAACACAAACTAGCACAATATACAGTGTCACATACACTGTACCTGGTTAGCAGCAGTGAGGGAGTGCCTAGCCACTCTGGTCAATAGCTCTAGTATCTCAGTGACAGTGAGGGAGGGAGGACGACACACCTCTAGGATGTATAGTAAACGATGAAACAGTTGCATATTGAGCAGACCCTGCGTGGAGAAATAGCTGGTATCGTAAATGTACCAGTTATATGTACAAGTACAGTGACGATGCAAATGGGTATACTACTGTACACGATGTTATCACTTAAATTTATATCCACGCATATGTGCATGGAAGGGTGGTCGGGGAGGGGGTGGGGGAAGGGGGAGGGGCTGGAGTTCCATGTACCTCAACAACATCTCTTTGGAGGATTTCTGTATCTGTCTCTTTCTCCTCTTCCCCGTCTTTGGATGACCTCTGTGATCTTTCAACTGATCTCAGGCTGGGTAACAGGTTCCCATGGTGACAGTGAAGGTAGTTGTCAAGCAAATACTGAAACAAAGTGGAAAGCATCCATGCATTGACGCAAGTACTGTTTGGCCACAAAGTTTGCCTGGGTACTTGCCATACATAGTAGTTACTACAGAAGCTATTACCGTAGATCTGGGAAATTTTCGTAAAAAGAAACTTTCGTATGATAAATTTTCGTGTAAAAAATTTTTCGTAGGAACGACCTCTTACCGCATTAGCGTTAATAGTGCATGCTAATTTTCGTAAGATTAATTCTCGTAGCCGCCATCGACTACGAAAATATTTTTTTAAACGAAAATTTCCAGATTTATGGTATTATAATAATTATGCATTCCGATTTGCTAACCTCTTCTGGCATGAGTACCAAGAGTGAGTGCAGGGCATGGATGGCCACGTAGAATACAGCGTCATTACTATCATCCAGAGCATATCTCAGCAGTAGAGGTACCTCGGCCTCCAGCAGTCTACCGACCACCGAGCCTTCAATGACCCCAGTGTACTCTCCCTGCCTCCCTCGCTGGGCGATCCTAGCCAGCGTGTTGATGGCCAACACCCTCTGCTGGAGGACACTGCTACGACAGAGTGGGAGGAGTTCACTCAGAGTGTACCCCGCAGCCTGGAATGAAAAGTGCACAGTATATACAGTCTTGTTCCCCTAGTTCTCCAGCAAAGTACTTTGGAGACAAAAGTATAATATTATGCAAAGGAATAGGTACAAAGAAGCTTCGGGTAATTCAGTTCTAAATGGACACCATGTACAAAACATTGTACATGTACATCAGTGCTAGCCTCATTCCCGGGCTATACATTAATTAGTGCATGCTCTGCATACACATAAATTCTTTTACATGTAAGTAAATTTAATGTATACTGCTGACCTGGGGTTCATCTCCGTGGTGATGAAGTCCTAGGTGTGCTGGTAGCACTACACTCCTGGGGATGACCAGCCCATCGAGGGAGAACCTCACCTCCCTCCGCTCCTCACCCTCACTAGGAGAAGAAGGGTCGACGTTGTGAGGGAAGAGGGGCACATCTATCATCCACTCCATCTTCTCTTTCTCTATTATGTCCATGTGCAGCCATTTACCAGGCTCGGATTGCTCTGAAGGGACAAATGTTTCGTCTGTCTTTTCATCTTTTATTGTATTCTTGGCTGTCTTGGTGGTTGGTTGAGCTTCAGTGACATCCATGTTAGTATCTTTATCTCCATCAGGGGCTCTGCTTGCTGTTGACTTTTGTGAGCGTCGTTTTTTCAGAAATGCTAGCATTTCAGGTCCTGTAAATGAGAAGAGAAGATTATAATATAAAACCGCTAGGCTACAACCCTCACTATTGGACTTCAGGTGGGTATTTACAAACACTGATCTTTACAGCAATAAGGAGATACATACTTGACTCAGGATACCTCAATACATCCTTTCATCAATCTATAGCCTCGCCTAAATAGGATATGGCAGAGAAGCGAGCGGGGGTGGTGCTCAAGCACCCCAAATTCCACCAGAATGGATCAGTAGAGTATAGATGATTGCCCATAAATTCATTTGTTGGATTGCCCGATTCACAGTAGTAGTTATTTCCAACAAATGAAGGTGGTGGGAATTCAAGATTACTAGGCTGGATGCAAGGATAACTAAATCCTTGGAAGCCTGCAATCCTTTCTTCTGATAAACCAGCTGCGAAAGTCCAAATATGATTCCGAGGTGTACCATGCGTCACGCTAAGTCCATACACATACTCTTGATCAATCGTACATACAAGTGCAAATCGAAATGCATCTGTAGTTCCAACTTGATAGCCAGTAGCTCTCCCACACACACTACTGTAACGACCACTGGTAGCATAGATAAGAGGTAAACAACTACCAGTTTCAGATGAGTTCTCTGGTCTTCCGCAAGCCCTGACTCCACTGTCGTTATACTCTCTCCAGGCAGATGGACACTGCTGTGAGGAATCACTGATGTTGAGGTACGCCACACGATACCACAGTCCAGGTCCACAGTCAGGATTATACTCTAGGTTCTGTACAATCTTTTGAGCAGAAGCTCAGAGAGTTTGCCTGACAGCATCTACATCTTCTTGTGCCGGGCATGCACTCATTTCTCCATTTCCAGGTAAGCTCACAGGATCCAATGTAACTGAGATTGCTGAATGCACCAACAGTGGCAGCAATAGAGTGCACAAGGTAAGCGACATGTTGCAAAAAAATCTCTGAATCAAATAGTGCTGATAGCGGATATAACAGAAGGCTACATGCATTGGCTGTATATATATGTATATTTACAGATCCATTAGCCATCTCTGGATGTGTAGTTTGTGGCCACCTTTGATTACGGAATGTATACAGCTACACTAATTAAAAGCGTTCTCTGCATGCGCAATTAGTAGTGCATGAAACAGTTACCAAAGCAAAAACTAAAAGCAATTAATAAAGTATCTAGAGAAGAAAGTATCAAACAAGTTGAGGACATGCAGGGAAATCAGGTGGCTCCAGCACTTTGTACAATCTATAAATATTATATAATTCTAGAGAGTAGAATCTGATCTCATGGGTGGAAACTCCCTGCATGTGCCCCCCTCATTCGCTACCCTGCTAGTAGAGTTACTGTAGTGGAAGAGTTCTTGACTAGTATTATTTTAATAGGGGTAATAAAAAATCATTGGAGACGGGGGGTGGGGTGCCTGGTATACCAACCTAATCAAAGGCAAAAATGTACAGGGCTTAAAGATTAATTATACAGGAGACTTTATGGAGCTAACAAGGAGTTTAATGAGATATAGATACTACTCATCAGATTACTGTGTATACTATTAGTTTGTTACAATGAGGATTTAGACCTTTCCCCATTGCTCATATACGTACTATAAGTGGGAGAGCCTGAGGAAGGGCTAAAGAAGTTCAATGAAGCATAGTGGTGTTTACAACTACAGATGCATGACAAAAATATTGACATACTATACCACACAATGTAAAACATACCATAAGGGCCATCCCTACTTCACTATATTATATGACTATAAAAATTAATTGTCACACATTAACTAATTAACAGAGAATGTCTCACTACTTCTACAGAGTTCTATAAATTATTAGAGTTCAAAATACAACAGGTTATTGCCATTTTCCCTCACTGAACATACAGTTCAAGGAGTTGGATAGCAACATCATCATAGGTTGGCTGAGGTACGCACAAACGCACTTCGATATCATCAGTCGTTGGGTTGGGTAGCTCCACACTGAACCATGGAGGAGACTTTCCATGCATTGCTGCAACACTGGCCTTCACACTGCTGACCATCCCAGAGTGGATCGGTGGAGTATAGATGATTGGCCATCCATACACATATATACTCTTGATCTATCGTACAAACACGTGCGTACCGAAATGCATCCACAGTCCAGGTCTACAGTCAGGATTGTACTCAAGGTTCTGAACACTCGTTCAAACGGAAGTTCAGACTCTAATGGTTTGGATGACTGCATCTACATCCTCCTGTGCCGGGCAAGTATACTCATTTCTCCACAGCAGCAGCAATACAGTGCACCAGGTAAGCGATATGTTACAAAAAAAATTCTGAATCAAACAGCTACATACATGTCTGACTCATTGGGCTGCATATAATTAACCATCTCTAAATTGCAGTAATGAGTGTGTAGTTCGTGACCACCTTTGACTACAGAATGTATATTCATGTAGCTACACTAATTATTAAAAGTATTTTCACATGTACAATAATATTAGTCATGCATGAAGCAGTTATACCAAAGCAAAAACAAAAACAATTAATATTATCATTAAGTAGCTAGATAGAGAAGAAAGTATCAAACAAGTTGAAGAGTACATAGCCAGTCTAAGACGGGGAAATCAAACATACATGTACTCCACTCCTGGACCAGCACTTTAGTACATTCTATACAATTCTAGAGAGCGGAATCTGCCCCCTTGCGTGGGTGGGAACTCCTTGTATGTGCTCCCCTCATTTGCTACCATGCATGCTCGTAAAGTAGTGGATAGCTAATTCTTTTGACTATCATTATGTCATTGACAATAGGGATGATAAAAAATAACTCATTAGAGAGCGGGGGACACTGCCTGCATGGTAGCAATCTAGCCTTGGGCAAAAATGTACAGAGTTTTATACAATGATGGAGCTAACAAGGGTTGAAGGATATATAAACACTACTAATCAGATCTAGATCTGATTCACTGTATACCGTTAAGTTTGGATTTAGACCTTTCCCCATTGCTTGTACATTTACTACTAAACGTGGGAGAGCTTGAGGAAGGGCTAGCAATGAGGAAATCTATAGCCCAGTCAGTGAAGCATAATGGTGCTTACTGACAATTATTATTATTATGATAAATTATACTACCACACATTATGTACATCTAAACATTATCAATTATAATAATATATACAACTAATAGAAAAAGTCTCACTACTCCTACAGAGTCCTAAATTAGAGTTCAAACTACAAGACAGAGGTTGTTGCCATTAATTTTTCCCTCACTGAACATACAGTTCAAGGAGTTGGATCGCAACATCATCATGGGTTGGCTGAGGTACACACAAACGAACTTCGATATCATCAGTTGTTGGGTTGGGTAGCTCCACACTGAACCATGGAGGAGACTTTCCATTGCTGCAACACTGCCCTTCACACTGCTCACCATCCCAGAGTGGATCAGTGGAGTATAGATGATCGGCCATCAATGTATTTGTTGGATTGCCCGATTCACAGTAGTAGTTATTTCCAACAAAAGAAGGTGCTGGGAATTCGGGAGTACTAGGGTGGATGCAAGGACAACTAAATTCTGGGTAGCTAGAAAGCCTTTGTTCTGCTAAACCAGCCACAAAAGTCCAAATATGACTCCGAGGTGCACCATGTGTCACGCTAAGTCCATATACATACTCTTGATCTATCGTACGATGAGGTGCATACCGAAATGCATCCGTACCTCCAACTTGATAGCCAGTAGCTCTCCCACACACACTGCTGTAACCACCACTGGTAGCAAAGATAAGAGGTAGACAACTGCCAGATGATGTCACTGGTCTTCCGCAAGCCCTCACTCCATTAGAGTTGTACTCTCTCCAGGCAGATGGACACTGCTGTGAGGAATCGCTGATGTTGAGGTACGCCACACGATACCACAGTCCAGGTCCACAGTTAGGATTGTACTCTAGGTTCTGTGCAATCATTCGAACATAAGCTCCGAGAGTTTGGATGACTGCATTCACCGCTGGGCATGTATTAATTCCTCCACTTCCAGGTGTGATTACAGGATCCAAAGTAATTGAAATTGTTGAATGCACCACCAGGAGCAATACAGTGCACCGGGTAAGCTGCGACATATTCTAAAAACTCGCTGAATCAAACAGTGCTGATAGCAGCTAACAGAAGATTCAAGACAACAAGGGCTGTATATATAGTCAGTAAGTATCTGGAAGTATCTAAATTGCATGCATCGATGAATGTGTAGCTCATGACCACTCTTTGATACATGTGTAATCTTTTCCGCATGTACAATTGATCGTGCATGAAGCAGTTGCCACAAACAAAAACAAAATAATGAGCCGCTGAAGAAGGAAGCACGTACAAACTAGAGTACGTAGCTAGTCTAGGATAGGGAAATCAGACAATGCCATGCTCCAGCACTTTAGCACTATTCTCTAATGTTCTCTAGGGAGGGAAATTGACCTCCAGCATGCATGCATGGGTAGGAACTCCTACGCTCCCAATCTTATCCTTGCTAGCAAAGTAGTGCATACATACAGGATTTCTTTTGACCAAGCTACATGTATATTCATCATAAGTTAAATGAACAAAGTGTGTGCAAATGTTTGCACATACTACATGTACGCCCAATGAGGTATATAGTCTCCAGACTGATCGAGTAAGGTATATTTTAAGGATCTATCAACCCATTTTCAATCAACAATGACTATGATGGATACTCCAACTCAGATCAAACTTTGGCCTCCATCAAGGGCATATCGATACGCCCTTGCCTCCATCCACTGTGTGTGTGCATGAGGTACATGTACATACATGTATAGTACACGTACCAAGGGTTTGCTGTATTCGTTCCTTTTCTTTGAGTAGCTCCTCATCTGAGAATCCGGCCAGTCGCTCAACATTCTCACGGTGGATCCGAGTCACCTCCTCGTGGGCAGCATCTGAGGACACACCCATTGAAGCAAGCCCCTCCCCCGATATCAAACTCGATTCCAGAAATCTGCAGCATTAAAAGGTGCTCAATATGATTGAATATACAGGTTTGAAGGTTAATTTACCATTATAATATTATTATAGTTTCAGGATTACCATAATATCATAGCAGAAAACTGTGGAGAGGTTTTAAAATTAATGATGACAATTAGATGCATGAATTCGGTATAGATCACCAGATTAAAAACTCACCAACTGCACACGTGCCTATGGCAGTAAGCACTCAGATCATGATCAAACTTAAACTTCACAAATACCAATGGAGAGCCATTTCACTAGCCTTATCCCCAGGCCACTCCAACACTTTCAATGTTACACATTGAAAATGTGGGAGGGTGTACCCACGTTTTCAATGTCACACACTCAGTGACCACATCCCTGGGAACGAGGCTACCATCTTGTACATGTATTTAATGCTCGCCAAAATTACCCGCTTTACAGTTAAACTACAATCATATTACTGGTACATACATTGTATACAAATAGTGCACAACATTTTCACCTGTTCCAAGCTTGAGAGGCTCCTGACTCAAACTCCTCCCTAGCCACACCCCCACTGTCCTCCACCTCCATGTCTTGGCCACCATCACTGCTTGCCATCGCTGTCGTACTTTGACCCTCCATCCTCCCTGAATCTATACCAGCATCCACGGCAGACGATGAGGAAGACAGGACACTCCCACCAAGAGTGACAGGCTCCACATAGTCCTTCTTGAATGTAGTGGCATGAGTCATCCCACCAGCTTCTTTGTTAACTTCGATGCCAAAGTACTCCAGTCCATGTCTCTCCAGCTGTTGAGCAAAGAGGCTCTTCTTCTTCTTTGGAGGCTTGGCCATGCCACCTTGGGGTTCTGGGGGAGTGGAGTCGGTCTGTGTTGAGCTAGAGCTGTCTGGTGCAGCGGTAAGAGAACTGAAGTCCAACTGGTGAACAGTGGGGAAGCCTTTCTTGGTCATTCTGGTTGGCATGGCAACTGAAGAAGCAGAGAAACCTTGATGCTCCTGGTAGCAAAGTGAATAATAATAATATTATTATAGCTGATTCAGTATTACCGTAAATAGCAAATATTTAAAATAGTTTCAGGCAGCCTGGCCTGTGTGAAAATTAAAAGCGCAAAAATACATGTTCAATATTAACGATAATGCAGTACAAGGCCATTTTGTCCGAAAATTATTTAACATGAAAAATTATTGCACAAAATATAATTAGTAGACATGAAATATTTGCGATTTACGGTATACATGTACAGTGTCATGTACAGTGTGTTTGTAGATGCCCCACCTGAATATCAGCCAATACTTTAGTGATGTGAGTATCACGACCTGCGGGCATCATGGACTTCATGTTAACTTATGCATGTACATGATACATTGTATGTATATGCATAGAGCAGATGGAAGCATAATGCAGTTTTATGCACAAACACATTAAATTTTGTACTCTTGTGAGCACAAATGCTACATGTACATTGTATAATATGCACACCAACAGTGCATCGTAGCAACAACTATAGGCCGAGAAGGTATCAGTTAATGAATAATCAGAAGCATAACTTGTCAACCTCAATACTTACGCTCCATCTCCATGAATGGGTCCTCAGGAGCCTTTCTCATCTACAGTGCAGCAGGAAGGAAATGTATAATGCGATAACACATGTGGATACATGCATGCTCTATATGCCACCTTGCAGCATACGAGCAAGCTACGAGTTGGCTCGTACTTTAGCTTGTTCTTTTCGTTCCTTGAACTTTGACCTCTTCATCGGTGGCTTACCACTCTCGAGCTCCAGCGATGCTCCTCCTCCTACATTAGTTTACTCATTTATGCATAGAAAGTTATATGCATGCATGCCACATGTACATAGCATGTGATGTGCATTGAGACAAAAGGTTCCTTAAACTATTATTAATGCCACACTTGTATGCATATAGCGTAAAATACCGATTATCGGCACGTATCAATTATCGGCACCCGCATTTACGGCGAATTTTACGGGAAATTACAGACCCGTTTACGGTCCTGGAACAAAAACTCGCGCTATCTCTCGAAAGGAAGTAAACAGGACGTTTTAAGGCCAACAGTCGTTATGTAGGCGTGGCAACGGACCCATAGAGCCCAAGAAAGTGACCTTCGACCCCCAGTTCGCTAGCTGAATTTTAGGGATCGAGTTTTTAGCTATTTTGTTGTCTGGTAGTCTCCACTGAGTCTTAAAATGGCTGTTTATGAGTTCTATAGCTTCAGACTATTACCAGGAGCTAGAGTTTATAGCCTACAAAGTGTCAGACAAATGCCGATCATATCTAAGAGAAAATTTTGTGTATTTTTGGATGTAATTTCGGCTATTATGTAGCGAGTGGAAAGATTCGCTCTCTTTAAATGCTACTGTTAATGGAGCACATCGAAAGGAACCTGTGGAATTTTCTTCAGAGTAAGTAGTAATTGTAGAGATACACGAAAGCTCGCTGGTGCCGATAATTGAGTATAGGCAGTACTATGGGGGGCCGATAATACGTACGGGGTGCCGATATCTGATTTTTTGATACCTTGGCTATACTGCCCATAGTTCTGTGAAGAATTGTATCTATAGCCTTGGATTTGAGATGTAGTATATTGAGTTAAAAACCTATCCTTTGGTGCAAGAACCATCATCATAGGTTGTTCTGCTGATAAGTTATGCGCGGGACAAATATAGGTGCCGATAATTGGTATTTTACGCTACATAGTAAGCCTGTACCAGACATATTGAGTGCATGTATGGGGGCAAACATTGATTTTGAGCTTTCTGACCCTGTGGATGCAGCTGTACGACATCCCTCCCCACAGGCCGGTCCCTCCATTCTTCCTCTCCCCCTCCAGCAAGCTCTCTCCTCTTCTCTCCAACCTGCACCCCTGCTCCAAGCTTCGATACTCTGTGGAGGGAAGCAGAAGGCAACTCTCCAGAAGCCAAGAAGCTTTCCTGCAGGGAGAGCAAGTCTTCCTCCGTGTCAGTGGCCTTTGGTCTACGAATCATCTCTATGCATGCACGAATATGTTCATAAGCTTGTAGCACACGGTGTGCGTTAATTAGAATTCATTTCATTTCGTCATTTGGTACTGGTAGCCACACCCGTACCCTTGTAGCGCTATAGCCGCAGAGCTAGAGCTCGAGGATCGTTTGGACACGATCACGTGCGCACAAAAAGTGGGCGTGTTGCCCCATATATAACACTGTACAAAATGTAAGTCACGATCTAAAGCCTTGATGACAGTTTTAAATGTGAAAGCAAGTTGAAATCCATGAGAAAAGAAGATCCAGCGCCATACCCCGCCCGTCCACTCCTCACACTTCTTGCAAATCGAGAAAACTCGTTCCTCAGAATGGCAACATCAAAAACAGTATTTGTCGATAGCAGTCAGCTTCTTTTGCCGTTATAACACTAGATCTACACGATTTGTCTCCGTTTCAGTTTCAGATTTGGCCATAGTTCACAAACGCAAACATTTTAGCTACCAGCTACACTCGCAAATGGCATTCTTTTGAACGCGTGGCAGCATAATTGCATACCAAGGTCATGTGACTATGGCGCAAATATGCGTCATGTCCAACCTCCTCCTCTTAGTCTCGTCCCCAGACCCCACCCCCAAAAGGAGGAAAGGGTCTGGTACACATCGAGCGCTTTTTGGGGCGCACAGGATGCAGCAGGTCATGTGATCGTCATGACAACGCATCGTATAGGCATGGCAACGCATCAGTGGCTCTCACGTGCAGCAATAGGCGGCTAGCGCGCGGGGTCACACGATAATCACATGCAAGCCACATGGCGTGAATCTGATTGGTGCGACAGAATTCAGACATGCCAAGTCAGCAAGACCCAAAAAGCGCTCGATGTGTACCAGACCCTTTCCTCCTTTTGGGGGTGGGGTCTGGGGACGAGACTATCCTCCTCTGGGTATATACGCGGTCCAGTTTTTACACACACGTGCAGCGGGGTAGGAAGGGGTGGGGCGACTGCTCCCCAACTTTTCATCAAGAAGGGGGAGCAGATAGCCTGTCCACGTTTTGACCATCCAAAAATATATAGCTATTTCCTTGCATATTAAAGGCAACAATTTGCTGTCTGAACAAGTATTTACAGTTTAAAATGATTCCAAAAATGCCTCTGAAAGCTCGTTACACCTATAATCTCAGAGTCAAATTTTTCCTTGGGGAGCATGCTCCTACATGCCCGTACAATGTATTACTGTACTGAGGTGTTGCTGGAAGTAGTAGGGGCCTTTGGCACCCATCCATTCATCTTGCCAGCTTGTATGCCCTCCTACTTTAATCTTCCTACCCCTCACTGTCTGGTGTGCATGTACAGTAACCACCGTACTTGCTCTGATACTCACTCGCTATGCCTTAATTATAGCTACTACTGTGTAGCTGCCCAGTAAATTTGACTGTATCATTAATTAACGGGCATGTATCATGTATCTAGCTACATGTCGCATTAAAAAGTCATGGTGGAACATTGCTGTTTGAGCTCAAAAGGAGAGCTATCTGGTCAAGATACATGTACAGACTTAGTGCATGGTAGCTAAACAAAGTCACCAAACCTTCGCTATAATTCCTCCCCCATTATCATAATATGTGGCATACCTTTTAATTAAGTATAATGATTAGCCAGTGATGAGTAGCATAGGCGTCAGTTGAGTGGGGGGTCACAGAGTTCCATCTGACAGATGGACATAAAAAAAATACCTTTGGGAAATTGTAAATACCCAGACTAAAATTAAATAATTACCCATACTTTTGGGAAATTGTAAATATTTACGTACCCAGAATCTGATATCTATTCTGGTACATTCAGAACATTGATTAAAAAGCATTTATACACTCAGATCTTGTGATATTTAATATGCTTTCGGTTCTGAACATGGCTATTTGTACACATGAATCTCGTAATAATTATTATTACCACGATACATATCATTTTTGTAGTAAAGAGCAATAATTATTACTGAAGCAAAGTGAGGGGGCCTGTGCCCCCTCAGGCCCCCCCAAAATGACGCCTATGGTGAGTAGCTAGCTATGTATTAAAGTCAACCAAAACGTGGCACCTGAAGAAAAAAATCGGGAGCTAGCTAATTAGCTAATAATCTATCTCTGTGCGGTTTAGTTTAAAGACCAATTTTGCCTAGCTAATATTTTAGTTTAAACCTGTGGGTATGCCCCAAGCACTGTGTGCAATGTATGCAAGGTTCACTTTCAGGGCTGACATTTTTGGGTGGGGAGGGGGAGGCACGACTGGGGCAAGGTAGTTGATGGACATATCTCTTGACCCTGTCACATGCTCAGGGGGCGTGGCTTGAGGTCAAGGGTGAGACCATGGTAGTTGATAACTAGCTACAAGAGTGATGTGAGGCAGACTACACTACACCATTGTGATTTCATGGAATGTTGATCAAAGGAAAGGTGCATGTGGAGTGGGTGTAGTTGTGCGGTATTGCTCCGCTCAGTCAGAAAATGAGGTGAGCTCTAGTGTTTGCAGAATTAATGGAAATGTATATAAATGGTTGAGTAAATCCCTAGATATTTACATTTTTAGTGAACAAAATTGGCAAAAAAATCCTTATGTAGCTAATATAGCGTGTACAATCATCGTGGCTCAGATGCATGCTGTGTGTGCAAGAGCTCACCCTCAGCATTCTATAGCTACTATCATGTTACTTAGTATATACTTCATTCTTGAACCATTAAACTTTAAATTAACAAGTATAAAAAACAATGAAATTGAAGGGAGAAGTAGGGATGGGAGGGCCAAAAAGTATACAAACAAGATTTGTAGGGATAATCATGTCCACTATACATCCCAACGCTTGCTTTTTTCGATTATGGCTACCATATGCCTGTTGACGATGATTCATTGGTGCTATCGTTAACCAAGAGAAATTAATGCTAGCTTAATGCTTGGCTTGTAGGGGTGGGGGGATTGACTGTCGCATTACTGCCTGGTTAGTTTATTCCTGCACTTAGCTACTCAAAAAGCAAGCGTAGGGATGTATAGTGGACATGATTATCCCTACAAATCTTGTTTGTATACTTTTTGGCCCTACTTCTCCCTTCGTTTTCTATACTTGTTTCTTTTCTTTTTGTTTTTCTTTAGCATAATTCATCAATGCTATCTATTATGATCTTCTCATTGGCTCTTAACTTCATTTTCAATGGTGCAGTGGTATAATAATGCTTTTATAGTATACGTATCCAGGATGATAAGCCGAAAATTGCTCGCGCGCAGTCTTAGCCACGCCACTCACTGGGTCGTCGTTACCGTACCGTGGCCACGGCCGTACTCTATATAGGCAAGCTCTAGATCTTGGCATAATAAATAGTATGCTCAGTGACTAGCCTCGTTTCCAGACCCAGAGAAGCTGCTACCAACATTAAACGTACTAATTTTTTAGGTTTGCTCCCTAAATAGAAGTTTTTCACGGCCTAGCTCGTTCTCCAGGTCCAGTCTGCCCGCGCCCGTGTGATCGATGCGGTGGCGCGCGGCGCCAGCGCTCAACTCCTGTCACATGCTGCTTTGCAGCGCTCATAAGCTCCTGGACACACCCAATCGTACAATGCGCTGACCAAACCCACCATTACGTAACGGTGTCATGATAACACAAAATTAGTGTGACACTGCACTGCGCGCTACAAAATAGAGTGGATTTATATGAGAACTAAGGTGAGCGGTCCAGAGAGTCTTGAGCTAGCCCTGGTAATGAAAAAGAAAGAAAGATTGACAATTGGCTATTTTTTACACAGCTGGTTCAGGCATACCAGATCGTTTCCATGGATGTGTGGGGGCTTGATAGATAGATATTCTGGCGTAGATCATGAATATGAGAGTTAAAAATCTTAAAATTTAAGTTGCTCTGAGTTATTCAAGTTTTTGTAATGTGTTACATATATGGCAATATCCGGGCCATCCCTACTTATAGAGTCTACCGACTCTATGATACTTTCCCTAATTATGTTTGATCTTGAGAGGGGACTACTATTAAATTTTGTACTTTCTATTGGCTTAATTAACAACTGCCTAATTAACCTATTCAGGAACTAGGGATTATTTAGATCTCAAGGATCATTAAACAGTTTAAAATTTCCAGAACCCTTGATCCTTCTATAACCATGTAGTTCCTCTATCAAGCAGTGTTGAATCCTATCATAATCTGAATCTGCATTGTTTTCTTTCAGAACCGGATCGTGGGTCACAGCTATATTATAGTTATACTCATTCAATTTGTATGTTCAATACATAATATATTACACTGAGTATAAAAACAATTGAATAAAATTGAAGGATGAAGTAGGGATGGCAGGATCAAAAAGTACACAAACAAGATTTGTAAGGGATAGTCGCATCTACTATACATCCCTACGCTTGCTTTTCTTTACTATTACGCACCTATTAATGTCAATATACTTGTCGAGTGAAGTAGCTATGTGAAAGACATTCAGATTATTCCTAGTTGTCACGATGGTGGGATGGTCAGTTTGATTCATTATTGCTGGTTATTTTTGATCCCTCAACTTGAAAGCAAGCGTAGGGATGTATAGTAGATGCACTATTATCCCTTACAAATCTTGTTTGAGTACTTTTTGATCCTGCCATCCCTAGTTCATCCTTCAGTTTTATTCAATTGTTTTTATACTTGTTCCTGTTCTTTTTTTATTGCACATAGTGCACTTTATCAATGCCATCTTACATGGCTTGCTGTCCAGTGTAAGTTGAGTGGACGATGGGAGGTGCCGAAGTTCCGTAGCCACGCCTCTCGTTAACGCGTTCATATGAAGCAGGCTGATAAAGAAGGCTGTTTTAGGCGGCCTAAGTAGTGATGAGACTCTTCCGTTTAGGGAGAAAACCAAGTCCTAAATTTTATTGTTAGCAGCAGCTACTCGGCATGCATAAATCTATGATCTGTACGCCACCGCTCCTCTAGTATTAGCGCTGCACGCGCTAGCGAGTAGCTCGCCTATGCCTAGCGCCTTACCGCTCCCCGAGCCTTGCGCCTTCTTATCCATGATCGATCCAGCGCGCTGCTCCACGCGCTAGCGAGTAGCTAGCTTGCCTCGGCCTCGGCTCGAGCGCTCGAGCTCGCCTGGGGCGCGGGCAAGGGGCGCTGTCACATGACTTCACCATGGCAACACATTCGATTCCGAGCATGCGCATTATATCACAAAATGGCGTATCAGACACACCCAATTATCAATGCGCCGTACACACCCACTATTTATACGTAACCGTCGAGATCATGCCAAACTTGCGTGCCACTGCACTGCGCGCTACAAAATGGAGTGGATTTATACTCAAACTAAGATGAGCGATTAAGGCAGTCTTGAGCTAGCCCTGATAATGAAAAAGAAAGAAAGAAAGAAGAAAGAATGAGAAATGGCCATTTTTTTGAACATCTGGTTCTGGCATATATAATCGATTTGATGAATGATCTTGGTCTTGTTAGATAGATAATTTGCTGGAGATTCTGATTTTCACACTTAGAAATTTCACAAAATTACCTATTTTGAGATATTTGGATATTTGTAATGTATTACATATATGGCATATCCGGGCCATCCCTACTTATAGAGTCTACCGACTCTATGATAATATGGTTAAACTTCCCAGAACTCTCTCCTACACAGTGAACTGTAATCATATACGTACTTTGGGACTCTGGTTACTATATATATTAAAATATATTGAGCCATTATAACTATGAGAGTGTGGGAGGATCCCTGGTTGATTAGGCATGAGTTATGCGTAGTAATGTACAGGAAGCTATTAAGAACATATTAATAACAATGATGTCAGCTATGTACGTAGCTGATATGTGACTTGGAAGATCTTCAGTATGCATGCTCATGTTACTGTTAATTGCATCTACTTTATGCAGTAGCTATATACTGCTCTAGATCTTGCAGTGATGTATAAGGTGTCACAGTCAGTGTTTGGTCTGCTCTTTGTCCTACTTCATCTTGCCAATGCTCAAACAGGTATTACAAATAGTGGCAGTGTGTTTTGTATGCTTGAATACATATATCAATTTCTATTCATCACCGCATGATCGTAAGTATAGTCTTATACCGAATCAAATTGTAATGCTAAAGCCTCATCCCCAGGCTATAACATTTAATAGTTGAAGTAGGCCTGAAGACAAAGTTAATTAAAGCCTTGTTATCTTTCTGTCCCTAGCAATTGTCAATGAGTGCTTGCCACACAATAATAATCGGCTTATCGGAGAGCATGGAGGACTACATCTTCTCTGAGAAATCAGATGTGGTATTTTTTTTAATAATCGGCTTCTGGCTAAAAACATGACAAAATTTGTTGTAATGGCTATAATATGTTAGTACTAAGAAATATGTAGTTGTAGGCCAAAACATCATCTACTTTTTGAGAGGTGTATATAGTTGAATAATTATGGGAATGTATACCACACTGGTACTTAATACCGGTACTATAATAACAATCATTATTGAGTAATTACAGGAATGGACCACACATTCTATCCCTGTTGAATAATCAAACTGTTTACTACAGCAATGATGACTGGAGTCCTAGTGTCTGTCTTAAGGAGGGAGTCTCCCTGTACAATGAAGCTATGGCTATGAATGCCCATGAGGCAGAGGCATAGTCAGGGTATAATGGCACAGTGCTATGGCTATAAGATATGGATAGGGGCATGGTCACTAAACCGCCCACCCCTGAGCAAAGGATACCTCACTAGTTATATATAAAGGACAAAATATTTGGTCCCAGTGGTGTCCATTTCAGTGCATGGGCAACCGTTCCACTGTACAATGTAGTTAAGATATCAGACTAGACAGTGCTATTAATAATATTATGTAGCTAATGCTATTGTCTGCCATTGAGGGGTATCTGCTAAGTGAGATTCTAATGTGCTAGTCAAATATTGATCATTATTTTTCATTTATCTAGTGTCACCTGTAAGTGATGTACAATTATTTCCATATGGGAGTGATGCTGGTGATCTACAAGGACCACTTGGTGATGACAGTTCTTCACCTCCACTGACATTGACAACTCCATTCACATTCTTTGGAAAGCAGCACACAGAGATTATTGTGAGGCCTTGAGAATAATACCATAGAACATCTTTAATAATATCATAGAACATCTTTAAAATTAATCGAGAATTGCAAGTTTTTACTTATGGGTGATGTAGGAGTATAGTGAAAAGAATTAATTACTGTAGATTGGGATATATATCGCTGGTAAAATATTTTGCTTGTAAATTTTTCGCGTAGTCTAAATGTCGTCGCCAGACTTCAGCGACCAAAACTGGTACAGATCGACGTGCGCTACATAAAAATTTAACATTTCACCTGTTTAATTTTCGTTGGAAAAGGTCGTCGACAAAAAGTTTTTAATGACGTAAAAATTTCACGATCTACAGTATATGTTTCAAGAACATGTATGCATGTGCTCCTTATCATGGTGCCCTACATGACATCAATATAATATTATACATTTTACTAGCATGTTAAATTTTGCGCTTGAATAATTACGTCACTATTAACACTTTGTTGAATGATTAGGTGAACTCCAATGGTGTCCTATCATTTGGAAATGAGAGGTTTCTGGATTTTGCACCAAGAAGATTTCCATTTGAGTCTCCTCCACTTGTTGCTCCATTCTGGGATGACTTTAATCCTCACATTGGAGGAAATATTTCCTATCGCCAAACTAATGACTCTAGATCTGATCAGCTGGACCTATTTTACAATTATACTTCATGTTTGATGGATTGCAAGGATGAGCTAAATGACTGTTATCCTACTCACCTTTTTGTTGCTACGTGGGATCATGTACCTCCATATTACTCATTCATTGGAACTAGAGAGGTATAATGCTGAGCTAATTGTGAAACTTATAATTATTACCTAAGTTAAATGGACTGCTATAATTTCTTAGCAAAACACCTTTCAAGTGGTGCTTGGTACAAATGGTATCGCAACATTTGCAGTGTTTCTCTACACTGATATTCAGTGGGGACAGGGGGCACAAATAGGTTTTAATTCTGGTGATGGGCACAGTTCTTTCATGCTCAGTGAAGCATTGACTGAGCTGACTGTCGATGTTGATGAGCGATCCAATGTAGAAAAGCCAGGAGTATATGTTTTTCGTATTGACGGTAAGCCAATCGTATGTATGAGTCCAAATGACCGTTAGCTATCCAATGACTGCAGATTTAGGTCTAGTTGAATGCTTTGAAATGGTGGAATGTACAAATTCTACTTTCAAAATTGGGATCATGACAGCAGCAGAGTGTTGTTTAATGAATTCAAATGGTCTTGCTTACACTACACATGGAACTGAAGAATGTCATGCATGTGTTGGTATGTAAATCCATTGTTATTTATGGTACATATTTCATCTCATTGTTACTTGTATTAGTAAATTGCTCAAACATGCAGTTTTTGGCTGGCTCCAAGACTCATTTACAGGAGTTGAACAAGAGGATCGTCACGTTATTATGGCTGGTTACCAAAAAGGTGCTCAAAGTGTTGGACATAATTTTACATTTACCATCAGCGAAAGAACAAGTCAATACTCATTTTTTGGTAAATACTGCTTAGAAGAGTGTATAATAGTTATTATGTTTGCATAATAATATTAATGCTTAGCTATATATGAATTATTACAGGAGGATCGTCACCCGATCTCATGGTACTTACAAGTGAGGTTAGAATTAGCCCTCATCTGCAGCCTCAAGGAGTGGAGGTCATTTTTCAAATGGACAATATTGCTCAAGAAGGTAATGTCACTGTCATTTTGGAGCTAGATCCACTACCAACAACAAGTTTGCCAATGGAAGAAGCTGTCTTCTTCAGGAGAACAATCGATGTCATCATCATAGATACTGACAGTAAGAATATTAATGTATAAGTATGAAAATGGTGAGCAATGAAGCTATACCTTAGGGATAGATTTAATTAATTGTGAATTTTGAGATTTAGGTCAAATTTAATACCCATGGAAATTTAGGCCACGCTTACTTAATTAAGACTGTGCTCACTTAATTAAGTCACACACATAGCTTTAGCACTGCATACAGCCCTACAGCCCTCCAACAAGTGCAAACCTGCTAAGTCTGGAGTGTGGTTTTACAACTTGTACAGAACTGACTACTACTACCACTAGTTGCTACACTGTGTGTCTCTTGCTGATGGTAATACTATTGCTCAAGAATGTATAATCAGTGGGTGTGGTTGATTTTTTTGCAAATCCGCAATATTATTAGTACCAGCAAAATGCGAGGGGCAGCCAAATCGCAAAATTAAGTACTCGCAATTAAACCTGTCCTTAAGGTAGTCTCTTAATATTTTCAGTCTTAGATATTTATTTTACTTTGGACGTGTACGAAAGCTCTGAAGCAGATATGGAAATGATTCTCTCAGTTTGCAAAAACAAGCCGATTCCATGGTCTTATGAATCAGATGTTAGAGTGATTGTTGCTTCAGTGACAGTTGAAAACGCTACTACTCATGAAGGCTTACCTATTCCTGACAGTGATCCTTATTCTCCAAATAGAGCAAGTTAGATGTAATTATACTTATTCCAGTATGCATAATTGTGACCTTGCTACTGGATCATCTATGCAGGTCGAGAAGATTTTGAGATTAGTCAGCACTATATGCTATTCTATGGTACTATTAACTGTCTCCATTCCCATATAATGATTTCCAATGATAACATAAATGAAGCAAATGAAGAAGTGTTTGTCATAGAACTCAAACTGGACTATAGTCTCGATCCTAGTTCGATAATCTTGACCAGGAATGCTAGCCTTGGTGTTATCATTGACGATGATCGTAAGCTGAATTGTAGCTATAATCCCTTTCTTTCTAGAGAAACAGATATTGTAATGATTTTTATATATCTCCTTTTATAGCTATTAGGATTGGCTTTGAGAGGCAAAATTATAGCTTCACTGAACCACCAATACCACTATTAAGGTCATTTTTCATTCCATTGGTCAAAGAAGGTGGCCAATTGTCAGAACAAACGTTTACAGTGCAAATTGAAGTGTCCAACATGACCCATCCATTTGAACCAGCAACGCTTGGTGAGGACTACAACCATTACAGATTCAATGTCACATTTCCCCCAAATCAGCAAACTGTCGAATGGGAATTCGAATTGATCCCTAACGAGGCTCCAGAGGAGAATGAGGCTTTTCGTCTCATTTTGTCCTCAGTTGGACATCCGGAGTTCCTAACTGACAATAATGACGTTATTAATGAGACTTTGATTATCATCAATGACCCTCAAAGTAGGTCTATAAATGCATAAGAATTATTATTGCATTGCAGCTACATTCATCACAATACCAATATTTATGATAATAGATCTTGTTGGATTTATTCAAGATGTCTACTCAGTTCATGAAAACCAAGGTTCTATTAGTATATCAGTGTTTTCATTCAATTCTTCAATTGATGTAGAGGTGAATTTTACAACATTTAAACTAACTGCCATTGAAGGTATAGTATACAAATCACCTTTTAAATTATTGTGTGACTTAAGTAAGCAAATTAAGCTATAAGTTCATTGTTTTATCAAAGGTGAAGATTATGCTCAGATATCAGAACAAATCTCAATAGCTGGCAATCAGACCACTGTTATGAGCATACCAATCATAGATGATGACTTGGCTGAAGGTGTGGAGCTCTTTGGTGGAATGCTTCAAGTTCTGAGTCCACAAAGTAACGCATCATCCATCATCACTATAGAAATCATTGATGATGAGGGTAAAATTCTATTAAAAAATTCAAAAATGGCTATTATGATTCATTGAATATTATTATAGATGAAGGAGATTGTGGTAATGCTGTACCATCGAAAGGAATCTGCAGTGAAGATGCTCTTTGTGAGGTGAGTGCTAATGGAAGAGCACTTTTGAATTGCTTCTGCAAAGATGGATTTTTAGGCACTGGACCAATATGCCGAAGTAAGTTTGAAACTTATACACAGTGCGGAATACAAAATTGATGTGTGTCATATGCATAAATTGTGTTAATTTTAGATATTAACGAATGTGAAATTGGACAACACAACTGTCACATCAATGCTGACTGTGTTGACACATTTGGTAGCTACGAATGCCACTGTAAAGATGGATTCTTTGGAGATGGTCAGAAATGCATAAGTGAGAGCAGTCTATTTTAATGCATGGTTTAGAGAATGATATTGATTTCACTATGTATAATCAGGTGCTACGAACAGAGTTTCTGACACATGTGACCAAATCATTGGAAATTGTTCTTGCTTTAATTCATCTGATGGAAATATTGAGTGTGGCTGTAGTCTTGGATATGAATTAATCAATCAAAATAACTCATTTGCATGTCAAGGTAATATAATTTGAGTGAGTTTAATATATTATAGATGATATTGTCAATGTGCATTGCCCACATGCAGATGTTAATGAATGCAATGTTGGAAACCCATGCAACAGTGGAGCGTGTGAAAATACTAATGGTTCTTACAACTGCTTCTGTAGAGTTGGCTATGTCTTTGATCCAACTGGGAAACAATGTGTAGGTTAGTCATGCATAGAATTTTCCTGGAATTTTTGAAGGGGAGAGGGGAGGTTGATTGAAAGGCATGCTCTAGATCTCACTAATGTACGAGACCATGAGCATATTCTTAAGCAATATTATATGGAATTACTGTGGAAGATTGTCAAATATGTTTACTCTGACATGGTCACATGGATAAAGTTTGAAGGGGGGGGGTGGGAGACAGCCATGAAGGAGGGGGGGAGTCTTCTTGTCCCTCATGATGTAGAAAAACCCTGCATACTTCCTTCATGCATAATAGTAATGTATAATGTCTGATATATAGCTCAAAGCTTAGCCTACAGTACAGCACCTGGTATGGATGGGGTGTTTTACACATTCACTCATATCTGTGTTGATAGCAGCTGAAGCGTACTAGAGGTCACAGACCCTTCCATAACAGGCCCGTAGCCAGACTCATTGAAAGGGGGGGTGCACATAATAATACGGGCCAGTGGACATGCGATAAAGGTACACATGTACATCCTAATGCAGTTTAGGTTGAGTGCTCAAGTACCTGCATCACATATACTAGGTGGCCAACAACCTTAAAGAAAAGCACCATTTTACATGCTGTTTTTTGTAAATTTCTGTCTGAAAGGGTGGTGCAAGTGCACCCCCTGCACCCCTCCCCCTGCCTTGCCCTGCCCTGCCTACGGGCCTGCGTAATAGTTGACTAGCAGCCATAAACAGTACTAGAGCACCATGGATGCATCTCCCTGCTCATATCTGTGTTGATAGCATCCGAGTTTGCATCCTTGTGGCAGTAACTGTTGGTTTTAACTAATTTATTACTTATCACTTATGAATGGACTTTTTAGATCTTGATGAATGTGTACTTGGACTCCATAACTGTGATAGGAATGCCTTTTGTTCTAATAATGATGGGGGATTTAAATGTGCGTGCAAAGAAGACTACTTTGGGAATGGGACGTTTTGTTTCCGTAAGAAAATAGCTATTATTATTTTCTCTTTTGATCTTAAGATCAAAAATATTACTACTAGATAATATGGAATGTAAAGACAAATGCAGCCAAAGGTGCATTGAATCAACTGAATCATCTTTCTGTGGTTGTGAAAAAGGATATCATCTCTTATCGGACTTGACAACCTGTGAAGGTATATTCTCTAATGCATATTTCAGTGCACATTGATCTACTACAGGCTAACTCAATGGTACACAGATCCTAGCTGATCTCACCTGTATTATTTATATCCTAAGCACTCGGAGTATCATAGCAAATCATCACATGTATAACAATAATATGGAAGGGCTGTGCCTGGTCAATACCAATATGAATTGACAAGAAGCACATTATGCATTCTGTAATATCCTTTACCAAGTTGTGTTATGACTGCATTTCAGTAATGTCATCTATTTTTTAGACATTAATGAATGCAAAGTGAAGATATTCAACTGCGATGAAAATGCAGATTGCATAAACAATGAGGGTAGCTATCAGTGCCAGTGTAAAGCTGGTTTTCAAGGCAATGGGATAATATGCAAAGGTTATTAGCTAATACTTTAAATTTGGGATTAGCACTCTTACCACAAATCTCAAACACATGTAGATATTGATGAATGTGATACTGGGCTCCATAATTGTAGTTTGAATGCTAATTGTAGCAACACAGAAAGCAGTTTTGACTGCATATGTAAGGAATCTTTCTTTGGTGATGGCAAGACATGTACAGGTATACCTGCAGTAAACATAGTTACATGATTACAGTGATTAGTTCTCTTTATTAACCTCCATAGTTGGATTTCGCCCAGTGATTCTAGTTGCTAATGATACAGACCAAGGTATAAATACCCAATTGTAATTATAATAATAATAATACAGAGTATCGGCAGAGTGTGACTTCAATTCTTTTGTCTATAGTTCTTCCAAATCATCAACTGAGTTACTCTATTGGAAGAAACTTTTGTTTAGAAGGGAACGACACCATTCCACCACATGGAGCAACCATTAACTGCACTCTTCAACAAACTCCAGTACCTCTCCCAGTGTTTAATATGACAATGACAAGAGTATTCAGAAATGGTGCTGTTGAAAAACGTTTGGATGAACATACTCCAAGGTTGTCCTTACATGCGTCTCAACTGTATTCTCTTTTTGAGGAAGATACAGAAACTCTTAGGATATCATGTTACGTTTCAAATTCATTTGGAAATGATAGTAGGACTACAGACATCAGGATGTGTGGCAAGTTTTATCCTATAGTCACCTTTTTTGTTGTTCAGTAAAAACTTAATTTGTATGCAGGTACATTTGAGTGTCAAGATGGCGTCACTAACAACTGCACTCAAGTCTGTACTCGTAACATTTCATCAGATGGAATAAGTGCCTATGAATGTAGTTGCACTGCTGGGTATATTTTAAATGAGAATGACACAAACTTCTGTGATGGTGAGCTTTATAAACCATATATTATTTATAATCTAACATTAAGTTTAGTATCTTAAAAAGTGCCCACTTCTGGGTGAGCACCCATGTATTAAAGTTTTTAATGTAACTGGTTAGAGCATCTGTACTAGTTAGTTTAACTTTATACTTTAGTTAGTGCTCGTGGATACTCAGTAATACTACTGCATGCAGCAGGTGTGTTGATATTTTATGCTAATAGATCTTGATGAATGTGTCAACAGTACCTATCACAACTGTTCTGAAGCTGAAAATGAGTTATGTCTCAACACTGTTGGTTCATTTACGTGTGAGTGCTTGCAAGGCTTTGATCTCAATGCAAGTACAAATGTCTGTGAAGGTCAGGCAGAAATCATAAACAAAAAAGGGATGCTCCCTTCTTTAACCAATTCTTTCATTTACTGATTTCAAGTAGATATTAACGAGTGCACAAAAATGTTACACAATTGCTCGGAGGATGAAGACTGTTTGAATGAGCCTGGTGGCTTTAGTTGTAATTGCAGCTCATCTGGCTTTCGTAAAAGAGATCCCTGGGGACTCTGTGAGGGTGAGTTCATGCATGATGTATGATTAATTGGTAAGATAATGGCATGCTCTACAGTATAATGCAGGAGCATGCAAACATCAGCATAGCATAATTATACAGGAGCATACAATTAAACATCAACACAGACATTACAAAGCAGTTCAATGCTTATTTTATGTGTCGTCCTTAGTGGCAATACATTTTAGCACTTGAAAGCGAGATCATTCTGATCCGAGGAAATGTAGAGATAGTTCATTGTTGATCAACATGTTTTCATTTCCTGCTTTGATGCAGATATTGACGAATGTGCTAATGACACCTTGAATGACTGTTCAGAAGATAAACATCAGCTGTGTGTAAACACTAATAGTTCCTTTTACTGTAATTGTATAGAAGGATTTCAGTGGAAAGCAATGGCATGTCAAGGTTAAAGCAATGGTTGCCAAATGCATGCACGCTGTAATACTCCTTTCATTGATTTTCATTCCATAGACATAGATGAATGTAGTGAAGGCACTGGTAATTGCACACAACTATGCAATAACACTGATGGATCATATCTGTGCTATTGTCAAAATGGCTACACTCTAGATTTAACAGACAACTCTACTTGCCTTGGTATATGATATACTGTTAGCTATACTTAATTATAACTTGCAAAATGTTATGTGTTGTGGTAAATTATTACGTAGACAATAACGAGTGTGATGGAGAATTTCATCGGTGTCATTCTAATGCAATATGTATCAATACCGATGGAGCTTACGATTGTCAGTGTAAATCAGGATATGAAGGCGATGGGTCCATTGACTGTCACTGTAAGCATAATAATGTGTACATGTTGTAAGCCCTTTGCATGATCACAAAAAAATTTAGTGTCAACAACTTTGACTGTGAGTAGTAGTCTTGGCTTGGTGTCATTTCTTCTTGTTGGTGGAATGGTAGGAGCTGTTGTCTGTATCTGCTGCTATGTTCGGCGCTATTCGAAAGCAAACAAGAAGAATCGTATATATCTGTGAGTACATAATATTATAAGCATGCTGCAGTATGGTATTTTTTATCAGGAGCATTTTGTGTGTGTACATTAGGTTGAGTTAATCACATTTATCTTAAGTAACATTCTTGTTAGGTATTTTTCACACTACAGTTTATTCTTATATTTATTATAATAGTAGTATATCTTATATTTGGCATCATAATATTATATCAATTTTTACATTAGCTGCGAAGTTATTTGTAAAGTGTATTATTTTCTTCAGTGCTCAGCTGACGAATGTACATAAAAAAGGAAATGAGTATGGAAAATGTACGTCAAATATTTAATTATGTGATGAAAATTTAATAAAATTTCGCCAAAAAATTAGTTACTATTGATCGACAAGGATTTTCTGTTCAGAGCTCTTTCAAACTTAATTTCTCTCCACATTTGATCATCAAAAAAGCAAATATAAAAGTGTCTGAAACAATTGGACAAGGTGAGATATAGTACCAAATTGAATGGCCAGGTTATAACATTATGTATAGAATCCCATGCAATGCTAGGGTTTTACATTAATTTCCTTGCTGTAATCTTAGGTGAGTTTGGTGTAGTCTATAAGGGCCACCTTATTAAGGATCTAGGACGGACTGTCACAGAAGTTGTAGCCATTAAAACATTAAAAGGTTTGTATACAGAAATATGTAGAAAAGAGAATTGGGCTAAACATTCATGCATGCCTGTAATTGCTTGACAGGATTCTTTGACAGATCTGCTGTGAAAGAAATGCTGAAGGAATGTTCAAAGATGCATCACTTTAACCATGCAAATGTTCTTACGTTGAAAGGAGTTTGTCTAGATGGAGGTCCTGCTCCTTACATCATCATGCCCTTCATGGCCAATGGCAGCCTATTGGCTTACCTCAAGAAAAATAGAGGAACACTTGTTATTCCCGACAAAGAATCCAATGAGGTCAGTTTGGTAATTATTAGTATTATCCTGTGAATATCTTGTCTTAAGCAATAATGTGATAATCAATGTTATACATATACATCAGCAAGGATTGACGTTGTTAGCTACCGTATATCGGGATATTTTCGCCGTTAAAATATTTCCCTTGTAAATTTTTTGCGTAGTCTAATTTTCATCGCCAGAGTTTAGTGACCAATATTGGTATAGGTCGACATACGTTACACAAAATATTTCGTGTGTTTAATTTTTGTCGGAAAAGGTCATCGATGAAAATATCTTAACGACAAAAATTTCGCGATCTACGGTAACTAATTTAATTATGGATCTCAACGTTGTGCATGAGAGCATTCAGTCGTTGAAAATCTATAATTAGTTATGCCTGTAATTATTCATTTATCAGATGGATAATGTGAGCAAACAGCTGACAGATATGTGCATACAAGTTGCCAAAGGAATGGAGTATCTCGCAAGTATGAAGATGGTGCATAGAGATCTGGCAGCCAGGAACTGCATGTAAGTATCATTTATATAAAAACATTGAAAACCTGCATCATGATAATTATTGTATGCAGGATTGATATTAATTTTGTCATCAAAGTTGCTGATTTTGGACTCTCTGAAAGTGTTGGACCAAAGGAATACTTTCGTCAAGATAAAGATTCATGCATCAAGCTACCTCTGAAGTGGCTGGCACCAGAAAGCATGGAAGACGGGGTCTTTTCAGAAAAATCTGATGTGGTAATTTGGCATTATTTAAAAGTTGTGCTTGCTGCATGGCAATACAGCTACATGCAACAATTAAAAAAATTAACACAGTCACCATTGTTGTTGTTTTTTTCATGTGAATTAGTGGGCTTTTGGTGTGACTTGTTGGGAGATTTTTAGTGCCGGGAAGAGCCCATACCCTGGAGTTAATCCAAGTGACCTTCCAAAGCTTTTAGGAAGAGGTCAACGTCTGGATAAACCAAACAACGAGGCTTGTCATGATGAAATGTAAGGCTTGTTAGTTATGCATAATTTAGTGTACTCATGATAATGGGTTAATTTATGTATATAATATTTAATTATCAAGGTACAAGTTTATGCTGCAATGCTGGAAATTTGAGCCTGATTTAAGGCCATGTTTTTCAAAACTTGTAACATCACTTTCAAAATTTCTGGAGGACGTTGCTGGGTACTTTGACTTTGGAAGTATCAGTACTTTTGGAAAATGTGATGGATTCCAGGATGCCGACTTAGAAACTAATCCAGGACCTGTGATATTCATTAATGAAACAGCCCTTGTCGATGACTGATACATTAATCTCCTTATCTAACACCACAATTTTATGGTCATTGCACAGTACATATATAATATTATTACCACTTTCTATGCATAATATCTTGAGCCAGAAATTTTTATCTGGAGAAAATTTTTCACCTGCATGGCATAATATTATGGTAATGTTTGCAGTATGGGTGAAAATTAAATATTTATGTGAAAAATTTTGGCTATGTGTTGATGTTTAACTCTTCTGCATTATGCTTAATTGATGTGCTATATAGCTAATAATGCTGCACCTGTAGCTATTAATGAAGTTGCACAATGCAAAGTATGAAGTATATAATAATTAATTTTACTATTGTCTAACAATAAGGAACTAATAAGTGTGTATAGTACATATTATTATTAATAATGAGTTTAATTTTGTTAATATCTGTCCTTGAGTTCACTAAGTCATGCAAGCATGTGGGGGTATATGATTCTATAGCATCGGATTCCTGATGTCAGACCTCTCAATGTATTTTTTGGCTATAGCTAGGCTAAGCATGGATGCTCATCAGACCAGAAATCGGATCCAATAGCCAGTCTTCAGGAAGTAAGTGGGGATTATCCATGCACAATAATAATATTATTATTGACTTGTTTGCTGCGTGGACACAACACCCATCATCTATGGAGAGTTTAATTACGGTTTTTCATCCAAACCCAGATGCAGAAGGGTTGAATGCATTCTCTAGCCCAAAACCAACTGGAAGAGACGAAGGCTACAATAATGATTATATATTATATTAGCCTTAAATTTTCCTTCTTTTCGTTTACCTTAACTGGCAGAAACAAAGCGGAATGGAGTCAAAGAAGCAGTCCTGACGTCTGCAATATAATTATTATTGCTATATCAACTTGGTAGCAGAACCGTTTGCAGCCATATTATTGATTGGCTGATTGTGTTCCCGGCCACTTATGATGCCCCACTGAGTGAGCCAATTGGACCACTCCTCATAAACTTAGCTGGTCAACCGCCTCATCTAAATTTATCTTTTTGCCTGCATCAGATCTATATTATATTATAGCCTCATTATAATAGTGGACCAGATCTCAACTTGGATAATTTTCTGATGAAACTAATCATTCCTCATCACAGATATACCCTCCAAACTGAATGGAATGGTACTTCAAATGACAAGACAAGATGCCTACTAGTAGTAGTTCATCCCGTTTCTTGACAGAAGATTTTAGGCAGGGATGGCAGTATTTTGATATTGCATGATTCAATCTGCTTCACCGGAGAGTTACTCCACAAGAACCACTCCTCCCAGTGAGTGCAATCATTGTTCAAAGGAAAGTTTAGGGTGACTACAGTCTTACATGTACACTTTCTGAGGGAGCATTTTTCTCAAGGGAAAGTGTCGATTTTAATACATGCATTAACAATATACTCGTAAGATGTCCTAACTTTCAAATTGATCCTGAGTTCACTCCATCTTATGTTGACTCCCACTGAGACACAATGTCATGCACAAGCAACTTAAGCACTGACTAGCTATCCAAAGCTAACAACATTGATACTCATAAGATGTCCTATAGCTTCAGTCCTGAGTTCACTCCATCTTATATATTATACAAGTATAAAAACAATTGAATAAAATTGAAGAATGAAGTAGGGATGGCAGGATCAAAAAGTACACAAACAAGAGATAATCGCATCAAATTCTACTATACATCCCTACGCTTGCTTTTCTTGACTATTGTGCACCTATTAATCATGGTTGACGTGTTTGTTGAATGTGGTATGTGGGAGACATTCGTGCAGGTTGTTCCCTAGTTGTCACGATGGTTTGGATCCGGATTTATCAGTTTTAATTCAATCACACTATTATTGGTAGTATTTTTGCACCCTCAAAAGCCAAGCGTAGGGATGTATAGTAGATGCAATTATCTCTTGTTTGTGTACTTTTTGATCCTGCCATCCCTACTTCATTCTTCAATTAAGTTTTATTCAATTGTTTTTATACTTGTTTCTGTTCTTTTTTATTGCAAGTAGTGTATTAAATTTATCAATGCCATCTTATATTATGGTTTGCTCACATGCTCACAACTTCTGGTTTAATAAGGGCCCAAGTAGTGATGAGACTTTTCCGCTTAGGGAGAAAACCAAATTCTATATTTTACTGTTGGCAGCAGCTAGCTACCTGGCATAATTTTATGATCTGTACTACGTTTTAACCGCTGCTCCAGCCTTGTTCCTTCGTACGATCAAAGGCGTAGGAATAGGGGGGGGGGGGGGGGCGGGGGAGGGGGGAGGCTATGGCCCCCCCCAATCATCTGACTGATTGCTGGCCATAGAGCCCAAGATACAGCCTATCAACGGATATTTCACAGGCCTGACTGAGTGAAATTTCATGAATAAACAGCTAAATAGTATGCTCTACCTGACTTACTGCTCGTTCTACAGCCAGGAAACCTCTTGCTTCACTTTTACACAGCCTCGTTGATGCGAAAATGGACGTGGTTCAAAGGAAATATGGGTGTGGTCAAAAAATTGCGCGCGCTTCATGTGCTGGCCCCTCCAACCTTATACGTGTTCCTACGCCTATGATGATGGTATAATATCTATGACCGAATCCAGCGTAGCACTAGCGCTGCAAGCGCTAGCGAGTAGCCCGCCTATGCCTAGCGCCTTACCGCTCCTCGAGCCTTGAACTTGATCGGTCCAGCGCGCCGTTGCACGCGCTGGCGATGTACGAGCTAGTAATAGCTCTAGCTCGCCTAGCGCCTAGGGCCAGGCACTGTCACATGACTTCACCATAGCAACATATTCCGAGCATGCACATTATATCACAAAATGGCTTGTTGTATACTTAAGACTCATTCCCATAGACTCTGCAATAACAACATAACTGATGTTGCACAGGAAGTGATGTTGCATATGCAACATATTTTGCCCAAGGGTAAAATGCAGTCCTCCTATAGAAATAAGGTTGAAATGCCCTCATGTCTTTGCCAGAAGGGAAATACAACAAGTCAGTTATTACTCAAGAAATGGTACAACATGGGTTAGTTGCCCTCGGGCTGATGTTTCACTCGGGCTACGCCCTCGTGACAACATCCAGCCCTTGTGCAACATAACCTATGTTGCACCATTTCTTGGGTAATAACTATTACATACTAGACACACCCATTCGATAACACGCCATACACACCCACTATTACGTAATTGTCGAGATAACGCCAAGCTAGCGTGCCACTGCACTGCGCACTACAAATAAGAGTGGATTTATGCTCAAAGTAAGATGAGTGGTGGAGGCAGTCTTGAGTTAGCCCTGGAAATGAGAAAGAAAGAAAGAAAGAAAGATTGACAAATGGCCTATTTTTTGAACATCTGGTTCTGATGTGTACAATTGTTTTGATGAATGATCTTGGTCTTGTTAGATGCACAATTTGCTGGAGATTCTGATTTTCACACTTAGAAATTTCACAAAATTATCTATTTTGAGATATTTGGGTATTTGTAATGTATTACATATATGGCATATCCGGGCCATCCCTACTAATACAGTCTACCGACTCTATGATTATTATGTTGCAATTGAAGACACACAGGTCTAAATTCTCACTCTTCTTTGACCTAGGCTATTTTAGCATGATGATCAGTAACAACGCTATGATCATACGCTGCAACAGTGAATTAAATAGGCAGGCCAGACAAGAAACCAACAATGCTATAATAATAATATCAATGTTATTATTATTTCTCAACAGGCACACAAACGTACGTGTGTATTTTTCTTTGCAGAAAATATTTTCTTATGCCAGATATTGATAATACGCATACTAGCTAGTTGGACTCACACAGCAGCAGCAATTTTCAGTCAGAGCTGCTGATCTATCAACAACAGACATCATATGAATTTCAAGATGACTGTGTGGTTGGTCGTAATGATTTATAATATTATATCTTTATACCACAAACCAATCATGCCGATTAGTGATGTGGTTATGTCCTCTGATGATTAAGTAGCTATTATAGTCTTCAAACAATATACAATGTCATATATGCAGCCTTGTCACGACATGGAATTGTAGATCTCACAAGCATCCGAAGGATGTGCAGTGAGATCGGAATTCCATTAGTGACAAGGCAAGTATATGACATTACCCACCCTGCCCTCCCATGTCATATATTTGAACATTACTTTTCTCAACTGGATGGACAATCTCAGGAAAAGGTATTAATTTCAATAAGATTATGATGAGAATAGCTACTTCGAATTCCTTTCCGAAAAGAAAAAAATTTTAGGCCGCCTTAGGCCACGTGATCACGATACCGTATAGGGATGGATAATTATGGAAATTTTGTATAAATATTTATATTTTATTTATCTTCAAAAGTTTGCTGTTAATTTTAAAATTGGGAACAATTTTAAGGACAAATACACAATGTCATAATCATATACTTGCCTTGTCACTTATGGAATTCCAATCTCACTGCACATCTTTCGGATGCTTGTGAGATCTACAAATGTCATGCATCAATGAATGTGTAGCTCGTGACCACTCTTTGTTTTATGTGTACACTAATTAAAAGTCTCTTCCGCATGTGCAAAATAAAACAATGTGCAAAAATATAACAAGGAGTCGCTTAAAACAATGTGCAAAAATAAAACAATGAGTCGCTGAAGAAGGGAGTACGTACATGTGTAGCTAGTCTAGGACACTGTCAGGGAAATCAGACAATGTCGTGCTCCAGCACTTTAGCACTATTCTCTAATATTCTCTAGGGAGGGTAATCGACCTCCAGCATGATAGTTCTTAGCTTAACAAGGATGGGCACACATACACTCTCACTTATCTGTGTTGATAGCAGCCAAACTGTACTAGAGCATCACAGACCCCTGTGTTGATAGCAGCCAAACTGTACTAGAGCACCACAGGCATGCATCACCCCATCTATACATCCTAAAGCTAGCTGGAAGAGAAAAAATCCGGGCAGCCACCGGGAATCGAACCCAGGGCCACTGACTTAAGCCGCCAGCGCTCTACCACTGAGCCACGACCACCCTTAGGCACCCGAACTCCCCCCTTTCCAGCTTTAAGGGCGAAAGTCAACCCTATACCCAAACTACGTTCACGGAGTCTGCCAGGATAATTAAATCACCAAAGCACAGAGCCCCAACAATAGTAATAACATGCATGGGTAGGAACTCCTACGCTCCCAATCTTGTCCCTGCTAGCAAAGTAGTGTTTCTTTCGACCAAGCTATAGATACATGTATATTCATCATAAGCTAAATGAACAAAGAGTGTGCAAATGTTTGCACATACTACCGTATAGCCGGAAATATTGGCGGTCATTTAATTTGGCGGTTTGGCTCCAAACCGGGCATTTAAAAATATTGGCGGAATTTAAATTTGGCGGTGGGCCTAGCCAAGGTCGCGGTGTTAATTATGCGCTATGCACGTGTGCGCACGGCCGGCCACATACGTACGTACGTGCATGCATGCTAACGTCTAGTGGGCGGGGTCTATTCACGTTAGCACTAGGATCTAGGAGTGAACAGCTGCTGACACGACATGGAGACCATTGAAGTAGCCAGCTGCGTTCGAGGACATCACGTTTACGATCGTATATGGACTTCTACACTTGGCGAGGAGCTACAGTGCGTAACAGAAGATTCTAACAATAATGACCCATACCCAGTTGCAGTCATGAAGCGGGATGACATTGTTGGTCACGTCCCTCGGCGAATATCAGCTGCCTGCTCACTCTTTCTTCGTAGAAGAGGCGTGATAGATTGCATCATCACAGGCTCGAGACGATTCTCTGCTGATCTCCCTCAAGGAGGGCTGGAAGTGCCCTGTACTTTAAAGTTAAAGGGAGAACCTAAAGATGTTGATGAAGCTTTTCACACTCTCTCATGAAAAGCAATCTGAAGTGAGCCAGCCAACTAAGAAGAGAAAGTTGGAGATGTAATCAATGTCGATGAACTGCACATGCCAGACTCTTTTTCCAAGGCTCCGGTTCCATGGCTAACCTGTGCTAATATAGAATTGACAATGGTTGATAGATGTATTATCACCTTTAGGTGATCTTCTATCTGACAAACACATCGCTCAGGACTGTTAAGGCAGCCTCAGCTGATGATTGTGCAGAGGCTTGTAAAATGCTTGTATTCAGCTCTTATCACTAATTATTGCCAATTACATGATCGTGAATATCATTAAATCTCGAGCGCACGTGATCATATCCCCACAGTCTAGTCAGTGTACAAGCGACTTGACTTTCAAAATGCGCTCAAGAAAACGGCCGAGGCGGCTACCAAAATCCCTTCAGCACCGAAGCTTTTGAGGATACTGAAGCCCATTGATGATTGTTCGAGGTCGAGCGGGGTGGAAAGGCTGTCAAAATTTTAGCAGTTGCCCGTGGTAAGGTCATGAATATTTAATAAGATCGATCTCAGCCCAAAAATACGTTCATATCCGTCCATAACTTTCGAGCGCTTAGTTTTTTGCAACCATTCCACCTACTTTAGATATTGCTAGTGTCTGTTCTTTCGTTTGAATCCTGAATCTTGTATATCTGTGGCCGTTTTGGTACCCGCCTAGTCCAAAGTAGTCAGTTAAGGAAAAAAACTTTGACCCCCATTAATTTAAGTTAATTAACGATGTTGCCATGGTAACTCATAATTTTAATAAACTACTTCCCTTCCTCTTTAACATGGATACCTTAGTCAGTGATCAAAGTTCACCCATGACATACACCAACAGGTTTTGTGTTGCCATGTTAGCAGTATTTGCTACTTACAATCCAAGTGAGGCTGCCTTAACAGTCCTGAGCGATTTTGCTCAAGCTCTTCTAAGAAAGCATCACAAAGAGCTCACTGGACTTAACTCAATCCTCTTGCTGGCCAATCACAGAAATCTAGCCAGTTCTGCGCCTTTTCTACAGATCTTGCACACTAGAGGAAACCACTGGATCGTTGCTACTACATTAGGATACCCCATCGGCTCACCAAAAGTGTTCGATTCCCTTTATGAATCCATCGAGCTGCCAACGCAGAAGCTTCTTTCCTCATTGTATGGATCTGCTGTCAAGGTTGAAGATGGGCCGAAGCAGTTAGGTGTCAAGGATTGTGGTGTATATGCGATCGCAACAGCTACACTATTGGCGAGTGGTGCAAATCCAGGTTCAGCGACTTACCACCAACAGGCTATGCGAGAACATCTAGTTAAGTGTTTTGAAACCTTTCAGCTCACTCCATTTCCACACAATTATATAATGTACATCTTTTAATCCATTATATTCTTTTAGACATAATAGTGTGATGAATAAAATTGATTGTTACGATGACCATTAAAATGAACACCACTGGTGCTAAACCCTCGGCGCTGTCAGATTTATAGTAATGATAATTATACTACGCAGGTAGCTATAAAGATGATTGTATAATATTAGGCTGTGTCTAAAACTTAGCGCTTTGAGTACTGGCAAACTAGCCCACCAAAAAAGCTTAGAAAATTTTCGAAAGTAGAAGAAAAAAAAAAAAATTCAAAGATCAAGCGGGATACGAACCCATGACCACCTCTCCACCAGCTCCAGCCCTAGTCCACTCAGCTAACCCAGCTCGATGCTGGTGACTGCTGTTTTTTGCCAACTTAATACATCTCATCCATAATATGCTCCCTGACCCCGCCTTTGTAACCCTCGCGCATGCGTATAACTATTAGGCCTCTGCCATATATAGCGCGACACACCCAGCGTTCTATTTATACAAAAAGTTAGCTGGCCGAGATCGGAGAAGTCAAGAAGCTTAGAATCAGCGAATGACTCCAAAACTAGCAAACAAAGCGTTCTCTACGAAATCCACACAAATCATGAGTTTGGAACGCCATAAGGAACCTTATAATATCGTAATTTGGACTCGTAAACGAGGTATGTAGCAGTTAGCGTGGCAACAGACAGACACACACACACAGAACGACTACCGTAACCCTCGCGCATGCGCCGAGGGTTAATGAGACAGACAAGTAATACGAGGACAACAGATGATCCATGAGAATAGTATGACATTGTGTGCATGGGGAGGATATGAAAGTGTGTGTGCATGAGAAACTTAGGAATCTCATAACAAGGTTTATCTTAAGCTTCTGTAGCAGCTATGACAGCATCAAGGATTCCAGTTTTCTTGAAACCATTGATGATGATCTCGGGACGGCCTTGAAGCGATTCCCAAGCAGAAATGAACCAGCTAACGCTCTTCGTCTTGATAACAGCAGCTGACACGTCCACCTTTACCTCATGCACTGGAACTGACTTCTGTACTTCATTTGCATCCCATGAATGAAAGCTCTTTTTCAAGTCATCTTTGATAGGCTTATTAACAGAGACGTCCAGTGGCTGTAGCCTATCAGTGCAGTTGGCTGGAACTTGCACAGAGACGATATTGTGCACTTTGAGCAAAGACAAGAATTCAGGGGTGGTTTGTCCACGAAAGCAATCAAAAATTGCAAGAGCTGGGTGTGACTTGCTGAGCTTTAAAGCAACCCTCTTTGCATCAAGATAAGGAACAACGATCTTTTCGACGTACCGCTTCATGGTCTCTTCGTTTGACCAGTGGTTGTCACTGTGCCAAAGATCCCAGCCACTGGGCACAGAAACTTTTGGGTGTGAGCGCTCTGTCTTCCCTTTGTAGATGATTTGTGGTGCAAGAAAGTCACCAATCAGGGTAGCAGCGAAAACAGCTGTAACCTGACGCTTATCGTCACTATTTGAGATGGTAATCACCTTCTCTCCGGCGCGATGCATGGTCCACCGACCTGTTGACACGAGATGGAGTGCCGTCTGATCCCAGTTGAAGATGAGTTCTGGTGGCACCTCGTTCATCACTACCTCGGCCTGGATGTCAGCAAGAAAGTTTTCCTGAATCTCCTTAAAATCGGGAAGAGATATCTTTCCAGCATTGGAACATTATTTTTCTCTTGACATAGCCCATTCTTCCTAGAAGAGATTTAGCCCATGACTTTTTGATCTCAATATGACCACCATGCTGTACAAGTAGGCTCCGATCTCGAGCAGCTATGATTCCTTCTGCAGCTGCCATTACGATGGCCGTGTTTACAACCCCTCCTACAGTTCTTATGGATGTGATGTAGTCCTGTACAGCTTTATCCAAAGCTTGGCCAAGAAGCAGTGGTCTTCCCTGCTCCTTAGTGGGCAAACTTTTCACTGTAAGAGGTGTCTCATCGTTGACGTCTTGAACTTCTCGAAGTGCTTGCAACTTGCTCAGGTACTCAGTTTTCAATCTTCTTGCTGTTGATTCAGGAATATTTCTTCTCATAAGCTTAGAGAAATGCTTAGCGGCTCTGGTAGGTCCATTTTCTGCTGCATATTTTCCAATCTGAGCTCTTTGTTCTGGAGTGTAGTCGTTGTACTTTCCCCTTGTCGTCGGTGTTCGGGCCTTACTCGATTCTCTTTTGAGGCAGTCTTTCACCTTCGCGTTTGCCGATTTTAGCTCCTTTTCTGTTAACAACAGGCAATTCTCTTTATCTGGAAGCGGATCTTTTTCTCTCTTCAAGTACTTCAACAGCGCCATCGATGCCAACAACAAACACGGCTAGGATGGACGTCAACGGCGTGGCGACCGCGATATGGATATGGGTGGAGCCAGCTACAGCTGACTAGCATTACGTCATTCAAGTACTGGGCGTGCAAAAATATTGGCGGAATTAAATTTGGCGGCTTTAGCCTCAACCGCCAAACCGCCAAATTTAATTCCCCGCCAATATTTCTGGCTATACGGTATGCCCAATGAGGTAGTCTCCAGACTGATTGAGTAAGGTATATTTTAAGGATCTATCAACCTATTTTCAATCAACAATGACTATGATGGATACTCCAATTCAGATCAAACTTTGGCCTCCATCAAGGGCGTATCGAGCCGCTACGGCGGCTCAATACGCCCTTGCCTCCATCCACTGTGTGTGTGCACGAGGTACATGTACGTACATGTATGTATAGCATACATACCAAGGGTTTACTGTATTCGTTCCTTTTCTTTGAGCAGCTCCTCATCTGAGAATCCAGCCAGTCGCTCAATATTCTCACGGTGGATCCGAGTCACCTCCTCATGGGCGGAAGCCCCTCCCCCGATATCAAACTCGATTCCAAAAATCTGCAGCATTAAAAGGTGCTCAACATGATTGAATAATATTATAAAAGTCTGGAGGTTAATTTTACCATTATACTATTATAGTTTCAGGATTACCATAATATCATAGCAGGAAACTTTGGAGAGGTTTTAAATGATGGCAATTAGCTAGATGCATGAATTCGGTATAGATCACCAGATTAAAAATTTTGCCAACTGCATGGCAGTAAGCACTCGGATTGTGACCAAATTTAAACTTCACAAATACCAATGGAGAGCCATTTCACTAGCCTCATCCCCAGGCCACTCCAACACTTTCAATGTTACACATTGAAAATATATTATGTGGGAGTGTGTACCCACGTTTTCAATGTTACACACTACCACATCCCTGGGGACAAGGCCACCATTTTGTATTTAATGCTTGCCAAAATTACCCGCTTTACAGTTGAACTACAATCATATTACTGGTACATACGTTGTATACAAATAGTGCACATTTTCACCTATTCCAAGCTTGAGAAGCTCCTGACTCAAACTCCTCCCTAGCCACACCCCCACCTCCATGTCTTGGCCACCATCACCGCTTGCCACTGCTGTCGTACTTTGACCTTCCACCCTCTCTGAATCTACACCAGCATCCATGGCAGACGATGAGGAAGACAGGACACTACCACCAAGAGTGACAGGTTCAACGTAGTCTTTCTTGAATGCAGTGGCATGAGTCATCCCACTAGCTTCTTCGTTGACTTCGATGCCAAAGTACTCTAGTCCATGTCTCTCCAGTTGTTGAGCAAAGAGGCTCTTCTTCTTCTTTGGAGGCTTGGCCATGCCACCTTGGGGTTCTGGGGGAGTGGAGTCGGTCTGTGTTGAGCTAGAGCTGTCTGGTGCAGCAGTAAGAGAGCTGAAGTCCAACTGGCGAACAGTGGGGAAGCCTTTCTTGATCATCCTGGTTGGCATGGCAACTGAAGAAGCAGAGAAACCTTGATGCTCCTGGCAGCAAAGTGAATAATAATATTATACGGCTAATTCAATATTACCGTAAATCGCAAATATTTAAAATAATTTCAGACAGCCTGGCCTGTGTGAAAATTAAATGCGCAAAAATAGCTACATATCCGGTATTAACGATAATGCGGTACAGGGCCATTTGTCCAAAAATTATTTAACATGAAAAATTATCACACGAAAAATTTTAGACACAAAATATTTGTGATTTACAGTATACAATGTCATGTACAGTGTGTTTGTAGATGCCCACCTGAATATCGGCCAATACTTTAGTGATGTGAGTATCACGACCTATGGATATCATGGACTTCATGTTAACTTATATGCATGTACATGATACATTGTATGTATATGCATAGAGCAGATGGAAGCACAATGCAGTTTTATGCACAAACACATTAAATTTTGTACTCTTGTGAGCACAAATGTTACATGCAAATTGTATATGCACACCAACAGTGCATCGTAGGTCGAGAAGGTATCGGTTAATGAATCATCAGAAGCATAACTTGTCAACCTCGATACTTACGCTCCATCTCCATGAATGGGTCCTTAGGAGCCTTTCTCATCTACAGTGCAGAAGGAAGGAAAAGTACACGTATAATGCAATAACGCATGTGGATACATGCATGCTCTATATGCCACCTTGCAGCATACGAGCAAGCTACAAGTTGGCTCGTACTTTAGCTTGTTTTTTTCGTTCCTTGAACTTCGACCTCTTCACCGGTGGCTTACCACTCTCAAGCTCCAGGGATGCTCCTCCTCCTACATTAGTTTACTCATTTATGCATAGAAAATCATATGCATGCATGCCACATGTACATAGCATGTGATATGCATTGAGATGAAAGGTTAATTCCTTAAAGTTATCCTATTATTGATGTACTTGCATGCATACATGTACATGTACATGTAAGCCTGTACCAGACATGTCGAGTGCATGTATGGGGGCAAACATTAATTTTGAGCTTTCTGACCCTGTGGATGCAGCTGTACGACATCCCTCCCCACAGGCTGGTCCCTCCATTCCTCCTCTCCCCCTCCAGCAAGCTCTCTCCTCTTCTCTCCAACCTGCACCCCTGCTCCAAGCTTCGACACTCTGTGGAGGGAAGCAGAAGGTAACTCTCCAGAAGCCAAGAAGCTTTCCTGCAGGGAGAGCAAATCTTCCTCCGTGTCAGTGGCCTTTGGTCTACTATGCATGTATGTATAAGCTCGAGAGTACATGTGTAGGTAGTACACGGTGTGCGTTAATTAGAACTCACTTCGTTTCGACATTAGACGTCATTTGGTACTGGTAGCCACACCTAGCTAAGCCAGTATACCCATAGCACCTGAGCTCATTGGTGACCCCAGGCCCTTGCTGTGCAACACGCTGTGTCAATAGAGAAACCACCGGTGGACGTCTTCCAGCATCATGAGCGGAACAAACGACGACAATAGAGCGGGGTCAGCTGACTCGGAGCACAGTTCAGACAGCTTCGTGCAGGTGAGCAAAGAGGACGCACCTGCTGCCATGTCGGAACAACTCGTCTCCGTGGCCGACAGCGAACCGCTAGCCGAGCCTACTGGCTCTGGAATACCCCCCATTGACGACCGGGAGGATATCTATGGAGCTGACGAAGAGGCCACTAGTGCACCTACTGACAAAGAAGAGGTACCTATTGAAGAATGCATGTGTGTTGTAAAAGCTGTGTACATGTACATGTATTGGAGTGGTATTGTGGAACAGGCTAAGGTCTGGTCTTGGGAGGGGCCCGCATTTCTTAGTGGTGACCTTATGAACACAGTTAGTGTTTCTGATTTGATATTGCATTATAGGGAGTGGCTCCTTTGGTATGATAATAGCAGTATTACGGATGGGCAGAAATAATTATACATGTATGTACGCGTATTCAAGTCAAGCATTGAATTTCACATGGAAGCATGGGGGACCTGATGCCGCTAGTTAGCATGGGAAGCTACATGTATTTAGTAATATAGCAGAAGTAGAAAAAGTATAGCTGCTTGGAGGGAGGGAAGGGGGGAGGAGAATTTGAATAACACACCTGGGCACCCACAGCAACCCACTCCTCTATACATGTAATGTACGTGTATGAAACACTGAAAAGTTATATCCACGTAGTAATACTCTTTTGTGTGTCTAGTTCGATGTCAACTTCATGGAATCAAAAGAGCCGGAGTTTGAGGAGCCGAAACAACCAGAAGCTGAGACCACACCCCCAACAGAGGAGACTCCGCCCCCTCCAATCTCCAGCAGCAGTGGGGTGGAAGATGTACCAAAGTTAGTGGAGTCCACTACAGAACCATCAATAACCAGCACTGCTAAGCCAACCGAAGGTACAGGATTATACATGTACATGTACAATGTATATTATGTAGCTACAGTATGTAACAGTGCCATAACACGTACATGTATGTGTAATGTCGTATCGTACATGTCATTGTGTTGAACTTGAGTATGTACAAGTATTCCGGACAGCTAGACCCTCCCCCTTTCCTAGCTACATGTATTATGCTGTTTTGTATGAGTCGAAGATTAGCTAACCCTAGAAGGTCTTTTCACAAGAGTACATTGCCAGGGCTCTAGATACGTTATTATTGGCTCAGCTGATTCTCCTTGTGTCCAGAATGGCCCAAAAGGCAAACTTTGTAGCTTCAATATTGATAAGATTCACACACTGTAATCTGAGGCTGCATGATTGACAGTTGATTGCAGATAACTACAAGTATGATGTAATAGTACCTGTCAGCATTTCCCTTTGGGCTATTGTGCATTCGATTGCCACCTGAAGCCCTAACGCTTGGTGGTTAGTCGCTTGATTGTGGCGCAGACACACACGTGCATTGAATTGAGGAGGTACAATGTACATGTATGTGCATGCCCTACCCTCAGCGCCAGGCTTTTCTCTTTGGGTGGAATTTGTATTTGTGCACAAGGGGAGAGAGAGAGAGTCTGGTGCTGCGAAGATAAGTATTGAATCTGTCACAGAGCCTGATACGAGGCTGCCATATTTCTTCTGAACATTCGCACAAAAAATTTAATAGGTACAAGTCTCACCAATTTTTGGCGGTAAACGTGCAACATTCCAGCTGCATGTGCATTCTATTCCCGTTGATTGCACTTTGGTGAAAAGTGGAAGCTATTTTCCATGAGTCAATAAAGGGTGTTTAAAAATTTTAGGTGCCGAACTTTTTAGAAGAATTACTTCAATGTCTCACATGGGGGGGGGGGCAGCCTGGTATGTGCTTGGCTAGTAGGTATATATACGTGTGGTTACATGTACATGTACATGTGCAGAAGGAAATTCAGCTGAGCATGCATGTGTCAAGTGTGTGTACGTTTAATTCATTTTCCTCTCTCGCATACCTGTGAGTAGTGGGAGTTATTATGCATATCCCCCCCCCCCCCCAAAGTGGTGTGCACTGCAATACTATACTATCCATCATTGCGTATGCATCAGATTCTGTTACAATACATGACACATTTCTCTCTCCACACACACACACACACTCGTATGCACACAGTGTCTGTTCCAGTGCCGTCTGGTTACCTGTGTTTCCTTCGCCATCTCTCTCCTCTCAGTAAGTCTTTTTACTTTGTCGGTTTATTCTTTGATTGACATAGTGAAAACTAACTCATCAGTGTGTGTGTATCAATATTGTGTCTCAGAGAGAAAATTTAATGCTAATTTACTAAATTATTACTCGGTAATGGCTTATCATGTTACCTAATAGTATGCTAGAGTTCAGTCGATCCCTAACCTTGTGTGTGGTGGGGGGGGGGGGGGGGGGGGGGCAAACAGTACCAAACACTAAGGGAATAGGCTGGCTGTAGCATGCTCAATCAAAATTAATAGCTATGTGGCTAGTGGAACTGACCAAAACTCGCCCGATGTATTGTTAGCCTGGATGCCATGCAGAAGGCCAAGCCACTTGGCTAGGTGCCTAGCATTGAAGAAATATAGGTAGCAACTCTAATATTAACGTTAAATGACCTCTATTTCTGATGTATACTCATCTCCATAGTGATAGTATAATCTGTGTTGGTGAATTTAGCACTACTTGTGTGTCCTAGCTGAATTAGTGACACGCTGCTAATGATGTATCAAAGCCTTGATTGCATCATCTGTGAAACTGGATACACTCTGGCTAATGGCCGAGCTAGTATAGAGTTGCCAGGTTTCCTCATTAGCAGTGTACATGTATGTGCCAGCTCTGATTATCCTTTATAGGGAATAGTTGAGCTGTGATCAGCAGCCTCTTTGACCTTTGATGTGTTGTTTAAGGACTTGATCTTCCTTCTCAATTTGGTGTAATTGTACAGTTCAGTGCCTTTGGAGTTTATGAGAAATAGAAAGTCGCTTATTGTATTATAGGTACAATCTGCATGAGTATGGCAGTACTGTAGATGAAACAGCATTATGGTGCATAGTGGGACATTGTCCAAGAGTTCTGGCCAATACTGCCTTCCTCTTTCATGATCAAAGCCATAACTACACAATGTAATCAACTGCATGTGCCTGGTGTATATTATTGCTCAGAGGTACGAGCTATGAGCAAACTTTGCTTTATTTATCTGTATACTTTCAATTAGACTACCTTCGATATGCCAACAATTTCATATCCCTTGCATACTTGACTAGATTGTGCACCCTCAGTACCTGCCTCTACTATCTATCAGTTTCATGATAAAGGGGGTGGTTCTATTGTACATGTAGCACATGCACACTGCTATGCCCTTGTATGGTATTGCAGATGTTCTCCCCTCCCTCCCTCCCTCCCCCCAGAGATACAGTGCAGCTACCTATAGTTTACCTATTGACACCCACCACACATGTAGGTGTGCATGTATAATATATAAATAGATGTATGTAGTCTCATCCCCAGGCTCCTGCTGTATAATAACTGCAATATGCAACATAGCTGGAAATGTGTTAGGGACAAGGCTACCACACTGGGCTCGTAGTGGAACGCACACACTCAAATAAATACAAACACCTACACTTACTAAGATGAACCGACACAGTGCAAGTTCAAATTCTTATCACCATAGTTCAGCTAATACACACAAGTAATCAGTTTTGTATAATAGTTATCTGACAATAATTGGAGTGCATGAGATTCATGATCGAATGCACCCCAGATAACTATTTTGTTGGTAGTTGATCTCTGTTCATCATTGGCCTACTTTATGATGACCCAACATCTTCCCATAGTCAGCAAATTGCCTATAAACAATTTGGTTGCTAAGCAACTACCAACAAATACCTATACAAAACACTGCTCGTACTCACTCACTTGTATTAATTCTGCAGTACTATATGTGATCTACTGGCGTGACATCAAGCTGAGTGCCGTTGTTCTTGGTGTGTGTCTGATGACCCTGCTCACTCTCAGTCTCAACACGTTCATCCACACCCTGGTGCTGATTCAGCTCTCCTTCCTCGTCGTCACGCTAACCTACATCGTCACCAAGATAGCCATCGACTCTTTCTACAACAGGGACATCGCAAACCCTTTCAAGTTAGTTGATACACCCTCTCAATGAGGACCACCACCTTTGACTTGGGTAATCGCATAGATAGAAAAATTGATGGGGGAATTGAAATAATATAGCTCTTTGGCGATATTCCTTCCCTTCCTATAGAGAGAGGCCATGTACATGTATGTATCCTCTTCCCCAGGCCACTCCCAGCCTTTTCAAAATGAAATCCTTTTGGTTCTCTTGATCTGCTTTGCTGTTAATGTTATACACTACATTGTACATCTGTATGATGTTATGTAGATGGACAACTAATGATCATAGACTAGTGTTGTTAAGATTTGAGTGGGTATGTCCCCTAGTGTACACTTGTACATCTCAACCAAGTGTTTTATGTCCGCTATCGCATTCCATGCACTGTCAGCGGGATGATAATTATCACTCCAACACTCACAACTTTTGATAGAAGAGCTTTTCATGTATTAAAGTGTACACAATTTTTGTATGTTTGTACTGCTAGTTTTGCTAATGCCTCCCCCACCCTCTAGCCAACCTCTCTTCCTCTCAGTTTTACAAATAACCTAAGAGAAAGAAGCCTGGGAGTGAGGAAGCTCAATAATAATATTTTCTTCTTGAGTCGGGCTCTCTATGTGCACATGAAACTGTTTATACCGTTTGTGTACTCTAATTCACATTGTTGACTATTTCCGTTGCAGGAGCTTTTTGAGCTCAGACATTGTTCTCCCTGAGGAGAAGGTGAGTTTCAAAACTTCTTTTATGTAAACAAATCTGATGTCATGGCGTGCTGGATTCATTCATTGCCTGTGTATGTTGTTACTGTGTGTGCAGATCGTGGAGTGGACCAGATACAGCCTGCAGACGCTGCAAGTCCGGCTCAATGCGTTCGTCAAACTGATGCTCTTTCACAATATCAAACGCTCACTCAAGGTACGTAACTCACATGATGTTATGTATAATTATACATGATGACACTGGGAAAAAATTGCATTTCAGTATAAGCAGACTGCATGCATGATTGTGTAGAGTCATTACAGGAATGTAATGTTAGATATTGGGAGGGGGGGTGCTCATATTATGCTGATGCATGCTTAAATTATTGCTATACTATGCCTGTTTTGTCTTGCTCATTGATGTGTGTGTTTCAACATTTCTTTCAGTATGGAGTATGTCTGTGGCTACTATCGTTCGTCACCAATTACATCACTGTGCTGACGGCTCTCTTCCTGGGTAAGTCCCTTTAATTAATCATCAATCCCTTATACATCTCATCTTCACCTCCCTTCTCTCTCTCACAGATGTTGCTGTGCTGTTCACAGTACCAGTGCTCTATGAGAAATTCCAGGTGGGGCTAATTACATGTAGAGTCAGCTGACTGTTGTGTGCGTGCATCCTTGTGCTTATATTGAGCGCATGTTACTATATTATATGAAAGAACAGATAATTCAAATTATTTGGTTCCTTTTCTGATATAACTTTGTTGTGGGTCTAAAGTCTTTTTCACTGATGAGACACATAAATTGCAGACTATGCTATAGTCCCAGGCAAGAGTCCTGGGCAAGCGCCCATGTACATGTACCACATTTGAAGGGGTCCATGTAGTCACTTCTATACAAATGTATAAAATTTATATCCCGTGTATGTTAGCACCCATGCAGGTCAAAATTGCAAGTTATGTTAAGCACCCATGGGCACTCACCCGGGACACTACTGTAGTAATTATCCCTCGTTCTGTCCATGCAGCCCGTAATTGATAAGAACATCAACAAGGTGCTCAAGATTGCTTGTGAAACTTTCAATAAGTGAGTTATTGATTTTCAGTTGAGTAAGTTAACTGTAAGCAGTAGCAACCTATCCCCCCTTAATTAAACACAGCTTGCTGTTTAGCATGTACAGATCTGTAATACCGTATTTCTTCTAAAAATTCGGCCCTTCTAATTATTCGGCACCTTTTATCGAAAGATTGAATATTATAGTCTCTAATTTTTCGGCAAAGGTCGTCATGCGTATATGCTATAAACGGGAATGGAATGCGCACGCAGACAGAATGTTGAGTATTAACCTCTAAAAATTCGGCGAAGCTAAAGCAATATTATTATTTTCATGCCGAATTTTTAGAAGAAATACGGTAATTATGTGAACCTCACTGCTCTGTGTTAGGCCTTCTCCAGCCAATCACTATACTATATAGCCTCCAGTCTCTGCATCGTGATCGATTGCCAATATGCACCTCATGTTTCATGTGTAATTTCAAGAGTACTGACTTATAAGTATGTACTTTGTACTTTGTGTTAACAGTAATGTTTATTCTAGTAGAACGAAAGCTAAAAATATTTATGATTTTAACTTTTGCGTGGTTTTCTGGTAAAGGTCATCATTGCCACATAGAGCCACATTATGGAGAACGCAGATTTTCTTGCATTAATTAAAATTAATATTTAATACAGTATGTGACCCTGGTAGGCGTGGAATAATACTTCCTTCAACTTTGTGATGGTTTACATCATTAATTCTTTTTTTTTTCTCCTCCCCTTGCAGAGTGAGAAGTTACATTCCAAGCTACATTCCCATCATCGGCAAGCCCAAGGTGGAGTAACTCTTATCCGAGGCATTTCTAGATTCCATTAGAATAAAATTGTTATCGTTGTTAAAGCTGAAACCTTTGAGCTACATATGTAGTGTGTTTAACCCTCACCCTATACTGTCTTGTTAGTGTGCACTGTTAATGATATTGCATAATATAATTAATTTGTAGTTTATCCAATGGACTGGTCGGCCATGCATATATTATTATTACAGTGGAACCCCGCTTAACGGACACCACTCAGTGGCGGACACCTCTCAGTGGCAGACACCTGCGATATAACGGACAGTTCTGAATGTCCGGATTGTATTTCCATAGATTTCAATACATTCAAACCCCCTCAACCGTGGACACCCTGCTATTCCGTATTACTTTGGCCCTATTTGAGCCTGCGCAATAGTGAACAACCTCGCATAACGGACAATTAACCACACCCACCATTAAAATCGGCCAGTTTCAGCAACCAGTAGTTACAGTAAAGCCTAAATATGTCTCAAATTCTTGCTTCGAAGCTGTCAGTTGATAGATTTCTCATCAATACGGTCTTTTTCGTCGTCCACAGTAGTGCTTTATCATAGCTGGCCGCGATTGTAGGAGGGACGTGGTCAACCACTAACCCCTGAGCTAAGGACACCTCACTATAGCGGACAAAAATTTTGGTCCCAATGGTGTCCGCTTTAGAGGAGTTCCACTGTATAGCGGAGTGGTCAGAGCACCTGCAGGAGGCCATGGGCTCGATTACCAGCGGCTGCACTGGGCCTTTTTCTCTTCTAGCTAGATGATCTACGGTGCTACAGTTTGGCTGCTGTGTTATAATAATATTGACACAGATATGAATGGGGTAAAGGATCTGTGGTGCTCTAGTACAGTTTGGTGGCTATAATAATTATTATTATTAGGTATATCAGCATATTATTATTATTAAATTTTATGAATGGGGCAAAGGATCTGTGGCATGTTAAATAGTTGGGCTGCTATCAACACAGAAAATGGTCTGTGGTGCTGTATAGTACTGTTTGACAGTGAAAGCTAGAGAGTAATCAATGTTTGAGTGGCTGTACAGTTATGGCTACCATTATACTACCAACAATGATCAACATTGTGTGTACAATACTACAAAAACTAATAATTATTATTCAGTGAACTCAAACAAAACAATATTGTTATGACTGCTATAATATAATACCTTTTCCACAATCAAGCAAACAATGATTATTCTTATTAACAATGATCAACATAAAACGGTTGTTATTGAGTGAACTCAACATGTACATGGGCAGCTGCCATTTTGCTTCCGTAGTGTCCCGCCCAAAACTGAGTATCCTTCCCACCATCGACAAACAGCACATACCTCACCCCTGACTTGTAGCCTCGAAACACGTGCATCACCTTCCTCCACCCCAACTCCCCTCCTTCCCACTGCGCTGTTGTTTCGGAGTGTTTGTAAGTCTCGAGAAACTTAAAATCCTTGTCTAGAAGGACCACCATGATGTTGAAGACGGAGCCACAGTCAAAGCGAGCGCAGAACCACTCTGATACATGAATGGGTGGTTTGACTTCATTTAGAATCTCTGGAGTGAAGCCAAAATCGCACAGGTCAACGAGCTGCCAGCGACAGCACCAGAAGTAAGTTGTTACGTAGTTTTTCGTGCACCCTAAATTCTCTTTCAAGAGTTGCTGATCTTTGGCTTCATCCCTCTTGATCCACTCCTCAATGAGCCAGCCATCTCTTTGCCACCTGGCTCGCTGATTACGTTGCTGTTGTCGACCACCACGTGATGCCAGCAATTCTTCCTTAAAATGCTGCTCACTTAAGTTATCCCAGTCTGTGTAGATAAGCGTCCATGGTTTCAAGCTCAAATCTCCTTTAGAGTCCAAGCTATTGATGAGGTTTGGATTATGGACTGTATACAGGCAGAGTTTGGCCCAGTTTATTCCAGACAGGCGATCCAATCTGGGGTCGTAGTTGCCACGCCGTTTCATACGCAGCTGCCAAAAGGAGGCCTCATCGAAAAAGCCCCTCCAGCCTTTGCAAACCAGTCGACAGACCTTGACTATCTCTCGTGGGGGGATGTAGTCAAAGAGATGAAGTAGAATTTCATATGGTAGTCGGCAGAGAGGGTCGCCTTCAGACCAACCGATGTCCGAGGCCTCGCTGCTAGCGCTCTGTTGGCTCTGGTAGCGTTCAAAAGCCATTTCTTCAACCAGGAATAGTCCGTCCCCAGGCCACCCCCACGTTTTCCATTGAAAACGTGGGAGTGGCCATTTCTCGGTTCGTTTTCAATGTTGCACCATAGATGGTTACCAAATTTTATGACACCGGTGTTGTATTGAACTCCACACTCATGGTAGCTAGTGCCTACATCAAGTCAGCTTACAGCCTCCAGGAGTCCTTGGGGACAATGAATCATTTACCAAGGACCTTGGGGTCCTTGGTAAATGATTCATTGTCCCCAAGCCCTTGGTAAATGACTCATTGTCCCCAAGGACTCCTGGAGGCTGTAAGCTGACTTGATGTAGGCACTAGCTACCATGAGTGTGGAGTTCAATACAACACCGGTGTCATAAAATTTGGATTTTGTGTAACCATCTATGGTGCAACATTGAAGGTCCATGACTGTCGACGTCATGCCGGCCAAGTCAGCACTGTCACTGTGCTCCGGCCGATCAGTGATGAGCTAGTCGTCTTGTTGGATTTATATTATGCATAGCTAACCATAGCTTCAAGAATCGATCACAGTGCACAATTTCCACCATTTCTTTGTTTCTGGCAGTAGCAGCACCACCGATCGACACGCTTCGCGCGCAATTGTTAATGTTTGCCCCCCCAGTCAAAGCTTCCTTCCGCCGCCTATGCTATTATTGGCCTCCCACCCCTTTGACTACTGTCCACCACGTTGTGATGTGACCGGGGGAGGATTATTCCCTCTCCCACATCCGGAAAGGTTTACAGTCATATTCTAGGACTCGTGCTCAAACTATGCTCAGCTTATTATTAGCTTCCCACCCCTTTGATTGCTGTCCACCATGCATGGTGTGACCTGGGGAGGATTATTCCCTCCCCCACATCTGAGAAGGCCATTATAGCTAAGACTGGTGCTCAAACTATGCTCAGCCTATTATTAGCCTCCCCCCCCCCCCCCCCCCCCCCCCCCCCCCCCCAAATCCGATGCTAAAACTAGGTTCAGCCCTAGTTTGCAGCCAGCCAATCATGCACGGTACGATATTGGCTAGATCTTGGCCTCACACGTCTCAATGGCGTGGGCTAACCCATGGTAAGCATAATATTGTGGCAATACCTTCGTCATAATATAACGGCAGGGCCCGGGGCAAGCGCACATGCTCTCCTAAGTGCTAAACGTGAGCCACTGTCAGTGATGAAGTCGTCACTGAGGATATAGCCAGCAAAAGCCACGCATGATCCTCAGCCATAAAATATCTATGCACCTCCAGTTGATATTTGTAGGCCAGAGTGTATTCTCCGGGAGATAATGTATGCTCGGCATAATGGCCATCTGGCTACCTTATGGGGCATGACCGTCAGTGCAGATCAGAAAAACGGCCTAGCTGTTTCTCTCTCTCCCAGTTGCAATGCGAATCCAGCAAATGGTGTCATGTCAGCATGCACTGATAATATCTTCAGCCAAGAAATGGCAAAGGTATTGCCCGTTCATAGACAGCTGAAAATCCTAGCTAACACTGCTCATTTGCATTGAAAATTCTCTTGCTCAAATTCCTAATAATATTAGGACACAATGGGCGGCACCCCTGCTATGTATGTAGAGAGGACCCATCGCTTGTATTCACTTACTATGATAGGGATCTGAAATTTGGCATCAAATTAGACACCTCATGAGAATCAACATATCAAGTTGCTATCACTAGCAAAGTAGCTAGCTGAAAGCATATATACATATCAGCTAGTAATCCAGACACCCAGAGGACCTAAGACAGCAGGGAGCCATGGCATTTATTGCTATTAAGCTAGCTGCTTTTGTGTACAATTTATCATGCACAACGCATTCTGTCAGCTCTCTGGCATCATTAATAAGAGTACATAATATCTCACTGTACATGTCGGCGGGTCAGACATAGGCACTCGGTAGTTGCAACGTGTCGTACTAATCATGTTCGCTGCAATTAAGACGACGTCCATAAAGCTAACAATTCCGCTGCACGTTACAGGCTTGAACAACCTGCACACCAATTCTCGAAGAGTGCTACCTGGTTTATTGAGGTTTAGCATTTTCCCCAATACTCACGCATACCCAGTAGCTACTATCCCTAGATGCCTCCTACAAACTAGAGCAATGCAGGCTTGTAATGGACTATAGCCAGACACTTGGCTTTGCAGCATCTCCCAAATTCCACAAGAGGCGAAGCATCAGCTAGCATGTCGGGGACAATCCAATAGATGCAAAGCCCAGAGAGCAAGAGGCTTGGCTTACACCTCATACCCCATAAACACAGCAATGTCAACAACAGGGTCAACCCAACCCTCTACCCTCCGCCACACAGCAGATTCAGACACGAATGGCTCATGCATGCAACCATGCACTCCTGGAACTAAGTCCCCACCACGTACATGCACTAAGCGCTACCGATCGTCCGTAGCAGATGTCCGACTTACACACTTCGAGTAGATGCTTTGCTGCTGGCATTAACTACGACCAGGGTCTCCTGATGTTATTAGCAAATACTTATTTAGCAAAGATACATACAGGCTACACTTACAAAAAAAGACAGTTACTTCATGACTGACAAAGATTAGCAACTGAACTCAATACACAAAACCGGTCTGACTGGCCTAACTAGAATGACATAGCATTACATCATAACCAAAGATACAAGCATATACAAAACCAAAACCACATAACACTACAAACCTCTTAATTGACCGTCAGCGAATCTGACTGAGTGACTCTTTGTGCTGTACGTGTAACTGATTTTCCTCGACCTGAGGATCAAATTTGAAAGAAATCGGAGGTAAATACTATTATGTTGGTACAGTGGCGTCTCTAGGTACTTCTTTCACTGGGTGCAAGTGCATCATAAAAATGATGTCGATTGCACAGGTGGATGCATAAACTAATTAATGGAAGTTTATATTTCGGACTACTGCATGATCGTATAAATATCATTGCTGTACTTAACTGGTACTATTCCATGTAGACAGTCCTTGTGTATTTACTGGCATACTTGTTACTAGCCTCGTCCCCAGGCCTTCTGAGGGGGAGGGGGAAGGAAGGCCTGGTATCCACTGCATGCGCATGCGCTATTATTATTCAGATTCTGAATAATCCGATTACGTACGGATACTGCCTAGTATACTTGTCCTTTGACCTTAATGCATCGTGCTCAACGTACCTAGTGATGGCAGGCTTAGACAGTTGGAAGTTCGAGCGAGATTTCGAGGTGGCCCGAGCGATATTGTCCATCGATCGACAAAGGCCTCTGAACAGCGTGGGCACGCGTTTAGCGTGATCGCTAGTACAAAGGTCGGGAGGTCATTCCGTATTCTTTAGACACATGGACCGTTTCACTTGTCAGCACGTGGTAGAAATTAGTGTACGGACACTTTACGGTAAATTATACGGAAAATGTAGCGCATGCGCATGCAGTGGATACCAGGCCTTCCTTCCCCCTCCCCCCTCAGAAGGCCTGGGGACGAGGCTAACTTGTTACTAGCTATGACCATGGAGTAAAAGTGCATGTAGTATATAGGTGAACACCTTGATAGGCTTGGGTAAACAAACCAACCTACATGTACACCTGCAAAGAAGCTAAGAGGGTGCACTGCTGTGTGAATTGGGTGCAAATAAACCCACATGCACCCCCCTGGTGATGCCACTGTGTTGGTAGCTACTAACTTCAATTTATATAGTTTAAGTGTTTAGCTATGTGGGTTTATGCAGTAGAAGGATTAAAACTTTATGATATCCCAGAACTGGGTCTTGATTTCAGTTGTCCAAATCAGGTACCTAGTTTGGAACTTTCAACCATTTCTAACCTCAGTGTGCGTTATTTACAAATCACCCATAACCATGGTAACGGTTGCTGCAAGGAGCTTATATAATTATAAGCAGCTAGTACTTAGCTTGTAAATGCTAATTGGAGCCAATAAATATATGGGTGTCCTAAACTCAGTACACATTTCTAGACATGTGGTAGGCATTGCCTCAGAAAGAGCCACAGTGTCTTAATATTTAGACACCTAGCTATCTCCAAGGCTAAGAAAATTTACATGATCATACCTACTAGGCTAGTTAGAGCATCCTCGGAATGTAAACTACAAAGATATGCAACTGTACTTGCAGACTGCAATGATTAGTGGGCAAGTCTTATCCCATAATTGCATTGTCAGGGCATGGTACAAGTTGGTTATAGCTATCACTCGGTATCCAGCTCCCTACATGATTTATGCTGCCTTGGCAGAGGCAGTTCTGCCATTTCTTTAGTAGTCAGGTCCAGGATATGGTTAAGTAGCCACACCGAACTCAATGACATATTTTATATACATGTACATGGCGTATGTCGGACATGGGTTGTGCATTCATTAGCACCGTGCACGTGGCATTACATGTAGGTACATGTAGGTCTAATGAAATAGAATCTGTTGACTGGAATACTAATTAATGCATGAACACTGGCCTTGACAGTGCATGGCTAGTGTAGCCGGATCGTCAGAGCTGCCCCTAGCTGCTCAGGCCTCTGGCCCTCGGTATGTAAATCACGTAAAGATGTCTACCTCATGATATTATACGTTGAAGCAACTACGTGACATAATTAAGCACATGTGCTGACTGTGTGTACCAGGCTCTCTTTCTCCTCCCCCTCGAGAGCTTGGGTTTGAGGCTAGTACACGTATATGCCTTTTGCATGCATCCTAACCTCCCTCCCCCCCCCCCCCCCCCCCCCCCCCCCACATACACACACACCCTCCATTCCCAGGGTATACCGTGGCATCTCTTGTTTTGCATCCGAGGAGAAAGCTTCAGAGAAAGAGCAGTTCTTTCAAGAGAATCTTTGGGATGCAGCTAACATGCTGGTCAAGCAGAACTGTGAGGCTGTTAGATTCAATGCCATCTGGCTGGGGAGTCTCGGATAACTTATGAGAGTGTGAAAAGTTGGCTGGCTCAAGTGCAGTAAATTAAATCTCTTATGACATTGCTTGAAAATCAAGTTTTGGATTAGTGAGTACTATTGTGTGAATTGTTATTCTTCACAATGAATATATACTAAGTTCATCTATAAAAATATTACCGATTTGGAATTAGCCTCAAGGACTCAATCATTGCTGACTAGTGCACCCCGCTGTGCTGTACGAGTACGAGCTGTATGTAAACACATACCCACGATCTGATTGATCGAGCGCACACCGCTCCTTCAATAAGAGTGCAAATTAATAATAATTGTATTCCTGCTCTAATTAATAAAATTATTATGCAAAATTAATAATAATATTATTATAATGTACACTTGAATTCAGCAGCAGCAGCAAAACTAATATGGAATATGCACTCAAAGTAAACCAACTGATAAAAGTTAAGTTACTAATAAAACAACCAGCAATTATAGAACCGAACACACTCATATGAATTTATTTAAACACTTAATCAGACCTGATGTTTATATGGGATATAATCATGTTTGTGACAAGCTAAGGGGTGAATGATATTAGTGTAAAATACAAGTGAGGCGTATAGTATTATAGGCCTGATGATCACATGAAGTTAGTAAATATTTAATAGTTAGCTAATGTTATACCGTTGCATACAAATTACACGCACATATCACAGCACATGAATACGGAAGAAAAGCACAGATATAATTATATAATCTTTATTGCAAGATCTAAATTGGTATAGGTCCTACTGCGTATTGAGCAGACAGGAAATAAAGTTGGCAAGAGCTTTTAAAGTTGAGTTTGCAGTAATATGTTGAATTACCAGTTTGGGACCAATGCGCTTGCGAATCAGATAAATCATCTGCAAGGCAAGTAGTGACTCCCCACCAAGTGACTTGAAATTATCGTTAGGTTGAATATCTTCCACTCCGAGTAATTCAGTCCATATCTTCTTGAGTTCATCATAAATTTGTTCAATAGACACATTCACTGTTTCAATTTCTTTCACTGGATTGTCATAATAATTAAGTGTTTTCAATTCGACCAGTTCATATTTACTGTTACTAGGAGGAACATCCAATGGATTGGCACTGCAGACAAATAAGAATTTTTCAACGAAGCTACGTTCACGTTCTTCTTCTGGAAATGATAGCACTGAAGAAAAGCCAACATCATATAGTACTCTCTCCCACACTTGTGGTTCCATCATTGGTTCGTGAGGTCGGATATGATAATCCTGGAAGACCCACCACCCATCGAGAATTCCCCAGGTCAGTGTAGCCCACATTTCATTCTTTACACATTCAATGATGAATAAAATGCCCCTATCATCTAAACAGTGCTTAAGATTGGATACAGCATCCATGATACTTGGAACAGCATGAATGACATTGTATGTCAACACTATGTCAAATGAACCAATGATCCCCTGTGCTGTAGGATTTTTTGTTATATCAAATGTGCAAAACTTCATCATGTGTGAATAACTGGTGAAAACTGTTTTGGCACGATCAATGTATGCTTTTCCGACATCTGTGAACCAGTATTCAATGTTATCAGATAAACAGATGAGCTTGTGAAGTAACTGCCGTGTAATCTGCCCAATCCCTCCACCTACTTGCAGTATCCTCACTTTCTCTCCTTTTGTAATGAGATTCCTAACATAGTCTGCTATGACTTGCACATACACATTACAGTAGATATCACCAAGAGGATCACCAATTCTGTCAAATTTGTACATAAAGTTCAAATTACCATCTGGAAACAATACCATAAGAGGGTCCATTTTCCCATGAAGCACATCTGCTAGATACTCGAAGCAATATAGAGGGAATCGAAATCTGTCTGCCCATTGAGGGTATTTTTCAGAAATTGAAGTGCAGATGGATTCAAGATTAGTATGTAAAATATCTTGACATTGGAATTTAAATGAATCTAGTGAGGATTTCTCACTGGCTGAAATTACCACTAACTTACATTTCAGAAGTTCTTTGATCATCACATAAAAAAATTTTCGATACTTTGGAATCATGCCTGAGAGGGAAAATGCTGTATCAAACTTCACTTCTTTGTTGTTTTTGATATATTCACCTAAATTGGTATTGAGAAGAAACTTGACAATGATGGTGCAGCAAAATGTATCTTCAATTTTCTGTAATTCTTGTGGTGGCTGAAGTGGCAGCATTCTTACTATTTCTCTAGTCTCACTAACTTTTCTTTGAAGCAATTCAACAAGCCCCTCAACTGTTTGAGTCATTGGCAATTGAGTATTGTAATCAAACCAGTGTCTACATTCATCATACATTGCTATAGGCACTCCAGGGATTCTTGGAATGTTATGTTGATGACCTTGAAAGAGTTTTTCAAAAGATATCACTGATTCCTGCAGGAAAAGCTGTGAACCTATAGACGAAAACTCTGCTGGTGTGTAGTCTGGACAGTGCACTTCAATATTACTCTCTGATTTGCTTAGCTTAATGAGATCATCATCACTCTCGATGGAACTTATCATTTCAATTGCTGTGAATAATTGCTGTACTTTTGCTGCCGTTATCACCAATCGTACTTGAAAATGGCCAATCTTCATCTCAGAAATTGGTTTCAGCCGCATTGCTACCGTTACACATAGACTGGGGAGTAGGGTATTGATTGTGCATGAAACCATGGCAAACTTCAGATAGTGTTTGTACAGACTAATTTGCTTTTTGATGTGTTTCAAAGTTTTACCATTGAGCAGCAGTGGATATGCATACTCTTGATCCTTGTCATTATTCAGACTGATGGAATTTAAACTTTCTGGCTCTGTATTTGTAGTTAGACACTCAGCTAAGATAATGTGACAGTTGGTGCCAGTCATTCCAGACGAATTCACTCCAGCGTATCTTCTTAAGGACAGCTTTAGGTCCCATGGGATAGTTTCTCTTGGGATATATAGTGGCGAATTAGTGAATTCATGATGAGGTGTGTTGAAATCAGCGGTTGCTGGTATGTGCTTTGTCAATAGTGAAACCAAAACCTTAAATACTCCCAGTATACCTGAAAGAGAGTCAACATGGCCAAAGACACTTTTAGTGGAACCGATAGGTAGTGTATGGTTTCCATGATCACTGAGAAATATAGAGGATAGTGCTGACAGTTCTATTTGGTCTCCCAGTCTTGAGCCTGTACCATGAGCTAGCATGAAGGAAATGTCTGAGGCCTTCAGTCCGGCACTTGAGAGCGCATCTTTAATGACTCTTTCCTGTGAGATAGCAGATGGTGCAGTAATTCCATTTCCACGGCCAACACAATTGCTTATAGCACCCTTCACAATTCCATACACTATCTTTCCTTCCTTCAAAGCAGTACTGAGGGGTTCCAAGAACAAACCAAGGACACCTTCACCAACTGAGGCTCCAGGATCTTCACCAAACTCAAATAAACTATTCTGACTGAGAACTCCTGAACTTGAGGGAGAAAATATAATTTGAAGATTCACACCGCCAACGATAGCACCTTCACACTCTTTATTCCTAATTGAATCACAGGCACATTTCATGGCCATAAGTGATGAAGAGCAAGCTGTGTCAATAAGCATTGTTGGTCCCTTTAGGTCCCATTGATATGCTACTCGAGTAGCAATCATTCCTGGCATCAGTCCAGCCACACTTACTGGTTGCTTTGGGTGATTTAGTTCAGCATACCCAGTTTGATCAGGAGCCCCTACAAATACACCAATCTTCGAACCCTTCACCTTGTCAATACTTCTACCCTCTGCAAGAGCTTCAGTGGCAACTTCAAGAAAGATTCTTTGTTCTGGTAGCATGCACTTTGCTTCTCCAGGAGCAATGTTAAAAAAGTGATGATCAAACTGATCAATTCTTTCCAGGAAAGCACCACGACATCCATTTATGTTCTGAAACGTTTTAGTTGGTAAGCAATTTAAGACATCAGTCTTCCTTAGGTCCGATAATTCTTGGAAAAGATACTCTCCTTTGTCCAGTGCCTCCCATAGCTCTGCAAGTGATGAAATTCCACCTGGTAATCTAAGTCCAACTCCAGTTATGGCTATATCATCAACACTGTTATTAGCAGGTGTTTGATCAGTAGTATATTTGTTAGTAGAAATGTCATTAATATAATCTGCCAAAGAATTGATACTTGGATAAGAAAATACATCCGCTATTTCTACATGATAGTCAGTTTCCTGCTTAATTAGTGTCACGAAATTGACAAGTATTAGTGAATGACCACCTTGCTCCATGAAGGTGACATCACCATTGATACTGCTGATGTCAGGCAAGCCCATAGCTTTTGAAAAGAGAGCTTTCAATATTGCAACCGTGGGTGTATCATCTCTTTCATCATCTTTACTGGTATCCATTACCCCTCCAAGCTCTGATAGGGAAGGGAGTAATTCGTGATTAACCTTTCCATGTGCTGTGGTGGGTATTTTATCAACGATATGTACGAGATCTGGCAACATATAGTAAGGAAGGTGGTGTTTCAGATTGTCACGTAAGGTCTTACAGTTTAAGGCTCGCTCATCACTTTCATTACATGGCACAATAAAAGCACAAAGAAATTTAACGCCGGAAGAATTGGTCAAAGGAGTAACACAGACTTCTTTGACTTCTTCAAAGAGATCACTCACTTTGTTTTCAATTTCAGTGGTGCTGATCCTGAATCCTCGTAGTTTTATCACAGTGTCTAGCCTGCCAAAGATTTCAATATCCCCTGAGGGTAACCTGCAAGCTGCATCACCTGTTTTTATAGCTGAACACTTTGGATATTTCAGTTCAACTAGCCTAACATCACCAGAGGCCAAGACATTGCCGGTTATGTACAACTCACCTACTGTTCCTATTGGACATGGCTGGAGAGTTTTTGAATCCAATACATGTAAATTTACACCAGGTAGAGCTTTTCCAATTGGAACTGTTCCAGTCCGAGTTGGTGCAGTTAAGTCACCCTCAAAAAATGATGAAGCAATTGTTGCTTCAGACATTCCATAAAAATTCATTATCCTTTGATCTGGTGTGAGCTTGCCTTTGATCTTGCTGAATACATGTGTTGGTAGTACGTCTGCAGCTAAAATGAAGATTCTAATAGATTCCAAATCAGTACAGTTGATATCATTGAAAATTTGCATGCCAAACTGTGGAGTGACATCCATAAAAGTAATTTTATATTTTCTGATAAGGTTGCTCAAGTAGGATGTATCAAATTGGAATTTCTCTGGACACATGATAAGCTGACCTGGATAACATACTAAAGCACGTACAATGTCAGCAATAAAGACATCAAATGATATTGGTGCCCACTGAAGCAAGGTCATATCAAAGTCATTTATATTGTAGACTAACTTCCAAGCATGCGCTATTATAGCAAGACTAGAGTGTGAAATTTTACAGAGTTTAGGTGTACCAGTAGTTCCTGATGTTCTAATGACATAAGCTAAGCCATCAGTTTCAGTCGCTCTAGCTATCAGTGATACTTCAATATCAATCGAAGGGTCTAAAAAGTGCTGAACATTCAATATCGGACAGCTGCCCTTTACTATAGAATTCAATTTACTTGAATTGGTGTTTGTGAGCACAGCAGCTACTGAACATTGGTTGACTATGTCTTTCAGTGTAATACTGCAGCTGCTAAAAACTACAGGTAAAAAATGTCCACCCGCTTTCCAGATGCCAAGAGTTGATGCAATTATCAGCTCATTTTTCTCCATGACTATCACAACTGGATTTCTACTTAGGCTAAATTGGCTAATGTTCTGCTGTAGTCCAAGTGCAATTCTGTCAGCTCTATTATTGAGTTCTTTATAAGACAAAACGTTTTCTTCATAAACAACTGCCAAGCGATTGGGATGTCTTGCAACGTTATTTTCAAATTGTTGGAGAACAGTGCCGCTCACATTAGGATTAAGCTCATTACTAAATGATTTCAAAAGCCTGCATTCTGATTTGGACAAAAGATTTGTATCATTAATTGTTTTATCGGCCATTAGCATTGCTGTGGTAAACACGTCCCTGATACCTTCCGATAGCCTGCTTACAATTCCGGCATCCATGATTTCTATGGCCCATTCTACGTGAAGGTCATAGGATGATCTTTGTCTATCACTACTGATGGTGAATGTAAGTGGACACTTTGCATGTTTAGAAGGTACCTTCACTTCCTCCTTTGTTGTGACTGATGCTGAGAAATTGAATACTATGCAGCAAAAGGAAGAGTAATGCTTTCCATGATCGGACCATAGTTTCCTGACTACTTCACTGAGTGGATATCGTGCATGACTTTGCACTGCTTTCCAGTTGTTGGCCACTGCTTGAATGTGCTCTCCTACTGTCAGATTTTGATCAATGAATGCTCGAAATAAGATCACATTTTCAAATTGTCCATCCGTATTCAAAAACTTTTCTATTCGTGTTGTTACTGGAATGGCTATGGTGATATCTTCTGAACCTAGATACCTCTGTAAAAGTAACAGTGTACAGGCTAAAGCATACTGGAAGTCTGTCACTCCTAATAAAGCACAGTACTTGGAGATAGCTTTGGCTTCATTTGAGGATATACTATAACTTTGGTGTCCTGCATGATAGGTGCTAGTACTATTCCAGGCTGATTCTGTTGGGGGTAAAATTGATAAGCTAACTTCAGGTGGTAGGGTTGCAAACATTTCCTTCCAAAATACAGCACTATCACAATACTGTGATGACTTATGATAGATGCTTTCATCCTTAAGATAATCAAGATATGACAAATCTGACTGGACAGGAGTTTTCTCCTCTGCATTAGACATAAGGTTCTGAAGGTCATGTAAAACATTACTTAGGGTGACTCCATCAGCAATTATTTGATGAATATGAATAGCCAGTAAGGTTGACTGACCAGCCTGAAGGTGTCTAAATTTGACAAGTGGAGCAGAATGAATACTCATTTCAGGAATTGACTTGGTGAGATACTCTTCAGCACCAGTAAGGCTATCTACTGTTTCAATTAGAGGGTTATATTCCAGTTCATTACCTGAACTAAGTACAAAAGCATGTGTATCACTATCTAATCCAATTCTGTAAGTCAAGATGTGATGCTGACTGACCAGCGATCGAAAAATCATTTCAGCAGAGCCTGCATGCTTTCCTGTGTGAGCTATTGTCTCAATGTATGCAGTTGATGTGACAGCTAATTGTTGTGTTGCCATAATTTGCATTTGAGCATTTGATACTGATTGGCTTAATCTTGTGCATGTTCTGTTGGGTTCAGTTACTTCTTCACTCACCATAATATTGTCAGTGAGATGTTTGTCACTTGACCATGGATTCAACACATGAAATGCATAACTAGATAGCAGAGGCACCTTTTTTGTATCTGAATAGAGCTCTATCCAGTTGACATTACTCTCATTTAGAAATGAACATGCAAATGTTGCCAAGTCAGTGCCTAGACAATTCAAGCACTGGGTGTCAGTAAAGCTTGCCTTTAAGTTAGTAGCATACCCAAAATGAATACTGAGTACTCTGTTGTCATCATCTTTACTTATGCTACTGCAAAACATCTGGAGTGAAGTAGTCATTCTTTTCCACGAATTAGCATAGAAAATAGCACGGTGTTTGAGTGTAGAATGCTCTTTACCAACATTTATGGTAAAACAAACATCTTTGAGCAATCTATATGATTTTTCATCAGAGCACTCAAAATAGTGTAACAAATTCCTTGCAATCTGTAGAAGAGCTTGCTCTGAGTTGACTGCAAGAGCTAATAACTGCATTTCATTATTGTTATCAATTCTCATGGGTGGACAGTTCTTATGAGGAATGTGCTCTTTGACAATGGCAGTTTGCAGGTCAGTTCCATTGCGATGGTCGATGGAATGGATACATGCACACCTACGAGATTTGCTACTGTGACCCTGCCAGTCTTGTACAGATGTACAAATATAAAGAGGTCCAGACAGCCATTTTGATTGATATGCCCTTCCCTCAGCAAAGCTGGCAAATTCGGATGGTAATTTACCTTTATGAAGACAAATCACAATTTTTACCAAACCTGTTATGCCACTTTCATCGAAAATTGATTCAACACAACCAACTGGAATTTTTGATGATGTCGTGCATGAATTGAAAATACTAGAGATAGCAGCAGCTCCTACTGGATCACTCAAGTCAGCCTCGATATAATCTAACTGTTGGGGCAAAGTGCTTGCTAGCTTCAAAGCATGCAAAATCATACTGGCTACTTTTTTTGTGTTAGGTGTACCGAAATGACATACAGCAGTTGCTTCCAAAATGCCATAAATATAATCTCCACATGCCAATGCACTATGCAGCGACTTCAGTAGCACTGCAGTACAGATCTCCCCCTTGAAAGTAGAACTTGTTAAAGACTCCCTAGTCTCAGAACTAGACAAGATACCAAGTTTGATTCCCCCAGCGACTGCCATTTCACAATCACTGCAAAGAAGTCCTTGGCATGCAAGATGGACTGCAAGTAGGGACGATGCATTGTTACTAATTGTAACTGCTGGACCTTTGAGGTCATAAACATGAGAAATTCGTGAAGATATGCAAACATTGTCATAATGAAAACGGTTTTGGCTCATTGTGCTGATAACATAGACACCTGTATTCGACCCCTTAATATTGGAAGCATAGCCAGCATCTTCAAAGAGCTCCCATGCAACTTCTAAAAAAATACGATGTTCTTCTGATTCAATACGCATGGGTTTGGGGGGAAAATTAGCCTGATCAATGCTTGGCTTAGGACATAATCCAAATGATAATTTCTTACTTTCATCCAATGGTTGATCATCAAATGCTGTTGTTGACTGATGACCATCAGATACAAGCTCCTGTACAAATTTCCTGTCATGCACAGTCAACCGCTTCCAGAAGTCTAGACATGAGTTAGTTCCAGGCAATCTCATTGCCATCCCAACAATAGCTACTGGAAACTTGCTGCTGGCCATATTCTGGTGTCAGTTCAGCTCTGCCTAGCTACATGTGCAAAAGAATGATCGGACCAGGTATATTATAGAAATGACTATAGGAATCCTTCCTTAAGCCTATTTAGAAGAGCACAGAGTAGGACAATAGAATGAGGTAACAATTAGACTTACTGGTCGGAATAGTAAGATGAATAAATGGTGGTCATATTATCCTTTTTGTTATTTACTAAACACCAGCTCATTAGACTATATGCTTCCTGACTGTTGAGTAACAATTCTACCGGCATTTTAGAAGAGCACAGAGACAGTAGGACAATAGGATGAGGTAACAATTAGACTTACTGGTTGGAATAGTAAGATGAATAAATGGTGATCATATTATCCTTTTTGTTATTTAAGAACTACATCTAAACAGCCAGCTCATTAGACTATATGCTTCCTGACTGCTGGGTGACAATTCTACCGGCATTTTAGAAGAGCACAGAGACAGTAGGACAATAGAATGAGGTAGCTAACAATTAGACTTACTGGTCGGAATAGTAAGATGAATAAATGGTGGTCATAACTATTATGCTTTTTGTTACTTAAGAACTACATCTAAACAGCCAGCTCATTAGACTATATGCTTCCTGACTGCTGGGTGACAATTCTACCGGCATTTTAGAAGAGCACAGAGACAGTAGGACATTAGGATGAGGTAACAATCACACTATACTATAATATATTTGACAATGGTATGTGGTTTTGTGATCCTAGCTATTGGTATTAATTTTCAGTGCAATTAAGAGCAGTGACAGTACGTAGGAAAGTAGCTAGCACAATAATTAGCAGCTAAGACTTTACTTGTTGGAAGTGTAAGGTGCTATATTTGTCAACGGTATTCCCAATTTGTTAGGAGCAGTACTGCTGTCATCAGAACGTGAATTGAACTATAACATATAGGAATAAAGACATATATTATATCAAAGTCAGTAAATCTTTAAATCGATGATTCAGGCTCACAATGGTACCATCAACAATTGAGGTCTTACTGATGTGTTCATTAGGTGGCATTCTATTCATAAGCTACCTATTTTATTGGTAAGTCTAGCTTACTTAACCTTTAGGGATCGAACGGGCTAGGGAGGAGCTAGTTAGTAAGACTAGTCAGTTTAAATAAAGTCCAGGCAGTCCTGTCACAGATCTGTGACTATAGTCCTGTGAGTGTTAATGCTGTCTTAGAAGCTAGTTAGTAAGACTAGTCAGTTTAAATAAAGTCCGGCAGGCAGACCTGTCACAGATCTGTGACTATAGTCCTGTGAGTGTTAATATTATTATATCCTAGCTTAGCCAATCGCTAATAATATATGAATTCCAGTAGGCTAAAATTTACAACAAGCCAAGTGTAGAGCCTCAAGCATAATAATTATGCATGCATGTAACCCTACATAATTATGCGTGGTGATACATGCTCTCCTGAAGCTTGAGCCTTGGATACTTCAAGTTTTAAACATCAGGACGCTGCATTTATGCCTGATCCGAGTTATATGATCCATGCATGGCACGAAGAATGATGTGTAAAATGAGCTGCATGACAGGACATGCATTAGCTGTTCAAAGTTCTAATTAACGCGACATGAAAAAATAATTACGAATGTTGGGTGGCGCGCCATTAGAGCGTGAAAATTACCCTTCGCGACCAGGTGGTGCGCAAAATTTGTACACAAAGGTATAGGGCCGCGCGCGTGGGTGGGCGCATTTAAATAGAGCGCGTGAAAAATTGCACTTCAGGCCGAGGTGGCGCATCTCTTAGAGAGGCACGTTAACTAGATCGGCTACGGTATACCGTATTTCCTTGTATTTTTCCCGCGTGTACGTGCTATTAGTTTGAAGTGTCTCAGGATACGGGTACAGTTTGAGGGCGGTAACAAAACAAGGGCGGGTTCAATTAATGCCTGAATACACTGCACTTGCGTATACATCAAATAAGCCCTAGCGCACGTGTTAATCGAATTGCATGTGACTACTGCGGTACCGGCTACTGGATGGACGAATTCTAGGTACTCCGAAATCAAGAACACCAGAGAGTAGCTATAAACTTGAACTCGTCATCTTAGGTTGCTTATATAGTTGGCTCACGATCAATCGCTGGAGCGCTAGCGTGGGCTATGGGCGCGGGCACGGGCGTGCTACATGAACTGATATTTGTGGGCGTGGTCGCGCTTTTATAAACGCTTACAGGGGCGTATTTAGGCTGTTTGTTGGTTGTCTGGAAACCCCCCATGGCCTCAAGTTTCGTGTATATCACAATGGAAAATTAATCATAGTATCACTGTTAAAAAGTACAAATGGAACCTCCAGGATCTTTGGGCTTCTTTATCTGTGTTCAAGAATAGCTTTTTGCTGCTTCTTAGACTTAATTGCTTTGGCACACAGAATCGAGCTGCAGTCAAGTTGAGCTGGTAGCTGCTCGCGTTTATCAGTGGGCGTGGCATCGAAAATTTTTCGCGCGCGCTTATGCAGAAAACTCACCAACCTGAATCTTGCATACGCCCCCTGGCATATCCTTTATTAAGACCACTCCAATAAAATGTTATGTTTCTGGTTGAGTGGTTTCTTCAACTGTGATGCGGGCGGACGGGTTATTATTATTGTTGTTATGGGTGGGTGTGGCCTGCGCGACTAAAATTAGAAATTGCAGGAGATCTCAGGGTCTTCAACTCGAATAATTTTCCATTGAAAAGCTACCTTTGAAAGGACTTCAGTACCACGCTGGTATTCAGCAACATTTTATCGGTGTATATTCGCGTGTAGCTAGCTACCTAGTTCGTGCTTAGCAAGTAGACTCGTGGACTTCGACAATCGGCAACCTTTTGACCCCGGCTCGATCAGCGCTAGTGCGCCTCAGTGTATAAAAAGGATGGTATCACAATAATAATATTGGGGGGGGGGGGGGTTTCCTAAAAAAAAAAACACGTGGGCGGGTGACCAGAAACACATCATTTTATTGGAGTGACCTAAACGCATACTACCTTTCCACTTACCGCTATAAGCGCATACGCTGATAGACGGCATACTAGGTCGGTTTATGCCTCATCGATGACGGTGACCCCTGCGATCTTAGCTTGTTACCGTGGAGATAGCGCATGCACGAGTAGTGTGTACCAGGCCCTCTCCTCTCCTTCGTAGGGCCTGGAAACGAGGCTATAGTTCAGTCAAGTTTAAAAGTTACTCGTCCTCTATAATCAATTCGTCGTCTTCGAACTCTTCATCACTTGCAAAAAAGGATCCGCAGCGTCATCCAAGTTGTCCTCATCGTCATAAAGCCTCAGTGGAGATTTCTGCTGCGGCTGCCACCCTTCCTTCTAGGATTCAATGTATGTGGGTGATTTTGACAAATTTTAATATGCCAGAACTGCTGACATGTTTTGATGAGAAATCCCAAGATTTATGCAGAAAATCCTGGCAAATGTATTGGCCTTATTGGCTGAAAAATCCCAATATTCAAGGTAATTTTAGCGCTCAAAAATCGGAGTGTTCGGACAAACTCCGAGTTTTGGGCAGCACTGTTAAAATAAATATGCCGAGGTGCTACGCACGCACGAATTTTGTGCACGTCCAGCCCCGCCCACTCAGTTATTCCGTACGCGCATGTGTGGACTATTGAAGGGTGGCCGGGGTTATTTCGAACTCAATGCTAGAGAAGAGGTGCAGAAAGAATTCAAGGAAATACGATAGTTATTTCTATGCTCAATAGATTAAAGGATCCACTATGTACATGCAGTATGTATAGTGGTATAGCTTGTGCATGCATGCCATCTGTGAGTGCAGGTTTGTTCTCGCTTCCTATCGGAGTCTTAAGAAATGTGGAATCAAAGGTCCCAAACCACAATTCTTCTTTGGTAATTATAAGGAAAGAATGAAAATGGTATATATGCAAAGTTGTACACATGAACAATCAACAACTACTCTTCCTCACAATGCATACAGAATCTAGTAGAACATGATAACTATCTCACAAAAACCTACGGAAAAGTGTCTGGGTATGCTAACAAATTAAACTATATCATTGATATATATATATAGCTATATGGAATTCCAATGCTTATAATATTACTCAACCTCAAATACATTGTCAATTTTGTTGCAAATCGATGGGCAACCTTCGAAGTATGATCAATATAAATGGCACGAATACATGGTCAAGCTCAGATACGAATGCAACTGTCAAGCCAATATAATATTATTGTCAAATGCCAATGCATTGTCAGCACTATCGAATGCAAACGCACTGTCAAATGCGATTGCACAGTCATGTAGTGTGGTCAACTGAATTCCAGCAAGTCAAATTCCTGTGGTCAACTCAAGTTGTCATTAGTCTTGCCGTCAGACTGTCAGCAGGCAGGTTGGACCCAGGGGGATCATGATCACCAGAAGTTATGTAATAACATACATAGTAAGGTTGAAATGCAATCAATGTGTACATGCTTGGTAAATTTTGCGAGACTGACTATTAATGCATTTGCATTCGATAATGCTGACAGTGCATTCGCATTTGACAATGTATTGGCTCGATAAATGCATTCACATTTGAGCTTGACCATGTACTTGTGTCATATTTTGATCACACTTTGAAGATTGCCCATAGCTAAATTGACAATGTATTTGAGGTTGCCCATGTATTTGCAACAAAATTGACAACGTATTTGAGTTTGATAATTTTGTCAGCATTGGAATTCCATAAAAATATAGTAATGTTGATATAATATTATACTATTGGAATAAACAGGTTTTATGTTGGACGACAGCCACACATCTTGATCAGTGACTTGGATATGATTAAGCAAATAATGCTTAAGAACTTTCAAAACTTTCCAGATCATCCGGTTAGTTAGTAAAATACAATATTTTTGTAGCTAGCTAAGTAAAAAGTTTCTTATGTGCATGAAAGCTGATGGAATAGAATTATTCTACTATATGTTCCCCCATAAAATGCAATACACAGCCCACGCCTGGCATCTATATTACCAGTGATCAGAAACTCACTGAACTACCAATGGCCACGGGAGATGCTTGGAGTCGTATGAGAAGAATCCTCTCCCCGTCATTTTCTGTATTCAGGCTGAAAGCAGTAAATACTATAACAGTATATAATATAATGTATGAAACTTTTACATAGATGCCAGGAGTGCAACTGCAGACAGCTGTTTCGGCCTAATTGGGCCTCGTCAGTGCAGTGTAGCACAAGGTGGGCCTGCCACCTCAACAGTAGACCCTGGCACCGAGGGGCTTAAATAAGCTCAGAGTCCTAAAGTACTTGTGGGTTTCATAAAAGCTCTCAAAACTTCTTTAATTAGCCCAAATTAGGCTTCCATGAGACATGATCCAAGCTATTTTGATAATAATAAGGATGGGAGCTAATTAACAGGCTAGGGTAGTTGGGAGCTCAATCTGACCAATTATCTAGCTAATGTTTGGCAAACAATCTTCTTGCATTATTAATGAAGTACTATTGTACAAAACCCTCGGCGTGCAGCACTAGCTTTTCAAGTAAGGCAGAAGCAATGCAGCTTGCAGTGCTGTGTATGCTGTGCATGCAGATACACTAGCTAATTAGATCTAATTAACCACAAGAATGTATTAATTACAATACTACACGCTACTACGTAATTGCAGCGGACCACGTGCATGCTTAGTCAGCAGAATTAGTACACAAGCCTAGTCAGGCTAGCTGACAGTTTAGGTATGTTCAGTGATGAATCATTCGAGTTATAGGACCTATTGCTAGACCTACCCACTATTCTTTTTGAAAAGAAGCCATCGGTGTCTCTTTTGTTCACCGAGAGTTCGTCAGAATAAGCGAAGAAGGCACTGAGGCGATCAGCAAATGTCACCAGAACTTTTGAACAGAGCGATTTTAACGAAATCCACACAGTATACATATCTTGAGAACACCATAAGAAGCTTAACAGCACCATGTTTTCAACGTATAAACGAGGTATGAAGCAGCTAGCGTGGTAACAGACAGACACACAAACACACACACACACCACACACACACACTACCATAACCCTCGCGCATGCGCCAAGGGTTAATTAGATCACCTCAGCCAAGCACAACAGTTTCGTGCAGAGGTAGCTAGCTATAATAGCAGTTCACTATTAATTTTCTGTGAGTTGCCCCTTCACTACTCCTAGATTAAATTAGCCTCAGAGATGATCATGAAGGTGTTCTTAGATATCTAGTACAATATTATTTGTGGTATAGTGTATACTATATTATGATCTTCTATGAGTATTGCAACGAAAAATGACACTCTATGGATAGACGGCTGTCCCCTTAAAGCGGGGCAAACTGAATTCGCTGCTTATCGTCACCGCCCGCATGGATTTTCAGATTTTTTCCAGATTTCGCATCCAATACAGTAAACATACGACACTTTGAGCCCCACCCACCAATCGCGCTAATTAGAGAGCGGGGCCTCGGCGACTTCGAGGTTCGAGCATAGCTTTCCAGCACTCTCTGCTCGTTTGAAATATGAAAAATGACCACCTGCCCGCATGCAAAATCGAAATCTTTGTGACGATAAACTGAATTTAGTTTGTCACGCCTAAGTTAGGCCACTCCAAATAAATTTCCTGTTTCCCGTCCACCGCCCGCATCCTTTTCTGGCATGTCACAAAATTTTCCATTATTAGTACTTTTGTATGTATGCAATATCCGCATTTACTTTTGTACACGTAGTGTTCTTGCCCCAAGTGAGTGATAATTAATTAGTTTAAGTGCTTCCTGTAGGCCTTGCTACTATGTAAATAATGGGATTTACCGCCCGCCCGCATACTACATTAGTTATTTCCAGGACGGGAAACAGGAAATTTATTTGGAGTGGCCTTATGTGGTCACCGTGATAAAAATTATCTTTTTTAGGGGCTAAGCACATAAAAATTTCTATGTTCCATTCCACATTCTGCTTTTTATATCTTACTGAATGAATTCATTATTCTAGAGGCCGATCCCCCTAACCAGCCTCTGAATAATGAAATAGGTGACATGGGCGGATCTAGGGTAGTTCACAGGGTGCCTGTGAACCCCCCCCCCCTCCATCCTTCACTGATTTAGAATGGCAAATAACTTGCTATATTTCTTACTTATGAACCCAAGGCTTCAAACCAATGAACTATAATACATATCTGATAAACATTCTGTACTAAATCAGACTAAATCAACCTCAAAAGTTGAGCTTTCATGGTTCTCTAGCAGTTTGTCACGATGCAGTAGTACTTGCTGCCCGTTTGTGGGCGTGGTTTTCCGAAAATGGGCGTGGTTTCCCATTAGCGCGCATGCGCATCCACGCAGTGAACCTCCCCCCAGGAAATCCTGGATCCGCCCCTGGGTGAAATAGATGAAATAGGTGAAGTAGGTAAAATTATAATAGCTGCTACCTCTACCTGAGCCCGTGACTCCATGAGATGGTGTGCCATTTCTAACCAGTCACTTCATATTGATATTGTTGTGGTTTAGTACAATACCTGCATGTCCAATATTATATATTCCCACTTGTTAATAATTATCATGATCATGCTTGCACCCATTATATGTGCATATTACATAAATTTCTATCCAGATGTTACCATTACTAAGCAAGAGCACTTGCTCTCTGATTGATTGTATCAATGAAAAAATTATACCTGGAGAAAGTTTTAATGTCTTCAGGTACTTCTAGAATGCACTTCTTAGTGCCAGTAATCTATTCAATCTTGATCTGCAGTGCATTTGGCCCCTTTGCCATAGAAGCTGTTTTGATCTCATCCTTTGGATATGCTACTGACAGCAGAGATGATCTTAGGCAATTATGCAAATGTGTGGGTATACTTGTGAGAAGTATATCTGAAGGGCAAATTGAAAGAGATGTACTACTCTATAGTAAATCACTATGACTACATGATATCATTCATGTTAAGTCACTAAACTGCATCATTCACTTTTTTCTTTTTTCTTTTTTTTTTACTGTAGGTAATTTTCCATGGCTCTTACCGTTACAACATGTCATTTCAAAATTCTCTGAGACCAGCAAATCAATTGCCATCCTTGAGACCTTTGCTCTCAATCTGATTAAAGAAAGGAGAAGGACTAGGCATGCAAGTGAAGTTAGTAGCTGTATGTAATAATTAGTTTACTTACGTTGAATACTTTATCCGGACAATATGCCATGCATGAAAATTCAGTAGGTTTATCTTCTACTACCAATCCAAACCTAAGGGGAAAACCATCTCACTGCCTGCTCAGGCAAACCTAAACCTAATTTAAGCAAAAGGCAGAGCCACATAGGTGCCTAGCCTTGAGAACTAGGGGTGGTAGGTTGAAAAGCTCTTTTGTTCCATGGAAACTCTCCCTACCCACCTAAGTGGCTCATGGACACGGGCAGCATGCATATATGACCATAATTACACATGGCAGGGAAATTAACAGAATCTCCAGTCAGTATTGTTACTAGCTACTACATAATTTTGTAGGGGTTAACTCACGAATCCCGGGTGTTCATGCAGGAGCTGGAGTAGTCTACTTCTTTAGGCTCTGGAACTTTTTGTATTAGTTGTTGTAACCAATGGCCCTAGTTATATACGTTTATAGGTTGCTATCAGTATGGTAATTAGTGTTATGATGTAACTATAATTTGATGTCAGACTATTGGCGCCCCTTAAACTAAGATTTTTTTTGAAGACCTAGATCTAATGTTTACTTTATTCGGCAGACTACTGATAGCTACAGTGGGAAGGCAAATACCATCCTGTACGTGCTTTCTAATGGAAATTTTAAATTTGGAAAAAATCTCAGGATACCTGCTACAAAATGTTTTAAAAGTAGTAACTAGTTTATCGAATAAAAAACCCTGTTTGACTAATCTACAGGTTAATTTGTGGTGTCTGGTATAAATGCATGCATGGCTAGTTGATATGTATTATTATACTATTGTGGCTGATTATAATAATTTTCAGTTCAAAGATGTGTTGCAACTAATGATTGAAGCAAGTGATCAGTCACAGACTGAAAAGAGAATGGATGACGAAGAAATTGTGGCAAATATTCTCAATTTTTTTATTACCAACTATGATGCTCTGGCCATTCATTTGTGCTACACAATTTATCTGCTGGCACTTAATTCTGACATCCAAGAGAAATTACAGCTAGAGATAGACAAATATTTCATCAATAAAAATGTAATTAGAGACATGCATGATATTGCATGATATGTAACTATTGGTTGGACATCTATAGCTCTGATAAAATTACCATTAACACATGATATGCAGGATACAGCACTTTATGATGCAGCTCAGGAGATTGAATACCTCAATAATATCACTCAAGAATCTCTTCGTCTCTATCCTCCTAACTATGAGTAATAATGAAACTCAATATAATAATCCATGTTCTGGTAATATAAGTGATTAATATCATGCAGAACTGACCGTTGCTGCAAAAAGACCACTGTTGTGGGTGGAGTTACTATTCCTGAGGGAGCCACCATCATTATTCCAATATACACAATCCATCACAATCCTTCATATTGGAAAGATCCTGAGAAGTTCAATCCTGATAGGTATATTCAGTAGCTAACGTACAGTGCAAGCTATTATGATGGTAGTTATAATTATGATGTGAATATAGCCATACATAGCATAGACATATACAAAGAAAGCAGGAATGTTACCAGATTTTCAGAGTAGTTTGCTACAACACGGTGACAAGCACATCATGTCTCACTGCCCTCAATGTTTCTTCCATGTTTGTTAGCACAGTGCATATTAATATATTATGTCATTAATCATGTAGGTTCAAAGCTGAGGAGAGAGAAAAGCAACCTCAACACTGTTTTCTTCCATTTGGTTTGGGTCCTCGTTCCTGCATAGCAATGAGGTTTGTTCAGCTGGTGGCTAAGGTAACCATCATTGAGCTCCTCAAACGGTACTCCTTCTTGTGCTCATCAGACACAGAGGTAATATGAATGCAGTGTTGTCTATGGATATGGAATAAGAAATGTAAATCGTTTTGCAGGTACCTCTGCAGCTTCAAAGCTTTGGTATTGTCATGAGACCAAAGAATGGCATATATCTCAAAGTGATTGCTCGATCATCTAATCCCACATTATAGTTCAAACAGTATACACTATAAATGCATCCATAATTATAGCTACAATAACTTCAGATACTCATGCATGCATGTTTAGTAGTGAACTACAAATTGTAATCATTGTACACTATTTAATTATAGATGTATGTTTAATAGTATGTGCTGCAACCTGTGGGTATGACTATAATTACATCCGAGTCCCAATTCCAATTCGGCCTCGCGATGAGGTAATTGATGAGTAATTGATTACGAAAGTAGTGAGGTAATTAATGACGAAAGTAATGATGAAATTATGACGAAATTGGGGTGAAGACTGCTTCAAAATGTTTAGCGCGCATGAAAGGTTGTTGGGACCCAGAATTCGAACCTAGCGTAGAAGATAATTTAGATCTTTACGTAAAAGTAGGCAAATTGCCATGATTCTATCATGGGAAGATTTTACGTCACTTCTCCCTTGGGTTAATCATGGGGAGATTTTACGTGACTTCTGCCATGATCTAATCATGGGAGGATTTTACGTCACATGTAAAGTATTCCCAATGTTTATATTCGTTCACTTTATATGGGAAGATTTTACGTAAGGTCAAAGTTCTTACGTAAAATCTTCCCATGTTATACTGACTTACCAACACAATAATCTGGGGGTGCTTTATGTGTGACCTCTGACCTCACATAAAATCTCCCCAGATATATACAATGCATAGGTATGTGGGCTGATAATACTGCAACAACACACTGCTCATACAGATGAACTTTAACCTCACGTAAAATCTTCCCATATAATACTGCCATTAATCAGGGGTGCTTTATGTGTGAGTCTGACCTCACGTAAAATCTCCCCATGTAATACTGACTTACCAACACAATAATCAGGGGGTGATTTATGTGTGACCTCTGACCTCACGTAAAATCTCCCCAGATATTATATACAATGTATAGGTATGTGGGCTGATAATACTGCAACAACCCACTGCTCATACAGATGGACTTTAACCTCACGTAAAACCATGGATAATATAATACGCTTACGTGGATAGGAAACGTTTCCGTATACTATAATAATTCGCGTTTCCATCCTCGTAATCCGTATAGCGGACCGCGTGCACAGTAATATCCGGACTTGCATGGCGCTTCTTACCACCAACTTGAGCTATACTTACCACAAACGAGCTATAAAGCCACTACTCTCGAAGGTAGCTAAGCGAAAATAACGATTGTATTTGACAGTAGATAAATACTTTACCTGCACTGGAAGCGAGAATATGCCCCACAATTATGAACACATGCAATGCATCAAGCAGCTGCATAGTACTTCAAGTTCAGAACAGAATTGAAGTATAAATAATATTAATATTATTATCGTAATGTGCAGTTTGTTCAGTATGGCAGAAGCAGTACCCGCAGTTGAGAATGAGTCTACTGAGAGTGATTATTCCAGTGAAGAATCTGAGCCGGAGTATGATACTGAGGAACCAGCTCTAGGAGCTTTGAATTTGTCTGATAGCCAGGATAGTGATGGAGTACACAAATTCACATTCTTGGAGATTTTTGGACAGTTGAAAGAAGATCCTGTAATAGACTCAGATGTTGGGCCAGCTGTATTGGAGTTGCTAAAATGCATCAAAGAAAACTGTGATGATCCTTCAACCCGGCAACTTATATCGAGCCTATGCATTCGTGCACAATCATGTGTGAATAAAGCAAGTGGATGCAAGCTAACATCATCAATTGGAGCACGAGTTTGGCCGGCACTACATCAGCTAAGACTTAATGCTGATATCCAACGACAGTGGAAGCATCACTTATCAACAATATGCAGTGACGCTGATTTAATAAAGTATAGCATTCATGCTCTTCAGATTTTACTGGACAGGCTCGTGAAATTGTTGATCAGTAAGAGGAAGGGAAGTTTAAATCCAGCAACTGCACCAGCACCAAGTACCAACCAGATAACATTACGAGAAGAAAATGCAGTCCATTATATGGCAGGCTACGTGACTACAAAGCTCATCAAGCGCTACCAGAAGAAATCAGCTAATAAAGCAACCCAGAAAAAGAATCGTATGTTTGTGTCTGTTTTGAAAGAGATGGTGATCAGTAGAATAGATGTAGATATTGGAGATTACGATGCAGTGGAGTGGACAGAACTGATTGACCGTGGTGGGTTGACCCATGTCAATAATGAGGTAGGTTAATTCTATGGTGCATGTACATAATTTGTAGCTATAAACTTTGCCCTAGGACCTAAGTAATTATATAATAGCAGGAGCACATGAGCTGCCTAAAGGAGTGTCCAACTGAGCTGAGTACATGTGTACATGTATCAGATCTAGATGTGTTAGGCAAAGTTCATTCGTACTGCTTTACCTTATATGGAGTGGGCAGCTGCAGGGTATTAGTGTGGCTTGTGCAAAAGCTATTCACTGCAACAGCTGTACATTCCAAATAAGGAAGAACAGACTAAGTGCATATGCTACAGCCAACCCTACCGTATAGTCGGACGCTTCTTGGCGGCTCATATGCTCCTGATAATGGATGGACTGTATCACATATACCCAGTATTCTGTATTATAATTAGCAACTACATAGCAATGGGTATTATGCTTGCTGCCATACATGTACAGGTATTGGACTTCATGAAATCAGTTGAGTACAAAGCTCGCCAACACCTCAGCACTACGTCACTTCAACCCAATGAGGACCATCAACATGCCATCATTGAAGATGTTTTATAGGATACATCACTCCTAGACAGTTGGGACCAACTTTGCCATAAGATTCCATCAAGATATGAATCATACAGCCTTGAATTACTGAAAGAAGTTGTTAAACTTTGGACGACAATAAGGTGCAACTCATTTGCTAAGTGCTACACCATGCAACAACAACAACAAGAATTTGTTAAGCACGGGACAAGGAGGACTTTAAAAGCAAAAAATACGGAAAAGGAAGCACAATAATAATATGATAAGTACATGTGTGTGTTAATGTTAGTTACTTTGCATACCTAGGCCGTTTAGGAAGAGGTTCCATGCATGCTCTATTTGTTGGATTTTGTTTAGTAGGCTCTATATTAGCACTCTTGTTGTCCCAGTGAAGTTGTTGCTTCTGCAAAAGAATTGCTGCATTTTTTTGAAATTGATGAACTGTGGGGTTATCATTGCCTCCTCCTCTGCAAGGGCGGATGTAGGATTTTTAGTATGGTGGGGTTGCAGATATAATTGCGCGCGAAGCGCGCGAAAAATTTTGCGACCACGCCCACTTTTAATGAGCCACGCCCACTTTTAATCATCTTCTCGCGCCCCAGAGTGCCTAGTAAGGTACTGTAACACTGTACGTGGGTGTCTTTATTCAGCGGAATGGAACGATGGAATGGAATGGTGGAATGGAACGGTGGAATGGAATGGAATGGAATAGTGGAATGACACGCCCACCGAGTGTGTTTTGTGACGACCTATACCTACCTATTATATTGAGACACAATAGCAGTAGTCTTATCAAACTTGTGCAAGCCAATAGTATTAGCATAGATAATTTAGACTACGCATCTATGGTATTAGCTGATCCTTTAACTGATCCAGTAAGAGTAGAGATCAGAATTGTGGGCTCAAGATTTCATGAGATTTAGCCGCAGCCTGAAACTGTGATGACAATGAAAGTTGGTCATAATTTGAAAGAGAGTCGCCAAGTTCAGCTACAGTTGTTTTCAAGTTAACGATATCACTACTTATTAAGTATTTACAATGGCATCATATAGCAGGCATAATTATTAGTAACAGTGATCAATGTTCAATGCCAAAACTCAGACCCCTCTTTTGTCCCCCCCCCCTCCCCCACTCTGATACTTGGTCTACTAAACGTCATGCAAGTCTCCCCAAATTCTGCAGTAAAGTGAAGCAGTTATAGTTGTACTCTCAATGAAGCCTTCGAATGTCCAGTGTATGTTGCTGGTATGGTGTCCCCATTCATGTGATACAGGGATCAATTATACTATTTTAGTGCAATAGCTAGCAGGGATCCCTCAGTACTGAAGACACCCACCCCTAGGCTAGCTATCGAAATGGGGGTCAGGTCTAGCACTTATTTCAGGAGCCATTTAAAGGGGGATAGTCTGGTGTGGCTGGAACGGCAGGTGCCAATATCTCTCCTAGTAGTATATCAGTAAAGGCTAGCCTACATATGAAGCCCAAAGAGGCACAATCTGGCCCATGGAAAAGGCAACACACCAAATAATTCTCAGTGCACAAAGTACCGAGGTGTATACGAGGTTAACATTCAATGCTGGAAGCTGAACTGAGACCCATTTTGTGCCCATAATTATCTATTTTTCTCCTGCATCAGTTTGTGCTCATCCTTCTTTGAATTACTGCCACTGGCTAGCCATAATTCGATCGAGAAGAGAAGACCTGCGTGTCTTGGGCACTGAACATAATAGGTATAGGTCGTCACAAAACACACTCGGTGGGCGTTGTCATTCCACTATTCCATTCCATTCCATTCCATTCCACTGTTCCATTCCACCATTCCATTCCATTGTTCCATTCCGCTGAATATAGAGACCCACTGTAGGTATAGAGCTTTACCATGCCTAGCACCACAGCTGACTCTTGTGGTCTATAGTAGATTATTCATAGCTGAAGCCATGTTCAGGGTGTACCACTAACCACCGTGTACCACCTGTTGGTTTGAGGCCAATTATGTACTACACAGCTTGTCTGCTGCTAACCATACAGTGGCAACTACTGTGCCAAGCTATAGTAAGCCTTGTATATAAGTGGGAGGGGCTGCTCAAAATTCGTTTGGGGGGGTTGCAACCCCCTGAACCCCCCCCCCTAGATCCGCCCCTGCTCTGTTACGTTGCCTAGAAAAGTAGCGCTCAAGGGGATCCTGGGAGAAAACTTCACTCAACAGATAATTCCCTGTTGTCTTGATAAGGTGTGGTCCCAGTTCATAAAATGACTTCACTATAATATAATAATAATCAAGGTCATGCGCCATAATGTTCATCGTCTACAGTTCTAGTTGCATACCTGTCATTTGTAGTCCTTCCAGTGTCTCTCGACTCAAACATCTCTTATTCCTCTCTTTCTTTGATGGAAACTTCATTCTTAACTCTTCTTGCCATTCTCTTAGATATCCCATAAATTCATTTTCCAGCCACTGAGTGCAGTGTGTGTGTGTGATCATGAGTACAAGTATATTTGTGTAGGGTGTGTGACTGATGCTGTGTGTGTGTATGTACGACTGTGGGTGTGTATGCATAAATATATATGCTGGAGATTTGGAGAAAACCTTGAATCTGTGATCGTTAGGGTTGGAGTATGGACGACGGTATTCCTTTCTTTCTAGAATGCCTTGTCGAGGGGACTTGACATTCAAGCAGTCAAAAAAACGATCCATCATTCGGATGAATAATCTTGTCTCGACTGTATCATCCTTGGTTAAGATCTGAAGAGCTGAAGCAACTGTCTCACTGAGTACCTATAATATTATACATGCATAGTTGATATAGGAAAAGCAAGTACCATTAAGCTTACTTGAGCAGCTAGATTAACTTTCATCTTCGCATAGGGAGTTAACCATACATGGTACTTCGTGAGTTTGTGACAAAGCCTAACCCCGGGAGTTATGCTATTCATTTCCATAAGATAGAGTGCTTCAATATGCTTCCATGAGATGGAATGCCCATTTTTCTGAGTTGATTAGGAGTAGTGTTTCAGTAATATACAATAATTAGGATAATTGTGATACACTTACTTCAAGTTTGCGAGTCTTCAAATGACAATGAGAATTACTGAAACAGTTCCGAGCTGTCTTCAGAAGGTGAGGAGCATCGCAGAAAAAAAATATGTGTCTGTTGGGATCAAATGGATTTCTTGTCTTGTGATTTGCTCCTCCATCTTTGCATAGCTTGTAAAATCTGCGATTCGAGCTGGCACCATCACTGGTGACTGAAATAACTGGCAGTAGGTTCATTTCCAATGATTCGATCACTTCCCATACAATTGGATAAAGCTTGTTTCCTGTGATGTTACTACTCGGATACATTGCAATGGTGAAACACAATGATGGTTTGCACACTGGACGGACCATGAAGACTAGCATATGGGATGCAAGCTTTGCTGGCTGATTAGTGCATTCACCGGATAAGCAATAACTCAAATCGTCTTTCTGTATTGACGTTACTGAGGTCACAAAACCCAATGAGCTTGCCTGATGATTTGCTAAATACTAGACCACTTTTTATCTTCATTTCATCCATTAGAAGACAGAATTGTTTCTTGTCTTCAGTGATTTTCTCTTCTTTGATTGCATGCTTTAGTTGGTTAATGAAAGGTGCTTGCATACCAGTCTTGATAGAGCACCAGTGTGTATAGTCTCGTAGAGTCCTCTCTGAAGGTAACGCAAGGAATCCCAGCTTTGTTACCTGCTGAAATGCAGCTGTAGATGCATACTTAAGACTTAGAGCAAATCTTATCACTAAGGGATGCCACCTCATCTGTCGTTTATCTTTCAAGGTATTGTACTTTTTCTGCTCTTCCCATAAAATATATTGCACCGAGTCTTTAGGAAAACGATACACAGTATCTGATGCATCCTCAATCAAATCCCTCACAACCTCAACTTCTGGTTCACTTAGCATTACTCCATTCTCATCAATATCTTTCTTCATTTTCTCCTCTAGTTTTTGAACCTTGGCAGTCACAATCTTCTTCTTTTGCTGGACATTTCTCAATCTCTCCTCCATCTCCTTCATATTTAAAAAGCGGATGTTTGTGTGGCTGTTGTGAGCTGTTCTACTAGCTGCAAGACTATCACACTGCTGAGAACGCCATCTCATTACACGCAAATTACTTCTGTATAGCTGGCATGCTGAGCACATGTGTGGATGTCTTTCCTTTTGCTGGCATAAAATATCACACTCATTATGGCGAACTGTACGGGCAAACTGGGCTCCATTACTGTTAGTTACATCTACCACATCGATATATTATGCTGCTTGTATATTGTGGTTGTCAGAAGTAGTGATCGAGTGGCCTCTTCTCTCAAATAATTCAACCATCTCTGGATCCTCAGGTGACTGGGACCGCGCACGCGCGTGCAATAATTGGTGGGCGTGGCCAACGTCAGTGGTAAAGCCGGCCAAAAGGACCTTTAACATAGATTCTAAGGCAGAATACGTGGACTATATGTGAACTAGAGTGTACAAGACGCCAAAAGGATCGAAGAAGGCTTCAAATTACGCTGTTTCAGCGGTCAGCTCGATCAGCAACCTGCCTGGTCACGTGACCCTGCCACACCCATTCCTGTACAAAGTATAGGCAACCTAGTAGGGTGGCTCGATCGGAGAACAAAGAAGCTCCTCATGCCTCGCTTAACATTTTCTATAGTTTGTTTGTACCTACCTGAAGTAATCTGTCCTTTGGCATTTTTGAAAAATTCGACAAGACGGCCGTGAGTAGCTATTCCGGAAGTTTGTAAAATCGGCAAAATTTTATACGTGCATTTGTATAGGGAAAAATGGTACAGAAAAGTGGCATAATAAAACAATTTCTTGCAGGCATTCACTCCACCAAATTTTATACTTAAATAGTGTTTCAGAATCAGAAAAGATAGAAGATTCCAAAAATTTATGTTTCCCGGAGAATGGAGCATGGTTCTACCGGAAATTCCACTTTAAAATCTTTAAATATTACGTTGTGGTTTACAATTTATTCCTTTCATGTGGAAACAGTTACCATTCACTTTCTCGTGCCAAATAGTACAAAGAACCACCAAAAGTGTATTATTTGAAGCATTGCTAGTACCTGCAAGAATAACTTCCAATACAAAACTATAGGAGGTGAAATACTAGTACCCAGATATCGAAAATTACAATTAATGTTATGGCAAGCCATTGTGGGCGTGGCTGTAATCGCCATGTTCAGCGGAACATTTTGGCGCAAGAACCATCTCTTAATTTGAAAGTTGTACCATTTTTACTACAGAAACTTGGCAGAATATTTTGCCCTACCTTGATCACTAAAATCGTGAATATCTCGGGATCTACTCAACCATTTTCTACCAAACAAGAACCATTAGACTCGCAATTGGATAACAAATCATTTCATTATATCATTGAGATGTTTTCTACCACTTTTAGAAATAGCCCGGAATCGCTACCGTGAGGTAAGCTTTTGTAGTTGGGCGGATGGCAGAAAAATCATAATTTAGGCTATAGCGCCTAAACTAAGACAGCTTACAAAAAGCACAGGGGCAATATTGTAGATTAGGATGTGTAGATTCTTATGAATGCCCTACCATGATGCTAGCAAGGGTGCTTGTTCTCCGGATTTTGGCTTTAATGCTGTAATAGTGCACGTACGAGATCAGCCACGCCCTCCAAGGTGATGGTGGGCGTGGTTAATTAGTAAGCGCCTTTGATGTGGTAAGAGATAAATATTCATGTGGAGTTTGTTTCATGTCTCTGACATGCTCACAAGTGGAGATCTAAGGCCATGTATACAAGGGACTTATCACTGTTTTAGTGCTGGTCCCAGTCCTTAACACACCTGAGTCCGATCTGGATTTCCTGGGCAAATATGGGCTCTATCTATGGCATCTGCAATCTCTTTAACTATGGCAATACTCGAAATCCTTTGTGGAAACATGCGTAATAACTGGCAGGTCGCATGCGTCAGCAGCTTCCCCATTGCATGAGCATGCCAGGACATGGAAACATTGATGGAAACTGATCTTTCGATCACTGGTTGAGATATCTGGCCCATCTTGATTTTGTACAAATGGATACCTTTGTCGTTGTGTACAACTTTCCAGTCTGTACCGAGATCAATATCTGAAAGTGATTCTTGAAGTTGGAAAAAATCAATGTTAGGGTGATATCGATAAGTGCTACTCGAGTCAGGCTCTGATACTGATGATGTGAGTCCTTCTGTAATTGGCCGATTGGATAACTCGGAAAGAATAATTTGTTCTTGTTGACTCGTAAATGGTGTAGAAGTGGGAGTTATCATGGCATTAGGAGAGTTAGGCTCTGATACTGATGATGCAATTACTGGCTGATTAGACGACTTGGGAATAATAGTTTGCTGTTGTTGATTAAGAGGTGACGTAGAAGTACAAGTAATAGCATTAGGACATTCTGGTGTGGATGAAGCTACAGTGTTCTGGCATTGATTAGGAGGGTATGACATAGATGTTGGAGTGTTTACTGCATGCTGGGATCTACGCTTATTAATATCATACTTCCTACGGTGAAATAATGCTCTCCAGTTTCTTTTATTCCTTTTGATTTTTCTAATAGCATGTGTGCGGATTATATTATTATCAATAGTAGGCATATTACATCAAAATTTTAGATCATTCCTTACACTTTCTTTACCACACATAATAATAAAGGAGGCTTCAAGATACAATTTAGTCTTTGTTCCGTAAAATTTCATTGAGTGGTTGCGGAGATATGGCTGTTTTAATATTTCTAAACATCACAATTTTTCTGCCAGGTGTGTGTGTACTATTCCAATAGGGGAATGGCACGTAACATGTTGATTGCTTTAGAGGCCTATAACTCAAAAACTACACTACTGATTGACTCCAAACTTGAAATATAGCATGTAAGTACCTCTCTACTTATTCTACTGATGAATTTAACATGCCTTAATGAATAAAAAAATTTCGTGTGCATACATGTTTGGCTGCTACAGTAGCTAACGCTTCACTGCCTCAGAATTCCAGAAGCTTACTTTATGCATGATTTTTTGAAATTACTAGTTTAGATGTCCGCTCAAACACATACATAAGTTTTCATAGTGTTACACACACATGTTCACACATGTACATGCTCATATGCACATATTAATACTGTTTTCTGAAGTGGAATCTATTCTTAAAGTGTAAGATGAGCCCTGAGTTCTTTAGAAGCAACAAAGAGTTTAAAGTGCGTGCACTTTCTATGTATCATATTTTTTGACAGAAATAGTCTAGCTAGGGGTAGTTTGAGCCAAAAATTTCATTTTTCATATTTTCAATACATTTTCACATACGTAAACATGTTATTTTACGCAAAGTAAAATGCTTATTGAGCTCTTTTCAACCGAACACTTCAAAAATGGTTAAAACTACTAAAAAATTTGAAATTAGCACCTTGAGTTACCCCTAGAAGCATAAAATGCTCTGGAGAAGTGAGCAACATGGAGCAAGTTGAAGTTATCCATTAGCAATATTTGTGTGCCACAGTAGTTGAGTATGTGGTATTTATGGAGTTTCCCTGAAGCCCTGCAATGCCGGAAGTGGTTACAACCCAACACTTTGGATACTGTAGTGTAGTGCTATCTTTGCTGAAGCCTGTGGTGCAAGTTTGGTGTTCGTAGCATATTGTAGTGAGTAGTTATGATCCCTGAAACTTCGTAATATTTATATGTGTGCAGGTTTTTTATAGGCAATTTTTTGGGGTTCTGACATGCCTATCAATAGGGGTCAGCACTGAAGATGTTGAATTGTCTGATTGTGTCTGTTCCATCGCTCCTAATATAAATATTATTATGTACGATCAATTGCAATGCATTCACATTCTACAGCTGTGATCACATATTTATGCATGCATATGCATACTGGACCAAAGTGCAGCCTATAACATTATTAGCAGCAAGAATGTGCAGCTTTATTTCCAGCAAAAAGTACAGGGCTATGCACATCTACGTAGATTAATCCTCTGGCTACCTCATGAATGCTAAAATAAACCACATAACTTCATAGGTTTGGAGATTATGAATCACAAGTTTTGCTATTACAATTAATGCAAGATGTTAGAAGCCTTGAAGTTTGGACAGGCTGCTAAGCAGAAAGCACAGGAAACTGATGGCCAGTAAATAAACATCCCAGTAGAATGGCCCTAGTGCTATAGAATTCTGGCTAGAGTTATAGATAAAGGCAAGTTGCTTTTGAGATTTAGAATCACTAGATTAGTGACTCCCTCGTTTAGGCCATATGGCTGCCATAGTAACCGCCACCAAAAGCGGAAATAACCGTCCTTAATCTCTAGAAGGGCGTAAACGGACCTTCTGTATTGAAAACTACTTAAAAACGATAGATACACTAACTTACATTCTTGCGGTCTCGGTGGGTGACCAAAACTATTTCATTAGCGACCAGCTTCCACCATTAATTTCGCGTTACACGGATGGTGTATCACAACCTCCGTGGACTACTCCGTATACGTACGCGTTTCCTATCCATGTACGTGTACATATATATTATCCATGGTAAAACCTTCCCAGATATAAACAATGAATGTATTGTGGGATGACATTAATGCCAGCAAAAGTTATGCTGTAAGTAAAAGCGGCCATATGTAGGCTGCCCTTTGACCCCAGGAAGATATTAAATATACACACCATACTTGAAACTCATCGGGCACATTGATATTAATTTCAAGGTTACAAACGCAACAATGATCCGACTTATGGAAGCCAAATAAAGTCATGAGCATGATAATTGCATACCTGAGTATGAATTTAGATGTCGCGGTGTCAGAGGGAATGGATTTGTAGAAGTACGAGGTAGCTATTCTAGCTTTGTCCCATGGGTCCAGAGTGGGTTCAGCTGAGTGGGTTGGACTGGAGTTGATCTCAAAACAATCGACGATGGTGCTCGTCTTTACATTGATCAGCTTTGCCAAGTGCGCGTGCGCAGTAAATCTATCAATATTTGCTGAGCTGGTTAAACATTAATTTTGATTAAATCACCCCCCCCCCGATTATTGTGTTGGTAAGTCAGTATTACATGGGGAGATTTTACGTGAGGTCAGAGGTCACACATAAAGCACCCCTGATTATTGTGTTGGTAAGTCAGTATTACATGGGGAAATTTTACGTGAGGTCAGAGGTCACACATAAATCACCCCCTGATTATTGTGTTGGTAAGTCAGTATTACATGGGGAGATTTTACGTGAGGTCAGAGGTCACACATAAAGCACCCCTGATTAATGGCAGTATTATATGGGAAGATTTTACGTGAGGTTAAAGTTCATCTGTATGAGCAGTGTGTTGTTGCAGTATTATCAGCCCACATACCTATGCATTGTATATATCTGGGGAGATTTTACGTGAGGTCAGAGGTCACACATAAAGCACCCCCTGATTATTGTGTTGGTAAGTCAGTATTACATGGGAAGATTTTACGTAAGAACTTTGACCTTACGTAAAATCTTCCCATATAAAGTGAACCAATATAAACATTGGGAATACTTTACATGTGACGTAAAATCCTCCCATGATTAGATCATGGCAGAAGTCACGTAAAATCTCCCCATGATTAACCCAAGGGAGAAGTGATGTAAAATCTTCCCATGATAGAATCATGGCAATTTGCCTACTTTTACGTAAAGATCTAAATGATCTTCTACGCTAGGTTCGAATTCTGGGTCCCAACAACCTTTCATGCGCGCTAAACATTTTGAAGCAGACTTCACCCCAATTTCGTCATAATTTCATCATTACTTTCGTCATTAATTACCTCACTACTTTCGTAATCAATTACTCATCAATTACCTCATCGCGAGGCTGAATTGGAATTGGGACTCGGATGTAATTATAGTCATACCCACAGGTTGCAGCACATACTATTAAACATACATCTATAATTAAATAATAGTGTGCAATGATTACAATTTGTAGTTCACTACTAAACATGCATGCATGAGTATCTGAAGTTATTGTAGCTATAATTATGGATGCATTTATAGTGTATACTGTTTGAACTATAATGTGGGATTAGATGATCGAGCAATCACTTTGAGATATATGCCATTCTTTGGTCTCATGACAATACCAAAGCTTTGAAGCTGCAGAGGTACCTGCAAAACGATTTACATTTCTTATTCCATATCCATAGACAACACTGCATTCATATTACCTCTGTGTCTGATGAGCACAAGAAGGAGTACCGTTTGAGGAGCTCAATGATGGTTACCTTAGCCACCAGCTGAACAAACCTCATTGCTATGCAGGAACGAGGACCCAAACCAAATGGAAGAAAACAGTGTTGAGGTTGCTTTTCTCTCTCCTCAGCTTTGAACCTACATGATTAATGACATAATATAATATGCACTGTGCTAACAAACATGGAAGAAACATTGAGGGGCAGTGAGACATGATGTGCTTGTCACCGTGTTGTAGCAAACTACTCTGAAAATCTGGTAACATTCCTGCTTTCTTTGTATACGTCTATGCTATGTATGGCTATATTCACATCATAATTATAACTACCATCATAATAGCTTGCACTGTACGTTAGCTACTGAATATACCTATCAGGATTGAACTTCTCAGGATCTTTCCAATATGAAGGATTGTGATGGATTGTGTATATTGGAATAATGATGGTGGCTCCCTCAGGAATAGTAACTCCACCCACAACAGTGGTCTTTTTGCAGCAACGGTCAGTTCTGCATGATATTAATCACTTATATTACCAGAACATGGATTATTATATTGAGTTTCATTATTACTCATAGTTAGGAGGATAGAGACGAAGAGATTCTTGAGTGATATTATTGAGGTATTCAATCTCCTGAGCTGCATCATAAAGTGCTGTATCCTGCATATCATGTGTTAATGGTAATTTTATCAGAGCTATAGATGTCCAACCAATAGTTACATATCATGCAATATCATGCATGTCTCTAATTACATTTTTATTGATGAAATATTTGTCTATCTCTAGCTGTAATTTCTCTTGGATGTCAGAATTAAGTGCCAGCAGATAAATTGTGTAGCACAAATGAATGGCCAGAGCATCATAGTTGGTAATAAAAAAATTGAGAATATTTGCCACAATTTCTTCGTCATCCATTCTCTTTTCAGTCTGTGACTGATCACTTGCTTCAATCATTAGTTGCAACACATCTTTGAACTGAAAATTATTATAATCAGCCACAATAGTATAATAATACATATCAACTAGCCATGCATGCATTTACACCAGACACCACAAATTAACCTGTAGATTAGTCAAACAGGGTTTTTTATTCGATAAACTAGTTACTACTTTTAAAACATTTTGTAGCAGGTATCCTGAGATTTTTTCCAAATTTAAAATTTCCATTAGAAAGCACGTACAGGATGGTATTTGCCTTCCCACTGTAGCTATCAGTAGTCTGCCGAATAAAGTAAACATTAGATCTAGGTCTTCAAAAAAAATCATAGTTTAAGGGGCGCCAATAGTCTGACATCAAATTATAGTTACATCATAACACTAATTACCATACTGATAGCAACCTAAACGTATATAACTAGGGCCATTGGTTACAACAACTAATACAAAAAGTTCCAGAGCCTAAAGAAGTAGACTACTCCAGCTCCTGCATGAACACCCGGGATTCGTGAGTTAACCCCTACAAAATTATGTAGTAGCTAGTAACAATACTGACTGGAGATTCTGTTAATTTCCCTGCCATGTGTAATTATGGTCATATATGCATGCTGCCCGTGTCCATGAGCCACTTAGGTGGGTAGGGAGAGTTTCCATGGAACAAAAGAGCTTTTCAACCTACCACCCCTAGTTCTCAAGGCTAGGCACCTATGTGGCTCTGCCTTTTGCTTAAATTAGGTTTAGGTTTGCCTGAGCAGGCAGTGAGATGGTTTTCCCCTTAGGTTTGGATTGGTAGTAGAAGATAAACCTACTGAATTTTCATGCATGGCATATTGTCCGGATAAAGTATTCAACGTAAGTAAACTAATTATTACATACAGCTACTAACTTCACTTGCATGCCTAGTCCTTCTCCTTTCTTTAATCAGATTGAGAGCAAAGGTCTCAAGGATGGCAATTGATTTGCTGGTCTCAGAGAATTTTGAAATGACATGTTGTAACGGTAAGAGCCATGGAAAATTACCTACAGTAAAATTGAAAAAAAGAAAAAAGAAAAAAGTGAATGATGCAGTTTAGTGACTTAACATGAATCATGCATGTAGTCATAGTGATTTACTATAGAGTAGTACATCTCTTTCAATTTGCCCTTCAGATATACTTCTCACAAGTATACCCACACATTTGCATAATTGCCTAAGATCATCTCTGCTGTCAGTAGCATATCCAAAGGATGAGATCAAAACAGCTTCTATGGCAAAGGGGCCAAATGCACTGCAGATCAAGATTGAATAGATTACTGGCACTAAGAAGTGCATTCTAGAAGTACCTGAAGACATTAAAACTTTCTCCAGGTATAATTTTTTCATTGATACAATCAATCAGAGAGCAAGTGCTCTTGCTTAGTAATGGTAACATCTGGATAGAAATTTATGTAATATGCACATATAATGGGTGCAAGCATGATCATGATAATAATTATATTATTAACAAGTGGGAATATATAATATTGGACATGCAGGTATTGTACTAAACCACAACAATATCAATATGAAGTGACTGGTTAGAAATGGCACACCATCTCATGGAGTCACGGGCTCAGGTAGAGGTAGCAGCTATTATATATATATTATAGCCACCTATTTTACCTACTTCACCTATTTCATCTATTTCACCTATTTCAATATTCAGAGGCTGGTTAGGGGGATCGGCCTCTAGAATAATGAATTCATTCAGTAAGATATAAAAAGCAGAATGTGGAATGGAACATAGAAATTTTTATGTGCTTAGCCCCTAAAAAAGATAATTTTTATCACGGTGACAAATAATATTGTACTAGATACCTAAGAACACCTTCATGATCATCTGAGGCTAATTTAATCTAGGAGTAGTGAAGGGGCAACTCACAGAAAATTAATAGTGAACTGCTATTATAGCTAGCTACCTCTGCATGAAACTGTTGTGCTTGGCTGAGGTGATCTAATTAACCCTTGGCGCATGCGCGAGGGTTATGGTAGTGTGTGTGTGTGTGTGGTGTGTGTGTGTGTGTGTGTTTGTGTGTGTGTGTGTGTGTGTGTGTGTATGTGTGTGTGTGTGTGTGTGTGTCTGTGTGTGTGCCTGTCTGTCTGTTACCACGCTAGCTGCTTCATACCTCGTTTATACGTTGAAAACATGGTGCTGTTAAGCTTCTTATGGTGTTCTCAAGATATGTATACTGTGTGGATTTCGTTGAAATCGCTCTGTTCAAAAGTTCTGGTGACATTTGCTGATCGCCTGCCTTCTTCGCTTATTCTGACGAACTCTCGGTGAACAAAAGAGACACCGATGGCTTCTTTTCAAAAAGAATAGTGGGTAGGTCTAGCAATAGGTCCTATAACTCGAATGATTCATCACTGAACATACCTAAACTGTCAGCTAGCCCATAGATTATATATCATCTATGGCTAGCCTGACTAGGCTTCTTGACTTCGTGTGTACTAATTCTGCTGACTAAGCATGCACGTGGTCCGCTGCAATTACGTAGTAGCGTGTAGTATTGTAATTAATACATTCTTGTGGTTAATTAGATCTAATTAGCTAGTGTATCTGCATGCACAGCATACACAGCACTGCAAGCTGCATTGCTTCTGCCTTACTTGAAAAGCTAGTGCTGCGCGCCGAGGGTTTTGTACAATAGTACTTCATTAATAATGCAAGAAGATTGTTTGCCAAACATTAGCTAGATAATTGGTCAGATTGAGCTCCCAACTACCCTAGCCTGTTAATTAGCTCCCATCCTTATTATTATCAAAATAGCTTGGATCATGTCTCATGGAAGCCTAATTTGGGCTAATTAAAGAAGTTTTGAGAGCTTTTATGAAACCCACAAGTACTTTAGGACTCTGAGCTTATTTAAGCCCCTCGGTGCCAGGGTCTACTGTTGAGGTGGCAAGCCCACCTTGTGCTACACTGCACTGACGAGGCCCAATTAGGCCGAAACAGCTGTCTGCAGTTGCACTCCTGGCACCTATGTAAAAGTTTCATACATTATATTATATACTGTTATAGTATTTACTGCTTTCAGCCTGAATACAGAAAATGACGGGGAGAGGATTCTTCTCATACGACTCCAAGCATCTCCCGTGGCCATTGGTAGTTCAGTGTGTTTCTGATCACTGGTAATATAGATGCCAGGCATGGGCTGTGTATTGCATTTTATGGGGGAACATATAGTAGAATAATTCTATTCCATCAGCTTTCATGCACATAAGAAACTTTTTACTTAGCTAGCTACAAAAATATTGTATTTTACTAACTAACCGGATGATCTGGAAAGTTTTGAAAGTTCTTAAGCATTATTTGCTTAATCATATCCAAGTCACTGATCAAGACGTGTGGCTGTCGTCCAACATAAAACCTGTTTATTCCAATAGTATATTATATCAACATTACTATATTTTTATGGAATTCCAATGCTGACAAAATTATCAAGCTCAAATACGTTGTCAATTTTGTTGCAAATACATGGGCAACCTCAAATATATTGTCAATTTTGCTATGGGCAATCTTCAAAGTGTGATCAAAATATGACACAAGTACATGGTCAAGCTCAAATGTGAATGCATTTATCGAGCCAATACATTGTCAAATGCGAATGCACTGTCAGCATTATCGAATGCAAATGCATTAATAGTCAGTCTCGCAAAATTTACCAAGCATGTACACATTGATTGCGCATGCATTTCAACCTTACAATGTATGTTATTACATAACTTCTGGTGATCATGATCCCCCTGGGTCCAACCTGCCTGCTGACAGTCTGGCAAGACTAATGACAACTTGAGTTGACGACAGGAATTTGACTTGCTGGAATTCAGTTGATCACACTGCATGACTGTGCATTCGCATTTGACAGTGCGTTTGCATTCGATAATGCTGACAATGCATTGGCATTTGACAATAATATTATATTGGCTTGACAGTTGCATTCGTATCTGAGTTTGACCATGTATTCGTGCCATTTATTTTGATCATACTTCGAAGGTTGCCCATCGATTTGCAACAAAATTGACAATGTATTTGAGGTTGCCCATGGATTTGCAACAAAATTGACAATGTATTTGAGTTGAATAATTTTATAAGCATTGGAATTCCATATATATATATCAATGATAGTTTAATTTATTAGCATACCCAGACACTTTTCCGTAGGTTTTTGTGAGATAGTTATCATGCTCTACTAGATTCTGTATGCATTGTGAGGAAGAGTAATTGTTGATTGTTCATGTGTACAACTTTGCATACCATTTTCATTCTTTCCTTATAACTACCAAAGAAGAATTGTGGTTTGGGACCTTTGATTCCACATTTCTTAAGACTCCGATAGGAAGCGAGAATAAACCTGCACTCACAGATGGCATGCATGCACAAGTTATACCACTATACATGCTGCATGTACATAGTGATATTATGGATCCTTTTAATCTATTGAGCATAGAAATAACTATCGTATTTCCTTGAATTCTTTCTGCACCTCTTCTCTAGCATCGAGTTTGAAATAACCCCGGCCACCTTTCAATAGTCCACACATGCGCGTGCGGAATAACTGAGTGGGTGGGGCTGGACGTGCACAAAATTCAACCCCACTCGTGCGTGCGTAGCACCTCGGCATATTTATTTTAACAGTGCTGCCCAAAATTTGGATTTTGTCCGAACACTCTGATTTTTGAGCGCTAAAATTACCTTGAATATTGGGATTTTTCAGCCAATAAGGCCAATACATTTGCCAGGATTTTCTTCATAAATCTTGGGATTTCTCATCAAAACATGTCAGCAGTTCTGGCATATTAAAATTTGTCAAAATCACCCACATACATTGAATCCTAGAAGGAAGGGTGGCAGCCGCAGCAGAAATCTCCACTGAAGCTTTATGACGATGAGGACAACTTGGATGACGCTGCGGATCCTTTTTGCAAGTGATGAAGAGTTCGAAGACGACGAATTGATTATAGACGACGACTAACTTTTAAACTTGACTGAGCTATAGCCTCATTTCCAGGCCCTACGAAGGAGAGGAGAGGGCCTGGTACACACTACTCGTGCATGCGCTATCTCCACGGTAACAAGCTAAGATCGCAGGGGTCACGGTCATCGATGAGGCATAAACCGACCTAGTATGCCGTCTATCAGCGTATGCACTTATAGCGGTAAGTGGAAAGGTAGTATGCGTTAAGGTCACTCCAATAAAATGATGTGTTTCTGGTCACCCGCCCACGTGTTTTTTTTTTTAGGAAACCCCCCCCCCCCCCCCCCCCCCCCCCCAATATTATTATTGTAGTACCATCCTTTTTATACACTGAGGCGCACTAGCGCTGATCGAGCCGGTCGCATAGGGTCAAAAGGTTGCCGATTGTCGAAGTCCACGAGTCTACTTGCTAAGTACGAACTAGGTAGCTAGCTACACGCGAATATACACCGATAAAATGTTGCTGAATACCAGCGTGGTACTGAAGTCCTTTCAAAGGTAGCTTTTCAATGGAAAATTATTCGAGTTGAAGACCCTGAGATCTCCTGCAATTTCTAATTTTAGTCGCGCAGGCCACACCCACCCATAACAACAATAATAATAACCCGTCCGCCCGCATCACTGTTGAAGAAACCACTCAACCAGAAACATAACATTTTATTGGAGTGGTCTTAATAAAGGATATGCCGGGGGCGTATGCAAGATTCAGGTTGGTGGGTTTTCTGCATAGGCGCGCGGCAAGCGCGCGCGCAAAATTTTCGATGCCACGCCCACTGATAAACGCGAGCAGCTACCAGCTCAACTTGAATGCAGCTCGATTCTGTGTGCCAAAGCAAGCAAGAAGCAGCAAAAAGCTATTCTTGAACACAGACAAAGAAGCCCAAAGATCCTGGAGGTTCCATTTGTACTTTTTACTAACAGTGATACTATGATTAATTTTCCATTGTGATATACACGAAACTTGAGGCCATGGGGGGTTTCCAGACAACCAACAAACAGCCTAAATACGCCCCTGTAAGCGTTTATAAAAGCGCGACCACGCCCACAAATATCAGCTCATGTAGCACGCCCGTGCCCGCGCCCATAGCCCACGCTAGCGCTCCAGCGATTGATCGTGAGCCAACTATATAAGCAACCTAAGATGACGAGTTCAAGTTTATAGCTACTCTCTGGTGTTCTTGATTTTGGAGTACCTAGAATTCGTCCATCCAGTAGCCGGTACCGCAGTAGTCACATGCAATTCGATTAACACGTGCGCTAAGGCTTATTTGATGTATACGCAATAGTCTCGAATCCAGACCCCTCCCTTTCCCGCAGCGCTGGATGTATTGCATCACCAGCACGCGTGCTGGTGATGCAATACATCCAGCGCTGCGCTGCGGGAAAGGGAGGGGTCTGGATTCGAGACTAGTATACGCAAGTGCAGTGTATTCAGGCATTAATTGAACCCGCCCTTGTTTTGTTACCGCCCTCGAACTGTACCCGTATCCTGAGACACTTCAAACTAATAGCACGTACACGCGGGAAAAATACAAGAAAATACGGTATACCGTAGCCGATCTAGTTAACGTGCCTCTCTAAGGGATGCGCCACCTCGGCCTGAAGTGCAATTTTTCACGCGCTCTATTTAAATGCGCCCACCCACGCGCGCGGCCCTATACCTTTGTGTACAAATTTTGCGCACCACCTGGTCGCGAAGGGTAATTTTCACGCTCTAATGGCGCGCCACCCAACATTCGTAATTATTTTTTCATGTCGCGTTAATTAGAACTTTGAACAGCTAATGCATGTCCTGTCATGCAGCTCATTTTACACATCATTCTTCGTGCCATGCATGGATCATATAACTCGGATCAGGCATAAACGCAGCGTCCTGATGTTTAAAACTTGAAGTATCCAAGGCTCAAGCTTCAGGAGAGCATGTATCACCACGCATAATTATGTAGGGTTACATGCATGCATAATTATTATGCTTGAGGCTCTACACTTGGCTTGTTGTAAATTTTAGCCTACTGGAATTCATATATTAGCGATTGGCTAAGCTAGGATATAATAATATTAACACTCACAGGAATATAGTCACAGATCTGTGACAGATTTGCCTGCCGGACTTTATTTAAACTGACTAGTCTTACTAACTAGCTTCTAAGACAGCATTAACACTCACAGGACTATAGTCACAGATCTGTGACAGGACTGCCTAGACTTTGTTTAAACTGACTAGTCTTACTAACTAGCTCCTCCCTAGCCCGTTCCCTAAAGGTAGACTTACCAATAAAATAGGTAGCTTATGAATAGAATGCCACCTAATGAACACATCAGTAAGACCTCAATTGTTGATGGTACCATTGTGAGCCTGAATCATCGACTTAAAGATTTACTGACTTTGATATAATATGTCTTTATTCCTATATGTTATAGTTCAATTCACGTTCTGATGACAGCAGTACTGCTCCTAACAAATTGGGAATACCGTTGACAAATACAGCACCTTACACTGTCAACAAGTAAAGTCTTAGCTGCTAAACATGTGCTAGCTACTTTCCTACGTACTGTCACTGCTCTTAATTGCACTGAAAATTAATACCAATAGCTAGGATCACAAAACCACATACCATCGTCAAATATATTATAGTATAGTGTGATTGTTACCTCATCCTAATGTCTACTGTCTCTGTGCTCTTCTAAAATGCCGGTAGAATTGTCACCCAGCAGTCAGGAAGCATATAGTCTAATGAGCTGGCTGTTTAGATGTAGTTCTTAAGTAACTAAAAGCATAATTATGACCACCATTAAATTTTATTCATCTTACTATTCCGACCAGTAAGTCTAATTGTTACCTCATTCTATTGTCCTACTATCTCTGTGCTCTTCTAAAATGCCGGTAGAATTGTCACCCAGCAGTCAGGAAGCATATAGTCTAATGAGCTGGCTGTTTAGATGTAGTTCTTAAGTAACAAAAAGCATAATTATGACCACCATTTATTAATCTTACTATTTCGACCAGTAAGTCTAATTATTACCTCATTCTATTGTTCTACTGTCTCTGTGCTCTTCTAAAATGCCGGTAGAATTGTCACTCAACAGTCAGGAAGCATATAGTCTAATGAGCTGGTGTTTAGTAAAGTTTAATGCAGTTCTTAAATAGCAAAAAGCATAATTATGACCAGCATTTATTCATCTTACTATTCCGACCAGTAACTTAAAGTCTAATTGTTACCTCATTCTATTGTCCTACTCTGTGCTCTTCTAAATAGGCTTAAGGAAGGATTCCTATAGTCATTTCTATATATACCTGGTCCGATCATTCTTTTGCACATGTAGGCAGAGCTGAACTGACACCAGAATATGGCCAGCAGCAAGTTTCCAGTTGCTATTGTTGGGATGGCAATGAGATTGCCTGGAACTAACTCATGTCTAGACTTCTGGAAGCGGTTGACTGTGCATGATAGGAAATTTGTACAGGAGCTTGTATCTGATGGTCATCAGTCAACAACAGCATTTGATGATCAACCATTGGATGAAAGTAAGAAATTATCATTTGGATTATGTCCTAAGCCAAGCATTGATCAGGCTAATTTTCCCCCCAAACCCATGCGTATTGAATCAGAAGAACATCGTATTTTTTTAGAAGTTGCATGGGAGCTCTTTGAAGATGCTGGCTATGCTTCCAATATTAAGGGGTCGAATACAGGTGTCTATGTTATCAGCACAATGAGCCAAAACCGTTTTCATTATGACAATGTTTGCATATCTTCACGAATTTCTCATGTTTATGACCTGAAAGGTCCAGCAGTTACAATTAGTAACAATGCATCGTCCCTACTTGCAGTCCATCTTGCATGCCAAGGACTTCTTTGCAGTGATTGTGAAATGGCAGTCGCTGGGGGAATCAAACTTGGTATCTTGTCTAGTTCTGAGACTAGGGAATCTTTAACAAGTTCTACTTTCAAGGGGGAGATCTGTACTGCAGTGCTACTGAAGTCGCTGCATAGTGCATTGGCATGTGGAGATTATATTTATGGCATTTTGGAAGCAACTGCTGTATGTCATTTCGGTACACCTAACACAAAAAAAATAGCCAGTATGATTTTGCATGCTTTGAAGCTAGCAAGCACTTCGCCCCAACAGTTAGATTATATCGAGGCTGACTTGAGTGATCCAGTAGGAGCTGCTGCTATCTCTAGTATTTTCAATTCATGCACAACATCATCAAAAATTCCAGTTGGTTGTGTTGAATCAATTTTCGATGAAAGTGGCATAACAGGTTTGGTAAAAATTGTGACTTGTCTTCATAAAGGTAAATTACCATCCGAAATTGCCAGCTTTGCTGAGGGAAGGGCATATCAATCAAAATGGCTGTCTGGACCTCTTTATATTTGTACATCTGTACAAGACTGGCAGGGTCACAGTAGCAAATCTCGTAGGTGTGCATGTATCCATTCCATTGACCATCGCAATGGAACTGACCTGCAAACTGCCATTGTCAAAGAGCACATTCCTCATAAGAACTGTCCACCCATGAGAATTGATAACAATAATGAAATGCAGTTATTAGCTCTTGCAGTCAACTCAGAGCAAGCTCTTCCACAGATTGCAAGGAATTTGTTACACTATTTTGAGTGCTCTGATGAAAAATCATATAGATTGCTCAAAGATGTTTGTTTTACCATAAATGTTGGTAAAGAGCATTCTACACTCAAACACCGTGCTATTTTCTATGCTAATTCGTGGAAAAGAATGACCACTTCACTCCAGATGTTTTGCAGTAGCATAAGTAAAGATGATGACAACAGAGTACTCAGTATTCATTTTGGGTATGCTACTAACTTAAAGGCAAGCTTTACTGACACCCAGTGCTTGAATTGTCTAGGCACTGACTTGGCAACATTTGCATGTTCATTTCTAAATGAGAGTAATGTCAACTGGACAGAGCTCTATTCAGACACAAAAAAGGTGCCTCTGCTATCTAGTTATGCATTTCATGTATTGAATCCATGGTCAAGTGACAAACATCTCACTGACAATATTATGGTGAGTGAAGAAGTAACTGAACTCAACAGAACATGCACAAGCCAATCAGTATCAAATACTCAAATGCAAATTATGGCAACACAACAAGTAGCTGTCACATCAACTGCATACATTGAGACAATTGCTCACACAGGAAAGCATGCAGGCTCTGCTGATTCAGAAATGATTTTTCGATCGCTAGTCAGTCAGCATCACATCTTGACTTACAGAATTGGATTAGATAGTGATACACATGCTTTTGTACTTAGTTCAGGTAATGAACTGGAATATAACCCTCTAATTGAAACAGTAGATAGCCTTACTGGTGCTGAAGAGTATCTCACCAAGTCAATTCCTGAAATGAGTATTCATTCTGCTCCACTTGTCAAATTTAGACACCTTCAGGCTGGTCAGTCAACCTTACTGGCTATTCATGTTCATCGAGTAATTGCTGATGGAGTCACCCTAAGTAATGTTTTACATGACCTTCAGAACCTTATGTCTAATGCAGAGGAGAAAACTCCTGTCCAGTCAGATTTGTCATATCTTGATTATCTTAAGGATGAAAGCATCTATCATAAGTCATCACAGTATTGTGATAGTGCTGTATTTTGGAAGGAAATGTTTGCAACCCTACCACCTGAAGTTAGCTTATCAATTTTACCCCCAACAGAATCAGCCTGGAATAGTACTAGCACCTATCATGCAGGACACCAAAGTTATAGTATATCCTCAAATGAAGCCAAAGCTATCTCCAAGTACTGTGCTTTATTAGGAGTGACAGACTTCCAGTATGCTTTAGCCTGTACACTGTTACTTTTACAGAGGTATCTAGGTTCAGAAGATATCACCATAGCCATTCCAGTAACAACACGAACAGAAAAGTTTTTGAATACGGATGGACAATTTGAAAACGTGATCTTATTTCGAGCATTCATTGATCAAAATCTGACAGTAGGAGAGCACATTCAAGCAGTGGCCAACAACTGGAAAGCAGTGCAAAGTCATGCACGATATCCACTCAGTGAAGTAGTCAGGAAACTATGGTCTGATCATGGAAAGCATTACTCTTCCTTTTGCTGCATAGTATTCAATTTCTCAGCATCAGTCACAACAAAGGAGGAAGTGAAGGTACCTTCTAAACATGCAAAGTGTCCACTTACATTCACCATCAGTAGTGATAGACAAAGATCATCCTATGACATTCACGTAGAATGGGCCATAGAAATCATGGATGTCGGAATTGTAAGCAGGCTATCGGAAGGTATCAGGGACGTGTTTACCACAGCAATGCTAATGGCCGATAAAACAATTAATGATACGAATCTTTTGTCCAAATCAGAATGCAGGCTTTTGAAATCATTTAGTAATGAGGTTAATCCTAATGTGAACGTCACTGTTCTCCAACAATTTGAAAATAACGTTGCAAGACATCCCAATCGCTTGGCAGTTGTTTATGAAGAAAATGTTTTGTCTTATAAAGAACTCAATAATAGAGCTGACAGAATTGCACTTGGACTACAGCAGAACATTAGCCAATTCAGCCTAAGTAGAAATCCAGTTGTGATAGTCATGGAGAAAAATGAGCTGATAATTGCATCAACTCTTGGCATCTGGAAAGCGGGTGGACATTTTTTACCTGTAGTTTTTAGCAGCTGCAGTATTACACTGAAAGACATAGTCAACCAATGTTCAGTAGCTGCTGTGCTCACAAACACCAATTCAAGTAAATTGAATTCTATAGTAAATGGCAGCTGTCCGATATTGAATGTTCAGCACTTTTTAGACCCTTCGACTGATATTGAAGTATCACTGATAGCTAGAGCGACTGAAACTGATGGCTTAGCTTATATCATTAGAACATCAGGAACTACTGGTACACCTAAACTCTGTAAAATTTCACACTCTAGTCTTGCTATAATAGCGCATGCTTGGAAGTTAGTCTACAATATAAATGACTTTGATATGACCTTGCTTCAGTGGGCACCAATATCATTTGATGTCTTTATTGCTGACATTGTACGTGCTTTAGTATGTTATCCAGGTCAGCTTATCATGTGTCCAGAGAAATTCCAACTTGATACATCCTACTTGAGCAACCTTATCAGAAAATATAAAATTACTTTTATGGATATCACTCCACAGTTTGGCATGCAAATTTTCAATGATATCAACTGTACTGATTTGGAATCTATTAGAATCCTCATTTTAGCTTCAGACGTACTAACAACACATGTATTCAGTAAGATCAAAGGCAAGCTCACACCAGATCAAAGGATAATGAATTTTTATGGAATGTCTGAAGCAACAATTGATTCATCATTTTTTGAGGGTGACTTAACTGCACCAACTCGGACTGGAACAGTTCCAATTGGAAAAGCTCTACCTGGTGTAAATTTACATGTATTGGATTCAAAAACTCTCCAGCCATGTCCAATAGGAACAGTAGGTGAGTTGTACATAACCGGCAACGTCTTGGCCTCTGGTGATGTTAGGCTAGTTGAACTGAAATATCCAAAGTGTTCAGCTATAAAAACAGGTGATGCAGCTTTCAGGTTACCCTCAGGGGATATTGAACTCTTTGGCAGGCTAGACACTGTGATGAAACTACGAGGATTCAGGATCAGCACCACTGAAATTGAAAACAAAGTGAGTGATCTCTTTGAAGAAGTCAAAGAAGTCTGTGTTACTCTTTTGACCAATTCTTCCGGCGTTAAATTTCTTTGTGCTTTTATTGTGCCATGTAATGAAAGTGATGAGCGAGCCTTAAACTGTAAGACCTTACGTGACAATCTGAAACACCACCTTCCTTACTATATGTTGCCAGATCTCGTACATATCGTTGATAAAATACCCACCACAGCACATGGAAAGGTTAATCACGAATTACTCCCTTCCCTATCAGAGCTTGGAGGGGTAATGGATACTAGTAAAGACGATGAAAGAGATGATACACCCACGGTTGCAATATTGAAAGCTCTCTTTTCAAAAGCTATGGGCTTGCCTGACATCAGCAGTATCAATGGTGATGTCACCTTCATGGAGCAGGGTGGTCATTCACTAATACTTGTCAATTTCGTGACACTAATTAAGCAGGAAACTGACTATCATGTAGAAATAGCGGATGTATTTTCTTATTCAAGTATCAATTCTTTGGCAGATTATATTAATGACATTTCTACTAACAAATATACTACTGATCAAACACCTGCTAATAACAGTGTTGATGATATAGCCATAACTGGAGTTGGACTTAGATTACCAGGTGGAATTTCATCACTTGCAGAGCTATGGGAGGCACTGGACAAAGGAGAGTATCTTTTCCAAGAATTATCGGACCTAAGGAAGACTGATGTCTTAAATTGCTTACCAACTAAAAAGTTTCAGAACATAAATGGATGTCGTGGTGCTTTCCTGGAAAGAATTGATCAGTTTGATCATCACTTTTTTAACATTGCTCCTGGAGAAGCAAAGTGCATGCTACCAGAACAAAGAATCTTTCTTGAAGTTGCCACTGAAGCTCTTGCAGAGGGTAGAAGTATTGACAAGGTGAAGGGTTCGAAGATTGGTGTATTTGTAGGGGCTCCTGATCAAACTGGGTATGCTGAACTAAATCACCCAAAGCAACCAGTAAGTGTGGCTGGACTGATGCCAGGAATGATTGCTACTCGAGTAGCATATCAATGGGACCTAAAGGGACCAACAATGCTTATTGATACAGCTTGCTCTTCATCACTTATGGCCATGAAATGTGCCTGTGATTCAATTAGGAATAAAGAGTGTGAAGGTGCTATCGTTGGCGGTGTGAATCTTCAAATTATATTTTCTCCCTCAAGTTCAGGAGTTCTCAGTCAGAATAGTTTATTTGAGTTTGGTGAAGATCCTGGAGCCTCAGTTGGTGAAGGTGTCCTTGGTTTGTTCTTGGAACCCCTCAGTACTGCTTTGAAGGAAGGAAAGATAGTGTATGGAATTGTGAAGGGTGCTGTAAGCAATTGTGTTGGCCGTGGAAATGGAATTACTGCACCATCTGCTATCTCACAGGAAAGAGTCATTAAAGATGCGCTCTCAAGTGCCGGACTGAAGGCCTCAGACATTTCCTTCATGCTAGCTCATGGCACAGGTACAAGACTGGGTGACCAGATAGAACTGTCAGCCCTATCCTCTGTATTTCTCAGTGATCATGGAAACCATACACTACCTATCGGTTCCACTAAAAGTGTCTTTGGCCATGTTGACTCTCTTTCAGGTATACTGGCAGTATTTAAGGTTTTGGTTTCACTATTGACAAAGCACATACCAGCAACCGCTGATTTCAACACACCTCATCATGAATTCACTAATTCGCCACTATATATCCCAAGAGAAACTATCCCATGGGACCTAAAGCTGTCCTTAAGAAGATACGCTGGAGTGAATTCGTCTGGAATGACTGGCACCAACTGTCACATTATCTTAGCTGAGTGTCTAACTACAAATACAGAGCCAGAAAGTTTAAATTCCATCAGTCTGAATAATGACAAGGATCAAGAGTATGCATATCCACTGCTGCTCAATGGTAAAACTTTGAAACACATCAAAAAGCAAATTAGTCTGTACAAACACTATCTGAAGTTTGCCATGGTTTCATGCACAATCAATAACCTACTCCCCAGTCTGTGTGTAACGGTAGCAATGCGGCTGAAACCAATTTCTGAGATGAAGATTGGCCATTTTCAAGTACGATTAGTGATAACGGCAGCAAAAGTACAGCAATTATTCACAGCAATTGAAATGATAAGTTCCATCGAGAGTGATGATGATCTCATTAAGCTTAGCAAATCAGAGAGTAATATTGAAGTGCACTGTCCAGACTACACACCAGCAGAGTTTTCGTCTATAGGTTCACAGCTTTTCCTGCAGGAATCAGTGATATCTTTTGAGAAACTCTTTCAAGGTCATCAACATAACATTCCAAGAATCCCTGGAGTGCCTATAGCAATGTATGATGAATGTAGACACTGGTTTGATTACAATACTCAATTGCCAATGACTCAAATAGTTGAGGGGCTTGTTGAATTGCTTCAAAGAAAAGTTAGTGAGACTAGAGAAATATTAAGAATGCTGCCACTTCAGCCACCACAAGAATTACAGAAAATTGAAGATACATTTTGCTGCACCATCATTGTCAAGTTTCTTCTCAATACCAATTTAGGTGAATATATCAAAAATAACAAAGAAGTGAAGTTTGATACAGCATTTTCCCTCTCAGGCATGATTCCAAAGTATCGAAAATTTTTTTATGTGATGATCAAAGAACTTCTGAAATGTAAGTTAGTGGTAATTTCAGCCAGTGAGAAATCCTCACTAGATTCATTTAAATTCCAATGTCAAGATATTTTACATACTAATCTTGAATCCATCTGCACTTCAATTTCTGAAAAATACCCTCAATGGGCAGATAGATTTCGATTCCCTCTATATTGCTTCGAGTATCTAGCAGATGTGCTTCATGGAAAAATGGACCCTCTTATGGTATTGTTTCCAGATGGTAATTTGAACTTTATGTACAAATTTGACAGAATTGGTGATCCTCTTGGTGATATCTACTGTAATGTGTATGTGCAAGTCATAGCAGACTATGTTAGGAATCTCATTACAAAAGGAGAGAAAGTGAGGATACTGGAAGTAGGTGGAGGGATTGGGCAGATTACACGGCAGTTACTTCACAAGCTCATCTGTTTATCTGATAACATTGAATACTGGTTCACAGATATCGGAAAAGCATACATTGATCGTGCCAAAACAGTTTTCACCAGTTATTCACACATGATGAAGTTTTGCACATTTGATGTAACAAAAAATCCTACAGCACAGGGGATCATTGGTTCATTTGACATAGTTTTGACATACAATGTCATTCATGCTGTTCCAAGTATCATGGATGCTGTATCCAATCTTAAGCACTGTTTAGATGATAGGGGCATTTTATTCATCATTGAATGTGTAAAGAATGAAATGTGGGCTACACTGACCTGGGGAATTCTCGATGGCTGGTGGATCTTCCAGGATTATCATATCCGACCTCACGAACCAATGATGGAACCACAAGTGTGGGAGAGAGTACTATATGATGTTGGCTTTTCTTCAGTGCTGTCATTTCCAGAAGAAGAACGTGAACGTAGCTTCGTTGAAAAATTCTTATTTGTCTGCAGTGCCAATCCATTGGATGTTCCTCCTAGTAACAGTAAATATGAACTGGTCGAATTGAAAACACTTAATCATTATGACAATCCAGTGAAAGAAATTGAAACAGTGAATGTGTCTATTGAACAAATTTATGATGAACTCAAGAAGATATGGACTGAACTACTTGGAGTGGAAGATATTCAACCTCATGATAATTTCAAGTCACTTGGTGGGGAATCACTACTTGCCTTGCAGATGATTTATCTGATTCGCAAGCGCATTGGTCCCAAATTGGAAATTCAACATATTACTGCAAATCCAACTTTAAAAGCTCTTGCCAACTTTATTTCCTATCAGCTCAATATGCAGTAGGACCTATACCAATAATTTAGATCTTGCCATAAAGACTATATAATTATATCTATGTTTTCTTCTGTGTTCGTGTGCTGTGATATGTGCGTGTAATTTGTATGCAATGGTATAGCATTAGCTGACTAATATTTTACTAACTTCATGTGATCATCAGGCCTACAGTAATATTATACACCTCACTTGTACTTTACGATATCATTCACCCCTTAGCTTGTCACAAACATGATTATTTCTCATATGAATGTCAGGTCTGATTGAGTGTTTAAATAAATTCACCTGAGTGTGTTCAGTTTTACAATTGCTGGTTGTTTTATTAGTAGCTCGACTTTTATCCGTTAGTTTACGTTGAGTGCATATTCCATATTCATTTTGGTGCTGCTGCTGAATTTGAGTGTTCATCATAATATTAATTTTGCATAATAATTATTAATTTTTCGTATTCTATATTATACATTCTACAATAATTTCTATACAAAGTCTCATAGAGTAGGAATGCAATTATTAATTTGCACTCTTATTGAAGGAGTGGTGTGCACTCGATCAATCAGATCCTGGGTACATGTTTACATACAGCTCGTACTCGTACAGCATAGTGGCATACACTAGTCAGCAATGATTGAGTCCTTGAGGTTACTCGAAGTGACTCAGGTTTTTCAATAATGTCAATCAACTAAAAATTTAGCAACTGAACGAGCAAACAGTACACACAATTGATTAATGACTTGCGATTACTTTCCACTGTCACAGTGCAGTTGTTCAACCCTGGCCCTATAAACACAATACAATAATATCACAATGATTATCAACATTATTTCAACAATGTCATTCTAACAAGCATTACTTACTGACTCAGTGATGTAGTATGCAATCACAAAGCTACCATAGCCATTGAAATGTAAAAAAAATGGATGTAGTGTACAAACCCATGTCATCAAACCACAACCATGCTCTCCCCTATATCCAACTCAGCTGTGGTGAGGTTGTAAACCTTGTCTGAACTATCACATCTTTAAGCTTTGACCAATAATTATTATGCTAAATTTTATGCCTATCATTCTATTCTTTTATGCTCATGGTTCTGCCTATTATTCCAGCATATCTGCCTATTATTCTAACTTGCTTTTTCATTATGCTTACAAAGAATTCATGATAAAAAGCAATTATGAACATTTTTAGTCCTACTGAACCATAACAGAGGTTTGCATTAAGTCTTCAAAGCTGGTTCTTGCCAATTAGAAAAAAATTCATCAACACAGCAGTCAATGACTGAAGTAAGAGCACTTTCTTGCATGCATTGGCCCATACATTCGGACATTTTGTCAGACCATATTATGGTATAAATTAAGGCGCACCTTGACCACACCTTCAAACATGCAAATTAAGGTCTATAATTCTATAATTATGCTCGGTGCTAATGCCATTATACTCCAATTTTGAGAAAGTTTCTAAATAACGCAGACCACGGGTATTCCCCGTTTTTCACGTAGCGCATGGGCGGAAAACATTGCAAACTCATGGCTTCCCTATACAAACATATGGGAAAACTTTAAAGGGCCGTAACTTTAATTGTAAGGTGTGAATCAAAAATCTGTCCGGTCAAATCTCTAGTTTCGACCCATTCTGCGTGCCCATGTAAAAATTGTTCCCCCAAGTGCTCCCAAACCCCCCATGAATTAGATTATTTATTAATATGCTTCAAGCTAGCGTGCACACTAAGCAGAAAAAAATTGTCCAGAAAACCACATAATACAGCTAGGATGCATAATAGAGCCATACAAAGCAAGCAAACAACCTATACTCCAATTTTGAGAAATTTATTTAATTATTTAATATGCTTTTTTTTCTACTTAGTGTGTAATAATAAATCATATGATCATAAGTATGCCTATTAATTGTTTAATATACTTACTTTCATATGCCAGCCAGTTCACTATTAAAATCTTTCTACACACTCTACTTGAGCTGCTAGAGCGTTAAAGCCTTAAGGTCACTCAATGTCACATATTAATTTTTTCTACCTAAGCATGAACTCCCAACTCGTACAATGTCATAATAAAATTAATAATATTATTATTTGCACAAAAAAAGCCCACATGCTAGTTGAAGGGTGGACAACAGGAGAAGCTTTGAAGCTGTATATACCCATCATCTTGCGGTGTCTCACATTTTTCACATAGTGAGATAGTGTCATCGAGGTCTCTGTCAACAAACATCATGTATTTCAGGTTCACTTGTGGTTCTTTACTTGAAGCATCATTAGTTACGAACTTCTCCAGCTTACTCAGCTTACTTTTTATCCTTTCTATCATTGCCCTCCTGAAGTCCTCATTGTTCATATTTTTTTCCATGTCTTTCACATCGTCCTTTAGACTGTTTACATTGTGGATAACAATATCCTTCTTCTTTACCTTGTCTATTAAGTTTTTTGCACGTGTCAGACGCCAGCTTACCACTACAACAATGATTACTACCACTAAAATAATAATAATAAAAGCTAGAATTACGCTAATAGTGCCATAGACAATTTCATTTAGGTGGTCTATGGTCTGCTGAGGTGTTCTTTCTTTGATATCTGTGCAATTTTGAAAATTAATAGCTATTAAATACAGACATAAATTATCAAGTCTACTTACCTATCACATCTGAACTAGTGACGGCGAGTCCTTGCATAATTTGGCTACCCATTTGTGCAGTGAGTGATACAATGACACGACACTTTTTGCATCCAGTTGGTAGGTCCCCCCTATTTTCACGGAAGGTGATCTCACTGGTGTCATTATAGCTTTCCACTGGTTGCAAATCACGACTGAGCTGTACTCCCGCTATTAACATCCTGGTAGGCAATATTTAGCGTCACTGGGCGATTGAGGTGCACTTTTACCCTAATGTCATATATTAGCATCTCTCCTCTCAAGGTATCAATAATATCGATGGACGGTTCACCTACGCAAGTTAATAAGATATTCTGATTAACCAGATGCTTATCTATAGTATAGCTAAATGGCTATGAATGCAATCCTAGCCTCATGGTGTCCAAAAAGCCATAGCTATATCCACAGAATTTGGGTAAGATTATATATATACTTTTCTATACTTTCACATTAATTTTTTCTAAACTTGATCGCTCCGGATCCAGAGAGGTACTAATTTTTTTCCTTGCGTGTATTATTGCTGCAGCTCATGTTCACCTCAGCACCATTAATTTTAGCATCCCACCTAATACAGACCCATTGTCAACATGATCATTCACATGTGGTCATAATTAAGCTCCACCCTCCTTTGCAAAATAGCTCAGACTAGCTGTGTACGTAGCCTGCTGAAACTTACCTAAAACTGTCAGGTGTGCATCTGCAAAAGCGGTACCAGCTTGGCATCGAATAATCCCCCCATCACTTTCTGTCACGGATATTGTCAGTTTGCTTGTACTATTGAAGCGTCCAGTTGGGTCTTCATCACCATTGTGATTCACAATGCTATATCTTTCATTGTTCATCAAACGTTCAGGCTCACCCAGATTACCGTATTTGTCAATAACAATGTAGTACCAGTTGATATCTGGAGCAGGTCGACCCAGTGCCACACACTCAAACGAAGCCATCTTTGTTAGTCTCATCTCCTCCTGTTCTCGTCCAATGATCACATCCGTGGGTGTTTCTGTGATCACTGGCTGCCCTGCAATTTGCAAAATTTAGCTAATGGTGACCATATTTAATGAGTGAAGCCATAATAAACTATACCAGTGTTTGATTATGAATGTAAATGGTTGCAGTAAACATGGGTAGCTTACCATCAACTATTAACGTGACTGGAAACGACCGAAAGTCAGCTGTTTGTCCAGTTGAAGTAGCTGGATTCATTACTTTCAATTGGCATTGATACTGGCCACTGTCGTCCTGTGCAGTCACTGATCTGATGATCAAAGAGAATGTCTCCCTGTCTATCTGGTACTTGCTCATAACACTGGTAAATTCACCAGCATTTGCACAAGATCCATCTGGTGTACCAATTTGTGCAATTTCCACGTTGTCTTTCGTCCATTGCCCAAAGTAGCAATTTCGTAGATTTCCAGGTTCAAAAGGGCATGGGATAGTTACCTCACCATCACTCGACTGGACTGCATAGACCGTATCATCATTTGTTGGAAAGCCATCCATTGAGGGTAGGGCTAAAAATAATATTAAGACATTAGCGTATCAAATTAAACATGGTTTCTTACTCACCAATCAATGGCTTGGGCTGACTGGTAACCAGCGAGTCGGAGCTTGATACAGTGCCACATGAGTAATACCCTTCCAGTGAGTGGGTAATCGTGAAACTTGCACCTGTCCCGCTGTTTAAATGCAGGGGCGTTAACGATCGTAATTCATTAGTCGATGACGGTCCGGTCGCCGTACGATTGAGATACAACTTCACACTAGTGTTCGTCACCAAGTTTATTTCCTGGTCTGTTCGGTTTCGACAGATGAGAGTGATGACATTTACAGTGCGTTGAAACTCGAGCCTGAGCTGCTCTGTCGAATGCCACAACGTAAGAATGGCAAAAAGGAGAAAGTGATGGCGGAGCATACTGAGAGTGGTTAACTACCGATGAAATATTATTATTAAAACTGCATATGGGTCTATATACTGGAAATAATCTGATATCGTGCGCTATGCCAATTTTATAGCCTCCAGGCAAGGCTATGATTTTTAATAATGTACATCCGGTGAGGATGTATTGTAATATTAATTATTACTAGTCTTGTGACCCAGCCCTCCCCCCCCCCCCCCTGCTATACCCAAAGTTGTGCAGCACAATGTGTAACGCCACGCTCAGTCCCGATCCCCAAGTCACACTGGTTGACAGACTCACTCGCGCCTGCGAGTGGTCGCAGGACCCCGGACGTGCCCCACCTGTAACGACTGCTCCCTGCCTGCGCTCTCTTACAGTAGTTGTAGGTATTAAACAAGGGGAAATACTAGGGAGAACTGAACAATACAAACATGCACACAGTATTTATACAGTCCATGACGTAATACAGGAAGTAATCAGTTACATAATGTTTCCTGTTCGTTACATATCCCCACCCTTAAGTTCAGGGCGTCCTCGACCTGGGTTCTTCACTCAACAATAATTGTTTTCAAAGTGTCTTGGGTGTTGCTGTTGATTGCATTGACGTCCCCACCCTTAGGGAATACTACGCTCTCGATGACTTGGTTCTCCTTTCACTTGTGACTCTTGGCCATTTCCGGGTGATCCCCACCCTTAGCTGGTACTATACACTCTTGCACTTGATTTGCTCTCCATGCGATTCGCAACTTGTCGCTAATTTCTCTCAGTCTCCTTTTAACTCAAAACTTTCGATTTTCTTGCCATCCCACTTCCTAGGGATCTCATACTCTCCATTAAAGTCTCTACCTCACTCTGCAACCAGAGTACCCACCACCAGTCCTGTGCTCAGGTAATCCACTTCCTTGTGGTTCCCCTTCTGTGGTCTCCACCTGGTTCTACCAGCTTCTGTGAACTCCGCCTGGCTCTGTCGACGCCGTGGTCTCCACCTGGCCACCAGCCAGTCTCCGTGGTCTCCACCCTGTCTCCACCAGTCCTGCCGTCCACCTGGTTCTACCAGTTCCTGTGGTCTCCACCTCCACTGCACCTCTGACTGTCTGTGGTGTCAAGCTGGATCTCCACCATCCAACTCCTTGGGCCTCCAAGCCCACTCGGGTCCTTGAGGTCAACTCCTCCACTGCTGAGGCTGCTACACATCAAAGCCCTCACAGCTGAGCAGAGTGCACTAATTGTTTACACTAGCACCACTCATCTAGTCACGCCTTGTCTCACCAGAACAAACCACTAACTCTCCTTGTGGCCCCTAAGTAAAATCCCTTCTCAGCATCAGCTGGGTGTAGCATTGCTGAGGCTTTGCAAACTGCAATCAATATGCAGCACCGCTGCTGCATCTGCGATGTCGGTATTAAAACGCTGATATGACTTTCGTCTCGGGATTCCATTTCTCGGCAATAACGGGACTCGAAGATACTGCTGACAGTTTCCTTGTCTGTCCTTCGCGTGGTTTACAAACTCGTTCAATTCTGATCAGTGCTGTCTTGCACAAACTGCCGTCGATCCTGGCAAGGTACGCCAAATGTAACGCCACGCTCAGTCCCGATCCCCAAGTCACACTGGTTGACAGACTCACTCGCGCCTGCGAGTGGTCGCAGGACCCCGGACGTGCCCCACCTGTAACGACTGCTCCCTGCCTGCGCTCTCTTACAGTAGTTGTAGGTATTAAACAAGGGGAAATACTAGGGAGAACTGAACAATACAAACATGCACACAGTATTTATACAGTCCATGACGTAATACAGGAAGTAATCAGTTACATAATGTTTCCTGTTCGTTACAAATGCCTAAAATGAGCAAAACCGTAATACTGTACAACTTGTGGTGGTGGGTATAGGGAATTCTAGTCAGCCCTCTGAGAATACAATTCCCACCACAAGTTGTACATGCAGCACAATGCCTAAAATAAGCAAAACCTTTGTGCTGTACAACTTGTGGTGGTGGGTATAGGGGATTCTAGTCTCAGGTCACCAGACTAGAATCCCCTATATCCACCACCACAAGTTGTGACCTGTGACTACAATCCCCTATACCCACCACCACAAGTTGTACAGCATAAAGGTTTTGCTCATTTTAGGCATTGTGCTGTACAACTTGTGGTGGTGCACGTGGATAAGGTAAGGCGGGGCTATTCCGATAGCGGGATAATAGCGACAAATTGCATTTCAAACGGATGCGACACAGGGGATAATCAAACCTTTGCTGCAGCATAGGATAGATTAGCCTTTGGACATGCTGAGCACCGACTGTGATCGCTGAACAACTTGCATGTTTCATGGCCAACTCAATTTTATGAAACTATTAGACATACGAAACATGAATAAATAATTTTCAATTACAAAAATATTGGCCACCAGAGTGTCAATGCTCATGGTGTAAAAATGTAAGCATAGTACATGCTATCGAAACGGAATATCATCCATACCATCCTCATATGCACGTGTCGTGGTGGAAGAGGTGTTCAAAATGCATGATGTGGAGCGCCATGTCAGAATTGCCCCATCAGCAGATTTTTGACCATCCATCGATATCTTCTACAACGAAGAGCTGTGCGTTCGGTAACAATAAGTTATTGTTGGGCCATGATGGACAGTGAGTGATTAGTGTATCCTATAGCATACTTAGGCATCGTGGGTGCTGTCCGTTTGTGGGAGGCAGCAAACCCGAAAAATCAAAATTTGTGTCGGAATTGCCCCGCTTTACCTTATAGGGAATTGTATTCACAGGGGGCTGGGTCAGAGAAGGGGCTGGCACCCAGACTACTGGGGAGGGTACATGCAGGAATTAAATTAACTTCATTAATTAAGCAATGTGTAAGGATGCCATAGATGTATAGTAAACAAGGAGGGTGTTTCATAGCATGTGTTTTACTGTACTGTTGAGTAAGTGCAGATGAATAATGGATATTCATGCTCATGATGGTGGATGTCACAGGGTATGATTGCACTTATGGACCTTCTTACAACAATGATTAGTATAGGTAATAGTGAGGTTGTATGGTAAAATAGCACTCTGAAATAGGTATTTGGTTAAAAATTGTACGAGCGATAGTGTTAAAATCTTCAGGAAAATCATAGGCTAATAGTATACATACACAAAGTCAGATAGGTATTTCAACTCCTCAGGTGCCTATTTCACTTGTAATGCTTGTAATTGGTATACAAGAGTTGTACACATCAAAGTACGTGTACAAGCATACTATTAAGTTAATACATGTAGTTTTGCTATCAAGCACATAGAAGAGAGAAATTCTGAAAACTAGATCAAACGGTAATAGCCTTCTTACATATTATAATTAATATAATGATAATAGGTAAGTCAGGGATTTTCGTATTGGAAGCATATCATCTATTGTGTGGTCACCAGCTACTGATATGCAACAGATGTCATAGAGCTAGAGTCCAGTTATTGTATAATTACTGTATCTATAGGAAAAGTCCAGCAACAAGACATAATTATATGGGGGTGTACAATGTTATTCCACCAGTTATAGCAATAATTATTATGGTACCAAACTTTTAATTTTACATATCCATGCATGTGAGCGTAGAAGCCTATAATTATTATACAGAGCTGCCAACCCACACAAACTGGTGCCTGCATGCTTAAGTTGTTACTCATCAATTGTAGATCAAACCTCCTTCCTTTTCAGCAAAGCTTTGAAAATTAATATTGGTGTGATGGAAAAATTAAATTAGAATAATGAGAGTGAGGGGAATGCCTGTGGGATTGAATGAAGTAGTGGTATATTAATAAATTATTATGCTGAGCATTGAATTTAATAGCTTGTGGGACTCAGTATGTGACATTGTGTGGTACTGGCCAGTTGTAGGGGATCTAAAGCACCCTGCAATTTGAGTGCCTACTTTGAGAGACTTGCATGACATTGTTTGATACATCCTCACCGGATGTAATTAAAATCATAGCCTCCGGGCAATCATAGCCTCGCCCGGAGGCTATAAAATCGATACTAATAATAATAATTTATTATAATAATTATTCCAAAAATATAATTTGGAAACATTTCTTGATGATTAATTATTATTAGGAATGTCACAATAATTGCTACATCATTCTATAGCTTATGGTTGAAGTGATCCCATTGCAAGTAGATAAAGCATAATATTAGTATTACAAAGAAACACTTTCTAGGCTCATGCATGAAATTTTCCCCTGGCTTCTTGTGGCGCTGATGCTCTACCTTTGTTGGGTTGGAGTGCATTAGAATACCTGCAGAGGCAAAAATACGTAGGTGTGTATGTGTTGAAGTGAGATTAATGTGCAATATCATGTATGTGTGTAATATGTACTATACATAAGTAGAAAGTTGAAACCAAAAGTTTATTCTACTACTCATGTAACAGAGAGAAGGTCCGCAACTGTACACAGACTATTTCTGTATACTCTACAAATTTACATACACGACATAATATAGGGTGTAAGCTTACTTGTAACAAGTTATAATAATTATGAACATTCGGGTTTTAAAGAAAGAGGTATAATAATAATATTATTAGATACAGGTGTCAAGAAAATGCACGTACAGGAGCTTGCACACACACAAGGAACAATACACATTATGGGTGTGTACAAAACAGCTGGTTACTCTATATTAATTATCGAGTAATAGCACATTAACAGATAGGCAAAATTAATTGATCCACAGCTAGTAATTAACAACAAATAAGCTTGTGTACCTGATATCTGGACAGTGGTTAACTACAGACACACTCACATGCAGTAATAATGTTGGGGAGTGTGTGTGTGGGTGGAGGGGGGGAGAGCAAAGACCCACTAATTAAACATAATTCCCGTAGGCAATTACCAACTAACTTGTTTCATCATCCACCTCCATGGTGCCCATAACAATGGCCTCAGCCTTGTTTTTCTCTTCCCACTGCTCAAGCTTCTTGTGGTCAAAGTTATCACGGGGATTTTCCTCCTCATTATTGTTGGAACTCTCGGCACTAGCTTGGCTGCCATGGCTGCATGCATACGATAGGATAAATTAAATAATGATTTTATTTTATTCAGAGAGTGGGGGGAGTGCCCATGGATTAATGACGAACAATTTATACCAGGTATTGATAGTGTAGATATAATATTATTATGGTGGAGTCCCCCAACTTTTCAGTATTAATATATAATTATTTTATTATGAATAGCTATCTGTTTGTACTACTAGCCAATAATATAATAATATAGTCCAGCGTCAGTCTGGTCAACAATAGTGCCATCCTTTTAGTTTCTCGACAGCTGTACCAACTAGCTATATAGCTAGTTCTTGCAAGTGGCAAGTATCAATTGAACGATTGCTAAATTATTGTATCCTGTGTGGTGTCAATTAGCGCGTGTATGCTTCCTGTACCTCTGTAAACCAAGTAGTATGGTCTGTTGGTGTGTATGCACACAGCCAGCTGACTGCATTCTTGACTGGTTGGTCACCTATTCCCTCCCTACACCTATACCGGTATTCCTAACTGTTACCTCAGTGTCAAGTATACAGTACTAGTACACCCTAAAGGAATTAATATTGGGGTTAATCGCACACTTAGCAGTGTGATATTAAGAATAATTGTCCTAGAAAAATATGTAAAAGGGATATAAAATAATATTATTATAGGTACATAAAATGGGTGGATCAGTAAGATCACGTCTATAAGTCTGTCTCTCAATCAAGTAGGCACTCAAATTGCAGAATGCTTTTATGATAGTGTATTATAGCTCCCCTTCAGCACTACACCAGGCCATATAATATTATACCATACATAGCCAGTGATCTTTTCTTTCTCTTCATCATCACACAGACTGTAATATCAAACTGAAAGTTTTTTTATTGTCTTGTACTTGTTTTCATAACTTGATCAACAAGTGAGTATTAATTAAGGATCATGAGTTACTACTAACACTTTTAAGCTTGGGTGCTAGATATAAATTTATTACAAAGTTATTACATAATATTGGCACTTTTTTTATGGTCCGCCCATGCCTTAATGCACCTGAGTATCTTGCACTATGGTGGTTTGATGCAGAGATTTTGTGGAACAGTGGTGATGTTTGGCAAGTTTTCAGCCACACAGCCGGCACACTGAGCAGGACTAAGTCCTTGGTTGCACTGCAGATAGCACCCAGCAATGGAGCCAACCAAACCCTTCACGAAGTTATGCATGACTCCCATCACGAAGTTGGTGACGTTTATGGCACAACTGGACCCAAAGTCATAGTAAGGATCTTTCTCTTCCACTGTGCTGACATCAGCTGCCCTGCTCTCGCGTGCTAAAGTGGACAGGTGAAGGATATAAACCACGGTTAGCACTGCTGCAACTCGTAGCATGGCTCTCCAATCGCTCTCTACAAAACATGCATGAGTATAAGAGGATGGCTAGTCAGCCCCTCCTACGCAAAGGGGGGAGGGGCTGGCTCGCGAGACTAGCTGGATACACCAGATGGGCGTGGTCAGTCGATAAGGGGGTGGAGCTACAGTATGGCCATGCAGTGCTACATTCCAGGTGGAGAGCCCAGGGAGCCCTTCAGCTACAATCCAGAGTTGAATGCTGGACCAGTATACACTTCAGAGTACCAAGGACCTGGCTACAAGGCAGGAGGAGTCCAGATCAATGATGTATCGGTGTTCATGGGAGTCAAGCCAACGTCGGAAGCAGCTGAATACTTTGCCAGCAATAAGCCAGAGAGTGTCTCCCTCAAATGGGCAGAGGATGTAGAGGCCAAGCTTAAGGGAAAGCTGTTGGGATGTAACGCTACAAAATGGACAAAAGAGACTCGCACAGTGAAAGGGGATCGAGAGGATGCCTTTGTTTCGTCGTTTAATGTACCCCAAGGTGACCTTCCAGCGAAGTACGGGGGAGATCTCAAAAACTGGGAGTTTGGGCCAACCACAGAACCACTTGATCTAGATTTCTCAAATGGGATAAATGGAGAGGTTGGAATGATCACCGTGGGTAACAATAAGCATGGGGGAGTCCCTGACATAACTCGCAATAATTGGAATGATAATGTCCAGGTGGTCTGGGATAAAGATCTTGGCAAGTATGTATGTCAGTTGGATACATACATGGTCTACACGAAAGTACCAGGAGTTGGGAAAGCTTGGGCTATCAAAAATACTGGAGGTCTCATAACAACTCGGATGTATGCTTCGGGCAGATACGAAGTGCGAGCCAAAGTACCCAAGGCTGCCGGATTGGTGTGGGCAGTCTGGACCTTTTGGGGAAATGAAATTTATAGTCATCGAAGAGCAGGATCGAAATTGAGTCACGTTGCAGCTGCAAACATCGTGCCATTTTGTGATTCTCCGATGTGGCTAGACCAGAGTACAGAATTGGACAGACTACTCCCAGAGCCTGGCAAGCAGTTTCCTAACCATGAAATTGACATAGAGATTCCTTCAAATGCACGTCAGACTGTATGCCCAGGAAGAGAAAAGTACGACACGATGAACATGAACTGCTACAGGTGGACCAACAGTAATGGCACTGGAGCTTACAACAATATGTTCTGTCACAATAAGAAATCACCATTTATAGGTGATGGAAGGTATCATACGTATCGCTTCGATTGGCACACTGGTGGAGACGCAGATATGCCCCCTCGTGTTGACTTCTACTTTGACGATGCCTATATTGGTACGAATGACGCCTTTGTCCCCTTCATGGCTGGGAGGCTATGGGTAATGTTTGTGGCACCTGGGAACGGCCAACCTGGTGGTGATGGATCTTGGAATGATGTCATAGATCAAAACTTCTGTCGACCATCAAGACTGGGAGATGTGGCTCGCTACGCCAGAGTCATGGTGGACTATATTCGTATTACTCCATTTAAAGAGCCGAACGATCACTATGCACCATCAGCTTTTGACCAGCCATGCATGGGCACTGAGCCAGGCTGTGTGGACTGTGGTGGACACAATCCAAGCTGTGGTACGACATCCATTCTACCATACACTACTGCTAGGGCCACAGGCCTTGGTGGAATCAAGTGGAATACACAAGTTCTGTAAAGTTATCCAATCTTGGAACATAATCTCAGGGATGATTGATTAGTGTATTTGCAATAATAATCATAATACCAAGTGTTATTTTCATTCATCATCACACATTACAACCATGCACGCTCACCCCTGAAGTATAATAATTATACTCATGGTGCACATGTGCTACAATACTAATAAGTCATGCATAATAATATTATAACAATGTCATGACTGTCACATCGACATCAACAACCCAATTACCCCTGAGCAGTGGGGCTTTCAATCAGGAAAGTCAACAGTATCAGCTCTGTTGGATGTAGTGCACAGCTGGTCTGAAGCCATTGATCAAGGAAAAGAGATCTGTGCTGTCTTTTTTGATTTAAAAAAAGCATTCGACTCTGTGCCACACAAAGCTTTGATTCATAAACTTCAGTCTATTGATCTTAACAGTCACATCTTGAGGTGGATCTGCTCCTACCTAACTAACAGGAAACAGCTTGTAGTTTTAAATGGAGCTAAATCTACAACTTGTCAAGTTATGTCTGGAGTTCCTCAGGGTTCTGTGCGGGGCCTCTTCTGTTTCTTGTATATATTATATTAATGATTCCATTGAGAGAACCCGTTACAGTGGGAATACCATCAACCTGAGGGATAGACAATGTTAGTGACTGGGTAGAAGACAACAATCTTTGCTTGAACTCAACTAAATGCAAGTTTATGATCATATCAAAACTTAGAAACAGAGGTGTCCAAAACCCAACACTCATACTTCATAACAACCCACTAGAGCAAGTTACCGAATATAAGTACCTTGGTGTCATCATAACAAGTACCCTATCATGGTCTACCCACATCAGTTCTATATCAACCAAGGCTCGTAGGCTCATCGGGATGTTGTACCGTCATTTCTATCTTTGGTCCAGCTCAGAGGCTCTCCATAAGCTGTACATCGCTCTGATACGCCCCCGCTTGGAGTATGCTGCTCCTGTTTGGAGTCCACATCATTCTAAGGACATCAAGAAATTAGAAGCAGTCCAAAAATTTGCTCTTAGAATGTGCTCCAAGGACTGGGGGGCAAACTACAGCCATCTACTGAGCCAACACCAACTACCCAACTTGGATGAACGCAGGCAGTAGCTACTTGAGCCTGAGCCATTTATTTAAAATTGTGTGGGGATGCTGTGTATTTCCAAATGCTCCGGTCTCCAAGTACTCAAATGCGTACTCCACACGTTCACAGGAAGCCAGGCATCTGGCTCAGCAGTATGCTCACACTGATGTTCTCTACCATTCCTTCTTCCCTCGTACTATTTCACGGTGGAACTCATTACCATATGAAATTGCATCATCCTCCTCTCTGTTGTCCTTCAAACGTAATTATTGGTCCCATGTTGATCATATCACTCATAATTATAGTAGATGATCATAATTTTCTGGGGAACGCAAGTAAAAGGTCTGGTGTGGCACATGATTATTATTATGACATTATAGTCTATGAGATCACCCCCAGATAATAAAAATAATGTATATATGAGAAGGCCGCCCAACTGGCCTGATGTATAGCATAAGAGATTAATAGCAGAATGTGATTGTAATAATATCATTGCATGTGCTTTAGGCATGGGTGTAATACATTGATCGATTCTCACAGTTTAAACTGTAGGGTTCCTCTATACACAAAATTAAGTCTGTCCCTGTCATAATCCAGCCAGCCTCCAATCACTAGGATCTCCATAGATGATAGAACAGCAACTGCAGCACCAGCCTGTCGAAAAGGTGTGTCACATATGTGGTCCCATGAATTAGTTGAGGGAGAGTATTTATAGACGCTTGTTGACATGCCGAATCCTATTCCCCCTCCTAAAGTAAGCAGGTTTCCAGCTAGCACGGATACAGCGGGCGCATAAGTCTCAGTCTTGCAAAACATCTTCCAAGCTGATTTAAAGTTAGCCTCATGGCTAGCTATGTGGGAGATCT